>LR999914.1:0-1250000 GCA_905220335.1 Noctua pronuba
CTAACCAGAGCATTCGGTATGTTCAGCACCCCGACCGCCATGAGCGCGAAGACCCAAGGCTCCAGGAGCTCGCCGCGATCGGTGCAGACGGAGTGGCCCTCGCCTCCTGACGCGGTGAGGAAAATTGTATTCGGCGACGATACACCCCTCGCGTCCCAGGAGGGTCCTTCTGCTCCACGGACGCGCCGAGCTCCTGTCGACGTTTCAAAATCGCTCAAAAAGCCTGAGGCTGGGCACCGCAGTCGCACTGCGGAGGCGAGAGCTTGCCTAAATAGGGCGAAACTCAATTTGGGCAACTCTCGCAACCTCAAGGCGGAGATAAAGACTGCGGTGCTCGAAGCCATAAACAGGCTTTATGAGCTAGTTAAGGAGTCGGAGCGAGACGAGACCCCTGCCGCACCCTCAGCCGTACCGGTACCCGCGCCCACTGCTGATTGCGGTCCCCACCCCGTTTCCGTCCAAGTTCTTGCTGGCCAGACTGAGCTCCTCAACACCCTGAAGGAGCACATCTCGGAGTTAAAGGACAACTCCGACAAACTTGACAGACTCCGAGACAGTCTGGCCAGTAGAGAAAGTGTGCGGGAGACAACCTACGCGAGTGTAGCGGCCGTCAGTAAGTGCCACACCGGGGCACAGGCCCTGGGGCGGACGACGCTGCACTCCGTGGTTGTCTCCTCAACACAGGAGATGGATACGGGGGCCGAAATCCTCGAAAGAGTGCGAAAAGCAGTGGACGCGAAGGAGGGCTGGGTGCGCGTAGAGAGGGTTAGAAAGGCCAAGGACCAGAAGGTCATTATGGGGTTCGAAACGAAAGAGGAGAGGAGAAAACTTAAGGTGCGATTGGAGGCGGCCGGAGAGAACCTCGTCGTCGAGGAAGTAAAAAACCGAGACCCGCTTCTGATTCTTAGGGACGTGTTGCTGATCCACAGCGACGAGGATGTGTTGCGAGCCCTTAGGAATCAGAACCGGGAGTTATTTGACGGCCTCGGCGACGAGGAACAAAAAGTTTCGATCAAATTCAGGAAAAAATCCCGTAACCCTCACGTGAACAGCATTGTGCTGAGTGTTTCCCCTGCAATCTGGAAGAGGGCACTCGAAGGAGGCAAGCTTCGCATTGACCTCCAGAGAGTGCGCGTCGAAGACCAGACGCCTCTGGTGCAGTGCACCCGCTGCTTAGCATACGGCCACGGCAAGCGTCTGTGCACAGAGCCGGCCGACTTATGCAGCCACTGTGGTGGTCCACACCTTAGGGTGGACTGCCCAGACAAACATCTGGGCGAAGCAGCGGTGTGCGTAAACTGCACCAGAGCCAAGCTCGGGGAGCACAAGCACAATGCGTTCAGCAACGAATGCCCGGTACGTAGGAAGTGGGACGCATTCGCAAGAGCAACCATAGCGTATTGCTAAAGTTGTCGGTGCGCCCACTTCCGAGTACACGGAGAATTTGGGTTCGACACAACCAGAAAGCAGACGCATTGAGCGAACCACTGGGGTTGGCTTAATGGAGGATGGTAATTGGAGCCACTTTCTTGTGAAAGTGACTAAAATTATGCTGGACCGTAAGCCAACTCTAGTGGAATCGTCAAGTTGTGTCGAACTCGATAAAAAATCTGCAGCTGTTTGTATTTTTTTGGCCTAGGAATATGATATTGACTCATATATTAAGTATATTTAGCAAATATCATATACAAAATTTAAATTAAAAGAAACACAAGCGCAGAACATTCCTTAGGGCAAAATAAAAGGGTGATATATAAACAAGATAAAAATAATAATCATAATTTGAGATAAATATTAGTAGTATTTTTAGTAGTATAATAATAAATATAAGAATTATTTTAGTAAAAACCAAAATCGAATAGTAAAATAGTATAAAAATTAAAAAGCAACAAAAATTAAAGTTAAAATAAATGTAGTATTATAGAGTTTATGCAGTAACATAACAAGTAAAACAAAGACAAAGAATGTGGTCTCTTCGGCCTCCTATCAAATAAGTTGCCAAACAAGCCAAAACACTTGCAAAACAAGGTCTCTGATCCTCATGTCAGAGGGACACTGGCTAGGCAGGAGTGGTTTTTAGCCGGTTCGAGTCCGGCACTACCTCGACTGTCTCACAACCTGTGAGGCAGTCGAGGTGTCCGTGGGGATTTCCCACTCCTGCCCAAACAAAAAAAAAAAAAAAAAAAAAAAAACCTAACCTAACCTAACCTAACCTAACCTAACCTAACCTAACCTAACCTAACCTAACCTAACCTAACCTAACCTAACCTAACCTAACCTAACCTAACCTAACCTAACCTAACCTAACCTAACCTAACCTAACCTAACCTAACCTAACCTAACCTAACCTAACCTAACCTAACCTAACCTAACCTAACCTAACCTAACCTAACCTAACCTAACCTAACCTAACCTAACCTAACCTAACCTAACCTAACCTAACCTAACCTAACCTAACCTAACCTAACCTAACCTAACCTAACCTAACCTAACCTAACCTAACCTAACCTAACCTAACCTAACCTAACCTAACCTAACCTAACCTAACCTAACCTAACCTAACCTAACCCGTCGATAACTTCTCTTCCAGACGTGCGATTTTGACGCTGTTTTCAGCATTTTTAGACCTAACTAGGCCTCCGCCTACGTTCTGACCATATCGCACGCGCCTGAATTTTCTCCTTACCCGCTTTTCAAAATTTTCCAAAAATTTAATTGTTTTTCCAAATTTTCTTACAAAAATAACGTTCGATTATAGTTTCAATAGTACTCACCCTTCTTCCCTGAAATCTGGTCCGCGTTCCGTGAGCCGGTCTCTGGGTTAGGGGTTGAAAACTTGAATTTTTTGACTCAAAAACTGGTTTTTTGACCAAAAGTCTAGAATTTTCTTTGGCACCTAGATCGTTTTATTTCGTAGATCGCTAGCCCGCGCGGAGCCGCGTCTCTGGACACCACCCCCGTGCGTCTAGCTCAAATAAAAATTTTCCCACTCACCCGCCCTGTGGTATATAGGAAGGTAGACTTAAAGTAGTCTGTAAAAAATATTTTTTGATTTTAGTTCTTTTAGTTAAAGTTAGGCCTTTTTGGAGGGAAGTAGCGCTTTTTAAACCCTTTTGACCGAGTTTTTGAAGACTCAACCATAAAAACTGACGTTACGTCGTCAAATTAACGGACGACTAACATTACTTTTACATTCTCGATTATAACTTACTGTGTATCCCCCCTTTACAGGGACACAGAAGTTACCGGTGTCCTCTGACACACCTCTCTTCCCCCGAGCAGATAGTGTTGACCTGACCCCCTCTTTACAGGGGTCCGCTCCATCTCGCTACCAAACCGAACCAAAAATGTTCCGCACCCCATCCAGCACCGTCGGGGCCCAATGCTCTAGTGGTTCGCCGCGATCGGCGGGGAAGGCGGGGTCTTCGCCTGCTGACGCGAGGAGGAGAATCTCCTTCGGAGACGACACTCCTTCTGCGTCCCAGGTGGACCCCGCCACTCCGGGGACGCGCCGAGCTGCTACCGATGCCTCAAGACCGCTCAAAAGACCTGAGCCCGGGTACCCCAGTCGCACTGCGGAGGCTAGGGCTTGCCTTACTAAGGCAAAGCTAAATCTGGGCAACTCCCGTAACCTCCGCACGGACATCAAGACTGCGGTGCTCGACGCTATCAACAGGCTTTTTGAGCTGGTAAAGGAGTCTGAGAGTGAAAGGGTTCCTGCCGCACCTGCAGCCGTACCGGTAGCCACGCCCGCTGCTGACTGCTGTCCCCAGTTCAATCCAGAGAATCTTGCTAGCCAGACTGAGCTCGTAAAGACGATGAAGGAGCACATTTCCCTAATAAAGGAAAACTCTGAGGAATTGGTCAAACTGCGAGACAGTCTGGCTAGCAGGGAAAGTGTGGGGGAGACAACCTACGCGAGCGTAGCAGCTGTGAGTAAGAGCCATACCGGGGCACAGGCCCTGGAGCGAACCACGCTGCACTCCGTAGTTGTCTCCTCAACACGAGAGATGGACACTGGGGACGAAATCTTGGAAAGGGTCAGAAAAGCAGTGGACGCGAAGCAGGGCTGGGTGCGAGTTGAAAAGGTGCGGAAAGCAAAAGACCAAAAGGTTATAATGGGGTGCGAAACAAGGGAGGAGAGGTCGAAACTGAAAAACCGACTGAAGGCGGCTGGGGAGAACCTCGTTGTCGAGGAAGTGACGAACCGGGACCCGCTTCTGGTTCTTAGGGACGTATTGTCAATACACAGTGACGATGACGTGTTAAAAGCCCTTAAGAACCAGAACCGGGAGGTTTTTCACGACCTCGGCGACGGGGACCAGAGAATGTCCATCAAATACCGGAAGAAGACACGTAATCCGCACGCCAATAGCATTGTGTTGAGTGTTTCCCCCATCATCTGGAGGAGGGCACTCGAGGGAGGCAAACTCCGGATTGACCTCCAGAGGGTGCGCGTCGAAGACCAGACGCCTCTGGTGCAGTGCACCCGCTGCTTGGGATACGGCCATGGCAAGCGTCTTTGTACGGAGCCGGCCGATTTATGCAGCCACTGTGGCGGTCCACACCTTAGAGTGGACTGCCCAGACAAGCTCATCGGCGAAGCAGCGGTGTGCGTAAACTGCACCAGAGCCAAAATGGGGGAACACACACACAATGCGTTCAGTTCTGAATGCCCAGTAAGAAGGAAGTGGGACGCGTTCGCAAGAGCAGCAATAGCATACTGCTAAACTTGTCGGAGCGCCCACTCCCGAATACACAGATAGTACGAATTCGAACCAACCAGAGAAAGGAGGTATTGAGCGAACCATTGGGGCTGTATTTGTGAGGAAAATTAACAGGAGTCAGTTTTGTGAGAAAATGTCTTCAGTTATGCTGAATCGGGAATCGGCCCTGGCGGAATCGCAAAGTTGTTCCAAACTGGTTACAACAATACATCGAAATTCAACCACAGGCCGAAATTTATTTTGTAAATATAGCAAACAAATAATAGTAGAAAACAATTTAAGTACGATAGTTAGTAAAATATATGATATTTAGTTATATATTAAGTATATAGTCTAGATATTGTAGAAATAAAAGAAAAAGATCGAAAACAAAATAAAAACGAAAAAGGGAAAACCAAATAAAAATAAGCAAATAGATAGTATATGGGCATAAATATAAGGTTAAAACATAGATATATATAAGTAAATCGTAAAATAAAAAGAATAAGGAAATAAATAGGATTTATAAAACAGTATATATATAAATAATTAGTAGTTTCGAACCTATAGCATAAGTAACAGTAGTAACAGTAGTTTATAAGTATATATATATATAAATAAATAGTAGTTTTGAACCTATAGAATAAGAAAGTAAATAAAAATAGAAGTAAATACTGCATATAACTAATAGATTACACATATTTAGAAAATGGACGCGTGTTAAAAAACGTAACAAACAAAAAGTAGAATAAACAGAACTAAAGCATAAGTGGTCTCCCCGGCCGCTTATAAGTAAAGCCAAGACATTAAATAAGAAAACAAGGGCTCTGATCTCCATGTCAGAGGGACACTGGCTGGGCAGGAGTGGTTTTTAGCCGGTTCGAGTCCGGCACTACCTCGACTGCCTCACGAATCAGTGAGGTAGTCGAGGTGTCCGTGGGGATTTCCCACTCCTGCCAGAACAAAAAAAAAAAAAAAAAAAAAAAAAAAACCTAACCTAACCTAACCTAACCTAACCTAACCTAACCTAACCTAACCTAACCTAACCTAACCTAACCTAACCTAACCTAACCTAACCTAACCTAACCTAACCTAACCTAACCTAACCTCCGAAACTCACCACCAACAACATCGTGGTGGTGAGGATCCGTACCAGCGCCTGGGAAATCGCAGTAGTCTCCTTCTACTTTGAACCAGACCAGCCCATACAGCCATACCTGGAGCAACTCTTGCAGATTCGCGAGGAAATAGGCCCCACGAGGATGATAATTGGCGGCGACGCCAACGCCAAGAGCACCTGGTGGGGTAGCCTGGTGACCGACACCAAAGGGGAGGACATGTCGGGAACCCTGGAAGAAATGTGCCTGCAGGTACTCAACGTCGGCAACACACCGACCTTCGACACCGTCAGAGGTAACACCCTGTACAGCAGCTTCGTTGACGTAACAGCCTGCTCAACGGACCTGCTGGACTTGGTGGAGGACTGGCGGGTAGAGGAAGGCCTCACGAGCTCGGACCACAACGGTATATGTTTCAAAATTAATTTACAAAAGTCTAAAGGAACAAATATTAACAGGACCACAAGAATCTACAATACGAAGAAAGCGAATTGGAGCCAATTTCATGAGAAATTGGCCCAATTAAAAGCTGGAACCAATTTAAATTTAACAGAAATAAGCAAAATTAATAATAAAGAAGATTTAGAACAAAGCGTTAACACATACATAGACAAAATTATAGATTCTTGTGAACAAACATTGGACAAAATTAAAAACAATACCCAACTTACCATACCGTGGTGGTCCAAAGAGCTCGCTGAGTTGATGTCGGAGGTCAACACCCGGAGACGCCGCATTCGGTGCGCTGCACCAGTCCGGAGGCAGAAAGTTGTCGATGAGTACCTGCAAGCAAAGAATAAGTATGAGTCCCTGGCCAAAAGTGCGCAGACCGAGGGCTGGAAGGGGTTCTGCGGGAAGCAGGACAGAGAAGGGATGTGGGAGGGCATTTATCGGGTCATAGGACGGACCGCCAAGAGACAGGAGGACTTGCCGTTGGTGAAGGACGGAGTGCCGCTGAGTGCACAGGAGTCGGCACTGCTGCTGGCCGAGACCTTCTACCCCGAAGACCTAGAGGAGGGGGAAAACGCTGACCACCGTCGGACACGTGAAGCGGCCAGTCGTGCAAACGAGTGGGCGCATGATGAACACCATGACCCACCGTTTGCGCCTCTGGAGCTGAAAACCGCGGTGGAAAGTTTTAACCCCAAGAAGGCACCCGGGGCAGACGGTCTCACAGCCGACATCTGTGCCCAGGCTATTTCCCGGGACCCAGGGACGTTCCTTGCACTGGCCAATAAGTGCCTGGAGCACGGACATTTCCCTGGGGCCTGGAAAGTGGCAACGGTGGTAGTCCTCCGCAAGCCCGGCAAGGAATCCTACACCACCCCTAAGTCCTACAGGCCGATTGGCCTCCTGCCAGTCTTAGGCAAAATCCTAGAGAAAATGCTAGTAGCGAGGCTCAAGTGGCACCTGATCCCGCGGCTCAGTACTCGCCAGTTTGGTTTTATGCCACAGAGGAGCACCGAGGACTCCCTCTACACCATGATACAACATATCAAAGGCAAGCTCAGTGAAAAGAAGCTGATCACTGTTGTATCGTTGGATATAGAGGGAGCCTTCGATAGCGCATGGTGGCCGGCTATCAGGACCAGACTGGCTGAGGAAAAGTGCCCGGTGAATATCAGACGCATGCTGGATAGCTACCTGACTGGCAGGAGTGTCCGAGTGAGGTACGCGGGCGCGGAGTGCCTAAGGCAAACAAATAAGGGGTGTGTGCAAGGGTCTATTGGCGGTCCGATCTTGTGGAACCTGATACTCGACCCGTTGCTGAAAGGGCTGGAGGATCGGGGAGACTACTGCCAGGCTTTCGCCGATGACGTGGTTATGATCTTCGACGGTGACACAGCGTTGGAAGTCCAACGACGGGCCAATGCCGCCCTCGAGTATGTTTGGGGGTGGGGCATTCGTAACAAGCTTAAATTTGCACCACACAAAACTAGTGCAATGGTGGTAACTAGAAAGCTAAAGTACGATGTCCCGCTCCTGAGCATGGGCGGGGTAGACATTGGCATGTCGAAGGAAATTAAGATACTGGGGCTCACCGTCGACCACCAGCTCACTTTTAACACCCACGTAGCCAATGTGTGCAGAAAAGCTGTGAATATTTACAAACAGCTGGCACGTGCGGCCAAAGTGAGCTGGGGCCTTCATCCGGAGATCATCCGCGTCATCTACACGGCAGCGGTCGAACCGGTAATCCTTTACGCTGCAAGCGCCTGGGCGCCTGCCGCCAATAAAGTGGGTGTCAAAAAACAACTTGCCGTGGTCCAGAGGGGATTTGCACAGAAGCTGTGCAGAGCCTACCGCACGGTCTCCCTGAACTCGGCACTGGTGCTGGCGGGGATACTCCCACTTGACCTGCGTGTGCGAGAAGTGGCTGCGCTATACGAGGCCAAGAGGGGGGTGTCCCGGCCCGTGCCTGGGGTTGGGGAGGTTGAGCGGATGGCTCCAGCAGCAGAGGCTCCACACCCCGCGGACCAAGTTAATTTGGAGTTCGGTAGCCTGGTAGACGAGGAACAACATAACAACCACAGCAATTTCGCTGTGCGAATATACACAGACGGCAGCAAGATTGAGGGCAGAGTCGGAGCGGCACTATCTTTGTGGACTAGTGCCACCGAAACTAGGGCCCTCAAACTTGCGTTGCCGTCTTACTGCACCGTCTACCAGGCGGAGCTCCTGGCCCTACAGAGGGCGGCAGGCGAGGCGCTCAAGCGCAGTGAGTCGACATTCGGCATCTTCAGCGACTCCAAGGCGGCCCTTCAGTCGGTCGTAAACGTTGGCTCCCCCCATCCCTTGGCTGTGGAAACTAGGGACACCATCCGACGCTGTAAGCTCCAGAACAAGAGTGTCTCCTTGTTCTGGATAAAGGCCCACGCGGGATTGGAGGGAAATGAGCGAGCCGACCAACTTGCCAAGGAAGCTGCCTTGAAGTTGAAGAAGAAGCCGGACTACGACCTGTGCCCGGTCTCATTCGTCAAGCGGCAGATCCGTATGGAGTCGCTTGACGAATGGAACCACAGGTATCGGCAAGGAGAAACAGCGAGTGTCACTAAAATGTTCCTCCCAGATGCGATCGACGCCTACAGGATTGTAAGGAAAACGAAACCAGCCGGAGTTATAACTCAGATCCTGACAGGGCACGGTGGGTTCTCTGAATACTTGCACCGCTTTAAGTGTAAGGAGAACCCAGCGTGCATCTGCGAACCTAACAAAGTGGAGTCGATCGCACACATCTTAGCGGAATGCCCAGTCTTCGAAACAGATCGATACGATGCCGAACAAAAATTAGAGATAACTATAAGTAAACAAAGCATACACAAGATAATGTCGGAAACAAAAACTAGAAAAATTCTATTAGAATACTGTTTAAAAGTCGCAACGAAAGTAATAGAGCGGAATAAAGACATTTAAATTCACTATGCTTTTCCAAATATGGATGTTTCTATTTAGAAAAGATATTTAGATGAAAGCATAGATTAGAAAACTTATTACATAAATAAAACAACATTTTTTGAATAAATAAAATTAAAAATATTAAATTAAATTAATTAAAGACAACCTTTTCAAATTAACAGAGTCACAAATAAAAATATCAGAAAGGAATAAAAGTATAAAACAGGTCTCTGACTATGTCAGGGGGACACGAGCAGAGCAGGAGTGGTTTTTAGTCGGTTCGAGTCCGACACTACCTCGACTGTCTCACAGCCTGTGAGATAGTCGAGGTGTCCGTGGGGATTTCCCACTCCTGCCGATATAAAAAAAAAAAAAAAAAAAAAAAAACCTAACCTAACCTAACCTAACCTAACCTAACCTTTTTTTTTTTTTTTTTGGTCTCGATGTGGAAATCCTCATGGATGTCCTCCGCCCTGGGGAAGAGCGGAGGGGTCTGTCAGACTCTTACTGACTAAAACCACACCGGTGTTCCCTCGCACACTTGCGTCAGGGGGCAGCGGGATCTAATGCGACTTCCGCTGCCCCGGACTAGTGCCGGCCCGCTTGACCTGCGGGCCACGTCCCGGGGGGGAGTGAGGTGTAAAACTCCCCCCGCTACGTCTAAGAGAGGCGCGCGTGGAACACTACGCGCCGCCGTCTCGGGTCCAGTGTGATGGAGGGCGACGGATGTCCCCGAATCCGCCGCCCCTGGACCTATTTAGGGGGGCCGGAAGAGGGCGTTGTCCGCCCTCTGCCGACGCCCGGTGCGTCTGCTGCGGGATGGGCGAGAGGTCGTTATCTCCCTCTCCCTTTCCGCAGCTTCCTTCTGCGACATGACGGTTTCGCAGAAGGACATCACTGCGTCCCAGGACTCTGCGCTGCCGACCATCGAACGAACGACGGCCGGCAGCGACAGGTCTCCTCCAACCTCTGTTACGAGCGCACGGCGCGGCTCATCCCACGCGCCGCACTCGGCCAGCGTATGCCGCGCCGTGTCCTCCAGACAGTGGACGCAGTGATGACACCGGGCGTCCGGCTCCCTGCTTATGCGACACAGGTACTTCCCGAAGCAGCCGTGCCCCGAGAGCACCTGCGTCGCCCGAAACGACAGGGAGCCGTGCTTCCTCCCGAGCCAGTCGTCGAGTACTGGCCGGATCGCCTCGATTGTGTCGAGGCCGGCGGTAGGCAGCTCTAGCCTGCCCCGCCATTCCGCCACCATGACCTGTCGGAGCTGAGAGCGGTACAGCGTGATCTGTCGCTGCACCAGCCTCTCGCCCCGATCCTTGGCCTCCTCGCGCCACTGGTGCAGTGTCGCGAGGGTCTTCGCCTCCAGAACCTAACCTAACCTAACCTAACCTAACCCGAGCGAACCTAACCCGAGCGAACCTAACCCGAGCGAACCTAACCCGAGCGAACCTAACCCGAGCGAACCTAACCCGAGCGAACCTAACCCGAGCGAACCTAACCCGAGCGAACCTAACCCGAGCGAACCTAACCCGAGCGAACCTAACCCGAGCGAACCTAACCCGAGCGAACCTAACCCGAGCGAACCTAACCTGAGCGAACGTAACCTGAGTACGGCCATGGAGTTCTTGTGCCTGGAGGACCGGACGCTTGTGGACACCCACAATACCCAAGCGGTCAGGGTTTTCACGGACGGCAGCAAGATTGCGGGCAAGGTCGGAGCAGCGCTGTCACTTTGGGACGGCGACGCCGAGATCAAGTCCGTTAAGCTCAGCCTGCCGTCGTACTGCACGGTCTACCAGGCGGAACTTCTGGCCATATGCGTAGCCACGCGCGAAATCCTCAAGCGCAAAGAGGGAACCTTCGGTATCTACAGTGACTCAAAGGCCGCATTACAGACAGTCACAAACCAGGGTTCCCTCCACGCCCTGGCCGTGGAGGCGAGAGTGAACATGAGCGCGGCTTTATCCCAGAGCAAAGCTGTGTCTTTGTTCTGGATAAAGGCACACGCCGGGCTAGAGGGCAACGAGCGCGCGGACCACCTCGCTAAAGAGGCTGCACTCCGGTCCAGGAAGAGGCCGGACTATGACCGCTGCCCAGTTTCATTCGTCAAGCGGCAGATCCGTGGGGAGTCGCTTGACGAATGGAACAGGAGGTATCAAAATGGCGAAACAGCCTCCGTCACCAAAATGTTTTTCCCGGATGCGATCGACGCCTACAAAATCGTGCTAAAACTAAAACCAGCCGGTACAGTCACGCAGATCTTAACGGGTCACGGTGGGTTTTCCGAATACCTGCACCGTTTCAAGCGTAAGGAGAACCCAGCGTGCATCTGCGAGCCGGATCAAGTGGAGTCGATCGCACACATTCTGACAGAATGCCCGGTATTTGAAGCGGAGCGTTACAATGCCGAACAGAAACTAGAGACAAGCATCAACAAAAATAGCATGCAAAAGTTAATGTCTGAAAATAAATTAAGAAATATATTATTAGAGTACTGCCTGATAGTTGCAAGAAAAGTAATTGATAGAAATAAAGAAAATTAATAACTATGCTTTTCCAAATATGGATGTTTCTTTTAGAAAAGATGATTGTTGTTGATGATTTTGAGTAAATAAATTAAAATCATAGAATCAACAATAACATAATGTCAACTTTTTCAAAAATTTAGAATCCTCAATAAAATAGCAGTTACATATAAAAGTCTTAAAAGGTCTCTGACCATGTCAGGGGGACACTGGCTAGGCAGGAGTGGTTTTTAGCCGGTTCGAGTCCGGCGGTGGGGATTTCCCACTCCTGCCCAAACAAAAAAAAAAAAAAAAAACCGCTTGCCTAAATAAGGCAAAACTGAATTTGGGCAACTCTCGCAACCTCAGGACGGATATAAAGACGGCGGTGCTTGAGGCCATAAACAGGCTTTTTGAGCTGGTGAAGGAAACAGAGCGAGACAGGGTTCCTCTCGGACCTGCAGCCGTACCGGTAGCCGCGCCCGCTGTTGACCGCTGTCCCCAGTCAAATCCCGAGAGACTTGCTAGCCAGACTGAGCTCGTAGAGACAATGAAGGAGCACATTGCCCTAATAAAGGAAAACTCCGACGAATTGGTCAAACTGCGAGACAGTCTGGCAAGCAGGGAAAGTGTGGGGGAGACAACCTACGCGAGTGTAGCAGCCGTGACAAAGAGCCATACCAGGGCACAGGCCCTGGAGCGAACCACGCTGCATTCCGTAGTTGTCTCCTCAACACAGGAGATGAACACGGGAGACGAAGTTCTGGAACGGGTCAGAAAGGCAATGGATGCGAAGCAGGGCTGGGTGCGTGTTGAAAGAGTTCGAAAAGCCAAGGATCAGAAGATCATAATGGGGTGTGCAACGAAGGAGGAGAGGCACAAAATTAAAACGGGACTGGAAGCGGCCGGAGAGAACCTCGTTGTCGAGGACGTGAAGAATCGAGACCCGCTTCTGATTCTTAGGGACGTGTTGCTGATGCACAGTGACGAGGAAGTATTGAGAGCCCTTAAGAATCAGAACCGGGAGATATTTCACGGGCTCGACGACGAGGAGCAAAGGATTGTTATAAAATACCGAAGAAAAACACGAAACCCGCACGCAAATCACGTTGTGCTTGGTGTGTCCCCCACCGTCTGGAGGAGGGCGATTGAGGGGGGAAATCTCCGCATCGACCTCCAGCGAGTCCGTGTGGAGGACCAGACGCCTCTGGTGCAGTGCACCCGCTGTTTGGCATACGGGCACGGGAGACGCCTGTGCACGGAGCCGGCCGATCTGTGTAGCCACTGCGGTGGACCACACCGCAGGGCAGACTGCCCGGATAGACAGATCGGCAAGGCAGCGGCTTGCGTGAACTGCACCAGAGCAAAACTGGAGACAACCGAGCACAATGCATTTAGCAATGAATGCCCCGTGCGAAGGAAGTGGGACGCATTCGCAAGAGCTTCGATAGCATACTGCTAAAGTTGGCGGTGCGACCACTTCCAGGCACGAAAACCGAAGCAATCAAAGAGCAGCCCAAGCGAATAACAGGCACGTTGAGGTAGCCACTCGCGTTGGCAATATGTGGAAAGATAACTTGCGTCTGTTTCATGAGAAACGGGCTCAGGTTATGTTGGAATGGGTGCCAGCTCTGGTGGTTGCGTCAAATTATGTCGAAACTAGAATCACTTTTATGGGTTTTTATTTATTTTGTAAAAAATGTAGTAAAGTTAGAACAATAGATAAAAATATTAACAAGTTCGTAAAGTAAATGATATTTAAGTATATATTGAGTATATAGTTTTAGATATCATACCAATAAAAATGAAAAGATTATAAAACAAAATAGAAAATTTTAAAATATTAAACAAAATTTAGTAAGTCAAGATAAAAAAAAAAAAAAAAGGCATTAATATAAAAGGGTAATTAATAGATATATAAATTAAGTAATAATTTTGAGAGCATAATGTAAAACAAATTTTAGTAAAATAACTTTTTAAATATTAACAAGATATGTAGTAAAATAAAGTATATAGTATATAGTAGTAGTAAATAAAATAAAGTAAATTTTGGGGTTATATACTAGGTTAATATATAACGTAAATCCAAATCGCAAAACATGTGGTCTCTCCGGCCACCTAGTAACGTAGCGAAGGCAAAATGACAGATGTTAAGGTCTCTGATCCTCATGTCAGAGGGACACTGGCTAGGCAGGAGTGGTTTTTAGCCGGTTCGAGTCCGGCACTACCTCGACTGTCTCACAACCTGTGAGATAGTCGAGGTGTCCGTGGGGATTCCCCACTCCTGCCCAAAAAAAAAAAAAACACCTGAGCGAACCTAACCTAAAACAACCGTGTCCGGTGAGGACCTGCGTCAGGCGGAAGGTGAGAGCGCCGTGGCGCCTCTCTAGCCACTCCTCAAAGAGGGGACTTATCGCCACTATTGTGGCCATCAGGTAGTGGGTAGCTCACCGCCTCTAGGAACGCGCCCACACCGCGGCCTCGTAAAGGGCCATGGACCGCACGACCCCCGCGTAGAGCCTCTGGCAGGAGGCGTTTGGACGCCTCTGGTTGGGCAAGAGCCGCTTGAAGGCAGCCCCGCCCCGTTCCAGTTTGGGAGCCAAACGTCGGAAATTCTCAACGAAGTTCCACCGGCTGTCGAGGACGAGTCCTAGGTACTTCAAAGTCGACTCAACGCCGAAGGGAACCACTCCTACCGTCAGCATGGATCCCGATGGTCCTATGAAAGCACAAGGCCTCGAACTTGTGCAAAGCCACCTCGAACCCAATTGCCGGATCCTCTCTACGACTATCGCAACCCCGCGTGTCATTAGTTCGGCCGCCGTTTCGTGCCACCTCCCTTGTGCCAGTACCAGCGTGTCGTCAGCTTAAGGGTCGATCTCCAGAGGCATTTTTTTTCGTGTCGGACCGGATAAACCCATTTTAAAATCAAAAACGTTTTCAAAATATTTTTTTATAGACAGTTCGGTGTCTAATATACGTGGTACAAGGCTAATATTATGAATAAGTTCATTATAAATATTTAAAAAAAAAATGTTAAACCCTAAAATCCTGATCGCTCTGGGTTGACCCAACTCCCGATTGAATGAAAAAAATATTCTTTAACTTTTTAATGAGAAGGATCTTATGAAACAACTTATTTAGATTACATAACAAATAGTTAATCTACATAGTAATAATTTTTTTTTGTTATTTTAATAATACTTTTGCCACAGTTTGAATTTAAAATCGTGACCGGGCATTTTATCTCATCGCTCTGCGCTGAGGTAATACATCGCCCTCATCCATAGTTACGCATTATAGACACTCTATTCTCCTCCCGCAGGGCAGCGTTGGTAGTGGTCTAACCGCCGAGGAGCAGACCTGTGTGCCACGTTCCCGCGTTCCAACATTACGAAGGTAAGTTTATGATTGCTATGGCACGTTATTTAAATTCAATAGTAAGCTTGCGAATGTGTTTATTATGTGAATTAAGTGATCGTTATGATGTTTTTTATGAGACGTAATCACAACTTTCTACTGCTTTTAAATTCGGCTATATTTATGATTTTGTGACTTTTTCTGATCGCTATGGCTATGATTGCTCTGTCCAAAAAGACCAGAGCGATGATATTTTGCATTAATTGTACGTTATAAATCTATTTTAAGTAGTAGTACCGGACTGTAACAATGACAAACGATGAACTATGCATATAACCTTTAATTTAAAACCTTTCCTGGGTTTCTTCGGATAACCTAAACCCATAAACAGATTTTGACGTATTTTACCTTGATGATACCTTACATTTAGCTACCACAACTGTAACCCCTTCTCTAAAATTTAATTGCAACTATTGTTGCAGATTGAAATCATTCCTCGAAATAAATTATCCATTGAAGAAAAACGTCTTAGGAAGAAATAGGCTGAGCGTCGTAGAATGGTCAAGATAAAAAATAATCCAGATCTATACGCAAAATGGCTTGTAAAGTCAATAATACATTTCTTTTACATATAATCTTGTACACGTACACTGAATATGACAGAAAACGGCTAAATAAATAATATTTTATCAATATTTATTTTTTTGTTTCACTGATTTCCCCATTTATGATCACTCTGGCACCAATTATGATTGCTCTGGTCGCGAAATTTTTTGAACTTAAATATTTCCATAACTGTTTGTGTAAATTGAAGGCCACTTGTAAAAATATACCATTTGAATATCATTATTTTTAATGAGATACGTAATTACCATTAAATATCAATATCTGAAAAGCACCAGAGCGATCACACGAATACGCCCGTTTTGGAGATTGACCCTTAACAAACCACGCTGACGCCGCTAGGGAATCGGCGCGCAGCACCCAGTCGTAACTGATGTTCCACAAGGGCGGCCCCAGACATAATTCCAGCGGAACACCGCACGACATCTCTCGCCGGTTCCATTCTCCGTTGTGACCAGGGTAGATGACGAATCTATTTGTCAGGTAGTGCCCGACCACACGATGAAGGTAGGTCAGCACTCGGTGATACCGGACTGCCTCCCTAATGCAGCTCCAGGGCATGGAGTTGAAGACGATCCCACCCCGGGACACCGCGTGAGGGCTCTCACGTGTATGATGGCGTCCACCGTCGAGCGCCCCTTGGTGTCCCGCAAGATCCGGCCCCATCCCCGCAAGGTGCTCGTTGAGGCGGTTGGCAGTGACTCTTTCAAAGAGCTTGCCCACCTCGTCGAGCAACACAATGGGTCGGTATGCGAACGGAGAGTCCGCAGGGCGCCTTGGCTTCCGGATAAGAACCAGCTTCCCCGTCTTCCAACGAAGCGGGAACTGTCCTCTCTCCAAGCATGCGCTTAGGAGCCAGTCGGGGCCCAAAAGTCTCAGAGGCCAAGACCCAGGCTTTGCCAGGTAGCCCGTCGGCCTCCGGGGCCACAGTTTTGGCCTTAAGCCTGCCTACCGCCACTCTCAGCCCTCTACCCCAGTCACCAGACCACCGGAACGTCGTCATCGTCGTCCATTTGGTCCGCTTCCGGCACCGCAAGCGGTGGAGCCATAGGTGGAGGAAGATTCTCCCCTCGCGAAGGGAACAGGGTGCTCACCACGTCCTCCACAAGCGTAATCTAATTGAGTAAACTCATTCTTAGTTTTAACGTAATCTGGATGACTTTAAGCCAAGCGAAGCTTTAAGCCAACCCTAGTAGTTCGCTCAATGCGTCTGCTATCTAGTTGTTTCGAAGTGGGCTCTGTGTGCTTTGAAGTGGGCGCACCGACAACTTTAGCTATAGTTGCTCTCGCGAATGCGGGTTCGCTCAGGATAGGTTCGCTCTGGGGGACACGGCACGGCATACGCTGGCCGAGTGTGCCGCGTGGGATGAGCCGCGCCGTGCGCTCGTCACAGAGGTAGGAGGAGACCTGTCGCTGCCGACCGTTGTTCGCTCGATGGTTGGCAGCGCAGAGTCCTGGGACGCGGTGATGACCTTCTGTGAAACCGTCATGTCGCAGACGGAAACTGCGGAAAAGGAGAGGGAGATAACAACCTCCCGCCCCTCCTGCAGCAGACGCACCGGGTGGACAACGCCCTCTTCCGGCCCCCCTAAATAGGTCCAGGGGCGACGGGACATCCGTTGTCCCCCATCACACTGGACCCGAGACGGCGGCGCGTAGTATTCCACGCGTGCCCCTCCTAGACGTAACGGGGGGAGTTTTACACCTCACTCCCCCCCGGGACGAGGCCCGCAGGTCAAGCGGGCCGGCACTGGTCCGGCGCAGTGGAAGTCGCATTAGATCCCGCTGCCCCCGACGCAAGTGTGCGAGGGAACACCGGTGTGGTTTTAGTCAGTACGTATCTGACAGACCCTTCCATAGTAAGTAAGTAAGTAAGTAAAATTTATTTGTTTAAACATGGTGTACATGATTTCCATTCACCCCAGGGTGGAGGACATCCATCGAGGATATCCAAATTGTGAAAAAAAAAGAAAAGGTTAGGTTCACTCAGGTTAGATTCGCTCAGGTTAGGTTCGGTTGGCTACCGTAGGCGCGGGCCTGTCGACGGTGTTAATTTTCAAAAGTTATTTTTCACTTTTTTTGTAAAAGAAGACGTTTTTATTTTTTGCAAATGTCAATACGTAAGTATGAGCTGTTACATTATTCCCCCGCTTGTGAAACGTACAATAGTTTTTTAACTGTTTTTCTATTATTGTGTAAACAATCTTAGTATGTTTTGTTATGGCAGTTTGAATATCGGCAATTAAAACATCTGTTGCTTGGCCTGCGGTGCTGATAGGAGTGAAGTCATGGTTATTAATATCCTTTTTTATTTCGTCATAGTCGTATTGGAGAGAAGATTTTTTGATGGAGATCTAGTTGATTTATTTATCTCTAGGAAAGCAGCAACAGAAAGGTGATCAGTAATTTGGGTGTTCAGCACGAGAACTTTTGCAGGTGATTTAGTCTTCGTTATGACATGATCCAGACTGTTGTTCATCCTTGTCGGGAGAGTCTGGGCAAGCAATAACCCATGCGTTGCTGCTAACGTTATTCAATGTGTCCGGACATAGACTAGCGATATTGTAAATACTTAAATATAAACTATTTTAAAGTACAATTATACTCTAGGTTTGGGTCCAATACACTTCCCCGCTATGTGGCAGCCATTTTGTTTTTTTTTTTAAATATGTTCTATGCGAGTACAAAAAAAATCATATCTCTCAAAGTTTTAGTCATACTGAGATAAACATAGGCTTATTCGAAAGGCAATAATATTGTCTACCGTCTGCATTACAAAACAAGGTGTTCACAATTCCATTACTTTTGAAAAAAAATGTGAAAGTCGAAAAAATAAACGAAAAATGATGCAATACAACCAGACGATAGTGCACCCGCGCATTTTTCTCGAGCAGTGAGAGAATATTTAAATAATAATCTATCACCGTGTATCGGTCGTGGTGGTGTAGTAGCGTGGCCGCCTCGCTCACCTGATTTGACACCCTTGGATTATTTTTTGTGGGGTCATATGAAACAAAAAGTATATGCTACAGTTCCGAAGACCAGGGAAGAACTCGCCGCAAAAATTATAGCAGCCGCCGAAGAAATTAGATCCGATTTGGATTTAATTAGGCGCTCATCAACCCAGGTGGCACAGAGAGCCGTAGTGTGTCTACAAGCTTGAGAAGGCCACTTTGAGCAACTGCTTTAGATATTGTAATCGTCATTTAATATAGTAAAAAACATTAAATAAAATTAAATATGAATGTTATGTGTTTTTACTGAATTCCTGACTAGGGTTTCGACAAAGGTTTTTTGTGCTTGCGCATACGCTATGTTCAAACAACAATAACTCTTAAAGCATTAGACGTAGAGTTGTGAATTTTTTGTTGTATTGTAGTTTAGCTCAAAATCTGACGATCAAGTAAAAAATAAAAAAGTTTCCGGTGGTGTTTTTGTAGTAATTAACAATCATTGGTTATATTGCATAATTTTTCGTGAATTTTTTCGACTGTCACATTTTTTTTCAAAGTTATGGAATTGTGAACACATTGCTTTGTAATCCAGACGATAGACAATATTATTGCCTTTCGAATAATGCTATTTTTATCTCAGTAAGACTAAAACTTTGAGGGATATGATTTTTTTGTACTCGCATAGAGCATATTTCAACAAAAAAACAAAATGGCTGCCATAGTGGGGAAGTGTATTGGACCAAAGCCTAGAGTATAATTGTACTTTTAAATAGTTACGTGTAGATCCCATTGCAGTCTCTTAATTTATTACTATAGATACATTTTTCATGTTTAGGTTCTTTTGGATTAGTGCCAGTTTATGATACTAATATTAGAAATCAAACTAATATCACTTTAACTGATGATGATGATGATGGCGTCATCTAGCTATTACGGCCTGTATTCGATGGTTTTCTAGGGTGGTTGTCGTGAGCTTAGGTGTGCTGCTCTTGTATGTTGGATAGATTATAAGAAGGCCTATTACTGGGTTCCACGTACATGGGACGCTGTTTGTGTATGTGAGTTTAAATGTTTGTAAACGCACCCACGATATAGGACAAATTCCTAGTGTGGGGCAACGTTTTTGAAAGAAAAGAAAAAATGAAATTACTGGAAGAAATACTTACCCATTCATTTGTGAAGTAGTATTCCCCTAGGAATTTTCTCTTCCGTCTTTAGTCAACCCGGGAATTTTACCCAGGACCTCATGCTCAGCAGTAGCACTTACGACCGCTAAGCCAACAAGCCAGTCAATCTGCCAGTTTATGACATAACGGGTGGATGGCTTTGCCGCTATCGTTAGGAAAAGGTGCGCCTCCCTACTCGCTCGCATTTGTGGCAGTACCAACACTATACTGGGTGTTTTCAATGATCAGTGGGAGTCCCCCATGCTGCAAAGGTGGGTGCGGCTTCATGGCGTAATTAAAATTTTGTTTGTCTATACTAACATTAGTTTTTTTTTATTTTATTGTTACTAACAAAATATGGACCTAGTCTGAAATAATGTTTATTATTATTCTATATACACATTTTTGACATTTTTAAATATTTCTAAAAAAACCATTTAAAAATATAAAAATAGTGGTCCGCCGGTGTCGGGAGCAGGGTCCAAGCTACCGATAGTTAGGGCTCCAGAGACAGGAACCTCCTCACAATGCGAGCCTTCGTCTTCCGTCTTTTGCCTTCTGAATCAGGCCCTTGATCCAACTGCCTAAGGAGAGCTTCGAAAGATGGTCGTCGAGGCTCTTGGCCCTAAAGCCATTGGCCGTCACGACAATCGGCACAATGATAGCCGAGTTCACATTCCACATATCGACAACCTCGTGTGCCAAGTCGAGATATTTTATTTGTTTCTCTTTCTCAGCTTTCACGAGGTTCTCGTCATGCGGGATGGTAACATCGACTATCATTACGCGGCGCGCTGATCGGTCTATCACTACTATGTCAGGCTTATTGGCGACAATAGTCCTGTCAGTAATGATAGACCGATCCCAGTACAGCACGACATGGTCTTTCTCGAGAACTGGGTCGGGCACATATTTGTAGTACGGTACCTCAGATTCCACAAGTTTATATTTCAAGGCATGTTGCTGGTGAATAGTCCTGGCTACTTGGTTGTGCCTGTGCAAGTACTCGCCGTTAGCTAGACGTATTATTTCCGGTTGTTCCGGAAATAATCTGATGGGTTCACCCGGACGGTGGCATGCCCGACACACGTCAACCGTCCCTTCCTGCATAATATACTTCCGGTAGTTGTTCGTCAACATAACTTCGTCCATAAAGGCACAGACAAAACCTTCAGTTTCCCCAAAGAGGTCGACGAAACGTAGCCAGGACACGGATGCTAGAAAATCTACATCAGGCCCATGAAGAGCCCGATAGAAGCGCCCATGAAGCTCCTTGCTTTGCCAACCTTCCTTGTGGTCATCGGTAGTAAGTACTACAGGTTTGCGCCAGTTCTCTTTAGCCATGGACAGCGGGGTGAGTCCCTTGTCCACTGCGACCACATCTCGGTGCATATCCAGCTCCACTTTAAAAAAATATTCTTCTCTTTATTTAATACCTTGTTCTGGCGGCCAAAGAAGCGCTCCTTCAACGATTGCTTCATGTCAGTTATGTTAATGCCTAACGCTTCCGACATACCCAAATACTTATAGCTTTCGGATGAGGAGAGGGATCTCAGGTGTATGGAATCCGAAACCTGAATTCCCTCGTACAAAATATGGACCTAGTCTGAAATAAATGTTTTATTATTATTATAACAAGTTTTATGTTTGTACTTTGGCAGGCCAATTACAGAACTAAAAACTCAGTACTTTGGATTCCATGTATGCCATGGTCAACCGCTAAGTACCTATTACTTACGACTGCGAGCAATCGCTTTTGCGTCTAGTGTTGTTTAAAATATTATTTTTAAGAGAACCGGATTATAACTCCATTTCATCATAATCCTGAGCAGATCCATAGATTTTATGAAAATATCTAGATTTGTTTAAAATTATAACCAACATCGTAATCTCCGAAGGGTCAGGCAGCCCAATAACGCTTTGCTCAACCAGGGAATCGTATCCAGGTCCTCGTGCTCTGCAGTCGTGCTTACGACCACTAGACCAACGAATTGGTATTCTTTAATACATTTAATTAAGATGATGAAATGGAAACGGCAATTATTTTGATTTCGGTCGGAGATAACCATCAATACAGGGTGTAAACAGATCCTTCACGAAGCCGACAATCAAGTATTATGTACAGACGCCAGCCCATCAAGCTACCCGAAACTGACAAATTTTCGCAATCAATTTTGAACTAAATGCTTTAGCGATAAAGTTGAACATCTGTTAGAGAAAGACAGATTGTAGTAGCTTAAGGTGCTGGCCATCTGTACGTCAAACTAAAGGGTCGATCTCCAGAGGCATTTTTTTGCGTGTCGGACGGGATAAACCCATTTTAAAATCGAAAAACGTTTTCAAAATATTTTTTTATAGACAGTTCTGTGTCTAATCTACGTGGTAAAAGGCTAATATTATGAATAAGTTTATTATAAATATATATAAAAAAATCTTAAACCCTAAAATCCTGATCGCTCTGGGTTGACCCAACTCCCGATTGAATGAAAAAAATATTCTTTAACTTTTTAATGAGAAGGATCTTATGAAACAACTTATTTAGATTACATAACAAATAGTTAATCTTCATAGTAATAATTTTTTTTTTGTTATATTAACAATAATTTTGCCACAATTTGAATTTAAAATCGTGACCGGGCATTTTATCTCATCGCTCTGCGCTGAGGTAAAACATCGCCCTCATCCATTGTTACGCATTATAGACACTCTATTCCCCTCCCGCGGGGCAGCGTCTGTAGTGGTCTAACCGCTGAGGACGATATCTGTGTGCCACGTTCCCGCATTCCAACATTACGAAGGTAAGTTTATGATTGCTCTGGATTTGGTTCTCGAATTTCATGATTGCTATGGCACGTTATTTAAATTCAATAGTAAGCTTGCGAATGTGTTTGTTATGTGAATTAAGTGATCGTTATGATGTTGTTTATGAGACGCAATCACAACTTTCTACTGCTTTTAAATTTGGCTATATTTATGATTTTGTGACTTTTTCTGATCGCTATGGCTCTGATTGCTCTGTCCAAAAAGACCAGAGCGATGATATTTTGCATTAATTGTACGTTATAAATCTATTTTAAGTAGTAGTACCGGACTGTAATAATGACAAACGATGAACTACCTATTCATTTTTTTTTCAATAACCTTGAATGTCCCACTGCTGGGCAAAGGCCTCCCCCATACCCTTCCAGGTACTCTTCTCCTGCGCCACCTCACACCAGCCTTCGTGATGCGCGTCTAGATCATCTCGCCACCTCTTTCTAGGCCGGCCTTGGCGGCGCCGTCCATCGTCAGGCATCCATCGTGTTGAAACCTTTGCCCAGCGGTCGTTATGTATGCGGCTCACGTGACCCGCCCAATCCCATTTGAACCTGGCAGCCTTTTTGCCTACGTCTGCAATTGCGGTTTTTGAGCGCAGCGTAGTTTTTCGTTTTTATCTGCCCAAGTAGATGTTCTCATCGACATAGTGAACTATGCATATAACCTTTAATTTATAACCTTTCCTGGGTTTCTTCGGATAACCTAAACCCATAAACAGATTTTGACGTATTTTACCTTGACGATACCTTGCATTTAGCTACCACAACTGTAACCCCTTCTCTAAAATTTAATCGCAACTATTGTTGCAGATTGAAATCATGCCTCGAAATAAATTATCTATTGAAGAAAAACGTCTTAGGAAGAAATAGGCTGAGCGTCGTAGAATTATTCATTATCAGCCATTTGTGTCCCACTGCAGGGCAAAGGCCTCCCTTCCCTCTTTCCACTTATCCCTATCCAGTGTTCTTGTTTGCCAATCCTTTTCAAAAGAGTCGAGTTCGTCCCGCCATCTCCTTCTGGGCCTGCCGCGTTGCCGTTTGCTGCTGTTAGGGACCCACTGTGTGATTATTTTAGCCCATAGCTCCTCCGGCATGCGACAGATGTGGCCAGCCCAGTTCCATTTAAGCTTGGCAGCCGTCTGACCTACATCGGCAATTTGAGTTTTGGAAAGCAGTATCAAGTTCCTTTTACGATCAGTAAGTTTAACTCCAAGGATACTGCGCTCCATTGCTCGCTGACAGACCCCGAGTGCGGACTTTTGACGCTTGGTTAGAGACCATGTCTGCGCTCCATAGGTGAGGGTAGGAAGAATGCACATGTCCATGAGTTTTCTCTTCAGTGAGAGAGGGAGAGGTCCCTTCATGATTTGCTTCATCGACCAATAGCTCTTCCAGGCGTTCTCGGTGCGTCGTGCAACTTCTTTATCTTGTCTTGCCTAGAAGGAGACTATTTGGCCGAGGTAAATGTACTCATGGACATATTCAATCCTCACACCCCCGATTCCTATGTTGCGCTTGGTGCTGTTGGTCATTACCTTGGTCTTCGCCATATTCATCGCGAGTCCGACCTCAAGGCTGGCATTGCTCAGTTGGTCGAGCATTAAGCCTAACTCGGCTGCCGTGGAGAAGAAAAGGACAATATCGTCGGCGAAGCGGAGATTTGTTAATCTTCTATCGCCCACGGTGATGCCCTTGTCCCTCCAATTGATATTTAGTTTTTTAAAGACTTCTTCAAGCGTGGCTGTGAAGAGCTTTGGAGAAAGAGGGACGCCCTGTTTAACCCCTTCACACAACACTAGAATGGCCAAGATAAAAATAATCCAGATCTATACGCACAATGGCTTGTAAAGTCAATAATACATTTCTCTTACATATAATCTTGTACACGTACACTGAATATGACAGAAAACGGCTAAATAAATAATATTTTATCAATATTTATTTTTTTGTTTCACTGATTTCACCATTTATGATCACTCTGGCACCAATTATGATTGCTCTGGTCGCGAAATTTTTTGAACTTAAATATTTCCATAACTGTTTGTGTAAATTGAAGGCCACTAGTAAAAATATATCATTTGAATATCATTCTTTTTAATGAGATACGTAATTACCATTAAATATCAATATCTGAAAAGCACCAGAGCGATCACACGAATACGCCTGTTTTGGAGATTGACCCTAAAGAAACTTCTGTGTTCTTCGTCTGTAAGAAACTTTACGCAAAAATTACTGCTGGGAAACGACTTTTTTTTTAGGTGAAAAATGACGTTTTGTAACGCACTCAAAACACTGTGCTGATGGATGAATTGAATAGTATGGGGGTCGTGGAGGTGTTTAAAGTAAAAATAATACATTAAAAATATAATATATTTAAAAAACTTTTGAAAAAGTTGGAACTTTGACTCCAATATCTCCGTAACTAGAAGGGTCCCAGGTATGGTCTAGAACAAAAAAATAATCGCAATGACGGCGAGAACAAGTACCTTTCGGTTTCTTTAAGGGTCTTGTTACACCCTTTATTGTTAGAATGGTACAGATCATGCGATATTTCAGTAGAGGGAGGTATGAATGTGATTCTTTAACCTTCATTAAACAAAACCATAATAGTGCATTCATAAATAAAATATTTCACCATCTACGAAACAAAAATTTAATCTCTGAATAGAACTAACTAGAAACATATGCCTAAGAGATCTTGTTCTACCGAAGGTGACCAGTGATTACAGTGAGCAACCTGTAACGATAGAATTTGTAATTGTAACAATCACTTTGTTTCTGTACGAAATCTAATTTTGGGCTGTTACATTACAGGCGAATACTCATTCACCTGGAGCTTGGACCTATTTGTAATGATATGCTCACAATCGAATGTTGGATTTGTTTGTTGGGCGCCTTAACGGAAGTTGGTAAAGTTAGGACACATGAAGGGTTATCTCATCGGTCACACGGCTTGTTTTCTAACTTTCAATTATTCTGATTTTATTACACGCGTGTAACGTATAATAGATGTACGACCGAGTTGAAAAGCTCCCGTAGCTCTTTTAATACAGGACTTCCTCCCGCTTTCAGGAGGTTAGTCGGTATCCCATCCTCCCCAGGGGCTTTTACATCAAGACGAGATGCTTGCGATGCGTATAATTGGCCGTAGAAGTTTTCAACTTCCGTTAGAATCTCCGGCTTCAAAACGACGATATCCTCACTAGATTTGGTCTTTATCACCACTTGGTCTTTGTTATTAATTTTGTTTACAATAAAAATATGAATGTCTTTTTGTTTTCTTTTTTTTTGTGTCATAAACTCATAATGATCGATCAGATAAATAATAATAAATAATTTTTAACAGCTGACAGTTTTATTAACCGATGAAGTTATTGATACTTCCCGAGAATTTTGTGAGATTAGTTTCATTGAGCTTTATTTGTAAGATTGAGGTTTGTGACGGAGAAACTCAATTTTGGTGCCACTGATTTTCAATTTTGATAGGCACTTTCAATTATGGTGGGCGATTTTCAATTTTGGTGGCCACACTAGACTTCGAACTAAAAATGTCTCAAAAAGTTATCATGAGTTATGAGATATTCGCAGACCTCTTGAAGATGCTTCTAGCTTGGACTTTCTATTCTTATACCAGGTCCTTATTTTTCACGAAAAATGAAAAAAATATTTCGCCACCAAAATTGAATAAAATGCACTTTGTTGATATTGACCCATTAATGGTAGTTTATGCACAAATCATATTTTGTCTTTTTAGGGTGTGCAAATATAAGTTTACATTAATAACCACTTTATTATCCCTAATGCGTATTTTAATTTAAAATTAAGTAATTATAAAAATAATACTTTAAAATGTTTTACAGAAAGGGTGTAAAAAGAACCTTAACGAAACCGAAATGCACTTGTTCTCCCCGTCATTGCGATCACTTTTTTTGTTTGACCATACTAGAGAACGTTCTAGTTTCGGAGATATTTTAGGTCAAAGTTCCACCTTTTTCACAAGTTTCGTACGTTAAATTCGTGCGTTTTTTCGTTTTCCAGCAATATTTTTTGCGTAGGGTCACTTAGTTAGGTGTACAGAATGCTTGGTTGACGGCTTCGAGAACGGTCAGTTTACACCTAGTATGGATTTAAATAATTTATGCAATACAAAATTTAATTTTAAGGTCTACCCTTATAATTAAATTTTGTATTGCATAAATTCCTGTAAGCTATATAATTAGTAAGTCACTGTTATTTGTGACTCTAAAAGAATCAGGGGAAGAGGAGGAAGGTTGAAATAAAAATCGGATTTCCTAACATTATAGTATATTTACTTCTCTTCGAATACCTTGAGCAATTATACATTAACTTTCCCTATTCATAAAGTGATTACTGCGTGACGTCACTCGTGTGGTCGTGTGAGTGAGCCTCCACCACTGCAGCGCTGGCGCGCGGTGTTGTATACGTGCGCTAGTTTATTGTAATCGACTGAATCCCCCTTTACGCTTATATTTGAAACCCTATGCCAATCTGAAACACTACCCTACTATTTGCTTTAATAATCTACTATATCTATCTACAGTCTCTTATGTTTTGTTTGGCTTCAAACTGTGCATCTTATGTGCATTTATGTGATTTGTCTAATGTTTACCTGAGTTAGAATTCAATAAAACTATTGCCTACAGACTCATGGTCGTCATTAAAGTGATCGCCGCTTAGTTGCAGACTTGCAGCACAGAGTTCACACGGCGACATGTCCAGCTGATGTGCATCTGCAGTCAGTTATTCATTTCTCGGTGTTCAGTAACAAGTAGAACACTCGGTGCCATTTTTATCGTTTTACACCAGCGCCGGCGGTCCCTTTAATGTTTCCGATCTCAGAAATTTCTTGGCAATGAGTTCAACCATAAGAAGTCTCATTTTTAGAAATAATTTAGCCGCATGGTAGGTAATAATTCACCCGCAATAAGCTGTAGTTACAACTGCCAACAAATGGGATTTTATGGATGGTTGTGAAACCATTTAATAAAGTTGTTGGCATAAACAACGAATTACTAGGATTAGTTCAATCAATAGATTCGGACTTTAAAAACTAATTAAGTTTAATATTTTTTGTTTTTGATGTAGGTATAGTAATAAAATAAGGTTGAAATAAGATAAAAATGGCACGGAGTAAGTATGTACATAGTGCAATAGTCGCTTTGTAAAGTCTGCTAAGTGAAGGTCGCGGCGCGTCAGCGGCGACGCACCTCGTTGTCGGCGGCGTTGTCGGTGGTGGTGCGCGCGGTGGTGGTGGTCGTGGGCGGGTCCAGCCCCTTGATCTCGAAGGGCCCGCGGAACAGTGGCCGGAACAGGCGCAGGAACGTCTGGTAGCGCACCGCCGAGTTCTGCAACACATTTATCCTGTACTCCACAACATCATAATTTAACAACGCACGGTTTCGTCAAACTGCGGTCAATTTCAGGTCATATTAACGCTTCAATTTTCAAGCTTTTTATTTGATTATGTTGACAACCGTGTGCACGGTGGATGTAGTGTATACGGACTTCTGTAAGGCTTTCGACAAGGTAGACCATGAAATACTACTAAATAAAATAGAGTTTAACGGAATCCGGGGCAATCTTCCGAGGTTATTAACTTCTTTATAACCAATTGCAGTCTGAGGGTTGAATCAATGATCGTCAATATAACATCGCACAGGTAATCTCTGGTGAGCCTCAAGGCTCTTTACGTTGTCCCCATTTATTATGTTTTATACATTAACTTCATCAGCCATGCTTTCGCAATACCAAATAACTGTCACCGTATGATTGTGAACATAGTAAGTTTGTTACAAAAGAAAAGAAAAAAATAACTAATTTTAATAACTAATTTTGGACAAGCAACCTCCATAGAAGGTTACTAAAAGAAAAGGAAATTATAAGTATATTGTATTCATTTTCGGTAGTTCATTATCTGTCAATGTCGAGTTTATAACAGCTTATAACAGCATATATTTAAAGATAAAATGTTTAAATAGAGTTCAAATATATATATATTTTTGTGTTAATTTTAATATTGGTTCTTTTATGTATAAAGCTACATATAAGTTTAATGAATATAATATTTTTAATGTGAATGTTATGTATACAGTTATGTGATATTAGATTATAAATAACACTGAGACTGCAATAATTTTAGTTTTAAGTTATCTTGCTGCGCCCTAACAGGGTCATGTACTCACTAGTTTTAAGCCTACCGTGTAAAATTGGTTGTGTACATTGTGCATTAAATAAATATAATCTCGGGAGATAGATTTTTAGCCAACGATGTACACAATCATACGGTGTCATAGCACGGTATACCATTGTATAAAATAAAATAGTGCTCTTAGAGACCGACCACATGTGTGCAATATACAGTACAGAGATGCGGGGCTCACCTGGATGACGTCACCGATGATTTTAGTAGTGCGGATGAGCAGCGACACGGAGGGGCCAAACAGGCTCCCCGGAACGTCCAGGCTGACCTTGTTCCGGTCGAACACCGGGATGTCGTCGGCTACCGCGACTTGGCGGCGGCGGCGCAGCGCTCCAAGGCTCCGCGGGCGGCCAGGGCTCTGCAACCACGACGACGGCTCCCTCGCCGGCGCCCGGCGCCTCCACGTAGTGCCAGTCTGCGACAGGCGCGCTCTGAGCATGCGTCACTTGCGCTTCGCAGCCCTCGCCGCGCCTCGATGTCTCGTGTGTGTGCTTACATGTGTGTTGTTTATGCGAATGTAATGTTCCCTCAGGTAGAGCATGTATACTCACTCTCGCCCAGGCTGAGCGCTGTGTGCGGGCGGCGAGCCCGGCTCGGTGTCCTCACTTGTTGCTGTACTTCGTTATGTACTACTCGTGTCGTATGCATGTCTTATACTACGGTTATTTTTTATCCATAATGTAACCAACGATAACGTCATCGAAGTAGACAATCATGGGGCGCGAGTCTCGGGTCCTAGTGTTGAAGTGTATCAACGCGGCGCGCGGCGCTGCGCCGAGGTTGTGTCTCGATACACCGTGTTCGTTCCTGTGCAGCTCATCTGACGTATGAGTTCGCGATTGTTAAGTATACGAAATACAAACTAAATCATCATTATTATATAATAGTTAAATGCAAAAAAATAAGTAGGTAGTTTAATAATTAAATAATCAAATTATTCGATGCGGGATTAGTCATACGTTAAAAGATATTTTAAACCATGTTTTTATAAGAACTCAGTGAAGGGTAATGACTAGAAACAGATTATAAAAGGTGTTTCAGAAAATGATCAGAAACAGATGATCAGAAACAGATTATAAACGTTTTAAATAAGTATAAGAAACTGCAGAACAACGTTGACTTCGGTAGGACAATACTAGGTATACCAGTTAAATTGAAACAAATATATTGACTGACATTTATTACAAAGATTTAACTTGAATGACAGACAGGTACAGTATCGTGAAATGAAACAGTAAATTTGGAGGAGTGAGGTGCGTGTGTGTGCGTGCGGCGGCCGCTACGGCGCGCTACGAGGGCTACGATCTATTGCTACGGGCTACGAGTTGCTTGCTACGAGCTATGAGCGTTACTTCGCCGCGGATGCTGTGCGGCATCGCGCGGTTTATAACTACTGCACCATACTTTCCTGAGTGTGCGGCACGGTGCGACACTGTGAGCTGCATCAATCCGCCACCCGGTGGTAACCACTCAACACACCACACTTTATACAAATGTACTTATTTACATTCAGCATTCGCACTGATCCTAGTAGAGACTCAACTATCTGCGGGACCTACTGCACGTGACGTGGTTCGGACGACATTGAAATGGACGTCAGAGGACAACCTGACGTGACGCGGCGTACTCTAACAGACACGAAACAACTGTTCCCCGATTGTTTATAGTGGCCGGGAACGTTGGCATCCTGTACATTATTAGCTAACTAAATAATAACGGATGTTCTACACGTAAAGGATATTTACAAAAATATTACGATACAGTTATATATTTGTAGCAATGGTGACTTCGCGATGACTGCCATATGTTACTTGTTAAAAGTAACGATACTAACGTGCACTGTGAGCTTGTGGAGCCCACAGCTGTAAGCTAGGCACTTCATGAGGCGGAACATCGGAAAAAGAACTCTTTGTTCGTCCGCGTTAAGTTGGAAGATCCAAACTGAAACTGACAAAACGACTGAGGGATTCCGCCACGGTACCGTCATCATCATTTGAAGTATTTCCTCCGAGTTAAAACAAATAATCCGGAAAGTTATTAAATCTTATGTTTTTTTATGGTTTTTGTTGCGTTGATTCATTGCATTTTAGAAATCTTCTTGGTCCCGCAACATACACCCGTTATTCAATAATCATCTTCGTTCACACATCAAACGTCTGTTACATTCATGTTACATCAACATTTTTGAGAAATAGATTCATATATTATAGAACAAAATAAAGTTTGTAATTGAACGAGTCTGCGCTGAGTGTACTGGTGCGCACAGAGTGCAGCACTGTGCGCGATCACGATGCTGCTCTCACCGCGATGTTCGCGGCGTGGCTATACATAAAATTTGTGCACTCAGCAAGTTGTGAAAATGGCTAATATCCATGAGCGCGTTGCTCAATCCGCGCGTGCCAGAGGTAGTGCGCGTGCGCATACGACCTTGTGCGCGCGGAGCCGGTGTGGCGCAACCACACACATGAATATAGTATACTATGTTATTTAGACTCTACTCACTGTTCACAGCAGCGACGAGTTATGAGGAGTTAAATAAAGCTAAGGACAAGCGGTGACTAGATATATGATGGACACTGGCGCGTGGCGCCGACTGCGGCGGACTAGAGGGACTGACTACAGGCAATATGTATACATGCTAGCGACGAGAATTCGACAACACTACTCTCTACGTATATGTTACATGATACAGCGAGATGTGCTCGCGTCCGGTGCAGCATGCGGGGCAATGTGTGCGCACACCGGGGCAAGCTATCACCGAGCGGGCGGGGAGTATGTACATGCGGGAGGGGGGCGGGGGGGGGGGGGGTGAGGCATGCGACGTGCAGCGTGCATTAAAACAACGCATCTTCCGAGGAATCGTTTAATATCACCAACGCTCACCTAAAACCTATTTACAATATAAATACACAACGTAGAGCAGGACGGCGCACCGCCGGCACTGGGGCAGAGGGGGAGGGGGCAGGGGGAAGCGGGGAGATAGGAGTAACCGCGGACTGTACAGGCGGCCCGGATGGGAGGAGGGCGGGAGGGGTTGTACGACACGTGCGTACGAGTGGAGTCCCGGCCACTAGTCCGGCACAATACTTAACCGAGGAGAAGCGTCGTGCATGCGCGGTCCGGCCGCACTAGCGCTAGTGTGAATAGTGGCTGGACTCCACCTGCACGCCACGTCGGATTGGGAGGGCGGGCGTGCGAGCGAGAGCTCACGCGTCGTCCTCCTCGGAGGAGTCGATGGTCTCGACGGTGCCGCCGGCGCCGGCTCCGCCCGACGACGAGCCCGACAACGACGTCGCGAGTGAGATGATGGAGCCGAGCCCGCTTCCACCTGAGCCGCCGCCGCCGCTAGCGCCGGCTCCACCCGACGACGAGCCCGACAGCGACGTTACGAGCGAGATGATGGAGCCGAGCCCGCTCCCACCTGAGCTGTCGCCACCGCCGCCGCCGCTAGCGCCACCCAGCAGGCCGGTCACCGCCTGGATCTTGGGCCCCAGCAGCTGCAGCTTGGGTCCGATCACCTGCCCCACGATGCCGCTTAGTGACGCCAGCCCGTTCTGCGGCGCCTCGATGCCATACTGCTTGTTTAGCTCGATGTTCTGTTTATCCAGAGTGTCCACGAAGCGCGTCTTCGCGTCAATCAGCGAGTTGATTTTCTACAACAGAGAGAGCGAGTGACGCACTGTGCAATGAGGCGGAGGTGACGGGAGGGGAGAGGGGAGAGGGCGGTACTCACCCCGAACACGAAGCCGAGCACGGCGTTCTTGATGCCGAACTTGGCCTGCGTGACGCCCTCCAGCTTGCGCTTCTCGCGCGCCTGCTCGTCGCCGGCGCCGTCCTGCACACACACACCCGTTTCACTACACTACACACTACACACCACACCTCACACAACAACGGACACCACACCCACCCACACCATACCACTACACTAAAGCACTCCGTCACCATAGCCTTCCACCGGCGCGCCACCGTGTTATCTTAATGTTACGTGATGTGTGACGCGTCATGTGATACGACCTGCGTCCAGTCCTGCCACCCATCTTGTGGTTGACTATTAGACTATCGCGGGGCCGGGGGCGAGGGCGATATGCTAGCATTTCTTCTCTTGAGGACTCTTCAATACGAGCTGGGATATTGTAGGATTTCTTCATGATGCCTATACGCGGTGTAGTCGCGCCGTGTGTTGCTCTCAATACGGGTGAGAATACGTTCGAAAATTTTGATTAAGATGAAAAATAAATATGGACAATGTTGTGGCAAATGTCCAAAGTGACAAATAACTTGAAATCTGAAGAATTCCCGTCAACCGTTCCAGTCAACTCGTAACACTTACTTTCAGGAGAGATACTTGTCCACTTGTCCACCGGTGACATTAAGCAAAGAAGAGGCCTCGCTAGACATTCAAGCAAACGCCCGGTCATTAGATAGGCATACATCTGGACCAAAGATTGTAGCAATGTCATATACTACTAATAAGCCAACGAAAATTAAATGACTAAATATATCCTGGTTCACAGGACACTTCTCGGAACCAGAGAAAAAAAATCACTCAAAGGAATAACTTAGTCGAATTGATAAGAAATTGTTCACTTGAGGAGCTCAGTTCCCAAGCGTTGTTGTTGTCCAGGAAGTTAGTAGAGGAGATTGGGCAGGAAGAGGAATAAAATCTACTTCAATGGCATCTTCATGCTTGAAATAATATTTGTGCACGTTAAAATGTTTGAATTCAACCGCATGTTGAACTCGTTTCGTATTTCGTGAAGCTGCCTACGACTGCGTTTTGGATACACAGACTATTCTGTAATCACGAGACAATACTGTTGTGTCTATTGGAGATACAACTGTTCTGACAAGACAGGCGGATACTGAGATGCAAGCTGACAAGTTGGGGGTGCTAAGGAAAACTCGTGAGTGTAATTTCATCATTGGAATAAATATGGCATTCTGAGCAAGCGTCCTCAATACAGAGAGCCGCGAGGGAGATGCCATGTGGTGTGTTAAGTTGCGCTCTGGTAGAGAGCTCAAGGCATAGTGTCGAGAGGCGACTGATCTCGTAGGTATGGTAGCTACCTACAGGTCCAGGTCCCGGCGGGCGCAGCGCGGTGGGGCGGGTCGAGGCCGCCCGCCTCTCGCGGCCCTGAGCGCGCGACGTAATGCCAACGAAATCACACTAAACTGGACCGAGTAGCGACACCATCCTATCATCGTTTGACAGACAGCTCGTTCACCGCGCGCTGTACAGTTAGCACTTGTATCGATACGCGTGTGTCTCTCTCGAGAGAACGTATCGGAGGTCACACAATCTCGCGGATGGACTGTGCACTGTAACGTCGCCGAAGGTTACCGCAACGACCAAGAGCTGTCATGGCTTCTACTTGATTCTCGAAATATATAATGATGAAACACGCACTGCAACCAGACACACGATATATCGTATATCGACATCGACGCGGACGAATCAGGCGCCTTTCTAATTTGTTGGAGTTCAGCGCAGCAGAGATATGAAACGTAATAATATGCATACATTGCTTACTGCAATACTGAGAGGGAACCAGAGGCGGAAGCGAACAAAACGCGGCGGTACGAGGGACGGTGGGGGGAGCGAGAGGTGCCCCCGTGGGAACCGGCGCAAAAGCCAGTGGCGTGCGATACTAGACGGTTTGTTCACTCCATTCTCATACTATAATGTCCGCGGTTCCGAAATCTGCAAAAACAGTAAAATGGTAGCTCCGGTGTGTTGTAACTGTAACAATATTGATAGTTGAGCAATACCAGAAGAAACATGTAGACCGCGTGAACGAGTGAATAGCGCCGAGCGCCGCTGAGCGACGCCGAATCGGCTTACCATCGACTTTATTGCCCTCTATACTTTGTCCGGCATTGTAATTTGGCCGGAAAGTCCAATTTAAGGGATTAAAAAACAATTACTTGCGAAAAAAGAAAGATTAAAAAAGCAAACCTAATATGACGTAATATGTAGTAGAACCTGAGTATTTTGCAAATGTGCGGCTATTTTTGAAAATTTCGAATCCTCGAGGCGGTGCATCTGCACGCGTGCAGGCGCCCCGGGAACATGCAGGGTCTCCTGAGTCTACTAGTGATGTTTGAGTGTATGTGACAATGAGCTTCCGACAAATACACAAGTGTTCACTGCTCCGCGAGGTAGTCGCAGCGCCCGACACGCGGCCGCGACGAGTACTTTACGCTTACATACGGGTAAATTATTATAATGCACGTTCTGCGATCAGAATGACCAAATATACCTAATACCTCGGCAACCCGCCACACATATTAAAGGCGGGCGTACTCCAGCCGCGCGAACCTGTACAATACGAACTAGTGCGACAACGCCTTTAAAAACGCTAAGCTCGTCATACTGATCTTACACGTGTTTGTGGCTAACATAATAATAAGGAAGAAGAGTTGAAGCTTGTAGAAATTGTTAGTTAGAAAATAAATATGAAGTAAGATGACCCATTGTTTGTGTTTCGTATCCGCGGCACGCGGCACGCGGCGCGGTGTGCGCATTGAGTTGTGTGCGCATGTACGTACAGTGTACAGCATGTGAGTGGCGAGGTAGTTAGACGCGCGAGCTCCGTGGAACAGTCAGTACGTACACGTACGTGTCATCGCACGTACACAGCTAGTCGGTCTAACATTAAGGCAGAGCAGGTAAACATGTTCGTCATGTTCTAAGGGAGACAGGCGACTCCTCCCACAGACAAGTTAGTTTACCTTAAAGGTGTCGTCAACATTCACTTTTAAAACACAACATGATGGGAAGTGTAAAAAAGTTTTGTAAAAACAGTTTACAGAAATAAATATGATGTATGATATAAACCGAGCGGACTAGGCTGCGGACTGGCTGCGGACACCGGACTCTGACAGAAAATGTACAGCAAAATCTGTCACATTCCGGTGTTCCGGTCCGGAGCCCAGTCTGCTCAGTTTTACAAAATAAGACTAAAGATGCACTTTATCAATTTCAAGAAAAAATGTTGCGCCACCAAACTTATTCGTTCTATTACAGCCTCTAACAAAATAATTTTCATGACTTAGAGATGACTTTTCGCGAAACAAAGAAAATAATTTCTCCTTTGCCGTGTCTCTGTGCGTAAAAAATTAGGATATGGCTCCTCCTATCCTTATTTCGATTTGTCTTCCAAACATCCTTTTTAAACTTGTTGGTTCAGACACAAGCAGGTGATGTGTAATGGGAGGCAAAGGGGGTAATTTACGTACATTTTGTGATTTTTGATGATAGCATATATTGGATCACCATTAAATTTCGGATTTGGCGTCTATTCGAATGGAGATCGTAGTCATGAGTGACGCCGGGAAAAAAGGACATATGAATACGTGAACGCCGCAGTCGTACGCAGACTGAGAGTCAGGTGGAGCTGCACAGGTCGGCCAGCACGGAGTGTCCCTCACGCAAGGGAACACTTGGCACACTACAAAGAGCGGCTCATTGTTTCACATCGCTGTGTGAATGAACCAAGTAGAAGGAGGACGGTGTTTCGTGCCGATGCTAATGTGTAGCAACAATTACTGAGATGACGTCCTTGAGCCCGCGCAGCAGCACGCACGCGCGTGCATAATATGCAGCGAGCGCCGCTCAGCGCTACGTCTGACTGTAGTATGTACACATTCAGGTACCGAAATCGCTCGAAGAACGGTCAGAAATTAGTGTGCAGCCTTCTGCCGCAGATGAGTGTGTATAAGAAATGTTAAATGAGATGTAAGTGTTATGTATGAGTGAAGCGAGTCGAGCGAGGCGAGCGGGACCGCGACGCGCTGCGAACAGACACAAACAGACGCGACGCGACGCGACACTTGTGCGAACCGGGGCAGAGTCGCAGCTCCCACAGCGCGTTACATAAAGCTCGGGTCGCGTTACGTCACGCGCGTGCGCCGGCGCCGCCACGCTCCGCATTGTGTCCAACTGGACAGTAACCCGGTCACCCACCGACCGCTGATCACTGATCAAGTGATCACATGTGACTTGATGTATCAGTGATCAGTGCTCAGTACGAACCCGGGAGGGGGGAGGTGCGGCGGCGCAAGCGTAGTAAATAGTAAGCATTAGTAATATGTACAGCGGGTCGCGCTAGGTCAGCGATGTCCCAACATATGACCTATTGCGATAGTCGCTGCGCGTTCATTATATTTTACAGTATTTGCACTGATCGTGATCGGATAGGCTTGGGTATTCTCAGAAAACGGAGCCGATATATCGAGGCTATAGATACTGCTGCCTTGTGATAGGGTTTCGCGACATCAGAGAGTGACCAAACGCTGGCGCCGTAATTTTCATGATGATTACCATTGTCTTTAAAAACCCAAGCTCTTTCATAATATAATAGCTAAATGACATCTCGTTCTAGGACGCACAATACTCCAACACAGACGGGTACAGAGCGCGGTACTCGCACACAAGTACGACATGAACAATATTTGTTAGCTTTACGTGAATAGCGTAAGTTGGGAGTTATCCAACCGCGCTCTGTTAGTGTTGTAGCAGTGTGTGTGCTAGCACAGTGCGGGGTCGGTACCTCGATGGGCTGCAGTGTGTCGTCGTCGACGAGCTGGCGGCGCAGGCGCAGAGAGCGCGCGGGAGCCGGGGGCGCGGGGGGTGCAGCGGCGGCGGCGGCCAGCAGCGCCAGCAGCGCGAGGGACGTGAGCGAACGTGAGGCGACCATCGTGTGTCGAGCGAGCGAGCAGACTGCCGCACGCTGCTGCGCCGGCGCCGCCGCTCACCGCCCCACGCGCCCCACGCGCCCCCGTCGCGGGGTGGGGCGCGCCACCACCACCGCCCGGACACCGTCCTGCACACATGTACGGGATTCATTCACATCTTGTCGTTGATGGCCACTGGGTTTGAGGGTCATTCGAGTTAGTTACTCTAGGACTGATAAGATATCAGCCACATCTACATCTATACCAATATTATAAAGTAAAAAGTTTGTAAGTTTAGATGTGGGGTGTAATCTTCTGAACAACTGACCAGACTGAAAAATGTTTCACTTATGGGAAGCTACACTATTCCTGAGTGTAGGCTATGGCCGATCGAGCACGTTCTAAATATGTACGTTTAAAACGTTCCCGTGGGATAATTTCCAACTTTTTCTGACACTAGCAGCAACCAGCTCTTGCCAGCGGCAGCAGCTAGCTAGTTATGAGGCACAACTCAATAACGGATGATAGTATCAGCTTTCATTGTTTGATGACTGCTGAAGACAACAATACAATCTGATAACACCTAAGTATAAGATTGGATTGGTGGTTGCGTGCGCGTAAACGCACCTACTTAAGTTAAGTCTGAGTTCGGATCAATGAAGCAAGTAATTTAGTCAGTTTTGTGTCAGATCTTGCAAACACTGATAGGTATCGCGGTAATGTATGCGCTATTGTAATGTGCCAGCGTCACGCACCTGCTAAGAAAACTCAGACGCAGCGCGTTGATGTCTTTTGTATAGAACATATTCTTTGTGCGTTTCACTTAAAACTTTGAAGCTTATTTCTCAGTCGAATAAGAATGCATTGATGTGTTTTTCTGGAGTGCTTTGTATTCTCTATTCCGAATTAAAAACCACATCGTTTAGCAAATGGAAGAAGTATATTATATTTATTTTTTAGAGTTCCGTACCTCAAACGAAAAAATAGAACCCGTATAAGATCACTTCTATTTCCGTCTGTTTGTTAAAATCCTTTTTCTCAAGAAAGCGTGATGGTATCAAGTTGAAATCAACATCAAATACTTAGGTATACGGTCCCGCGAAGCCTGTAAAAACCAATCTTCATAATCTACAAAAAAATAAATGGCCATTTATGTCGCATACTTTTACTCACTTGCAAGTTAACCATAACCTACAGGGTTCTTCCCGTTGACCTAGAATCATGAAATTTAGGTAAGAAGTCAAATCCCACAGCGCAAGTAAAGGAAAAAATCGAAATCCGAAAATCGTTAATTTCGAGTTACATCACATAAAACATATTTTTGCGATTACAGTAGGAGAATCGATCTCGATTATATGGTAAGATTTTTACTGCAACATTCAATTTTGTCTTCAATCCGACTTATCTTTTCTTAAGAGCTTATAAACTATAATCTTTGAGACCTGATTTCCGTGATGGACCAACCATCAACATACAAGTTTGTACGGAACGCTCGGTGCGCGAGCCAGACTCGCACTTGTCCGTTTTTTATAGCAGAAGACGTAACCGCTCCAAAATGAGTAGGTATAGTAGTTTATTAGGGTTATTACGAAATGAAACATCATCAAAACTTGAGTGCAGGCACTTGTCGATAAAGCGATGTCGATATATCTGTATTAAAAGTGAATTGTTTGAGTGTGTGCAGTTCAATACCGGCGTTAGGGCGCGTGTGTCGCAACGCGCGCCGCGTCCTCCGGCGGTAATGATCGGTAATGCATGCATTAGAGAGATATGTAACATGTAACGCGGCATGTATTATAGAGCGAAGTGGTAATTAGTCGCGGCGCAAGGTCGCAGCACTTCGCTTTCAACGTAAAGCGCAAGGAAACGTCCTTTCTAAATCCGCTGAGCGGCCGCGGTGCGGTGCGCTGCGTGGCGAGAGTCCGCACGCCGCAAGTGCGGGCAGTGCAGTGCAGTGCAGTGCAGTGCAGCTGAGCATCCGGGCCGCGCCGCGTGTGGCGAATTCATATCTGGGATACCAATCCAGTAATAGAAGAGAACTCAACAACTATCAATTTTGCCAGTTCTCAGTAAGGTGTTTGAAAAGTTAATGCTGAATCAAATGTTACGTCATTTTAATAGAAACTCCATCTTTCAGACGGCTTCACCAAAGGACGCGTACAACTGACGGCCGGTATTACTACTAAAACACATTTAACATCTGGGATTCTTCCCAGAGGTTGCACAAGCACAAGACGCCATTGGAATCTTTTGCGACCTCTGAAAGGCGTTCGATTGCGTAAACTGCGAGACACTCAAAACCAGCAAAGGTTTCATTATGAACTAGTATTGGTAATTGGTTATGATTACTTCCTGTAGAATAGACAGGAGGTAGCAGCAGTGTTTGTACTTTTGAAATATTCGTGGCCTACAAACAGGAGGGGGGTGGAGATGAACGGCTCAAAGTTATACTGGAAATGTACATCTTCATGTGCCGCCGTGTGTATGTACTTACAGTTCAGATTTAGCTGAAGCTCTCAGAAAGCGCCGCGCGCCGTCCAGTCCGCGAAATTATAATTTTCTTACGTTTTCTGCAATTTGCAGGTCAGTGTCTGGTTGTATGTTGAACAAAGTATGATTCGCGACACTGTGTCTATTATTACTAATCGACTCTACTTTTTTCAATAATTTATTTTATTGATCTGAATTATGCTGTGTAAAATACCTGTGCAAGGCTTTTTAATAAAATAATTCATACCCAGTGACAACTGGAAACTAGAGGAGACTACATGCAGACAAGCGTACAAATGAATTAATCTGAAAATATAGAAATGTATGATATTGTCTGTTCTATAATACTAATAATTTCTATAATTGTAAAACATTTTCAAATGCTAAAAATGAAGCAACAAAACACGGCACCTATTTTAGAATTGACTTGTCCTTCTGTGTTACCTCACCATGAAAGAGCGACTGAACGGATTTCGATAGAACTTTTATTTTGAGCCACTAGTCTAGCGGACGTTTTATTTGTTTCAAGCGGTCGAAAGTACGCCATACCAATAAATTGTAGCAAGTACAAGTCACAACGTTTTCACAAAATTACTGTTTTTTTCTCGGTTTTGTAGACAGTAATTGGATACCAGAAAAGTTCCTTGTATTCACTATCTGTCTACAACACCGAGTAAGTACTGCCGATCGTTGTTGCATGACATCGATAACTAGATAATATCAGACGGACGGCGTGTTGTGCTGATAGATGAAGGGTTAAACGAAACAGTGATTAATTATAATACAAATTACCAAAGTTTAGTAGGGACAAGGACGCAGTAGATCTATATCCATGTAATGTGGAAGGTTCGGCAGGCGCTGAAGCGCGGCGGTTGTTGTTATGTTCCAGGCCAGTAAGCGGCGCTGTCTATCGGTATCGGCATCAGCGATTCCGGCGTCCGCGGCCGCGCGGCCTGCTGCACATTCCTTAAGAGCGGTTATCGCATCACCACCAAGCTGTGGAAAACGCCTCACGCACCTCACCGCTACAAGGTCGCTTACCTAGCTTGCCTTTGTTTACATTCTACGGTGATAACATCTCTTCACCCAACTATTTTGTTTCGGATCATTTCATCTCTCTGTGGACATGTGGAGCGACCGAGCGAGTAGACCTCCGGCCATCTCGCCTCGCGCGAGCTGCTGATGAGCTCTGTGTTAGATAATGTGTGGCAATAGCGACGCGAAAGGTTAAGGAAATCGGCCCAATCCTACGAGTTACTTATTAATCATAAATTATAGTTGACGCAATCGTTGCCGGGTGAGTGTGCCACATTAGTTAATGGATTCGGGTATATCATTACAAACTATGAGCGCGTCATCTTCTGGGTAGTGTCAAATCACTACTCGTTACGTAAGCATCTGGTAATCCTAACTAGGTATATGCCTAATATTATCAACGAGAAAGTTAGTCTATTGTGACATTCGCACTGCGCTATTGGACTAGTCTGATTTGCAATTTGGCACTCAGTCGACGATAGGAAAATAACACAAGAGGTGGTTTAGTTCGTGTACTGGCACCGAGTCGCGCGTGACGTCACGCCGGAGCGACGGGCGTCCGGTGCAGTGCGCGCACTTCCTACATGCACGCGTGTTACGTGACGCGCTATTCTCTCCACAATGTCATCATCGAGCAATTGATAACCTACATACCTACATAACACACCGAAAGCTTCACATTCGATTGACAGCCGCACGGATTGCTACCGCTGCGAGCACTTTGAGCGTACATGGTGTTTGGGTAAACACTATTTTTGCGGATGAAATATCATGGTTGTCATGGATGACGTTCACGCCGCCTTCCTCCCAGGGGCAAGTTGCTGACCCACACACGTTAACGACCCAACTGCTCCTGCTCTCCTTGCAGCTGTATTGAGAGAATTGAGGCGCCCCGTGTCACCCTCTGCCGTCACCGCTCGCCACCGCCCGAGTGTTGAGGGTACGTTACCTGTCGCTCACTACACTCGGCTGTTACGACGTGCACTTGCACCTGCGAGGCGACGTGTTATACCGACAGACCTTCAACTTCATGCAAGTCCTGTTTATTCTCATTGTCATTGCCGGTAACTTAGTGCACGCGATACTTGAGTTGTAACACTCCGTAAAAAAAATGGCTAGAGGAGGTAGAGATGAGTGAGGAACATACAAGGAACCGCCTTGAGGCGTGTAGTTTGAGCATCAAGTACGTTCAATTGGTCCCGCTAGGCGCTAGCTACCAGGCGGCTAGCTCGAGACAAGGGCTAAGTGTGTCAGTGTCGCAGCTCTCCGCTCACCGGTGAGGCTACGCGCGCAAGACGCGCAGATGTCTTCTAACATTACAGAGGTCTTCGTTCGTAATATGATGGGAGGACTATTCACTTGGTATCTTGAAACGTTAACATTAATTAGCTCGCAACATGATATATTAATATTTGTTTGATATTGTTTATTTGTTGTTAGTTAGCTTGGCTTGGTGCGTGTGAAGTATTCAGTGGCATGTGTTGCGACTTGCGACGTGACAGGTGGTGCAACTGTGCTGCTGCCGGGATGTGCCGCTCGCTCTCCGCCGACACTGCAGCACTGCATTACTACCTAGAATAATACTCAGAAATTTGTTTAACGTGAACATTACTTTAAGAGTGTGTAAGATTCATGAAATCGAACAACTTTTATTATGAAAGCGAAAAGGAAATGGCAAAAAAATATATCAGATGCTCGATAGTTTATCGGTCGAGTAACTCGTAGTAGGCACCAGCAGTTTTTTGAATCATATTTCATAGTTAACCCTATAGTAAAGTTAAACCTTATAATAAAAGTTGGTCATAATTATGAGTCTCCTCTCACCCCATCCCTTCGCGTACAGTCCACGTTTGAGGTGCGGCTCACAGTGCTGCCGCTGCGTGGATGACATTATTTTAGAATTTGATTTGAGTACCATCATAAACGTATTAGGTAACAATTCCATCAGTTCAAATAACAACAGTTTTGTCCGTGACAAAGAAATTGACCGTTACGTCGCCGACCGGCGAGTGCAGACGCCGTGCCGCGCGGGAGATTGTCGCAAACGCGACCCGGACACAGACCGGACTCGACCGGACAGTTTAACACTCACTGACCCGGGAAAGTCCCACGCTAGCTATTCACAAGGAAAATGCCAACTTTATTACAAAGCACTCCTTTTACTTCACGTTTGCAACACAGCCGCCAATTTAAATGGAACTTGGCAGGCCACATCTGCCGCATGTGGCATCAAAATTGGGCAACAGATTGGGTTCCAAACAACAGAACCCGGCGACGCGATAGGCCCAGAAGGCGATGGCGTGACGAGTGGACGACGTGGACTCTTATCTAAAGGATTGGGCCAAACAGCCAAAGGAACGGAGGCCTTTGCCCTGCAGTGGGACACATCAGGCTCATAATAATACCTCATTTTACTTCGGGTGGATTGGAATTGGGATGCGCGCAAAGGGAGCAATGCGACCAACGACATGGCGCAGCGAGTGTCTGTACTGCACGACTGCACTCCAGCATACTGCGGCACCTGTAACACAGCATCACCTGTGCGGTATCTACTGGTGTAAAAAGACCCTTTATGAAGTTAATTAAAAAATAAAGTATTTAAATGGGGGTTCCCATTTAAATATAAAATTATTAAAATAGGGAATGGGTTTCCGCGGTCCGCCTGCTTCCAAATGTGCTTGTTTTTTATTTAGTTTAATAAAGGTTTCGCAGACTTTTTGATTTTTTCACTTTTTATACATTAGGTCAATTTGAATTACACTGTACTTTGCATAATTTTTTATAATCACCATTTTAGGGTGTCATAACCAATGGGACCCTATTACTAAGCCTTTGCTACCCATCCGTCCGTCCACCCGTCTGTCTGTCAGCGGGCTGTATCTCATGATCCGTAATAGGTAGACAGTTGAAATTGTCACAGAATGTGTATTTCTGTTGCCGCTATAACAACAAATTATGATTATAGAATATTTAAATGAGAATGGGTGCTAACCAACTTTAAATCGTTATACATCCTAAGTGGCCAGTCAACATGGAAAATGATAAAAGAAACCTAACTTAGATGATTTTCAAATATCTATTTAATGATACCCGACTTAACATAATTCGTAGACTTATTTTTTATATGACGTCTGGTCGCCGCCATTATAAACTTTTGATTATTGCCATGTCTTTAGTAACACTTGCAAGATTAAAACAAATCGATTGACGTATGAATCATCAAAACCGGCCTACGCGTTTGACTCTAGAGCGCCAAAAAGGAACAAAAATTCATTTATTTATTATTTAGGCTGATAGGCCCCAGTCGGGTAAAAGAGAAGTCGTTTTCCAGCAATCATTTTTGCGTAGAGTTACTCACACAGAATGCTCGGTTGGCGGCTTCGTGAAGGGTCCGTTTACATGGCAACTTGTATAGTTAATAATTGTTCACCTCAAAACATTCCGTGTTCGTTAAATATTTATACAAAGAGTGGTTACATGTAAGGGTAAAAAGTGTATTCATACTCGGACTAAATGTATGATATGTATACATAATTCATATTAGGATGTCGGTCCCATCCCCACTCTTATAATTATGTGGCCACACCTTTCTGGTACAAACTTTGTACAAAGCAATCAATAGTTGTGTCAATGAAACATTAATAAATTGAATAATTAATTTCAACAGATATTTATAGAGATGTTAGGCAATGCATAATCCTATTAGAGCAGAACCAAGCTGTCAAGCTTACGTAGTGCGCCGTTTGTTAGACGTCATTCACACATGAGATAACCGATTCTTATAAGTTTGGGGACAAATCGTTTAGTATGCGAGTGCTCAAGAACGACACCAGGTTGGGCGAGGAGCATGTACATTCTGCTGAAACTGAATCAATCAAAACCTATTTCAAGTTTGTGAGGATGGATGGATGAACGTTACTCTTTCACACAAAAGCGGCGGATCGGATTACGTTGACATTTGGCACACAAATAGTTTAAAACCTCCGTGTCCTACCTCCGACCAACGCGCACATCGAGTGAACTTAGATTCATAGTCATCCAACTCCATCATCATCAGGAACGGCAGCTGGAAGATCGACGAGTGCAGGTCGCAGTCTAAGGTACGCTGCACGTATCTCTACTGCTGTCTGCACAGAACTATTACTACCCTTAAGGCGGTCTCCCCAGGGTAGCAGGAAGCCATCAAAACCATTTCGGCTGATGTACATGCTACATTTTTTCTTCTAGCACATAGGAGTTTTCACAAGCTAGTTTAATAATAATTTCTGGACTCGCGAACAAGTATCGACGTAGGTACAATGTAGAACACATCTATTGGTCTCAATTCTCAGCTTCGTCGCTTCATCGTGTTCCTTGTACCACACGCGTGTGGTGGCGAGTGCCACATCACGGCGTTCGTTAGTTTCGTAGTATTTATATTTAGAACATAATGATTGTTATCGTGGCCGGTGCGCTCGGTGCGCTCGGTGCGCTCGGTGCACTGGGTGATGCAGATGTCAGCTGGCGGCAGAGTGCGGCGACCGGCGCAGTGGTCAAGTATAAATGATTATCAGTGGACGATGTCGCAACGCCGCCGACCCTCGCGTCTCAGCGTTGTTCCAATTAACTATTTAATGAAACATTTCACAAGCGCCGCGCTCGCGGTCCACGCAGCAGACACGTGCGACGCGACCCGCGACCCGCGACCCGCGACCCGCGCCCTACATACCATATAGCCAACAAATTAAAAACACATTTCACATCTAGTAAGAATGTCATATTTGCATAAAGAAGATTAAGATAAGATCATCTGTTAGCGTCGGCGGCCCAGCGCGGCGGACGATGTCCACACGCTCGCATACAAGTATACAACACTAGCGACCATCACGGCCGGCGCGCGCGGGGCCGGGCAGCAGCCGCGGTGACCGAGGCCACACTGTGACATGTGCACTGCCCTGCGACTGTTGGTTGGCACAAACAACTAATTATCCTCATAATTAAACGTCAGCAAGTGTGACGTAACGGTTACGCGGAGCGAGTGATGGAATCGTGCCAGTCATCCACTTGTGATCGGGGACAGTGTTCCGGACGCGCACACGGACACGCGGAAACTGAGCGCTCACTCACTACCGTACACGATAACATTGCAACCACAACTGTCTCTGCATCACACTTGTGTCGGAGACGCAACAGTATCACAGGTGAGGCGGCACTCGGTGCTCGTGGAAGGAATATGATAAAGTAAAAATGACTTGTCTTGTCTTCTCACATCGGCACGTACTATCAGAGAGTTATCAAGATATCGGTGATAACAGATTCACCCGCACCTCACGGATTACCTCGCTGATTACCCAGGATCACGTGCCTCACTTACATTCAACTTTTGAGGGCTGTAGAATAGAGCAGCACAATGCGGGCACTATCAGCGCTGTGTGCCGAACGCATGCGCACACCGACGCACACAACACACTGCAATACTGCACTGATATGCATGCCCTCTCTGAAGGGGCATGAGATCTTAGTTTGATGCTTAAAATCACAATGCCTCAGCTCTTATCAGTATCACTGATCAAAACACAGTACCTAGAAAGTATACAGCTGTGCGACATACACATACATCTTCTCTCTTGCTCACTTTTAGTCAGCTTGTGGCTCGTTGAGAGTGCGTTCATCACAGCTGACTAGATCTGGGGATCCTGTCCGCGTCAGGTGCATGCGGCGCATGTGCAGGCGGCGCGGTCAAGGCGCGCCGAGCGACGACCGCGCGGTTACGACATCGTGTGCTGCTGTGGCGCTGTGACGTCGCCGGCGAGGCAGTCGAGGACAGCGCGTTAACCTGTTTACTATAAATTAGGTTAAACAGCGATAGTTGCCGGGCGCTGCCAGAGGCCACCATTAAACCGCCGTAAACCCAGCGCAAAACATGCAAACGTGCACTCATTCCATACTTCTATTGAATTAATTAATTAATTTCACATTGAACTGTAAAACGTCAGATCCGTGAAACCGGTCGCAAGTTTGAAGGTGTTTGCGTTCACGTGAATTAACAACTCCATATCAACTTTTACGTAAGGCTTCATATTCGTTTAAGATCAACATGCAGCTGCTACAGTTGGTCATCGTATCAAATGTATACTATACCACAGAATAACAGGACACGCTTGACGTACTTTGCGTATGCGGGCACCACATGATAAACTACGATGAGGGTGCAAGGGGCGCAGTAGGTACCATCTTATAAATACCGACGTGTACGCAGGCGAGGCAGCTCAATTCGCGCGAGGCGGCACGTCCGCGATGCGATGTTGATGTTCTCAAGCTCTGCTCTGAGGAACTAGTCGTACTACCGTCGCGGATGTTACTGAGGGATTGCTCAACACAACCAGCGCTAAGCGGGCCGCATTCTCGTTTGCCCCCTTTATTATTAACAAAAAACCGTAAAAATATCTATTATCTGATATTAATTAGCCGTAAACTGAGAAAACTAAGCCAAGGCGCGGCCCCAAGCGCCGGGGGGGGGGGGGAGAGAGAGCAGGCAGGGGGGGACAGAGTCGGTGCCTGACACAAACAATGACGATGTCACTCACCAAATTGAATGTGTTACTATCTGCAACGAGCAAAAACCTAGCATAGCGTAACGACAAGTCGTGGATGATACAGCAATGTGCTTCCCCCTCCCCCGTGACCCCTCCCGCTCACCGCGCAACGCGCACCGCGCGCACCTTCTCGTCATTGTTACGATTGTTAGTCGATAATAACGACTTTTCTCTTTACCTTTAACGACCACTTGATGAACACATAATATGTAACAATCTGATTGTCCGCATGCAGCAGTCAGAACGGATGCAATTTACAACTTCATTTTGATGGGTGCAGCCAGGCAGCTACACCATTCACGTAGGCATGAGCCGCCGCTGCACAGCCAGGGGCCCGCGGCCCGGGAGCAGTCGGTGTGACGCGACGCCACACCGCGGCTACGGGCTCTCGTGCTCCCGGACACTTGAGACCAGTAGGAAAGGGTCGCACAATCAAAGGCGAGGAAAAGGGTGCCGCCAACTGACTTTAAAACAATGTTAATTGATGTGACATATGAGACGAGCCACAAATGCCGCGCCGGGACCTTCGGCGGCGACCTGCGACCGCGACCAGCCGCCGCAACACCGCGCCCGTTGCGTGCGCCTGCGACACGCGACCGGCGACCTGCGACCCGCCACCTCTTCTTCACTTGACGTGTTCATTACATTCGCTAATTATTGCGCAGTCTTAGTAAATGATTTACGACTCATGTTAGACAGGGTCGAATATACAAAGTTACAAAGGGTCATAAAATTAAAATATTTTATTTAGCAAGTGAGCGGTTGCGCACCTTGCGACATTGAGCAGCGCACGCGCAGAGGACTTACAACCAACAGAAACACGACTGAGCGCAACACATCACAAATAAGGTTAATTAATCTGCTGAATTTACTTCTTTTCTGATCAGCTAAATTTACAGGTTACCAATCAGTGACGTACAGTACAGCCAACAACACAACACCACATTAGTGATAACATTAACTAAGTTTACTTTTACTGCTTCGATATCAAGGCGTCATGAATTTGTTAGCGCCGACGCGACGTCCAATCGTACAATTGGTTTTCCATCCAGCACCAGAAGCCATGTGTCGCTCAACCCCCGCAGTTCACAGGTCGATCTTTTGTAGTTAGTTTATAATACTGAACTTAGGTTTATCATGACGTAAGAATATAGCTATACCTACTTATGCATGGTACACTAGACGCACAAAAAAGGCTCCACTCTAAACAGACCTACTTACGAGTATTACATCATAACAGCTGTGTATATGCGAGTGTTTGTGTGTATGTGTGTGTGTGTGTGTTTGTGTGTATGAGACATACAAGTTAGTCGACGATCACAACGGAAGCTCCTCACACTGTCTTATACATAACTTATCAATCAATAATTCAAAGTTAATTTACAGAGTACTAAATAGGTACCAACCAGTGTCGTACAGAACAGTCATCAACACAACACCACATCAATGGGTGGATGAAAGGGCGGCAGGTCACGGGAACAATATGCGACTCCAGCATTTCCATTCAACTCTTGGGGAAGATTTATAAAGGGTGTAAAAAGACCCTTAACGAAGCCGAAAGGTACTTGTTCTCCCCATCATTGCGATATTTTTTTTATTCTAGACCATACCTGGGAACCTTCTAGTTACGGAGATATTGGGGGTCAAAGTTCCAACTTTTTCACAAGTTTTTTTTTAAATACATGTTTCTAATGTAAGACTTTTACTTTAAACCCCTTCACGACCCCCGTACTATTCAATCCATCCACCAGCACAATGTTTTAAGTGCGTTACATTGAGTTTTACCGTAAAATGTGATTTTTCACCCCAAAAAAAAAGTCGTTTCCCAGCAATAATTTTTGCGTAAAGTTACTTAGTTTGATGTACAGAATGCTTGGTTGACGGCTTCGTGAAGGGTCTATTTACACCCTGTATATCTATGATTAAACCTGCTGTCTGGTAGGGATCAGAATGTTGGGCCAGAAAACGAGATGAGAATACTAAGGGGATGTGTGGTGTAACGCTAATGGATAAAATAGGGAATGAGCTCATTAAAGGTACTCTGAAAGTGGCGCTGGTGACTGAAAAGTTGTGTGGTAATCGGTTATCGTGGTACGGACATGTGAAGCGGAGGAGTAAGGAAAATTTTGAGCAGAATGTAGATAGCTATAAGAGTAGAGGAAGACCAAAAAAACGATGGATGGACTGTGTGAAGGGTGATATGGCTAGAAAAGAGGTGACAGCTGAGATGACGAGTAACAGAGAAGTATGGAAGAGGACGACATGGTGCGCCGACTTCTAATAAATTGGGATAAGGGCAGGAGAATGATGATGATGACGATGAAACGGTGTAAAAACATCCTTAACAAAGCCTTGACTTAGTCTTCCAGTCATTATGTTTTTTTTTTGTTCTGGACCATACCTGGGAAAATGTTAGTTACGGAAACATTGAAAATTATTCACATGTTAAGTGTGTGATGTCATAAGTTTTAAATTTTACTTTAAAGACGCCAATGCATCCATCAGCAACACAACGTTTTGTGTGCGTTACATTGACCGCTACAGTAAACCGTGATTTTTCAAACCAAAAAAAGTCGTCTCCCTGCAATTGTGTTTGTGCAGTATTATTTATTTTAACGTACAGTATGCTTTATCAGCGGCTTCGGGAAGGTTCCGTTTATACTCTGTATACAGGTAGTTCTTCAAAAAGTATTCTTCGCGTAACTTAGTAATCTTTTCATAAATGGACACACATTTAAGACGCTGTAAAAATAATAAGTACAATTTTTATTATACGTAAATCGGTGCATAAACTACAGAGATATTCTATTTTGAAATTTTGTGCCCACGAAAGTTACGAAAGACGCCGCCAAAGAGGGATACAATTGGCAAAACAGCCCAGTTTGGGGTGGGGTAAACTGTTAGATTAGCTATGAGAAAACGTACAAACAGAAACACATTCTAAGAGTCGTTACAAGAAAAATTTTGAAACACATACCATGCATATAAATATTTATACAACTACATAACACCTTTCTTTTCAGCTTCGCGACAATCGAGTAAATGCATTAGCTGCTCACAAAAAAATCTATAGTTATTATTTAATGGAGATAAATAACTTTTGTGGTGCGTTAGCTGACTTTCGTGGACAAATAACCACGAAAGTTGTGTCACGAAAGTTCCGAAAATTTCCCATTTTTTGAGAATTACGATTAAAGGGTAAATTAACGAACAAAGTACTTGGAAATAATCGCGATTCAAAGTGATTTGGAAAATTATAAACATTATCCTTCAAAATATACGCAGGAAAGTTTCTTGACCAAGGTTACTTGAAAATATTCAAAAAATAACTTACCTCGTATTTTTATTGCATAGAAGCGACGAACGTACTTGTCTCCCCCCCTGATGCCGGGATGGAGGTGCAGTTTTGTTGCGCGCTCGCGAAACTAGCAAAATCGTGTGACAGAGACATAATGCCTATTAAGTATTGTAACTTAAGAGATAAAATTAATGTTCTTTGGGAATTATGATGCAGAGTAAACACGATTAATTTGATGTATTACATTATATGCTTATGAATTGAATACAAAAGTTATCAAAGTTTGCCGTGAGCGCGAACAGAGTGTGACGCGCGAAGAACACCGATTTTGCTCCCGTTTTCGACATTAGATATATTTTTATAAACATTGTAAATAATTTTAGATGTTTAATGTTGAAATTATACACATATTTAAATGAAGAGTAATCTGTAATTGTTTCTAAGACTGAATGTTTAATAAATTAGGATTTAAGACCGTGTGACCGTGTTTTGAGGGACCTCGAAGAACTACCCATATTATGTTTGTGCAACGCATCTTCCGTATGTTTATTGTTTGTACAATTGACACAGCTAAACGTCAACACGAGGTGAACTCCGTTTTTCGTTTGCGGAAATGCTTGTGTGTTGCAGATCTCCAAAGTGGTGGTCATGCACCTTACGACCAGCATCGCTGATGATGAGTACTTTTTTCTTAGACATAGACGTACGCTCCTACAGGTCCGTATTCACACAACAAATGCAACTACATCTGCCCTATGTTCCACATAATGCAGCCTGGGTTGCTAACGGAGTACTTGTATGCATATTGAGAACGAGATATAGAATAGTCGTGAGATATTTAGATACGACACCAGTTTTAAACAGAACTGACGAAATGTGGGCGTACTATCAGGCACACCTCTGCCAAACTTGATCGTGTTTTCATAATATAGTCCACCAACCATGGCAGAGTCTTCTTTGTTTCCGATATATTTTGGACTCTGATTACACTTCCAGATCATGGCAAGGTGTTAAAAGGTAGTGCTAACGCATCAAGGGTTTATGCTGCTACTATTAAAAACTCTTCCAAGAACAAGTACTTAGTATACAGTTTGCAAAGTACAGCTATGGACGAAGAAAAATGGAAGTTCTTCGAGGAGGCTTTTACCCTTTTATTTTATTTTAAAATTTCAACTATTGATAACGTATTGTTACTAATTTGGCATGAAATTAAATAAAGCTTTACTACTAGAACTTATTCATTTTGCAGTGTGTTCTCCCACGTCTGACGTCCGGTGCTGAAACATACACGCTTGCACAGGACACTGTACAGTGTACAGGCTGCGAGATACACAGAGAGCCGTGCAGCGTGCCGTGCTCTCATTAACTCAATAATGTGGTTTAAAGGAAGCAAGACTCCGTATCTACGATGTGCATCATTAGAATAGAATATAATATTCTTTATTATGTAGCCATACAACCAACGTTCATAAAAGAAAAACATTTTACATAGGATGACACAATGGGCGGGCTTATCGTTAAAAGCGATCTATTCAGAACAACCATGGATGGATTACAGGAAAAGGGAGAGAAGACTGCAGCTAGTCTGTGGTATACCGACTACCAATTACATAGCAGTATACATACATAAAGCACATACAAATATCCTATATGAGTATATACCATGCCTTATAGCCATGTCTTAGTAATGTTTATAGAGAGAGGTATTTTTTTTGCCAAATTTTTGAAAGTGCATAAAGTGATTAACTCTAACAAGGATAAAGACCCTACTTATTATAATCATTCAATATTACGGCTCAGAACCCACTCTGTAAGTCTTCTTCTTCTTTTTCTTTGTCTTCGTCTTTTTCTGTAAGTTTTCTTTTTTAGTATAATTATCACTTGCTTTTCGGTGAAGGAAAACATCGTGAGGAAACCAGCATGCCTGAGAGATATTTCTTGACGGCATGTAAAGCCAAGTCAGAGGCCCATGGGCGGCCTAAAAACTCTGACACCAGGTTACGAACTAACCACACGATAAAGAAGAAGACGGCTCAGAACCCACTCTGTAAGTAACAAGAAAACTATCCAAGTAATTCCGTGCGTATTCCCATGATCATATAACTTTTGATCAAAAGTCTAACTATATTCCCCGTAGATGACATCGGCTTGCGTACCGTTGTTTATGGCGTCACAGCGATAAAATTTAGTGAATAACGTGTATATGTTAGGACCAGCTCCTCACACAACGCCAACTCCTCAAACTATAGCGGCAAGTGTCCGATATTCCTAATAACAAGTAGTTATCCAACATTGCGCGCTTTGCGACACTCAAAAGCTCTATGCGTAGGGGACGTAGACGGGGAAAACCACGCGCCGCCGCGGAAAACTTACAGCGGTGTCCGGTGAGAGGCTGCTCAGCGGGCGGGGAGCGGGGCGGGGGCGGCGGGTGGGGGGCGCGGGCAGGCGCGGCGCCGGCGCCGGCCGCTACAGCACTCGGTCGCGCGCGCCTGCTCCGATCGCTCGTGTCCCCGGACCTCTCACGCCAGCAGCCCAGCTCCCGTACGTGTCTCCGCCTCGCGCCTCGCCGCCTCGCCGCCGCTCGGTAACGTACCCGCACACACACACACTTACACTCCACAGCACGCGCGCTTGCATAAGCGCGATGTTTCCGCCTCACCACCCGTTATGAAACCGAAAGTGAGCCAGAGGCCGCCGCCCGGGCCCCGGCTGCCGGACCGCGCCGGGCGCCAGTAGCCTGGACCTGGCCCTCTGCAGCTCTGAGGCGATCTCACCGCTGAACGGAATGTAGTGCAATTGAAGTCCGTTGCTTCACCGACGCCGGCGCGGCGCAACCTCGCCGCCCGACATTGGGCGCGTTTCGACACACTATATCGATCTATCGCACGATTGAAAGCGATTTCGATAACATTGAGCCAAGCTGCTTTTGCCCCCACTTTGTCGCTTATTTAATTTGTTATTAAAATGAAAAATTGGAGCGTTGTGCCTGTACCGCCAGCTCACAACTTGCTCGCTGAGTGTTGCTGCCGCGCTCGGGATGGCCAGTGACCTGATAGTGAGATGTAAACAAACATGGCGCAGGTGGTGTGTGACGTCACGCGCGTGGTGCTCGCTCCGCGCAGACAGACCGTCCGTCCGTCGCGACGCGATAGGTTTCCTCGTACACAAGTGGGTCGCTTGACCATTATGTAACGGATGGTCGAGCGTTCCAATCATTTCATGTCATCTTATCTAACATTCTCTATTTTGCTTTGACAAAATTGTGTTCGATTTTGAAGGAAAGTATGACCGTCGCGGTCAAGGTCACGAAATGACCGAATGACCCCACCGCACCCACTTTACCCCTCACGGTAATTCAGATACCTTCGACTGTAAAACCAGATATCTGAAAACTAATTTTGCTAACTGAATTATGAGTGCTTGTTGACCGTAACTTCCAATTATAAGTGGCTCATTACTTGCTGAGCAGTGTCACTCATTGTATACTTCTGATTCGCTAGTGAGCTGTTCGGTTTGCACGTTTCTCATTTGTAACTTCGCATCCAGCCTCCCCATCTAGATTGTTCTCCCGGTACCACTCCAGACACCACCTTCAACACTGTGCAGGGGTAGATACAGAACATGCTCAATTAACGTTAATTGACGTTGAAATGCTCGAATTTCATTTCTTATCATTTTCACAATTATGTTATTAATTTGAGGATTTTGTTGGATTTGGAGCGCATCATTCTACATTTGGTGATCACAAAACCTGACAATTTAGTTACACTTGAGATTAGTTTGAGATTTATTGGAGCAACGGCCCAAAGCTCACAAGCGGGGGCTTCGTGCTGCAGGGTCGCGGGGTGCGGCGGTGTCAGCAGACAGCAGCACTGACTGCATCTACTTACATAAGATCTGCAGAACGTGCCTGCAGGCAAGGTGCGGGCGTGCAAGGTGCCACCGTCTCATATGTGCTTTATGAAGTTTCTGATTCCATAAGACCAGTGATCACCCAAAATACCTTCAATTTTCTTTTTCTATAGATGGGAACGGGCACTGGCCGGTGTATCCAAGCAAGCATCGCTCCACTCTATCCAAGGCTATTCTGTTTTCGGTCTCTGTTTTTCCTTCTCTTGAGCTATTATTACATTCTTGTCAGTTTTCCCTGGTATCTCTTTGCGTTCATCCTGTAGTCAATTTGATCATTTTGACTTTTTTAAGTAAAGAATTTTGCCCATGTTATAGTAACCAGTTAGAACGTCATGTTACCGCCAAATTTATCACCATCTGTGAGATAGATCATCTATGTTACTTCGAACATTAAGTCATCAATCACTACGAGTCGCGAACACAGTAGGTTCATGGCTGTGGCCCCCGCTCCCTGCCTCCCTGCCCCCACACGTCGCATGACAGACGCATTTCACACGCTCCGCACGCACTCGCCCTCTGACCTGTTGGCCAACTCGCACTATTGTACGCACCCTACTGCTAGTGTCCTACGTGTTCTAATTATGATGGTTACATCACAATGTACAGTAATCTATTCTATTAATGCTTACGACCGGTCTCTTTTAGAAAGTATTTATAGAACTTATAAATAACTAAATGTTACAATTTCCTCAATCCATTCTAAAATTATTGAAATTATATTTGAGCCATTGACCGCCGACTTAGCTGCGATACGGAAGACATCAACGCCCGGCGCGCGATTCTTAAACAAAACTGTGTGAGTCTCCGAATTTTTGTTATCTTCATGTTAATGTTGTTAATGTTATTATTCATGTTCTATAATAAATGAAACAAAAAAATAGTTTGTCAAATGAACATATCTGAACATATTGAGATTTGTGCACATAACACGTGTTAAAATACTCTTAACAAAGCCGAGAGGCACTTGGTCTTTCCGTCATTGCTATATTTTGTTTGTTCTGGACCTTACCTAGGACCCTTCTAGTTACGGGGAGATATTGAAGGTCGAAGTTCCACCTTTATCGCGTTTTTCAATTTAATACAATTTTTAAACGTTATAACTTTACTTTAAATTCCTCACTTACCCCTGAATTATTCAATGCAACCGTCAGCACAATGTTTTGGGTGCGTTACATTGAGACCTTCGTAAACCAAGATTATTCCCACCAAAAAGAAAGTCATGTCCCAGCAATATTTTTTGCGCAGTGTTACTTAGTTTGATGTACCAAAAACTTGGTTGACGACTTCGCGAAGAGCAAAAGTTGTTCAGATTCATGGTCCGAAACACCACACAAGAGGTTGTGCGTTACACCTTGTCAAAGTCAAGAGTTACTTGAAGTAGTACATAATGACAAAGACGAGATGTGTGCGACTGTTTACAGTGATAAGGTGACGACGGTAACACTAAACATTGATTCGGAATTTGTGACAGAGATGGGCATTTCTCCGCCCAGGACCTGGCATGAAAGCCATGGATTAGAGCAGATAGCGATGCCCTTCAGCGGACATACCAGGAAGAGCCAGACAACTATAAGATGTGGATCAGAAATGGCTCCGACGATGACGCGCTCGGCGCTCGTAGACAGCCGCGCTAGGTCACGCGGGGTCAGCACAAATGTTCTCATTTCGGGGGCAGTTGTCATTGCCAATGATTATTAATCGGACAATAAACGAAGTGGAAACAAGAACAAGGATATCGAGCGCGGCGGTGCGGAGGTCGCTGACTAGCGCGCTTATTTCGTCCACTCACGGAATATTCTACTTTCTCGTGTCCGTCAGCTCCTGCTCGAGTTAAACGCAAGTCGCTCTTATTCGACTGTGGAGCTATTGATTTCACACATCGTGCCATCCGCGACTGAACCTTTCAGTTTAGTCGCAGAACCTTCATCTCTTGTTGACCTGTCTCTTACTACTTTATTTTCCATAAAAGTGCAGTAATGATTGCCTTAGCCTCGTGTAGTAATCGTTTCTGGGTACAAAAGATACAAGAGAATGCTTTTAGTACATTTACATGTAACATGGTCAGAGTGCAATTTTGAAAGAAGGAAACTTTTAATTTTTTTGTTTGACATTGGTCAAAAGCGAGCGTTTCAAAATACTAGATGTTGGGAGTAAGCAGCTGAGGAGGCTTCTTGCTTCTCCCAGTGTCTATAGTGACAACGGATGTACTCATTCATCATCATCATCTTTACCTTTATACGTTTGTAGCCGACATCTCAGTCATTACTAACTTCTCAGACACAATATATCCGTAAGTTCTACGGTCCCATACGGAACACTTGTCTCGCCTCATTGCTGCACATCCTCCGTGTGTACTCACCGACGGTTCATATCTACCAGTAAGCGGCCACTTCACCGCACACTCTCGGTGTGTATCACAGCGCTCTATGTTAATATTGTGTTGTCATCAATCAACATTCAAGGCACATATTTGAGTTTCCTATGAACCGGTTTACCTACTGTACTAAATCCACAGAACAGCGGTTGCGTCAACAATGATTACCGCGAACAGAACAGTATCACAATCACCGCGGAACATGCTCAAGCAACTGCAATAATTACGACTCATTTATCTGTTTCACAGTGGAAACCTTTGTATTGTGTAGGTACTGTGCATTACCGTACAATATATTATAACTTGTATATATTGCAACTTATTTGTAGTGAGTATATGTGGTGTCATGTACGACTATTGTATTCGCATATAGTGTATTCGTTATGTAAAATGTGTCGCTACTCAGTGAGACAGTCCTTAACTCAAGTTATTACGGAAAAGAACGCAACAATCATTGTGTCGACACTTCCACAGTGCAGCACAGAGGCAGCTTGTGAGAGAGGAATGCATGGCAGCGGGAGACCGCTACGTCATTGAAACGTTGTCTGAATGTGATCGTCACAAACGACTGATGTGGCTTGATTTATTGATCCGTTGACCACTCAGCCTTTCTTTGATGTTTTGCACGAAGAGATCTTAAGCAACCCAGGACGCATTGGATGTCCATAAACACCATCGGCAGACAAAGGCACGCTCGTCCTTACGTTTGACAATCTGACAAAAACTATGGAGTCGTGACCCGGTGCCGGCGACCTGGTCACTGCGCACTTGTCACATGCTCGCCGATGGAGCACCGTTATGATTGCGCAGCGATATGCGTACGCACATGCACGCGACCGGCTAGAGTGACCTTGTAGTGAGATGGGATGCGCGCGCTGGATGCAACTCACGCGCATTCACTGAAGTATTATTTTGAATGAAGCAAAAGAAACCTTGTGGGAAAGTACAGGAAGAGAGAGACTTGGATGGAGCGTCAGCAAGCACCTGCCACTGTTCGGTTGGATGGTCTATAGTGCAGCGGACATGTTCATCTCAGCCGGTGGCGTAGCGGACGACACTCGGGCCTTCTGCGCGATGCTACTGAATGGCGCGCGTGTGCGCATGCGCGACGTCCCCACCGCCCTTGAACTTGCGCATCTCGCGGTATTGTCGCGTACCGTGTGACATCCTCCCCCCCCCCGCCGCGCCGCGCCGCGCCGCGCACCGCACCGCCTCATCTCACACACACACGATGAACACTAGCACATCAAGACAATGTCGCGGACTACTTACTATGTTTCCAATTTAACATTAGTTACGCTGGTCAAACCAAAGGTGCTACATTCAAACAACCTGAATAGATATCCATTATTGGTTATGACCATAATAAACCGCATCGATGATAATGTTGCAATTTGTTGGCCAACGAGAACAAATCGATCGCTCGATCAATCTCGTGGATGTCGTGCAGATACAGGTTCAATATGTCACGCTGTGGTGTTGATGTTACTGTGATGCGTGTGTGTGTGATGTGACGCAATAAGCAACACACTTGTTGTGCAACACGCCGTGGGAACACATCGAATTAGGTACATACGAGATTAACATGAGTCAGTAACCCGGGCAGTGCGCTTGTAACATAATTAGCAAGAGGAGTTGTTTACGTCCCAGTGTCGCAGGTCGAGGGTCACAGGTCGTTTCACTCCCAGCACGACTTGCTAGCCAGTCCACGCGACACTTGTCACTCTTGCGACAGTTGATTAGTTCACAAATAGCGGGACGCACATATACGTGCACACGTGAAAGTGACAAGCAGCCCTATAAGCAGACGAAAGCCACGGACATCGCAGCTTCATGCACTGCCGAGATATTATGATGATACAGCAACAGTCAGTTGAATTGGTGACCTGGACAGTGGGCACTATTTGGACTTAGCGAAGAGATTATAACTGTGCTATGATTGCGTCACATCATCTTCAGCGCGGGCTGAAGCAGGCGCCAGCACGTGTATCGCGCAATATAACACGGAACCTCTGTGAAGTGAGAGTAGAACAGAGCGAACCGAACACATGATCGATGACCCGGACACTAGCAGGCACAGCTCGCGTTGCACCATCCCGGCAATGGAGCCACATCGGCTGTTACATACAGTAACTCGATATGTAACCGATAGTGCGCTCTCAATGGGAGTGAGCGCGTGAGGACGGGGTGTGGGCTGAGGGGAAGGGGTCGCACGTTACGCAACACGTTAGCGGTGACGTCACTGCTCCCCGGCGCGCTCCTCGCACGGAGCCAGCCCAGCCGCGCCCGCAAGTCCAGTATGCAGATGCAGCTGTGGCGCGTGTCGCCCGCACCGTGACGTACTCACTGTTTACTTTCACGCTCCGATAACTACTTAACATTCGCGGCGTGCATATATACACTCTCAACAAGACAACGTGCTAACTACCTCCACACACATGATCACACTCACACGTCGAGTACGTGTGAGTGTGATCGTGTGTGTCTAGCTACTTATCCTATACTATCTAGATATGAAAAAACTGCCCTTTGAACTTTAAACCACGGAATGGAAGCGAATATTAAACGATTGGTGTAATAAGATATAAAACGTAATTATGCGAAACTCATAATTATATTCTCGAGGCGGTGTTGACTTCCTCGTCGTAATGTAATGGCGGCACATTTCTCCGTGACTGCGGAGTGTAGCCCCTGCAGTAGCGAGTAGCGCGCTGTGCGCCGCACATTAGCATTTCCTGGCGCAGTTCGGGACCACCGCGCCGTTCATTTCTACTCTGGCCATAAATAAGTAATAACATTTCTACTCTGGCCATAAATAAGTAATAACATTTGTAATACTTTAACCGTCCAATTTACAATAACTACTGAGAGACAATAACACTAATTTGGTTCAAGGCTCTCAATTAAGTTTTTGCACTGGTTTTCCACTTATTGCGCAAACTTTTAACTTTAAATATCCAAATATAATTTTCTCTCTCGAATTAAATGAAACCAATTTACGAACGTGTAACCAGCTCACTTATTGAATCGCTTAGTCCACGAAGAACTCTCAGAAGTAATTGGGTATGATAAGGCGGATTGCTTCTTATCGTCCCCAGGTTCTGTTGTTAGCGATACATGCTCTGCGGTATCTGCAGGTCAGCACACGACTGTGACGCGCGCACACAGTTACTAGCTAACGCCAAACTACACTTATTGTACTCACTGATTAACAAGAATAATTACAGTCTGCGCAGCACTCACTTGTATATCAATAGGTCGACCAGTCGGTACCGACAGTGGCGGTGCAGCGACAGCCAGCTTCTGAGATCAATACCGTGCAAATGTCACGCGTTCACATTAGTTTGGCAGCATCACCATCAGAGAACAATGTCACCCGCAGAGTCAACCTTCACGAGCGGAAGGCGTCAAGTCGTGACTCACGTGACATCAACGATGCGATGACCGTTGTCGGGCACAACAATCCCGTATTAGTCCGTGTTAGTTCAAGGCAGTTCACTCGAGCTAACGTAACAAGCCCTGCTCGGTGCCCACTATCATGAGGCAGGTGACATTGAGTGCACTCGGCTGACCGATAAACCATAACGCCCCCCTCCCCGCGGGCGTCTCGACCGGATCTAGGCACAAGTTGCGAAATTAAGCGCAATTATATTTATCTGAGAGAGCCCAGAGTACAACCGCGGCAGTCGAATCAGCTCAAGCGCCGCTTAATAAAAACGACCCGTTTGTTATATCACAGCCGACCGCCGCCTGCGCCGCTGCCCGCGCCGCCGCCGAGCTGCTGTTGTTTTGTTCCCTATTATTCAACCAGTTAAACACTCATACAAACTGCTTTTTCATCTTTCACTAAATTGAAATTCAATTGCGGAAGCCCAGACCGCCCGTCATTACTTTTACAAACAAAATGATGTCAATAAACGATGTCTTGCATAACGTTCATTAATACTTGCTACTGTGTCTGTCGGCACCGACATCACTACAAATACAATAAATATGTGTTTATTATAACTAAAACTCATAATATTGAACCGGTTGTAATCAGAGCACGAAGTGTGCAGGCTGTATGCAACGCGCGACGCTCCACAGTACAGCGCACGCAGTACGACAATTCTAACTTATTTGTTGTGACCACAGTGACGGACCAGTGACAAGCCACATTCATAAGTAAAACCCATCATCGTGACACAGATAAATAATTAATGAGGTACTTTACCTCGGAAGCCGCGATTTCATAGCGACTTTTGCAATTTGGAAATTACTTATTTTTTGCCATTTCCATTAAAATATGTATGTCACTTCCTTTGCAATCAATCGATCAGCTAATTAGATATTTGTACTACATTTCACAATGTTTACTCTACTTAGTTGGTCTATCCTGAAGCATCATTACCTTTTTGAAGCAGTCTAAGTCAGTGGACTTTAAGTCGACTCGGATGTATGGAAGTGAATCTTAAAGCAGTAATGCTCTGTCAGTTGAGCAACTGTATGTGTTGTGTCTGCGGCGTGCGCGTGCGCCACTTTCGCCGGCGGAAGGAGGTCGCGCGCGCGGCGAAAGGAAACGCACACAGACGCGCTGTGTCCGTGCACCGCAGGCACAGCGTGCACAGCGACACACACACAGGCAACAGTTACGTGTATCAAATAGCCGCGTTAAGTTTGCGAACACATCTCATAACACGCGCAATCGCCTTCACTAATGTATACCCGCCACGTGTGTATGTGTGTGTGTTTGTCATCGTGTTCGTTGGCGGTCAACGTGCCACATTAACATTCGGACCTTTCGCGAACCATTAAGTAACCGCTGTTGTAAGTGAGTCCTACGGCTCGGTAAGGAAACCGGATAACTTTTAATACGAACAAGACAGTGGTGTGGACAGTGGAGTTTTTTAAGATCCATCCTACGAGGACTATTGGGTAAACAGATTTGTGTAAATTCTTGTGCCTCGTAATACTCTTGGAACTGATGGTTCACAAAATTAAATAACGTCAGTAATAGCAAGTTTATGTGACGTCTTCCTCCTGCTCCATGCATCCACTTGTCGTACTGACACGAACGCGTGCCTCTATTCTGCAACATTAATATGTTAACTTGTTGTGCTCTCCGTTCGCTCAGCCGGCGGTAGTGAGGCAAGCGATGTTTCCTTGGATAAAAACACACATTCCGCTACACCCCGCTGATTGTTAAATCTACGTAACAGGATCCTCAGTGTTACAGATGAGTTAGCTTGTTATGTTAGAACCTAGATCGAGTCTTACAGCGCACTCAATACACTAACTTAGGCGCAGCTCTTAAGTAGTTATTTTATCAATATTCTTCGACTTCGTATACGTGTGACTATCGCAATAAGTAAGACGTGTTATCCCGCCAGTTTCCGTCATACAAGCGTCTTTGTATTGTGCCATGTGCCCTCTGACCTGTACGGAACGTTAAAGCTAAAAATATCGCAACATTGACGTTTTTGTGCAACCATGACCGTTGCGACCTTTGAGCAAGCCTGCTTAACATAAAGATTAAGACGGAGGTGAAATGCTCGGCGGTCCAATAGTGTCGCTACAGATATAAAATGTTACGCGAGAGCCCTTATCTGGCGCATCGTAACACTGGAGGTGAATGTCGTGACCGACTGCGCACGCGCATCCAAACCGATCTCTAGCCCTGGGCACTCATGCTACTACCAATACACTACTTGACCACCCATTCTGGCAAAAAAATGATAATTATAGGTGCAGTTATTATTACCTACGGTAGAGATAAAGCGGGGGACGTATCAAAGTCCTTCACATTGCAGGACATGGAACTCGTAAAGAAGTCAAAAAAATAAAACTTCTCTTGTGTTTTCGCAAAGCGTTAATTTTAGTAGTTTTCCTAAAGTCAGACGCGAGCATTGTGTCTGTGTCGTTGTCTCTGCATAGTTACTCCGTGCCATGGTGTACTGTGTGGAGTGAGTCCTCTGCGCGTCGCTGCTCTGTGGCGCGGACGGCGAATTTGGCAGTGCGCACGCGCGGGTCAAGGTCGGCCGCGGGACAATTACTTGCGCTTTCACGCTGAGCGGCATCGACCGCCGCAGCTGTGTAAACTTGTAAAACTCGACAGATTACTATATTATTCCTACGCAGGTTCTTATTTATTAAACTGAAAAATTACATGTGCAACTTACTTAGTTTACATAAAGTGTTTAAGTTAATTAATAGCAATGGAGCCTTCTGCATCATAATTTAAATTGCATTTTTTTATATTAATCGTCAAATTCGGAACAAGACAAGTGAACTGTAATAATTTAATAAGATAACACACGGACACATGGCCTCCAACCATCGCTTCGTATAACTTATTCGATCGATAACAATCCTGAGGACTTGAATGCAGTAAATACTTGAATAAAACACTCGTTTAAAATAAATGTCAAGATAACATCATTCAACACTGAAGTGTGCGGTACTAAAGCTGTCAAGCTATACTATAATTTATATTTAAATAATGTTTCCTTGGCTTCAATCATTTAAGTTCACTTTCAATGTGATCAACTTGTTGCAGGCAAAGTTACAGTCCTGCATCTTAGTCAAAAACGAATGAAAGAATGCATCAATTTATTATGATGCTTGTAAGATACTGTAGATAATGTCAAGCGTTTGTCACAAAGGCTCGGTAGCGAAGCAGCGTTGCCCGCGTCTACACCGCTCGCAGCTCATAGCAGACCTACATATTCCACTTGGGCACACCTCTACAGCTGTTTCCCACAACAACAGCTCGACATGCTCTCATATCACTCGCAACTTTCTATCAAACTAATATCTAAACGCTTCAAACGACAATACAAGCGATCATAACTCGTAGCAGCGCTACGGTGCTACGAAAGGTGCATGTGTTGCGTTGATGTCTTTTACACGGGGAGTTAGGTCGGAGATTTATTACTTGGTAGCAATCAAGTTTTTGTTCAATTCTCGTTTAATTTATTTCGTACAAACAGCGTTCGTTTAAACAACCAGAAAGTTTAATTATAATGTTGACCTTAATACCAACATTGAATTTTAATTTCATAACTTAAGCTGCTCTACGTCCACTTGTTCCTTGGTAATCTGCGCTGGTGACTGTTGGTTGATATTCTCTTCATGTTTTTGTTGAATCGATGTAAGCATACTAATGTATATCGATTAAACACAGTTGCAAGTTTATGAATACAATGGTGATCATTTATTAAAACTAGGTATTCATAATAGATGTCCGCTCATCAGTGCCAGTTAGACAGGGCTCGAAATATTTATGATTAATATCTATTCGGTTTCGTAATTAACAATTTGCATTGTTACAATTTAACAATTAGGATTCTTTTTCTGGTGCTAGAATTTTTCGTCAAGAAAATATTGTTTGTATTGGTTAGGTTCACTTGTGGGAACCCGGCGGGTGTCGGTGCGCAATGGGAGCGCTTCTTGTGCGCTGCGTTCGGGACAAGCGCATTGTCATGCATGTTGCCAATGTTCACGTTTTTCCTCGCGTCGCTGCCGTGTGGGAACCTGCGCGGGGCGCCTGTGGGAAGCCTTCAAACAGAACGCCACGACAGCTCAAAGACACAGCACGAATGGTCAACAGTATCCGACAAAATGCACTCTTTGCAGAGTTTGAATTTCAACATGTTTAGCAGCACATTTCTGTGAATAACCTTTGCTTTTGATGGAACTTTGCAACACTTTGGTCATGCGAGGTTATTCACTTTCAATCTAAAGTTGAAAATCAATTGCAATAAACCAGATGACAGGTACATGCAACATGCGGACAAAACAAGGCAGACGTGTGATGCAATGTCTCTCTCAGACAAGCTACAGTCGGGCGCGGGTAGGGGGGCGGGTCGGCAGGTGAGCTGTTAGGCTGGAGGACGTAACCAGTGAACTTTGAGCTATGTTGCACCATCGACTCGGTCTGTTGTTACGGTAACGTGTCACAGCAACGCGTAAAGTCCCTCTCATGTTGCCAATGTGAACGAGTGCAACTTTTACCGGCGACCTCGGCGCGCCGCTCACTGCACTTATTCGCCTTTTTGGAAATATGGCGATAATAGCATGTAGCGCTGAAACTGTACCAACGTGGGCGCGACTCAAGGTCCGGCGCGTGAGGACGCGGTTGAAGGTCCGAAGTGACGCGAACTGTGCGGCTGTGGGAGCGTGCGGGCGGCGGCGGTGCTGTGATGTGAAACATATCGATCACATTCCCGGCGCATCCGGTGCGCGGCGCCTGCGCAACGCTCGGTGCGGACGCTTGCCACACTTGCCACACCGCGTATATTAATAACTTTATGAACCGTTAATAATTCCACAACATATGCAAGCCGTTCACTTCAAATCTACACTAATATTTAAAGTGGAAAGATTTGTATGTTTGTAACGAATAAACTCAAAAAGTACTGGACCGATTTCAAAAATTCTTTCACCGTTAGAATGCTATATTATCCCTGAGTAGCATAGACTATAAAGAGTGTAAAAAGACCCTTAACGAAGCCGAAAGGTACTTGTTCTCCCCGTCATTGCGATATTTTTTTTGTTCTAGACCATACCTGGGAACCTTCTAGTTACGGAGATATTGGGGGTCAAAGTTCCAACTTTTTCACAAGTTTTTAAAAAAATACATGTTTCTAATGTAAGATTTTTACTTTAAACACCTTCACGACCCCCGTACTATTCAATCCATCGATCAGCACAATGTTTTGAGTGCGTTACATTGAGTTTAACAGTAAAACGTGACTTTTCACCCAAAAAAAAATTCGTTTCCTAGCAATAATTTTTGCGTAAAGTTACTCAGTTTCATGTACAGAATGCTTGGTTGACGGCTTCGTGAAGGGTCTATTTACACCCCGTATTTATTAGTAGATAAAAATAGGGGTGGAATTAGGGGAAAATAAATGTCCATGTGCGAAGCCGGGACGGGCCGCTAGTACTTCATAAAGTATTTCGCACAGTCGCTCTGATCAGCGTGTGACGAGATCTGCCCGTGATCGCTGTGTGTTACTCGGACAGTTCAGCGCACAATCAAGTGCTCAGATCATAAGTGATCCGTTCGATCTGTTAACGTAATGTGCTGTAAAAAGCTTTGTCCGCCACTCGTGCAAAGCGCACCCAAACGTTATTAGTTCAGAATGGTGTCGACGTAGTGTTGGTTCCCGACGCGTCGCGCAGATAGCCCAGCGCGTCGGTTGCGTCACGACGCTCGCCGATGAACCGCGGTTCCGTTTAGAAAGTACTGAAACTGTACATACTTATATTTGTGTGTAATTGTATCTACTTAGCGTTGCATCACAATCCAACCAGAAACATCGCCGTCGCAGTAGAAGGTTAACATTACGTCTAGTCTCGGCCAGCGCGGTTTGATAGAAGCTTCCTGTGGTGTCCCCTCCCCTTTACTCCCTCATATCATGTTATTCCTAACGTAAGAGTTGTTCATAAAGACGAGTAAAATGAGCCTTCAAGAACAGAGGCTACCGTCACCCCAGACTCCGGCACATGTATAATGTACAATTCTCATTGTCATTCCGTAACCCGCCGTAGCCCTGAAAGTGATTATCTGTACTAACTACTTAATAGCGTTGTAGGACTTTCGTCTTAAAAGTGAGTCAGTACCTATGTCTCAACTTAGCTTGTCTTTAAAGGAATCTAGACTCCATCGGCGTAGGTAGTTATAGTTATCCCGCCCGAGCGGCTGACGTCACTCGGCTCGTGTCTGTGTACATAGAGTGTTCAGTGGGCGTCGTCAAAGGGCACCCGAGGACGTTAACATTCTCCAGACTTGGGTTTTTTCCTTTATGAGTCACAACCACCACCACCACCACCACCACCACCACCACCAGCAGCAGCAACGCGCGGTGAAAGGGTGTTGTGCAAATAGCCCGCAACCGTGCCCCCGCCCCCCACGCCTGCCGCACTTCTCGCCCCGCAACACTCGCTCTGCTAACGTTTATAGCCGCAACATAAAGTTCACCAGCCTGCCCGGCATGTAACATGAGATCAGGTTTAACAACAACGCTGGCTATTTCAGAAATATTTCAATCCGAGACGTTTTAAAACCGCGCCGAACAACAACTAAATGTAGGACGAGCTGTAATTAGAAGCTATAATTGACTACAAACTCAGAGCATCTGTAATTCTTGCTGCTTATTTCCTTGTTCTATAAATAGTTAATTAACTAAGTGGTCTCACATCAATTAATGTTGAAGAAAAACTTGTGTTCTGCAACATACTCCGTAAGACTGTTAGGCCGCAGTAAAGCGCTGCGTCACGCTCGATCTACATGTAACACCTCGGCGGCAGGTGTGTGCAAGTATCCGCCGCTAATTATATCGTAGTTGTAGTAAGTGCTAGTACTTAGTAGGTAATGGTCGTTGAGCAAAGGTCCGCCGCCGCGGGAAGTTGCCCTCGCCGCGTCCGCCCGCGGTGAGACTGTACATCATGATACCAGACCCTTCCACCTCGATACTGATCAGTGCGACACGCGACACTCACAGCTGCAGTGATTTAATTGCGACACGATTGAAAGCCTAATGCGAATATAATAATAACACGACGGCATCGAGGACTCGTAATAAACGTCCGTCAATAATGTCCCAGTGCGAAGCTGGACATATTAGAGACGAGAGCGCTGAGCTTCGTGAAGCCGCGTGTGTCGCAACCACGTTACACGCTACGTAGGAGTAGCTAGTGCAGCGCACAGCATGCAGCAGCTAGGTATTCAATACGATCACTTAATGAACGAGAGATGCGCCCGACGGTTGCCAAAGCTCGCGTCTGTCATTACATCAGGAGGGAACATTAGGCGACGAGTGAAAGTCTGCTCAGGGCCATTCAGGTGACGACACGCTAAGGTTAAACAATATTCATAATTTAAGGTCACATTTAAATATGTTTCCCACTTGTTGCACATTCACGAGCATAAGGAAGTGTTGTGAGTAATTGTTTTCAACATTGTTTTCCGCCAAAACATAATACGTAGAAACCTTTAAATCGAGCGTGAGGTACCTACGCTCCCAAGTACATACACGCTTTAATTAAATTTAAGACTTCCGCAAAGTGGAAGGCGCTGATAGCTTGTTCAATAACTTGCGGCAACGTTTCGATTTCGGATCGTCGTTGTGGATCCCTTCAGCCGGGTCACTAACGCTACTGGATGTCACCCGTCTCGCATGTGGCATGCAGCGCGCACGCCATAACCGCACCAACACGGTGCGCTCCATGTGACATCGTACACATCTCTTCCTTTTCCCTTTAGTGTGGCATCATTCTACAGTATAGTGCCAGCACAAACGAACGTTAGCAAGTCGTTTGAAAATTAGGAATGATTCGTACTTTTTATTCCTCATTCATCTACACAATTCCTTTGCTTTATATATACCGATGTAACGTAGTGACATGACAGCTTCAGGAGCAGTGAGCCTCGAGCCCCAGAGCACGAGCTCAGCACACAAACAAAGATAATAATTGCTATGTATTTGCATTAGAAGTATTGCTACGAAGATTTCTCTGAGCATGACTATTTGAATATGACCGGCGAGTTTAATATGTTTCAACCTAATTCTGCGCGTGTTGCATACGACATTTGACGTAACATGAGAGTTGACTGTGCACTGACCTGCGACCCGTGCGCTCTGACGCCAGTGTCGTGCAGTGCTGCACCCGCACCGCATGCGTCCCGCGGCACGTGCGCGGTAACGGACCGCAGCACATCACACTACTTCAACAACGATATTACGAAAATAACAAACCCGAGCCATCAGATTGTCGCAACTCCTGACACACGCAGATGCCGTAATAACTTCAACAGCTATGGAAACGTTTCGACCGCAGCGCCGAGCGAACAGCGGTGAACACTTAACCCAATTTGATACGCTTAAAAAAAGCACATCGCCGAGTAGTTCAAAACTAGTAGTTGGCAAATCAATTCAGTGGAGCGGTATTATTAGTTATTATTTTACAATTAGGGGCGTCGGCGTCGGTGTGCGAACCTTCGCCGTAGAGTCCGAGGTCGCGGACGTGTTCCCGTCGCTGTGCGCAGTAGTGAGTACAGCAAAGTGACCATCACGTATTACTCGACAGGCTAACAATCGATCTTCTGTAGAACTGATTGTTTCGTGACATTATAATAGTCGGTAGCTACCACGTGGTGCGTGCGCGTGTGCGGTGCGCAGTGACACAGGTCACAGCGGCGGCTCTCATCACTCGAGCATTACGTGCATTACCGCAGTACACATGACACACGAGCAACATTACCGTTCCCACAGACGTACTCACTGTGTGTGACAATAATAAAGTTTACTATCGTAGTAAATTCCTCATCATTGTAATAGTGAACAGTTCTCATGATGCTATCTATTCTAAATCATCTGTCTCAAGCAGACTACCTATTGCGCAAGCTGTCATGGAACAATATAATTTAGGAGCGGATGACCGCGAGCGTCGGGCACATTGGGCCAACGAGGAAGTACGGTATAATGATCGTTTTGTCGTGACTCGTGGGGATGCGTTACATGAGTTAGTGTTACGCCACGTCACTGGGCGCCCATTCGCCCAATTCGTCGGCGCGCGCACAACAATCGTCACTTTCGCAAACGTTACGTGCGGGACGCGGAACTGGCGGCGATTGTGCACAATGCAGCATTCTTCACAATCAAAGTAATTGTAATGATTACACGTAGTTAGTGTTGTCGCCGCATCGCTGTCCCGTCACTGCTGACCGGCGCCCGCACGCTCGCCACCCGTTCTTCGAATCACATGAAACACTGCAAATGTGTCCAGGAATGTGGCTTTGACAACAGTCATGGTGCTACAACCCCTCACAGGGCAGGAGTTTCTCGTGAATGGCCCTCTCTGTGTCGTCACGAGCTCATGTTAGCGCGGCACGGCGGTCAGCGTGTTACGTGTTACATAACGATCAGCGATGAAGACATCACGTACGATATTATAACTGGCTCCACTAGTTATTGCATTGTTAAGTAATCATTCGAGAGGAAAGAATGCTCAAACTGCGTTGCGCATTATTATGTACGAATACGCATATCGCAGATTACTCGTTATTGGTATTACTCAACATAAGCGCCCGGATCTGTAAAATCCAACGTATGTCAATTAAAAGGCGAATCGGAATCAGAACTTTATTTTTTGCGAAAGGAACACAGCACACTATACTCGTGTATAGTGTGTAGGCTGCGGACGCTATCGCGCTAGGACGTGGGGTAATGTGAAGCTCCGGATAGTGTGTGCGAGTCTGCTGTGTCGGCACTCATTTGTCACAAAACGTTCTCATGAGCACATTCATTAGAGCTGGTCAAAGGTCACGGCCGCGTTGCCTCACGCATATTTACTTTACTTCTTTCACATCTATTTACCTTAAATATTAATTAACTACTTACCTCTATAAAAAGCACAAAAGACTACAGATAATTTGCGCGGCGCTCGAAACAATTTGAGGAAAGAATTTGGCAAAGGTTTTTGAAGTAGCGAATTGGCAACATAGTGTGTTTAGTGTTTATACCGATGGGGGGGGCGTTAACCTGTCGGTGCTAGCCTATTAATCTACATCATGTAGAAAATGCTGAATATAAAAAAATATGTGCTGTGACTAAACTACTGGATATATTCCATTGATTGTGTGCAGACTGGGAACGACATGAGGTACAACGAATTTAATTTATTGTCGTATTGTCGACGGCGCACGCTGTCATATTATTAAGTAACTTATAGGCAATGGTTTAAATATTGTATAAGTCATTAATGTAGCAACCGCTCAGAGGCAATTGAGAGATATTTACTACCTTTAATTGAGGATCTCGGTTCTAAATCGATTCAAAATAATGGGCACCGATACGAACAGTTGCGATACAAATCGCAGGTGATTGGTCGAGCGGTGAGCGTTACTAGTGTTAGTGCAAGGATGCCGATAGCGTGGCACGTTGTGACACTCGTTGTGGAGACAACACTCTGACGTTGAGCTGAAACACATAATGTCTGGATGATTGCGGGTAATGCTGCACATTAGGTGTAATGGCCGAGTTAGGCGCACGCACGGCGGCGGGTGTGCGGCGACACTCGCCGCGGAGTAGGACGGCTCTCGGCTTGCCCAACGCTAGACGATCCCTCGCTATATATAACAAGCGGCTCTTGCCCGCCGCACACCGCGCCACCCTCGCGACAGAGCAGCCACGGGAGCTAGGTACGTGACAACTAACACCTCACACTCACTAAATAATCACATTTAGATACAAAAATAGAACATCCCGGTTATATAACGTTCTAAAACGTAAATGACTATTAGCATTAATTTCGTAGCAATCGGCTACGAGCTACGGCGCTACGCCGCCCGCGTGCTACGAATGCGCTCACGCAACTACACACACATTATGTAAATGAGTTTAATTCGATGTTGTGCAAAACTATCAGCTTTAGTATCTGTTTGTTTGTCAATAAAATTAATTATGCGGCGTTTCTTAACAAATTCTTTTCAAAAGAAATATTGTACAGTAACATTAATTAATGAAATCGTTTCATAATGTTAATAAAAAGATTAAACCTTTTCATTAATCGAATATAATAAAATCTCACTGGGCCTTGGTGGTAGCTACCTGTAGTTACGTAATAGTTCACTTCGATCCCGACAGACGCCACTCGATATGGTCCAGATGTACACGTATTTACAATGTCGTTTATTGTTCTTTTACAACATCTAGTGATAACTACTACTAACAGTAAAATTGCTCTAATTTTTTCACAATCATCATTGAGTAGTTACATAACGAGCCATTGAAAGTCGCACGTGTTGTGTTGAGTTATATCGGAGACAGTGAGCCGCCGCCTGCCGCACGCCACACTGCTCCATCACTCAGACAATCGATCAATTATCACTGCTCGATATAATTGCTCGCTCGTGACTCGAGCGGTGAGCTGGGAGCGTCTGTTGGTAAACAAACAATGAGCACGTGTCGCGTGCGCCGGCGCCGCTCGACACACATGCACACACACAAGTGAGCTCAGACATCACGACTTACAACTACACATGTTTCAGTAACTAAATCAATAAGGTATACGTTATATATTTTATTTACAAACTAGCTGTTGCCCGCGACCTTCGTTCGCGTGTAATTATTGTAAAAAAATATGACTTCCCTTTTAAATCGAATTTTGTAACCAATTTCAAGGAATTTGATTTTTTGCACGGAACACTAATTCTTATTCTAAAATAAAAGTAGCCTTAATTACTCTGTATGACATCAACTAACTGCCGGAAAAGGTCTCGTCAAAAACGGTCCAGCCTTTTCGGAGATTAGCCGTTTGAATCGGATTTTGATAATAATTTCAAGGGTTTTAATTTTTTGCACGGAACCCTATTTATTTTTCTAAAATAAAAGTAGCCTGCGTTAGACCTTATAAATTCAGCTATCTGCCAGTATAAGTCCCAAGATTAGCTGGAATAAACAGACAGACAAACACACAAATTAAAAAAAATGTATTTTTGTTATAATTTCTGTAATTATTATTTATTATTTCATATGTATTCAGTAAAAAGCTTTAAAATTATTTTAATATTACAAACACAATTCAATTTCATTTATTTGTATAGAAATATCATTGTATAGAATAGATGTATAGACGAAGTCGCCAAGCGGTTGGTCGACTCTTCACGTGACCAGAGGGCGGGCCCATTTCTTGGCCAAAGAGCATCAGCATTGCCACCCAACGTGACAATGCTGCCAGCCTTCTGGGCACTTTTCCTGTTGACAGCGATGTGGACGAATTTTTGACGCCCTGTAACCGTTTTGATACTTGTGCATATTTTTATTACTATTATAGATTTGTAGTTTGTATATAATGTCAATATTCACTAGTTACTACTGAATATATGTATAGACTACAAGGTAGGTATTAAGCAATATCTTTTTAAATTATTAAAATAAATATCGAATTGAGATTTGATTCGACCGTGATCCGACATTCCATTTCTTAAATTCGACTTGAAACATAAATCAGTAATCAGTTACCAATAGACCTTGAGCTCATGAAGACGATACATTCTAATAAGCAATCGAGATAAGCCGCCGTCTTTAATGAGAACATAAACTTGATCGAAAATCCATCTCATTATGAAAGCACAGCTCTTAGGAAACCGCAGAGCGATCTACATTAAGATCAGATCACCACGACAGTAATGTGTTAATCTCCGAAAAGGAAACTGATGCAACATCCTCGCTCTAGTGGCAACAGGAACTGTCATATTTAATGTTTGTTGTCGATCATGTCGTGCCGTGTCGTGTCGTGCCGTGTCGTGTCGGGCGCTTCACGGACAATTAGCCACCGCCAATTGTTTCGGGCGCGCTGCGCAAGAATTTGCCTCACCGCAGATAATTTAATTGAACTCGTTCAATCTATTTGCCGTTGAAATGCATCGCCTTGCTACACTCGCTGCAACGTTCGACAAACACTGACAACCGGCGCGACGCCTGTCACTATCTGAAGTAGTGCTAACCTACCAGTAGTGAGTAGACCAGTACAGTACTAGGGGCTACTACTATCATTCGAAAAATGTTCACATAGTGACAAGTCATAACATTAACTGCGTCTATGACTAAGAGTTTTAACGTGATTCATATTCATACAGAGGAACCTGTTCAGTAGAAAAGTCGTAACTGTCACTTATTATTGTTTATTGCGCATTCGCATGATCATATAGAGAGACTTTCTTGGTCAATGTTCTTGTTGCACATGAGCTCAAGGGCAGAGAGAGCACTGTCGGCGCAGTGGAACCGGCCGCGCCTTACGGGTTGTAGGCAGAGGGCAGGTTCGAAGCCGAAGCAGAAGGGAGGCACTGTACGTTGTGTAGATTACTTCATCACCACTGCTCAGTGACACACTCGGTCCAGTTTTGGTAATTCCACCGTTATCCGCAAGGCTGCTGATAACTACGACACAAACCGGAATGGAACTGTTTTGCATAATGTGAAGTGTTGAATTGAGCAAGTTTGACCGCGCTTACGAAATATAATTTCATACATTTAAAATTCAAATGTTACCTTACATAGGCGTGACCTAATAAACGAAACTGCTTCGCGTTGAGAGCGGTGCACACTGACACTTGTGTGCGCGTTCACTGCAGCCTGTCGTGTAGTGTGACTGTCAGTGTGTTTGTACGCTTAAGACGCGCTTTGGGCGTGGAGTTGCGGACACCTGTCGATATACAAATATACATGTATAGTACATGTACGTATATATGCGTACGTGCAGGGCAGTTTTGTTTTAGATTCACATAAATATGAAACTAAAACAAACCTGCCCATGCATGCCATGCACGATGTCCTGAATTCGATAAACAAATCAAGGCAAGCATTTTCCGTACCTAATTTTGTGTAAGGCCGCAATTTTAAAGCGGGAACACTTGAAGGTCAGCTGCAATATCTCCTTGAGCAAGTGTTACCGGCTCGCGCTACGTCGGCGTGTAGTCCTTGCTACTTATAAGTAAAGCGATCAATGCTAGGTGACCCACCAGTCTCACTGCTTGCACAATACCTCTCCAAATATCCGTTTTCCTCGAGTGACTGGTACAGAGGTACCAGCCGAGCGACGGAGCGAGTGTATCGGGACACCTCTTGCGACACAAATGTCACTCCGGCCAAGTCCGGCCGTCTAGCATTCCAGCGCTCACAATCACATCATAATTATAGAACAAAGTAATTCCAGCCAGCTCGCTGAATGCCTATAAACCTAGTAACAACAATGTTCGGTTACGTTCGTGAAGTTAATACCGTCTCGCAGAGCCCTCATCGAGGTCGCTTGTAATTAAAATGATGATAAATTATAGCCAATGACCAATAATTTTAGATAAATGCACAGATACGTGTAATTATAATGATACGTTCACAAAGTGCTCACCGCGACTGCACGGAGTTGTTTCATCATTACAGTACAGTGTTTTGTTTACAAAATAATAGCATACTTAAGATTAGCTAGTTTGAAGCTCGTTAAAGTTACAATGAACACTACATTACGATACTTAACCGTCATCACTTGAGGCAACAGCTATTAACGATAACGGCTGCGCACACACGCGAGCGGTGCGTAGTCGGCGCGCGGCGGTATGCCACCGGCCTTACGCCTTACGCACGACCTCGCCAGCCCGCTCGCCCGTTCATGATCCAACGACTCCCGACATGCGCATATTTTTGTAAAAGGAACAACTTCGCCTTCACCTCGAACACATGAAACAGTCGCTCGTCGTCGGTGGCCGACTGACCGACGTGTTGCAACGCTCATTACCGTCCGCTGTAACGTAATGCTCCGTGAGTTTAGTCTCGCTAAGGACGCGCCCTTGCCGCGTCCGCACATTACACGCGTACTTCCTGTGTCGAAATTATGATATTATAAAAATAAATAAGAAACATTCCAAGCTGTCGTGAACCTCATCATAAACATGGTCATTAAGTACGTACCTGATAAATTTAATTACATTCTTAAGAGTTAGGTTCAGCATCTCGTGAGGCAATCGCTACGACGCGCACGCAGTCGTACGCTCGCACGCCACGACGCCACACCCGGCGTGCACGGTGCAGTAATGTGCGTCGCAATTCAAACCGCCAACAATATACTCAAAATCACTTAACGACTGAACCTGTCGTATTACACGGTTGCTATAGCTACGATGAATATTCGCACCTTCAGTTTCCCAACTCAAGTACATTGCATGTCGATACTAAGATATTATTGTTTAGACGAGCGCCCGATGAGCTTTCCTAACGACAAAAAAATATTTTAAAAAGAAAATATGATATTAAGAACTCTTGTGCAAAATGTCATGCGTCTAGTAGACGCACGGGTCGAAGGAATATAACGCAACTTTTAAAACAACCATAAGAGTACCTACGGGTGCACGATATTGTAGGGTTTAGTGCGTGTACAGCACAGCTCACAGGTCATCAGTGCACGCCGCGCGGCGAGACAACCGCGGCGATCGATTGCTATTTTCATCGTAAACTTGGAGATAATTAGAATTTGCTACAATTCGTATTATTAACACATATGAATGTTTGTATAAGTTTGTAATGAATGAGTAAGTGGACAATTAGTTGTCAGATCGCGAGCAGAGGTCGCGGTGCGCCGGCGCAACCCGACGCGCCCTGCATACGCAACTAGGTCACACACACACACAAACACACACACCATCGTGCGGGTGTACCGAGCTGCGAGCGCAGCTTGTTCTATTTATTGATATATTACGTCTCGGGGTCCGCTGGTCCCAGCTCGTTCTGGTTCTACTAACACAGAAGCTGACAAACGATATTCACGAAAGTGTGACTCATATTATTATGAACTTATTGTCATCGTTTGAAGCTACTACTCTCTCTCTGCTAGTAGGACAAGCGGCGATACCAGCGCCACCCCGGCGGAACTGTGAACTAACCGGCTTTATGTCCCGCAGGTCCCAACAGATAGTTTGCAACGGTGAGAACGATCAGGAAGTGTGTGCTAGTCCAGAACAAGTGATACAACAAGCATGAGGACGTCCGTGTACATAGTAGCGCTGTGCGCGCTGGCAGCAGTGCGCGCAGCGCCGGCACCCGAGCCTGTGCCGGAGCCCGCGCCAGCGCCCGTCGCGCTGCCCGACCCCAGCGCCGACGACAGACCCGAGATCATCGAGATCATCGCACCCGCCGCCAGCGCTCAGGTAACTAACACTACTGTCAACACCCCTGTTTTGAGTGTTCACCCAGCTCAGTGCACGTTGATAATATAAGGATCAGAGAGGCGCGTCTCACAACAAGGCGGATAATATCTTTAAAAAGACGTCCTCATTGCGCGTCGGTGCGTGCGAGCAACAAATGATCGCCGTCGCCTCTGTGCAGCCCACAATACCTGGGCACAATTCAATCTTAACTCAGTGTAACGCGAGAGACGCGGGGTTAGGGGACGGGTCAGCGCCTCGCGTGACCCTAATCACTTCGATCCATCAATAACATAATTACGTAATTGCATCGCTTTGTTTGTGACAATACCCCTAACATTAATAACAATGTAAGATTCGTCTATCTCTACCCACGTAGAGGCTGCGACTTTTCGACACCGATTAGGAGGCCACGGCGACGCATCAAAAGCACGCGATTCTTACGCAACTTAACGACCTCATCTCATGTCCTTCTACCACTAATTTAGTAATAGTCTTCTAATTTGTAGAACTGTCTTGTCTTCTAATGTACTATGATGCGTGTTACAGGAGACGCTCGCGACGCTCAACCTTGGCGCTCCCGGCTCCGATCTCAGCGAGAGGAACAAGCGAACCATCGGCATTCTGCGACAGCTGTTCCCATCTCTCACGCAGGTATGATACGCAGGCTCCGGTCTAATCAAGTTTGTCAGAAGGTAAACTTAGAGAAACTAACAACCTGTAGATAGATCCCCTTTACTAACACAGGAACTTACCTAGCCCCTCGGAGCAGATCCGAGCCAGTCGAGCAGGTGGCGGCGAGTGCCGGCCCCCCGGGAGGCCGGCGCCTAGTGGCGCCGACTGTCGTGTGTTGTGTGGTCGCGGTGGCGACACTAAGGGCGGTGTATGTTCTAGATAATCGAACAGAAGGTACAGCAACTAACGAGCATGGTGTTGCAAACGTTCGGGCCCGTGGTGCTGCGCCTGTTCCTGGGCGGCCGCAACAACGGCGGCAACACCGGCGGCGGCACCGTCGAGCTCGACGACGACGACGACGACGATGATGACGATGAGGACGAGCCCTCCAGCACCACAACAACCGCCTCCCCACGCCCGCTCAGCGCACCCATCGCCGGCTTGCGGCGCCGGCGCGCGCTGTACATCCTGCCGGTATGACGTCACGGACTATGCGCACTCTCAGCCTGCCCGGAGACGGCAGTGCGGGCGCGCGCAGACCGCGCGCCTCCATCGTCATCGTCATCGCATCGTCATCGTCACTCACGCATGGCCACGTCACGTCACACTAACCATCACCCGCCCGTCATCCCCGCCATCTCTCACGCGCCTCTCCTTGCAGAACGCCATCGCGGAGGAGAACCAGCTGCTGTCGGGCGCCGAGTCGCAGCAGGCGGAAGTGCGCGTCGCGTTCGGTGAGGGAGCGCCCGACCAGCAGGTGGCCGCCAGCGACGACCAGCAGACTGCTGCGCAGACCAACGCCGCCAGCATCGACGAGATCACGCTCGACGACGCTGACAACAGCGAAGAAAACAGAAATAAGAGGTGAGTCACTGAGCACAAGCATTGTTAAATTCGTTAGTGCTATTTACTATCATCCTACCTAGTAGGCTGTCGAAATTTCACTTTGTTATAGACTGTACATGACTGTATCCTAAGGTTAAAAGATTTCAGAATCTTTTGATTCTGAATGCCTGACAATAGCAGTATGAATAAATTACCGTGAATAAACGATTTATTAATAGTTGGAGGCCTTACTTAACGCAGACGTGGTTGTATTGTGTCGCAGATTGCGTTACTTCGAACAATACTCGGGAGTGAGAGCTGCTATTGTAGGTTTTTGCGATGTTGTTCGCACGTTTCGATGTAGTTTCGCGGCTCGGCGTACAATCATGTAAGTGTTACGCGCGGCTCACATTACTAACACACCAAATGTTCCAGATTCCTGAGCTTCGGCGGCGGTGCCGGCGGCGGCTCCGGCGGCGGCTCAGGCAACTTCCTCTTCGATATTGTCAGGGTAAGGCTCGAGACAAAGGCCGTCTCTCGTTACACCATATTAATTAACTTGTTTTAAGAACTTCATAACTTTACCTCCCTATCAGTCACTGTTAACACTTTTAAGCATTGTCAGTATAACACATGAACAATACAGACTGTAATATTTGCCGTGGACACACGCACTGGATGAGTGCGGCGCGAGGATTGCGCGACAGTTGTGCGACAGTAGCGAGTGAGAAGGTTTGTTTTGCAGCGTGCTCCGGAGGCGATGGCCCGCGCGGCCGGCACGGCGTTCCGTCTGTTCGCGGGCACGGACTCGCTAAACTTGGGCCTGACCGCCTCGCACACCGCCACCCTGGACCCTAACGACCCACAAGTATACACTACATTCCGCACCACTACATAGACACCACACGCCACTACGTAGACACGTCGCACTACGGTACACCAGCCAAGCGTTCCGCTACCCCCAGTAATGAAGCGCAACTGCAAGCAGTTGTTCACTTGGTCCCTGTGGGTCTCGTCAACGTCTGGCCTGGTCCGTCGTAGTGCAACCGACACAGCTCGTAGAACATAGTCTATCGACGATTGTCCGTCATAGACCACAGTAGTGACCGTAGTTACCGTTGACTCACGCAACCTCAACCTACCCATGTCCATGATATCCATCCCTCATTATTCCTCGCCAGTCGCCAGTAAGTTAGTCTGCACATAGGTGCAGCTAACGTAGTTTTACCGTATTACTAACACATAGCGCACAGAGGAGTGTCATCACGTGGACGTGACTGCTTGTCTTCTGTGTCGCATCACTCCGTTGTCGTAGTTAGACCTGTAGACTAACATCGTTGTCAGCTCGAAGCAGAATTATTGGGGATGGTTATGTAATGTTACTTGCTTTCAGAGGTTTTCTGCAGAATGCGCAAGGGGGTCGGCTAGTGGCGCGAGCCACATGTTGTACATAACTTGTAGTTACTAGCTCCGCTCGGCAGCGCCACAGATCGCATACCTGCCAGTGTCGTACCGTCGAGACCACACCGATACTTGCTACCTACATTGCGTGTGCTCGCTGTTTGTGGACAACGTAGGAAGACGAATATCTGTGTGAATCTGTGGCAGCCGCGAGAGTGATCGATGTACTAACGTGTGGTTGTGTTGTATTACAGCTGGTGGCCGGCTCATCGTCGGGCTCGTCCGGCGGAGACGCGGGCGCCGGCGACGGTGAAGACGCCGGCGCCGCCAAGGGCGACAACCTCACGGAGGGCGTGCCCGGCCCCATCACGCGGCTGTTCATCATCGCCAACCGCGGTATCGCCAACCTCATCCAAGACCTCATCCTGCGTATCGCGCAGACCTCCGAGAGAATAGTCAACTTCAAGGCGCGACTGATCACTTCCATCATTTAATGCGCAAGCAAGTAGAACAATATCCTAGTGTAGGTAGGTAGTAGTGTAGAGGCCAGCGGCGCGGGGAGGGACCCGCGTCGCGAGCGCGCGCAGACACGCCGCGCGCGACGTCCGGCACGTCGCGCCGGGCGGGCGCGGGGCGCGGCGGGGCGCGCGCGGGGCGGCGGCGTGGCGCGGCCCGCGGACCGTCCGGCGCCGCCGCCGTTCCTGCTCAAGCTTTTTTTATACCGCGATATTCTCGATTCGTTTTTACGTTTGTAAATATGTATTATAGCGGAATTTGTATAAAATAAATAAATAGTTAAATTATAGTCATCTTTTACTTTGACTGTCAACGCCCAACCAAATGATCCGTCGTCTATTGAATTCCGACATGAAGAATTCAATGCGAAGGCAACAAAGAAAAGAAGCTGCTTATTTATATTTTAATACGAAGACGAACGTTGTATTTTCCGTTGTATTTTTTTCTTTTGAAGTCTAAATGGATGTAAGAATGGGTCCCACGGTACTAAGGAGCTGCTGCTTATAGACAAGACCGCAAGCCAATCGATCCCGGAGGGATCTACCGACGCGTTAGATACGTTATAAGAAGGCGATGAATCGGTGCCACATACCTACATGGCTCATAGATAGATAAATAGAATATTCTTTATTATGTACACCATACAAATATCGGCTCATGAGTGTTGGGGTTGTACAAAATAGACATGCAATTAACTTTTCGCACCTTCTTGGTGTCGTGTATTGGGCAGTGGAGGGCGTCCTTCTCTATCTGGGATGTGCGCATGCTCTTGGGAACACTGAACCGATCAGGATTGGGCGAGAAATATTTTAGGGTGACAGTTTAAGTCCGCTTTGGTTTTGCTTGGCTTTGAATCCTCTGAGCACACTGCCGGAGGATTCAGGTCTAGGCTACCCGTTGAGGAGAGGTCAGGTTATATCACACCTCCTTTATATGAATGACTTAAAACTCTTTGCTTCTACAAATTTACAACTAAAGGTAACTGAAAAAAAAAGTAATTTCTTTCTAAAGTAATTTTTCACTTTTTTGTGTTTTATTTTTTGAAAAAAAAAAGTTTTTTTTTTATGTAATATCCTATACAAATATTTGCTAAACATTTATTTTACATTGTTAATCATACATTTCATGGTAATAGGCTTAGCCTCAATAAAATGGAACTTAACATACCTGACTGTCGAAATGTAGGTATACTGTACACATCTGTGTACACCCCTCAGAGCATACAGGAGTGATGTTATGTTATGGTGTTGTGTAAACAATAAACATCAAAGCGTTTGCAGCAATCACGGCAGATTTGCTGTCTATCATTGAAGAGTTCCAGTGTTTATCTCCGAAGATCAGCATCAGATCTTCATCAAATTTAAACGGGGCCTCCGTGGAATAATACAGCATGCAAAGGTAAACACCGTTGTCACTCAAACCATGGGTAGTTGACAGAAATAAAAAAACATAGGACGGAGTTAAAAAAACAGAATAAGTAATTTACTTAAAAAAACATTAAAAATAAATTATCCCAGACCGGCCGCGAAGTCATGGTACCTATGCGCCCGCGTGACGTAATGGCCGCGCGCCGGTCGTCTATCTACCTACTCAATACTCGTGTTCATAACCTGTAGCTGTGATGGAACTTTTCCTTCATACTTTTCCTGGCTTAGGACAGGCAAAAATACCATGCTTAGGTGTTGCGTGACGAGTCAAATTGTAAATTTAATTTGACAATAAAGAAAATGAAAAAATAATCTAAACAATTGGGTAGGTATTTAACAACTGTTCGAAATGAGATCCACTTATAGTCTGGTAAATGAGTGCTCAAAAAGGGCATGTGGTTGGAAAAGTCGAAAGCAGAAAATCTGACTTATGAACTTTGTTTGGACTAGTTAGAAGATAAACATATTAAAAGTCCTGACCCCTTTGAGGTGAGCCCGAGGGATGGGGGGGCGAAGAAGGTCCCGTTTTTTGGTTTTTTGCTTATATCTCGAAAACGATGCGTCGTATAAAATTTTGTTGTACTACATAATGAAACCTCATAAAATTCTCTACAACTTTGTTTGTCACACTTTTTAACAATCTCCAAAAAAAAAAAAAAAAAACTACAAAAAAAAAAAAAATAGCAAAGTTGTAGAGAATTTTATCAGATTTCATTGTGTAGTACAACAAGTATTCGTGCGACACACCGTTTTCGAGAATGTACGTCAGGCTGGCCCGGCCCCATGGAATTTAATAATGAGATTGTTATCAATCCAATGTACCCGGGTATACTAATATATGTAACACCTTCATTTTCAATGTAACTCTTTTTAAAAGAAATTACGTGCACTTCTTAGTGGCCGGGCCAGCCTGACGTTTTCAGCCCGGCCACCTTGTTTCCCACTAATCTACAAAAAATACTGGCAATATTGTGCTACAGATGAAATGTACCCTATAATTTATGCATATGTAACACAAAATCGAATCCTAAAATGCAATAGCATACGAAATATTAGCGGTTGCAGGTGGCCGGGCTGAAATTATTTCGTTAATATAAAACAGTAAAACTGCAACACCTACCAAAAACTAATACCAGTACATAATGAGATATAGAGATATAGAATACATGTAACGCTTTCATTTTAAATTATAATACATATTTAGAAAGAATAATCACTTGAAATTATATTTCAGCCCGGCCACCTAAAAGCGGTAATATTCCCTAAAATCTTATGCCAATTTGTACAGTAAAACCTGATACAGCTATGAAATGAAAGTTACATTCGTTTCGTTTTAGTCGTATACCTTTAAGCCTTCTGTTTGACTAGATTATCAAAATCTGAGAAACTTGCCGAAGAGTGACTATCATTTATTAACTAATTTCAGGACATTTGGTTTGTTGAGTGAAACAAAATGCGTTACTATGATATTTTTATTAATAAACTAAGTAGTATAAATCACACATAATAATTGTTGGATACATAATACCTAAACCTATATATATTTTCTCCGTTTTTGGCTTCACAACATAACCATACAAAGATAATAGTTCACAGACGCTACCACCGATTTTTAGACGGCGCCTGTGTCGCGTCCCAACCTAAGTCGTAAGATATTTTCCCCGAGTAGACAGAATAGATGCGCAAGAGCCGTGTAGTTATCAACACTTCTGACATAATATTTTACGTTTTAATATTACTGTGAGTGTAAAATTTGATCAGTTGTTGCAGTGTAGTTGTTTGTGATGTGATGTTTTTAAGGTAAGTCATAGTTTTGATAAATTAAAATATATCGACACTACGTTTTCCCATGGTGTAGGCACGCTCAACTGAAATAAAATATATTCATTTTAACTATGGTTTCGTAATAGGTATTCATGTAGGCTAAATAACTACATTAATATTTATTTAAATACAAATTCCCTAAAAAGATAAGTGTATGCAGTAACATTTGCATGCATTATCAAGTATATACATAAATCTATTAAAAAATATTTTAGCACCTAAGGAAAGAAAGAAAGAAAGAAAGCAAAGAATGTTCATAAGAATCAAATTTACTTTCACAAAACTTATAACTTTTGGGACATTAGAAATATATAAGATAGAATAGAGATGGGGAGAGGGGCGCGTGTCGCGGGACGAGGAAAAGAATGCGGTGAGCGAGGGACGTGGATCGCTGTGGCAGGCCGTACAAGGGGGAGTTACAAGAAGCGCGGGTACAGACGAACACCGTCGACGGTTGCCTGATTACAATGAATAATTCACTAAAATCCAATATATAAATCTTACAGTAATTAATAAGAAACTGATTAATTATTGATTTCACGAAATAAATAAGTACACAATAATAATAAGTAAATACATAGGGTAGGTACACAACAATAAGATTCACAAAAACTAAACACTTACTGTTAGTAAATCACCAAAATTATTACCTATTGACTATAAACGAAAGGATAAAATATATTTAGTTGATGGCATTGTATGGAGTTTTATTATTAAGTAAATGAGTGTTTAGATTTACTTTACTTTACCTGTATATTTTTTTAAATAATTACTTAGCTACCCATTAACATTGTTTGTCGATATATTTTAATTTATCAAAACTATGACTTACCTTAAAAACATCACATCACAAACAACTACACTGCAACAACTGATCAAATTTTACACTCACAGTAATATTAAAACGTAAAATATTATGTCAGAAGTGTTGATAACTACACGGCTCTTGCGCATCTATTCTGTCTACTCGGGGAAAATATCTTACGACTTAGGTTGGGACGCGACACAGGCGCCGTCTAAAAATCGGTGGTAGCGTCTGTGAACTATTATCTTTGTATGGTTATGTTGTGAAGCCAAAAACGGAGAAAATATATATAGGTTTAGGTATTATGTATCCAACAATTATTATGTGTGATTTATACTACTTAGTTTATTAATAAAAATATCATAGTAACGCATTTTGTTTCACTCAACAAACCAAATGTCCTGAAATTAGTTAATAAATGATAGTCACTCTTCGGCAAGTTTCTCAGATTTTGATAATCTAGTCAAACAGAAGGCTTAAAGGTATACGACTAAAACGAAACGAATGTAACTTTCATTTCATAGCTGTATCAGGTTTTACTGTACAAATTGGCATAAGATTTTAGGGAATATTACCGCTTTTAGGTGGCCGGGCTGAAATATAATTTCAAGTGATTATTCTTTCTAAATATGTATTATAATTTAAAATGAAAGCGTTACATGTATTCTATATCTCTATATCTCATTATGTACTGGTATTAGTTTTTGGTAGGTGTTGCAGTTTTACTGTTTTATATTAACGAAATAATTTCAGCCCGGCCACCTGCAACCGCTAATATTTCGTATGCTATTGCATTTTAGGATTCGATTTTGTGTTACATATGCATAAATTATAGGGTACATTTCATCTGTAGCACAATATTGCCAGTATTTTTTGTAGATTAGTGGGAAACAAGGTGGCCGGGCTGAAAACGTCAGGCTGGCCCGGCCACTAAGAAGTGCACGTAATTTCTTTTAAAAAGAGTTACATTGAAAATGAAGGTGTTACATATATTAGTATACCCGGGTACATTGGATTGATAACAATCTCATTATTAAATTCCATGGGGCCGGGCCAGCCTGACGTACATTTTTCGAGATGCAAACCAAAAACGAAGACGAACGGGACAGAGAATTGGACAATTTTTTAAAAATTGTTCGTTTTTCGGAGCTACCAATTGAGATAGATAAAAAATTTGAAAAGCAACGTTGAAGAGAATTTTATGGAGTTTTATTATGTAGTACAACAAAATTTAATACGATGCATCGTTTTGGAGATATAAGCAAAAAACCAAAAAACAGGACCTTCTTTGCCCTCCCATCCCTCGGGCTCACCTCGGAGGGGTCAGGACTTTTAATATGTTTATCTTCTAACTAGTCACAAAGTTCATAAGTCAGATTTTCTGCTTTCAACTTTTCCAACCACAATCATTCATTGCCCAGGCTATTACGGCTACACACGCCTGCGCACGTTTTCTTAGGTTGTTTCTCACTCGAGAAAACACGGCCGCCCTCCTGGTACTCTCCTCTGGGTGCTCCGCGAAAAAATTTAAGATACGTTCTTGAAGTTCAACTGGCAACTGCTGGTTGCCACGACCTTGAGCATGGGCTGGCACGGTGAATTGGCCGTAGGTACGTAGCCTTTGTGTTGGCGTCAACATCGTTTCACGGTTGGGCACAGGCTGCCCAGGGAACAATTCTGAATACAGCCTACGAGCCTCGTTCAGGTTAGCACCCGCGATGGTGTAAAGCCGAACCATTTCAGTCCACTGTTCGTTTGTAATAAGACATCTCAGTAGGTACACTAAATTTACGCGCGAGAACCAAGTGGCACGGTGGCGGCGCGCGGCGCTACGAGTTACGAACGTGCGCTCGCTCGCTAGCGCGGCAGCTGACTGAGGTCATGACTCACTCGATCGTTGCGCGTGCGGCGTATAGGTATAACCGCGTGTACCCGCCCAGACGTCAGCTGTTTTGCGGGCGCTTTAGGTTGAAACGATCTTGTAGGAAATAGTGGAATTTCTTCAAAAAAGGTTACTTTTTTCATTGGTTTTACGTTCTATTAATGAAACCAAACCACTGGTTTCAAGGATAACGGTGTTTACCCTTACACCCTGTATACTTCCAGACAAAAAAAGAAGCACCAAAGTCGGTCCACAATTGATGAAGATATCGCTGAACAAACTTACAAAAATTAAAAAAGAAAACTGACGTATTCATAACCTCCCTATCCTCCTTTTGGAAATCGGCATAACAAGCAATACATCTAAGCGGAGACGAGAAGTGTAAATTACGAAATTCTATTGGTTGTTCACAACACATCTCTTCTCCTCTAGATCGTCTCCGCTTTGGTGGAGTCCAAGCCTTAGGCATATTCAATGCTGCCGATATAAAGCAATTGTTGAAGGAGTGCTTCTTTGGCCGCATGAATAATTTTTGAATAGTCTTTTATCATGCGGAAATAAAGAGCGCGCCTTCAATGTTTGGGTCATGACGGTGTGACTGTTCCTAAATTACCCTAGGCTGATAAAATTTTCGTTTTTCCTAAATCTTATTAATATTAGTATATAATATATTATTATTGTCGGTTACGTGTCGCGCCCCGCCTTCGGCGCGACACCGTGAGACTCGACTCCAGACTGGCTACCTCCCCGCCGACTAAGAGGACTCAATTCCCAATTTAGGGCAGCCCTGCCTCGACTTAGAAAGCTAGGAGGCAGGGAGGGAATGCAAGGTGAAGTTAATATTAGGAATTGACAGTTAAGACATATACATGAAAAATATCAAATCTTATAAAACAAAGCTGCGATAAGTGATGAAGCTAATAAGAAAAGAGGACGCAAAGATATGTTGAAATGTTTGGTAAAGGAAACATTACGCTTGCGCTTAAGAAATTCATTATTTACAGTTACGTTAATTTCATGATTCAAATGTACTACGAACCCATATCTATGGCATGTAACCGGTTACAATAACTACCTCAGTACGTGACTGTTAGACCTAAGCGCATAGATCCACTAAGAACACTGCTACGAATTCTAACAGATCACTCTCCCTAAGCATCTTTTCACATGTCTTTCTCAATCCTAAGACAGAGTACTGAGAAGTCCTGCTGTCATTGAGGAAGGCACGTTTTAGTCGTTCTTCCTACACACGTATTCATGTTAGTAGCCCTTACGGCAATCTACACCTTGACTATGATAACACACAACTTGCACAAGCGCACCGTAGATTCAGTCTGTAGCAGAACATATTGCGTTTGTTATTGGTGGACGCCGAAGTGGTAATATATCGTCACTTCACATTTCCTTAATCTACACTATTTAGCGAGACACGCATCCAAGACATGGGGAACATGTCTTGGATGCGTGTCTCGCTAAATAGTGTCGATTCAGTAATAGGCCTACCAGCGGCCGAGTTTGTAGTTTGGTTTTATCGAGACACACAGCCGGGTGGTTGACTTTCAGTCCCTAGCGTTCCTTAGAACGGAGTTATCAATGTGGTTTGAGATATTTCGTGGTGCCTACCCCACTCCCGAAATGTGCGCCAACAATCCCCACGCAACGTTTCTGAGCTAGACCTTTATCAATATAGTTTATTCTAATTGAAGTGCGAATATCACGGTTCTGCCTTCCTTTTGTGATGAGTCAGATTCAAGTCAACATTCATCAATAGTCGGGTGTGCTGGTGTACAGTGTACATGTCGTATGCATGAAATGTGTGTACAGTGTGCGAAGGCGTTCGCCGTCTCCCTATAACCAAACGCAGATGACAAATATGCGCCAAGGTTCGGATTAGGAGGTGGACACATAACACATGAGATAATAGATAGTACATTGTGATGATGAAGCGGCTGTTCCGTCTTGCTGAAATAAATTATTATTAGCTCCTCTGCGTTACCCGCTCAACTGCTACTTAAGCTAGGATTTAATTACAGGTATATAGTAAACACTTACCACGTGTTCGTTGTTCATTGAAGAGGATTAGTCTCCAACTAACTTACAGAGTACTGCACACATTACCAGTTTCGTCTCGCCACAGCCTCGCCTTCCGGATCTCGTCACTCACTTTAACTAGACTTATTACTACTACTTATATTTAACTTATAAAATACTAATCGCTATTTTGCGACAGTCCTCTGGGACATGACGATCTTGGTACCAAGATTACGCTAACCTCACGAACCGAACCTAGAACGTCCTAGCTCTTCTAACCGATTTAGACCGACTCCTCGACTTAGGTCGACCAGACTCCACGTGTGGACTCTTCCGCGATTTAAAACCAACTGCCTCAGTTAACTCCAAGCTTTCTTCGCCAACCTTCCTAAAACCCCACGCTTGGATCCCATACTTTTTTACAGACTTGGTTTATTGCCCTTTTTTTTGTGCAAACGTCTCAATTGTCTTAAGGGCCCTTCGAGCAGCAAAGTTTTGAGTAAATTGCAAACACATGTTGCAGTATTCAGAATTGCGTTTATAGATACTTTTATCTTTTGTTTAGAATCTGTTGAATTATTACTTTTGACCTGTGAGACCCTTATTCTTTATGCGTTTCCAAAAGATGCTCTATTGTTTCTACAATTCAAAGGAATAAAGGACGCTCCATCGTTTATTACGGGAACTTGTCAAGAAAAGTAGAGGTTAAATGTTTTGCACGTGGCCGATACCGTGTGATGAATTTGAAATAAGAATCAAGGCTAAGATATTTGCTTGATAATTAGGAGTACGTGACAGACAGTCACAACGGTTTTTATGTATTCTTTCAGCATACTCAAATGATCTCAAACGAAACTTGACGCCCTGGATAAGATAGCCAGCATGGTCATCATACTACTGACTGAAAATCGGATGCATCTCCCACGGTCATCGGTGATGAGACTGCCGTGCAATGAGAGCCTCGTTGGGTGTTGGTCAAAACTCTTTGTTATAAGTCCTTTAACCGTAACGACTATTGGTATGTACAATGATTGCAGAGTCCACGTCCCGAATGTAGACGAAAATGTATGTAATAACATGAGTTGCTGTTGGATAATCCTAACTACTTGACTGTGTTACTAACTATAAGTACATGCGCATGTACTTATAGTTAGTAAGACGAGAACAACCGGAAAAAGTATTATAAATGTTTTTGCGTGCTTTTGTTTTAAAAAATGTTGTCAGCTCAAGTGGGTACCTATTCGGCAGCGTCGACATTCTCACACTCTTTCTTTTCTCTGTTCTGTTCTTCATAGTCCTAAAGCTCCTTCGGGAACGATTTGAGTATCTTGTTCGTTTCCCTTCCCACTCCTCAATCGGTAAGAAGGATCATTTACTGTTCGTGCTGTGCGCCTTTGCAGTTCACTTCCACACTCCTTGCAGATAGCCCTTCGCTAAACATGTTCCAGTAAAGAATAAGAGAACATTTCCTGTCAACATGATCAATATTTATGTATACAGGATTTTATATGTATTTTTATCTATTTATGTATTGTAGGTATGTATTACGAATATTATTTTTTTTATATTACATTATATTATATCTATATACAATGTCGCCCATGCGCATGTGACCGCCCGTAATTTTGAATTGTTCTGTGAATTTGTAGCTGTTATGTAGTAGATTACAAGTAATGATTAAAAAAGTCGTCCTATGGGGATAATTTATGGACTTACACTGTCTAGTTTTTTTAAATAAATACACAATTTTTTACCGAAAAAATGACTTCGATTCAGTTTTTTTTTTTCGTCGTCGATAATTTTTAGTAAAAACGTTAATTAACCTGTTAAAATAACTCATAAGTTTTTAGAAATAATAAACAGAATCCAAATCGACCCATAAACTTCGGAGATGTGTCAAAAAATAGAAAGCAAATCTACAAACTCTACTTAAAAAATTAAAAATTGAATAACATGAAAAATGTTATAGATAGACCCCCTCTTTTGATGTTTATTTTCGACATTTTTTCATGAACATTCAGAAAATTACGGGCGGTCACATGCGCATGGGCGACATCTATACAACGTGTAACAGATTAAGCGCAATACCTCAGACACCCCGATTAGAATATTAAATTATAAATCTAAAACAACATCCGTAATTAAATAAATTTAAACCAAACCTAGTCTTTTTTTTATAATATAGTTATCCTTACTAAACGCAAAACGTATGTGCAACAACATCCCTACCCACACACTCATGCAATGTTAGCGGCCGAAGCGACACGCACACTCGAGCGCCCGTCAGCTGAGCATAGCTGTAGTAAGTAGATGTGCGTTAGTTCAATGAACGAATTTTACGTACCTAAAATGTCATAGACTGATATTATGAATAACTTTTGATAGGTACCTACTTCAGTGAGTTTACCGTGTAATGATTGATAATTTTATAGCAAGTGAAATTATCAACATGAATCTAAGACTTTATTTAGGCTTAGTAACGGGGATGCATTTAAAACTATAAAAATCAATTGCTGTTCGTTAGTCTCGCTAAAACTCAGAAACGGCTTGACCGATTTTGATGAAATTTTGCATAGTTGTTCTACATAGGTCAGGGATGGTTTATAAGGTTAGTAAGGTTTAGTAGGTAGGTGGTAGATAGGTAGGTAGTAGGTAGGTGGTAGGTAGGTGGTAGTTAGGTTGTAGGTAGTTGAGAGTATAGTTGTAAATAAACCGTTTTAAACCAAAATCCGTAGTTTAAAACCGGTTTTAAATTGGTTTAAAACAGTTTAAAACCACGACCACGTGGGCCGTACATTGATTAAGTATAAATTATTTTAAAAGGCTAATTGAAATCATTTAGCATTTTTATTAATATATGTGAAGTCATATCATACTTATACTACTTTTTAGGATTATACAGTCTGAAAACAATCATGAAATGCGTGTTTATTAAAATATAACGGCAATGCCGTATTTTTATTTTGCAATTTGCTACCAAAATCGTAACGTAGGGTATGAGGAGAGAGAAGAAAAAAGAAGAAGAAGAAAATACATTTATTTGGCACATGCCACAAGTGCACACAATAAAAACAAAACAAAAAGATTTTAAACCATATTAAACCGCTAATTGTGGTTTTAAATCGTTTTAAACCAAAAAGACGGTTTAAAACCAAATGGTTTAAAACGTTTAAAACCCGTTTTGCATCTATGGTTGGGAGGTAGGTGATAGGAAAAAGGTATTAAGTAGGTAGGTAGTTGGGTAGTAGGAGGTAGGGAAAAGTGCATTGCAACGCATGCCGGGGGGCGGGGCAGCTAGTTATAATTATTATATTATTGTATTTATTATGTATTAATCAAAGATTAGTTTATATTCAACTTTGTAAATGTACTGTTTCTGCACATAGGTACCTATATCCTCTTTTGCAAATCTCGCAATCGAAGTAAGGTATGCTGTAAGAAAACCCAATTCTGGATTAAGCTTGCCGTTGTACAAAAGGTATATATTGCAATTTGTGTGTATATCTTTTATTTTGTGTGCAATAAAGAAGAAATAAAGGAAAACAATTTTAGTTTGCTCTTATTTTTAGTCACCTATCACATCTTACAGTCATGAGTAGCTATTAAAGAATGAGTCCAACATTTTAGCTATGCATCCAACGACGATGCGACGGCGCGCAGGCGCGGTGGCGGACCTGGACAGCCGCGGCATGACGCGGGCGCGCCGCGGCTCGGCTACGGGCAGTAAGCTGGGCCGCCGCGCAAGCAATGCCATCGGGTGCGTCACACGCCTGTCCAATATATGCTGAGCCACTCTTTTAAACTGGACACCGTGACTAAACTCACTGTAATTCGAATTTAAAAATGTATTTAATGCTACTTTCTCATGTAAGTCAAAGACAGTGTCTACCTGTAACGATAAATTATTATAATACCGCCAAGCGCCAACTGATATCCTTTGTAAAATGTAAATACTCATACAGAATAATAAAAAATATAAAAATATAGGTATTAATTTCTGTTACACCAAAATAAACATTTTCTCATGATTTTCTAACTACATTTTCTGTCAAATCCAAAGACATTCAAATATTTAAGTCTTTTAAATCTCTTTGGTCAAATCAAATGTCATATTAAAAAAAAATATTCTTAGATATTTCACTTTCGAACCTACCTGGTCCGAGTGAAAGGCTATAAAAAGGCATGTTTCTGTCAAATCCAAAGGCATGTATATATATATATATAATAATATCAAAATTGATACAGTTAACTGAGTTAACACAACCAAGTTTCTAGGACTGACGATTGATAGAAATTTAAATTGGAAGGAGCATAATAAAGAGACCTTTACTAAAAAAATAAGCAGTAGTGCACTTACCTTGTACACTTTGTCACGTAAGGTTAACATATTATAGATGCCTTAATAACTGTTTACTACAGGCTCACGGAATCTGTTCTCAGATGTGGGGTTATCTTTTGGGGTAACTCAACGGACAAAGAAACCGCATTTAAAGCACAGAAAAGATGTCTCAGAGCCATGTTTAAGTTGAAAACTACCGATAGTTGTAAGCCCAATTTCTTACGCTATAAAATATTGACACTGACCTCCCTTTATATTCTGGAAACAGTAATGTTTATTACAAATAACAGTAACTTATTTCCGCGAATGGCAGATACATTTCCCAGAATCAGCTGTGTCTGCACGGGAGTAGGACTGCACTTATGCGCAAAAGTGTTTTCTGCATGGCTCCTGTAGTATCCTCTTGTAGCAGAGCTAATAGGTTGATAACACATTTACTAACTGTATCACAGGCTCACCAACACCACCAAGTCCCAGTCCAGGGTACGCTTCACCTTCCAACTTCCCGCCATTCGTGTGACTGACAGTTGTCATTAGTGACAGCTACCTGACTACTTGTGGCTGTGAGATAGTGTTTCCATATCTATTAAATAGATACACTACATCCCTTCCTTATTATATTTGTTTTAATGAAAATGCTTTACCTTCTCAGAGTTTACTCAGTTACCCCATTTGAACATCTCCTCCGATAGCCTCCACTAACTGTGAAGTAGGATTGAAGTTGCTTAATAGTTTATTAGACCTTTTCATATCTTTTCTATAAACTTGATCGTCTACTCTAACCTTTGGGTCTGTATGATCTCGTCTTCCTATTTCCATATTACTTTCCTTTATTTTTTTTTATTTTTTTTTTATATTTTATTAAATTATTATATTCTGTACGCCGCCGTTGACGGCAAGACATAGCATTCATTTTATTTATTTTTGACATCTGCACTTTTTGTTTAGGCACCTGTCTATGTTCTACAACTACAATAAAATATTTGAATTAAAAATTTGATAGCCCAATTCTTGAAGGCGGCCGTAGGCCATTTAACGTCACGCCACGACCCCAGAGAGCCGAAAGCGAAATGGCGGGTGAAACCGCGGGTACAGCTACTTTGCTCGAATCCTGGAACCATTGTTCTCAGTTTGTACTAGTACTGCTTCAACCCCAACTGGGTTGGCATCAGCGATGACTTGCATACTGTCCGTAAGATCCCAGAGTTTCTATCTTAGTTATCTTTTAGGTTTCTACATAAGGCTGACACTGGTGCCCAATTTTAGCACGCCTAATTGTAACACTGTGTTTTTATTCTTACCCAATAAGTTTCTCAAACTAATTTTATTTTATTTTTTACATTCTACAATACTAGGTTCTTTTTTACCATTTATCTTTATAGAAAATTCAAAACTTCCTAGGACTACAAAGGAGTTTTACTGCCATAGGCTTCAAACGGTTTATTCGGTTCTTTAACTTCTTTGCAACGACTTTCCTTGTTATAATTTAGATAGTTCCAAACTCCATCAGATATCTAATTTAATTTACAACCCCAATCAATTATGATCTTTAATTTCACTCCTCTTCATCACATTCTACCTCCGTATCAACGTTAAGTTTTTAAATATATTGTACTTATAACTGCGTTTTCTTGACGTGGTCGTTTACTATATTTAGTTCCTACAATTTTTGTTTTGTTCGAGTTTCCGTTAGTTTTGAATTTCTTTTCATTTACAATGTCCTTGGTATTGGTTTCCCTATCTTACAACAGTTGTGACACTTTTCCTGTAGCCGGACAAATCTTGAAGTTTGTGTGCACGACTCTCACATCTAGTCCACTTGATTCATTGTTTGTCGCTATCTGGATTCTTCTCTAGTCTTCAAAATCTTAATATTTTATTTCACACAGGCCTACAGGGGCACTTATAAGACGTCGAGAAAAGGTGTACGGTTCGGGCTGGTCGCTTCCTATGCAGAAGACCCGGCAAGAAACTCCACGGCTACTCTTTTAAAATGATTTAGTTTTATTTTTACAATAATATAGTCATATTATAGCATTCCATCTTGTATTTTTTATTTGCACTGCATTAATGTCATTTGTGTTGCCTTTTCTCCTTGTTTATATTCTTGTCGTGCAAGGAAGACACATTAAATTTAATGGCTGTCTCATTTAATGAATGTCAATTGCGTCCAATTTAATGGATGCCCAATAAGTCAAATTTAATGGATGCCTAATAAGTCCAATTTAATGGTTGTCAATGCTTCGTCCAATTTAATGGATGCCCAATTCGTCCAATTGAATGGATGACCAATGCTTCCAATTGAATGGATGCCCAATGATTCCAATTGAATGGATGCCCAATGCTTCCAATTGAATGGATGCCCAATTCGTCCAATTGAATGGATGACCAATGCTTCCAATTGAATGGATGCCCAATGATTCCAATTGAATGGATGCCCAATGCTTCCAATTGAATGGATGCCCAATGATTCCAATTGAATGGATGCCCAATGCTTCCAATTGAATGGATGCCCAATACTTCCAATTGAATGGATGTCAATGCTTCCAATTTAATGGATGCCCATTTTTTCTTTTTTTTTTTTTACGGATGGGAAATCATCAAATGACTTCTCCCGCTCTGGGTGGAGTGGGAGGGAGTGTCAGACTCTTACTGACTAAAACCCATCCATGTTCCTTCATTGCCCTTTGTGTTCCAGGGCCACGGTATCTCTTTCGAACAGTCCCGCAGCCCCGGCAGGCATCGGCCCTTGCGGGCCCCTTCTTGGTTGCTGACATCTCTTTGAGGCGCGCGTGGAACACGAACGCGCCGTCGACACGGCCTGTCGTCATAAGACGGACGGACGGTGAGCTAACCCATTACTCACCGTCCACAGGCCCGCGCCTACGGTGGCCGGGAGCCACCACGTGGCCCCCGACGAATGGATGCCCATTGCTTCCAATTTAATGGATGCCCATTGCTTCCAATTTAATGGATGCCCATGCTTCCAATTTAATGGATGCCCATGCTTCCAATTTAATGGATGCCCATTGCTTCCAATTTAATGGATGCCCATGCTTCCAATTTAATGGATGCCCATGCTTCCAATTTAATGGATGCCCTTAACCTACCACGCGTATACAGTGCGTGGTAAATGTCACATGTCTTCGAAGTATTGGTTCTAGGACATGCCGGTTTCCTCGAGATGTTTTCCTTCACCATTTGCAGAGCATTTTCACGCGTATACAGTGCGTGGTAAAAATGTCACATGTCTTTCGAAGTATTGGTTCTAGGACATGCCGGTTTCCTCGAGATGTTTTCCTTCACCATTTTCAGAGCGTTTTGGTGATGAGTGTCAACACAAAATACCTGCCTGGTTTCGAACCCACGACCTAAGTCGGGCTAGGCCATCACCACTCTGAATAAATTTAATATTAATGAGATACATACATATGTCATATTGCTACATATAATATTTAAGTTTACCAATATTTGGTTACCTTTGATTTGTATAATAATTATTAATATACTTATTATTAGACTTGTGGGATGCGGACTCAGCGATCATTGTGCCGATAGTTGTATCAGCCCATGGCTTAATTGCCAAGAGCTTCGACCAACATCTGAGGAGGCTCTCGTTAGGATCAAGGGCTTGATTCAGAAAGCGGTACTTCTGGACACGGCTCGTATTGTTAGGAGGTTCCTCTCTCTGGAGCCCTGACCGCCGGTAGCTTGGACCCTGTTCCCGATACCGGTGGGCTACATATATTTTTAAATGTTTTTTATATTGTTTTTTCTAAGGAATATTTAAAAATGTAATTGTATTTGTATAGGAATAAATAAAGGAAATATTAATATAATAATATACCTTTGCTCCACATTAAAATTACATAGTACTTACTTGTACTTAGTGAACTGTCTATATAAAACCATATTTATTTATTCGTTAATTGACAGGCCTCTTCACTTAGTCCAACTTTTTCCCATTAAAAATTAAAATTTTACCGAACAGTAGTTAGGTATCTTTCTTATTATTTAGGTACTTATTGTCTTCTTTTTTCTCTGTATGAGAAGAGACTCTTGCCCATCAGTTAAACAGTAATAGGCTGGTATCATTATTTTAATGTTCACTTTACATTGCACGCATTTATGGCACACTATTCTAATATACTTGCACAGTATTTACTTCACATAACACAACATCAAGGCTGCACTCCCCCAAGTACCAGTCAGAGGTGCACACAATAGCACATCCACACCTAGCCAGCCATGTCCAAATACCATGCAACATAGGGCAAACCTACTTCCATCAACTATGCATAAATCTAGTCTCCTTGGTTGCTTCTGAGAAATTCTGGATGAATAAAACCCATCAAGCTCTTCTCAACCTGGGAATCGAAACCAGGACCCCACACCAAGCAGCTATGCTTATGACCAACGAGTCATAGTATCATCATTCGCCCACTCTTACCCCAAATTATTTGGGGTTGCAGCATGTGTTTTTCTTCCATACTTCTCTATTACTCGTCATCTCCTTAGACACTTGGGTCATACTAGCTACCTACTTATTTCTTTGATTAGTTGGTAAGTTGTAGGACTTGAAGTTATTACTTCATACTCCTTTTTTTTCTTTTTTACCTTTGTGTGGTAACAAATAACCATGACCACGTATCTACATATTAAAATTAAATCTTACTCATATTGACTACAAAATAAATTCAATGAAATCCCTCAGCTTATTTTACAGCAAATATCAGTAATTTCTTAATTGGATAGCAACTGTTTGAGGTGAATTGTCAAATAATAATCATTCCAATAAAAAAGAATAAGTAGGTTACCAAGAATTCATACAGTCGTTATTACATGTCATTTAAGGAACTAGAATTATATTTTAAAAGTAAATATGACTTTTTGGACTGGTCTTGTTAAAGCGAAGCACTTGATGATTGTTATATGATTTCTTACTAGTTAGTTCAACACAAGCAATTATAGTTCTACACTGTTGCCATCTATCTGCTTATTACAGAGAAGTGAAACTCAAAACCATTTAATATAGAAATATTTTAGATCCTGAATCCAATAATTAAATAGGATAAATACAAATTTTTAATCATCAACTTGCCCTTATACTAGTAACTAAGGACCTATTTCTAGTTTGATGTGCAGGTAAGTTTGCCTAATTAATTAAGTACTTACAATAAAACCTTATGAATGTGGACTTACTCATGTAACATGTTGACATATAAAATTGATGTCGGTTCTTCATTATATTGACTATCTAGTCAGTTTTATTAAGATGATCTAAACGCCATGCATCATAGAATTTATCCATTTATCATTTATTTATTTAATTTATCCATGGGATCCATCTCTTCCAATAGTTCTAATGCAACCCATAATTTACAATGCAACAATTATGTACATTGCATGATAAAACAATAACAGAATTGTTCCTTCAGCTTGAAATACTAAATGCCAGTAGGTATATAATAATTTACATGAATTTTGTATCAAGCGTAGTCCGGTATCTGTAAGTACTTCCTAAAGTTTGTTTTTCTTTTTTTTTTCGACTGCTCCTTGCAAACTTCCACTAAGTATTATAATTTGAATTTCTGACCTTTATCCTCGTCGCCACTTGTAGTATCCTCTTGTAGCAGAGCTAATAGGTTGATAACACATTTACTAACTGTATCACAGGCTCACCAACACCACCAAGTCCCAGTCCAGGGTACGCTTCACCTTCCAACTTCCCGCCATTCGTGTGACTGACAGTTGTCATTAGTGACACTGTGACAGCTACCTGACTACTTGTGGCTGTGAGATAGTGTTTCCATATCTATTAAATAGATACACTACAGCTCCCATTATTTATTATAAGTAACCTAAAAGTTGGAGAGAGTTTAATTGACAAAAAGCATACTATAATATTAATAAATTTCTGTCAGAACCATTAACTGTGACACTATACATTCAATAATGATTTTATTAATTACTTTTGACATGACTCTGTACACTTTGACATTTATCTCCTATATTTATTTCTATACATATTAAATACATTTTTAAATATTCTTATAAAACAATATAAAAAAGCATTTTAAAATATAAAAAATAGCCCGAGAGCATTGGGAACAGGGTCCTAGCTACCGGTGGTCAGGGCTCTTGAGAGAGGAACCTCCTAACGATACGTGCCTTGTCCAGAAGAATCTTGTCGGAATCAAGCCCTTGATCCAGCTGCCAAGAGAGAGCCTCCTCAGATGTTGGTCGAGGCTATTGGCTATTAAGCCATTGACCGACACGACTATCGGCACAATGACAGCTGTACTCGCGTCCCACATGTCGACAACCTCGCGAGCCAGATCTAGATATTTGAATTGTTTATCTTTCTCTGATTTCACGAGGTTCTCGTCATGCAGAACCGTTATATCAACAATCATTGCGCGACGCTCCAATCGATCCATCACCACAATGTCAGGCTTATTGGCAACAATAGTCCTGTCAGTGATGATAGATGGATCCCAATACAACGTGATATTACCATCATCGAGAACTGGGTCGGGTGCATACTTATAGTATGGCACTTCTGATTCCACAACATTGTACTTCAAAGCAAGTTGCTGGTGGATAATCCTGGCTACGAGGTTGTGTCTATGCAAGTACTCTCCGTTAGCCAGACGAGAACACCCAGAAATAATGTGTCGGATCGATTCTCCCGGACGGTGGAGTGCCCGATATAATATGACATTTATTATTATTTGCTTATTATTTTTAATTATGTGGAGACATGCAGAACGTTTGGACCTCTGTCGATAACAATGAATGCCGAGTGCCGAGTGATGGCATAATGATGATGATCAAAATAATGATGATGGCCAGGTTGTGACAGATGGATCTGATGCTAAAGATTGGAATGATGTAGCGGTCGAGGACGTCACGCTGTCAGGAACGACCGTCTTAGATATTTCCCTTTCAATCCGAGTGGAAGAGTATAAAAAGGCATGGCGCGTTCTACACGGCCTCTTTGGATGATGCTCTAATTTGTGCTTCTCTTTGGTTTTTGGGGTAGGCAACTGACGGGTGCTAGGGAGGTTATAATTTTTATTCGGGTCGATTAAAGACATTCAAATATAAGTCTTTTAAATCTCTTAGGGGTCTATAATTCTTACCCACTTATAATTAACTTATGTGCTTGTGGTTGTTTAAAAGGATTTATAAAAAACATAACTTTCTATTTCGCTTCTGGTCTCCCAGAATATAATAAACAAAATCTACGTTTATCAAAAAACGGCTAAAAATTATTAGGGTCAATTCACACCGAAGTGGCAGCGGCCAGCAGCGTCTAGCACTTTGCTGTAGTGTGCCGCTCTGAAGCGCCGCGAGCGGCCGCGCGTCCATCCCGAGTCTGTCTAATGATACTATGCATTTACTAATGAAGATAAAGCATAAAATGGTTTGACATTGATACTGCCGGCCTCTGCGCTGCCGACCACTGTTTCGGTGTGAATTGACTCTTATGTGCGCAAAACATTTGTGCCGCACATTTGTTCCTGAACATTTTGTGCAGCACGAAATGTGATCCAACCAAACGAGATCCGTTTTCACCGGCAAAGCTGTGAGTAACTTTTGTTTGCGCTCAGTGCAGCATTTTTGTGGACGAACATGTTATTACGAGAGCCTATGACCAAAACGTTTGCCTAATGACCAAAACCGTATGAAACCGATAGGTTATTCTGATTATTATTCTGTAAAATAATTATTCTGTAAAAATAAGAATCTTAATTCATGAACAAGCATATAGTGAATAGGTTTAGGTGATATTCGGTTGCCTAAGTATAATATGGTCAAGCAAGACTCACGGTTAACGCAATTTATTTAAAGTTTTGACGTAATTTTATGTGATAACATGTAAGAACAGACGCCAAGCACATCAAGCTACCGGAAACTGTCTAATCTAATTTGCTAATCTATTGCTTTAGTGATAAAGTTGTAAATTTATTAAAGAAACTTGACAGATTGTAGTAGCTTGATGTGCTTGCTGGTGTCTGTACGTAATAAGCTCCCAAAAAAAAAAAAAAACAGTAAACAGATGAGTGAAGGTTGGTCTCCTAGACTAGCACTGATACAAGTTTATCGCTTCTACGTGTGCACAAACATTTCGGTGAACATGCACATATTTTGTTCATGTTCACTTGAGCGAATCCACCGAAAGAAAAATTTTTGCGGCACTGTGCCGCACACCGGAGGAATTCCACCATTACAAAACGAACTTTTCAGAACTTGAGTGGAAATCGTTAAAATCCTTTAAAAAAAATACTATTAATGATTAGTCGATTTTTCAATGCAATTTATTAATCTACTTCCCTTGTGACAGTGACAGTACTTAGTTGACAATGACAAATGACATTATGGTGACAGCAACAAACTGGTCAAATACTCAATTGGTTCAATTAACTGACTGTATTTTGGGATGGTTGGACTTAGTCATACGTCCATCCCAATTTTTGTTAACCAAATAAACTAATGGAATAAACAGAAAGGTAAACAAACGAGAGAATATGGCGCTGTACGAAGGAATAGCGTTAATACAAGAGAAGCAGGCCGTCGTGTTGGACCTCGGCACTGACTACACCAAGTTAGTATTTATACCGGAAATTTAGTTAATTGATAAATTTTTCAAATGATTAAATAAATTGTAAGTTACCATAATTGTGTAACTAAGATAAAAGCAAATCTAAGGGGTTCAGACCATGGTGATACTTGTTTTTATTAATTATGGGTAAGCATACCAAAATAAGCTAGCTAGCCATAATAAGCTAGCTAGAATCATCATGATCTTCCTGCCTTGTCCCATGTTACTTGGGGTCGGCGCAACACGTTTTTTTCTTCCATTCTCCTCTGTCAACCGCTATAAAAATGAAATAAGCTAGCTAGAATAGGCTACCTAAATTAGTATTTACTTAATAAACTTACCATTCCATGTGTGAAAATCACACCTATTTTGACAGATCAAAGCATTATGTTTATTCTAAGTTTAGTATCTTACAACATTGTCTTGTTAAGGGAAAAATTGGTATGTGATGCAGAGGAAAGAGGAAAATGTGAGGAAAGTTTTGAGTCTGAATGTGAATGGGTGTAAGAGTAGAGGAAGATCAAAGAAATGATGGATGGACTGTGCGAAGGATGATATGGCAAGAAAGGTGGTGTCTCATGAGCTGACAAGTAATAGAGAAGTATGGAAGAAGAAGACAATCATGCTGGGACAACCCCAAATAAATTGGGATAAGGGCAGGAGAATGAAGGTCTTGTAACCTTAAAGTACCACACGCAAAATATGCGCTTGGAGGTGGAGTTGTGGACACCAGCCCGTTATACAATACAACCTTAAAGTAAGTAAATGATGTTTACATAGGCTGACTGGTAATTAGTGACCAATACTTAAACATGTCATCTACTCATGATAACAAACAACATTCCCAAAGAAACATTTTTATACTCGTTCACTTTTATCACAATAAAACTTACGGAGCGGGCTTGTGAGCCGCTCTGCCTATCCACTGTTGCACAGTACGATAGTACTGATATAGAACGGCGTCACGCGGCTAACAGCTGATAGGTCAAAAGCGCACGTGCTCAAGTTTCATATGGCTGTTGTATTATTGTGATAAAAGTGAATGAGTATAAAAAATCTTTTGGGAAAGTTGTTTGTTATCATGAAAGCAATCACGTGTTTAAGTAACTAATAACCAGTCACCCCATATTTATTAAATTGGTGTCACAAAGACGTCAAAATAAAAAATGTTGAATTGAGAACCTTCTCCTTTTTTCATTGTTTAAAACTACTAACTATCTGAAACAAACAAACTCACAGTCTCTTTTAAAATCCAGACATCTTGGTCAAGTCGCATGAGGACCATGAAGATTAGTGTCTGAGATGATCTTTTGAAGAAAGACACAGATTTAATATATACTTTTAATTTTATTTTATTTTTATTTCTATTTTAATCTCAATACTGACCATTAATAATTTCATTCTGACATTGATTGAGATTAAGATATCCAGAGCATTCTGGACAGCATTTAATACCAGTGACTGCATAGTCACTGGTATTAGCAGAAGAGTTTTTTTGGTTGAACACGCTAATCTCAGGAACCACTGGTTTGAATTGAAAAATTCTGTTTGTGTTTGATAGCCCATTTATTGAGGAGGGCTATATATAGGCTTTATAAAATCACGCTACAACCAATAGGAGCAGAGCAGCAATGAAAAATGTTGCAAAAACGGGGAAAATTGTATTTTTATAATAATTTCACTCGGACGAAGGTCGGGGACAACAGCTAGTATGAGATAAATTGTAACTAGTTGGTAATCCTAAATAAATAAATAAGTTTCCAAACAAATATCGAGACTTGTTTAAAAGAGCGGTGAATCAAAACCCCCAATCTCAGCTTTACACTAGTTTTCTTGTGAACCAAGCAGTTCAGCTAGTCAATAAATCTTACTAATATTATAAAGAGGAAAGATTTGTATTTTTGTGTGTGTGTGTTTGTAATGAATAAAATCAAAAACTACTGTGCCGATTTCAAAAATTGTTTCACCATTAGAAAGCTACATTCACTCTGAGTAACATAGGCTATTTTTATTGCTAGAAAAGCCTTTTGAATTTATTTTTTTCGTATAGGAATAACTTGAAATTCGCCGTATTTATATTGTGACTTAATAGTGAGACCTGTGTGCACCCATTAAACACGATCTGTTTCCTTGTTCATTGTTGTTGACGAAATGCACATTTCCAGATTTTTTATGAAAATTTCCTATTTTTTCAATTATTTCTAAAATACCGAGTTTTAACATAAAAATTTCTTTTGTAATTGGTAACTGATACTTTTTCACAGACAACTGGACGTAAAAATGTTCAAGAAATCCATATTTACGAGTGAAGTGACTAAAAATTCATTCGCAAATATCAGGAAATCGTCTATATAAAAGTTATAATAAGGCCTTTTTTCTCAAAATATTTCTGTGGTGGTCATTGTAAATATTATCCTGAAAATATCCTTATTATATTAGCTATCTAAAGAGAACACAAAATAAAAAAAATATTCGGTGGTACTCGATAAATGTTGATTATTGCGGACGAAGATGGAATGGGGCCGCTGGTAAACTCACAAAAAATATCGTAATTGTAACGTAACCATTTCTCATAATTTCTATTTAGAATTAGGTGCAAGCTTGGTTCTCTGCGCCCCATTTTATATCAATACCGATACCGCTCCCAATTCTTAGCGATAGATCCCTTTTGTCATGTTTTACTTTCTCAGCAGTAACTGATATTTAACAGGTATTCTTGAATATTTTTCTAGTTATTATACCTTATTAGATTGCTACTAAAATGAGGTTTTGGAGAATAATTTGCACATTGAGTTACATTGACAAATTTCGAAAAAAAAATGCGTTCTTTAACATAGACGATTTTCTGATTTTTGCGAATGAATTTTAAGTCAATAAACGCATGAATATGGTTTTCTTGAACATTTTTTTTTTCCAGTTATCTGTTAAAATGAATCTGTTACCAATTTCAAAAGAAATCTTAGTCTTAAATTCGGTAACTTAGAAATAATTGAAGAAAATAGGAAATTTTCAAAGAAAAACTTGAAATATGAACATTGAACAAATAAACAGACAAAATTGGCATTTAATGGATACACACAGGTCTTTCTATTAAGCCTCAATACAACGTGTAACGTTAAATGCGCAAAACCTGAAAATAGTTTGATCAGAATAACGAGCAGAATCAATTGAACCACTTTTCAATATAGGTTACATTTTTCAAAAAATCTTCTTTAAAAATGTTGCCCTGTCTATTTATTAATAGGTCTAGCCATCACGTGCGCAAACCCGCCCAAATAGGTAAACAAACACAAAAGGTTGTCGTCCAATTTAAATTTTCTCATACGCGGAATAATAATAGTTCTTATTTCAATGCCAATACGAACCTTGCATCCAGTACCATGAATAAGACAATTTGAAGTAAACAAATAAATTCTATCTATCTTTTTTTAACTTAAACGTAACTAACCCATGAGTTAGAAAGAGAAAGAGAAATGGAGGCGGGGCGTGCGAAATTCGTGACAGTGGCCATGACCTTTTTACTCCAGTCTGTGCGGCGCCGGCGCATGCGTCACAGGTGCAATTTGATTAATTATCCCGTAACCCGCGGCGCGTGCGCTCGAAAATCGCGACTATGGCGTTTTTGTACACAAACATTCAATATTGTGAAATGGTGAGAATGTTAGCGCGTTGTAATGACAACGTTAACTTGGCAGTGCGACGGTTTCGAGAAGAGTTTGGTGTACTTATCTGTATCTAACAGGACAATGCTAGCAGTGCAATGGCCAGCAAGATCGCTCGATTTAACACCATTGGATTTTTTTTTGTGGGGTCGTGTAAAAGCACTAGTGTATGACGATGGAAATGGACCATAATGTGACGGAACTGCGTAATAAAGTTGAATCAGCGTTTCAACAAGTGAAAAGTGACACTCAAGTGCTCGATTCGCTGAAAAATAATTTAAGAAAGCGGGCTGTGTTGTGTATTCAACAAAGTGGTAGACATTTTGAATGTTTGCTACCGAAACGAGAGGACCTGTAAGTAGAGATACCAAATTATCTACTTAATTAATTGTAAATAAGCTGATTACGCGCCAATTATTTGTAAATACAGTGATTTAAACCTTTTAAACACGCTAACATTACCTACTTACGTAGTACCTACCTATTAATCAGACCAGCACGCCATAATTACTGTAGGTAAAGTCTGAAAATGTGGGTTACCTATGTTGCCAGTCCAAACCTGGAAAAGTGTGATGGAAACATTTAAAACAGTGTTAAAAGATAACCTAAGTTCTTTACGAGCGTAGATAATAATAACAATAATGTCAGCGCGGCGCAGCGGCCCGGTGATATGCCTACCGACTCCTCCCTCGACAGAGCGTCGACGCAGACTCAAGAAACGATCAGAATTGGCAGTAAAACTATAACAGCTCATAAAACCTTTAAATTTTTTTTAATATTTTTTTTTCTCACAGTATTAGGTCAATTGAATTAAAAATCATTTGGGGTATCTGAGGTTTTGCGCATTTAACGTTACACGTTGTATAAATTCGTCGAATTTCAAGTTATACATAAAAGAACAAAAAATATTACAAAGGAAATTTAAAAAAAAAAAAAACTTGCGAGCGGCGAAATTTTTTTTTAACTTTCTTCTCTACACCTCTAAGAACTCAATAAAAAAAATCCCATGAAAATCCGACCACTATAAACTTCGTTCCACCTTTTGAGTATTTTTTGTCTAATAGCACTCGGCTAACCCGTGCGAAGCCGGGACGGGCCGCTAGTCTAAAATATAAAGCTAAAGAAAACTGTGCATGCAATAGCATTGTGCCTAGCTTTGATCTCCAGGCGGTTTTGCTGGGCGTTTCAATTAGGAATGTCTTGAGATTGGATATTTGGCTGGTTTAAGTTTGCGCGTGGTGTTGCAGGTTCGGGTTCACGGGCGAAGCGGCGCCACGCTGCATCGTGCGCTCGGAGTTCTGGTGCGCGGCGTCGCGGCGCTACCGGCGCGTGCATGACTACACCTCGCCCGACGAGCTCTACGACAACCTCGTGCACATGCTGCATTTGCTCTACTTCAGGTAACCACCCCATCCCCAAAACTACACATAGTTGTAACCTCTATTACATGAGAGTTAGAACTGGCAAAATGCGGATGTTCTGTAGGTATACCTGTGCTCAAACCTTCTGGGATTAGAGGCGTGATGTTATGTATGCTTGTTGACAGACACGTGCTGGTGAATCCTAAGGAGCGCAAGGTGGTGGTAGTGGAGTCGCTACTCACGCCCACGCTGTTCCGCGAGACGCTCGCCAAGGTGCTGTTCACACACTACGAGGTAAACCTGACAGCCTTGCCCGTTACCGTCACATACATTATAACTAATATCTATTAGAATGATTAATATTTTTAGGGTAGAATGTAAAAAGAAGATTAGGCAGTAGCTTTTAGGAATTGATTATGAAGAAACTGAAATCTTATTCTAGCCTAGCGTTTTTCGTAAATAAATGCTTCCAGTCACTCACACACACATTCGTATATACATCCATATTTAAACCTACACACACGCACACCATCTTTCTCTCTCTCCCTCACACACACCATGCCACACACGCGACACCTTCCACATCATACTCGCACTTCCCACACTAACAAACACACACACTTTTTTATGGTAGTACTCGCACTTCCCACACTAACAAACACACACACTTTTTTATGGTAGTTGTGGCACTTATTTGGAATTGAGAGTGCATCAACATCAACACAAATGACAGGTGTATTGTCGTGTTGGCAGGTGTCAGGCGTGATCTGGGCGGACAGCGGACGCTTGAGCGCGCTCACGCTGGGCACGCCCATCACGCTCGTCGTGTCCATCGGCGCGCGCGAAGTCGAGGTGTGCGCAGGTACTAGTTCTCAAAAAAAGGTTATTGGTTGAAAAACAAAGAATTTGAATACCTTTATTCAAATCTTATGCTATGTCTCACGAGAGGCTCGTGGCTAACAGCGTCGGGGCTACAAGGTTAAGCAACGCGCTTTGCAACAGTACAGACCCCTTTGTGCGTCGGAGAGGACGATATGCCAATTTTTCCAGCTGTCACTTGTAGATCTTTGACAGATGATCAGAAGCCCGAAAGTGACAACCAGTCTTACCAAGGGGTACCGTGTTACCGAGCAGGGGGGGGGGGGTGGAGGTCAGACAGCCAGTCGCTCTATGAAAAATAAAAAGAGACGACCCCGACATAGCTGTTGAAAGGTTAGACAGATGATGGCAGGCACAGAATCTTTAAAGTACGCAAATTCAAGTTTGTAACGACAATGTAATTATATTACACCAATAGTATGTAATTATTATAAACAAAAGACAATCACTCGCTGCCGAACGTAGTTTCGGTTTCGGTCACAGTTTTGGCAACTCTTCGGCCGAAAGTTACCGAAACCGTAAGTTCGGTCGAACCCTATCTGCAACGTGCGTCCCGCAGTGGTGCACTCGTGCGTGGTGCTGCACGCGCTGCAGGCGCAGCCGCTGGGCGCGCGCGCCGTGCACGCGGAGCTGGCGCGCCTGCTGGACCTGCACCACGCCGCGCCGCTCGACCTGCCCGAACACGTCTTAGAGGACATCAAAGGTATGTGCGACTTACTCATCATCGCTCATTGCTTTTTTGTAAGAAAATCTCAACTGAATGAACTCTTTGATTCTCGTGACTTTCTAGTGATAGATTTGGTTCAAAGAAGAAGAATAATGTTGATTAAAATAACGTTTTTGCAATTAATCTACTACTCTGTCAAGAAAGTACCGGGAAACGATCAACAATACTCAAAATGTTAGTTATTCATCCGAAGTTATTTTATCGCCTTCAAAGTATGATCCTTCAGAAAGGATACACTTCCGTGAATAAGAATAAGAATAAGAAACTTTTATTTGTAAACATAGGTAGTTACACGGTGTGTGAGATGTTACAATATACTTAGTTAGATTCTCTATGTTTTGCCGTGAAGCGTACAAATATGAAAAAATAAATGAATTAATTTAAAAACAATTTATCAGAGTGTTTCATGCAATCATTATCTTACGAAGTTATAATATAAGAAGAACTGTAATTTTAGATTTTGAATTTTAGATTACTATAAAATATCCATTACAATTCTTAGTAACATTAAATGCAAAAATAAAATGAAAATTAATTAAATCAACATTAAAAAATTGAAAAATATAGTAAATTATCAATTAATTAGCAAAAGTTAATATAATTTAAGAGTAGATGTCAGGTAAAAAAAAAAAAAAAAAAGTTAAACAGAGGTCAATATAAAATATCTGTTAAGAACCATGCTTGTTCGAAATCCGCAAGATCTTAGTTCAAAAATTGTCAAGGTTGTACATTGCATAACTAGATGGCGTTGACGTCAAATTAGAAGTCGGTGTTAAGATTCTCCGCCGTTTAGTTAGGCTCATGTCGACAAGGGTCAGTTTTAAGTTCAAAATAAGTTCAAAAATATATATAGTCCAAATAGATCAGTATAAGTTGTTTTAATTTACACCTCAGTTCAAAGCTATTGAGTGATCATCCTCCGCGTCCGGAACTCAACATTGGTCCTACGAGACGGATATATAACCGTTTTTTTTTGAGTTCGCGTGCGGCCCGGTCCGCTTTGCCCGTGTACTCGCAGTGGATCGCTGCAGCAAGAGTACTCGGTCCCCCGCATCGGCAGCGACAGCTCCGTCCAGTGTTGTGGACGAGCTCGGCAGCAGCGGCAGGGAAGTGGTGACCACCAGAGGGCGCCTCGTGCATCCAGATCAAACGGGAGGTGATCGTAATACGTCACCCCCGCAGTTCAACGTGTCGTCACAAGAAGGACGACACACCACAGTTCAACGTGACATCAGAAGCCTGACGTCACATCCAAGAGTTCAACGTGCCGCCACCAGGGCGCGCCAGAATCATCGTTTTGTGTGAGTGAAGTGCAAATTGTGAGTACAATTTATCCTATTAACAAAGGAAGTTAATGACAAGCAATTTTGAACTTTATTTCTTCCAAGAGTTTAACTTAGAAATTTTGTGAAAAATTTTGGACTTGTAGAATTTTAAGACTTAGAATATTTCCGCTTAGATTTTAATAACTTGTGTAATGTTTATTATGTTAGTTAAGGACTTAGAATAGTTTCTTTAAAAACGACGGAACGGGGAACCTATGCTCGATTTCCGCCAGATTTTAGTTATATTTAAAACACTTGCAAATTTTGAGCAACTCTTTTAGGACTTAGAATATTTTTGTCAATACTAGACTTGGATTTTATTTCAAGTTGGATTTTCCACAGTACAAAACAAACATTGTTTTTAAACACTTTGTTGGTTTGTTTACATTAATTTAAAGTGGATTTATTATCTCAAGATGGATGGATTAATTAATGTACTTAAGGGTTTTCAAAATGTCATTGTTAAGGGATTAACAAATTTCAAAAAGAGTCCTAAAGAAAGATTAACGATCGAATACATCGAAACTAGACAAGAATTGTTAGAAAAGGATTGGGATTCGTTTAAAGAAACCAACACTAAAATTTACCAAAACTGTAAATTAGATGATATAGATCAAAGGGTAGTTGAAAGGATAGTGGGCAGAAATGTATGGGCGGCACACCCACGTCCGCCACAGCTTAGACTACTTTTGTTTGGAAGGTATCACAGCCATGTATCTCTGTGCCAAAGCGCATCAAATTCTGTCCCAGGGTTCTCTATTTATTTTGAGTTGATCATTATTGAAACAAACCTAACCTAACCTTTTGTTTACTTTTTGGGCACACCCACGTCCGCCACAGCTTAGACTACTTTTGTTTGGAAAGTATCACAGCCATGTTTCTCTGTGCCAAAGCGCATCAAATTCTGTCCCAGGGTTCTCTATTTATTTGAAGTCGAAACTTACCGATCATTATTGAAACAAACTTAACCTAACCTAACCTAATCTTTTTTTTACTTTGGGGGCACACCCACGTCCGCCACAGCTTAGACTACTTTTGTTTGGAAAGTATCACAGCCATGTTTCTCTGTGCCAAAGCGCATCAAATTCTGTCCCAGGGTTCTCTATTTATTTGAAGTCGAAACTTACCGATCATTATTGAAACAAACTTAACCTAACCTAACCTAATCTTTTTTTACTTTGGGGGCACACCCACGTCCGCCACAGCTTAGACTACTTTTGTTTGGAAGGTATCACAGCCATGTATCTCTGTGCCAAAGCGCATCAAATTCTGTCCCAGGGTTCTCTATTTATTTTGAGTTGATCATTATTGAAACAAACCTAACCTAACCTTTTGTTTACTTTTGGGGCACACCCACGTCCGCCACAGCTTAGACTACTTTTGTTTGGAAAGTATCACAGCCATGTTTCTCTGTGCCAAAGCGCATCAAATTCTGTCCCAGGGTTCTCTATTTATTTGAAGTCGAAACTTACCGATCATTATTGAAACAAACTTAACCTAACCTAACCTAATCTTTTTTTACTTTGGGGGCACACCCACGTCCGCCACAGCTTAGACTACTTTTGTTTGAAAAGTATCACAGCCATGTTTCTCTGTGCCAAAGCGCATCAAATTCTGTCCCAGGGTTCTCTATTTATTTGAAGTCGAAACTTACCGATCATTATTGAAACAAACTTAACCTAACCTAACCTAATCTTTTTTTACTTTGGGGGCACACCCACGTCCGCCACAGCTTAGACTACTTTTGTTTGGAAGGTATCACAGCCATGTATCTCTGTGCCAAAGCGCATCAAATTCTGTCCCAGGGTTCTCTATTTATTTTGAGTTGATCATTATTGAAACAAACCTAACCTAACCTTTTGTTTACTTTTGGGGCACACCCACGTCCGCCACAGCTTAGACTACTTTTGTTTGGAAAGTATCACAGCCATGTTTCTCTGTGCCAAAGCGCATCAAATTCTGTCCCAGGGTTCTCTATTTATTTGAAGTCGAAACTTACCGATCATTATTGAAACAAACTTAACCTAACCTAACCTAATCTTTTTTTTCTTTTGGGGCACACCCACGTCCACCACAGCTTAGACTACTTTAACTACTACTTTTACTTTCTCTGTAACAATGAACTGTGTACAAGTTAAAGGAGCTATTTCTCTAGTTTACCCGTATCCCATTCTGTGCCCACAACTGTTTGACACTAAGTAAGTCACTCAGTACGTCCTGGCCAGGGTCCTATGTGTCAGGATGCGACACATATATATATCTATAGATCGTCGGTAGAGGGCGAACGACGCCCTCTTCCGGCCCCCCTAAATAGGTCCAGGGGCGATGGATTCAGGGACATCCGTCACCCCCCATCACACTAGACCCGAGACGGCGACGCGTAGTGTTCCACGCGCGCCTCTCCTAGATGTAAGCGGGCCGGCACTAGTCCGGGGCAGCGGAAGTCGCATTAGATCCCGCTGCCTCCCGGCGCAAGTATGCGAGGGAACACCGGTGTGATTTTAGTCAGTACGAGTCTGACAGACCCTTCCGCTCTCTCCATGGCGGAGGACATCCATCGGGGATTTCCACGCCATGGAAAAAAAAATGTTAAGGTTAGGTTTAGGTTAGGCTTAGGTTAGGTTAGGTTAGGTGAGGTTTGTTTCAATAATGCTCGGTAAGTTTCAACTTGAAATAAAAAGAGAACCCCGGGACAGAATTTGATGAGCTTTGGCACAGAGGAACATGGCTATGATACCTTTCAAATAAAAGTAGTCTAAGCTGTGGCGGACGTGGGTGTATTTTGCCCACTGTCCTTTATGATACAACCGAAGACACATATATAATGTATAAGAGTTTATTAAAAACAACACTTAATAAAATTAGTCCAAAGGAATCAGTACAACTCAGTGGTGGTTCTTCTAATAGTTCATTTAAGTCTGCAAGTGCATTTGTTAAATTACCAAAGATCGCCATTCCAACATTCTCTGGAAAATACGGTGAATGGACAACATTCCGCGATCTGTTCGTTTCATTAGTCCACAAAAATGAAGCTCTCGATAATGTACAAAAGCTACATTATTTAAAAAGTCATCTGACGGGTGAAGCTGATCAGTTGATACGGAACACACCGATAACTGATGCAAATTATAGTCAATGTTGGGATTTATTAGACAAGAGGTATAGCAACAAAAGATATCTCGCCAATTGCATATTAAAAAGGTTATTTGGAATAAAACGTGTGCAAATGGAGTCGGCGACTTCATTAAAAGAACTTTTAGATACCACCAGTGATTGTTTAAGTGCGTTGTCAAATTTAGGAATAAATGTGAGTACATGGGACGTTATCATTATACACATCGTGACGTTTAAATTAGATGTAGAAACGCGTAAACAATGGGAAATAAGCGTTAGCAGTAGCATTTCCAATGATTTTCCTACCATTGAGCAATTCAAATTATTTTTGGAGCAACGTTTCCGCGCATTTGAGTGCATAGAACCAAAAAGGAGTTCAGGTCACCAGGTCAATAACAGTGCAAACTATCATACGCCTAAGACGTTGCTTGCCACGAACGCATCATCACACATGAAATGCGAATGCTGTTCTGAAGCTCACAAACTCTGTTTTTGTAAAAAGTTTGCAAAACAATCACTTGACGCTCGACGTGAGTTTGTACGTAAAAATAGAATCTGCTTTAACTGTTTAGGAAGTAACCACACAGTTAAAGACTGCAAAAAGGACACTAAGTGTAGAGTTTGTCAAAAGCGCCACCATTCGTTGTTACATATGAATAGTGAGTCGGCAAATGAAGACCCTGAAGCAAAGTCAACCGCTGATAGTGCTAGTCCTTCGACTAGTGCTAATCAGATAGTTGCTTGCTTGTCAACAGGGAAGGTACCCAAACCCAGACAAGTTTTATTAGCCACTGCGCTACTAAAAGCTGAGTCAAAGACGGGTGGATACCAAACAATCCGAGCCTTACTCGATCAAGGCTCACAGGCTTGCTTCATTACAGAAGCAGCAGTTCAATTTCTTAACTTGAAAAAGATTTCTATTCAAGGGTTTGTTTTAGGATTAGGAGATAATAGGTCAACCATGACAAAGTACATGGTACAGATAACGATAAAGTCTCGCGTCGATTTTAGTTTTAAGTTTACGTTTAATGCTTACGTTTTAAGCAAGATCACCTCTTATTTACCAGAGCGAAGCTTCAGCACGGATGCTTTCGACTGGTTAGAGGTTAACAATCTGTGTTTAGCAGATCCAGATTTCAACACACCCAACAAAATCGATATTCTGTTGGGTGCTGATGTTTATAGCTGCATTCTTAAGGAAGGTTTAGTTAAGAGTCCTTCTGGTAGTCTTGTAGCACAGAGCACTAGATTAGGTTGGGTCTTGTCAGGTGCAGTGGGGCCTGAAATTAATAGTTCAAATAAAATTAACGTAATGCATTGCAAGGTGCAAGTAGATGATATTTTAAAGAAATTCTGGGAAATTGAAGAGCAAATTAGTACTAAAAGGATATTTACACCAGAGGAGAAGAAATGCGAAGAGTTCTACAGTGAGACTACTAAGAGAGATAACGATGGTAGATATATAGTTAGATTACCTTTCCGAAACGAAGATCCTCCTTGCAAGTCGGGAAATTCACGTGGCATAGCTAAATCGAGATTCCAAGCATTAGAGAGAAGATTAGCAAAAAACAACGAGTTAAAAGAAAAATACACTGAGGTAATAAACGAATATTTACAGTTAGGTCATATGAGGCACGTGAAGAAAGATGATAGCAAAAGGGAAGAAGCAGTGTATCTACCACATCACGCAGTCATTAGGGATGACAAGACCACAACTAAAGTTCGTGTTGTTTTCAACGCCTCTGAAAAGAACAACAAAGGAGTGTCACTAAATGATACGCTCATGGTTGGTCCAACACTGCAGGCTGATTTGCGTCACACGGTTTTAAAATGGAGAGTATATGCTATCGGACTTGTAGCGGACATAATAAAAATGTATCGTCAAGTGAAGATAGCTGAAGAAGATGCAATGTTCCAAAGAATACTGTGGCGTAACAGTCCAGACAAAGAGATACAAGATTACGAGCTTACGACTGTGACCTTTGGAATAGCTTCCGCACCGTACCAAGCAGTCAAAACTTTACGTCAAATCGCTGTTGATGAAGGTGAAAACTACCCACTAGCTGCAGATAAGGTTTTAAATTGCTTTTACATGGACGATCTTATGACAGGATGCAGCAGTGTAGAAGAAGGCATTGAAATATATACGCAAATGATAGCATTATTAGGAAAGGGTGGATTTATATTACAAAAATGGAATAGTAATAGTAAAGAAATACTTAAGAGAATAGAAACAATTGAAAATAATGTAGTTAAAGAAGAACGAGATCAAACAAGAACAAATAAGAATAAGGACAAAACAGTGGGACAAATAGATATTAGACAGAACATGGAATTAGAAAAAATAGAGCACAAAGAAGAGAAAGGGTTAGAAATAAAATTAGATTGTACAATAAAAATTTTGGGACTTACCTGGAACCGCAACGAAGATACCTTTCAGTACTCCGTGAATCTTCCACCGCTGACGACTGCACCTGTAACTAAAAGGACAATTTTATCGGACATAGCTCGATTGTTCGACCCACTAGGTTGGTTAGCCCCTAGTGTGGTTTTAGCAAAAACATTCATTCAAAAATTATGGCTTGCAGGGGTTAGTTGGGATGAAGAATTAGACACTGAATTAATAAACGAATGGAGAACTTACCATGAAGAGTTGTCACTACTTAGCAAGGTTCGGATACCGCGTTGGCTTGGAACTAAGTCGCACGACGATCTTGAGCTGCATGGCTTTAGTGACGCCTCCAAATCCGCGTATTCAGCCGTGATTTACTTACGGATAGTAGATATTGTAGGCAATGTTCATATTTCGTTGTTGGTTGCAAAAACCAGAGTAGCCCCCATCAAGCAAATTAGTATACCTCGTTTAGAGTTGTGTGGAGCAGTTCTGCTGTCAAATCTTATAATAGAAACAGCAGATGTCCTGAATATTTCCAGGGATAAAATCCAGGCTTGGACAGATTCCACTGTCGTGTTGGCTTGGCTTAACAGCCATCCAAGCAGATGGAAGACGTTTGTGGCGAATCGCACCTCGGAAATATTAACCACGATGAAGGCATCTCAATGGTTTCATGTGAAAACCAAGGACAACCCAGCAGACTGCGCTTCACGAGGTATTTTACCTAGTGCATTGATAAACAATAGTTTATGGTTTTCTGGACCACCATTTCTAACTCAGAGGACAATAGTTTATAAGAGGCCAAATGATTTGAATATCGACTTAGAGGAAACAACAAAAACACACATTGCTGTAGTGCCAGAGCTTTCAATGTTCGAACGGTATTCGTCATTACAAAAATTAGTTAGGGTAGTCGCATATTGCAGACGTTTTTTAAGGGATAATACTTTTAATCATAGTTATTTACATAAGTTAGAGCTAGAAGCAGCGTTAGAATGTTGCATAAGACAAATACAAAAAGATAAATTTACAGCAGAGTATTTACAACTACAGGACAAAGGTTATTTACAATTAAAATCTAGTAAGCTCAACTCACTCTGTCCATATCTGGATGACAGAGGCCTTATCAGAGTTCGAGGTAGACTCGAGAAAGCTCCATTGAGTGAAGACACAAAACACCCGATAGTACTACCAAACTCTTGTCACTTGACAAACCTTATAGTGGCAGATGCACACTTAAAAACTTTGCACGGTGGGCCGCAGCTAATGTTAAACTACTTGAGGACAGCCTACTGGGTCATAGGCGTCAGGAATCTAGTCAAACACCATGTGCGCAAATGTGTAACATGCGCTAAACATCGCGCTAGCATCAAGAACCAAATGATGGGTTCGGTTCCAACAGTTAGGTGTTCTCCAGCGCGACCGTTTTTACATAGCGGTGTCGATTATGCTGGCTCTATTAATATTAGGACAACGAAAGGGCGTGGGTACCGTTCGTACAAGGGCTACATATGCTTGTTTGTATGTATGTCCACCCGTGCTATACATTTAGAAGTCGTCAGTGACATGAGTACACAAGCATTTTTAGCCGCCTTCAGACGTTTTGTGTCTAGGCGAGGTCATTGTTCCAAAATATGGAGCGATAACGGCACGACGTTTGTAGGTGCCTCCCGAGAGTTGCAACATTTGGCATCCATTCAGGCAACAATTGCAGAACAACTCGAGGCCAACGGTACTGAGTGGCATTTCATTCCCCCCCATAGCCCTAATTTCGGTGGACTTTGGGAGGCAGGTGTGAAGTCCACAAAGTTTCACCTCAAACGGGTCATTGGTGATGCTACTTTGACGTATGAGGAAATGAGCACACTCCTCAATCAAGTAGAAGCCTGTTTAAATTCGCGTCCAATGAGCGTCATTAACGTTACTGATCCTGGTGAACTGATACCTTTAACTCCTGGACATTTCTTAATTGGAGAGCCAATAATAAATGTACCAGACAACAAGATATATGAAAGTACAAACGTTAGTAATTTGTCACGGCGGCAATTCATTCAAAGAATAGTCCAATCATTTTGGAAGCGTTGGTCTCAAGAATATTTGTCCAATTTGATGAATCGGTACAAATGGTCTTCTAAAACTCCTGAGCCAAAAATCGGTGACATTGTTCTTGTTAAGGAAGACGATTTGCCACCAAGTCGTTGGTTGTTGGGTCGCGTAGTCGAGAAGCATCCCGGTGCTGATAATATCACCCGTGTAGTCACATTACGCACCAAATCCTCGATTATTAAGAGGCCAACGTCCAAACTTTGTATTTTACCAGTTGGAGATCATTGAATTTATGTGGTTTATTTTTAAGTTCAACTTTAGAATCCTTTATATTTAAGTTTAGCCAAATAAGTAGTTAAGATTTTCAAAAATGTTAAGATTCAAAGTATAACTTGTTAATTTAAGATTTTAAGTCAAACCTGAGACCAAATTTATGTCAGATCCAGGATGTAGACCACGAAGGACATTCCTTCAATAATGTCCTTGGTGGGCGGTATGTTAAGAACCATGCTTGTTCGAAATCCGCAAGATCTTAGTTCAAAAATTGTCAAGGTTGTACATTGCATAACTAGATGGCGTTGACGTCAAATTAGAAGTCGGTGTTAAGATTCTCCGCCGTTTAGTTAGGCTCATGTCGACAAGGGTCAGTTTTAAGTTCAAAATAAGTTCAAAAATATATATAGTCCAAATAGATCAGTATAAGTTGTTTTAATTTACACCTCAGTTCAAAGCTATTGAGTGATCATCCTCCGCGTCCGGAACTCAACAATATCATTAAATAATACATGTCAAATATTAGATTATAACAAAAGAGGTCAGAAAAAAAAAAATGTCAAAGATTCAATCATATTTCGTCATAAAAATAAACAAATATTATCAAAATACATAATGGGATGTCAAAACAATAAATAGCACTAATAAAAAAATAAACAATTAATCAGACATGTCAATCATTAAAAATTATAGTACTATTTTTTCCTTCAAAAACTCATTTACATTATAATAGGATCTACTAACCAGAAACATCTTTAAATGTTTTTTGAATAGGTGTATATTTAATATTTTAATTGATTCTGGTATATGGTCATAAATATTTGGTGCCATACAAAAAACACTGTTATGCATCAGAGCTGTTTTGGACTGTCTCGAGCACAACATATTGACGTGTCGTCGACTCCGGTTATTTCTGTCAGATAGCTTAGGAAATAAATTCGGATTGGTTTTAACGAATACTGCAACTTCGAATATGTACATACTGGGTAGTGTCAGTATTTTACATTTAATAAAAAAAGGTTTACATGTATCTGTACATTTTAACCCAAACATTGCCCTGATGCACTTTTTTTGGGCTTTAAATATAAGTTCCCTATTGGTTGAGTTTCCCCAAAAAATAACTCCATATCTTAATATTGAAGTCAGATTATCTAATTATTTTCTCTCAAATCGGCTTAATATTTATTTATTTGTGTAAAGAAAACTAACGTACTTACTAAGTTCGTACTCGCCGCGTTATCGACAAAGCCCACTAAATGTCAATGCTGACATCGGTGACATAAGGGATATAATTAATAATTTCTTTATTTATTTAAAATATAAAAGACCTGAAAGTAAAGGCTTTAAATGTTGTTTTATAAATTACGTAAATAACGCCTTAACAGCTACAACGCCAATGCGATGTTACTACCTCATGGGAGGATACCTCCAACTTATATTACATAAAAAAGTACAATTAAAAACACACACACATAGATGTACTTAGAAACACCATTAAACATTTTCAATGGACTTTAGTGCTACTCCTGTGAATTTCACCAGACTGCAGTGAAATATATCTATCTCATCTGAAATAATATTTAGTTAGTTTCGGATTTGGCCATCCACGCCCACTTGAAAAATTCACCCTGTATATGCACCCGTATAGTTGTTTAGAATTTAGCTTAAAGTGCCATCGAAAAATCTTAAGTTTACGCGGCCGACATCTATTCCCCCCGCATACATAGCCGACAATATTTTTAGGTCGAAGATGATCTTAAAAGTCACCGAATAACGTGTCGTTTCGACTTCTATTTCAGTGAAGACGTGTTTCGTGAGTCCCCGGTCTCGCGCGCTGCAGTGGGCGTCGGAGTCGCCGCCGGCGCCGGCGCGCTCCGTGCGCTTCGGGCGCGTCACGGTGCCGGGCGCGGCGCGCGAGCTGAGCGCCGAGCCGCTGTTCGCGCGCGACGCGGAGGCGGCGTCGCTGCCGGACGCCGTGCTGGCGTGCGTGGCGGCGTGCCCGCGCGACGTGCGGCGCGCGCTGGCGCGCAACGTGCTGCTGGCCGGCGGCGGCGCCGCGCTGCCCGGCCTGCGCGCGCGCCTGGCCGCCGAGCTGCGCCACCTCGTCACGCAGCCGCCCTACGAGTACGCGACGAGTTCTCTGTTGCGAGTTTGAAGACGTGGTTATCTGCGCTCTCTTAAAACGACTGACGAGAAATGTAATTTCCAGCTCCAGCCTGCACATATCGGAGTTCCAGTTCCACAGCGCGCCGGCGCACCCGAACGCGTGCGCGTGGCTGGGCGGCGCCGTGCTGGGCGCGGGCGAGGCGGGCGCGGCGCGTGCGCTGGCGCGCGAGCAGTACGCGCGCGAGCCGCGCCTGCGCGACTGGGTGTGCCTGCTGGACAACACGCCGGCGCAGCACCCGCACCGCGACATGTAGTCCCCTCCACGACTCTGTTCCTGGCTTCACTTGCTACGACCGAGCACTGCGTCGCTTATCTCGAAGAGTTGTATATGCTATCATGTACGAGACGGAGACTCAGCACTGTAATATACACTTTCGTGCAAAAATATCGACTCATCCCGTGCTCTTCCATTTGGAACAAGAAAACTCAAAAAATTCAGATAATAAAATAACTTTTAAGGCGATAGTCTTATCGTGCAAAACTCAGAAATTCACAGCAAAAACACATCGTGTGTGCGGGGACCTCCCCCTTTGACACCTAGTCGTACTTCAATCGTTAGAGATGATGCTGAAGCTGCTCTACCTACATATTAACCGACTTAAAAAAAGGAGGTTATCAATTCGACGCTTCTATTTATTATTATTTCTAGGAAACATCATACAAGAAATTCATGATCACTCGTTTTCGAACATTTTTTTTGGCTTTCGCGTAATGGAACATTACGCCTTGCCACTGCAAAATTGTAACATTACTACAGAGGCCAAGTAAAAAAGTAGGGTTGGGGCAAGAAATACTTCAATGAGTACATTTATTTACCATGGACATCCATGACGCAAAAACCGAAAATTTTGGTCGCGCCATTTTGTATTTTCATTTTGACCTCATTTTCGTTATCAGCGACCCCGGAAACCATGAAAATGACACCCATGATGAAAAATTCGTTAATTTTCGTATCCGCCATCTTTGATTTTAATTTTGAGTATATATTCGTTTAAAGCGCCATCGATTACCATGGATGTGACACCCATGATGAAAAATTCGCAACTTTTCCCAGCCGCCATCTTTGATGTTGATTTCGATTCATCGTTAGGAATCTTATTTCCCGCAAGTATTCGTTCGCGCTAGTGTCTTCCGCACATATATAAATAATTCAAAAACATAGATAAAAACATAACCCTTCTTTTCTTTGTAGTCGGTTAAAATAATTAAATAGAGCAGCCTACATGACATAACATGAGCGCGATAGCATGATTGTACGAGTAAAAAGTGAAAAATAATTGACGATAATCCGACGTCCTTCTACCTCGGCCGCTAGGTGGCAGGGGGGAGACAGCTAGAACAAACACGACTTCAGTAAAGAAAGAGTCGCCATCTACTTTTTGTGACAGAGAAAGAGAACTTTATTTAGTTTCATAATTATCGATAGATGTCTCTGTGATCCCAACTTTAAGGCAAATAAGAAAATCTAATAATTAAGTTCTCTAATTTAATTTATAGTATTTTTCTAGATAATAATTGTTAGATTTTTCATCAAAATTATCACATTTTTATATTTCAGAGCTGTCCAATATTATCAATTATGGCAACCATATCACGGAAATCATTATTTATTTATTTATAGATAGGAGAACCAACAGCTATGACAAATGAATAACAATTATATAGGCAACACAGAGCCAATTACAGGTTCTCACGAGTAAACACAGAAAAGATAGTAGAGATCTTAGGATCACTAGTTAACAAGCACGATACAAATAAAATAAGAGTAATTAGAATAAGATACAATAAGCACTGTAAACACTTAGACACCAGGTTAAGCATTAATGACACGGGGAAAAAGAAAAAAAAAACTATGCGCTCTTAAAACAGTTAGCATTCAGCCGAGTGCGTAAAAATTATTGTGTAAAAAACTGACAAAATCACATAATGGCCGCCGAAACTTTCGCTTGCGCTTGCTTGTGTTTCGTGGGTCCATTTTATGTTTAATTATTACAAATTACAATGAATTACTAAAACAAAATAGTTCGTTACTGTGTAACTGTCAATTTTATTCAAATATAAATGTAGCCAGTGAAATTCTTTCTTGTTTTTCGCAAAAATGGAACCTTTGTTTACATCGTATGTTGACCAAAATGCAAATCGCGAATAAAATGATGGCTTGATCGCTTAAAGTATCAATAATATAATGTATCATCATTATATTCGCAAATCGCATTATGATCAACATAGGACGTAAACACAGCTGCTATTTTAAAAAAACCAAGAAAATTTTAATGATCTAAGTAAACAATATACTGATTTATACATACATACATGCTGATCTACACACACATACATACATACCTATCATCTAGCTATAGCTATCTATAGAGCCTTAGTTCCCGTTAAGAAATCCAGATGGCGTTTCGAATCAGCATGCTTCGAAATGGCACAAGAGGGCTCTCTTCTCCCTTATTATTATTATACTCTTTGATAGGCGGTCACTGAGGAAATATGGCAAACGTTTCTGTATGTAAACTGTAATTTTATGGGTGTTTTGGTATACTAATCGTTTTCAGTTTACATTAATTTTAATGTTTTTTTTTTTTTTGTCGTTTCAATCAACAGTGGCCTTGTTATTAAGCTTGTAACCATATTATGGTGCCCTAAAAATAATTGCGTTCCTTTATAACTTTAATCAAAAGAACATTTTAAACCTGTGCGAATATTTCGACGGGCTGTCAATGTTACCGGACTGGGCCCTTAATACCGTGTGGTAAATGAAAAGGTAAGGTATCGATAACCTTATTGGAAATTTTAGTTTAAAATTGATTTCTTATTTAACAGGACTAAAAAAAATACAATTTCATAAGCACAAATTTTTAGTCACCGATTTAAAAAACAATAAAATGATTTCATGTAAAAAATACAAATAAACTTGTTTCAGTAGCTTGTATTGCCACGCCTTGCCCTAATTGTAGCTTCCATACGGTTTTTATCGACCTTATCAAATGTACGACGAATTCCTAAGAGATACCGCCCCAACTCCCACAACTCTCGCATAGCCTCTTTGAGTTCCTGGAGGGTGTCTGCAGTGTGAGTCCTAGTCTTGACCCTTCTTTTAAGCTTATCCCATAAGTTTTCAATGGGATTAAGGTAAGGGCTCCTTGCTGGCCACTCCTTAACTGGAATTTCGACCTCGTGTAGAGACTGGCGAACTGATGCGACAACATGTAGTTAGCATTATGCTGCATGAGCATGAATCCTTCTACATAACCAGAGTATGGCATAACACGTTGTTCCAGCACCCTCTGAATGCAGCGATGGGTAGTCAAAGTGCCAGGACGAGGCACGAACTCAAGATTGGTTTTTCCATCCAAAGAGATACCGCCCCAAACAGTCCATGAAACTCCTCCAAATGCTACTCCTTCCTCAATGCAAGTTTACACAAATCTTTCTCCCTCTCTACGGTACCCTTTCTGAACACCTTCTCATAATATATGTATAAATACTTAAATTATTAATTTTAAAAAATTGAGATATCGTCTCTCAAAAGAAAATAAAGGGGTGGGCCGGTTTTTTTGCACGACGTCTGAACTGTCTGATATAATGTAGTTTTTTAATATTAATAAATAACTTATTTTTACGTTGTCTGTGTTATACATTTTTCATAGTTCTTCTGAGTATAACATCAGCTATACATTTTAAGTGGATGTGTATGGCCAAATCCGAACACTGTATTAATGCACCATTATATAGTGTCGCTATTACTATTATTATCAGCCATTTGTGTCCCACTGCAGGGCAAAGGCCTCCCTTCCCTCCTTCCACTTATCCCTATCCAGTGCTGTTATACGCCAATCCTTGTGCAAGGAGTCGAGTTCGTCCCGCCATCTCCTGGGCCTGCCGCGTTGCCGTTTGCTGCTTTTTGGGACCCATTGTGTGGTTACTTTAGCCCATAGCTCCTCCGGCATGCGAAGATGTGGCCAGCCGTTCTATTTGAGATGGATATATTCAATCGTCACACCCCTAATTCCTATGTTGCGCTTGGTGCTGTTGGTCATCACCTTGGTCTTCGCTATATTCATCGTGAGTCCGACCTCGCGGCGGGCACTGCTCAGTTGGTCGAGCATTAGACCTAACTCGGCTGCCGTGGAGGAGGAAAGAACAATATCGCCGGCGAAGCAGAGACAGAGATAATCTTCTATCGCCCACGATACTGCCCTTATTCCTCCAATTGCTTTTTAGTTTTCTAAACAGTTCTTCAAGCGTGGCTGTGAAGAGCTTTGGAGAAAGATGGTTGCCCTGTTTAACCCCTTCTTTTTGTCGCTAATAAGGATCAAATTCTGGGAAGTAATTACATACATTCGGTAATTTTGAGGGTTAATTTTTAATAAACTGATTCATACGGGGTGTAAACAGACCCTTCACCAAGCCGTCAACCAGGCATTCTGTACATCAAACTAAGTAACTTTACGCAAAAAATATCGCTGGGAAACGACATTTTTTTTTAGGGTGAAAAATCACGTTTTACGGTAAAACTCAATGTAACGTACTCAAAACATTGTGCCGATGGATGGATTGAATAGTACGAGGGTCGTGAAGGTGTTTAAAGTAAAAATCTTACATTAAAAATATGTATTTAAAAAAAAACTTGTGAAAAAGTTGGAACTTTGACCCCCAATATCTCCGAAACTAGAAGGTTCCCAGGTATGGTCTAGAACAAAAAAATGATCACAATGACGGGGAGAACAAGTACCTTTCGGCTTCGTTAAGGGTATTTTTACACCCTTTATTTTAAACTAATGTGATGTCAAACTATGGACTTTCAGATTTGGCCATCCACGCCCACTTTAATAATTCGCCTTTATATTGTACGCCTTACAATGAAAATGATGGATATTTAACAAGTCCAGTTACTCCAATGCAATTATCTATAACGCGTTTCAATTATGAATAGGAACGTCATTTTCCATTTACCTCTAACAAAGACATTCAAATATAACTAACTATAGACGGGACAAAAGAAACTGACAATTCCAAAACCTGTTACAAATTAGTAACAAGTCGATCAGTCCAGTGCGATACGTCGCCTTGTCAGGTCGCATTCATATGACACAAAGACATTTCAATATTTCCGAGCTATAGACGGGCCATGACGAAGAAAATCGTAATCCAAAACTTGTTACTACTTATAGTCTGTTCTTTAATCCCTGAGACTAAATTGACAAGTAAAAATGTCAAAACTGATATAAATCCTATTGAAATCTATGTCAGTTTGCCATTTTTACTTGTCAATTTAGTCTCAGGGATTAAAAAACAGACGATAGTAGCAATTCGATCTGTCTAGTGTCATACGCCCGCTTGTCAGGTAGCAGTCGGGTGTTAAAATCGAAAAATTCAGGATGAAAATTATTGTATGACAATATTCCCAATGTCCTCTCTATATGTGTTTTAAATCTCTTTGTATAGCTATAACTAGCTATAGGTTCTACGTATACTTTAAGCTTCCTTACTATTTTACTTGTTTTCAAGTTGATAAAGTTTAACATAATTTTATTTTTTACTATACTAAGTAACAAAATCCTAGTAAAACTTTATCAAATTAAAAACAAGCTTATTAGTAAGGAAGCATCAATTTCAAAAGGTACACAGGGATACATAAAAAAACAACTTTTCTTTTATAATAAACTTATTTATTTGTCTTGTGTTTATTTTTATAAGCTTGCGCTTCTGATTTAATTTATATTATAAGGCTGGAGGCATTGCCATGTTGTAATTGTATGGCAAAAGCAATGCTTAACCGCTGGTCAAAGTTAAAGCCAACGTCAGCCTTTGGCAGTGGCGTAGCGTGGGGGGTGCCGGGGGGCCCATGACCCCGGGCGGCACATTTCAAGGGGCGGCAGAGAGCAAGAGCCAGACCGCGGCAAGAGATAGGGTCAGGTCATAATTATCAGATCAGGTAATTACTAAAGTCATCGGGACTACGTTGCAGAAACAAGGACAACCAAGAAGTGGAGCATTTTCCTTAATATATGCCGCTGGTCCGGGGCGGCTTTTCATACAAGCCTCACGTCTATTCCGGTCTGCCGCCCCGTATTTTCTAGATAGAAGCACTTAACCACTCGTATGCCGAGTATCCAGACACAATTAAAAAGTCATTGTGTCTCGCGTAGATCTACGTTTCGGCACACGAAAGGTTAATTCTTCTAGTCTGCCGCCTCCCTTTTTATATCTGTATTTATGGTAAAAAGAAAATCGAACCTATCTGGGATGCTAAAATTTTCTAGCTCGGTTCGCTCGCTCTTACAGCTAAGTTTTCTTAATCGTTCCATATCTTTAATACATTCATAGACAAATTATGTTAAATTCCATTTGTTTGAATCGTGAAAAGAAAATCTATTACCTATCCGAGGCGGGGTGCTAAAATTTTCGTGCATAATTCGATAAAAAAGCTTATTTATCTATATGAATAGTTAAAATATGTAATTTATCAGAGTTGCTAAAAAAAATTGAGCTCGCTGTTTTTGTTAATTTCCCGAACGGCAAACCTGATACACTAGCATTAGCTACCATATTAGCAATTGAACATGACAAACCTACATACATTCGAACAAATGATCATCAACATATTCATCATTCTCTTGCCCTTCTTATCCCAATTCATTAGGGATAAGCGCAGAATGTCTTCCTCTTCCATACCTCTCTAACTCTTTATTACTCGTCATCTCATCAGAAACCTCCTTTCTTGAATGAAATTGTGTATAAAAAAGATTTTACTTTGAAAAATAAACTTATAGAATTTTTTTTAATGATTAAAAGAAATGCTTTGTATTTTGACTCTTTCCTACGTTTCTTGACTAATTATGAAATTAGATGGGGCCGCCAAAATTACATTCGGCCCCGGGCGGCAAAATCCCACGCTACGCTACTGGCCTTTGGTTCACACAGAAAGTTCATTTTATTTATTTATTTATAACCAACCTGACAGTTTACAACACACATACAAGTTATTGGTTGAACATAAAAATTAAGTAAAATTACATAAAATTAGAATTAAAAATAAAATAAAAATAGTAATACTTGCTCTAAAATACAACCTTGTGGAATCGGAAGTGCCGTACTATAAGTATGTGCCCGACCCAGTTCTCGAAAATGGCTGTCACATTGTACTGGGATCGATCCATCATCACTGACAGGACTATTGTAGCCAATAAGCCTGATATAGTGGTAGTGGATCGATCAGAGCGGCGCGCAATGATTGTTGACATAACGGTCCCACATGATGAGAACCTCGTGAAAGCCGAGAAAGATAAGCAAATCAAGTATCTTGATTTGGCTCACGAGGTTATTGACTTGTGGGATGTGGACTCGGCGATCATTGTGCCGATAGTTGTATCAGCTCATGGCTTAATTGCCAAGAGCGTCGACCAACATCTGAGGAGGCTCTCGTTAGGCAGCTGGATCAAGGGCTTGATTCAGAAAGCGGTACTCCTGGACACGGCTCGTATTGTTAGTAGGTTCCTCTCTCTGGAGCCCTGACCGCCGGTAGCTTGGACCCTGTTCCCGATACCGGTGGGCTACAATTTTTTATATTTTTAAATGTTTTTTATATTGTTTTTTCTAAGGAATATTTAAAAATGTAATTGTATTTGTATAGGAATAAATAAAGGAAATAATAATTAGGCAGTAAAATATGTAAGAATAAAAGTTAACAAAACATTTTTAGAAGACGTAATTAGAATAAACACATTGAAATTACAATAACAAGAACAAAACTAGTATCAACATAAAACTATATATTTTTTAAGGGATACACTTTGTTTACCCCGAGGAGATAGTACTGGGCTGGGAGTGGCAATGGACTCCAGGTATCGAGAAGCAGTGTTGAAGAGGTTCAGTTCAGTACTTGCAAAAATATCCATAGATTCGTCGTTTACATTAAAATGTTATTGATATGGGTAAGGGCTAGAAATAATGGGCTGGTCTTAAGGCTTGTGGTGCTGGTTTGAGGAATTGAAAAAAGAGGACGTTCGCGTGGGCGAAGTGTGTGCCTGATAGGTAGTAGTGGGATGTTAAAGGAGATGTATTGTAATAACGGCGTATTGAAAAGGGAACCAAGAATTAGGTGAATGACATATTTAATGAAAGCAAAATTTCTTCTGACTTCTTAGCTCTGGTATGTCACCATACCTAGCACGAATGGCGTAGGGTACATAATATATGGGTAAAACCCATATATTTTGAAGTAGAGGTAGCGGATAGAAGACTTCTAGACCTTTTCAATTATTAGTTTATAGACTTTTTCATGGGGGCTCCAGATTACACTGTTAGTTTCGAGCAAACATCGGACGAAAGAGTTGTAAATTAAGGTTATGACTTGCCGATTATTAGAAATTTTAGTCTGTCTCAAAACAAAACCTAAGTTTTTGCGGGTCTTGTTGCAGGTTTGTATTATATATGTTGGTCATAGAGTAAAGTAATATAACGGGTATGTTGGTTAAATGTAATGTTCGGGTCAAAGTTAGTACCCAGGCCCTGCAGTCTCGACATTAGATAGCTACAAAAATCGGTCGCTAAGTGTAATCGATGTCAAATTTCTTTAATAGATTTTTCACCTTATCCTTTCGAAATAAAGTAGAAAATCCATTAAAGGAATTTGACAACGATATGACTTAGCGACCGATTTTTGTCGCTATCCAATGTCGAGACTGCAGGGCCAGGGCCAGATCGTGTACGGTAGAAACTCGTTTCAGGGGCTCATTGTGCAAAGTGTAGATATTGAGCATGGGTTGTGTGGCTTTAGAGAAGGTCATAATTGCGCACTAATATTCAGTTTAAGGTTGTTTATAGATGGAGTGTGGCTGTATCGCTACAAATAGCTATAGGAAGCGCAATTTTGACATCATCGGCATACATCAAAACTGTGGAGTGCTTAACATAGGTACTTGGGCAGATCATTAAATACAATTAGAAAACACAGGGGACCGATGTTAGTTCCTTAGCCTACACCAGAAGTGACAGAATAGCATGTCGAATTGGCATTATTAAATGTAACATATTGCTTGCGATCGCATAAGTAGTTTGCGAAGAATTTAAGCGACGTCATAGATAAACCTGCCAAAGCCAATTTACTCAAAAGTATCATTATCGACCCGATCAAAAGCCTTCTGGAAATCGAAATAAGCGACATCAATCTGCTTTCTGTCATCGATAGTTTTGGCTATGAATGTAGTTATATTAAGTAAATTAGACGTGGTTGAACGATTTAGAAGAAATCCGTGCTGCTCCTCCACAAAACTAAGTGTGTAGTCAACCTAATGTTCACTGTTCCTAATATGCACTCGGACCCTAGGACCCGACGAGAGTTTTAACTCCATACATCTTGAAAATATACTTATTATGTTAACACTACTTGAGGTTCTGTGGGTTAAAAAAGTGGTATTTTCATTGTTTAGAAGTCTTGTAACACAGAGAAGGAGAACCGTAATGTCATTTTCATTTTGTCATCTGTCATTGTGTCAATTTGTGTCATCGTCGGTCGAAAAATCTAAAAATAATAGAAATTACTGCAAGTATCAAAGACTTACTAGCTTTTACCAACTAAAACGAAACTCTACCACCATGTCGGATATTAAAATAGTAGCAGCGAGCATTGTGAACTTCTTAAAGCGGCAGCTAGAAGGCGATTCGCTCAGCGTGGACTCGCGCGAGAGCGTCGAGGTCGGCGTGCAGTGCATCGAGACCGCATTTGAGCTGGGCCCCGAGGACGCGGCGCGCGGCGTGGACCTGCTGCAGCTCGTGCGCGCACAGACGCGCGGCAGCGCGCCGCTCAACGCGCCGCCGACTCGTTCCGAGGCCGAGAAACTCAAGAACGAAGGCAACGAGTTCATGAAGAGCGAGCGCCACCGGGAGGCGCTGGAAAAGTACACGCGTGCCATCGAGCTCGACCCCTCCAACCCCGTGTACTTCTGCAACCGTGCCGCCGCGCACTTCAAGCTGGGCGAGAACGAGGCAGCTGTAGCCGACTGCACGGCAGCGCTGGCGCTGCAGCCCGACTACGGCAAGGCGCACTCACGTCTGGGTCTGGCGCTCACGGCGCTGGACCGGCACCGCGAGGCCCGGATGGCGTACGCCCGCGCAGCGGCGCTAGAGCCCGACAACGAGTCCTACCGCCAAAATCTGCGCCTGGCCGACGAGCAGCTGGCCGCGCACGGCGAGCGCGCGCCGCTGGACCTAGGCGGGCTGCTGCAGAACCCGGCACTGCTCAACATGGCCACGGAGATGCTTGCCGACCCCAACATGCAGAACCTCATCTCGGGGCTCATGAGCGGCGGAGGGGGTGCGGCTCCGGGCCCGGGCGGACCAAACGGCGGTGCGGGCGCGGGTGGCATGTCGGCGCTGCTGGAGGCGGGGCAGGCGCTAGCGCAGCACATGCAGGCCGCCAACCCCGAGCTGGTGGAGCAACTGCGGCGCCAGGTGCGCCCGCCAGGCCCCAACCCGCCGCAGTGAGCCCACGCCGCGCCTGCTGCCTCCTAGCACGCTGTTCCTCGGGGAAGATTGTTTAATCTTTTAAGATGTAATATAATTTTATTTTATTCATACTGGCTGATTTTCCTACCAATAGTGGGAATTATTATACTGACTTTTACGTCTATTACTATAAGCCACTACTCGTGTTTGCTACTATTATGACACTTGGCTGACGGCTCACTTCTCAAATTGGTAGTCTTCAATCTGGCACCAGTCACCTCCTGTTCATAAATGTATATATTGTGATGAAATAAGCCTTTGCACTGATGCAATGGTTCCAAAATACTTTGTTATTTTTTTATATTTGATAGTTATTTAATAGCAATGGAGGTACTCGGTAGCATAATGCATTTACTTGTCAGCAGATATTATTTACCCTCACAGGACTCATACTTAATCACTAGGTAGACATAAATTGTATAAAGTGAACTCCTGTACGGAGCGATGCATGGCGGCCATGCTCAGATGCCACATGTGATGTAAAATATTATATTTAAACTATGTGTGGAATGTTAAATGAGAGATCAACTTCAAGAGAAGTTTGTCTCTGTTTAACCCAAATTATTAAAAGCTAAGATTTCAATTATTGGTATTGTTAATAAATTTATTTAAAATAATATTGTGTTATTTACCAGAGATTTGAGAAGCTGGTTGTATGGTCTGATAGTTAATTACTGCAACCTTAATCATTCCTTCAAACATTTAATTCCATAGCAGCTTCACAACATAATTCTAAGTATGGCTCAAGTCAAAGTTTGGCCATGGTAAACAAAGTTTTTTTATTGCAAAGTGGAGTGATCTAAAAGTGTTGTTAACTAATGAAACAGTCAAAATTAAAGTGAATTAAATAAATTGTATCTTCCTTAAAAGATGAATTTCAAGTTTCCTAAGTACTTTAGAAAACAAAAGGATTTTTCGCATTCTGGTCCTACGCCTTAATTATTAGAATTAGGTCGACAATAATTATACTTACTGATGAGTAGAGATGACGCACACCAGACTACCAGAGTGTGATGTTCATACAGCAGGATATCAGCAGGGCACAGTTTGACTGTTTTTACTAGAGAGACTGGCTGATGAATGTCAAATTATACTCATCTTACTTACTGATGATGGATAGCTGGATTTTTGTTACTCTTTCACGCTAAAACTACAGAGCTTTTTAGTTTATACATCAGAATAACATAGGCTGTAATTAGATATCATGTAAGAAAAAAATACGTGAGCGAAGCCTGGGCCGGAAACTAGTGATACATATCATCACGCCGTAAAGGGTTAGAAGCACTGCGGAGGGACCAGCCCAGCACACATCACAGCGACCCGGTCTGAAGGATCCGCGGCCGGGTGGGCTGTCAGCGAGACCTCATCACCTCGAGAGAAGCATAAGCGGCCGCGACTTGGATAATTCAATCGAAGCTTCACCCAAGCTGCAAGCTTCAACCTCGACGTCGCAGTTATCTGCGGCGGCTTGCAAAGGTTATAAAAAAAAAAATCTGCTGTTTCCTACAAAAGTGCAATACCTACACGGTCAAAATGTATGGAACAGCTGATTTTTTAAAATAACCGATGAAATGGCTCAGAATGATGTACTGAATACGTGGTAAGCGTAGTAAGCGACTGCAGTATGATTTTAAAATTCTTAAAAAAAAATATCCGATTCGCCTCGGTCTACCCTACTTAAAGTTTAAACGATAAAAATAGTGTTTAAGGGTATTACATTGCTCGATGACCTTGATGATTTGATCTCTGTACTGGTTTTTTTTTATTTGACGCCTCTACCGGCAAACGACCATACTACAATAAAGATTAAGCAAGAACACAGATGTGTCGCAGTGTTGTCATCGTTTTTTATTCGCTCTCTGGGAGATCTGAATACATTTTGTTCCTCTAGGAGTAGGTACGTACACGAAGCAAAGTTAATAAGTTAACATCCACGCGCACATCGGTAATTGTTACTGTATGAGCTTACAGCCGTCCATTATTATTGTGTGCGCATGAGCGTACCCAGCATTTTCTAAGGGGTGGGGCAGAAGTAAATAAACTAAGTAGTAGGAAATTACAAATGCTTTTTATTTACTGACTGATACGTTTTATTGACTGCACTACACCATTTCAATAATAACCTGCGAGGGTTCTGGCTAAATCTAGCTAAAATTTCGTTTTCAAATGTATGCTGTGTTTTCCAGAACCCTCTTTCTATGCACACCCATCATACATGGGCCGAAAAGACAGTTTACTGTCATGGTTGACCTTAACCAAGTTATTATTTTAATGTGAAAAATGTTAAAGTAACCAAATTAATATTTAATATTGTCATTATGTTAATTTTGCCTAAAAATTCTTAGCTTGGGGTCAGAGAGCAGGGTGGGGCAAGTGCCCCACCTGCCCCCACCCTGGGTACGCCCATGTGTGTGTGCGTAAACGTATTCTACAAGCACAGGTATACATAATACGGGTCCACAAAGATACCCAACTTTTTATACAAATGAAATATGGTAACCATAGCTGATTGGTGTAAGCGCCTGCGTTAGCTACTGATCTAATCTCGGCGACGCGCGACGTGAGTTCGATCCTAGCTGAGGAATTTTGTTTTGCTGTTTTTAGTTTGTTTTTATCATATTAATTTTGTGGCCAATAAAATCACTCAAGCAAAAAAGTAGAAAGGTAATTAAATAAAACCAATAAAATAATTTGATTTATTTATTATGACATTGATAGTTTTATTGACATGTTGTATTGTATATTGCGTCTTTGATTAATAACATTTGATTGATTTTAATAGTGACTAAATAATGCTTTCATGTTTATGTGCCGTCTTAATTTATTGACATATTATTATTTGCGTTAAGTGTTTGACATGAAATTGTGACATCTACTACTTAGTTTTGACTTTATTTTTTTATTTTTATGGTTAATGTTTGACATTTAAACTACTATATTTTGTATGCCTTCTGACGGGACATAGTATGGACCAATATTTATGTATATAACATCAGTATATTTTACCCTATGTTCACAAAATGAATAAATTTGAATTTGAATGAACAATAATTATGAACATGGGTTGGAATGAGCCTATCGCTTGGGTCATTACTGTCATTAGCAAATGATCCGTCTCGTTTCTTCCAATATATCCCTTCCTTACAATGTCTCTTTTAAGGTTCAATTTGGTGTGGCTGTATGTTAGCAAAAAAACGTGTGTGCCCGATGCCCGATACAATGATTTAATGATATACTGGACGTCGAATGAGTAAAACACTTTTGTAAGGATGGACGTAAATAATTTGTCAAAGTAGGTAGGTATATAAATTGAATCAAAGTAAAATTAGAGGTGAAGTGAATCAGCATGTTAACCGCATAACAATAACATCACTTCACCAGACTTTCAATAATACGAATTATGTTTTTAAAAAGAGGATTAAGGCTAAGGTTTGAACTTGTAAAGTTTACATTCTTGAAACTTCACATGCGTGATGGGTATCGCCAGCTAATTTAATTTGACTGTGTGTTACATCGTGTAGTTATAAAGTTGGATGTCTGATGATGACTGGAACAAAAAAAAAATAGCTTTGTTTTAATGTTGCGCTCTGATAAGTGAGCATTTCTCAAAATAATTATAATATATATTATAATAGATCATTACTACTTTTTATAAATTGTTTAAGCAGTGAAACTACTCTACATGATAAAACAAAACAAAAAAGACAGAAATACAATGAGGTTTTTTTAATAAAAATATATATCAAAAACCCGTTTCACCCAGTTGTATGAAAAGTGAAGTGTCCCAATCTCAATAGCTTACCAAACCATCGATTTTTATGTGAGTGGACATGGGCTTTGCATATACATAAAGGGTGTAAATAGACCCTTAACGAAGCCGAAGGGCACTTATTGTCCCCATCAATGCGATCATTTTTTTGTTCTAGACCATACCTGGGAACCTTCTAGTTACGGAGATATTGGGGGTCAAAGTTCCAACTTTTTCACAAGTTTTTTTTTAAATACATGTTTTTAATGTAAGATTTTTACTTTAAACACCTTCACGACCCCCGTACTATTCAATCCATCCATCAGCACAATGTTTTTTGTGCGTTACGTTGAGTTTTACCGTAAAACGTGATTTTTCACCCCAAAAAAAAAGTCGTTTCCCAGCAATAATTTTTGCGTAAAGTTACTTAGTTTGATGTACAGAATGCTTGGTTGACGGCTTCGTGAAGGGTCTGTTTACACCCCGTATAACAAATATTATTTATTTATAACTATAAGCCACAATTCACTTTAAAACATCCTTTTTGGCATTACTTTATTAATATATTTTTAATTAATAATTTTAACGTGTCCCGTAAAAAGTTCCTTTTCGAAATTCCACTTTTGTTACCATAATTTTGGAAAATATCGGAATCGATTGGTACTAAACATATTTTAGAATAATGGCAAAACTAGCAAGCTTGGCATACATGTTGTTTTAATTTTAATAGTTTTTATAAGTGCCATATGCGAACGGTGAAAGTGGTTGGTTAAGTTAGCGGTCAGAAAAAAATTCCAGCTTTGTTACTCAAAAAACATAGTTAAGATCAGATTTTATTGTTACTTCACTTAAACTACCATTACAGCACCCAATCTTGATTTCGTTAATCAAATCGTTATACGAGTATTAGTTTGAGTTGCATGCGTTTACAATTTAAATAAAATTTTGGACTTGATTTGTTACTTCCCATTTTGTTACCTTTGTGTGGTAACGTATAAGTGGAAAAGAGGGTAACAAAATAGGAAATTATTAGGCTGTGTATGTATTAACTGTCTGTTTATAATAATAATTATTATAATTATATATGCGTATTGTTTGTAACCTGTACCGGTTTGGATTAAACATCAATTAGGATTGATTAAAAAAGACCATTAACGTTTGAGCATGATTGAGCTTCATTTTTTTACAGCTCGCAATCAAAAATGCCTCTAACCCCTGCTGAGAAAATGGGGCGGTACCGGGAAAGGCTTAAAGAAAACCCAGAAAAGATGGAGGAGCAGCGAATACGAAACTTAGAAAGAATAATATCAAAATATTTATGAAAATCAGTAAACGAAATGTCAGAAGACGAAAAAAGAAACAAAGACAGACTTTGATAGCAGGTCATAGGTACTATAATATATATAATTAAAAAAAAAAATTATAATTATTTTTATAGACAGATCTATAATTTTTATAATTTGAACTGCTGTGAACACTAGGCTTAAAAAATCCCATTTTGTTACCAGTATTCCATTTTTGTTACTGTCCCATAAAAGCGAAAACGTATTTCTTTTCAAAATTGATATTTTTTTATCTTTAGCTGTAATTTTATGAAAAAAGCACAAAGGTGTGCATTATTATGTCATATGTAGACATATAAAATTTAAATAAAATGACATCAAAGCGCCTTTACTGTGATTTTAAAGTAGAGTTGTGGGCAAATGGTAACGTAAAGGAATATATTACTGCTTTTATGTAACATTTTGCTGTAAATGTTCACAGTTTTCTTTATAGACACGTTAAATTATGGTTATCTTATCCTATTTAAATTAATAAAACTTCTCGAAATTAATGTGGTGTTTTAATTAATGTAATTGACTGAAGGTAACAAAATGGAAATATTTTTCCGCCTATGGTTTATTTCTACACATTTCTCTGCTTTTATACAAATTAAACCTCGAAACAAATAGACATCTATCTACAAATTAAAACAAAAGAAATAACTTTATTTTAAGATTTTTATTTTAGTAACATATCTTAGAAAAGGTGCATTTTGAGAAACGCACAAAAAATATAAAATTCTCAATTCCCGTTAAAATTCATTAAAATCCAAATTTCTTGAATATGTCAGTTGGTCGTTTAGTGGAATTGGTGTTGGTGTTAATGGTGCATGTAAACTTTCTTGAAGTCCACACCGCGCACATTCTCATCTCCGCTACATGCAATCGTTTTTCATCCATCTTTTTCACAGGCCAGCATTCTGAACCATTCGGTGTGACAGGTGTAATCACGGTTTTGTATACGGAGAATATCACCAAAATGCGGCTTTAGCATTGCTTACATATCGGGAGAGTATGCTCGAGAAGTGAACACTGTGGATGATTTAAAAATAAGAATAATTAATGCCTTCGACAAACTTAAAAGAACAGATCCCCATCTGTTCTTTAACTTGTTAAGACGAGTCCGTGAAAATTTAATAGGACGATGTCGCTTGTGCATAATGAACAATGGTGGACACTTTGAAAATTTAAAAATTTGTCTATTGATGATTTACGTCCCGCACCGCCGCCGCCCGCTGCACCCCGCACTACGCCGCGCAACAGGTCAGTGACTTTTCGAAGATAAAGCGTGTTTACTTTTTATGCAGTTAATTTTGCTATTTATTTTGTTTAAATTTTCCATTAACTACTAATCTTCGTGTTTTAAAATGTTTCTATGGACTAGTACTGTGCTCGTTTTAATTTATATGTATACACCGTGACTTTTTAGTCGTCTTACAACGGCAGCCCACTTCATGTATCCAATGACTACTAAGCATTCATTAAAAAAAAATAGGTAGGATTTATGAGATTTTAATAATTTGAAAATGAAATATTATTCAATTTTATGACGCATGATGTAGTTAAAACACCCTGTTGTGTTGTGAGCGATGATCTACTGGACTCGAGCGCTGGGTAGGTATATTTCAAATTCAAATTCAAATTCAAATTCTTTATTGCGAACTAAGTGTACATTATTTTGAAATGTTAACAATAGGTAGGTTCTTAGAACTTAGTTGCCTGTTAAGGCATTGCAATTTAAATGGTTTAGAAAAATATACATACTTTACAGTTTACATTGTATTATATTAATTAACATTATTCATACATTTTATAGAATAACATACTATTCTTATAATTTATATCTTATTATATTAAGTAATACAATCATATTAAATAATTATTTTTCTCCAAGGAATTCTTTTACAGAATAATATGCCTTTTTAATCAAGAAGTCTTTTAGCTTTCTTTTAAAAATACTAATTAATTGAATATTCTTAATGTCTATAGGTAACTTATTAAATATTGTTATACCCATACAAAAAATACTATTGCTATATACTGAAGTGTGGGATGTTTTATAGCGTAATATATTTGTAAGTCTACTGCTTTTTAATGTGTCATAGCTACTGATGTTTGATTTAACTAAAATTGAGGCCTCGTAGATATATAGAGCAGGGAGGGTTAATATCTTGAGGTTTATGAAATGAGGTTTACATGAATCTGTTTGGTGTATCCCACATATTGATCTAATACACTTTTTTTGTGCCTTAAACGCAATTTCTTTATCAGTCGAGTATCCCCAGTATAGAATCCCATAAGATAGAGTGGATCCCACATAGGCATGATAAGCACTAAGTAGTGTGGTTTGGTTAGATACTTTTTTGAGCATGTAGAGGGCATAAGAGAATTGATGCAATTTTCTGCATACACTATTTACATGTGTTTTCCATGACATATTAGAATCTATATAGATACCTAGAAATTTTGTAGTTGTAACCTCAGAAATAGTTGCATTATTGTACCCAATAGATAATGGAATTGATTTTGCGTTTTTATTCTTGAAATTCATGTAGTGGGTTTTTGTAAGATTTATTTTTAGATTATTAATTGTTAGCCAGTGTATTAATTTCGATAAGGAATCATTTATTTCTAGTTCAAGATTTTTATTTTTGTTATTTGTGAAAATCGCCGTACTGTCATCTGCAAATAAAACCATAGGGTGTTGAATAGCGTTAGGTAAATCATTTATATAAATGAGAAATAATGGTGGGCCTAGTATCGACCCTTGAGGTACACCAAATTTTATAGATCTAGGGCTCGATGTATATTTAATTTCTGTTTGTGTGAATGGACATAATTGCGTTATTTCAGTGAACTGTATTCTATTATTGAGATAAGATTTGATTATTTCTAGTGCTTTACCTCGAACTCCGTATATTTCTAATTTATGTAGTAGTAGTCCATGGTCGACATAATCAAACGCCTTTGTCATGTCCATGTATAAGGCTGTGACCTGATTTTTGTTATCTAGTTCCGTTATAATTTTTTGTAAAAACTGATGCATTGCTGTATTAACCGATTTCCCTTTTCTGAACCCAACCTGATTATCTATTATTATTTTATTTTTTTCGAAATATTCAATAAGATTATTATACAGTACTCTTTCAAATATTTTAGCCATTATTGGAATGAGAGCGATAGGTCTGTAACATCGTACATCTTCCGTGTTTTCTTTCTTGAATATTGGTGTAACTACAGTAGTTTTCAAATATTCTCCCGTTTGACACGTAAACATCATTAACAGGTGTTTCATATTTTTTTCTAATGTTTATTTATTTTTCTTTGTACTTATTACGGTAGGTAAAAAAAAAAATCGCGCCTAGAACTACATATTTTATGTCGGGCACATTGAGTGGACCACCTTTGTAAGACGACTAAAAAGTCACGGTGTATATTTATTTTTTTGTCTGAATACGTAAATCACTTTTATTTGTTTTTATTTAATTGATGAGTTGGATTGCAATTATGTGATTAACTAACGACTTCGACTATTGATTTTAATATAATTACATTATTCGGGAACCGGCAGCAAGTTCGTCCTGCTCCCTTAGATGTCATTGCTTGCGTTAGCGTCGGGTTACCTCCTTTTTTTTTTTTTTACGGTTGGGAAATCATCAAATGACTTCTCCCGCTCTGGGTGGAGTGGGAGGGAGTGTCAGACTCTTACTGACTAAAACCCATCCATGTTCCTTCATTGCCCTTTGTGTTCCAGGGCCACGGTATCTCTTTCGAACAGTCCCGCAGCCCCGGCAGGCATCGGCCCTTGCGGGCCCCTTCCTGATTGCTGACATCTCTTTGAGGCGCGCGTGGAACACGAACGCGCCGTCGACACGGCCTGTCGTCATAAGACGGACGGACGGTGAGCTAACCCATTACTCACCGTCCACAGGCCCGCGCCTACGGTGGCCGGGAGCCACCACGTGGCCCCCGACGCCCGGTGCGTCGCCCGCGGCGGCTGGGACGTGAGATTCTCTCCCTCTCACGTCCCGCCACCGGGTTACCTCCTTCCATCACCTATGGCGGGGTGGATAATGGCTGTTCTTTGCGCTATGCTCGTGACCGGGTGCTGCTTGTGGTGACTGGTCGTCTTGTTGACCAGGTTTTTGTTACTGTAATTAGTAGGTAAGTAATTTGTTTTAGTTTTTTTATTGCACTGTGGTCCTTGTTTAGCATTTCTGACTTCAAGTTACTGCTACCTAACATTTCACGTGTAAGCGGGCACTGATCGTGCATTAAACGACAGGTAACATAAAAATACAGCCACTAACAGACTTCTGTTGTAGGGATATCTCTGCAGCAAAGGTGCTCATACAGGGTGACGATGTCAAGAAAGTAGCGGGAAACGATCAATAATACACAAAATGTTAGTTATTCATCCAAAATTATTTTATCGCCTTCAAAGTACGATACACTTACGCCAACGAATAATTCAATCATCAAAACATTTTTAAACGCTTTTTCCGGAATTAAGTTCAGTTCTCGCCGCAAATTCTTCTTTATTGATGAATGAAACTGGGTGCCACGAAGTGATAATTTGAGTTTAGGAAAAAGAAAGAAGTCGGTTGGAACCATATCTGGTGATAAGGTGGTTGCTCGATGATATTCCTTGAGATTTTGGTAAAAAATTCGTTCACTATGATGGCCTTGTACGGAGGCGCATTATCGTGGTGCAAATCCAAGAATATTCTTTCCAAAAATCTGGCCTTTTTCGTAGAATTTCCTCTCTTAAACGCCGCATAACGCTCAAATAATATTCTTTGTTTACTGTTTGACCTTCCGGCAAGAATTCACAACACCGCGATAGTCAAAGAAAACGGTCAACATGACTGACTTTTGATCGACTTTGCGTGGTTTTTTCGGTTTCTGTTCAGTTGGAGGGCGCCACTCCGAAGCTGACTGTTTGTATGTCAAACTTGTTGTCTTTTGGGAGTAGCCGAGCGGCAACTTGTTTCATACCCAAGTGATTACTTAATACTTTCGAGTACTTACATAAGTTATCTATTAACATTAGATCAGAAATATGAATTTCTTCGAGAATATGACGCTGCGAACCTCGCAAAACTCGTTCACAGTCAAAAGCAAAAGCTGTTATCGACCCATGCACGTCCAATGACTTAACGTTGAACGGCACCATCAATAGTTTACCAACAATATCATGATGAGAACGAAGAGATTCTAGAGCTTAAAAAACAAGTTGAACAGCTCAACTCAGATTTATTGAAGGCTCATGAATTGATAAGCCAATTATCGTCCGAGAACACAAACTTAAAAAATACCATCACGGCTATGAATGAGAATAAACACCAACAAATCTCATAGAACATTGAAAAGACCAAGAAGTCTACTCCTAACAAGAAATCGCGTTCTTCCAAGAAAAAAATGAATATAACCAACACTACAGCAAATGAAGCAACAATATTGAATGCATCCACCCAGATAACACCGAATTACATATCGTCACAAGATACTGAACATAATACGGGGTGTAAACAGACCCTTCACCAAGCCGTCAACCAAGCATTCTGTACATCAAACTAAGTAACTTTACGCAAAAATTTTTGCTGGGAAACGAAATTTTTTTTTGGAGTCAAAAATCACATTTTACGGTAAAACTCAATATAATGCGCTCAAAACTTATTGCTGATGGATGCTTTGAATAGTAAACGGACCATGGAGGTAATTGGAGTAAAGTTAGAACCTTAAAAAGTAGTATTTAAAAAAAAACTTGTGAAAAAATTGGAACTTTGACCCCCAATATCTCCGTAACTAGAAGGTTCCCAGGTATGGTCCAGAACAAAAAAATGATCCCAATGATGGGCAGAATATGTGGTTTTCGTTTTCGTTAAGGGTCTTTTTACACCCTTTATAAACAAGGTACCTACCTCAAAAACAAAGAAAGAAAATATGCATTTTAAGTAGCAATAAGGAAAATAAAATTTGGTCTATAGTGTACACAATTGATAGTTCCCGAACTATCAATTGTGCCACTACCTTACACCACTTGGCGGAATAAACGAACTCATCAGTAACGTCAACCTGAAACTTGCGGATTTCACCATGGATGATTACTGTATAATTCTCATAGGCGAAGAAGACTTTCGAAGAACCGATAATTATTTCGATTTTTTTATCAAAATATGCGAGACATTGATGCCTCTGCAACACACTAATACAGGGTGTAAACGGACCCTTCACGAAGCCGTCAACCAAGCATTCTGTACATCAAACTAAGTATTGCCGGGGCTGCGGGACTGTTCGAAAGAGATACCGTGGCCCTGGAACACAAAGGGCAATGAAGGAACATGGATGGGTTTTAGTCAGTAAGAGTGTGACACTCCCTCCCACTCCACCAAGAGCGGGAGAACTCATTTGATGATTTCCCATCAGTAAAAAAATAAAAAAAACTAAGTAAGTTTAGGCAAAAATTTTTGCTGGGAAACAAACTTTTTTTTTTGGGGTGAGAAATCACGTTTTACGGTAGGACTCAATGTAACGCACTCAGAACATTGTGCTGGTGAATGGATTTAATAATACAGAGGTCGTGGAGGTGTTTTAAATAAAAATCTTACTTTAAAAACATGTATTTCAAAAAAAACTTGTGAAAAAGTTGGAACTTTGACCCTCAATATCTCCGTAACTAGAAGGTTCCCAGGTATGGTCTAGAACAAATAAAATTATCGCATTGACGGGGAGAACAAGTGGCTTTCGGCTTCGTTAAGGGTCTTTTTACACCCTTTATAATACTTACTATGTTTACCTACTTTTAAATTCAGTTACTTTTCGATGATGATGTTCAATGCAAGATTGGAATTTTTTAACAATTCACTGTACCTAGACATAAGAAAGTCACAACTATGCATTATTATTTGATTTCAATTTTGACTTAAAATACACAGTACCATGTTTTCAAAAAATAGTGTGCGATTTACAATAGTGGAATATTCAATATGTTTAAAAACCTTCAATGTATTGCTCAAGTCAATTTTCTTAATATTCCTTTAAACTCTGACACTGTCTCGAAGCCTGATATCAATCATTTGTCAGGCATCAACAATAGTGTTGAAAATATTGTTGCTCCAAATATTGAAAATACCTAATAGTATTTTTTTCCGTATATAATCACATAAATGTACTTCATCAAAACACTAATGGCTTGATAAGTAAATCGGATTTACTGAGCATACACCTACATGAACTTGCTTGTAAAAACATATTTGTGGACGTGCTTTTTGAAACAGAACGTAACATAAAAGAGAGTGATGAGGTACTCTTAACTATACCAAATTACACGCTTGCAACCTGTTACGCAAGAAACAATAGAAGAGGGGGTTCATGTATTCTGGTAAACAATAAACATAAATATAAAATCATCAATTTAAAAGAATACTGTTGCACTCATGATTTTGAATGCTGTGCTGTAGAATTACCTGAACATAAAATGACTATTGTATGTATTTATAGATCCCCTAAATTCAAAATTGATAATTAAAATTCCTTTTTCTGTCAATTCGAAGGTATACTAAAGAATATATTAGGTTATAATTCCAAAAAGAAATTTATTATCTGTGGAGACTTAAACATTGATGTTTTAAAAAGTACGAGATCTTCTACAGAACTCGAAAATCTTCTTTATAACTATCGATTGAAATTGAGTGTTTGGCAACCAACCCGATTAGATAGTGGTATCTGTATCGACAACATAATACACAACATTAGAGGCAGCACTAGCGAGGTGTTGGAATTGGCTATATCCGACCATACAGCTCAAATCACAACATGTCCTGTTAAAAAAACCTGTACCATTACACATTGGTATACATTCAAACGAGATTTTTGTCAAGGAAATATGCTTAAATTTAAGAATGCTCTTCAAAGCCTTAGTTTTAGTAGTTTACAATTTTACAGACCCAGATATTGCATTCGGTAAATTTAACTTGTTTAGCTTGTTTAAATTTTTTTTTTTTTTTTTTTAAAACGTTGCCCCACACTAGGAATTTCTCCTGTATCGTGGGTGCGTTTACAAACATTTAAACTCACAAACACAAACAGCCAGACCCGGAACAACTACTTGTAGGCCATACAAATATTTGTTCCGTGCGGGAATCGAACCCGCGACACGCAGCGCAGCAGCCAATCGCTCAGCCACTGCGCCAACCGTGCAGTCAAATTGTTCTACGATCTTTGCTTTCCCATAGTTCAAATTAAAAATGAATTCTACAAAACTCCGAAATGGATTACGAAAGGTATAAAACTATGTTGTAAACGTAAGCGTAAAAGCCATGGCAATTAAGCCGCCAAAAAACAAAACAAATATAACACCTACTCTAAACGTCTAAAATTAATCATCAAACTAACTCAAAAAACTCAAAACAGCTACTTCATTAATAACGACAACACGGTTAAAACAACTTAGAAAGTTATAAACTCAACTAAAACTAATTACCCAAAAGAAAATCCCTCTAAAATGCTTACAGATAATAATGAATACATCATAGAACCAAATAGGATTTCCGAATTGTATGTATAATAACTATTTCATTGACCAAGTTCAACCAGTAAACAAACATAACCACAACACCGATGATACATTCATTCATTAAATCTAACCCTAATTCAATGTTCTTAGCACCGACTGTTTCTCATGATATTCATAAAATTATTGTTGCTCTTAAAAATACCAACAGTTGCGGTTATGATGAAATTGTTACACACGTAAAAATCTCTCCAGTTCTTAACTATATTGTTAACGTGTGTATAGAGAGTGGAAAATTCCCTGAAGATTTAAAATTATCTATTATAAAACCTATTCATAAAAAAGAAAATCCACAAAATATGAAAAATTATAGATCACCTATTGCCTCGTGCCAGTGTTTTCCGAAATAATTGAAAATAGCCTTTATTCATTTCTTGAAAAAAAAAAACAATCTTTTAACTAAAGAACAGTATGGTTTCAGAAAGCACAAACATATTAATATGGCCATCTACGAACTAATGTATAAAATTATAACAAACATGGAGAGCAAAGCCCCGGTTTCGGCGTTATTCATGGACATGACGAAGGCGTTTGATTTTGTAGATCACAGAATCCGATCATAAAATTAAATAAGCTTGGAATTGGGGGCAATGTCCTAGAGCTAATTAAGTCGTACTCAGTCAATAGAAAATAAATAACTAAAATAGCAAAAGTGTGCCCTAGAAACAAAACAGAAAAAAACCTACTTATCTAAATAAAGATTTATAAACTACGGCGTGCCCCAGGGCAGTGTACTAGGTCCGTTGTTATTCCTATGCTATATAAATGATATACCCTTAACTATAGAACACCCCATGACTCTATTTGCTGATGACTGTACCACAATATTTATAGGAAGAAACTTAGAAAAATACAGGGTGTAAACGGACCCTTCACTAACCCGTCAACCAAGCATTCTGTACATCAAACTAAGTAACTCTACGCAAAAATTATTGCTGGGAAACGACTTTTTTTTTTGGGATGAAAAATCATGTTATACGGTAAAACTCAATGTTACGCACTCAAAACTTAGTGCTGATGGATGCTTTGAATAGTAAACGGGTCAAGGAGTTAATTAAAGTAAAGTTAAAACATTAAAAAGTGGTTTAAAAAAAAAATCTTGTGAAAAAATTGGAACTTTGACCTCCAATATCTCCGTAACTAGAAGGTTCCCAGGTCTTGTCTAGAAGAAAAAAATGATCCCAATGATGGGCAGAATATGTGGTTTTCGTTTTCGTTAGGGGTATTTTTACACCCTTTATGACTAGGTATGATATAAATAATAGTTTAAGTTTAATTTTTAAGTGGTTAACCAGTAACAACTTAAAAATTTATTTCGGAATAACACATGTGTCATGCATTTTAACCAGCGAACCAATTCTATAAATCCAAATGTACGAACCCAACAACATTGTTAAAATTTACTACACTAAATTTCTAGGGCTTTGGTTAGATTGGCACATGACTTGCAAAATACACATTGAGCATTTAGTAAAAAAAACTAAATCAATATTGCTATTTCCTACACAATTGGCGAAAACACAATTGACTGCACGGTTGGCGCAGTGGTTGAGCGATTGGCTGCTGCGCTGCGTGTCGCGGGTTCGATTCCATCAAATCCCATCAAACAGCCTTTTACTCAAAAAGTTTCCTAGGAATGGGATCAAAAATATTTAACAAACTGCCTAAGTCAATAAAAGCATCAAGCGATTTCAATACGTTCAAAACGACACTACATAAGGAGTAGTACATTGCGAGGCAAATCGTCCATCACATCTCATAAATCATATTTATTTCTGTAAATAAGTTTAACAAAACTCTTTTACATGTCATCATGTTGTTTTAAAACTAGATGGGGCCGGTGTTTCGTACCTGACTACTCTGAGAAGAAACATCCGAAACAAACTCTGACGTCACTGTCTCTTCTAAAGTTGATCAAGACATAATTATGAGGACCATGCAGATTAATGTCTGAGATGGTCTTTTGAAGAAATAACCACACAGATTTGAGTGGACCTGTCCAGTCAGTGCAAGCATTTGTCAGTGATCGTGTAACTCTACTCATAATCCAAGGAGCTCAACGACACGACCAATAGTACCAAAGAAAGGACATTTGGATAGGCCGCATAAAGTACTCAAACTGCCAGACAGTCGTGAAACTAACTAAACTAAAGGAAAAAAATAATAAAATAGGCACTATTATGACCCACGTAGTCCTCATATTCACAGTAATAAACAAAATTAATTATAATATGACATTTGAAAAAGTAAATAAAGTAAGAAAATACAAAATAATAAAGATGTACTTGAAAAAGATTAAATAATGACAACTAAATCGAAAAAAATATATATAATAATATTAAATAAATAAAAAACAAAATGTCAAACTAAAAATAAAACAAAATGTCAAACTAAAAAAATAAAAATAAAATATGTATAAATCCAATTCAAATTGGAGCAGTTCAATCCCAAGCTTTTTTGTCCTCGATATATCTTTAACAGTTTAGAAGGCTTTCTGGTAAGGTTTACGTTTTATAAAAGATTTGAATTTATTTAGGCTTAGTTTTTGAATGTGGCTTGGTAGTTTATTATAAAAGCGTATACATTGGCATCTAAATGATCCACCTATTTTCTTGAGCCTTGTTGTGGGTACAATACATTTATATTTATTCCTTGTATTTATATTGTGAATATCACTATATTTCTTAAACAGTTTTATATTTTTGTGAGCATACAAAGGTTTTCATAAATATATTGAGAAGGAACAGTCTTTACATTAATCTCCTTAAAATACTCTTTGAGAGAGTGTCTCGGACTCAACTTATAAATTGTTCGAACAGCCCTTTTCTGCAAAACAAAGATGGTCTGAATATCGGCGGCATTCCCCCATAACAGAATGCCGTACGACAGTACGCTATGAAAATAGCTGAAGTACACTAATAGGGCTGTCTCTACATCGGTCAAATTACGATTTTTTCTAACTGCGTATGCTGCGGAGCTCAGCTTCTTCGCTAATTTATCTATATGTGGGCCCCACTGAAGCTTAGCGTCTAAAGTTAAGCCCAAGAACACCGTGCTATCTTCAGGATTCAACTCTTCGCCCTTTACCAACACACTAGTTTTCACCTGCCTAACGTGAGGTAGTGTAAACTTAATGCATTTGGTTTATTTTTCAGTAAGTTATTAGCGTTGAACCAATGCACTACTTTTGAAATCGCGCTATTTACATCGTCAGTAACTAGCTACTGACGTTTGAGTTTAAACAAAAGCGAAGTGTCATCTGCAAACAACGCTATATCGTGGTTATCCTTTATGAGGTAAGGCAAGTCATTAATATAAATAAGAAAGGACCAAAAATTGAGCCCTGTGGGACTCCCATTGTTACTATAGATCGTCTCGACCGCTTTGTTACTTACCACCACTCATTAGCACGTGTTTTTGATAAAGTCGATTCACCGTAATCCTTCTGTAACATTTTCAAGGACTCCGAACACGAAATTCCATTGGCGATGCAAAAGGACATGTCCGAAAATGGTTTTTTATTATTTAATAATTCTAACCAGGGTAAGTTAAATATATTTGGAAAAACATCTCAAAACCTAGTGCTTCTAACTATATCATACATTTTTAAAGCCCTCCAATTTTTTTAAAAATCGTTTTTTATTTTAGTGAGAATTTACTTCTAAAACGAACAAACCTTTCTAATTTTCTAGGTTAATAAAGTGAACACACCCAAAAAAAAAGTTAACTTGTCAAAATTGACATAGGGGAACTGTCATTACTGTCAGTGTCAATCAATATTTGATTTAGATTTAGTCTGTCATCAATGTAAATAAAACAATAATACAATCGCTATTACATTATTTAATTCAAATATGTATAGCATTATCCATCAAGATCTGGGACCACACTGTATAATCATGGTGACTTCACTGAATGTTCACGTGTAAATTACAATATTTAACTAAGCAAGAAGTGCATGTTTCAGCATATTACACAAGAGCTTATAATCAGCAGAAGATAATGAATAATAATGTTATATACTGATTGAAACCATTGTTCAAATACCTAGAAGAATTCCGTTTATTTACTGGAAATCGAGATCTGTGTGGATGAAAAGCCCTTCGAAAATTATGCTATTTAAAAATTGATTAATACCAAGCTATAATTGAACGCAAATGTACGGTTTTGTTATGAATAAAACTCGTATTTATTTATTGATATTCTTCATTTTCAATGTCTTCTCTTATTAAAATATTGTCGAGAAACTGAGCAGGTAGATATATATAATTTTGATGCCGAGCCCATCCAAGATACCAGACAATTGTCATCACATGAGCACAGCTTCCAACAGTCCTTTTCCCAATGCAAAGCAGAAGAATCCGTTGTGAAAAGGCCAAGTCAGTAAAATCGGAAAAATCAGCAAAGCACAAAGATAACAATAACGCACGAGAGAACGAACGATACTTTGACATTGACGGTCTGCATTGCATCTGACAGATCAGACGAATCATGCGCTGAGCCGATAGGGGTGCGATCTTAAATCAATTAATCGAAGAATCGATTTTTCAGGACAAAAAAAACAATTTATCCTAGAAACTAGAGCACTTTTATGCTATACTAGCTGTTCCCCGCGACCTTCGTCCGCGTCAAGTTATTAAAAATACAATTTTCCCCGTTTTTGCAACATTTTTCATTGCTGCTACGCTCCTATTGGTCGTAGCGTGATGATATAGCCTATAGCCTTCCTCGATAAATGGACTACCCAACACTGAAAGAATCATTCAAATCGGACCAGTAGATCCAGAGATTAGCGCGTTCAAACAAACAAACAAACAAACAAACAAACCCTGCAGCTTTATAATATTAGTATAGATTATCTATTTTCTAATTTAAAATACATTTAGAAAATAAATGTCTTCTTTTATACCTGATATTTTGATATGGTAATTGTAGTATCCTCTTGTAGCAGAGCTAATAGGTTGATAACACATTTACTAACTGTATCACAGGCTCACCAACACCACCAAGTCCCAGTCCAGGGTACGCTTCACCTTCCAACTTCCCGCCATTCGTGTGACTGACAGTTGTCATTAGTGACAGCTACCTGACTACTTGTGGCTGTGAGATAGTGTTTCCATATCTATTAAATAGATACACTACATCCCTTCCTTATTATATTTGTTTTAATGAAAATGCTTTACCTTCTCAGAGTTTACTCAGTTACCCCATTTGAACATCTCCTCCGATAGCCTCCACTAACTGTGAAGTAGGATTGAAGTTGCTTAATAGTTTATTAGACCTTTTCATATCTTTTCTATAAACTTGATTGTCTACTCTAACCTTTGGGTCTGTATGATCTCGTCTTCCTATTACCATATTACTTTCCTTTATTTTTATTTTTTTTATATTTTATTAAATTATTATATTCTGTACGCCGCCGTTGACGACAAGACATAGCATTCATTTTATTTATTTTTGACATCTGCACTTTTTGTTTAGGCACCTGTGTATGTTCTACAACTACAATAAAATATTTGAATTAAAAATTTGATAGCCCAATTCTTGAAGGCGGCCGTAGGCCATTTAACGTCACGCCACGACCCCAGAGAGCCGAAAGCGAAATGGCGGGTGAAACCGCGGGTACAGCTACTTTGCTCGAATCCTGGAACCATTGTTCTCAGTTTGTACTAGTACTGCTTCAACCCCAACTGGGTTGGCATCAGCGATGACTTGCATACTGTCCGTAAGATCCCAGAGTTTCTATCTTAGTCATCTTTTAGGTTTCTACATAAGGCTGACACTGGTGCCCAATTTTAGCACGCCTAATTGTAACACTGTGTTTTTATTCTTACCCAATCAGTTTCTCAAACTAATTTTATTTTATTTTTTACATTCTACAATACTAGGTTCTTTTTTACCATTTATCTTTATAGAAAATTCAAAACTTCCTAGGACTACAAAGGAGTTTTCAAACGGTTTATTCGGTTCTTTAACTTCTTTGCAACGACTTTCCTTGTTACAATTTAGATAGTTCCAAACTCCATCAGATATCTAATTTAATTTACAACCCCAATCAATTATGATCTTTAATTTCACTCCTCTTCATCACATTCTACCTCCGTATCAACGTTAAGTTTTTAAATATATTGTACTTATAACTGCGTTTTCTTGACGTGGTCGTTTACTATATTTAGTTCCTACAATTTTTGTTTTGTTCGAATTTCCGTTAGTTTTGAATTTCTTTTCATTTACAATGTCCTTGGTATTGGTTTCCCTATCTTACAACAGTTGTGACACTTTTCCTGTAGCCGGACAAATCTTGAAGTTTGTGTGCACGACTCTCACATCTAGTCCACTTGATTCATTGTTTGTCGCTATCTGGATTCTTCTCTAGTCTTCAAAATCTTAATATTTTATTTCACACAGGCCTACAGGGGCACTTATAAGACGTCGAGAAAAGGTGTACGGTTCGGGCTGGTCGCTTCCTATGGAGAAGACCCGGCAAGAAACTCCACGGCTACTCTTTTAAAATGATTTAGTTTTATTTTTACAATAATATAGTCATATTATAGCATTCCATCTTGTATTTTTTATTTGCACTGCATTAATGTCATTTGTGTTGCCTTTTCTCCTTGTTTATATTCTTGTCGTGCAAGGAAGATACATTAAATTTAATGGCTGTCTCATTTAATGAATGTCAATTGCGTCCAATTTAATGGATGCCTAATAAGTCCAATTTAATGGTTGTCAATGCTTCGTCCAATTTAATGGATGCCCATGCTTCCAATTTAATGGATGCCCTTAACCTACCACGCGTATACAGTGCGTGGTAAATGTCACATGTCTTCGAAGTATTGGTTCTAGGACATGCCGGTTTCCTCGAGATGTTTTCCTTCACCATTTGCAGAGCATTTTCACGCGTATACAGTGCGTGGTAAAAATGTCACATGTCTTTCGAAGTATTGGTTCTAGGACATGCCGGTTTCCTCGAGATGTTTTCCTTCACCATTTTCAGAGCGTTTTGGTGATGAGTGTCAACACAAAATACCTGCCTGGTTTCGAACCCACGACCTAAGTCGGGCTAGGCCATCACCACTCTGAATAAATTTAATATTAATGAGATACATACATATGTCATATTGCTACATATAATATTTAAGTTTACCAATATTTGGTTACCTTTGATTTGTATAATAATTATTAATATACTTATTATTAGACTTGTGGGATGTGGACTCAGCGATCATTGTGCCGATAGTTGTATCAGCCCATGGCTTAATTGCCAAGAGCTTCGACCAACATCTGAGGAGGCTCTCGTTAGGATCAAGGGCTTGATTCAGAAAGCGGTACTTCTGGACACGGCTCGTATTGTTAGGAGGTTCCTCTCTCTGGAGCCCTGACCGCCGGTAGCTTGGACCCTGTTCCCGATACCGGTGGGCTACATATATTTTTAAATGTTTTTTATATTGTTTTTTCTAAGGAATATTTAAAAATGTAATTGTATTTTGGAATAAATAAAGGAAATATTAATATAATAATATACCTTTGCTCCACATTAAAATTACATAGTACTTACTTGTACTTAGTGAACTGTCTATATAAAACCATATTTATTTATTCGTTAATTGACAGGCCTCTTCACTTAGTCCAACTTTTACCCATTAAAAATTAAAATTTTACCGAACAGTAGTTAGGTATTTTTCTTATTATTTAGGTACTTATTGTCTTCTTTTTTCTCTGTATGAGAAGAGACTCTTGCCCATCAGTTAAACAGTAATAGGCTGGTATCATTATTTTAATGTTCACTTTACATTGCACACACTTATGGCACACTATTCTAATATACTTGCACAGTATTTACTTCACATAACACAACATCAAGGCTGCACTCCCCCAAGTACCAGTCAGAGGTGCACACAATAGCACATCCATACCTAGCCAGCCATGTCCAAATACCATGCAACATAGGGCAAACCTACTTCCATCAACTATGCATAAATCTAGTCTCCTTGGTTGCTTCTGAGAAATTCCGGATGAATAAAACCCATCAAGCTCTTCTCAACCTGGGAATCGAAACCAGGACCCCACACCAAGCAGCCATGCTTATGACCAACGAGTCATAGTATCATCATTCGCCCACTCTTACCCCAAATTATTTGGGGTTGCAGCATGTGTTTTTCTTCCATACTTCTCTATTACTCGTCATCTCCTTAGACACTTGGGTCATACTAGCTACCTACTTATTTCTTTGATTAGTTGGTAAGTTGTAGGACTTGAAGTTATTACTTCATACTCCTTTTTTTTTCTTTTTTACCTTTGTGTGGTAACAAATAACCATGACCATGTATCTACATATTAAAATTAAATCTTACTCATATTGACTACAAAATAAATTCAATGAAATCCCTCAGCTTATTTTACAGCAAATATCAGTAATTTCTTAATTGGATAGCAACTGTTTGAGGTGAATTGTCAAATAATAATCATTCCAATAAAAAAGAATAAGCAGGTTACCAAGAATTCATACAGTCGTTATTACATGTCATTTAAGGAACTAGAATTATATTTTAAAAGTAAATATGCCTTTTTGGACTGGTCTTGTTAAAGTGAAGCACTTGATGATTGTTATATGATTTCTTACTAGTTAGTTCAACACAAGCAATTATAGTTCTACACTGTTGCCATCTATCTGCTTATTACAGAGAAGTGAAACTCAAAACCATTTAATATAGAAATATTTTAGATCCTGAATCCAATAATTAAATAGGATAAATACAAATTATTAATCATCAACTTGCCCTTATTCTAGTAACTAAGGACCTATTTCTAGTTTGATGTGCAGGTAAGTTTGCCTAATTAATTAAGTACTTACAATAAAACCTTATGAATGTGGACTTCCTCATGTAACATGTTGACATATAAAATTGATGTAGGTTCTTCATTATATTGACTATCTAGTCAGTTTTATTAAGATGATCTAAACGCCATGCATCATAGAATTTATCCATTTATCATTTATTTATTTAATTTATCCATGGGATCCATCTCTTCCAATAGTTCTAATGCAGCCCATAATTTACAATGCAACAATTATGTACAATGCATGATAAAACAATAACAGAATTGTTCCTTCAGCTTGAAATACTAAATGCCAGTAGGTATATAATAATTTACATGAATTTTGTATCAAGCGTAGTCCGGTATCTGTAAGTACTTCCTAAAGTTTGTTTTTCTTTTGTTTTTCGACTGCTCCTTGCAAACTTCCACTAAGTATTATAATTTGAATTTCTGACCTTTATCCTCGTCGCCACTTGTAGTATCCTCTTGTAGCAGAGCTAATAGGTTGATAACACATTTACTAACTGTATCACAGGCTCACCAACACCACCAAGTCCCAGTCCAGGGTACGCTTCACCTTCCAACTTCCCGCCATTCGTGTGACTGACAGTTGTCATTAGTGACAGCTACCTGACTACTTGTGGCTGTGAGATAGTGTTTCCATATCTATTAAATAGATACACTACAGTAATCAAATAATTGCATATAGTACTATATTATTTAACTCCCGAATCACATTAATTTCAATTCGAGTTAACTTGAAGTGTGTCTTAACCTAAGTTGGCACATCTCTAACGCCAGTGTCATGAATAATCATCTGTCAAAAATGACATTGTCATAGTGTGCCGGAGCTTTTTAAGGGTTGCCAACAACTAATTAAATAGTAATAACATCAATTATTATTTTATGACTTTTCGCTTAAATGGAGGGGTTTAAAAATATTATTTCAGTAGTTCTAAGTTCCATATTTTTGTCGTATTTATTTGAGTGGACTTTGATGCTGGTTAGATTTTTCTCGGAATAAAAAACTAACGTCCATACAAAAAGCGGACATCTCCTTTAAGGCAAACTCTTTGTTCAATGTTTTTGTCCATTATGAAATTCGCAATACACACTAGATATGATCTAACAAAAACAGCACTGTATTTAATCTAAATAACAGATGCAACTCAAACTCCGCGCAAAAATGGAAAACAGTTGTGCCAATCTAACAACAACAAAAAATTGGAGCTGGAACCATAAACAAATCATCCATTCTCGATACTTTTTTAACTGAATGCATAATTCTTAATTCGAATCTTATTCCTCTTCTTATTTCTCTAAAAACTCAATCGCATAAGAGTCGCTGAGGTCATGCTAGTACGAGTTAATTCCGACCCAACATTCATGAAACGCATTGTTACTGGTGACGAGACGTGGGTAAACGAGTTTGACATGCAAACTAGTCAACAAGCTTCGGAATGGCGCCTTCCAACTGAACCGAAACCGAAAAAACCACGACAAAGTCGATCAAAAGTCAGTCATGTTAGGTAACCGTTTTCTTTGACTATAACGGTGTTGTGAATTCTTGCCGGAATATTATTTGAGCGTTATGCGGCGTTTAAGAGAGCAAATTCGACGAAAAATGCCAGTTTTTTAGAAAGAAAATTCTTGGATTTGCACCACGATAATGCGCCTTCTACAAGGCCATCATAGTGAACGAATGTTTGACCAAAAACTCAACAAATACCATCGAGCAACCACCTTATTCACCAGACATGGCTCCAGCCGGCTTCTTTCATTTCCTAAACTCAAATTACCACTTCGTGGCACCTGTTTTCATTCGGTAGAAGACATAAAGGAGAATTCGAGGCGAGAACTGTACTTAACTCCGGAAAAAGCGTTTAAAAATGTTTTGATGATTGGATTATTCATTGGTGTAAGTGTAAAAAAAAAAGTGTATCGTTTCTGAAGGAGCACACTTTGAAGGCGATAATATAACTTAGGATGCTTAACTAACATTTTGTGTATTATTGATCGTTTCTTGGTGTTGGTACACTATTGACAGAGTAGTATAACCATCTAATTCTCTTATAATGGTGGATGATTGCGTAAGAATTGTATCTGAACATGGTTTATTTATACACTTTCAGCAAATACGTCGGAATAGATTGTTACAATTTATTCAATAAAGGCTAACGGGAGCAAGGTAGGAGAAAGGTAGTGAGACACTAATAAAATCCACCGAATGCTTTCTTAACTATTTATTACACTCTATGTATAATTTATGATAATTGTAATCAATTTACATATCTTTATGTACATACAGTAGCAAAATGTAAAAACACAGCGCGCGAGTCGCCGGCGGAGTGCGGGCTCTCACCAGACGCGTGATGTCACAGGTGACCGACGGCAGCGACGTGTGACGTCACAGGTGGGCGAGCGAGCGAGCGGCGCCCGCGACTCGCTAAATACATTCCAAAACATCTATCCGATATAAAATTCTGTATTTACACAAACCCCACACAAAGTGCCAGAAGTAGGTTAGTACTCGACTATACATAGTGTTGTAGTGCACCCTCCCCCCCCCCTCCGTCCCCAGACCCCTCGTCTACCGTCTACTAGTGTAGGGACCCCCGACGTCGTATAAAGCTTTACATCTAATTATATTAAAGCAAAGGCACCGCGGATCATCGATAGTCCCATATTATTAAATGCAGCACATTCAGTATAAAGTCGCGTGAAGAAGTATAAATATGATGACAACGTGTTGCGGTCCGGAGCGCACACAACTGTTGTGAATACAAGAACGACGATCACTATAACAATGTTAACCCAGTACTCTCTAGTAGGAACAACTTAACTAAGGAAATGAAACAGATGTGTTACAATGTTTTTAGGAAACAGATTAAAGTAGGTGATTACTGGGCTTTACATCGATTATTATAGAATGCTGAGAGGTGGAAGAAGAAATCAAGAATTATCTATCGCAATAAGAATCACAAATCTACTACACAATAATTTTATGAACATTTATCAAATAAAGATGTACTTAAAGTAGAACGTTTATATTTAACAAACAATAATTTAAGCCGACCGTCGCATGTCGCCGGCGAATGATCTACTAACAGTAAATTAAGTAAATAAAACTAATACATTGGATGCAGCTATTTGATCAATCATAAATTTTGAACTAAATTCAATTATAAAATAAAAGCTTACAGATTGAATGTAAGCTAGTAAATAATGTTATAATATTCGTAGTAAATAAATCTTCAATAGTTTATAATATAAAATACTATAAATGAATAAAGAAAATAATTGTTTAGTATAATATAATAAATAGTAGCTGTATGTCACAGCATCACATTGCGTCGCTGTGTGGAACGACAACGTGCGTGACGTCATAAGACGCGGGCGTACAGTGCGACGCGGATCGTATGGAACGTGGCGATTACGAGAACTAACATGAACTGTACTGGATATGACAGGTTGGTGACATTTTTCCATCACGAGTAGTGCCGTCCTCGTCCAGTATTATCAGTGTCGCACTACCGTCGCGTTGGCGCGGCCCTCGAACACAAAACTATCTATTATGGGATGGCGAGCACAGACACATGAACATTGCACAAACATACGACGCCATGCGATCACTTCGAGCGTGCGACTGTTCCTTACGAGAGAGTTGATAGCAGAACGTGAAGTGATCACACAACAGACACACACAGCCTCTAGTGACATCTACACTACGCGACTGACAACAGAACTACACGACGTTATCATACAAAGTAACATCAAACTGATTAGCAAGAACATCAAATCCGCTGCCATAATAATCTTCGATCATTCATTATAAATAATAAAAATATCTGACTTACAAATTAATCGCTCTGCGATTGATTAGGCTCTTTAACTTGCATCTATAAATATACAATTGATTCTAAAACATTCACCTTGGTTTTTCTCATTTTTGAGAAAAAACAGTACCCAAATGTGCGGATTACAACAACAAGATGTCTTTATTGTTTACAATCGTTCGTGATTAACAAATAATCGAAGTTCGATAAAATTCCTACTTAGCGTACATGCGAGAACAAAACTCGAAGGTAAAGTATGGAAATGTCCTGGTGTGAGAATGTTTCACCTGTATCGTCAGTGCGGTGTCGTAATATATCGCTATCCGGTGCGCGCTCAGTTCCTCTTGGAGGGTGGCACGAGGTGGTTGGGCAGCTCGGAGGGCAGGTCGTGGCCGTCGATCTTGACGTGGATGAGGTGCATGGCGAGCGCGAATTCGTCCTCGTCCAGGAAGCCGTCCTTGTCGATGTCGGACAGCTTCCAGATCTTGCCGAGCACCGAGTTCGGCAGCTTGGACTTCACCATCTCCGTCTTGGCGGCTGTTGACAAACCGCCAGGTCAGCGAGTGCGGGTGCGAACTGCGTCGGCAACGAACGTGGCTAGCAGCACTACTGGCGCCAGAACTGACATCCTCAACTAACCAGAGGAAGTAACTGACTGATGTAAGTATCGGAACCGTTCTTCTACTGAGCACATAACCACTTTCGTTGCCAACAGAATTCGGAAATCAAACACATGAAAAAAAGCGCCGAAAATAAAGCATTTTACAGGCAGTTATTAAACAGTTTAGTCAGTTTTTGAAAATAATCATGCAACGAGAAAGATAACATCGTGAGTAGAAGCGTGACGATAAAGAGGCGAGATAGCACGGTATTGGGAAACGATAGCGGAGTTAGATAACACTCATGTCGAAACTGATGGCGAAATATTTAATTATAGACGAGGAACTCTTGTAATACTTCACCAATACTTGGCTAATTTTTACACTACGCTAGGAACAATCACCCACGACTAAGCAGCGACAATCACAATCGGAGACAACACAAACATCAACTGATCACAACGGAGACTAGAATTAATTCAGAATTGAGCAATAACATAATACCAACTTAAAACTGGGTTTATACCAGTTGCATACCTATAACGGAAATATCTAAATTAGTACCAGCGCAGCGGGTCCGCTAGAATCTATTATAACAATTGAAAGTGAAATATTATTCTTAATCCCTATTATGACTATCTACTTTGACATAGAGATTGTCAGTTTCTCTGTGAAGTATTTGAGTATATGAACGACATTGTCGCGATAGAACAGCTCTGCGAACGACTGTATCCTGACGGCGTGCTGGTCGGGCCCGAAGGTCACCAGCTTCGCCTTGTCCATCCAGGTGACCGGCGTCCGGTCTACGTGGAACTCGATGTGCCGGTCGCCCGTGAGCACGTACACCATCGACACGAACACGAACTCCGCCGTTATCAGCAGCGTCACTACGTTCAGCGACAGGAGAACTATGAACTTCACCGCAGTGAACAACGATCCCAAGCAAGCTGAGTTCCTATTCAAGTTCTGCAGTGGCGCGGATGACGACTCAGACCCAGAACTACTATTGGTGTCGCTGTCGTGACTTTTATCGTTATACTCGGCATTCCAGTCTGCGTGAACTTTGGATTCTTCACTTGTTGTAGTTTGGTTCTGATACGTAGACTGTCTGGTGTCGGACCTATCCTCAGCTATACTCTCGTTTAGACTATGTATGGAGACAGCGGGTGTCATGCGCCCACTGATACTTGGGACTTGTGCCTCGCGAGCGTTCACAATGAACTGCGTGATCAATTTGCAGTTTTCAGTAGACCGAAAGAGAGAATCTATAAGTTTCGCGAAGCTATCGTCATCCCTATCATTCTCGGCATCTTTCAGTCGCATGCACAGATTGGTAATGAGGGAACAGTTTTGTGTGGTCGAGAGCAGCGCCTCGAGCGCCTTGTCCGCGATGAGGTGTCCGCGCAGGTCCGGGTGTGTGTTGAGTAAGAGTGAGAGCGTGCGTATGTCAGAGCGAGAGAGTTGCGTACCGGCGCCGGTGACCTTGCCGTCGATGGGGTTGAGCGACTGGAACAGCTCGTCGTACCGCGGCTTGTCCTTGCTACAGATCCACTCGGGGTCGCCGTGTCCCGCGTCCACGCCCTCGCCGCGCCCGTAGCCGAACGGCGACACTTGGTCCTCCACGCCTTCGAACGCACCACCTGGAATGTTACGTCACAACGTTAGCGGATTGATCAACTGTTTGCACGTATACACATACAGAAGAGCTTAATTCAACATAAATAAAGTTATACAGGGTGTACTTCTGTTTCTTTCTTCTCGCCATTTCGAATTATAACCGAAAATATCCTGGCAGCCACAAATAATGCCGAAGTGGCGCGAAGAGGGCAGCAATGAAATTAATTTAAATCAATTTAGTAAGTTATTTTCAGAATTTTTTAAATATGTTGCCATTTTTGGCCTGTAGTTTCGTCAGTAAACTCATCACGATCCTTTACTTTTGATGAATGAGTTCGGATACATGCTATGGCGTCAATCAAAAGTTAATGTCACTTTCGGTGTTGAAAATACAGGAATATTTTTTAAGCAATGCGCAAAAAACGCAGACCCGAAATAAAGGGTGTATACCCTTAACGAAGCCGAAAGGCACTTGTTCTCGCTGCGATCATTTTTTTGTTCTAGACCATACTTGGGAACCTTCTATTTACGGATTCAATTCAATTGGATTCAATTGGGGGACAAAGTTCCAAATTTTTCACAAGTTTTTTTTTAAATTACTAATTTTAAAGGTTATAACTTTACTTTAAATACCTCCATGACCCGTTTCCTATTCAATGCATCCATTAGCACAATGTTTTAAATGCGTTACATTGAGTTTTACCGTAAAAAGTGATTTTTTTTCCCAAAAAAAAGCCGTTTCCCAGCAATTATTTTTGCGTAGGGTTTGATGTACAGAATGCTTGGTTGATGGCTTCGTGAAGGGTCTGTTTACACCCTGTATAGTACAATACTACTTATTATAGTACGGTTGGCAACCCTTCAACCCTAGTTACCAATGGCAAAAGAAATGTTAGTCTTAAAATACGATGTATTTTAGAAATAAAATTTAATATGCAAGACATCGACAACAACAAACAAATAAACAGACCGAATTGGCGTTTGATGGATGCACACAGGTCACAATATAAATATAAATTCGTAGAATTTCAAGTTATTCATTAACGAAAATATTCAATAGGAAATTCAAAAAAAAAACGTTGCGAGTATTTTTTTTAAATTTTCTTCCACATCTCTAGGAACTCAATAAAAAAAGTTTCATGAAAATCCGACCAGCATAAACCTCGTCCCACCTCTTTTTGTCTAATTGTACTCGAGTTGACTCGAATTCACTTGATTAATACCTACGTTTGAATATGATGTACGTGCATGTGGGATATAAAATACATATGTGAGTAATTAGGTAAGACGGCGAGCATCCTCATAGTCAATGAGGTAAGCTGGGAGGCTAGTCCGCGTCACGCCGCCGCGCCGGAGGTCGCCGTGCGGTGTCCAGTACTCGCCGATGTTCGTGGCACGCGCGGAAGTGCAAACAGTCTTATGTTTACTATTTATGTGCTTTTAATATAAACACTTAGTTACGTGCTCGCCAGTCTTAAAACCGGGAATCCATTTTACAAGTAGGTACCGGCTGCGAAAGCCGTTCACAATATCGGGTTATAATTTATTAGTAATTTGACCGAGATTTTACAAACTAGCATATTGAATGTATCGTCATCATCATCATTTCAGCCGAAAGACGTCCACTGCTGGACATAGGCCTCCCCAAGTGCCGCCACATTGACCGCTCCCGTGCGACTCGCATCCAGCGGATCCCTGCAACCTTCCTCAGCTCATCGGCCCACCTAGTGAAAGTCCTTCCAAAGCAACGTCTTCCGGTTAGGGATCGCCACTCCAGAACTTGCTCACTGCCACTTAAGTTTGGCATTTCTTCGGGCTACGTCGGTAACCTTGGTTCTCTTGGGGATGTCGTCACTTCTGATTTGATCACGCAAGGAATGTATCTTAGAGTCACATAACACCTACGACCATAAAATTTGTTTTGCACTGATCGTTGTCAGACAGCACATAACTAGCTCTCCCAAAGACTAAACAGCAAAACCGATTAATTTTGGTCGTTATCCTAGAATGTAGCCAAAGTTGCAAAAAAAAACCGGCCAAGTGCGAGTCGGACTCGCGCATGAAGGGTTCCGTACCATCGTAGTAGGAGATCCTCCTTTAATTTTTAGTTTATTTTTATTATTTGTTGTTATAGCGGCAACAGAAATACACATTCTGTGAAAATTTCAATCGTCTACCTACCTATTACGGATCATTAGATACAATCCGCTGACAAACAGACAGACGGAGACAGCGAAGGCTTAGTAAAAGGGTCCCGTTGGTTACCCTTCGGGTGCGGAACCCTAAAAAGTAACATGAATACAACTCATTGTCAATAACAACGTAACAAATAGCAATTACAGGCAGCTGTGCTGTGGACGTCAAGGTTTTATTTAAAATTAATTTATCAGTATTGTACCTACAGTGTTTTGTCAGTCTGATGGCCGAATTTATAATGTTATTGACCAAAATAAATAAATCAATGTTAGGGGCGTACCGCTTTATCAACCAATGATTCACATTACAATGAGACAAAATAATTGAAAAAAAAACTGATGTTGTTATAAGATTTATCACTTAGTTATGAAGCTTTAATAAAATGAGACAATAACTTTCGGTTTTTGTTTATTTTGCTTCAAATTAAATAATTTTATCCTAAAAGTACTAGTAAACAAAGACTTCCCAGCACTGCCAAATTGCTTTTTACATTTGCATGCCATCTTTAAAAGGCTACTCTCCGACTTATCTATGCTAACATACAGTAGGCATATAATAAACGGCTTCTTGTAAACACAATAATCTCGAATGGCGGCGCTTCTATATGAATATTTATGACAATCGCTGTATTAGCGTTCACCTTGCACTTCATTCACCAAGTCAGAGAGCATTGATAGCGTATCAACGTGGCGGCCCGCCGGGGACACTCGCGGGTTACGACAAGGTCGGCTGTTCATTTCACCGCTGCACGCTGGCTCAATGGACCGCCACTTACTGCGCCTGGAGTACGAGGCATGAGTCATGGGTTATTGTCGCACCGGCTAAAGCTGTGGCTTGTAACTGCTAGGATCAATGAGCTTGGCTATGAAGGCAAGTGAGAAAAGTATGAATGCAGCCAGCATTCACTATTTTCCATACCAGTAACCGCAACCGTGACTCATGACTTTAGGGATCGATAGCAAATAAAGGTTGATTATTTTTTTTATTTTTTTTTTGTCAGCCTGAACTGTCCCACTCCTGGGCAAAGGCCTCCCCCCATTCCTTCCACTTTTCTCGATGTTGCGCCTCTTCTCGCCAATTAACGAGAAAGTCATCCAAGGCGTCCCGCCATCTTCTCCTCGGTCTGCCGCGACCCTGTCTAACTGTCTCAGGGCTCCAGTTTTGTGATATCCGGGCCCACAGTTTTTCCGGCATCCGGCAGACATGGCCTGCCCTGTCCCATTTCAGTTTAGCAGCTTTTTGAGCCACGTCGGCAATTTGAGTTCTGGAGCGCGAAGGTTGATATTATTATAATAAAATGATTGCAGTGGCTGTTAATACGACGAGCGAGTGTAGTCAATCATAGTTAGTGCGAGGGTCGTCGTTAATTGTCGCAACACGTATCGTTTGCATAGCTGCTGTCTTGTGTACTGTGAGGCAGGGCGTGATCTCTCACGGCGAGACAATAAGCTCACTTCACTGGTCATACTGGCAGTCGAAGGCAGCCTAGGTTCTTCGAAATCGGTGCATCGAAGAAAACTGAGCAAGTGGGACTAGAAAACGAATCCTGGCACAAGCTGCACTCGCAAAAAGTATTAAACACCGGACAGAATGAAAATTCCACTTCTCCATAATATCGCATTACCTACACAATAAAGCAAATCATTATTAGGACTACATTCAAACATAACATTCAAAATATTTTATTTCACAAAGGCCTACAGGGGCATTGGGCACTTATAAAACGTCAAGGTGCTTTACTATGACGACAACAGTATCTAAACTCTTGTACTTTTCTATGTTGTATGCTTCAATAGGTACAGTTTATAAACATACATAGGTATTACAATTATTTTATTGTAATATGTATTTTTATAAACAGCAGGGAACCGCCGTGAAAGTTTTGTTTCTTAACTGGAAATTGAATTTACCACAAAATTAAAACAACTTCTGTACTCGAAATTGTTGCAATAAGGCACACGAATGGCCTTCATCAGCATCATGAATATCAAAACAAGCAAAGGGCATCACGAAGACTTGTACAAAAAGTTGGTGTTGCGAAATAATTTTCAAACAATATAATATTGTGCTCATAAAAACGCAACAATCGGCTCAATAACTGGAAATGAAAGGCGAGGACATTATTGATTGCTGTGTCAGCGCGCGGCGGAGCGGACCGCATGTTTTATATCGGCCAAAGAAACGGCGACATTGTTCTACCAGACTTACTTGTGAATGACCACTATTGTTACTTCAAGGATTGAATGCGACAATTATGTAGATGTAGGTCAGTATTTTGTTTAGTTGCTAAAAAGTGCTACTGAGGTGACTGTCATCTGTACTAAGTCACTGGGGCTATTCGAGCGTCGCGGAGTGATGCACAGCTGTGCTGACTCCCAGTTAACTTCAGTAAAGCGTCCAACCGCACGAATCAATACGCCACTAAACAACTTTCATCATTAATTGTTATTCTAGCAGCGCTTCCATTTTGAACTGCGGCTGGTTTTTTGTTGGATCAACGCTAAGAGAGCTAAGTCTAAGACATTATAGTCTGAGCACTGTTCAAAAAAGTGTAAAAGACGAAGAAATATGGTCGAGAGGAGCGCATTTACAAAGTGGGTATCAGCAAGTAGGTACCTATGCCCAGGAAACAGATGTTTTGAACATATCACGTCATGAAATCGGTTCCCTTGCCAAGACTCCGCAATAAAACAATAACTTGAGACTGTTGTATTTAGTTGCTTATCCTTCAAAACATTCCAGTTTAAGTTCTCTTCAGGAAACGCTTTGTAATATTTATTAAACAGTTACTTCAAGCAATACTAACCATGTTCGCACTGAAACGAAAATATGCACGAACGTAAAGTTCGTACATACCTGCATTACGTGGAAGATACATCGCGTAATATTATACAGTCGAGAGATATTCAAACAAATGGCATGGCAAGCCGGCGAGTGTTCTATATTTACAAAGAGTAGGCAAGTAGTGGCTAGTGCCGGTCACTACTTCACTAGTGCAACAAATAACTGCGAATGAGAAGAATTGCCGCCATATCACATGTCGCCCACCACCTACCGCACTGCGAGCAGCAAAACAATAACTGACTGGATCAGTAATACAATAGTAACTTGACTATAGAACAGAGCCTTAGAGAGGCTAGTAGCTGCAGAATATCAAGTGTCGATTCTTGATGGTCAAATCAAACTGGGTGTTCTGAAGATAAACCGAGGAGCAACATGGGAACTGTGTGCCGGTGTCCGGTACTGCCCAAGCATCCACCCTTAAAGCAGGAATGCCGTCGTTGACTCGATGCCGGTGGAGGTAGTGACTCGTGTGGGTACGTTGACCCCTAAACGTACCTACGCTGACGCGCTGGTATCGTCGACACGCACAAACCTGTGTCGCAGACCAAGAAGGGGGATAAGAAGAGCTGCTGTGAACCTGCCAACAGGGGTTCCAAACAGCATGGCCCAGCTACGGGCGCGTGTGACAAGGAGGGTTTTTGAAGGAGGAGAGGAAGAAGAGGAAGAAGCCCCCTAGTCGGAAGTAGTCGGAACCAGTGCGGGACCGCGCTGGCAGGACCTAATGTGCTGCGTCCGGCAACACCAACGACGCAGCTTTATGTGTCCCGGCTACATCACACCACGAAGGTTGAGGAGATCTTCGAGAATATCCGAGTGAAGACCAGCAGGACCTTGAGGGTTGAGAAGTTGGAGTCGCACCACAACACGAATTTCCAGTCGTTTGTGGTGCGAGTTGCGACTCCTCATATTCAGACCTTCCTCAAGGAAGAGTTTTGGCCGAAGGGTATGTATCGGCGTTTCCGCGGAAGGGTACGCGACACCACGCAGTGCAACACGACGCCGTCATTTCGTGTACAATAAATAGTTTATATTATCTGGTGTTAATAAATATGTATGAGAATGAGAGTCTATAAGGTATATATCATTTATTTCAGGTAACAAAGACCCATTCTTTGTTACCTGAAATAAATGATATATTATTGTTATATTATTAAACTTGCATGTTTTGTAGACGACATCGTAATAGCAACGTGCGCAAGTGGGCCGTTCTCACGGCGACAAGTGACATCAGCCCAACTATTGTACGTCGATGTGAAACCGGCGCGCCGCGGAGTTGTGAGTGCGGAGTGTAGCACAACTCATGTAATATTTAATGGCGCACTAATCTAGATCGCGTTTCATGCGAGTGAAAGTGCAGGAAGTGCGGCGCACTCCTGTGGATGGCCGGCAGACGGCCGCGGCTGGCCACTGGCGACGAATCGATGGCTACACACTGTGACCACCGGCGGCGCAACATGCTGCACACTACGGCAATACTGTGTCTACACAGCTGTCAATAAATTCCGTTGCCCAATGCGGTCACTATGTGCGCTACATCCTCGTTATACATCCCTGAACTTCGAAATAAAAACGAAGGTACCACGTTTAATTATTCATTGTATTGCCAAACGGACCATGCCACTTGGCAGTTGAAGTTAGAGCAGTAAGCTCGAAAAAAATATCAAGGGAAAAGGAAGATGTTTAAAAATATCCAACTATCCATATCCAACAACAAAAATGAATAGACAAAGCGCCACAACTCATACTTGAAAACTTGATTGCAACAGAATGCAATGAACCCATGTGCAGACAATATAAAGCATCTGTTACAGCAATGGGCAGAAGCCACAGATTGCTACGAGTCCGCAACTAATGCCGTTGGACTGCAGTCATTATCACGCCTGCCACTCAGATATTTTATGATAGCGATGTGAAATTTTTATTGCGAAGGTTGATGTCCCTATTAAACTCTCTGGTACAATCAGCACATAGTTTGAAAACGACGTAACGTGGGGCAACATTAGCAACTCAACAGTTTTTACAAAGTCATGAATACGATCCAATAAAACGTGTATAATTTAGTCATGACTTCATGAGTTAAGATAACTGCGATTTCTTAGTCAAAGCAAATTTAGTTATCATGAGTTAACACTTTGCTTTTGGAGCTGTTGGACAAACATCTAATATTTAGCGTCCAACAGTGAGGCGCTGTCGTCACGAACGAGGACACTAGGAAGGGACCTTGACGTTATCACTGTATCTCAGATTATGAACAACGCAAACGTTCGAGAGGAATGCGTGAAGAAAGATCTCATATTCCTGGTTAGGTCATTCATCATAGAGTTCTACGTCCACTTAACATACAACATTATAATTTCTAAAATTTCTAACACAAGTATAGTGGAATCGTACGGTGTTTGGGCTCCCAAACTTGAATGTCATTATAACACACATGTCATGTGCCGCATAAGAACAGATTGCGAAACAATAAAGCCGGAGCGGAGCGCAACCGCTCGTTTCTATGTCCAATTCATCCGGTCGTCATCGCAGGGGGACGTCTTTCCTAAATTCGGGGCGAACTAATTTGGGTGTTCCCCGGCGGCTCAAGGTCTGTCCAGCGCAGGATACCTGTATCCTCGCGGTAAGGAGGATGTGCATCCGCCGCCTCTGCCCACGCCGCCTGCCGCCCGCTCACGGCGGTTGACCGCTGCCTCAAGGGCACTTGGACTGATAACGCGCCTCGACCTTGATGCCCACTGAAGGACGCTTAATTGTATAATGAACTAATAACGAGTCTTCCTTATTTGATGATTACCGGCAGTTTTCTTTTTGGGAAATGGGCTTTTGACAAGACACTGATTAATTTGACTGTGCCTGGCTTGCTCTATTCACCTGATTGTATAACAGGTCAGTTCCTTAAGAACACAACACTATCAAAATCTATGTATTTTAACTTTGCCACAATAGAATGTACAATTGTACATTGTACAACGTCAAATCAGTTGCGTTTGAAAAGCCGATCTACATTTGACGAGAACGTACCGTACCGTTGTTCTAACTGTCGGTCGTTCAGATGCATTGTCAAGCAGAGCATAAAATAATGATGAGTTGGATTATAGCCGAGGGCTCTAAGGACAATGGCTGCATACAGTCACGCGCATATGCGAGCAACGTCGCGCATATGCGCCGCTTCGAATCCATTATTATGATTATCATACACCGTCGCATCATCATAACTGTTATTACAGTTTATTTTCGACACTTGATAGAAAACAACCATTTTGAAAGAAGTGCAAAAACTGAAATACAGCGTTGTTTTTTTTTCGCGATTTTGCTATTGTTGAAGCCGAAATAGTTGCTGTCGGATCGGAGCGTCAAATAAAACTGCTACTTCTTTCTTCTGGTATCGCACCAAAAGCTACATAGAACAGATTTAATATTTAAAAAAAACCGGCCAAGTGCGAGACGGATTCGCGCATGAAGGGTTCCGTACCATCGTAGTAGGAGAGTCCTTTTCATTTGTTGTTACAGCGGCAACAGAAATACACATACTGTGAAAATTTCAACTGTCTACCTATTACGGATCATGAGGTATAGCCCGCTGACAGACAGATAGACGGACGGACAGCGGAGGCTTAGTAATAGGGTCCTTGGTTACCCTTCGGGTACGGAACCCTAAAAACGGGCATCATGTCATTCATAAACCACCTGATAGCTACCAGTGCACTTCGCAGCCTCTCAATCAAGTGCGCTGCGAGTCGGTATGATTGCGGCGCTCGGCGCGTGCCATCTATATTCTGCGCACGCGCGGCACATCGTCCGCTTCCGAACCTTATCATATACACCAACACGAACAACGATTTCATTTGTTTTGTTTTTGTGTCCAACGCCATTAACTTTTACCTTCAAAACGAAAGTGTGACAAGCCAACTAGAATTAGCATACATAAAAATGTCGAAATGGCAGTACAACGGGACCCTCGCAAGTCTTACAGGACATCCAATGTAATCGGTTTTATCGGGATTGTTTGACAAAGGAGAAAAGAACAAACGAGCGATCCGATATTGTCGTCTTTGAGAGCTTCAGTTGGTGTGTTGTGTCGTGATGCGAGCACAATGAGCTGTCATTGAGCGGCAAGTGGGTCGCGGTGGGCACAATGGATGCTGCTCAGATGCGTCTCAATGGGCAGCACATCGGGTGATGTCACAACGGATGCGGAACAATGGCCGCTACAATTAGCGTCGCGTGTGTGCGCCCGCGCATCCGACGTAAACACCGAGCGTGCGCCATGCGTATACAAATTCGTGGATCCATAAAATTCAGTGAATCGACGCGATCAGTGATCTCACTGAATGAGCCATCCTGTGGGAGCCTGGGAGCACAGCACTCACATGTCGATAAGCCGAAAGGTGAAGTTCTTATCAAGTATAAATTGCGAGCGTTCGTAGATTATGATGTTTGTATTTTCGTTGCCAAAGTCACTATCAATATTAATACTGTCACTCCTAGTGTCCCGCTTAATTTTCCAGCAGAACCTTACTCACGTATCGTCCATTTCGATTCTTACGACATGTGAGAAAAATGTTTTTCAAACAGTTAATGTGGCAGGAGTTTTGTGTGTGTAGGTTACTGGTGTGCAGCTCAGCTCTTACTTATCAGTTTCTCAACTTGTAGGTATTTGCGTAACGATCAAATATGATTTTAATTACGTGTGAATTCCAACCGTGAAGGACAGTTTTAATGGGGCATTAATGAGGCAACCGATAACTGCTCGTAGGGTTACATAACGTGGCCGGCAGCATCGCAAGGAAGCAGCGCGCGGCGCGGCGGCGGTGTTGCACGGTTGCACCTGCACATGCACCGGCGCCGGTTTGCGACACTTCCCCGCGAACACACGCGATGTGTCCACGATGCACTTATCGGGCTCTAATCTAGCACTTCTTGCAGTTTAATTAACTATAATAAAAATTGATCTAGTTACACAAGCGCATTAATAACCGAATACTGACTATGAAATTGCTTACACAGTTTCGCGCAAACACGCAAGCAAATACTTTAAATTCCGGATCGCCATACTTTCAATTGTACCCATATACAATGCATGTCGCATGCTACACATATTCGTAAAGTCTCAAGGTACAATTTGTAATTAGGCAAAATGTAAAGTACCTATTGGTTAAAACAAATATTGTAGTGGTAACGTACGGCTGGGCGCCCGGTGTACATCGGCTACATCGCGTGTAGGTCGCGGCCCCCGGGTACAACAACCTCCGGTGACTAGCGAACATGGCTCATGCCCATTCTCCATTGTAATCATGATTAATCTAGAGCTAACGAGCGCGGCCGGCGAAAGTGCCGCGGTGTGGCAGCGCGGTCGCGCTCCCATTGCCGCCAGCGCGCCAGCCCGGCTGCCGCTGCCCGGCCAGCAAGGCGCACCGACTCACCGGCACCAATACATGCCGCTCCCTCTTTGGAGAGCCTTGACATTCGCATTGAATACCACGTTCTGTCCTACTTCACCTCCGTCAACTTAGCTTCGCAACCGTGAAATTGGACATAAGAATTCCAGGTATGATATTATCGATAACACTTTGGTTATACATTGATAAGATTAGGGATAATACTTGATGAGCGGGCGCAAGGTGGCGAGATTGACAGTGATCACGGTGAGGACGACGGCGGTTTATTCAAGTTGTCGACTCGGTGTGCCCTTAATTACATTTCCGTATTAACGCAACGAGTCACCGGGCATGCGCGTGCGCCGCGCGCCACCCGTAAGGAACCGCACTAACTTGACGTTTTAACAACTGCCTGATTATTTATAATTATTTATTGTATGTAAGCTTTGATTTGTAACGATCACGAAGACTCCGAGGCTCCGACTTTCTATTGTACTTTAAGATGACATCCAACCAAGGCAATGACATCCAGTTACTGACAAGTGCAGAAAAAAGGGAATAAGATGAATGTGTAGTTTTTGAAACCAAATTACAGTTTTTTCAATAGAACCTGTTTGGATATCATCACTTTATAACGGAGTCATTCAACGCAGGGAGGATAGACGGACTCGGATCTTAAGAGTGATGGCAGACAGCGGCATGGCAGGGTGCACCGCTGAGGACACGGTTGTTTCGCGAGGTTCTTGCACCGGATTGGGCGGGAGGAAACGCTCGGGTGTTACCATTGCGAGGATCGCTCGGAAGACACGGTGGAGCACACCGTGTAGGCATGCTCCGCTTGGGCGGAGCACGCCGTGTCCTCGTAGCGGCGATTGGCGGCGGCGACCTCTCGCGTTCGGCCCTGGTTCAATCCATGGTCCGGAGCGAGAGGGAATGGGAAGCCGTCCCCTCCTTCTGCGAAGCAGTCACGCTAGCGAAAAAGATGGCGGATCGTGAGAGGGAGAGAACATCACGTCCGAGCCGCCGCGGGAGACGCCCCGGGCCACGTTGTGGCTCCCGGCCACCGTAGGCGCGGGCCTGTGGACGGTGAGTAATGGGCTGGCTCGCCGTCCGTCTGTCTTACGACGACGGGTCGTGTCGACGGCGCGTTCTTGTTCCACGCGCGCCTCAAAGAGATCTCAGCAAACAGGCAGGGGTCCGCAAGGGCCAATGCCTGCCGGGGCTGCGGGACTGTTCGAAAAAGATACAGGGCAAAGAAGGAACATAGATGGGTTTTAGACAGTACAAGTCTGACACTCCCTTCCGCTTCGGGGGGGAGGGTTCATTATCCGAAAAAAAGGGTGCACCGGTGACGAGCGTAGCTTATGAAGGCGGACCTTACCTTAGGGCCTTCACTTCACATCACTACACCAAGTGACCCTTACATAACCCCAACGAGGAAATAATTTATATAGCTAATTTGTAATACATGCATTAGCGGCATTAATTATACTTCGGACCCGCGACTCAACAGATAAGGTAGCAAAAACGATGGATATAATACTCAGTATAATAATGTCGATTTCACATGATCACGAAGTACGTGAGTGCAATGCTGATTCAGTAACGGAGTATCGCAAAAATATAAACCTACTTAGCTTCATTAGCGATGACTAACTGAGCGCTGACGCACAATACAAAGAAAATGAAGCAAGAAAAAGTTTGAGTGTGTAACTGTGAGCACAAGCAGTTAGCGAGCAATACGCCCCGCCGATACCTCGGCGCTAGATAGCGAAGATAGCTGAAACCGCACCAGATTGCTATTACCAAATAGATTAGCAGCGCGATAATACCAGCGCAGCAGATAGCAATAACATTGTAATTGCATAACGTGATTGCTACATTAATATAATTGCCCAATGTGTCAATATCGACCATACAGAGTTGTGTCCGAGCAGATGATTCATTAATGGAGGATGAAGGATCTTGAGATTTGAGGGTGAATGACTGGACTCTTAGGGATGGTGTGCCTTGGAACTTGATGTACAATCGATACATTACCCAAGCGGGTCAATAGTGAGTACTGTCTACTGGTAGCTTTACCGTTGATTTAGGCTTGCACTAAGAGTCAGCTCTCAACCCTTGCCTAATCATCCCTATGACTATGCACACGCTTACGCCAGAAATTATACATTTTCATGTGGACACTCCGAAAACATTATGCTTTTGAACTTTTATGACATAAAGTAGGTAACCTACCCTAGCAGGAAATCCACGTTTAATTCGTAAACTGATTACAGCGGCGCGGACGAATTCAGAAGGGCATGGCGTTCGCCGCGCTATAGAATCGGCAAGGTCGTCCACGCAGGCGCAGTGGGACAGGTGCGCCCGCGACACGGGTTCACTCATTCAGTAAACTGGTTCTGACATTGTACAAGAATGACGCAACTATGCAAATTCTTCGTGCTCACGATGATGCTCAGGAATTTTCGTTGTAGAGAGGAGCATTGAACAGATGCAATACGTTATGCATATCATATCCGCCACAATCCTTGAATGGTTTAATATAGGATGCGTCGACCACATTGGGATGTGCAGGTATAGTCCTTCTGTTACAAGGACGGTTGCTGATCGTGAGGACTTGGCATCGAATTAAGGATTTCTTTCCTTCCGTGTCTTTCTAAGTTCATGGAACAATCGCCCGTGTTAAGGCGAATATTGAAAAGAATTGCCTTCCCAATGTAGATTGTCAACTACGACAGGAGTTCTAGTTCGTGCTGTCGAATCTTTGCTTTTATTTTCGGGGACGCAACTGTGCTCAGTAAATGTTTTGGCCGCAGACTACAGTTGAGTAGGAACGCGGGGTTCTAACAGATCACAAAACTGTCACCTAAGTGTAATACGGTGAAGGTTGCGTGTTGCTAACAGCGAACGAAAAGCTACCAAATGGTAACATAAAGTATCGATGTAAGAAATATTGTAGGAAATTCAAACGGTGCGGGAGTAAACACATTGTTAATGAATACGTCTATTGAGCGCGATCGAATCATCGGCAGCCGAATATAGAGCCAAAGGGTCAAGTGCTGGCCCGCCGGTAACTCACTGTTAGACAGACGGGACTCGAGTGCTAATGATACCTACTTCGTATGGTTTATGGATTTTTTTGCAAATAAAGACTAAAATGGCCGCTGCCATATACATAGTCGAGTCTTTGGAAATATAAAATACTAGCAGTTGCCCGCGACTTCGTTCGCATGGTAATTTTGATGCGTATGAGTGAGGAAAAAAAATCTCTCTATCTTCTCGCCAAATTTCATTACGATCAGATCAGCTGTTTAGTCGTGAAAAGGTAGCAAACAAATAAAAAGAGTTACTTTCGCATTTATAATATTAATTAGTATGTATGCAAAAGGACTAGGTGTAATAAATATTCATAAATGCGTCTAGGTTCTGACATATTATAAAGCAGAGATGACAAATGAAGCAGTGACAAGTGTTCTTCAAGTGCACAATATCGCAGACGTTGGCCATACAGCTGTCAATTTAAAAGGCATTGCGCATATGTTAAAGTTGTTCAATCGACACAGATTATATCTTGTGTCGTCTATTTCTAAATGACTCTTCATTACTATGCACCGAGATTGGGGTAATGATATATTAAGAAGTGACATGCATATTTTTAAATCAAAATCTTTCGTACGTTGATGGACCGCAGTTTTCGTTATCGATAGTCCCTTTCCTTTCTTGTTAAACCCGGATTTATTGTTCTGCATAGCCAGATGGGGATCTTTTGCCTTGTCCACTTGCTAAATATAATGGTGGTGCACTAATCAATTGTTTGATTACGATCCGTGCTTCATCCACTAAAAAGGGTGTAAAAAGACCCTTAACGAAGCCGAAAGGCACTTGTACTCCCCGTCAATGCAATCATTTTTTGTTCTAGACCATACCTCGGTATAGCATATTCTAGTTACGGAGATATTGGAGGTCAAAGTTTCAACTTTTCCACAAGTTTTGTTTTAAATACATGTTTTTAGAGTAAGATTTTTACTTTAACGACCCCCGTACTATTCAATCCATCCATCAGCACAATGTTCTGAGTGCGTTAGATTGAGCTCTACCGTAAAATGTGATTTTTCACCCCAATAACAAAGTCGTTTCCCAGCAATTTTTTTTGCGAAAGGTACTTTATTTGATGTACAGAATGCTTGGTTGACGGCTTCGTGAAGGGTCCGTTTACATCCTGTATTTAACGAAAAATTGTAATTCATGGTTAATTTTTAAGGAAAATTCCATCGATGATCTCTGGCTACGAGTATAAAGCAAATGAAGTGATTTGCATGCGCGTGCGAGTGTGAGGCTTCGCGTCGATTAATAACAAGGAAACATATCAAACCTCGCCACTTTGAGCCCACTGCGACAAGCCCGCATCATTACGCTAACACACTCACCAATTTATCGTGAAATCAGACGGGAATCCAGCGAATCAACAGGTAAAATGGGCTCATAAGTAGTTATAGTTACTCATTCATAGTACAATACTGTTTATCGTTTATTAATTACTTACATGGGAAATTAAACTTATCATTTTATTTATAGAATAATAAAGTCTCGCATTTTTTGTTTGGATCCTCCTACAATAAATTAATTTTCATTACCCTTAATTGCAAGACACTAGTAATAACTAATAGCAATAACAATCGGCTGTCGAAGCGAAGGTTTCAGAAGTAGAAGGTGGCAAGGCGACACATGTCACACGTGTGTTGACGTGTGACATACATCATTGTTGTTGTAAACAGCAGCTTCATTAGCCGTCCATCGGAGCAGCGGCCGTATGAAATAACGAATAGATAGAGTTTAGAGCATCGCGCAATACTTCCTAGTACTTAACGGATCAGTGGCTTAGGTTAATATCACGGTACATTAAGATGATCAGTTAAGTAATGCCTAGCTGCTCTAGAGCTCGTCTTCGACACTCACGACCACAAATTTTATTTAATAAGTGTACGTTGGAACAGAAGTCAAGAATTTGTTCCATTATCGAAATAATTATCACCTTTATGAATCGATGCATGCCTCATTTTACTATTACAATCAGTTCGTTATCAATGCGACAAACAACAAGTAGGTACTACAATCGTGGTTCCATGACATTAACTGCTCCATGTTCCATGACATTAAATATGTTTGGAATTTTCCGTCAATGAATTCAATTAGTCAGCATGATTAAAATTATAGTCTGAAGAACTGAAATGATAATGAAATCACGAATAGAAGTATCGAGAACTAAAAGTGACATAACCGACTTTGAAAGGAAATAGGAACCACTGTGTCATTGAAGGACACAAGAATTATTTTCAGGAACGTGTATTAAATCAGGAAAATATCCTGTTAAATAAAACAAACAGAGATGTGCAGGCCACGTACGGATGATGACCAGATAGGTGGTGTTGGGTGGTTAGAAAACAGTAATTAATGCTTATTAATGATTATGAATGAATGCTTGGATGAGGTGATGTTATGTGTTTTTTTCTTTCCACACGGACGGAGTAACCATGGAGTATTAACGGGGACAGATTATTAACAATAGCGTAGGTAAATAGATAGACAAAGTATCCCCTAGCGAATTATATGATAAACTCTAAGCTAAACAAACACCAGCCGAAGAGAAATAACACTCGTGTGGGGAATTAAACCGAGATTGAGAAGATTGCGATAGCACTAATTAAAATTTGAGTGGACAACGAGAACGTGATGAAGGATCGTTTGCAAACCGTGGCGGCGACACTTTCGCCGAGTTCACCCGCGACACCCGCGACACCCGCTGACGGGCGGCGACCGAGTTTCTCATTGTTGTCATCAATGTGGACTGCTATTATTTGTACACGATTTAACGCGAAAGTAGTTTAATCTGAATCGAAAGGTATCGATCTAATATTAACCGTATTTTTTGTTTAGAAGTGCTAGATCATTTTACCAAATAATTAATTTGAAACATTCTTTGTAGGTCGTGTCAGCGCATGATTCACAATTTATACTTGTAAGTCGATAAGAGAAAGCATTGATTTTATAATGTTTTAAGTAAAACTGAAAACATGTCATTGTTTAGAAAAACGTTGCTTGTTGCGCTTCTGCTGCGCCACTAGAAATTATTCCAGTATGTTATACGTTCAATGTTTCGTGAGGGCATCGAACCCGCGACGTGCATGCGTAGAAGTTATACTCAGCACTGATGAGACCAACAACAGTCCCGACAAACTATTTAAATTTTTTCATAAGAATTTGTATTATTGTGCAAATAAACACTGCCTGATAATAATTTTCCTGATTCACACATATTATTTAAAGGCGTATGGCGTAAGTTATCATAACAAACATTAACAATAGCTCCATAGAAGCATTGTCCAGTTGCTTCATCAACTATGTATTTCCAATTTCCGATCATGAGGTCAGACATCATAAGTTAATAATTTCTAATTATAGCGCTTGCCTAACGCATTTAACAGTAACGTTAGCGAATTCCCGGCGATGCGTTATCATTCTGATAAGAATATATTCAGGTCAATATCTCGTAATAGTAGATGTTCATATAGGCCCTGCTCATACAGGCCGTTTACACCTTACGTAAATACGTGAGCTAGTATCATAAGCCCTACTACTTCAATATCTACCATAGTGTGGGCTTATAAAAAATAATGCTTAGCGCAAATCTCCCTCGAAAACATAAGTATGTGAGGGCCTTAGCTGGCGCAGGCGACGCCAGTGTACCCGCTCTCGTAGCCTTGTCAACCTAGTGATAAGTGCCGCTCCTACATTACTACAAGTATGTTGATTATAACACTAAGATAGTATTTTGCAAATATTTTTGTTACCCACTTCAATATTTCAGTTTTCATCAGAAAAATGATTCAGTAAATAGTTGCAACATGAAGTAATGTCATAAAGACATATAATAATAAGCCACTTAGCCACACCTGTTCAGAAATCTCAAAAAGGAGATTACATTTCCAAGAACGCAATAACCTTTACATATCCTACTGCACATTCCATCCTCGCTAGTGCGCGCTCTACAGGTGTGTGCCTAAACAACGTTTTCACGGTAAAGTAGTGAAAGTAACTCACCCTTTATTAGTGGTTCAGAGACAATGTTGACATCTTCCTGTGGGATCATGTCCATAAGGCGCGCGATGTCGGTGGCCAGCATGTGGTCCACCACCTCCAGCAGCTTGGGCTTCAGTGGGTGGAACTTGGTGAAGTCATGGTTGGCCAGCGTCTCTTGCATCTTCTTAATATCTGGGAAGTCTCCAGGAGAAATCTGTTGCTCCCTCTGAATGCGATCATACACCTGACCCAAGTTCTTTATCAAGTCTTTCTTCTTACCATCCTTACCAAACATAGAAGGCATCTCTTTCCTTAACTCACTGACAATGTATGCATGAACCTTAGCGAGCCTAGCCCTCTTGATCAAATCATTCAGTTTCCGTAATGCAGCATTCCGTGGCAGAGACTGCATATCTCTGAAGAGATCTTGCTCTTCATCCTCAAATAATCTTCTGTTGACATCATAACGTAAAGGCTGGTCCCAGAAGGATCCAATATAAACTCGGGCCACCTCTGGTGTTTGCAGCACTTTGCCCAGCGACCACATGAGAGCACCGTACACACGCATCAGTTGCTGGTGGTCAATCATATCAGCCTTGTTAAGAACAATGCGTATCTTGTCATCGTGGCCGCGCAGCGCCTCGATGCTGCGGCGGAACTCGTCGGAGATGTCGAGCTTGTGCGCGTCGAATAGCAGGATGATGCGGTCGACGCGCTCGGCGAACCACTCCAGCACGCCGGTGAAGTCGTACCCACGGTCCACGCGCTGCTTCTCGCCCGACAGGATGCCGGGTGTGTCCACGATGGAGATGCCCTTGAGTACGGGCGAGCTCACCGTGGAGCACTGGAAGCGGTTGAGGAAGGCGTTGCCGAACTTGCTGAGCGGCCGGAACTGTTTCTTGGGGTCCACGACGAGCGCGTTGCCGGGGATCACGCCCTCCTTCTCGTCGTACATGACGGCGATGAATCTGTCGGTCGTTGGCTCTGGACCTATGCGGATACCCGGGAAGTCTCGCTCCAGCAGGTATTTGATGAATGTGGTTTTACCGGTGGAGTACTGCCCCACGAGCAGGATCATGGGCTTCGCATCGAAGTCCGGCTCCTCGAGTTGCGGCGAGTGGAAGTCGTGGAACTGGTAATGCAGCTCCAGGGGTAAAAGTTTTGTTCTATAAATCCTTTTGAGACCTTCCACGACATTTTCGATACTCTCGGTTTTTTCACCTTCCTTCTTTAGCCAACTAAACATTGTGTCTGTTAATGGGTCCGCGTTTTGTAGTTATAATAAATAGGATGGCACGAGCACTAGTTCACTCACTGCAACACTTCAAAATATTTTTACAACAAATACGGTGAGACCACCACGATCATCCTCCCCCACAAAAATGAAATCAAATGTCAAATGACGTGTGTGACGTGAAGCACGATATGACGTGCTGAATGAATCACAAACAAAGCAGAATTTAAATGGCAATAAAAGTGCATTTAATTTTCACCAGTGGTTCTTTTAAAAGTATTTTGTTTATGAATAATGCAATTATTTATCGTGGGCATATTTAAATGAGATGTCCTGAATACACACAGTTTGGGAACTATAGATTTTGTAAAAGTTTAATTCCCAAACGTGGTAAATGAAACGCAATATTTTTTGACAACAGACATGTCAAAGTCAATGATGAATGATGTCATTCTATGTCATTGTCATTTGGGCTGTGCAGTACTCGTACGATATTGGATATTTTTATGTTTTCACCAGCGAAAATTACACATAATGACGACATTTCACGATGAAATAGAAATTGAAGACTTTGAATATGAGGAAGACGAGAACATGTATTATTATCCATGCCCGTGCGGTGATAGGTTTCAAATAAGTAAGGTTAGAATCTATTAACTTATAAACTGCGTGCTTATATATTTTTTGTATTGGATAGGGTACTACTCAATTGGCAGCCAATTGGATTTTACAGATCCCGTGACATGAGAAACAATGAAATCTGAACTGCCATTAAATATAGAATTAAACCCCAGTCGTTTCCTTGTCATTTTTTGCGCCTCTACCACAGTCATGTAGATATGACAAGTATATCTACACAGCTCGGCTGTTCAAAATCAAAACCTAGCAAGGGACATTTTTGGCAAAATACGTTTTTTTAAACCAATCAACATAAAAAATTGTGCTGCAGCTAATGCAAAAACAACCATATTTCTATCATTATTAGGACTAGAGTTATAGAAATCCCAAACCTAGCAAGTGCACGTCTTAGTCCGATGTAACAAAGTCAAAAATCTAGCAAGTAACATTTCCAAGTCCAAAATCCTATTAAGACGGTACCATACTAGGTTTTTGAATTTGTAAATGTGACTTACTAGATTTATGAATTTGGGATAGGCCCTATGCTAGGTTTTTGAACTTGGAATTGTGTCTTACTAGGTTTTGGTTAACAAAACTACTGAAGTATGCAACGAAATTTCCAATGACTACCTATAGTAAATAATAGCAAGTCAGTGTGAACTGTGAAGTAGGCACGCGGGGTAGGAGGGGCACCGCGGCCGTCCGCGCAGTCGCACGGACGTGTTTCGACTTGCTCATTTTGTTGGAATCACACACACGCACAATACACGTTTTCAAAATAAGTTTTCTCATAAAATACAATGAAGAGCAGATCAAAACGAATGGTAGCTGCACCTCTTACAAGGTATCTAACAAGGCTAAGCAAAACCAAAGTGGACTCAAACTATCGCCCTGAAATATACCTCGCTCTATCCTTATCGGTTCGCTATCCCTCTGGATTTGCCGACATCCTGGATAGCGAAGGACTGTGCTCCATTGCCTCATACACGACATCAGGAAGGTGCGCAGAGTTGCATCAACTTTATACAACTCTAGCACCTTCATGAGCCATGTATGTGGCACCGAGTCATAGGCCTTCTTATACTAACTACTGACTAATGGCCATATCAATGAGGAGTAGCTCCTTAGTACCGCGGGACCCGTTCCTACATCCATTTTGAGAAGCGGACATGACAGAATTGTCATCAATGTGTGTGCTAATTTTAGTTCTCAAAATGGATGTAAGAACTTTATAGACTGTCGGAAGACAGGTAATCGGTCTATAATTTTTGGGTTCCGCAGTACTACCCGATTTATGGAGCAGGTGGGTTATACCTGTTGTCAGGAACTCGGGCAGCGACCCTGACTCTAAGGCTGACTGGAACAGAATCGCCAGGCGAGCGTGCGATCTTGTGAATCATTTAATCCAGAAGTTGTGCATCCCATCCGGCCCTGGAGATTTCCAGTTAGGCAACGGATGGACTGCACGAACTACGTCTTGGGGGCTGACATTGATTGCCCCCATTTCTTGTACTGGATCGCACGCTCGCTCGACCTCCCGAGTCCATTCATCCTCGGTGTGGCTAACAGGCATCGACTAGATTCTGCGCCAGAACGAACACATGGCATCATCATCCGACAGGCATGTGTCAGCCACAACTTAGTCCGGTCGCTCCCAAGCCTTATAAACCCACCTCCCATCTCTTTGGAATATGCGATTCTGAGAGTATCGGTCTATCCGCCGTTTATACCTACGTATACGGTTTGCCCATGCATATACTTTCTGCTTCAGGAAGTTGATGCGCTCTGTGACACGGGACATGTAGTCTCGTGGACTGATATCAGTCCCCGAGAACGCCCGCCTCACAAAACGCATCATTCTAGGGCGACTATTGCCCTCCCTGCAGCAGATCAGTTTGCCGATGAGTGCTCTGGCCCCACCAATACGTCGTTCAATCCTGTATTGCCATGCTGGTACGGCTGGTTTAGGTCGTGTAGCTCTGTCATCTGAAAATTTGACGTGAGCTACACGACATGCCGCTATATATATATAATATATATTTTATCTTTACTTTAAGGAAGAGAATGAATACGGAAAATAACAAAACTCTTTAGAGAAACCTATTCAAATACTTAGTCATTTACCTTGCTAGATTTTTATTTTGGATTTCAACAAAAACTCTTTAGAGAAGCCAATTCAAATACCTAGTAATTCACCTTGCTAGGTTTTTATCTTGGATTTCATGTGATACTTATGTTGGATTTCCCAAATCAAACTTGAGTAAGGCACATAAAACTTATACAATTAGACTTAAATTGAATTAAACTAGCCTATAACATAAAGCAAGTTGTATTTGTCAATATGAAATTGATAACAGTACAAAAAAGATGTTGTGTTCGTAATGGTCAGAGAAAATGTTTCTTTTCCTTTTCCTGTAAAATTTGCTCAGATGCTCTTGCTAGGTTTTGATTTTGGACAGCCGAGCTGTATACAGGGTGGAAGGGACACCGACTTAGTAAAACCATTTTACTAATGGGATTAACTTATAGTATGACTATGAGGACATATCCTAGTAGTCATACTGGTATAACAAACTATTATGACCATGAGGAAACAGTGGTCCTAGTGTAATATGGCTGGCTCCAGTCCAATGTAAGGCACCCTGAGACGTGGTTGCACCCAAATTTAAACCGCATTACATTTTCCCATTCACACTATCTGTAGAGCTGCAAAGAGTTATTTTATTTACCATTTGTTTCAGGAAGAGTTACTGGATGGTGAAGAACTAGCTACGTGTCCAAGCTGCTCGCTTGTGGTCAGAGTTATCTATGATTTGGTAAACTTTTTTTAATATCTTGGAGTTAATATTATGTGTATATCATAACTGATAGAGTTAAGGTAATTCCATAACTCATTTAAATGTTTACAACATTGTTTAAGCAACACAAGATATTATTAACCCAATTAACTTATCACATTGGCCACGGTCCACTAAATTAATCAAACAACAATAGCAAATTGAGTTTTTGGCTGCCTTCTAACATAATTGTGATTTGTTTCCAGGAAAAGTTAAAGGCGGAAAATGAAGAAAAACATAAGACAGAACATAACAGAGAATCAGTGAGGGCATAAGCTAGTTGGTAATCGACATTGAAGTGGCCCTCGCCGCTGGAGCACTGAGCAGTGGCCCCGTCATGGAGACGCGGGCCCACGGACAGATCTGTGATTTTTTATGAGATATAATACAGTTTCTGAGTTATGAATATCTTCAGTTGGTTTTATTACTCGCTAACTTCACTCATCCATTAATTTTGTATCAGGTTTTGTTTACTAAATCAGCTGTTTCTAGGAAAACAGTACTTTCACTTAAAATATGTGACAAAGTTAATATTTATTTTTTAGTTTATACAAATATTGACTTATCTATTATTGAATAACTTATTACTCAAGATGTAAATAAAACAGCATAAAGTGGCAAGTGATCTATTTTACACTCCTTAAAAAATATGATAAACACATTGTCTTACATTTACAATAATAGTGTATAATTTTTTCTCTAAAATAATAATATTTAAATAAGTCACATTGATAGTACAATCAACTGAAACAAGAACTTGACTAGCTAGTGAAAACTTCCCTAAGCTCCACATTCCTGATACTCGAGCTACTTCTGTGCAATATTGTCATAATTTGTCAAGATGCCCATTCATTGGCAGATTTCAAATGCACCAAGTGGTCTCCATTATGAGATCACAATATGTACTAAACTATGAGAAGGTTTCAATCTTGGTCCACTTGATGTACATTTAAACTGCAGATAAATGGGGACGTAATAATCAACAAGAGCACATTCAATTATATATATTCCTACTAAAGACTTACTAGTCACTTATAACAATAAGTTGCAATAATACAATATTTTCTTATAAGTACATTGTGTCAGAGTTTGTAGATATTGCTGTGATAATATTGGCTATTGATAATATTAAGTACTTAGACTTACAACAATTTTATTTTAAATGTTTCAACATCCAACCTCTGTATGTTCCCATGACACCATCATTATAAACGGGAAATATATACATAAGCTTATTATAGATCAATTTCTCTTCATACATAATAAAGTAGTGACAACATCATGCGAACATTCAGGGCTTGTTGACAACATTGAAACCTGCTAGGTCTAACATGGAGAACATTGTACATCAACTATATTATTGAACACAGAAGCTTCAGATTGCGGGTACATTGGAAGGATAATGTTGAGCTATGAGCTAATAAATTAGACTAAAATTGTGCCCATTAAACAAACCAATGAATATTGTAAAATAAAATTTGAATTTTTTTATAAAATGGACTTTGATGACTACTTAACTAAGCAAGCATAAAGTAATAAATACTGGAATGAATAGAAGACAAGCATATGTAAGCTTGTCTGGACAAATATTTAAACTATATACTACAAAAATAAATTATTCAGTTCCTACATAAGTAAAGGACATATTTTGTCATATTAAAATATATGCTCAGAATGCGTTACGTGCAAAAATATACTTACGAGCTAATAGGCTCACTACATTAGATCATAGTCTGAGTAAATGCTTGACTTAGTAAACGCAATGTAGTGATGAAGTAGTAACAAGTAACGCTCCAAGCATAGTTCTATCATTAAGATCAGAGAGTCAAAAAGGTAATTTCAATTTGGTCAAAAGCGCGGTATAATATTACATAAAATAAAACTAAAGCTTTGCAATATTCATATCACACGTAAATCTAGTCTCCATTCCGGTCCTTCTCACTGCGAGCTTGCCGATATTTGTAAGTTCCACATTGCGCGAGTAGGTACTTATTTTTCTCTCATTTTCATATAGTTTAATATATCGAAAAAAAAAAATATATATTGGGGATGGAACTATGATTGTTTGGAAATGTTTGATTTTCAGATGAGTGTATGCAAAATTTTTACATAGTGAATTGCTGACAGTTCCCGTGTCCACATAATACGAAACGATGTATGGCATAGCATGTTCCTGTACTGAAAAATAATAGGAACTTATGAATTTGTACAATATAACGCAATACGTAAACTAGGGGTGTACAAAGTTTTATATGAGTGACGGGCCGTTTTAAGGTTTACGACTGACCGAGGTTGGGGCTGTGCCTCATGAGGAATTAATTGAATGACGGAACGAAACAAAACGCGGTGTTCGGCCAGCGCCGTCCAGCAGCGCGGAGGGAGGGAGCGGCGGTGACGTCACAGCCAAGCATCTCGGCGGAAGGGGGCGGCGGCGGCGGCGCGGGCGGTCGTGACGTCACAGCCGCGCATCTCGGCCAGCACGCGCAGCAGCGCGGCGGGCGCCTACGCGGGGCGCGGCGGCGCGGGCGCGGCGGGAGGGGGCGGCGCCACTGACGTCACGGCCGCGGACAGCGCCGCCGCCAGCTGCGGCGAGGGCGCGGGCGGGGCGGCGGGAGGGGGCGCGGCGGGCGCCAGGTGGATGTTGAAGTGCCGCACGGCCGCTTCCAGCGCCACATTGTTGCCGCTGAAGTACGCCGACACCGCATTGTGGAACAGCAGCAGCTGCTTGTTCATCACCTTCACCTGGTACGCGGACAGTTAGTTTACTTACAATTTTGTTTTTACTTTAAGGCCACACATATGTTATATTGTTATATGAGACACCGTTGTATACTTTCGGCAATAGATGACCGCAGCTAAATCACGAAAGGCCGTCGACAAGTTCATGATGACGTTGTCGTACAACGCACACGACGGCTACTGACCCTGTTTTCGTGCAGCAGCTTGAGCTTGACGGCGGAGTCGTCGCGCAGGCGCTCGTAGTGGCGGCGATGACGCTCGATGTTGGCCAGCAGTAGCTCGGGCGGGTTGCCGCCGCTGGCCTCGAGCTCGCTGCGGTACGCGTCGTACTCCACCCTGACACAACAATTAAGAGAGTTTTTACAGTGTATTAGGTTTTTAACGCTTAGCTTGAAAATTGAACAGAGAGCTATTTCTTCTGCTGTGAATGCATTCTGTTGGATACTCAACGCTTGACAATGCCAACAGTTGAAAGTTCAGTGTAGTAGCTACCGCACACAGACATTTATAGAACTACACATTGAAGTACTATATGCAAACACTTTTTCTCCTCATTATCTGAATGTTGCTAAATATAATTTTGCCATCTCGGGAACAACCTGTATAAGACTAGCATATGCCAGGAGTGTGGAGCAGGGTTGTTGCGAACATCAGCATCAGCATCAGCATCCGCTGATCTTCAGCATCATTTTCAACATCAGCATCAGCATCAGCATCCGCATTGATCGATGCTGATTATTAATGCTGAAGTTCGAGTCGTGATATGACCGCAGAGAGGATTATATCACGTGTAGTTTTTGCCTGCGACTTTGACCAATTAAAAGATCGTCTGCGGGGATTGTGATTGCAAACAAACACAAACTTATCTCATTACGTTAATTCGTCATTACTTTTACTTTTCCCGTAAACTGTCGAGTGTTATCCGTTGAAAAGTGGAATATGGACGTATTTTAAATTAAGGAGTCAAGAAACTGCAAACTGCAACTTATGTAACAAGGATTATTCACGCAAAGAGCGTTCTAATACGCACTGATTTTACTTTTTCCCTGTTTTTTTAAGAAAATAATTAAAATCAGCATCAGCATCAGCATCCGCTGATGTCAATGATAAAAGATCAGCATCAGCATCAGCATCCGCTGATGTGAAAAAAATATGCATCAGCAACAACCCTGGTGTGGAGGTTGGCTCAAGTAGATCTAGCAGTGGGAGATACTGTCGGTGACGGTACCTGGCAGCTTCGTACTGCCGGATGGTGAGCAGCGTGTCCTCGATGGTCTTGTTCGTGAGCGTGTTGAGTGAGTTGTTGAAGAAGTGCAGCGCCGCCAGCAGCGTGTCGCCGTTGCGCGTCAGCGTGCGTTGTGTGTCCGCGTTGTATAGGAACCTGCATGACACACGGACTTTAGTATTGCATTCAACAGAAATTATTTACTTTAGGCCAATAATCGGTCACGCAAGACGGCGAATTTCAATAGAAACTAGCCAACTAAACGGACAACAGGACTGTATTGTGAGTTTAGAAAAACAGGCTTTTTTGTTCCATCATGTTTGTATACCCATCACATCTGCACAGTTTCACTTGATGGAAGTTGATTCTGATAATTATATGATGGTAGCACTGGTTAACTGTATGCCAGTGTGTGTGTACTGACTGGTTCTGCAGTTCGGGCGACTTCTGCGCGAGCTCGGCGAAGGCCTCGCCCAGCGCACGCTGCGTGGCGGCGGCGGCGCCGAGCTGCGCGGTGAGGGCTCCGGACAAGCGCAGCACGCCGGCGTACTTGCGCTGCGTCTCGCGCAGCATCTCGATCTGTGCCTCCAGCTCTGCCGACACCCCATTCATTTGTACAAACTTCACTCAAACACACATCAGAGGCACTATGAAATCAGCTCTTACTGATGCAAAAAGGTGCTATCAATGTCAAACATTTTTATATTCTCTGCTTCTAAACATTTCACTGTACAAGCAAAATAGTACAAATAGGATTCTGAACTGTGCAATTGTGGACAGTTTCCAAAACATAATTGTATTTGTATATTGTATTGTTGTTGTGCATGTTCTTATTCAGTGTCCTTTCAGTACACAATTACTATAACAGATAATGTGTTACAAAGCATAATGTATAATATTTCACCTGTGTCTACGGTGCGTGAGCTCTTGCCGAGCTTCTCGTATAGTATCTGTTTAGTGCACTTGTATGTGGAGACTCCCCAGTTGCGGATGGCATCGAGCTTGGAGGAGCCGGCCCGCAGCAGTGTGCTGGAGCCTGCACCATTCTGTGACACGTCTGGGGGAGCTGCACAATACCAGTTCAAGTTGACTATCAAATTGGAAATCATTTAGGTATTCGCTAAACTTTATTTTTAACAGATAAGATGGAAATAATTTTTGCTGATGAAACTAAAATGTCATTTGTAACAATTCATGCAAAATTGTTATGAATGCCACCCACATTCATTGCAAATAAATAAAGTCTATCCATAAAGTTCTTCATACAAACTGATAATAATTTTATCAGTTTGTATTATTGGTGTTTTGTTCTTTTTTGTTTGTTACCTTGGATTATAATAATACTTCTCGATGTAAAACAATGGGCCTGTTGTAGTCAATTTATAACAATAAAAGGTGCCACTTAGAACACAAAGGCTCCAATTGGAAACAATCTACTTCAGATGTTTCCAATTGGAGCCTTCAAGACAATCACTGCACCAATGAGACTGGCCTAGTTAACAATGTTAGCAAGTGATGTAGACACAGCACAAACTTCTAATTCGGATTTATTGGCAGAATTGAATGTACTGACTCTGACTCACTACTGAACAAAATGTGCCTGAGATAAGTATTGAAGAAATTTAACTTACTTGGACCAGGGTTGCATAAACAACCATAGGCTGGGAGGATTTCATTGGGTCCTGATTTTGTTAGGACAGGCTGTAATATTTAGCCACTGCTGTGATGAGATGTGGTGCTTACCGTAAGCGGGCGGGAAGGGCATGGAGCGCGACGTGGGGAACTTGGGCTCTGTGCCCGACGTGATGGAGTCGCTGGACTCGCGCAGCGGCGGCGTGTCCTTCAGCATCTCGTGGATGCTGCGCTCCGATTGCCTGCACGATAACAACGCGTTACACCCACACACTAGCCATGACGGAAGCTGGTAAATGAAACAGATAACAGCTCGGTATTATTGTTTAAATTCAAGACATTATTTCTCAAAAACATGACACACCATTTAGACATCTTGGCGTGTAACTGATGTCTTTCTTCAGCGACTAGACAAGTCGATCGCAACAAACACCCTGTACTTCTTTAATTATTCGATAAAGTTAGCATTATTTATGGACATGCCGGAAAATATTAAATGAATTTTATCAATCGACGCTACATAGTACATACACTTTGACAATGACAATTAACAAGAAGCCCCTTTTCTTTACCACCGTTGTGAAGCAGTGACAGCAGGATAGATAGACGCATTTACTGTAAGCTCGAAAGAGAAGGCCATATTTTTTTTAATCATTATGACGTTTATTCCCCGTTGGTTTTATTTATTTATTACTATAGCAACAATTATGTTTGGATACACATCCAAAATAAGAAGCCAATTTAATGTCTGTTTTTTAAATCCCTGAGACTAAATTGACAAGTGAAAATGTCAAAACTGACATAAATCCTATTGAAATCGATGTCAGTTTGCCATTTTTACTTGTCAATTTAGTCTCAGGGATTAAAAAACAGACTATAGGTAGGACAAAATTTTATTAAATAGCGCAAATTCTTACAGTTCTTGTCTTCTTGGTGCTGGAGATTTAGCTGGTGAGAAACTATTTGGTATGTGATGGATTCCTTTCACGATAGCCAATATACCAGCTCCTAGGACATAAAGTGTGGACTGATTTCAAATTACTGGGTTGATAAACCGGGTGGCATATGAATATGTGCCAGGATTGCTCGAAATTCACATCACATTCGTTCTTTCTCCGTTTTCTTTGTTTGACCGAATGTTTACAAGTCCGAATTTAAAATGGCATACTTTTAATATGTCAGAATTTTATTTGGCATAATTACCTTTGGCAAAGTTAAAATTCCGCATAATTTCATTAAGCATAACGTTTATTTGGTACAATTTCGCTTGGCATATTATGAAGATGGCAGAATTTCATTTGGAATTATTATATTAGTCATTCATTATTCAGTCATATAATTATTTATATTAGTCTTATTGCCATTTTCATAAAATAGCATATTTTGTGCTACAAAAGTTAGTGACAGAAACGAATCACTGCAAATCCGACTCCACGTAGTCTGGTCTGCCCTACCCCTAGAGTGTAATTTAAGCCTGCAGCCTACTGCATGTTGTATGCTCGCTTGCAGGCTACATGCTTGCTTACATGCTGCATGCTTGCTTGCATGCTGCATGCTTGCTTGCATGCTGCATGCTTGCTTGCATGCTGCATGCTTGCTGCATGCAGGGTTTATGCTTGTTTGAATGCTTCTTACGGGAAAATAAAAATATACATATGTTCATAATCAACTCTTTTATTAAGTGATACTACATGCAGAAAGATAATTAAATAATGAATTAAACAAAATAAATGGACTATTTACGCTAAACTAATGTATATTTTTTCTATTATATGATAGATGAGTCATTCAATTATTATGCATATGAAATGTATGCCAAAAGATGATTCTAACTGTAAACTTTCTGAGATATGATAGTTCTGCCTTTTAAGTTCTATCGATATGAAAATGTATGTCAAAAGACGATTCTGACTGTGAACTTTCTGCGATATGTTGGTTCTACTTTTTAATTCTTATGGAAATGAAATTTATGCCTACAGATGATTCTGACTTACAAAATCATGACTTTGGATGTATGATAAATGAGTATTACCCAAACTATTTTCTGCGAAATGAAGTTTATGCTGTCCGCTGTTATGCAAGATAATATTATGACTTATAAAGTTCTGCTTTAAAGGGTAGACCTCATATTAATACTCTAAACTCCGTGAACATCCGAATAAATTAGGGTTGCGAGATCCGTAAATAAGATTTCTGGACGAAAAATTCGATTCTTCTTTCCGGCTTTCCGCAGTATAATTTTAGAGAGAGATTTGTTGCAGAACAGAATACCAAAGAGTATAGTAATATATATGGCATAATACGTAAGTACCGTTCCTTGGATTTTCCTATCGAAGAGGACAAAAAATATACAGAATGAAAGTGTGTGTGTGGTGCGGTTTTTCTGTTCAGCTAAATTATCTCAATCATTACCTAGCTAGTCATTTAGGTAGCTACGAGTATTTAGTACCCCAAGCCATGTGTGAAAGTAAACCTCATAATATACCTACTGCTAAGTATGTACATTTTTAACAACAGATGAATACGCACCTATACTCCTATAGTCCGACCGCAAAACGGCAGTAGATATGCCGTTTTGCGGTCATCACGCGATGCAGAATTTTGCCGTTGTAAATAGATCAGTAATTATGTAGGTACCTAGCTACGTCTTTTTACTCGGTATTATTAAATGATAAAGTTGAAAAGCTGTTCAAAGTAAAACATAATAGGGAATAGATTTATTTATGTGTGCAACGTGCAACGTGCAACAGTACGACATGAAGGCACGGCAAAACGCCCGTGCTTTCTGCACCGGCAGTAATTGTCTGGAACAAAGAAGCGCGCCAGCACATCAAGCAGATCAGGGCAGTCAATAGCACCACGGAGCGTCTTACAGGCTATTGTGAGCGGATCTGGAGCTCGCCTTACCTTTAGCGAGTTGTATCCGAGGCAACCCAGTAAGAATTTGTCGGATAGAGGTAAGAATAGTAGCCGTGTTTCTGCTATAAATAGTTACCTAAGGAACGCTTTTTGAACTTTTTCTAATAAAAGTACGTAGGTACTTTCATGTGGATTTCACACGCAAGAGCTGGTGTCTAGCTTGCTACGTACAGTCACGAGCACCAATATGTATACACTTTCCTTAATTTAAAAGCAATTTTCGCGAGAAATAACGATTGTAACTTGGAGATAGGATCTTTTTAACAAAAATAGGAGTTCTAGAATACTATGGTCATAACAATATAACATTTTAACCAGAATAGTAGGAGAAAATCACTTTAAAAAGTTGTTAAGTGTAAACATATTGGTGCTCGTGAGTCGTGACTGTACGAGCGCATTATTCTTTCGACGGCATGAACGGAGCGAAAATCACGGCAATTGCGCAGAACAAAACCTAACCTTTTGGTAGGATTTTTTAGCTACCATGGGCATATGGTCGTGGAAGGTGAGGTTTCGGTCGAATTTGACTCCCAGGTCTTTCATGGCATGGATGGTATTATTAATTAAATTATATTCAAAAGTAACTGGGTGCCGCATTCGACCGAATGTCGTAGTGAAGCATTTGGACGAATTAAACTCCATCTTGTTGTCAACACTCTACTTGTATATCGCACCTATGCCTTGCTGCAGTGCCAAACTGTCACGCTCGGAGTTTATTTCTAGGTACAGTTTCGTGTTGTCAGCATACAAGAGACATCTTGCATGAAGCGAACTTGAGGAAGATTGTTGACCATGATAAGAAATAATAGAGGCCCCAAAATTGAGCCTTGACTCACGCCGGAACGCGTGTGATAGGTACCCGACGCGTACATAACAAGCCTAACAAACTGCTGTCGATCACGTAGCTAGTCTGCAAAGAAACGGAGGAGAGATGGTGCGAACCCTATTTTGCTAAGCTTCATTAGCAGCGCATCATTGTTAACTCTATCAAACGCCTTCCGGTAGTCGAAGTAAAGTACGTCTACCTGACGCTCGCGGTCCAAACTAGTGTTAGAAGTTTTGTGCCAACTGACCTTTAGATAACTTGACCTGTGGATAAACCGAGCGGCAAAATATTCAACTCGTCGGACACAAGGTACAGAATGGAGAGAAGGTCCTGTAATGCAGGACACTGATTGTTCTATAAGAGCGGGAACAAAAAACTTAAAAAAAATTACCGACTTCCAAAAAAATACATACAAAAAATAACTTTTCTTTCGGAAGTAGTTGACTTTATTTTATCCTTTTTAGTTGTAATATCCTAAACAAATTCTTGTCATAATTGTAAAGTTTACTATAATGTTCCCACTTAACAAAAAGTTATTATTTTTATTTATTTGGCCCACCAACAATTGAACCTGCACTCATAGGCGCCGGCAGGATTATTTCCAGGGGGGTGCATCTTCACTTCCATGAAAATAGCTCTTCAACAATTTTTGCACTCCACCACGGATAAGTTAGATTTTCGTTTGTCAATTCGTACAAGGAGTAATTTTGTCAATTTATACAGAAAAGCCTATCAATCGAAAAACATTGGTTGCAAGAGCGAGCTTAGCGAGCTTGAACATTTTAGCACCCACCTCGACCTTAATACGTTTTCTTTTTGCCTTTTATTGTAGAAATAAAAGGCGAAATAAGTAAATAGGACATACAAATAAGGCTAATTGTGCCTATTTATAAAGAAAAGCTTATAAACGCAAAGGACATAAGACATCCGAATGAGCGAAGCAAGCTCGAATAATTTAGGATAATCTCGGATAAATTAGGTCTTTTTTTTGTCATACAAACAAGTACAATACTAGGAGTACGAGCGAGCGAAGCGACCTCGGAAATTTTGAGAGATTTTTACATAGATGTAGGTAGGTGTTGTCTTAGGTTCACACGGCGACACATCAAGCTATATATTTCCCGTACAATGAGAGATCAGCATAAACTGGTTCTGTACAGCATTGTTGGTCGCCATACGTACGAAATCTAAATACATATAATGAAAGTGTGCTATTCAATTATTTTCCGAAAATAAAACAATTATTAATGCACCATAGTTATTTTAATTTATAAATAATCGGATTGATTTTAAATAATAAAATCTATTAAAGCTATGTGCTTGTGTTCCTTGGTCAACATTAAAATTATACAAGTTATACAACAGTCAATATAAAAAGCTCAAATGTTGTAGCTATGCATCAGATAATTTTGACAACAGATGGTATTTGGTACTGAGTATTAATTATGTACTTTATAATTATATACACACTATCAAATTTCTAAAATTACATCATATATCAAATAATACCTAAGCAGCTAAAGTCAGTTTCGTTATACTCACGGACTCACAGTTAGAAAATGTCATGTATGTACTGTGCGTAAAGTCTATTTTTTAATCTCGGAGACTAAATTGACAAGTAAAAATGGCAAACTGACATAGCTTTCAATAGGATTTAAGTTAGTTTTGACATTTTCACTTGTCAATTTAGTCTCCGAGATTAAAAAACAGACATTAGCATTATAATAAGGCAGTAGTCTGGCTACGCAAAGGGACAGAATACGCTGCCAAACCATAAACAAATCGTATGCGCGAAGATCTCCTCCATTGACATCCTGCCCTAAATGTGAGACTCTTAAGGACATCGAGAGTGTCCCTACGTAATAGGACAGTTACTGACTAGAGTATGGCGAAACTGCCTCTTGCAACATTTAGTTATTCTATTATTATTGATAAAATTCACAAATGTACATCTTTCTTAACTTAGATATAATTATTTATGGGCACTGCCAGAATCATTTGCCTCCATCAATACATAGGAAACGTTGGGTCATAAACTGGGTACCTACATGAAGGTAGGTAGGTACTTTATATACCTACAACCTGGAGACAATTAGTGGGAGCTTTTGCCTCAATAGGTAGTTATGCCATGCCCAATGCCCTTGTATAATATTATATTCTCAAAACACCAAACCTACTTTTTATTAAATCCACATTCTACAGGCTCATATATATTGGTTATAATCAAATATGACCTGTATAATGAGCTGATTTAGACACAAAATAGATAAATTGAGTGAGGTCCTTGGTGGTGTTTTTCAATGATACGTTCAATTCAAGTACGACTAGATTCCGAAAAGCAAAAAGTTAAAATTCGCTTTCTACGCATAATATCTAACGGACACAGACTGAAAGCTACAGACTCACCACGAGTCACGACTCTCACGGTAACGCCACAGGTTTTGTGAAGAGCGCCACCTAGCACAATTATGTTGAATCAATCCTATCATTAGTCTAGTTCGTTGGGTTTGAATGTGATCGATTTTTTATTGTTAGGGTTTGATCAATAAAATATTCATTGTGCAATTAAACTATAGAAATAAACGAATACAACGGGTAACTATTAGAGACTAGTCTTACACAAACTTATCCGGTTGCGAGTCGCAGCTCGTCAGATAAGCCTACTTATAAATAACGCGATACAAAAATATAAGTCGTTTACCTTTTTATAATTATTAATGATAAGTACATATTTTAATTATCTTTACGGTATTTTTCCTTAAGGGTACCTAATATATAAACAATATCAACACTAGAGTCAGCACCACCCAACTAGGTACTGCAGACTGCAGGGATCTTAAGTGTAAGTACTTACTATATTTTATGTATTCATGTCAATATTCAATGTACCTACTTCACCTCAAACCAACTGCGATTTGATGCATTACATACCTACTGATTCTTCTGACGTCTCTATTGTATAAACAGTAGTTGGATTCCCAATGCATCTCGTAGTCGTAGGTGCAAAGGGTCCTCACAAGATTCTTGTATGTACGCCGAAATTCAGTGACTTCTAAGAGGTGGCCATCAACCCCAGAAGATAATACCCCGACAGCAAATCATAATCTAATTATACGCTAGAGCTTATTATTATTGACAGCCTAAAGGCCAAATCACATAAAACTGTCTGTCTTTGGTCATGGAAATGCGTGAAAGTCACCACTCTGATTCGGAGACGACCACATTTTGTACAGTAAGGACACCAAACACCTACCAGCTTGCACTGTTGTAAACCACCAGAATGGGCGCAGCATCGTGAGGCCACATCCCAATTTGTCTTAGAAGCTCATCATATGAAGACTTCACCACTGCCCGAACCTGACTGCTGGATACAGAGCAATTCAACACGGATCAATAAACGCGTGGTCATGCAAAGCAAATCCTTCATTTTCGACGAAAAACTAAACCAACTCTTTGGTTTAAGTTTCCAGCCTTTCCAGCGCAAGTCGGTCGGTGCGCGGCCCCTACATGTGCGTATGCGCGTGCGGCGGGAGGCGCGGGCGCCGCGGGTGGCGCGGGGCGCGGGGGTGTCAGTCAAGCATGCTGCGCGTGTAGTCAGGCGCGTATTGCGCGTGCGCGGCGGGCGAGCGCAGTGGCCGCATCTCCGCGCCCGAGCTGTCGCTCACCACCAGCGTCTCCTGCGGGCAGCACGACGTCTTCATCGACATGGATTCCGTCGATGTTTTGTGACTCTGTCGGGGACACACGAAAACATTAACACCAACTAACTTCGACACCAAACAGCGGTACAGCTCCTTGGGGTGGGACGGAAGTGGTCCTGCTAAGGTGCTAAACCTTACAGATTCCTGCCGCCAAGCAGGGTCGCTATGCTACGGTTCGAACAGTAATGGGTCATGGGGATCGGTCTTAGAATCATATTAAGCTTGAGAAATAAGAAGAGCTTACCCGCTTGAAGCAATGCGCGATGGAGTGGCAGAGGTTGGTGAGCGAGAGGTGGCGGCGCTGGCGCATGAGCACGTACAGGATGGGGTTGAGCACGTAGTTGAGCAGCATGAGGATGTCGCTCAGCGCCGACAGTGGGGTGAGCCGCGGCCACGCCTTCGGGCCCAGCCCCAGGTACAGCGCTGATGTGAGCTGGGGATAGATATGTCATGACATTAGCATGTAATCTAAAGTTTTAGGTAAGGCTTTGTCCAGAACCCAACCTTTAAGGTATTTCGAGTTTTAAAAAAGCATTGCCTCAGTAGTCTAGCTTCGACTCTGTCTCTCATGAGTCATGCATAATACATACATGGACATACATTCATACATTTTCTTTCTTTACTAAAGTAGCCTTTTTAATAAGTCCATCATTTCTTTGTTAACTGCCGACGCGTCACCCAAATCACAATCATAATAATATAATTTATCACGCAATCGAGTGCAAAGATCTGAGAATTATAACTCGGCCTATTCTGTATACGGAACTACCTATTAAGAAATGTAGAAAGTTCAAACAACTTGTTAGATATTATTGAGTGCGGATCCCGACAGGACATCAATGAAGGCAATCGGTTTAATTGATCAATTACAGAACGCAGCACGGAACACGTGCCAGTGCTGGTTCGCTGAGGCGAAAGGGTCTTGCTAACATATTCTATTGATGACAATTGTGATTCTTGAATAAAAGGCACTTTAGATATCTAGGGAAGACAAAAATGGCGTCCTACTCTTTTGGTTTTGCAGCACCTTAGGACATTTATTATCTAATTTAAAGACTTGATTAATTATTATTATGTATTCATCACGTGCGGCTGTCTGGAATATAATTGTCCAATGTATGAAGTGCTAAATGCGGACATCGATGTAGGCTCATATGAATAAAATTCTAGTTTGCTTCGTTTGCCATTTGAGAAACAATGAAATATTTTCGCCAATGCTCGAGACGCGCGTGGCATGCTGATGGCCGAGTCGATGTACTGATCAACAATAATGTTGTAAAGCCACGACGTGACTGACACGCCAAGACTTATCGCACAGAGATCGACGCAAATGGATGGCTATAGTAGCACATCAATCAACGAAGTCTAGGATGTCCTACCGCACCGCTTAGGTGCATGGTCTTTCTCTATCAACGCCAATTCATAGCCTATTGGGACTGACCGCCTGGTACAGACCTGCGCAGAAAGTCTTATTTTTTCCTTGGTTTTGGTTTTGTTATAGTCAAGTGTTCTTCTGCCCGTTCACACCTACTCAAAAATAACAACATCTACATCATCTCCCCATTATTATTCTCAGTTAGGATCGCCTGTTCAAAACTTTCTCACTTTTTTTTTGGTTTAGGTGACACTGTCAACTCCAGTAGGTGATTACTCGATGACTTGCGGTTTGCCTATCAATTTTAATACGTGTAAAACTGGCAAATATCACATTTGTTTTTATTTCTGCTCAGAGTCGAGAAAAGAATACTAATGTTAATTGTATTTGATAAGCAAATCGTGGAAGACATCTTAAAATATAATCGTCTTTCTTTGTGAATAGAAGAGCACCAAGTGTACACTTGTCATAAAATTAAAATCGAAATATTTTCGTTTCCTATGGAGAAGAACCGGGGAGAAACTCCATGGATACAAATACGTCGCTGTTTCTCATTTAAATTCAAATAAAAGCATAATTTTATTCAGGTAGTTCTATATTCCGTGACGGTTTCATTAGCTCCACGTGCTAAGTGTCCTGCAGCCTGCAGTCGAACACATCCTTATGCGCCGCGTGCACTCACAAAGATGCATACATATAAATAGCGCGATTTTGCTTACAATGCTCAATTCTGCCGCTGCTGCTGAATATTGATGCACCGATGACAGATCAGAGATAATAATACTATTCGATCATTTATTAGTTTGTGATGACATGACACATGAGGAACCGAAATAAATTTCCTGGATAAAATAATTCGTTATTCCTTCCTCTTTTTTGAACGCTTTCCTAAGAATCTACTTTTGAACAAATTATGTTTAGATAGGTGGTACTATTAATGTATCAGAACTACGTTAGATGACGGATGTACAGAAATAAGAACGTTTAGTAACTTTGGAGATTTATGAAATTCATTTCACATTCAGTCACATAAACACACTAACCAACGACGAGCTAGTGTTTGCATCAATAACAGTCACGCAAAACATTTGCTTTCTTGATCAGGACGAAGCCTTGAACTTCTCAGCAATAGCACACAACAATGTTTCATTGTTTTAAACTATTATGAAGTTTATTTCGAACGTATCCAACTAAACAAATCGCTCATTATTTCCTGCGGCTGTTATGAAACCGATCACATGCCAAATAAGAATCATACAAAGTTGCAAATAAAATTTAATGCTCCTTTGACGTGCTGAGTCATGACTACTCATGACTCATGATCCTGATGTACCTAATTCATCTCGCTGAAGGCACTTCAAGGTCAGCAGGAGCTGTCGTTTCGCATTGTATAGTAGCATCTCGGTCCCATGTGGAATACAAATTTTACGTCGATCAGTGCGGCCGCCGATACCGATGTCAGTACGTGGCTGGTGTGCTAACTCAATCAGGCGACCATCGCCAAAATGTTCATAATTGTACCGGTCTCTATGTGTCTGATGTCTGATAATCCATCGTAGAATGCTAAGTTCCACAAATCCAGGCATGGTTGCAGCCATGGGCGTACCCACTTACTTTAACATTTTTCACATTAAAATAAAAACTTAGTTAAGGTCAACAATGACAGAAAACAGTCTTGTCGGCCTCTGTATGATGAGTGTGCATAGAAAGAGGGTACTGGAAGCACAACATACATTTGAAACGAAATTTTAGCTACATTTAGCCAGAACCCTCGCAGGTTATTATTGAAATGGTGTAGTGCAGTCAATAAAACGTATCAGTCAGTAAATAAAAAGCATTTTTAATTTCCTACTACTCAGTTTATTTACTTCTGCCCCACCCCTTAGAAAATGCTGGGTACGCCCATGGTTGCAGCGCTATAGAGTTCGCTTCTCCAAAAGTCAAGAGGACATAGACCTCTGCCAATTTTGGCGATAGGTGCCTTGGTCTATGTATTTCCGGGTGATGCGCTGGTTACTAATGCTTGTTTCCATCGCAAATAATATTGTAGAATTGGTGTTCAGTCACTATTCAGGTCTATCTAGCTTGCGATAGGCCTTCATTCCAGTTCAGTGATGGTGGTTCATTGCCTGAACTGGACCGGTTTCGTGGGATAGGTAATGCTGGGGGAGGCCTATGTCCTGTAATGGCCACTATTCGGCTAAAGATGGTGCTACGGAGAGGAAGTCCCTAGAAAAAGTCAAAAAAAAAACCTAGTTATTACTAGGGTTTTTTTTTTTAAACTTTGCCCCACTCTAGGAATTTCTCCTGTATCGTGGGTGCGTTTACAAACATTTAAACGCAGATACACAAACAGCCAGACCCAAAACAACTACTTGTAGGCCATACAAATATTTGTTTCGTGCGGGGATCGAATCCGCGACACGCTGCGCAGCAGCCACTGCGCCAACCGTGCAGTCACATTCATGCCAGCATAAAATTCATGAAACTGGATGAATACAAAGAGTGGTATCGAAGGATGCAGCGAGAGCCCTGCCCAATATAGACCAGCTACAAGCTGGTGAACTGTTCAAATTCGTTGTGTGATGTTGTGAACAGTGTCCATGGAGTTTCTTTTCCGTTTTTCTTCACAGAGCCACTACACCCCTATCACAGTTATTATGATTGCGACTGCGACAGTCGCTTCATCTTTTTGTTTTGACTATTCGAAAGTTAAGCACTTTCGAATAGTCAAAACAACAATATGAGATGAGAGCAACTGGTCTATTTGAAATAAATTTAAGAATTTTATGTTTTTGAGTTTGAGTTGATGATCATGAATTGTGGACACACTCACCATTTGCGGTAGCCAGCATATCATGAAGAGCACGGAGAGCGTAGCCATGAGGCGGCTGAACGCGACCTCTTCAGCTGTGGCGGCGTTGTGATGCGGGAGGGGCGCGGGGCCGGCGCGTGCGCGCTGTCGGCAGCTGGACTTGCTGACGCGCCGCACCACGGGCGCGGAGCCGCGCGGCGCGCTGATAGCATACAGCGCGCGGATCACCGCCAGGTTGCAGTACACCAGCACCAGGCACAGCATCGTGCCTGCACCACATACACATCACAAGTTAAATTCCAAAAATTCCAGCTTTAAATACGTTAATGCCCTGTCTGCGCAGATTCGGCGCAGCAGCGCTTCTTCTTCCAGCCTCTATTAGTCATCACCCCATGAGTCATCCCATCCCCTTTCCAGTCATACCATCTTTCAAACAGTGAATCTATCGTTTCTTTAGTCTTCCCTTATTCTTTTAGCTATAAATAGATAAACACATTCCGATACGGAGCAAACCACAAAATAATCATGTGTGGCTCAAACATTCTCTACTTATTCATACAATAAACGAATGGCCGTGCCTTGTTTTATTAGCCCTTCATGTCATTTGTGTCAACGAGCCCATTGAGATCGTCTGCGCCATACCTAAGTACAGCCGAGGTCGACTAGACGCCGACACCAGTCGTCATGCGAGGAGAGCGCCAACCTAGGCATACTGCCAGAAACAGCGTAACACCACGCAACAGATAGTTAAGTAGCTATACGCAAAAAAGGTAATGCGTGCAAATTCAAGAAAATACAATTGTCTCACCTAATTGGGTAAACCGCAAATTAAACGTTGGACTCTTCAAGAGTTAATGAGGTGTGCTAAATGACTCATGACAGTTAGTGAAAAGCTATTGTTGAAAAGTGAACCGGAAACCTGAATAGTACGTGTTCGAAGTACTCACCGAAAGCGACGTAGAAGATGGCGTAGGCGAGGTCGGTGGGAGTCTCGGCGTTCCGGTAGCGGATGCACTTGTGGTGCTCCTCGTCGTAGTACAGGCCCAGGCCGAGGATGGGCGCGCACGTCAGCAGCGCCGCCCAGAACCACGACACCAGCAGCGCCATGCGGATTACGTAGTACGTCACTTGCTGGAACCACGAGTGGGACTCATTAGGGGATGAGTTCAGGATTCAGGACCCGCACTTGTCTCTTTCGTTGAAGTACCGTGAGGTCGCATGCGCATGAATAAGCAATTCCCTTCGCTTCTTTTTGCACAAGTACTCGTATAGACTTCATTTTTAACCCACATCTTAAAGTGAGTGAGGAGTCTCGGTGACAGATAAGTGGGTAACTCCTACTATGAATGTGAATGTATAAATGTGAATCCGACGGAGGCGTTCGATCAACCCAAGAAACCAGTTTTTAATATATTTCAACCTGACTCATTCGATTTATTGCATTGTTATTGCAATTACTTGTTTTCGAAACTTATGAGCTAAAAATATGCTGAGCCTTTCAAAATTTGAAAAATCATCATCATGTTTGAACGTTAGGACTCGGAACATGAAATACAACATTTGAATTAACACGAATACTTAGTTGTTTTCAGAAATTGTAGATGTAATATTATTCCTGCTGCGTGCCAGGTGCCAGGTGTGGAGAACATATACTAACTACAGATTTACTGTTAATAAGTAAGCAGTACAACATACAACCCTGCGGCTTCATATTTATCCAAAAACTTTTATTTCAATAACGGAAGTACAATATGCCATCAATCAAATAAGGTTTGATGTGTGAACTTTGTTCATATCGTGTGAAACTATCGTTAAGGTGCTATCAGCTGGGAACATAATATGTTTTATTTTCCTGTGTAGCCTTTCACTGCGTGGTCCGTGGTGGGAATTCCTCTAAAACTAGTTATGAACAATATTCTCGGTCAGCGCTAGCCGCTCGGGCGCAGTTATTAAGGCATACGTTACGACCATTATAGTGTCACCTAGGAATGTACCGCTTCTTAAAGTGGTATTAAATGTAGGTAGAGGTATTTTCTGCATATGCCTCGTACTAAGCTTTATTTGCACTTTATCTGCTTACTTAGTTACTTAAGCTTATCTACGATCTTACTGCTTTTAGGTTTATGCTTCTTTATCCTCGAAGGTAATAGAAATCCTAAAGGTAGCTCTAAATCTAGTATTTCATAATGTGGCAGACAGAACCTACATCAAAGAACTTCGGTTGAATAAACAAATGATGAAACGTTTTCGAAACAGGACGAACTCCAGTGCCTCACCAGTCACCGGCTCACCCACCTCCGAATTAGAAAGTCTAATGACATGACAAACGCTTCATCGACCTATTTTGTAGTTGCACAATATTCTCTTTTACCTTATCGATACAGTTTTAGCATTTACCAAACGTATACGATACACGATGTGCTGTAAAAGATTATCACCCATTTTCGCTTCTCATTTTTGTTTAGTGACTTCATCTACAAATCTAGATAGGTACTCGTGTCTCCGAGATTATTTCTTCGGCAGCAGTTTGAGAATTATGTCAGTTATGGTATAATCTTCTTCAGAATAAAATCATAGTCAAATTCTTTTAGAGGTTCATAAGTCTAGTTAATTTATTCCTTATTCTAAAACTAATATCTTCGTAAGATACACAAATATCTCAATGGTTTCTGTAAACTATTATCTACACACCATTCACTCATCCATTGATTAGCAAGTAAGATGGCGATGTTACGCCTGTGTGAGTGGATGAGATGGGCGTCATGGGAGCCGCCAATGTATTCAGTAGGATGTAACCAGGTTAGCTATGTTAATGTCCAGGTGCGGTCTGACGCCACTCTGGGGGCATTAAATGGCCGCTTTAGCAAAATCATAATAGTCCCCTTAGCTTATGCATTTATTGTTTACAGATGAGATTTGTTGTAAGAAAGCATAATTCATATGAAGTGTTACTATTTATTACCGAGTTTTTAGCAATACTAACAATACATTTATCAGTTGTTTTTCCTATGTTGTACGAGCAAAAAGACGGTATGATTGGTACACTGCTCGGTTTATGTTTTTTAACATGAGTTATATAGCACTGCAACGCTAATTAGTGTTAAGGGTGACTGCTGAACGTTGGCTTTTCATTAGAATCCCAGGTCTGGGGGAAGAGATTTGGTTCTCCATGTCAGTAGTGAGCCTGGCTGATGCCGTACTACATACCTATTAAGGGGCTCCGCTATTTCTAATTCGAAGTCCGTCGAAGTTCGAATCAAAGTTCGTCTAGGTGTGTCGTTGCTGACTCAGCCCAACTTTTCGGTATGTTCACTTTGTGCACCTGTCCGGTTCACTGAAGTACTTCCGACCAAGATATAGCATCTTCCGTTCTCGTGGCGTTCGTTTGGAGCCGGAGTTCGGCACAGCTCGGCATGGGACGGAAGTGACACACGTGTGTAATTACTGTGCGGAAGGCGCTTGCGCGCGCCGCACAATGCCCAACCACAGCGCAGGCGACGCGACGCGCAAACTAGCTAGCGTCGAACCAATTGTTTACATACATTGACCACTTCATAATTAGTTAATTTTACAGAGGGTAATTTATTTTAATAAATAAATTAGATACAGCGTTATGAATAGGTGAAACTTACAGGCATTCGCTCCATTTGCTCGGTTACGTGGGTAGTTTTAAAATGTTTTAATGTCGAAATAATGAAGCAAATTAAATCGATCTTCGTCTTAGAAAAGAAAACAATCCATAATGATGATTGATATAGCGGAGTGAAATGATGGAGCAACTCACACTCTGCTCTTGACTGCTCAACTACTATGCCGAGATAAAGATGGGAGTCCTTTAGTGTCCTTTGTGGGAACTGAGATCAGCCATGATGACTTACAGGACATCCACAGATCACGGTCATAACTGTTTACTCTTAAATCTTTTCTCTTAACGTTTACTCTCTTTTTGTGACTAAATCAATAAACAACCATTCCGAAACATAATTAATTCTCAGCTTGTGTCGGTTCCATAGCGTTAACCAAAAGAAAAGCACCAACAATTGTTAGAAGATCTTCGCATGTCATGTATTTCTTTGTTTGTTTTCCTCCTAACATTCCTGAAGCAAGTCTGTGACCTAAAAATATCGATTTGAACTCGAAAACATATAAATCTCTTCCAGAGAGATCTAAAAATAGCTCTTTATTATCTCGGAGGAGAGTGCTATCTGTTATAGAGCGTTCTATGTTTTATAGGAGCACCACAGCAGGCACCTACATAACGTAACAAGGCACGTCACACGTGTATTGTGGTATAGCACTTTTTAAAGTACGTCAATTCAGAATTAATAGCTAAGAACATTTCGAACTCTAGTATTCTATGAAATCAAATATTTTTTACGCATAAAAACGTATTCACGGACTAGTTTGAAGGGTAATGCTTCAGTAGTGTTAGACAATGCTAAACCTCTAATTCGTAATACTTAGGTATGTATCAGGAAACTTTTAATGATGTTTCAAAAACCACAAACGGACTTGTTAAAGTAGCTACGAAGCCCACGAGCAAACTGTTGCGGTCGCAAGTAAGACGTATGCCTTTTACTATTTTATTATTACGTATTTTCTATTTGTTTTAATATATTCGTAAATATTATATGTACTTATTTATTTATTAGATAAATATTATATGTATTTAGAGTTTATGACTGTTATTTGTTATCTTTGTATTAAATAAATAAATTAAATCTACAATTTTCTCAATAGCTCTCTCTCTCTATCACAGTTTGTCTCCGCATCATCGAAAGGTTGACTTGTCAAGAAAGCCATTGGCATAAAGTCTGCCTCTGTACAGTATGTGTGCTTAAAGTATTGAATAAATAACTGAGACCAAAACATTTATTTTATAACTGCAGTTCACCAAGAAAAAAGGGAACACTACAAGTAGATAATAAGAAAATCGTACCCAATGTGCGTACGATTTCGCGATCTAGCTAAGTTACTAAAAGCTCCTGTACTCCCAAGCATTACATCTGGAAAAGATTTCAATCTCCTTCAGACGCATGACGTACAGACAGAAACGCATTTGAGCAGGGCTTAGTGATACAAGCGAGTGTTGATAGTAGCTGCTAACTCGCTGAGTTATTGCAACACTTTCAGATGGCTATTATTTTACAGAAAAATGGCGTTTGTTTGAATTGTAATGTTTTACTGTACAGTTGATGATCACTTTATTTTAGGAATGTTTGAAGTGGTTGTTTTGACGAGCATGTTACCTTCCGATGCAGTTTATGATCGGTCGAAGTGAACAGTGATACCGACCCCGACGGTTGACAGGTCGAGGGTTCAAACCGAAACAGGCGTATTACTTTGCGTAATTTATTTCGTCACCACTGCTAGCAAAACGGTGAAGAGACACAACGAACGGAAGTCGGCATGACCTAGAACCCTAGAACCAAAAAGATCGACACAGTTTTTATTTCTACAACGTTTGGAAGTCGAGTGTCTACCGGAAAGCATGCTTTAAATAGGTTTGTTTACAAACTTTGAATATAATCAAGTGACAGAGTTTCCGATTACGTAATTTGGTTGAGGAAAATATTTCAATAATGTCTCGAAATGGCGGAGTTGTCTAATAAAATAGCAGGAATTAAGAGTTGAATTAATTAAATTAATACTATTGAATGTTTACATTTTTCAATCGTCAAGGTCACGCTATTTTCGCATCCCGTTTGTAGTTTGATAAGGAATATTGAAACAATGGATGATCAAGATAATCACTCTAGTTTCTATTAATATCGTTCCCATTACGTTAGCTGATCTTGTCTGTATTTGTTGGAGTTAAGTTGTTGACGTCAGCTCGCAGCGCCGCAGGTGGTCGCAAACAATGTGCCATTCCTGCCTCCTGATCGATCTGATAACCTGGTACTTACGACACCTACGAGCTACTCATTTAACTGTTATGTCCACGTGCCCCTATTTGGCGCTGTTCATAACAATAGCACAAAATGCCCGCTAAAAAACCTCTTGCGTGGTGACCGAACCATTAACACAAATGAACTGTCCCTGTTTCATAACTTTCGCAGCACGTTGATATTATCTAGAATGGCACAAAAGTGAGTGCTTTCACATATTTTCTATTAAGTGCCTAATAACAGTAATTGTTCCTAGAAGACAAACACTTCTGACGAGGCTGTCACAGCGTGGGAGGGGGAGGGAGGTCACAAGTTGTCCATTCATTTAGAAACTAAAATATAACAAGCTGTAATTGATTAATGTGCGACACACCTCACACTTTTCACACAAATATGAACCAAAACAAATGGATTAAATTGTTATTTCACTCGTAAAGATAGCTAATAACAGTTTGCGTGATGAATTGAATGATCATAATAATTTATGAAATGTTACGTAAACAAACAAGTGAACCGCATCGATGGGCATTCTGCCGCGTGTTGCCGCAGCTAAAAATAATTGTATTGATTTGATCGCTTCAACAAGATGAGCTGTTGAGCTGACAGGCGAACTGACGAGAGCAGCCGGCTGAGATATTGCACCGAGAATGGACGAGTGAGCTTACAGGAAAAGGAAAAACCAAGGCCCTTAGCCTAACAGCGATCAAACACAACAATGAATGCAAAATATTTCATTGTTACTATGGACTGTTGAGAAAAACGGCATAATTATGTCTCAGAACTTAATATGCAAATTGCAAAGGCATTGGGAATTTGTTACTTCCACCAACAGGTACTGTGCCAGGACGTTGCGCTCATGCGCTGCTTACGATCCGCTGCCTCTCACAGAGCAAATACATGATTAGGTTTGTTTATGACAATCCCGCTGTGAGTCACCAGTGGCCAGCTGTGGGAACATTTTAGACTGAAGATGGATTACCTGGTGCTATTATAGTACATTTATAGTACCTACGAGAATTTATATTATACATTTATACAGGGTGTAAATAGACCCTTCACGAAGCCGTTAACCAAGCATTCTGTACATCAAACTAAGTAACCCTACACAAAAATTATTGCTGGGAAACGACTTTTTTTTGGGCTGAAAAATAACCTTTTACGGTAAAACTCAATCGAACGCATTCAAAACGTTGTGCTTATGGATGCATTGAATAGTAAACGGGTCAGTTTAAATACCTCCAGTATTTAAAGTAAAATAACATTAAAAATTGTATTTAAAATAAAACTTGTGAAAAAGTTGGAACTTTGACCCCCTATAACTCCGTAACTAGAAGGTTCCCAGATATGGTTTAGAACAAAAAAATGATCGCAATATCGGGGAGAACAAGTGCCTTTCGGCTTCGTTAAGGGTCTATTTACATCCTTTATAGTACCTAACAGCACTCCCTCACTTTCAGTTTTCTTTTCCTTTTCTCTTTACAAAATCAAATCTTGGATTGTATAATCTGCCTTTATTAGAATCGAGTTCCAATCCAGCCAGGGTTGGAACCCAATTCTTATTTAATTTAACTTTCAAATAAAATTCTAATACCTATGTTTAAACGATAAAGCCAGTTGTATTCAGTACTTGTTTATCTTGTATTTATGCAAGTATTGGAATTTGCGCAATTTAAAATCGCTGAGACGTAGACTGCGAAGCAATAAGTCTAGCGCCGAGATATTATCTTTACAACTGCTAATACTACAATTTGTATGATCAACAAATCGTTAGTATTTGTTATCGGAATGATCTCATCTTACTTATTCAGAATGCTTATAAGAAATTAAGCTGAACTGAACTGTACGTACACATTTATGACGAGTGAATCCTAATCAGCAGAAACGGAGATCTGACTTATCTTCACTACAATTTATAAAATTAAAAATTGATTCCCGAAGGCAACATTTTGCTCTAGCGATCTTTGTGGGAGCCTGTAGCACCGCTGTTACTTAAAGTTCAAGCATAAACGATCTTCATTAAACATGGACTATGTTCATTCATGGCCTCCGGTAATAAATAGATAACTGATAGCGGTTACCACACAAGCACAAGTGCTTACCTCCACACCCACTCATCGCATAGTTTCACGACATATTGGCTGGTCTGCTTGGTACGATTATTATCAGCCTGGGTTGCTTATAAGTATTTTCTGATCCTGAATCTACATAGTATGTGAATATAAAGCTGCACTTACACGGTATTTTTTTTTTCAACTAATTACTCCGAAGGGTTAGGCAGAGCATGAGAGCAGAGGTACCTAATGGAATTCCCATATTTCGCCAGATATATTTATGTCCCATGTAACCGAGCCTATTGCCATCTAATGAGCACAAACACAAACTCCGTAACTACTAGTGAGAACTTCCTAATAGAAAACCCCAATAAATAAGGCAATAACGCTTTGCCCGATCTGGGAATCGAACCCGGGACCCGGGGCTCAGCAGTCGCGCTTGCGGCCACTAAATCAACGAGGTCAGCACTGTCAGTCAGCGTTCCTATAAAGGGTGTAAAAAGACCCTTAACGAAGCCGAAAGGTACTTTGTTCTCCCCGTCATTGCGATCATTTTTTTGTTCTAAACCATACCTGGGAACCTTCTAGTTTCGGAGATATTGGGGGTCAAAGTTCCAACTTTTTCACAAGTTTAAAAAAAATACATGTTTCTAATGTAAGATTTTTACTTTAAACACCTTCACGACCCTCGTACTATTCAATCCATCAATCAGCACAATGTTTTGAGTACGTTACATTGAGTTTTACCGAAAAACGTGATTTTTCACCCCAAAAAAAAAGTCGTTTCCCAGCAATATTATGTACAGAATGCTTGGTTGACGGCTTGGTGAAGGGTCTGTTTACACCCCGTAGACTGCAGAGGTATTCATTATGACGATGATTGATTCGTGCGCCACTGGGAATGCGTACAATGTGCGTAGTTGCGTTATCTACCAGTAATTACAGATTTTGCTAATCGGGTGTTTATGGCAAAAATGCCCATTTTGGAAAATCGATAACATTATTGAATGTGAGTTCACTGCGGTGCGGTGGCAGAAATCATTGTTTAAAATAAAAATGACTACAAGTGCGGGAGCTTTACTAGGTTACTAAAATCAATTAATTTTTTGTGTAAAATTTGACATTCATCAGTTTCTTTTAATGGGTTTCTTTTAATAAATTAAAAATTTATTGAAATAAGTGGTCTCACTGTGGCTCTACTCCCAGTTGAAGCCAGGTGTTTATTCCAAAATATACGAGGAGGCGGGGTTACATTTAAATCAAAATTACCAAAACAAATTAAAAATCAATAGTGTGAACATTTTCGTCAGTCGTCGCTCTATCCTCGTAAGTCATGACGTGCGTGTGCGCAGCTTTGTTCAGATCCAGGGCAGCCTCGAGTTTATCTAGCGTACAGCCGTGACACTAAATCGATATAACCAGGAGCATTTCGTTTATTTGACTGTAGTCTGACTATCGCTACAGAACATGAAATATTAATATTTCAAGAATATCATTTTGTTGCGTTAGGTATTTTTTTATGATAATTGTGTGTTGCTAAGGCATTTTCACGAAGCGTTGATGTTTATGTGGCAGAGTAACAGTAGTAACACGGGGGCTTGGAACTCGTAGACTTGCTTGAGGTTGGATATTATAAGCGAACTATACAAATGTCCGCAGATCCGTAAAGTTATTATTCACCCAATGGATTTAGATCCTATTTGTGTTATTTATTTGCAAAACGGACATACTCGCAAATATGATTGAACGCCTGAAGTGTAAGTGCCCAAACACTCTTTCAAGGGCAAAGATTTTCTTTAAGGTCGCCCGGTGGACCTCGAGCACTTGAAGTATTGGCAAAACCTTTGTAAATATTGTAGAATTTGCGCATTCAGCGTGTAAGCGAAGTGTGCTCATGTGGGTGTGTGGTGCAGACCATCACGCCTATAAGTATCAACTTAACAACTTGAAAAAAATCTCTTTTTTTTTTTCTTTCATTTTGGACTCAATAGTAATACTGAACTACCACCGAAAAAATCAGCAGTCCAGTACACAACTTCAACCCACTCATACGGGGTGTAAACAGACCCTTCACCAAGCCGTCAACCAGGCATTCTGTACATCAAACTAAGTAACTTTACGCAAAAATTATTGCTGGGAAACGACTTTTTTTTTAGGGTGAAAAATCACGTTTTACGGTAAAACTCAATGTAACGTACTCAAAACATTGTGCCGATGGATGGATTGAATAGTACGAGGGTCGTGAAGGTGTTTAAAGTAAAAATCTTACATTAGAAACATGTATTTAAAAAAAAAAATGTGAAAAAGTTGGAACTTTGACCCCCAATATCTCCGAAAGTAGAAGGTTCCCAGGTATGGTCTAGAACAAAAAAATGATCGCAATGACGGGGAGAACAAGTATCTTTCGGCTTCGTTAAGGGTCTTTTTACACCCTTTATGTATGGGACAATAAATGTGTTTTTCGCGATTTCGATAGGGGTCCATATGGATATATTGATCAGTTTGGTGGTCTGAATCACACCCTGAAATATGACCACATTTTTCTGGTACACGATGTATAGGTAAATTCAATAGGTAGGTGGTTCTTGGTTGTGGATGATAACACTTACTATGTAAATACATAAGTTATAGTCATTAGGTAGACGATCTGGGCTTATATGAAACAGATACACACAAATAAAAACCCTAATTTGTTTCTGTAGCTCATTGCCCATTGAAAGCTCTCAGACGTAATAAAATGTAGGTACCTACTTGGTAACGTCTACGTTTGGCTGTTTACATAAATACACCGATTACTTTTCTGTTATTCAACTCGTAAAATGTGTCCAGTTTCTACGTCTGTACAGACGCCAGCACACCAAGCTACCCGAAACTGTCCAAATTTCCCAATCAACCTTGAGCCTAATGCTTTAGCGATGAAGTTGAAAAAATCTATTAAAGAAATTTGACAGATTGTAGTAGCTTGCTGCCTGTTTACAGTACGTTTGTACCGTATCCTTTTAATCGGAACTAGGTAATGCCGCCATCTTTTTTTTCCAATACAAATTATTTTCTCAGAGAATTTCACGTATGATTACATTGTCCTCCTGACAATCTGTGCCATAAAAACCATGCCAGCATTTGATTGTGGAGTTATTTTAAATCTTAAACATCAACACAATTATGGTGTTCGTTGTTCTTAAATAAAATAAAATAACTATGTCGCTAAAACAAAAAAAAATAAAAGGCTTTGTACAGCGTCATATGTGTCAGTTGTGACCAGGCTGAGCGACAGGCTCTAAAATTCGATGCTCATGTGCCACACAAAAGAAAGAATTGAAGCGCGTCATGGTCCTCTCGGTGCGGGGCCAGTAGGTAGTACTAATGCCGCACCTTGTTTTTTCAATACATTTCACAGATGTTAACCAAGAGCACTCTCCTTACAAGGTCATGCGAAAAAAATGAACCATCACCAATTAATCATCACCGGCCAAGCCGTACTATAGAACGTTGCGCTTACCTTCTGGTAGAGGAAGGGCCTGGTGAGCGCCAGGTAGCGCTCCAGCGCCATGGTGACCGCGATGCACACGGAGCCGATGCCGAACACGCGCAGCACGACGCGCGTGGCGCAGTAGGCGCGCGTCGTGCCCACGCCCGCCACGTGGTCGCCCACCAGCATGGCGCACATCATGCCCACCTGACACACAACCAAGGTTAGTCTTCTTGCATTACATACACAACCTTACGCCTGTAAACCCCGAAGGGTAAGGCAGAGATATCTACAATACCTACTCCTACATTTTGCCAATACGTTTAAGTAACATGTAATTGGGGGCTAACCTCCAGATTCCCTGGCTGCTACTGAAAAATTCCTAATGGTAAAACAGAGCACTTAGTGCCCGACCTCAATCAACTATCATACAATAACAAGGGTGAATTCCTCGTTAAGGGAGACACCACACTTATCGACGCCGAATCAGTTTGAGCCCGTGGAAAAATCTTCTAATAAAAGCGAAAAAGACGCTTTTCAAAAAGCTCTTTTAACCGGCTTACGCCGATTCTGCGTCAGTATAGGCCACACTTATGGACGTCCCTTATATAGCAAATGTGAATGTGTTAGTCGGTTTGTCCTTCTTGCCTAAGAGCCTAAAGAACCAGCAGGTTTATGTCTTAGTCATCTTCGTGTATCTTTAGTTAGGTCAAGTTAGGGTACCTTATAAGTGATGAGCACTGAACATGTAATATACTCTTTATGTGTTACTTGTTACTAACTTACTATGGCTTGAATAAAACAAACACTCCCAAACATTCATGTCAGCGTGAGGCCTAGTCCTCTGTCCTCTAGCTAAATGATTCGGGGATTATAAGCATGACAAGCACAATTATTACATACGCTCTTACATCCTAGCTTAATTCTATCTATTTAATAACAGCTGCGTACTTGATCGGCTACAATCTATGTACTGTCACTACCTATTGTGGTGAACACCAGGAGAGGCATTACCCTATTCCTAGTCCTGCCTGTATTAACATTTTTGGGGGCCCTAGGAAACCAAGTGCGTCGAAAACCATAAAAGATGTATGTTAAAATATCATCCAGACTTGCATAAGAAGATAATGTAAGAGCGAGTGTGCCTCATACAGGTAAAGCCTTCATCGTAAACCCAGGGAAGCGAGCTCGAAAAGTTAAAAGGGTTTTACAAAAAATCTATATTTACACAAGATACAGGGTCGCAAACTATTACCATAAATCAGTATCTACCTGATTCGGGACCCCTGTCCGCCAGGTTAAAATCAGCTTTCTCAGCTGTTCCATACAGACGCGTGGCCACGTATTGATTCCAACAATGAGTCGCACCAGCGATACGAAAGAAGAAAGATGTTCTATACATTTTAAGATTTCTTGACAATGGATGAAAAAATTTCAACCTTTGGGGTATGTACGTATATATAATCATGTACCGAATTCATGGCAACAGATTCGTCCCTTATACTCTACTAGCTGCAGCCTGCGACCTTCGTTCGCGTGAAATTATTATAAAAAAATATTACTTCTCTTTTTTAATCGGATTTTGTTACCAATTTCCAGGGTTTTATTTTTTTGCACGGAACCCTTGTTCTAATTCTAAAATAAAAGTAGCCTTAGTTACTCCTTATAACATCAGCTATCTGCCATTAAAAGTCCCGTCAAAATCGGCCCGCCGTTTCGGAGATTAGCCGGAACAAACAGACCGACAGACAAAAATCAAAAAACAAACGTGTTTTTGTTATACTTAAGTACCGTAAATATTTTCATATGCATTCAGTAAAAAGTTATTATTTTGATAATACAAAATGACACAGCAATTCAATCAATTCATTCAATTAAATTGATTTGTGTAGAAGATGTATAGTAGATTAGTATAGGTTCCGTAAATAAAGAATATTGTCAGCGAGTGTAAATGATATCTGTGGCAATAAAGACGAGCATTTGTGAATGAGCAAGTGTGAACTCTGGTTTTATACGAGTGCGTCGCTTGGAGGACAGTCGTCGTAATGTTGCACTTTATGTAGCAGGTTCGATGCGGCTAGCTAACTGGTTGCTAGCACCAATAGTTGCGGGTATGGTGAGCAGTTACTCCATGTGTACGTACTTAAGGTACTTTTACTGTTAATAGTTAAAGTTATCGCGTTAACTAGTTTTGCGATTGGATTTAGCAATCAAATGCAATTGAATGAAGCAGAGGAATTTAAGAACAGTATAATCGTAAGTGAAAATTATTTTAAAAGTTATCCCAAACAGGTCACCAATAGGTATAATGATACAACAAAACTTAAAAGCCAATGGAATGTTTCGATGCGTGTTTAAAATTTAAAAAATAATATTCTTCCGCCTCTAATCCTAAAAATGCAGGCACCTGTTTGGAATTTAAATGATATTATTACCAAACCTACTAGAGCGCGAACAGTATGCAAGGCGTCTAGCGGAGGGACAGGAAAGTGCCTTACAATCACGAGTGACAGCTGTCATGTATCCCGAGGCTGGAGGATGGAGCACAGACGCACAGACAGGAATGATGGCCGACTAGAACATGGACACAACCACCTCAACAATTCTGTCCGCCCGTTACATGCCGAGATAGTAGCACGAGCTCTGTACTAGTTCTCACTACTTTAGAACAAACCTAGTTGGATTTAAACGTCATTACCGTCGCTGGTTATTCATTCATTTACCTACCTAACTGCTTTTCATTTTCTTTCTCAATTTAGAAATGATGCTTGTGATTTTGTAGCAAAGTGCAAAAGCATTTCATTATACACGGTGTAAATAAAATCACGCACATCAATGTCGGAACCTCGTTTACGATTTTATTTTGTACTAGCTTCTGCCCGCGACTTCGTACGCGGATCCTGTTGCTTATGCCAGCGACAACGGGGTCGTCAAAATCGAAGATCTGAAACGTCTGATGTCGAATTCTAAGAGCCCGGGGACGGGAAAACAACGGGATGCGCGAGACGATTCGAGACGTTCCATATCTTTCATTTTTGTAAGTCAGAAGTCGATGCGTAGATACGCTTGGAACTCAAGCGCAATTCTCTATCCGTGAACGTCTCCGACTCGCGAGACAATGCGTGACGTTCACGATCAGCGGTCAGTCGCGCATCACGTTCCCCACTTGTCTCTAGAGACCTAGAAGTCGATGCGTAGATACGCTTGGAACTCAAGCGTAATTCTCTATCCGTGAACGTCTCCGATTCGCGAGACAACGCATGACGTTCACGATCAGTGGTCAGTCGCGCATCATATTCTTCACAGTTCTCTAGAGACCTAGATGTAGATGCGTAAATACGCTGAGAACGCAGGCGTGCTTCGTTATCCAAGAGGAAGAGAAGAGAAGAGAGGAAGAGGTTTCCACGGAGCGAGTTGCAGCCTGATGTTCTCGAACAGCATCAAGTCTCTCCTGACGTTCTTCGGTAGATTCTTGGGATCTTATGATCCTCAATCTTTTAGCTCCTTTGGAACATTGGGAAAGATTTGACCTCTTTCCAGGCATGGTTATAGTATTATTGTTATACCTGATCAATTAAAATCTAAGTGACTACTACCTACATTACTACTACACTAGGCCACCGTGTCACGAAGATAAGTGGAAAAGTCTAAAACACTCAAATAACATAAGCCCGAAGGCATATTTATTCGATAAAATAAAAAAATTAATAGGAGTTTTGTCCAGTAGAGTCAAATTTTCAATGATACCGTCGTCATCAAATATCAGTCCTAAACTGTTACCGCCTTCACCGCGTGGAGGTACTCCCAGCTTATGTTATTTTATAATTATACAGTGAAATTAGTGATAGCTTTGATTTCCACATCAGATGTTTCTGATCTTCGATTTTTATAAGTCAACAGGAAATGCCCATCAGACCGAACAACTTTTGCTAAGACGTCATTCCTATATGTGTTATGGTGTAGCTGGGCTCTTGGAGTTCCACAACAGGTGTTCCAGATCTCCGATTTTTATAAATCAACAGAGAGTGCTCATCAGATTGAACAATGTTTGCTAAGACATCATTCCTATATGTGTTATGGTGTAGCTGGGCTCTTGGAGTTCCACAACAGGTGTTCCAGATCTTCGATTTTATAAGTCAACAGAGAGTGCTCATCAGATTGAACAATTTTTGCTAAGACGTCAATCCTATATGTGTTATGGTGTAGCTGGGCTCTTGGAGTTCCACAACAGGTGTTCCAGATCTTCGATTTTTATAAATCAACAGAGAGTGGTCATCAGATTGAACAATTTTTGCTAAGACGTCATTCCTATATATGTTATAGTGTAGCTGGACTCTTGGAGTTCCACATCAGGTGTTCCAGATCTTCAAATTTATTCTCTCAACAGAAAATGCTCATCACGTGGAACAATTTTTGCTATGGTACCATTTTTGTATCTCTTATAGTTTAGCTATTCTATTGCGGTTCTGCATCAGGTGTTCAAGTTTCCAAAATAAATTATAGCCTATATGTTGCCCAGACTTAATACCTATACAACAAAAAAAAATCTTTCAAATCCGTTAAGTAGTTCCGAAGATTAGCGTGTACAAACAAACAGACAAACAGACAAACAGACAAACAGACAAACAGACAAACAGACAAACAGACAAACAGATAAACAGACAAACAGACAGAATTTTTTTTTTGGATTCGTGCTCTATTACTGTTTCTAAACCCCCCTCAATTTTTTTTTTTTAAATATTTTCAATGTACAGACACAGTTTTTTTACTGTCTTATTATATGTATAGATTCCATCCATAGGCGTCAATAACTCGACCCATAAATAACATTACTACAATTTATATAAACTTAATGTTTATAGTATCTGTTTCTCGACAACATTATGTGATTCTCACGCATGAGACTCTCCATGACTTCTTGGTCATTGTTGTTCATCGGGGTAAAAATAGGGGTAGCTCTATTATTGGGCGGTATTTCTCCTGTCGTACTGTATATATCAATATGCCCGTCCACCTGCACAGCAAGACTGAAAACAAAAAGCTATTTTCTGATAACTCTCGATTCTTATCCTAGGTATACCACTTTCTACGGGCAAGGTTGAGTGAAGACCTGGTGAAACTCCTCAGACGGTATAGATATCTAAATTTCATCATCATCCTCGTGCCCACACAGAATTTATTAGGGGTCAGCGCGGCATGTCTTCTCCAACATACATATTTCTCTATTAGTCGTCATCTCAAGAGACGGAGGGACAAGAGTCCATGTGTCGTTTCTTTGATCTTCCCCTACTAATCCACATTCATGCTCAATACAAAAAAAACCGATGGGGTCATTAATTTGACCAAGTAATTATAAACAATATTTTTATCGTTCATTCATAAGTCAATTTACACTCAACAACAAAACTAAATTAGTTTTTCAAAACAACAAAGTGACTGCTGCAGTTTCACGAAGAAGTCCCACATTTCAAAAACTAAATAATTATCAAATTTTATTCAAACAATTGTCGTTGATAGTTCTTTTACATTCTACAAACCCACATTTTGTCACTGGACACAATTTTTGCCACTGACACGGCTTTGGAAGCAAATATCTCATCATAAGAAAAAATATATTTTTGAAACCCCGATATCATTTTTCAAGAGTTGTCGATAGATACCCCATACAGCCATGTACGCAAAAATTATGGAAAGTCTCCCCTTTGTATATTTTTTAAATAATTTCTCTTCAGTTTTGTATAACGATCCATAGAAGACACCTGCGCTTCAAATCTGAACTGTGTGGTGTCATCAATCTCAGAGTTAAATGGCTGTGACATACGGACGGACAGACAGACGGACAGGATGAATCTATAAGGCTTCTGTTTTTGTCATTTGGCAACAGAACCCTAAAATAGGTAGAGCAGCTTCACTCACCAACGCCACAAGATCGTTAGCTGCCAGTGACGTAAGCAGAAGCAGATGCTTGCGGTTCCGCACCCGGCGCTCCCCTCTCCTCAGGGCTATGATGGCGCATGCGTTGCCCACGATGCCGATAGCGTACACCACCTTCACAAGCAGCACGATCCTGCCCATCGGCCGCGCGGGCACCACTGGAGACGTACTGTTGGCAACACTGCTTAAATTGGTTGAGATGCTCTCGTTCAATATGTCCACCATATTGGCCATCGTCGTTGTGAAGATATCTGACGTAGTGGCCGTCATATTGAACTCTTCGGAAGATCCTGCCATTTCTACGTCTTTCTTTGCACAGCAACAGCTTTTTCTCAGATGTTTACAATATTGCTTTACTGTTGTGTATCGATTCGGTCGTCGGATTGGCTTCGAAGTGAGAAGTCGCTATGCTCGTGAATGTTGGAAGATACATCGCACTCTTGTTTCCACGTTCTGTCTGTGAACAAGACACATTTGATTTTATTGACATATTCTTGTTAATATAGTAGGGAGGTACGTACGCCCCAGAAAAGAGGACGCTATTGATGCAAGCATGCAAGAACTAAAGACAGAGAAAAATACATTATTTGATCCGGGTTTGGGGAGTGCATTTCCCGTGTGCTATCATCATATTCTAGCTAATTAATTACTGATCACGATAGTGCGTCTCACATTTTAAACAGCAGTACTATGAACTTTAATCACAAATAATGGTTAACCAGGTTTTTGTTTTGAAAATAGGCAATTTCTCATTTTTCTGCTCTTCACATGTACCTACATAGAAATCAAAGCTTGTATACATTAAATAGTAATTTAATATAATAAATGCGAAAGTAACTCTGTCTGTCACCTTTCGCCTTGACGACTGAACCGATGTCTATGAGAGGCACACAGGCTGATGACCTTGTTCAGGACATAGAATACTATTTTCGACATCTACGCGGGCGAAGCAACAAGCGAGGGCTGCTTTTTTAACAAACTCGGGAATCAAACCAAGGAACTCGCGGCGGGTAGTCGAGCTCAGACTCACCCTTGAGACAAAAATATTAATCAGCATTTCTGCATTGTAATGACCGGCGTTTTAATAGAGTTTACTAGTAAATGATTTATTATCTCGTCGACAAGTGGTCCTCATACTGGTTACGTTATGACACATCACTGCATGTCAACCGAGGCTCATTTAAATATTTGAGGCATCATACTTTTATTTAAACTTTTACGATGCAAGAGTGTAGGGCTGCAAACGCTTAGAAATTGTATGTAATTACGGTTATGATGGTTCATGGATTCAAAGTTGTGAACATCAACAAAATGTATATTACTAAAATACAAGGAACCCCTTCGACGCGCAAACGGTTACCGCGTATTCAGCACGTTATTCTGAAAAAAAAGTTGTTTCCTACAAAAGTGCAGTACCTACACGGTAAAAATGTATGGAACAGCAATGTATGCTGTTTAAAAAAAAACTATTAAAATTTTCTGGATTCGAAATGATGTACTGAATAAGTGGTAATCGTTTGTCGTTTGTGCGTCGATGTCTCTTCCACCCCGTATATTTAGGTACAGGCTTACAGAATTCGCATGACGACTTAATAATCATAGTCAGGCTATATCGTTCCCACTGCTACGCTCAACACTCTCTCCGTGACGCCCCGTCTAGGCAGTGGGCTGTGATCCAGCACGCGGGCACGCGCTGGGTTGGTGGGTGTCACTGCTTATCTACTGTCCAATAAACCTTCATTTTCACATAATTTCCTACAGCTCTACAACCTGATTCAATTAATACTTTGACGTTTGTAAATTGCAATGTTCACTATTCTCTAAATTGACAAGCGACATCCCTGACGAGGATAACGAATGTCTACAAGTTTACAAAGTTATAATTACGGTCGATATCTGAAACAAGCGATTGCATGTAAATAAGTCATCACTATTAATGACTGCTAATGACAATAATATGTAGAAGATAGGATAAAAAGATAGCCCTGTAATTGGTACCCGTTGAAGTTTATTAGGTATCTGAGACAAAAAGAAAGTCGTTCTACAGTGTGCTGAGCGTCAGCCTAGTAGATAAAAGATACCAAAGCAAGCTTGGGGAGGATATTGTTTAGCTCAGTTACTAAAAACCCTGACATTTTGCTACGTGAAAAATAAACATAATGCCTAATAAAACCGCACTCATAAAATTCATCTTCGTACGCTGAACAGAAGGTTAGAAAATCCCAACAGTTCGATTTGCAAATGGACGGTCCATTTGAGTGTTTCCACGTGCGTAGCAGTGTGGATAAGACACGATCAAAACATTGTATATTTAAATTAATTATTTAAATCAGAGCACGTGCTACTTTTTCGGTATTGTCTCGTCGCGAATAAAAATATGTATATACATGGCAAGTTTTTTAAACTAGTGAAGTCCAATGCTATTCGTTGCTCATTACCATATTCATTTAATATTTATGTCTCTTTATTGTCTATTGAGGATTTTAGAACATCCCGATAGATTTATCAATAACAGAGTCTGTATTTTTTCAATAAGTATACAACCTAAATTAGATAAAGTACGAGTAGGTACACCTGTACACATCCTGCCATTAGGACTGAATGTGGCAAAGGAAAATCAAAGGATTGTCGATTTGACACCATGTTCGTAGCGTTTTATCCTTACCAACTGCACTATAGGTTAGTGCAATAAATATACAGGGTGTAAAAAGATGTCACTAAAAATGTTACAAATAATAAAATGCCAATAAAATAAAAAAAAACTTAAAAAAGAAAATAAAAAATGTCAATTGAAAATCATAAAATCACAAATCAGAATTATTCATACTAAAAAAATATCATTTAAATATTCATCCACATTGTAATAATAGTAATATCCCCTGAATGGACTTTTTAAATCTATTTAAAGACATACACTTAATTTTTTAAGGTAGTTTATTATAAATTTTGGGAGCAACACCGAATAAACTCTTCTTCAATAGTGCAGTTTTGCACTTGATCGAGCATAACAAATTCTCATATTGGGAACGAATTGGAGGCCATGGTTCCTGTGTCAACTTAGCTCTACTACCCATAGTATTGTATTTAGTTCTGTGATGAGTTAACGTAATACTCATCCTGTATTAAACTGATTTAACCCAGTCCGACTGAGCATCGAGCTTTACCGCCATAAGTTCTGTTTGTTATGGTATTTTGTCCAGTATAGTTCCGTTATCATATATCTTGCTCCTTAGCTTTTCAGTGAGGCTTCTTGTTATCAAATATAGCCTGCTTTTGTCTAATTAACACCTGGGCCCGAGAAAGAATGGAGCCGTGCCCCTTTCCTTTAGTTTATGGAAATCCATAATTATGCTACTGGGGCAGAGGCCGGGCGGCCTAAATATATGCTTCGGCTTAGCTTATTAGGCACCAGTTGGGAGACAATAGAAATGACGGGACAGTTGATTGTGTTTTGTTTTTATTATTGAATAGGGATAATGTGGTGATAAAATAAATAAATAATTATATAGCTTCACGACTGATTTCCTCGAATTGGACAGAGGTGTACATAGCCTAAACGAAAATATTAACCTAAAATTCGAACAATTTCTGTTCATCGTTCAGAAATGTGGGCTACAAAATTGTAAACATTGTTTTCAGCTTTCACGGTTTATGTCTAAACTTATAAGCGCCACCCCGCGATCATGGCGCTTATAACAGCGTCGAAATATCGGGAGCTCAGAATAATTGAAAATCACGGCAGATATCCCGTAAGTGACAGTGTAAGTTTTCAAAATTATAATCTATAAAAGGATTCCTTAACTTACAAAGTCCACAGAAACGGTTATAAAACAAATCATTTAGGCTATTAGCAACCAGTGACATGCCCCGAGAGGGTGCCATCACATAGAAGTTGGGCCCCATTAAACATTTTTATCAAAGATTTCCTTATTATAAATTCTATGATAAAATGGCAATTTGTTATTTTCTCGTAAGGTGTGAGATATTTATCTCCCGGGCACGAAAGGGCGCCATTATTGTAATCGTTACATCGCGCGGCATTCAGTTAATTACGACAATTGCTGCATCGCAATGTTCCAGGAGATTCACTCTGTACCAAGGAGTGAAAGTTTTTGCAAATGAACGCAACCCGGACTCTGTACATTCTAAGTAGAATAAGTAGCAATAGTAGTATAACGTCTAATATAACCTTATACATCTCTCTCATAAATCGTGTTTGTAAGAAACTGCAGACATCCCAAAAAGTTTGTCAGCAATTGCAATATGAAATGCCTTGTCGCCTGCAAACAGTAGTCATTTAGAAAAGTAGATCGACTGTTATTGCGTTCCTTCTACGAAGGCTGCAGCTTTGAGCCTTCTGCGCAGCAACTTAGTATTAAATGCGGGTTGCGCGGGCAGACTGGACCCCTAATCAGTGGCGCCTCACTACCGCTCGCTCTGTATGTATGCAGTGTAGTGTAGGTACATGCTGTGTGTACTGTGTACACACCATTACATGATAATTTGATAACGACTGCCACTTATTAGGTACAAATGACCAACAACGGGGACAGGACTACCCTTTCAAATAGTTACATTTGAGAGATAAAAGTACATTGTCATCCAGTCAACTTAACTATTTATAATTGGATAGATTCAGTCAGTCACTTGAAATAAATAATTATGTTGTAACGATAATCGATTAAATGAAATGAATGTAACGAGAACAAGCGAAGGAATCTGTGTGTTTTAATACCATTCAAATGTCCCTTAGCCCAAGCTATTGAATGTGAACATCAAAGCTTCACTTCGACTTTGATTTGATTAATTTAAATTCCATTTTCTGTTGTGGTAAATGTTCTGTTCCAACATTTATTTAGGTGAGGATAGGAATATAGTTTAATGGCAATAAAATAATCTGGTTGTAAACTCAATAGAATGTTAGTCGAAGTTTGTTTACGTTATTTTGTCGAATTTGTGCTGCTTTCACACATTTTTGACGATATAAAATTCAGCAGTTGAGTGATCAATAGTGATCGGATATTCGTATGCATATTTACCTAAAGTACGTTTTTATGGAAGCGGCTTCTTAAAATGCCAATTTTTCTCGGGATCGCGGTATTTTAGAAATAATACAGTGTGTATAAAATGTAGTACTCATAAGCATAATAAATATTTAAAATCTATTTAAAACCAGGCAAGCAATTTGTTGAAAATAACACGTAAAAGTACAAAATTATACGATTTAAATTTCTGCTGCTGAATATTCGTATAGGAAAAATGGTAAATATGACAATTAATTTGAACTAAAACACTAAAATGAAAAAAAGACTATGTATTTAAATAAACCGGGACTTTTTCCGTACTGACGCGCGCTCTATACTTGTCAACACTTTCGGCAAATATGCATCCGAATATCTGATCCCTGGTGATCAATATAGTGTTATTGTGAGATTAGATGTAAACAGTTTTGTTTTTTTATTTACATTTTCGTTTTTACGTTTTACATCGTGTCCCACCCGTGTGTTGGAGACTTGGAGGCGCGACGAATGCATTTGATTGATGATGTTTGTGGACTCTCGGATGTCAGGCAATGCATGACGGTGTTTATACAATTACGTTGTCAGCAGCATCGCTTGCGCGGAAATCGGTCAAGTAAGACAAATGTTTGTGTACTAATAATAGAACAGAATAATAAAGAGTATACTGTATAGGTAGGTATGGGTTGCATGATAATATGTAATGATCACACCTTTTGCATGTGGAACTGAGCATATTTTTGCGGGCGGTTGGGACGAGGGCGGTGCTGCGTTCTGCATTTAGATGCATAGTATTTGTGGACCAAAAATTGAATACTCTTGCATAACATTTTACTGCCATGGCTTTCCGCAAAGTAACGACTGATTCCATAACTTTATAGAATCCTGATTTCTGATAGCTTCACTTTTTAATCGAATAATCGAAACGAGATGATAAGTAGTCAGCGAACAGACAGACCGACATGTCATCGTCATGGTGATTTGTTTTATGTGAAGAATAGTTTATTGCGACTCTCAAACTAATAATGTGCGTGAAGATTTATGTATTCAAATTAATTACACAACACAACGCGCCATAAAGCTTAAGTATTCATTACATTTCACATAAAATTAACCCATGTATGGCTTCGTCATTCCGATATCGAGAGTTGGAGCCGAACTCAATATTTAGGAGTTTGTAATCTGAAGGGATTTAAGCTCGTTTTCACTAACGTTACGGTACACCAGACACCTTAATGTAATGCGTATAAAAAGCGCAATGTTCACTTGTCAACGTATCGGCTTAGGACCGAGAGTTTTTAGAAAATAATCAAAAACACGATATTATCAAATTCAAATTGATTTTGTGAACATAGGGTAAAAATATACAGATGTTATATAGATAAATGTTGGTCCATAGGTAATCAAATCTCAATTTACAAAATAAAAACCAAAAAAATTAAGTTAACAAGTATCTGCTTAGCCTTTTTCCCACTATGTTGGGGTCGGCTTTCAGTCTAACCGGATGCAGCTGAGTACCAGTATTTTACGTGGAGCGACTACCTATCTGACCTCCACAACCCAGTTACCTAATACTGGGTAATAAGATACTCCTTGGTAAGACTGGTAGTCAGACTTTCGGGCCACTGACTACCTGTTTCAATGATCTACAAATGAAAGCCGGTACCAAAGCCGGTACCAGGCTTAAAGTGCTTTCCGAGGTACGGAGGAAACGGTAGGTAATGCGTGGTCACCCATGCACTGACCAAACTAGGCAAGCGAGGCTTAAACCTGAAGATCGACCCGAGCGGCTGTTGTTATTTAGCCGTGAGCTCCTTACGTCGTTCACTTAACGTTGATTTCACCAAACCTAGCTAGAATGTCATCGGATCGGAACGGATTATCGTGTATTTAAAGCCTATATTATTAACCCGTGCACAGCAGCTTGACCGCGAGCTTCTTTCGCGACACGTGATCGTAGCCGAAAGGATGCTGCGACGTGCGATCGGCTCCGTTCGTCTGTCGTATGTCGTATCCGATCGGATACATTCGGGTGATTAGAACACGACAACACGTTGGGAATGAAACTATTTGACTGGGCGCGGACGCGATCGGCTGTCACCGCATCCGTTCGCATCCTTTCCGATCCTATGCGATGAGCGCCGTATGTTGGAAATCATCCTTTACAGTACTCGGTTGCTAATATCGCACATCGGATTTTAGAAAAAGTTCGGTTGTGTAGTGACTCGCTGTTGTCTGTGTGGCCAACTCTTACAAAAGTCGATGTGCCCGGCCAGGGTGCTTCCCCAAGGAATAACTAAATACACACATCGTTTTAGATATTAGAATAAAACATTTCAATAACAATGTGGGTAGCTCGGCGACGGATCAGAAAGTGGTTGGGAATTATCATAAGGTGACGCATGTGGGCTTCTTCGCTTGATATTACAAGGTTAACGCCTTTCAAAAAGTAAGAAGTGTCCTTTGAAATCCCTAAACGTGCCATACCTGTACTGCAGTATATACGTACATAGGTTCAACAACATCTACCTACATAATATTAGTGATGTATTTCTACAGGCAGGTTCTTAGAAGTATGACTTTTTATGATAATTTTATTTCTCTACTTTATTGAAAATGTTCACTTTGCTTTGGGAGCAGTAAACACCTACTTATACAACATCAAATAAGATTCAACACAATTAATCATATAAGTATATGATTATGTAAGCAACCCCACGAGTGGGAGCCGAGGATATTAATGCCGAATACGACTCAATAATTACTTACATTATATGGCTTCAAATGATCAGCATTCATTCCTCGTCCAGCTTACGAATGTTTGGCAGAGCTTACAGGTATTAGATGCTGTATTCGTAGCCACCTGATAAACTTTTAACAAGCTGTTTGAAAAAGCTTTTCATTCAAGAAAATTAATTCACGAGGGCAGATTGATACATTTTGAAAGAATTTAAGAAGTATTTGAATTAAAGGTATAATTCCAATCATTCATCTACAAAATGTCGTGGAGAGAAAAACTCGACCATGAAGGGTGACGTACCATAATAATTCTGTGAAAATTTCAACTGTCTACCTATTACGGATCATGAGATACAGCCCGCTGACGGACAGACGGACGGACAGCAGAGGCTTAGTAATAGGGTCCCGTTGGTTACCCTTTGGGTATGGGACCCTAAAAACATCATCTTTCTATAAGATTGCGATACCTGGTTATATGTCTTTGCGTCAAAAAAAATGTGTTGTGAGTCTGTACCTAAGTACCCAACTACGTAATATTGCCTAATATCCGCATAGGTCGGAGAAGCTCGTGGCTAAATAATAACAGCCGCTCGGGTCGATCTTTAGGTTTAGCCGTGCTTGCGTAGGTTGGTCTGTGGAGGGGTGACCACCCATTACATACCGAGTTTCCTCCGTGCCTCGGAAAGCACGCGAAGCCGTTGGTCCCGGCTGTCATTTGTAGAACTACAGGACAGTCGGTACAGGTAGTTTACTAGTGGCCCAAAAAGTCTGATAACCAGTCTTACCAAGGGGTATTGTATTACCCAATACTAACTGGGTTGTGGAGGTCAGATAGGCAGTCGCTCCATGTAAAATACTGGTATTCAGCTGCATCCGGTTAGACTGCAAGCCGACCCCAACTTAGTTGGGAAAAGGCTAGGCAGATGATCCGCATAGGTTGGCTGAAGTAGAATAGTTTCTGGCCAATCGTGAGTTCAAGTCATCCGGCTTTAAGGCATATCTCGCAACACGAGGGTCATAGGTCAAATTGAATTCTTGATGGTAAAGCGCCAGGACATCTGTTTGAAACGAACCTTACCGATATGAATACTGGCAAGTAGATATCTAATCACTTATTTCTGTTTTTGATCGGGCTTGTTTATTTTAGTGAAATGGTTAATGTGCTTGTCTTATGAAGTTATAAATAACGAATTATCACAAAAGTGCCTATATTATTTTAGCTAAGAAATTTATATTGATACATTTTTCGCAACATGATTGTGTTAAAGTATAAGATGTTATAAAACAGTAAACGTCTGAAAAAAGATATTGAGATGTTTGTAGACATATTATTTATATTATGGATTTTATTTAACATTCATAGTGGATATTTTTTGTGCTAAAAGTTTGACCATGAATTGTTTCTTCTGTATTATTTATGTAACTAGGTACTATTTTAAAGAGGAAAGATTTTTTTTTGTTTGTACCGTATAAGCTCCGAAACGACCGATTTTAACCATTTTTTCACCAATAGAAAGTTAAATTATCAGGAAGTAACATACAAAGAACAGACGAAGACGCGGGCGAAGTGCTAGTCTATTATAAGTAAAGAGTTTCGAAAAAAAGGCACAAAAGAAATTACAATTTTGTTAGGTTTGAAGTAATCGTTAGACAGCAGCTGATATCTAATGCGATGATCATTATGATAAGCTATCACAACGAGTTGTAGCAGCTTTCATTAGCAGCACTACTAGTACAATATTGATAACCAGCGCGACGTACAGCCCTTTGTATCTCTCCGATAACAGACATATTTATTATTTGCGCTCGTATTAAAAACGAATTTGGGTTGGTTGATAGAAACAAACTGATTTTTAGACGAGCAGTTTAGGAGTTATGAGGTAACATATTCCGTCGAATAAATTAACAAACCTATCCTGTCAAAGGCATAATCCTCAATTGGATGTACCGTAGTCGAATAAAAAGAACATATTAATCAGTCTGTCAATACATAATGTAGCTTACTATTCGTCCATCTTTGTGTTGGGTATAGAAAGATCAATGGTAGCTAGCAAACGATATTCAACGCCCGTAAGAGCGATCTCTCCTGTTTCTAGATTGCTTGGCGCTTATGGCGCTTGGTGAAACAGCAAACATTTTTGGTAGTGTCCGACCGAAACAGAATTTTCAGCCGAAACTGAAAAAGAACCTTCGGCTCTGGTCCAGGTTTCGGCCGAAACCGAAACTTAACTGGTGAAGATCCTCAAACAGGAAAATTTTCTTAAGGAGTTCGGTTGAAAAAAAAATTTGACTCTTTATGCTAATTGTGTCAGCCGATGCGATATGGGAAGTCCAGATAGTTTTTTCAACCTATGTTCCTTGGGAATAGTGTCCAGTTTGATGGTCAGAATCTCCACATAATAGGTATTACGCTTATTTTACACCCTGTAGTAAATACGGGGTGTAAACAGACCCTTCACGAAGCCGTCAACCAAGTATTCTGTACATCAAACTAAGTAATTTTACGCAAAAATTATTGCTGGGAAACGACTTTTTTTTTTGGGGTGAGTAATTACGTTTTACGGTAAAACTCAATGTAACAGGCTCAAAACATTGTGCTGATGCATGGATTGAATAATACGGGGGTCGTGAAGGTGTTTAATGTAAAAAAAAATCATTAGAAACATGTATTTTAAAAAAAACTTGTGAAAATTTGTAACTTTGACCCCCAATATCTCCGTAACTAGAGGTTCCCAGGTATGGTCTAGAACAAAAAAAATGATCGCAATAACGGGGAGAACAAGTACCCTTCGGCTTCGTTAAGGGTCTTTTTACACCCTTTATTTAAATTCTTATGGAATTTTAAAATCCTATTTTTACAATCAATGGATGTAAAATACCCTTACCGAAGCAGTCTTTGAGATTTTTTTTTTGTTCGGGACTATAATCCAGAAACTCGCCTTACGCTGCTACGTGGCATATCGAAAGTCAAAATTCCAACTCGTCCACTCGTTATTTTTGAATACAAGTTTAAAATGTTATAACTTTACTTTAAACACCTGACCCGTGTACTATTCACATGAGCATAATGTTTTGGGTATTGACATTAAAGTAAACTGTGATCTTTGTGGAGCCGAAGTTCCGGCCAATAATCGGCCGAAACTGTGGCCGAACTCTCGGTCGGACACTCATTTTTGGGCGAGTTTGACTGAGCAAGCGCAACCGAACAGCAAGCTTATATTTAGGCATTATTTTATGCTTCGCGTATTGTTAGTGAAATCGGTGAAAGCTTTTATTGATGGTTATAGTCGAGTGTATTGCTAACTACCCTCCAAGTGAAATCGTGAAGTGGAATGCTTTGTTTGTGTTAAGTGTTGACGCGGGCGCTTGGTAAGAAGCCTTCAGCTTGGGAAACTTCCAGTTTGTAAAGGGTAATCGATTTTGGTGGTTAACAGCATTGTTATTGATTTATGTGTGACTATACGAGGTGTAAACGGGCCCTTCACGAAGCCATCGACTAAGCATTCTGTACATCAAACTAAGTAACTCGATGCATACGTTATTGCTGGAGAACAACTTTTATATTTCTGGTCATAAATCACGGTTTACGGCAGGACTCAATGTAACGCACTCAAAATATTGTGCTGATGGATGCATTAAATATCACAAGGGTCGTGGAGGTATTAAAAGTAAATTATAACACTAAATCCTTGTATTTAAAACAAAACCTCTGAAAAAGTTGAAACTTAATTGTCCTCCAATAACACCGTAACTAGAAGGTTCCCAGTCTTCCCAGGCATGGTCCAGAACAGAAAAAAACGGGGAGAATAAGTGCCTTTCGGCTTCGTTAAGGGTGGATTTACATCCTTTATTATGTTGCATGAGGCCCTTGGGCGGCATAAAAACTCTGACACCAGGCTAGGCACTAACCGTACGATAAAGAAAGAAAGACCTGGTGAGTATCAAATAATAAAAAAACTACATTTCCAACATCTTAATATGTTTTTAACTTCATTTGACGCTTTTATTTCTACAAAAGCTAGCGGTGTTAATTATCAAGACACCCACATTTCGTTAGTTAATAGTTGTTAACACTGTAAATAGGATTTTAAATCTAAGTATTTCCTTTTTTCCAACACAATCTTCTTAAATGACGTAGCATTTAACATTATTGAGTCACATGAAAGTGACAAAATATACAACGTGTAACAGAAAGGGTATAGTCATATGAAAGGATATGCTGCAGACCATCAAACTGAACAACTTCCTCCATGGGTCCAATATCGTAAATGCGAAAAAAATATCAGATGTCCCATACAAAATTTCAATACCTACTCGACCCAAATGTATGGGACAGCGGATTATTTTTTTGCATTTACGATATTGGACCCATGGAGGAAGTTGTTCAGTTTGATGGTCTGTAGCATATCCTTTCATATGACTATACCCTTTCTGTTACACGTTGTATAATAAACTGTAGCGAAGCAAAAAATTACCAAAGAAAATCTGTAAACCTATAAAAACCTTCATCCCATTCCACATCCAAGATTCTCATAATCTTCAGAAATAAACGAAAAACAACACTTACAACAATTCAACGTGTCACTGAACGCAATCAAAAAGTTTTGTATTCCAAAAAGTGTTGCGGCTACGCGATCGCTACGCCGTGCTACGAACTTTGCTACGAGTGCTACGAGCGGGGCGCACGCGGGCGAACTCCGCCAACACTTCACCACTACTGAACCGATAGCTACTGGCTACACAACACTGGATCTGTTTACTGACGCCAGTAACTAGCGCGTGCCAAGCTTCCAATCATCCGAACTTAAGCATGAGGATAACGACACAATAGTAGGAAAAATTGGTTGAAAGGTATCATTGATTGTTATTTGTGGTGTAACTACATAGTTTGTGTGACGAACTTGGCTTCTCCCAGTGATAGTGTTTAGTTATAATTTAATTTAAATATGTACGTTTAATTAGTGACTTGCTACCAGGTAAATTCTGTAGTATAGTCAAGATATTTGATTTACGTCATAACAGGAGTGTACAGGCGCAGGACATCAAGCTACTACAATCTGTCAAATTTCTTTAATGGATTTCAACTTCATCGCTAAAGCATAATGCGGGTTGCACACCAAGAGCTAAGCTAAGTTAGTATAGCTTAGCTCGCATAGCTGACGCAGTTTTTCAGGGTAGAATTAGCTCGTGTAACTGCGCATCGGATACACAACTAACTTAGCTTCACATGGCTTAGTTTGGATAGTTTGCAGTATGCACAGGAGTATGAAGAACTGCGTCAGCTATGCGAGCTAAGCTAAACTAAGTTAGCTTAGTTTCGGTCTGCAACCCGCATTAGGCTCAAGGTTGATTGGGAAAATTTGACAGTTTCGGGTAGCTTGATGTGCTGGCGTCTGTACCTGATACAAAAATAACCGGCTAAGTGCGAGTCGGACTCGCGCAGGAAGGGTTCCCTATCATTGTAGTAGGGGAGCCCACTTTAATGTTTAATTTATTTGTATTAATTGTTGTTATATATATACACACTCTGAGAAACTTTCAACTGTCTACCTATTACGGATCATGAGATACAGCCCGCTGACAGACTGACGGATGGACGGACGGACGAACAACGGAGGCTTAGTAATAGGGTCCCGTTGGTTATCCTTTGGGTACGGAACCATAAAAATATGTACCACAGATCTTTGATATTTTTTTATGTACTACGAAGCGATAGTCTTGTCGTGCAAAACTCAGAAATTCACAGCTAAAACAGAAACACATCGTGTGTGCGGGGATTATGATATATTTGATATGATGCTAAAAGCTGCTCTACCTACATATTAACCGACTAAAAAAAGGAGGTTATCAATTCGACGCTTATATTTATTATTATTGTTTCTAGGAACCATCATACAAAGACGTTATAATAAAAAAGGTTTTTCGAACTATTTTGAAATTCAGGATCACTCGTTTTCGAACATTTTTTTGGCTTTCGCATAATGGAACACGCCTTGTCACTGCAAAATGGTTACATTACTATAGAGGGCAAGTAAAAAAAGTAGGGTTGAGGTAGATGGGCAAGAAATCCAAAACTTCAATGAGTATATTTATTTACCATGGACATGACATCCATGACGAAAAAACCGAAAATTTTGGTCGCGCCATCTTGTATTTTCATTTTGATTCGTTTGCGTTATCAGCGACCCCGGAAACCATGAAAAAGACACCTATGATGAAAAATTCGTTAATTTTCGTATCTACCATCTTTGATTTTGATTTTGACGATATATTCGTTTAGAACGCCCACGATAACCATGAAAATTGCACCCATGATTTTAATTTTGACCCCATATACACATAAATCATAGATAAAAACATAACCCTTCTTTTCAGTAGTAGTAGGTTAAAATAATTAAGTAGAGCAGTCTGCATGACATAACAAGAGCGCGATAGCATGATTGTGCGAGTAAGAAGTGAAAAACATTTGACGATATTCCAGAAATCAATTGACGATATTCCTGCGTCCTTCTACCTCGGCCGCTAGACCATAGACTACTACCGCTAGGCGGTCACTGAGGAAATATGGCAAACGCTTCTGTATAATTATAATATGAGTGTTTTGCTATACTAATAATTTTCAGTTAACGTTAATTTTAGTGTTTTATTTTTATTTTGTCGTTTCATTCAACAGTGGCCCTTCGATAAAATCGAATAATAACACAAATCTAAGGACAGAGACTGCGTATTTTTTTAGAGCAAAAACCGAGAAATTTGACAATATTATAGAAATCAAATTAGAAAATAAAAGATTTTAACAAAAAGTAACAAGGCAACTTTGTAGATCAAGATATAAAGTATTTATTGCCTCGATAGATTTTGTGATTTAGCCTCTGTTGTCTCAGAAGAACTGCGGAGATAGACCTCGGACTCGCGTTGGGCGCGAGAGACCTCTTTTCAACGCCAGATTTATTTACGCCACAAGGGCGAGTTTTATGAACTTCAAAAAAATACGTAGTTATTAAGCCTATAACCAATATGATGGTGCACCAAAAATAATTGCAATTCCTTTATAACTTTAGTCAAAAAAACATTGTAAACCTGCGCAAATATTTCGACGGGCTGTCAATGCTACTGGACTGGGCCCTTAATGTAGTTAAGGCTATACTTTCAAAATATCTGGCAACTGCTCTCATACATACATATGTATATATTTGTTCGCGGCCGCATAATTGTTACTACGCTCTTACACAGGCCTCGGTGTATACAATGCCTTACGATATTCTCTATTATCTATGTAAACAAGTGCTTTTGATTATACTAATTATTAAGTTATTTCCGATAATAATTTCATTATACTTATTGATATCAGATAATAGATTATTTTAGGTTCATAGACTCATAGTTAAATGCGGATACTAGGTTTACGTTACCAGGATAATTGATATCCTATTATCATCATACTGATGATGAACGTGATGATGGACTGCCTCGTCGGTCTAGTGGTCGCAAGCACGACTACTGAGCGGTGATCGGGCAAAGTGTTACTGGGTTTTTTCATCAAGAATTTCTCAGTAGCAGCCACGGAGTCTGATTGATGGCAATAGGCTCGCCCACTATAACATGGGACTTAAACATAACTGGCCAAATTAGGTACACCTCTGCCTAACCTTTCGGGGATTACAGGCGCAATGTTATGTTATGTTATGATGACCAACTGGTAGAAAGTATTTTGATAGATCATAACGTAACACAGGTATTGGCTATCAGGGACCCACCTGATACCTACTTATCGAACTAGTTATCGCGAGAGAATTGAATCAGACTACTCTTGTACCACCTACTCTTTGACAGGTTAAAAAACTAACTTGTGTCCCTGATTGTTTGTGTCGGCATTATTTCCCAAAGGTTATCGTTTCACTATTTGTCAACTGTAGGTACCGTCAATGCAGGAAAACGTGGACGTTACACCAGTTCGTCCACTGTGACGTACATACAAGGTGTAAACGGAACTCTCGTGAAGCCGTCAACCAAGCATTCTGTACATCAAACTAAGTAACTCTACGCAAATATTATTGCTCGGAAACAACTTTTTTTTTTGCGGTGAAAAATCACGGTTTCACGGAAAAACTCAATGTTACGCACTCAAAACATTGTGCTGATGAATGCATTAAATATTACGGTGGTCGTGGAGGTATTTAAAGTAAAGTTATAACATTAAAAACTTGTATTTATAAAAAAAAACTAGTCAAATAGTTGGAACATTGACCTCGAATATGTCCATAACTAGAAGGTAACCAAAAAAAATCGCAATGACGGGGCAACAAGTGCCTTTCGGCTTCGTTAAGGGTATTTTACACCCATTATACCTACAATTATACGTTTTTTATGTTTATTGTGTTTTCAGCCGCGTCAGACGCTTCCTGAAATAGTAGTTACTTTACCTTAATGCTGAAACGATTTCTTTGCCAAATTGCTTGAAAAGCCATTATGGTTCAATTGGAATTAACCGCAACAATTAAATGTTTTAATTAAGTGTTCTCACTTTTAACTAATGTAAGTAATAAACGTGAAAGTGAGTTTGTTTATTTGTTTGTGACGAGTTCATTTAAAAATTGGTCGGATTTTGATGAAGTTTGACACACAGATAGAATGTGACCTAGCTTATTAATTTATTTTCGGTAGTATCTTCAATCTCGCAAAAATCTTGCAAAAGCTCAAATTACCGATAATTGTAATGATAACATAACTTCACGCCTGTAATCCCCGGAGGCTTAGGCAAAGGTGTACCTAATAGTACACCCAAATTTCGCCATGCAAAAGGGGGGAGCATATTGCCATCAACGCGCAAATCCAAACTCCGTGGCTCCTACTGAGAAATTCCTGGTGGAAAAATCCAATAAAACTTTGCCCGACCTGGGAATCGAACCCAGGACCTCATGCTCAGCAGTCTCGCTTGCGACCCCGAGACCAACGAGGCAATTGTTATGATATTGTACCTTAAAATACCTAAGTTAGTTACAGAAACTTTTCAAGCTAGTTAAACAAGTAGCCCGTAAACAAGTTTCTTCTAGAAGATTCGCTCTAAATTCGAACAAACAAGGGCATGTCCGAATGGCCGTGTGTTCGTCTCGCCTAGGTGAATGACTCTACTCTATGGGACAGCACACGATTGTTCCATGCTCTTATCTTATCAGCACTACTCTGTGATGTGTATGTGCAACTAGAACAGAGTACATTATACATCACTCATCAGCGAGCATACTGACAATTTGGGCGATTGATAAAACGGATGGGTAATCACAAATATGCATACAAAAATGTTTAGATCTATTGCAATAAATTGTACTTTGATTTAGAGAGATTCTGAACTAAACTATACGTTCATTTGGAGTACGATTTCTTTGACAGAGTCGCATGTGGTCTTAGGAGATAGTACGTAGTCTTAAAAGTATAGGTGCTGTCTTGTTCGTCGTGATCTTACTAAACTATCCTTGTTAGTTCATAAGTGTCTACTTCAGTTTACTGAGGTAATTCATCAAACTATTTTTCGTAGAACCTAGACTTTGAAGCACAATGCAGTCCCGCTCTCCCGAGCGTGAAAACACCATTCACCTTCTTAGGTAAAATGCAAGAGCAGCTTTTATTGTTGACAGCATAAAATAAATGGGGTTAGAAGTGTCGACGACACGACCGCAAGTGTTGAACGTGATGACGTCTATAAAAGAAATAAATTCAGAGTTTTCTTGGTGATTGCTCTGTAAACATGGAACCTTAGCTAAGGTTATAAAACATGCTGCGGGACTGTTCGGGACTGTTCGAAAGAGATACCGTGGCCCTGGAACACAAAGGGCAATGAAGGAACATGGATGGGTTTTAGTCAGTAAGAGTCTGACACTCCCTCCCACTCCACCCAGAGCGGGAGAAGTCATTTGATGATTTCCCATCCGTAAAAAAAAAAAAAAAAAAAAGTTTATAAAACATACAACTATATCAATCAAAACTTATACTGTCACTTACGGGATGCCTTCTGTGATTGTGCATTATTTTGAGCTGCCGATATTTCGACGCTATTGCAAGCTTAAAACAGTGTTTGAACTATAACAATATTACATGTGTGTCAAGTACTGTTTTTAGGGTTCCGTAGTCAACAAGGAAAGGAACCCTTATAGTTTCGCCATGTCCGTCTGTCTGTCCGCAGCTTAGCTCAAAGACTCTTAGTACTAGAAAGCTGTAATTTGGCATGAATATACAAATTAGTTACGCTATGCGAAAAGTATTTTTTAGGGTACCTGTACCTACCTACACGTAAAGTAGGGTTTTTTCCCTCGCGTACCCCATAGTGTGTATGTCGTTGGATAGGTCTTTAAAAAATATTGCGAATTTGTTCAAATAATTTTTTGATTAAGGGATTTCTTTGTGAAATATGTATTTAGCTTTAAAGTGCTAATTTTGTTAGACTCAAGTGTCCCCCCCCCCCTCTACCAGCTAAACAGTGTTTGGGTATGTGAAAAAATGCACGGTGGTAGTATATAAATAATACATTTCTTTACTGCCATAAAAAAGGGTACCTACAGAAAAATGTGGGATCCTGGCTCCAGAGCTAGGTTAGAGTACCTGTATTTCAGGAGCCAAACGAAATTAATAGGAAAACTATCAGAATCATAAACATATAAACATAAACATAATCTATGGAAGCACAAGTTTTTCAACTGCAAATATAACTTTGTTTTATTATTACAATAAAAATCATCATTGGGAAGCAAATTCGCATATTATAGTAGGGGAGCCCACAATGCTAAATGGGGATTTACTCGAGCGTCGTAGAGACCTATTGGGTTGCAAAGCTTATAAGAAGAAAAAAATGTTATTGATATATACCTTTTCATCGGTGGGGGCAGCGGCTATAGATTTTTAAATATGTAAAAAAAAACTGTTGCATGGACATCCTCGAGCGCGTCAGATATTGATAGCATCAATGCCCTACGTATTTTTAATAATGTACGTATGTTAATCTGATCGTTTGCATGATGCGGGTGGTTGTATGTAAAGGTTGAAAATGAAAAAAAAAAAATTTATCGAGCGCGTCAGATTTTCTAAGGGAGTGTTAAGTGCACCAAAAAAAAGCTCTCATTCACTAATCTGACGATTTCGATGGGACGCAAACTCGCGGCCATTTTCATAATGTGCAAAAAAAATTCGCCATTTTGAAATACTCAAGCGCGTCGGATTAAGATATATATGGTTCATCTTTATGTTCTAAACGTACTGTCTCATAATCTGACTATTATCTAGAGGGATTCGCCTGATCTGACAAAAAAATATTAGAAAAACGGTTCACCCTAAAGGCCATCCCTGTAACTTCCCGCTAATTCCATTCCTGGGCGCTTAAAATTGTACATATGACATGTGACATGTGTTTCGGAGCTATTTCCCGAAACTTCCGGTGCATTGTCATGTTCCACTACACTTTGATCTAGTAAATACTGAAAGTCTCGCGGTATTTTAATTGCAGTAAATAATTTATAGCACTGTGCGTGATATAAATCATTTAATGATGATTCCATCGACAATTCGAGGTTATCATATTATGTTCCTCGAGACTTTCGGATAACCGGCTTGCTCCGACGATATTCCAAAATATTTACTCATTTTTTTAATGTTTCTACTGTAAATTTAATTGTTTTTTGTAAGGTACTTTCACCACAAAAAACACATTTTAAATTAATATCACTCATATTAAATATTAATAAACTTGAATTCATATAAATAATATTAAAATAGCAAAAAAAGCCAAAACGTTGGAAACACGTTGTAAACAGTATGCCACGAACGAGTCTTTATGATCAGCTGTGATGGCGTCATGGCAGCAGAAACCAGAGTGGGGACGGAGGGAGAGAGTAATAGATAGAGAGGAATAGAAACGCGGAGAAGGAAATGTAGGCATCACGCAGCTGCACGCATTTAACTTTATCGACGATTTTTTGTTATTTCGGCTTGCGGAAATCGTCAGATTATATATTTTTCATTATTCTTGAATTATTTCCTTTAAAATAAAAAAAAATTTAGCTACGCTCGAGAATGTCGAGATGACGTTTTTTTTTTACAACTTTGCTGTCCTCCCCTTTCTTTACGTCACTCTCAAATTGTCAGATTAGTGGAATATACACTTTTTAGGATGTAATTAACTCACCCTACCTTAATCTGACGCGCTCGAGAATTTCTAATGGTATTTTTTTTTTTACTAATCTGATCCTGTATCCTTCACGGGCGGCCTTATATATGGGCCTCATATTTGGTGGAGGTACTTAACCGGGTACAAGGTATCCCCCTGTATATTAATCTGCCGCGCTTTAGTAAATCCCGAAATCCCTTCTAGGGCTCCCCTACCATTATGATGGGCAACTACGGAAACTATCCCACATTGTGCGTGGCCCGACTCGAATTTGACCGGTTTTTTTTAAACCACTTATATATTATTTTCTCTACTTATCAATAGTACCCAAGTACACACGCCACCACATCAAGCTACTACAATCTGTCAAAATTTCTTTAATAGATTTTCAACTTTATCGCTAAAGCATTAGGTTCAACGTTGATTGGTAAAAATTGAGAGTTTCGGGTAGCTTGATGTGCTGGCGTCTGTACATATCCCCAGTTAATAATTTATGCGGTTTTTTATAATTGAGGTATTACAGCTACATTACTCCACTCACCTACTTAACAGTGCAGTGACCTCGCATGCACAAAGGTGCACCTTGATTCATATTTTTTGCGAAGTTACGTAAAAACCCCGAGTCAATGATATCATCTGCATCTAAGTGTGAATGACAGTTCATGACGATGATTAAATACCAATGTTATTATAATTTCTAGACTAACACCCGTATCTATAAAGTCAAAGTAATTACTTGAGTTTAAGTTATTACATATGCAAATATTTTTATACAATAGACGAGAATTTAAACGAAATAAGAGCCGTCAAAGGAATCAAAACTAACCCTGGTGTGAACTGGTATCTAAAGTCAAGTTAAAGTAGATACTTGAGCTATGGAAGCATTTTATAATTTTTTGTGGAATAGACAAGTATTTGAACGAAGTAAGAACCCACAAAATAAGCAAAGCTAAGAATTCTAACTTTTGACAGTTCTAACTACAAGCAATTACTAAACTACAGAATAAAAGTCGTATCTTTAATAATAACCTTTACTGAAGTGAACACTTTGACTCGTTTATAGATACGGGTGTTAGTCACGCTTGAAAGCCAATATTTTAGTTGCGTAGAATTTCAGCATGGTCTTTACTCATCTGGTAGCCTACCTGCTTAGTCCTACCTTCCGTGAAATTCACGTGAAGTATAGTGTTTTAACCCCCGACGTAAAAAGAGGGGTGTTATAAGTTTGACTGCTGTGTGTGTGTGTGTGTGGCTGTCTCTGGCACCGGAGCTCTTAAAGGAGTTAACCAATTTGGATGCAATTTTAGTGTTGTTAAACATAAAATCGAAGTCAGGAGCGTGAGTTTATGTATGTGTGTATCTAAACAAGATTCACACACACAAACTCACGCATTTTCCCACGGGGATAGTTAGAAACCACAGAACGCCACCTGCTACAATACGCCACATACTCCTTGCCTCATCTACGGTCATACATCTGGTCATACACGCAAGCCGGTTGCAAGTGCTACGCTCCTGCCCTTTCTGAAGAACCTCACCAATAAGGTCAGTGTAGGTGTGTGTGTGATGTTTAGAAACTTATGATAAAATGTTAGCACGTGAAGCGATTTTCTGAATACAAGAATCTGGAGCACACAACTTTATTATGTTGAGGTTTTACTGCAGGACGTGTTCTACTTAGCTACTCTGACACGTAACCTAACGCTATGTACCAGCTAGCTCGTCCTCATGGTTCGCCAAAAACCTATTGTTTATTGATTGTCATTAGTCGACAGCCGACCACTCAACCATTCCGCCAGCCAAGCTTATGTCTCTTTATTTTAGTACAACTTTGCATAAACACAATGGCGACTCCTTTTACGGCGCGCGTTCCATCGCTCGCTTCCTTTACGGATAAGGCACCTGCGCCCCTATAAGGCAAGTTATGAACCCACCGGGCGATGTATTGCCACTTGTTTCCAAAGACATTGCTAATCTTTCAGTTATGTTATCATATCATGATCTGCGTGATCCTAATTGTTAGCGTTTCTTTGTAAATTTTCCGTTTCTATGTTGTGCTTTTAATTTTATACCTTGTGTTGTTGTGGTTTTAATTGTATACCATGTACCGGGTGGAAGGGACACCGACGCACAAACGGTTACCACGTATTTAGTACATCATTCTGAATCCCCATAACGAAATTTTTTATCAATAATTTGAAAAAAAAGCGCTTTTCCATACATTTTGACCGTGCAAGTATTGTACTTTTGTAGGAAACAGCTGTTATTTTTAACTATTAAATAAACTAAAATAAATAAACTCTCATCCAACTATAAAAGGGCATCATAAAACTCTTCTCCAACCCCCTGGCTGGAGGCCTTACTCTCAAGGCACCCGTAGGATAGTCCGGTAACAGAAACCAGCTTCATAGGACCTGCGAGATGGCATTAAAAAAAAAACTTCTTCAGCGCTGTCAACTGGTAATGTGCCCAAGAGACTGGCGGCGTTGCCACGTTGTATGGCTTGAGGAATAAGTGATGTTTCAGATAAAACGACCCATGGATAATTAGGTATTTCTTACGCGCAAGTCATGAAGTAGACAGTCGTTTATGGCCGTCCGCCTCTTGGTAGGTATTTTCTTCATGAGCTGAATAAAGCTAGCTCGTAAAGACCCTGTTGACAATGAAATAGGGGCGTTACACTGTCACATGAATCCACTGAATAATTATTTATTTTAGCTGTAAGTAAAACATTCGATGAATTTTATTCTTTGCCTACTTTACGGCTTGGCCAATCTGTAGATATCGGGTGGAAGGGACACCGACGCGAAAACGGTTACCACGTATTCAGTACATCATTCTGAGCCCCCCACTTAGAAATTTATCATCGGTTATTAAAAAAAAAACAGCTTTATCATACATTTTTACCGTGTAGGTATTGCACTTTTGTATGAAATTGCAATTTTTTTTTGGTCTTATTAGAGTAACAGAAACCAAAACAACAGTTTTAAGAATTTTTGTCTGTCTATTTGTCTTTCTATCTGTATGTTTGTACGCACATCACACAAAAACTACTGCATGCATTTGAACGCAGTTATCACCGCTCTACTGCTAGATGCTTAACTTAAAATATAGGTTACATTAGATATAGTTTTAGACTCGATAGGTGGCGCTGTGCGAAGCAAGGGTGGGTCGCTAGTAAATGAAATAAATAGCGCATGTCGCCTCACCTGCAGTCCTAAACGGGCCGTTCGGGCGCTCCCTCACCGAAGTATTCGCCTGTAATGTAACAATCCAAGATTCGATTGTATACACAAACAAGTGATTGGTACATACAAAATATAAAAAAATTAAGATACAACAAAAAAAAAATAAGGTATACTTACAGTTGTTCTTAAATCTATGTCAAGTTCACCCATGATTTGTGCCTGAACTAGATAATCCTGTGTTTTAGGCGATTGGAGATAACATTAATTGATTAAATAATCACATTTCATATTAATCTTGTGTAAAAGGTGTATAAAATTAAACTATCTTACCTTAGCAAACTAATTAAAAAAAAACAATAATACGAACAATATTTACTTTACCACAAGTAATAACTTCTCTGTATCTTCATAGCTTGAAGAGCTTCCTTAAGGATTTTCTAGATTTCGGGAATTGTTTTTTTTTTTTTAAATTGTTGCTGTGAAATTGGTACTGTAATGCTTGCTTCTCCACACTCACTGACGTTATGCTCGGATCTGAACATTACAGGCGAAGGCTCCCTGTGAGGTAGCGCCTTGTGGTATAACATCAATGATGACTGGTGAGTCTCATGCGAGTCAGGAAGAGTCGTAAAGATCAAAGAGGATTCTAATGTACTACATTGTCATAATTTGACGTTTATCAGTCAAAGCCGGTTCTCCCAATAAGCAACAATGTAACAAATTGATTCATTCGTACATAACAAGTATTGCGTAAGTACGTATCGGTAAATAACAATTAAATACCTCTGAATGGAGGTAGGTCCCGCTTGCCGCGATAAGAGACGAAGTGTGAATGGAAGACCGCAAGTTGACCGCAGGAGTGCGTACTGTTCGCGAAATTAGATGACACGAGCTACTAAATTAGGTGTGATGTGCTAATTCGGTGACGGTGATGACCAGTGGAACTATCACGAGTGTGTGGGGCGATGCTTATTGCGCTTGTCGCAAAAAAATAACCATATCGAATATAATGTACAAACATCGCGCGGAAACCTGATTTAGGCTCATCTAGCCATACGTTACGTTACCGCCTAATCTTTACCTGTAGCTGTGCCTGTAGGACAGTTATACCTCATGCTCTGTAGCCTGTAGCACTTACAGGTAACTACTTCAGAGCCCTGTCACACTGTGACCTTTGTTACCTATAATGTGATGGAGCAAGCTTATGTTCCAGTTCAAAAGTAAATGATGACTAAGTAGTTTATAGTAAACGCTTCCATTTTTAGGGCACACAACCAAAGTGTTCACTTAAGTGGCTTGTAATGGATTGTCGTCCATATTAACTAGTAGATTTAACACTATTGTCACATCGATAACAATAGCAGATTCTACGAAATAATCCATTAACTATTTACAATCATTACAATTTTTATTGTGAAGAGGAAAATCGTTAAAAACTGTTAGAAGTGTATTCCTTCAAGGAAAAGCACACTTTCCTAAATACCTTCACGACGAAATTAATGTTCCGTGAAGAACATGAGTACCAGAATTACTATTCCCTTAGTAGGTCGTAGTAGCTCATCTAAATATGGAGTTCTTTTAGCGTTGAGGATCTATTGCGGATAATGATAAGCTCACGCCTCTTTGTCATACGATGAGGTTCATGTCCTAACTATCCCTCGAAGAAATCCTCATCATATATTCTCATAGTACACCATAAATTACGTATGTGGATCGTGCTCGACATGCCATGTGTTTTTTTCCTTGCGTGTTGTCCACTAGTGGCCCGGGCCGCCACGCGCATGCTAATTGGTCGCCGCAAACAATAGACACCTACCACCCGCACTACTTGAGTACTTGTGCCAGTGATGGTAGATGGGAGTCTTTTTTAATTTTTTTTAAGGAAAAATATAGTTTTTGGGGAAGTGGACTCCTCGGGGAAAGGAAAATAACGAAGAGACCTTAGAACTGAATTTTTGTCCCATAAGTAAAATGTTGCAAAAGTGTTAGTCTGATAGGTAATGTCTATACATATACAATACAATTTGTATGAGTAGTAGTATAGTATGTCCGGCTAGTATCCGCAACTCCGTGATTTAGACACGGAGTTGCGGATACTAGCCCGAGTAGTGTCAATTTAAGTATGTAATAAATATTTAATGTGTCAGACCTTCTGAATAGGATCTACGATTCAGTTTAATTTTATTGAACTATTTTGTGAACAAACACAGTTTTTACTTCTTATCATTTGTATTGTATTCTGTTTGAAAAACAGAATGGGGTAAATGCTGAAAAACATCAAATTGGAAAAAAAAAGAATTTAGGGAAAATTCAGACCTTTAATCTAGCAACCCTCACTACTTGACCAGCCCTGCGCCGGCGCCTGTAGCGAGCTCATGCATGATGCAACAATCGCGAATAGCTGAATACATGACTAATTCGTATGCGAGGCGAATCCTACTCGCAGTTTTATGATAATTGTTATTATACAACTGATATAGTATGGAGTGATTGTTTACCTTTCGCGATTATTCAAGCAAATATTTTATAGATACAGTGGGTTCTCCCAAAAGCGCGAAATTTGGACGTCACGCAGATAACCAATGTCGTGTATCGAGGAAGACGATGAAATGATTAAATCTATGTACCTACTACTACATACTATTTATGTATATCTACGTGGGTATTCTATAGTTAATTTTCACACTCAGTTGAGGTCAGGTGACGCTACTTTCAAAACGAACTTAATTTTCCTGAACATTAGCAATTTACCAAGTTATTCATTGAATGCTAAAACGGGGCCACGGTATAAGTTAACACTTCATATCATTGTTTAATGTTATGTTATTACTATAAACATTATAAGATAACCTTATGATTTGTGGAATAACACAATAATAATTAAAATTATTGCTACTATTTTTTATATTTTTAAATATTTTTTTATATTGTTTTATATGAGAATATTTAAAAATGTAAATAATATGTGTTGAATAAAGGAATTAAAATTAAATTTAAAAAACTCCCAACGAAAAAATAAAAGATGAAAGATAAATACCCACTTTCATCCCCCATATGTAGTAAATGGCTGCACCGATTTTGATAAAACATGTTTAATTTTAATATACACACTATGCGCTTTCATTTGATACCCCACTTGGGTATATTAGAAAATATTCCATTTTTAATACCCACTTTCATCCCCCATATATAGTAAACAGCTGCACCGATTTTGATAAAACGTATCTAAGAACCATCGCCAAGAAACTAGCTTTCAAATAAAAAAAAACTGCATCCAAATCGGTTCACTCGTTTAAAAGATACGGTGCCAGAGACAGACACACACACACCACACACATTGCGGTCAAACTTATAACACCCCTCTTTTTGCGTCGGGGGTTAAAAAATCAAATCAGGCAGCAGATATTTGTTTTTACCTTTAGTGTGGGTTTTCCCGCATTGTTTCTAAATTAAGTACAAATTAAAATAGGTAAAAGTTGTATCATTGACGTCAATGTTATGTATTGGAATGTACTTAAACCGATAATTGGCAGTACTAATTGTAAGTACTTAAGTAATCTGCGTTTTATTTTCCTCGAATCACTGGACTTTGGCTTTTTGTAACCTTTGTAACACAGGAGTGAGCGTGCCTTGCGGTTTCGATAGTGATGCCTTCGTCACTGCATTTCACGTTGAATTAGTTGCTTAACATTAATTATTTTAAACTTGATTGTAGTCCCGTGACGCCAATGTGCAATGCCATTTAATTTCGTATAGAAACTCGAAATTAAATAGGTACCGCGTTGGCAGAATCATAATAGGATAATAATATGAATCATGTTAAAATTATTAAAATGGTCACAGACGCAGTTAATATTTAAAATTTCACGAATTGTATCATATCCTAATATGTGTCTGCTAAAGGGGGCATTTTAGACCCCGTGTATGTAGGTAACATAGGCAATGCATATTCTCTAAACTGAATATTGTTAATTCAATGTTTAGGTTAGTCCTTTAATAGGAGCGACCCTTTTGCGATCAAACGGACACAAATCCAAATGACATCCGGCTGATCCGGCTGCTATACTGAGATATCCCACAAATGAAACCCAACAGTGCTTAGTTTGACCTGGGAATTGAACCCAGTACCCAGGACTCACACAGACAGGAGGAAAAGGCTCTGGAAGTGGAACCAGATGCTAAATATGTACCTTTCGCATCACGTTCTTACACATGATGTTCGATACCTACCGTTCAACTTGCTAGGAGGCATCTCAGTTCCTTCACTCGTTTTCTAATAAGTAAACGAACAATTTATTATCGTAGAAACTTAATGCTAAAAGTGAACAATTTATTTATTATATTTTAGTACAGCATAAGCCATTAATACTAAATGAAGTTATCCTTTTATACGGTCTTCTCACAGAACCACAAACATTCTAACATTATCGTCTTCCATTCATCAGCAAACAAGTCCAATCCAGTTTTGGTCTCCACGAGCGCGTTGAGCATCCTAAGCATACGCGGTATAGGGGAAGTGGATCGAGCTACAGTGCGACAAAATGGGGCATTAAACAATTTATGCTTTCTAGAGCAATTATAATTATTTGGAACAAATAATTGACACAGCTCCGCATGTAAATCTGAGCCGTCGGTATAACCATGTAAAATTTTACATGCTGTTGTTATTTGGTCAATAGCACGCCTAACTTTAAGGGAATTAAATTTCATACATCCTAAAAGAAAGTTAGTAGGATACACATATGGATAATATCGAAACATATGTTTGTAGAGGTATCTGAGAAAGGCTTGTTACACTTTTTCCAGCATGAGTGTAACCTTGTGAGGATTCCATACACAAGCGCTGGTTTCGAGCTTGCACCGAACTAAAGCGTTGAAGAAGAGCCTGATAACAGCCTGGTTTTTAAAGCTTTGACAGTTACGTAAAACAAAACCTAAGCGTCTGAAAGATTCTTTCGCCAAGCTTATAATGTGTGAATGAAAGGTCAGTTTGATATCAAACAGTACGCCAATGTCTTTTACTGTCGACACTCTGGCTATAGACTCGTTGTTCAAACTGTAGTCGTACTGTACAGGACTCCGCATGCGGCCAAAGCTCATAATTTGGCATTTAGAGGTGTTGAATTCCATTTTGTTGGTGGCGGCCCATTCACTCAAGGCATCGATACCACGCTGGAGAGTTATACAGTCAGACACGGAGTTTACAATTGCATATATTTTCAGGCCGTCGGCGTAAAGTAGACATTTCGCGTGTTTTATTATTTGTGGCAGATCGTTACCATAATCAAGAAGAGCAAGGGACCTAAAATGGAACCTTGACTCACGCCTGATCGTGTATGATATGCATGTGAGTTGTATCAGCCAAGACGAACAAATTGCTGACGGTCCCGGAGATAATCAGAAATCAGAAGAAGAAGACTGGGTGTAAATCCTATGGCACTTAACTTGCGCAACAAGATGTCATTATTAATTCTATCAAAGGCCTTACGGAAATCGAAATACAGCACATCCACTTGCTGTTCGCGATCCATTTGAGAACAAATAAAATCAACTTATGTTAGCAAGTTGGTGTTAACTGACTTTTTGTTGCGAAAACCATGTTGTTCATTGCACATATAAATACCGTCTTGTCTTTGAATTTCCTTATATAAAATGTGTTCAAATATTTTAGCAGGGGCCGATAATATAGCAATAGGCCTGTAGTCTTCAACTGATGATTTCACACCTGTCTTCGGTATAGGCGTAACCCTAGAGAGTTTGTACAATAAAGTGATAACTAATCCCCCCCCAAGTCGCAAATCAATTCATTGACAGTTTTGTGTTTAAATCGTCGCTCGCTAGCAATGAAAAAGAAAGAGCATTGAATTTTCTATTAGAAAGTACAAAAAGAGTAAAAAGTGATATAACCTTCTATTCAACAACATCATTTGAAATTTATTTATTTATTTATTATTTATTTATTTATTTATTCACTCATCATCACTATCATTACAGGATTGTTGTGTGGATTGGATTGTATTACAAATATAATTACTAAAATGGCCAATAAAAAATCTTGTGGTTTTGATGATTTGCCGATTTCGATTTTGAAGGAGAATATAGACTCTTTGGCACTCCCTCTTTCTGAGTTTTTTAATAAATGTTTCGAAGAGTCTGTCTTTCCAGACCAGTTGAAATTGGCTAAAGTAGTTCCAATATTCAAAAAAAGTATTAAGACTGATCCGAAAAATTATCGACCGATATCCCTTTTGCCAACCTTATCCAAAGTATTTGAAAAAAATATTAAAACTAGGCTGATGGAACATTTAAATGTAAATAAAATAATTAATTTGAGACAATTTGGGTATCAGAAAGGCGTTGATTGCTCAGATGCAATAAACACTCTTGCAAATGACATAATTAATCAATTAAATGACAAAATGAAAGTGGCAGGACTATTCATCGACCTTAGCTCCGCTTTTGATACGATTGATTATGAATTGTTACTAAAGCCTCGGTCACACACAGCGATTAATCGCTGCGAATGTCTACTCGCCGCGAGTAGTCGCTGTATGTGACAGGCTATTCGCTGCGAATAGATTCAGTCGCCGCGAGCTGAATTCGCCGCGATTTGGATTGAGCATGTTCAATTTTACTCTCGGCGAATGCGCATTCGCCGCGAGTGTTCGCTGTGTGTGACAGGGTACTCGCTGCGTGTAGCCATTCCGCTCAGTGCGCCCTCTATACTAGACTAGACACGTCTGTGCTACAGGTCGTTTCGTCGCTGCATAGATACGAGTATATAAAGATGAGTCAACCAAAAAAAGATTCTCTAAAGTGGGGAAATAACGATATAATTCGTTTCTTGGGTGTGTATATAAAATACGAGGAGCTGTGGGACACAAATAACAGCAATTTTTTAAAGAAAAACGCAAAGGAGACGCCTTCATAAAGTTGTCTAACGATCTGCTTAATCAGCATTTGGTTTGCTAACTCTGCATATGCCAACCGAATACACTGACGTCGACGTGTGCGACGAGCAGACGACATTTTGAATTTGCGCACCAACAGACTGTCGAAATTCTCGTGTAGAACTCGCTGTGTGCTCGCTGTGTGTGTGACAGGCAGGCAGCGAATTGTCGCTGCGATCTTTATTTGCAGCGAATGCATTCGAATCGAGTACTCGCTATGTGTGACCGAGGCTTAACTAAACTTGAACTATTATGGTATCAGAGGCAAGTCCCTACAACTTCTAAGATTCTACTTACAAAATAGATGAATGTTTGTCGAAATAAAAAGCATTAATGAAAGGAATCATGAAGTCATATACACCTCTAAAATTACAATTATTAAACGTGGTGTACACCAAGGCTCCATTTTAGGACCTATACTATTTATTTTATTCACAAATGACTTGCTTAACTTTATGCATTATGTTCAGCCTGAAGTAAAACTTGTTGTTTTTGCAGATGATACAAATATAATAATTGGGGCGAATGATTTAAAAGAATTGACCAAAAATGTTAATAAAAGCCTACAAAATCTCTAAGATTGGTTTACATACATTTAGGAATAGCTTAATTTATGAATGTGCGGAAAGAGTGTCGTATTCCGGTTTATAAATAAAATATCCGTTTAGCAAATGGCGCCATCTTTTGAGAGATTTACCGCCGGTGGACACATAGACATGGCACGACTAGACTCGGCACCATGGGACCTATACAATTATGATTATTTCATCTATTTAATAATTGTTAGTTGATCCAATAGCTGGTTTAATATCCTTTATTTGTCATCACTATGAGTAGTCAATTGTCGCCATGACAGTCTTGAGTTAGGTATGGAAATTCAACCTTCCATCCTTCATCAATCACCATTTTCATCAGTATTTTACATGAAGCTACTGACTATCTGACCTCCACAACCCAGTTAGTGCTGGGTAATACAATACCCCTTAGTGAGACTTTTGGGCCACTGACTACCCGTAACGACTGTCAAATATCTACAAATGACAACCGAGACCAACGGTTTAACGTGCTTTCCGAGGCCCGGGATCAAACTCAATATGTAAAAAATGGTCACCGTTCCATAGACCGAACTTGGCCATCGCTGCTTAACCTTGAAGATCAACCCGTGCAGCTGTTATTTCCCTAACAGAGGAAAATCAGATGGAGTCAGCTGGAGTGCATTTTTCATTTTATTTCATCTTTCAGTGTAAGTAGGTTTATATTAAGAAAATATGAAACTTTTTTCTTCAACAAAAAAAAAACTATCAACTTATTCAAACTTCACGTTTCTGTCAATCACAAAATAAATCAAGATCAATTATTACAATACCCATCTTGTTCAACACGTTTTCAATAAATATTTCATCTCCATAGGCCCGCAGAGAAATGTGAAGGTTCAGAGGTTCGGCAGACGAGTGACTGAGCCCAGGCTCGAGGAGACGATGCGGTTTCTGAACGCCATCGTCGCATTCTTCACCGTCGTGCTCCTCTTCATCCAGCAGCAATACCTATCCGTCTGCGCGGGTCCCTACACGGTCAGTATCGTGCACAAGTCTTCTGCTTATATAGTGTCCACCATATAATTATCTTCGCATTTCATAGGTACCGCTACCACCGTTTAGCGAAAGAGCTCTGATGACCAGCAAATGGCAGGATAACCTACTGTCATACAAGCCAAAATACTCCCGCCAGATGATTCGCAGCTGCAGGTCAGGAACGATAATGTGCATCTATGATAGGCTTATATATATAGTTTATTGCTGGAAGACATTACATCCTAAAATAAAATGAGGGATTGATCTTTGGCACGATATGCTTAGGTCCTATTCCAATCAATATGATGTTCCAGACAACTTCCCAATTAATGCAATCTTCAATTCACCATATGTGCAGAGAGCCATGACAAAAGATTGCCGAATCTCCATCTCCGTGGCAAACGGGACCTTATTTACTTATTTCTATCATAATTTGTAAAGTCATACAAGGTTCTGTTCAGGCAACGTTAAGTATTGAGTATTCCCACATTGTAGATAAATCAAGGTAATCTTTAGTAGTGCTAGCCTAGCTCTCTACCTCGCGCTGTTAACGGGTTTATCTTGAATCGGGAATCGGATCCCGAAGCTGTTTAAGTGCAGCGGTTGGGACCTTTCACTCGACTATCGTTTGTTAACCAGCTGGCGACATTGCAATATTCAATTTCTCTCATGTCCTAGCCTTTGAGGTAAAAGTGTACCTACCTAGTTTTTTTTGTTATACTTTTGCCACAATTTGAATTTAAAGTCGTGACCGGGCATTTTATCTCATCGCTCTGCGCCGAGGTAAAACATCGCGCTCATCCATAGTTACGCGTTATAGACACTCTATTCCCCTCCCGCGGGGCAACGTCGGTAGTGGTCTAACCGCCGAGGAGTATAAGTACCTGTGTGCCACGTTTCCGCGTTCCAACATTACGAAGGTAAGTTTATGATTGCTCTGGATTTGGTTCTCAAATTTTGTGATTGCTATGGCACGTTATTTAAATTCAATAGTAAGCTTGCGAATGTGTTTGTTATGTGAATTAAGTGATCGTTATGATGATTTTTATGAGACGTAATCACAACTTTCTACTGCTTTTAAATTCGGCTATATTTATGATTTTGTGACTTTTTCTGATCGCTATGGCTCTGATTGCTCTGTACAAAAAGACCAGAGCGATGATATTTTGCATTAATTGTGTATTGTGTGTATAAATCTATTTTAAGTAGTAGTACCGGACTGTAACAATGACAAACGATGAACTATGCATATACGGGGTGTAAACAGACCCTTCACCAAGCCGTCAACCAAGCATTCTGTACATCAAACTAAGTAACTTTACGCAAAAATTTTTGCTGGGAAACGAAATTTTTTTTTGGGGTCAAAAATCACATTTTACGGTAAAACTCAATATAATGCGCTCAAAACTTATTGCTGATGGATGCTTTGAATAGTAAACGGACCATGGAGGTAATTGGAGTAAAGTTAGAACCTTAAAAAGTAGTATTTAAAAAAAAACTTCTGAAAAAATTGGAACTTTGACCCCCAATATCTCCGTAACTAAAAGGTTCCCAGGTATGGTCTAGAACAAAAAAATGATCGCAATGACGGGGAGAACAAATACCTTTCGGCTTCGTTAAGGGTCTTTTTACACCCTTTATTATAGCCTTTAATTTATAACCTTTCCAGGGTTTCTTCGGATAACCTAAACTCATAAACAGATTTTGACGTATTTTACCTTGATGATACCTTGCATTTAGCTACCACAACTGTAACCCCTTCTCTAAAATTTAATGGCAACTATTGCAGATTTAAATCATGCCTCAAAATAAATTATCTATTGAAGAAATTGGCTGAGCGACGTAGAATGGCCAAGATAAGAAATGATCCAGATCTATACGCACAATGGCTTGTAAAGTCAATAATACATTTCTCTTACATATAATCTTGTACCTGTACACTGAATATGACTGAAAACGGCTAAATAAACAATATTTTATCAATATTTATTTTTTTTGTTTCACTGATTTCACCATTTATAATCACTCTGGCACCAATTATGATTGCTCTGGTCGCGAAATTTTTTGAACTAAAATATTTCTATAACTGTTTGTGTAAATTGAAGGCCACTTGTAAAAATATACCATTTGAATATCATTATTTTTAATGAGATACGTAATTACCATTAAATTATCAATATCTGAAAAGCACCAGAGCGATCACACGAATACGCCCGTTTTGGAGATTAACCCGCCATCCTTTTTTTGGTTTGCATATTATTCTTATTTTTGCAATGGAATTTATTTATTTAGATTGTGTTTAGTTATTGTAATGAAGGATTCGTAATTTGTATGTACTATTTTATTTTAAGTGTATTAGGTGATTTAATACTACGGATATCTTTAAACTGTGTAGGAACCTGTTTACAATAACCGAAACCTTCCGAAAGGAAAAGGTTTCGGAAAGGTCTTATTTTCAGCTGTAGTTGACTGAGATTCGGCTGAGTTGTTAGATTGACACCGCCTCTTTGCGTGGCATTCGAGATCCTTGCTCTGTTATTAACATCTGCACCCCTGGTGGCAGGGCCCTGATTCTCTGTTTAATCTGTTACAGAACAAACAGTCCGTGCCGGCGTGGCCCCGCTCGTTCGGTGACTCGTCCCGCACCCCGATCCGCCCCGGGTGCGCACGCGCAGCCAGCGGCTACCAAGAGTGCGGACGGCCCAAGTACAAGCGCGACCCCGAAATATCTGTCGACAACGAGTTCATTGGATACCGACCTCACGAAGCCGATGATTAGACCGTACTACACAACCATAAAAAATAAACCATAATACCTATCAGTTAACTCTAAATACTCTTCAGTAAAAATTGTAGCGTATTGTAATAAAAATTGTCTATAAAAATTACAAGATAGAAAAACATTGTTTAATTTGCTTCGATACCATAAATTACCAAACTCAGTAGGCAGTACCCTGCTTTTTGTGGAGGAAGGAAGAACGAGGAACAAGTTGTGAGTGAATGTAGTCCGTGGTTATTGACAATGGTTAGAAGGGCGACATGACAGGTGACCAGTGATGACCTGAGCCTCCTTGGCGCCCGTGAGATGAGCCCGCAGATGGGGGCCGCCGGAAGACACTATAGATGACATTGACTGGTTAAAATGGAGTAACAATTTAATGTTTCTACCTGAACAGAGTGGTAGTGCGACAGATCTCATTTTTCACATTCACTATTTGGATCCCAGTGACTGAAGTAACGTACATAAACACACGTTCAGCACTAATCTCACGTGGTTTTTCGCTGTTGTTATTCAGTTGTCTACTACCTACCTACTGCAGATGAACACGAATACGACGAGTATAGTTCCACTTGCAGGTATGGGGTGAGGCTCTCAAGCCTCAGGTGACCACCAGTCATCTAAGGTCAGTTCTTACCGTATCAGTTTGCGAGGTTGCTTCGATTAAAATTATGTACTTAATGATAGCGTCGGCGTCCGGACACACACTCTCTAAATAAACTGCTTTAGAACACATTTAAAACTGGAATATATTAAAACTAACAAAAATATAAATTTTCAAATAATCACGAACACTGGCGGGTGGGTGAGTTGTACATACGTGGCCGTCTGGCCGGCACCATGAGATACCTAACATTTTTCTTGTAGTAGGGACACGCGGGCTCGTCACAGCCGAGGACTTCGGCCTCCCGCATGGCGACCCCGCCCCTCTGCAGCAAGTCGTCGCCCAGCACGAGACGTCGCGCACACGCCAGCAAGCATGGTCCACACACAGCTACTGCACACAATGCTGCTAATAACTCCAACACAAACATTACAGCCTCAGACCACATTTCTAAGGCAATAATATATTTGATGTTCCATAAGTAGTGTTACTGTACATTATTACTATTTGAATTCGTTCTTGAGTTATGGGTAGGTAAGTGTACAAAAAACCGTTTATGAAAATAACGTCTAACAAAAATGCAAAGGTTAGGAAACTATCAAACTATAACTCATAGACTACTATATCTATACTATTGTCAATATTTGTTTAGTTTTCTTTTTGACAAAACGAACCTGTCTGTATGAAGTTCCAATGCAACGAGCAAAGAGCCTGCTATTAAAAGAAAACTTAGTTTTAGATTTATGTATCACGGCTTCGTAGGTATAGCAGTGTATCAGGCGCTATTACAATAAACGACAACGTTTATGAACCGTCCGTCTGCTGTCTTGAAGTTATAATGTCTAAAGAATTCGCTTGAGCGCCTTATTCCCCTAGCCCTAACTGTACTGTTCTTTAAAGTTGAAACTAAATTTATAACGCTTGCAAGTTAAGGATCTATTATTTCATTCATAACAATATTATCTATCTACATTAAAAAAAAGTTAAACTTTAAGTACCTAACTAACTTAAAAACTCCTCAACGCTGTCAACTGGCAATGTCCCCAAGAGACTGGCAGCGTTGCCACTTTGTATGGCAACGCTCTGGTCAAGGTAAAAGACAGCCTTTGGGTCTCGGGAAGTGTCAACTTAGCTTTTTGAAATTTCCATGAAAAGGCTGTGAGCGTTCGGACTTCGGACCCCACGTCCCGAAAGTCTCAACCCCAAACGGCTCAAACATACTCGTATGGTTACCTATAAAGTTACTATATTTACGCCGCTTGAGGTTCTCCTGGGGAATGCAAATCCGTTCTGTTTTAAAATCCGGATTTTTAAGAACGGATTTTTTGTCCAATCCGGATTATCCGGATTTTACGGATTTTTCATGAATTAAACTGAAAAAGAGGAAATTCAAGGAATGGCAGAGTGTTGAAGTTGCAAGTGTTAGTCTGAAAGCTGAAAGAAAGAGTGAGTATGATGCTCTCAAGAAAAAAGCCAAGGAAGCTGTGGCCACAGCTAGAGCAAAGGCACAAGACAAGCTTTATGACACTTTCAGGCCAAAAACAACTATACCGGCTTGCTAGAGCTAGAGAGAAAAAGGCGAGGGATGTATGTCAGATTAAATGCGTAAAAGATGAAGCTGGAATGGTTCTTTCGGATGATGAGAAAATTAAGAATAGGTGGATGGGGTACTTTGAAAAACTGATGAATGAGGAGAATGACTGGAACGGTGTGCTGGACAATAAACCAGTGAGTGAGGGGTTAGTGAGAAAGATTAGTATGGATGAAGTGAGAATAGCAGTAAATGGAATGAAGAATGGTAAAGCTTTAGGACCTGACGGTATACCAGTTGAAGTTTGGAAGTTATTACGGGTGGATGGATGGACGTGGTTAGCTTTATTTTTCAATAATTTGTTGCTGGAAGAAGCCACACCTGACGAGTGGTACAACAGTTCGCTGGTGCCCATCTTTTAAAATAAAGGTGATGTGCTGGAGTGCAATAACTATAGAGGAATAAGGCTAATGGCGCATAGTATGAAAGTTTGGGAGAAAGTTATTGAAAGACGACTGAGAGAAGAGAGTGAAATTTCTCAAAATCAATTCGATTTTATGCCCGGTCGGAGAACGACGGATGCTATTTTTACCACCCGCCAGCTGTGCGAGAAATACAGAAGTGTGCACAAAAACTTGCACATGGTGTTCATCGACCTCGAAAAGGCATACGACCAGGTACCCCGTGAGATTTTGTGGTGGGTCCTGAAAGAGAAAGGTATGCCTGGGAAGTATGTGCAGTTGATCCGAGCGATGTACAGTCGATGTAGTACCCAAGCCCGGTCTACAGCTGGCACTACCGGCAGCTTCAATGTAGCTGTCGGCTTGCACCAAGGGTCGGCTCTAAGCCCTTACCTCTTCCTGATGATAATGGACGCTATTACGTCGGACATCCAGGAAGAAGCTCCCTGGTGTATGCTGTTTGCCGACGACATTGTGTTGGTTGCCGAGAGTGGCCTAGAGGTCCAGAGCAGAGCAGAGGTTTGGTGGGAAAGACTGGAGAATGTTGGCCTGAAAGTCAGTAGGACCAAAACAGAATATTTATTCTGTGATTTCGGCGGTCTCTCCAGTCATGTGCCCTTAACGGCCATAACTCTTGCCGGAACGCCCATACCGATCTGTTTCGATTTTCGGTACCTCGGGTCGCTTGTCCAAGGGGATGGCGAAGTAGACCGAGACGTAACGTAACGCACCGGATCAACTCAGGATGGATGAAATGGCTATAGGTCACTGGAACAATTTGTGACCCACGGATGCCCCTCAAGTTAAAGGGGAAAATATACAAGTTAGTGATTAGAACTTTCGTACTGTATGGATCGGAATGCTGGGCTGTGAAGAAGATGGATGAAAAAAGATTGCATGTAGCGGAGAGGAGAATGTTGAGGTGGGTGTGTGGTGTGACAAGAATGGATAAGATAAGGAACGAGTATATTAGAGGAAGTTTAAAAGTTGCGCCAGTTACAGAAAAATTGAAAGGGAATCGACTGTCTTGGTATGGACATAATATGATGAGGAAGGACGAATCGCATGTGACTCACTATCCTCGAATTTCATCCAATCCGCCGACCCGTGTCCTGCACCTCGCACTCCCCAGACGCGACACGATCGCGCGATAATGTAGCCTCCGAATCACATTTTTTTATTATTCAAAAAATCCGGATTCAATTTTTGAATCCGGATTTGGAAGTCGAGTAAAAATGTGCGGATATCCGGATTTTTCGGATTACGGATAGTCCGGATTGCATTCCCTTCTCCGCAGCATTTGCAAACCGCCGAGCCGGGCACCTTGCGGGAATGGGGCCGGATCTTGCGGAACACCAATTTGGTTTCCGCAAGGGGCGCTCGACGGTGGACGCCATCATGCGCGTGAGAGCCCTCACGACGGGGACCGCGGTGTCCCGGGATGGGGTCGTCTTGGCGGTGTCTCTCGACATCGCCAACGCCTTCAACTCCATGCTCCAGGGCATGGAGTTGAAGGCGTTACTGCATTAGGGAGGCACTCCGGTATCACCGAGTGCCGACCTACCTCCGTCGTTTGGTCGGGGACTACCTGTCGGACAGGTACGTCATCTACCCTGGTCACAACGGAGAATGGAACCGGCGAGAGATGTCGTGCGGTGTTCCGCAGGGGTCGGTTCTAGGGCCGCCCTTGTGGAACATCGGTTACGACTGGGTGCTGCGCGCCGACCTCCCTAGCGGCGTCAGCGTAGTCTGTTACACTGACGACACGCTGGTACTGGCACAAGGGAGGTCACACGAGGCGGCGGCCGACCATATGACACGCGGGTCGTTGCGAGGGTCCGGCAATTGGGTCTCGAGGTGGCCTTGCACAAGTCCGAGGCCATGTGCTTTCATGGGCCTCGGAATGCGCCACCGTCGGGATCCACGCTGACGGTAGGAGGGGTTCCCATCGGCGTCGAGTCGACTTTGAAGTACCTAGGACTGACTCGTCCTCGACAGCCGGTGGAACTTCGTAGAGCACTTCCGACGTTTGGCTCCCAAACTGGAACGGGCCGGGGCTGCCTTCAAGCGGCTCTTGCCCAACCTGAGGGGTCCAAACGCCTCCTACCGTAGGCTCTACGCGGGGGTCGTGCAGTCCATGGCCCTTTACGGGGCCCCGGTGTGGGCGCGTTCAATTAAGCGGCGTGCCGCCCACTACCTGAACGCACCCCAAAAGGAGGTAGCCGTAAGGCTAGTCCGGGGGTACCGCACGATCTCCCGCGAGGCGGCGAGCCTCCTAGCCGGATTGCCGCCATGGGATTTGGAGGCGATAGTCCTCGCACGCTTGCATGAATGGCGCGCGGAGGCACTACGTCGGGGGAAACTCCGCTGCCGCGGCAAATCACCGCTCAGCGGACAGACCTCCGACGCGATCTCATGGCGATATGGAGACAGCGACTGTCGCAACCCAGTGCAGGGCACGCCACAATAGTAGCGATAAGTCCCCTCTTTGAGGAGTGGCTAGAGAGGCGCCACGGCGCCCTCACCTTCCGCCTGACGCAGGTCCTCACCGGACACGGTTGTTTCGGGAGGTTCCTGCACCGAAACGGGCGGGAGGCCGGAGGTCGTGGTGGCGCACACCGTGGAGGTCTGCCCCTCTTGGGCGGAGCTCCGCCGTGTCCTCGTAGCGGCGATCGGCGGCGGTGATCGGAATGGGAAGCCGTCACCTCCTAATGCAAATGCAAATGCATACAGTCATGCTAGCGAAGGAGGTGGCATGACGTGAGAGGGAGAGAATCTCACGTCCCAGCCGCCGCGGGGTACGCCCCGGGCGTCGGGGGCCACGGGTGGCTCCCGGCCACCGTAGGCGCGGGCCTGTGGACGTTGAGTAATGGGTTAGCTCTTCGTCCGTCCGTCTTATGACGACAGGCCGTGTCGACGGCGCGTTTGCGTTCCACGCGCGCCTCGAAGAGGTGTCAGCAACCAGGAAGGTGCCTCGAAGAGGTGTCAGCAACCAGATGCCTGCCGGGGCTGCGGGACTGTTCGAAAGAGATACCGCGGCCCTAGAACACAAAGGGCAAAGAAGGAACATGGATGGGTTTTAGTCAGTAAAAGTCTGACACTAAGAGCGGGACGAGTTATTTGATGATTTCTCATCCGAAAAAAAAGGGTTCTCCGCAGCCAGCACGCCAGCACAGCACGATGAGCTAGGAAGATGGGATGGTGCAAGAGTATCGACACAACCATGTTGCGTCCCACACTAAAGGGCCGACCCATCTTCCATGGCAACAAAGACGTGCCGTCGGGTCTTTTGCCCGTCGCATGCCAAGCCATTGGGTTCTAATACAGTTGGAACGCCGACGGTGATAACAGCTCGTCGGGTGGTCGGACGGGTTATTCAGTATTCGGGCAAGCGATGTTTCAAGCGTTGATAGCCTTGGCGAGGTACGGCATATCAAAATCAATCAGTGTGGAAGCCAGGATATTCCTGATTAATTTTTCAGTGCCGTGGAGGAAATGAAAGCCGGTCAACAAATACTAGAAATATTGCGGATGCCGAGACTTCCCATAAGAATAGGAAGAGTAACTTGCCCAAGCTCGGTTGTCCAGTCGCATTTAAAATTGATGCTAAAGATGTGATGTGAAATATGCTTCCATAAAGGCGCAGCACCAAGGAAATATGTTAATTTAAGGCCGAAACAGCAGCTAGCAGTAATAAATTATGTTAGTTATAGCATGTTAGTTTGGAGTAATCTTTCCAAAACATCATTATTTAGTAAACATCTTTTTTTTTTCAAAAGATAATTTTATTCAGTACACACAAAATAAACTAACTATATACATTATTAATTAAAAACTATTAAATAAACTAAACTAATAAACTATAAAAGAGCATCAAAAAACTCGGGAAAAAAAACTGTATTTTGCTTGAATTCAGTATGTGCATTCTTTACAAACTACAAATAGATCTAAAATAATAATAAAAATATGATACAGTACTACTATTAGGAAATTGAATTATAGGGCGTCAAAAATTCATCCACTTCGTCGTATTTAGCTTGCAACATTAAGCGCTGTCAAAGTCATAAGATCCCGGTACCTTTCTTATCAAGTTTGACGTTTCGAAACCATGGGTCGGTCGGGATCTGTCGAAGGTTCATAGCAATAATGAAATTTATTTTTTTAATACAGAAAATTAACATTAATATAACAAAAATCATTTTAAAACATATCATTCAGTATTTTTGTATGTATTAAATATATTTTTGTGATTGTTTGGTTACACAGAACGGTACAATGGCTTCTGGGATAGCGATATGGTGAGTTTCCCACTGAACTTACAAACAGGCTTATTATCACTAATCATACTCATGAATATTAACCGCACAATAGACGAGGATCTCGTGCTTATCTCAGCGAGGTCGACATCAGAGCCTGCGAGTCTTATTAGTATTTAGCATGACTATCACAGTGTTTATCTGGATATGCATGAATTAGTATTTACCACTATTTAATCGCTTACCAACTGCTACTTTATGAGTTTCTTAACTCTGTTTGGTCAGATATGCAGCTATAACTATAAAAGACGAAACTATAATTGAAAGTGAACCTGCCACATAGGCATGATAGCCTGAGCACAGCTATTTAATTATTGTTTTTAATTAGAGAAACATTAAATTAATTCTATATTTTTTTATCGTTGTGCTCTGACCATGGACTGCTAGTCCTGTGTACTTGAAATGGTAGTGAAAAATTTGTGAAACTATATGTTATTTGAAACCCACAGTTCATTTTTTTAATTTAATATCCAATACTGTCCCTCTGCTGAGCAAAGGCCACCCTCAATTCCTTCAATGAGCTCTTTTCCCATGCCTCCTCAGCCTTTGATGTGCAGTTGTTTTAGAAAAATTAAATTAAAAGCAGCCAAAGTGGCTATATCGCTTGGGCCATTATTAGCTTATAAAGTAAATAACAGATAACCATCGGTATGACTATGGGAATTAGCAATATAAAATTAATTACTTCTTATTCTTTATTGCACACAAAAGAAAAAATATACATACAATTTGCAATAATATAGCTTACGTACAATGGTGAGCTGCACCATTGTAGTGAAATCATATTAGACAAAATTGTTAGCTAACATAACTAGTAAAATGAGGGCAAGTTGACTGAGGTAACTTTCTTTATTTGAAGGAAAACCAACAATCACTTTAAGTATTTAAATCAACAACATTTGTCTATGATAACAATTTCACTTTGACTTTATTCTGTTAACAGTAAGGATAAGGACAGCTTTCTTTTGGGCAGTTCTCTCATCACTACTAATGCAGTTGACCAGTCCATTATATTCTTTGTTTTCTTTTAAAATAAATTTTTGTATTTTTAAATAAAGAAATTTATATTTTTTTTAAATAAAGAAATTTATATTTTTTTTAAATAAAGAAATTTATATTTTTTTTAAATAAAGAAATTTTTATAAACTTTTTAAATAAATAAATTTATATAATTATACTTTTTTATATAAAGAAATTTATCGGAAAATAAAAAAACTCAGTTTACAAAAACCTTTGTGTTTGATAACAACTGCATTAGTATAAAATAGTGTTGCAGTCAATAATGCCCACCTCCAAAAAGGTTATTATAATTATGTTTTCTGTCACAGGTCCATGGGGCTGATATGCCTGGGGTTGATGTGGCTGATCTCCCACCTGTACCACCTACTTCTTGATGCATATGAGCGCTCGGCCACACTCAGCGACATTGAGTACTCATGGTAAGCTATTATTTTTAGTTTTTCTAAGTGAAGTGAATTATGTTTTTAGGGTTCCGAATCTGAAGGGTAACGAATGGGACTGTATTGCTAAGCCTCCGCTGTCCATCCGTCTGTCCGTCTGTGTCTCGCATAATCCATATAGGAAGACAGTTGAAATTTTCACAGAATGTGTACATCTGTTGCTGCTATCCATTGTGTATTTAGCCGGTTTTTTCCATACATACAAATATAGGGAAAATATATGTTATACACAGTGTTTTTTTTTCGGATGCGAAATCATCAAATGACTCTCCCCCCGCTGTGGGCGGAGTAAAACGGAATCCGGGCCCTTTCCTTTTTGCTGACATCTCTTTAAGGCGCGCGTGGAACACGAACGCGACGTCGACACGTCTCCTTCGCTAGCATGACTGCTTCGCAGACGGAGGTGACGGCTTCCCATTCCGTCTCGCTCCAGACCATGGCTTGAACCAGGGCCGGACGCGAGTGGTCGCCGCCGCCAATCGCCGCTACGAGGACACGGCGGTGCTCCGCCCAAGCGGGGCAGACCTCCAGGGTGTGCTCCACCGTGTCCTCTGAACGATCCTCGCAGTGGTAACACCCATTTGGTGCAGGAATCTCGCGAATCAACCGTGTCCGGTGAGGACCTGCGTCAGGCGCAAGGTGAGGGCGCCGTGGCGCCTCTAGCCACTCCTCAAAGAGGGGACTTATCGCCGCTATTGTGGTGTGCCCTGCTCGGGGTTGCTACAGTCGCTATCTCCATGTCGCCATGAGATCTCGCCGGAGGTCTGTCCGCTGAGCGGTGATTTGCCGCGGCAGTAGAGTTTCCCCCCGACATAGTTTTTTTTCTTCTCTGTATTTTAAATATCTAAAATCCATGTGCCTAAGCTGTTATTCAATCAGCATCCATACTGTCCAAACCAAAGCACTGCTTCGCTGTTTAGCAGCATAAATATGTGCAGTATAGTCAACTGCATATCCATGGTAGCAATTTGACTGAGAGTGCCTTTATTTGGTAGCACTAAAGGTGGTTTTCCTAGTTCAAGGTGTTTTTCTTGTGACATTCAGTTGGTGATACTCAGCTATCCTCTACTTCTACAAATTATTGTATTTCAGGTTCTTCAGGCTGCTGCTAAACCTGGTTGGCTACTCGACGGTGCTGCTGCCCATGTTCATGTTGTACAAATATCTGGACAAAATCAACTACTTCGATAAACTCAGTGAGTTAATTGCTAATTAGTTTGTTTTAACGACTTCATTAGTGACACTATTTGTGAGTTTATCTGTTAATTACATTTCCTTGTATGCTGAATATGTTAAATTGGTTAGTTTCATAAATCTGCTATTTTATTTTTTTGTGATTTTCTTGACATGCTTTTGTTTAGAGGATGATTGTCGTTTTTTAATAAAAATATTATCATTTAAAAATATTTCCCAATGAGCTGGTCGATTGATTAGATTTGATTGAGATTTAGAAGTTAATCTTACTCATAACAAACTTTACATCCTCTATTCAATTGGGATGATTATAAATATTAGGTATTTCGGAATTATTATTATAATATTATCGGTTACGTCGTAATGAGGATAAGTGGTTGTAGTGACTACTGTCTGCACATTAGGTAAATTACGGCGAAATACCTATAGTTTTTTGTGAGCATTTCTTTAGTGATTAAAACATCAAATGGTAAATACACTTCGTTTTGATGTATTTATCGTAAGATAATCAAGTTTGAATTAATTTTACTTATTTATACGGTTAGCATTTTAACCGAAGATTTCATTTAATATTATTGGTATATCAGTAAATGCTAAATTAAACACCAGCTCGCAAATTAAACATTAAGTAGGTTAGTACTAATTAGCCGCAGATGCAGCGGAAGTCGCGGTAATACGAGACGGGCCGCCTGCGCAAGCGCAAGCGATGACGAGTGTTTTGTTACAATACACAAACAAGTAAATTAAATAAGAATATCAGGACTTACTATAAAAATATATTTTGTTTGCCTGCCTGTCAGTCGAAGCTATAGGAGTAGTATGAAAGACGAAAAACACAATTCAAATGAAGTCTACAATCGTTTAGTCATGACCAAGCAGTTTAAGAGGTATATTATGATTGCGCTACACTTGATCGGGTATAAGACATTTATTTGTAATAAAATACATAAGCATAATTATATCGACACAGCAGGCAGCAAAATCTTATTCGAGTCAGCTTTTATTTGCTACAAATGAAGAAGAACTTATCATCCTCGTTGGTCTCGTGGTCGCAAGTCGCATGAGGTGTTGTTTGTTCGAATCCAAGTCCGGTCTGTCCCACACTTTTTCCCAGTGTTTCATCATAATGATTTAGGTACAGAAGTCACGATCTCTATCTCCCTGGCAGGTAACTCAGGCACCATCTACCGGCTGCTGTTCGCGTGCTTCGGCGAGCCGGGCGAGCGCCTGCCCGAGACGGCCAAGGTGCGCAAGGACGAGCACCCCGCGCGCGAGGGCGCCGAGCTCGCCTTCTGCTTCACCGGGCTCATGGCCGCCTATCTAGTGTGGGGACTGCTGCAGGAGAAGATCATGACGCAGGTACTAACGTTAACATACATATAATGTAGCTTTATAAACAGGGCCCGTTTTCTTAGAACCGTGAAATAAAAAAACTTTTTTGCGAAAATAAAACCGACTTCAAAAACACAAAAATTTTAAAAAAACTTCAGCAAAAATAGCTTCAGAAGTCGGTGACTTTTGTTTTTATGATATAGTTTTTTTGTCTTGTGAGCTACAGTGCGACAAAATGGGACATTAAACAATTTATGCTTTCTAGAGCGATTATAATTATTTGGAACAAATAATTGACACAGCTCCGCATGTAAATCTGAGGCGTCGGTATAACCATGTAAAATTTTATACGCTGTTGTTATTTGGTCAATAGCACGCCTAACTTTAAGGGAATTAAAATTCATACATCCTAAAAGAAAGTTAGTAGGATACATATATGGATAATAACCAAACAAATGTTTGTAGAGGTATCTAAGAAAGGCTTTTTGCACTTTTTCCAGCATGAGTGTATAGGTAACCTCGTGAGGATTCCATACACAAGCGCTGGTTTCGAGCTTGCACCGAACTAAAGCGTTGAACAAGAGCCTGATAACAGCCTGGTTTTTAAAGCTTTGACAGTTACGTAAAAGAAAACCTAAGCGTCTGAAAGATTCTTTCGCCAAGCTTATAATGTGTGTATGAAAGGTCAGTTTGATATCAAACAGTACGCCTATGTCTTTTACTGTCGACACTCTGGCTATAGACTCGTTGTTCAAACTGTAGTCGTACTCATAATTTGGCATTTAGAGGTGTTGAATTCCATTTTGTTGGAGGCGGCCAATTCACTCAAGGCATCGATATCACGCTGGAGAGCTATACAGTCAGACACGGAATTTACAGTTGCATATATTTTCAGTTCGTCGGCGTAAAGTAGACATTTCGCGAGTTTTATTATTTGTGGCAAATCGTTTACCATAATCAAGAAGAGCAAGGGACCTAAAATGGAACCTTGACTCACGCCTGATCGTGTATGATATGCATGTGAGTTGTATGAGCCAAGGCGAACAAATTACTGACGGTCCCGGAGATAGTCAGAAATCAGAAGAAGAAGACTGGGTGTAAATCCTATGGCACTTAACTTGCGCAACAAGATGTCATTATTAATTCTATCAAAGGCCTTACGGAAATCGAAATACAGCACATCCACTTGCTGTCCGCGGTCCATTTATATATATCATTGTTTATATATATCAGTAATCCTAAATCACTTTGCGAAGTATATAAGAGAAAGCGCAAGAAGGAAGAAATTTAAACACAAGATGGCACCAAAATTTAACATAGCTAAGCATTGTTCCAGATACCAAGCAGTGGAGTTATTTTATAGGTTACCGACTCATTTGAAATTATTATTTTAGAGCTCTCACTCATTTAAAACTAAATGAAAGCCCTTCTTGTTGGAAAAATGCTTTTACTCGGTATCAGATTTTTTGTCAAATGATAACAATAGTCACTTAAAATAATAGAAGTGAACAAGCTTTAATTTAAATTATCTTTTGACTTTAGCACTGTGCTTATATATATTATATTTTGACATAGAATTTGACATTATACCTGCTATTAAATTGACTTTGTATTTATTTGTTGACATATTTTAAATTAATTGACTCTTGAACTAGACATTTCACTTCAATTTTAATAGGTTTTTTAATCTGCATGTGATAATTTTATTTAATATGCATAGTATTAAATGTTCAATACAATGTAAATTGTTAATGAATAAATAAATAAATGAATGAATCTATAAAATTTATTTAATAGATTTTCAACTTTATCGCTATATCATTAGATTCAAGGTTGGTTGGGAAAATTTGACAGTTTCGGGTAGCTCGATGTGATGTCGTCTGTACAGTTTGTAAACACCCGGGGTAAGAAATTGTGCCGATACAGGTTGATTATTGTTCCAGAACTACGTGATGTCGGACGGCAGCACGCTCCGCTTCAGCGACTCTCAGTTCCTGGTGTTCGTGAACCGCCTCGCCGCGCTGCTGGTGGCGGGCGGGCGCCTGCTGTGCACGCGCGCCTCACTGGCCCACGTGCCACTCTACAAGTTCTCGTACTGCTCGCTCACCAACGTCGTCAGCGCCTGGTGCCAGTACGAGGCGCTCAAGTACGTCAGCTTCCCCACGCAGGTAACGTATCCGAATAATATGCAGAATTAAGCTAAAAAAAAAAAAAACTGGACTGTCTCCTTGATGTAACGGTCGTAAGCACTACTGCTCAGCATGTGATTTCATGTCGAGCTAACTATTATTGGGTGTTTTTCATAAGGAATTTCTCAGTAGTCCCAAGGCCAGATTTGTGCCCCATCGTCTGTGCATCTTCGTCATAACTAGAAATATGGGTATACTAAAAGTACACCCTTGCCTAATGCGAATTACAGGCGTAATGTCATGTGTGTGCAGGTGCTGTCGAAGTCTTGCAAGGTGATCCCGGTGATGCTGATGGGCAAGCTGGTGTCGCGCAACAAGTACGAGCTGTACGAGTATGTCACGGCCGTGCTCATCTCGCTCGGCATGGTGCTCTTCATGTTCGGCAGCCACGACCAAGACGCCGCCCTCGGTGAGTACCTACTTGTAGTAGTATAAAAAAGCTCCTGTGTTGAGTCATCTTATCAATATGTGCATATGTCATGGTCACTTTCCAGAAGAATTAAAAATAACAATTATAAAACCATTCTTCAAGAAAGACAACAGAGAAGATATGTCCCGCTTCAGACCCATTGCGTTAGTACCGATTTTCTCAAAAATATTTGAGAAAGCAATATATTTTCAACTTACCTCACACTTTGAGAAAAACTCCCTTTTTGTTGATAACCAGAAAGGGTTTAGGAAAAATAGATCTATTGACATGGCCATCTACGATTTCTTACATATGATTACCAACAAAACCCGAAACCCGAAACCCGAAACCCCTGAAACTCTGACACCAGGTTACGAACTAACCACACGATAAAGAAGAAGAAGAAGAAGAAGATATGATTACCGGCAGAGTGGATAAGAGACTACCAACTCTGGCGCTTTATATGGACATGTCAAAAGCTTTTGATCGCGTAGACCATAAAACACTAATAAGTAAACTTAACGCGAATGGCGTAAGGGGAAATGTATCAAACTTAATAGAATCTTATCTCTGCAATAGGCAGCAAATAACGACAATCAGTAGAATTTCTAAAAAAACCGTAATACCTTATAAATCTAACCTGAGAACGGTAAATTATGGAGTACCACAAGGTAGAGTACTGCGGCCACCCCTATTTATTGTTTATATTAACGACTTTCCGACAGCATCATCATATCCTATGACAACGTTTGCAGACGACAGCACTCTACTTTTCAATAGTGATATTTCAAGTAACCTGAGGTCAAAGCCCCAAAAACATGAACAAATCATATTTTATTGGTTTGTTTTGTTTCGGTCTATATCGAGTGTCAAGCATAGAATGAATACTAGATGGCTGGAATGGCGGCAGGTCACGGGAACAATCTGCGACTCCCGCATTCTTCTGAAACTCAAGGGAGAAGATTTATAAAGCAATGGTTAACCCTGCTGTCTTGTATGGATCAGAATGTTGACCCACAAAAGGGATGAATGAAAAGCAATTGCATCTGACCGAGAAGAGAGTGCTAAGGGTGATGTGTGGTATTACACGAATGGATAAAGTAAGAAATAGTAAGTACATAAGAGGAAGTCTGAAAGTGGTGCTGGTGACTGAAAAGTTGTGTGGTTGTCGGTTGTCTAGGTATGGGCATGTGAAAACGTCGTAAGGAAAGTTTTGATTATGAATGTTGATATCTTAACATTAAACTGGGCTGATTATGTAGATTTGGGTAAATAAAATTAAAGATTGATTATTTGAGATTGATGTGATGTGAGTAACATTATACAGGTGGTGATTTAGATGTGGGTAACATTCATACAGGGTGACTATTGATTTTGGGGTAACATTATGCAGACAGGGTGATAAATTTGATATGGAGAACATTATACAGGTCGTTTAGGGTAACATTGTACAGGGTGATTTTGATTTTTTTTCTTCTTTCTCCAGTGTCGAGTGCGATGACGCTGTCGGGCGTGGCGCTGCTGGCGCTGTACATGCTGTGCGACAGCTTCACGTCGTCGTGGCAGGGCGCCGTGTTCGCGCGCTACCAGTGCAGCTCGCTGCACATGCTGTGCGCCGTCAACGCCTTCTCGTGCGCGCTCACGGCCGCCGCGCACGCGCACCACGCGCCGCCCCTGCGCCTGCTGCACGTGAGTACACTCTGCTCGGTGGCGCACCTACCAGACGTGCCCGGAAGCCCGGCTTACCTTAGAATCGGCTCATCGTTAATCCTCTTTTGCAATAATTTATATCAAAATAATAATAACATTAAATTCCGCGCGCCGAGCGCCAAACGCAACGTCTTCCGTCGCTCGGTATTCATTCAGCATTCGTATCAGAATATTTAAATTTCGCGTGCATTCGTCATGCAGCGCGACGTTGTCAAAGCTAATAGCCGTGAGCGCCTCTCACGCAATACACTAAGCGTTGAATTTCGCCGTCTTTCTCGCACTCGTTGGCTTTCCCATCTTGTATTTTCATTTTGACCTCATTTTCGTTATCAGCGACCCCGGAAACCAGGAAAATGACAGCCATGATGAAAAATTCGCAGCCGCCATCTTTGATTTTGATTTCGATTCATCGTAAGGAATCTTATTTCCCGCAAGTATCCGTTCGCACTAACGTCTTCCGCACATGTGAAAATAATTAAAAATACATAGATACAAACAAACCTTCTATTCCTTATAGTCGGTTAAAATAATTAAGTAGAGCAGCTTGCATGACATAACATGAGCGCGATAGCATGATTGTGCGCGTAGAAAGTGAAAAACAATTGACGAAATTCCGACGTCCTTCTACCTCGGCCGCTAGGCGGTCACTGAGGAAATATGGCAAACGTTTCTGTATATAAAGTGTAATTTTATGGGTGTTTTGGTATACTAATAATTTTCAGTTTACGTTAATTTCCGACGGCTGAGCTCAGCAGTATATGCTGTGAGAAAAATCCGTCAATTTACTGATGTAGATACCGCGAGGCTAGTCTATTTTAGTTATTTTCATAGTATTATGTCATACGGTATCTTACTATGGGGACGGGCTGCAGACATCGAATCTATATTTATTCTGCAGAAAAGAGCCATCAGAGCCATATGTGATCTACGTAGGCGCGATTCTCTAAGAGAACTGTAAGGAAATTAACATCATGATAGTACCTTGTCAATACATATACGGGGTGTAAACAGACCCTTCACCAAGCCGTCAACCAAGCATTCTGTACATCAAACTAAGTAACTTTACGCAAAATTTTTTGCTGGGAAACGAATTTTTTTTTTGGGGTCAAAAATCACATTTTACGGTAAAACTCAATATAATGCGCTCAAAACTTATTGCTGATGGATGCTTTGAATAGTAAACGGACCATGGAGGTAATTGGAGTAAAGTTAGAACCTTAAAAAGTAGTATTTAAAAAAAAACTTGTGAAAAAATTGGAACTTTGACCCCCAATATCTCCGTAACTAGAAGGTTCCCAGGTATGGTCCAGAACAAAAAAATGATCCCAATGATGGGCAGAATATGTGGTTTTCGTTTTCGTTAAGGGTCTTTTTACACCCTTTATGAAAACATCATGTACGTTAGAAAAAATCTGCATTTATTTAGTAAAAGAGGTGACAGACACCACTATAGTACTAGAAACAGGGATCAACTAGTTCAGCCAGGTTTCAGGCTAGCTAAAGTAGACTCATCTTTCATGTGGTACTGTTTAAAAAGTTACAATAAAATACTTCCCCACATTCTACAACTGAATGAGACGAAATTTAAATCTTGTATTAAACGCACACTATGTAGGCAAGCATATTATAAGTTGAGGGATTACATTGATGATAAAAATGCTTGGCTCAATGCTGGTCCTGCTCCACAACCATAGGGGCAAACAAATTGATTAACATGTGAAGTTAATTTGGAAGCTGCAGAAGATTGTAAAAATATCCTTGCATTGTATAGACTCAATCTCTTAGTTTTATATAATTGCATAGCACATGTGTGAGTACTATGTACTGTAAAGCTACCATTTACATTTAGTTACCATTCATTGACTCGAGTTTGCCCTGGCGGTTGAGAGAATGTCATGCTCACTCAAATGTCTCGCTGATGGTGGCGGGTGTGTCGGATCATTCGGTTCCCTTCAAAATGGTTGAGTTGAATGGTGCTGATCCATGCGTCATGTTCGTGAACGGGCGCCGTCAGTTGGTACTGGTCATCTCTTAGCTGCCATGGTTTATTCTAACTACTTTGTTTTTAAATTGTTGATCTAATCTTTTACTCTGGACGCTCTTAATGTGCACATCTTTCTACATCGTTCTCACATATATTTATTATCTGAACATGAATGATGTAACCAAGATCTTGTAAAAATATTTTGATTGAAAAGAGTGTCCATGAAGTTTCTTGCCCATTCTTCTCCATAGAGATCTACGCTTTGGAATGGGCAACTACAGTACTTTCACAAGTTATTATGCCTTGTGTCTGGGACTGTAGCTTCGCCTTCTTTGTTTTTCTGACATTCAAAAGTGCCTGTTATGGTCTAATTGAAATAAATGCTTTGAGTTTGAGTTTAAATTGACGCAATTTTCTAACAGCATATGCTGCTGAACTCAGTCGTCCTGAAAGGGATGTTATATGCGGACCCCATTATAGCCTTGAGTCAAGCGTCCCCAGGAAAACAGTATTTTCGACGAATTCTAGTTTCTCTTGATTCAATACTATGTCATTATTACTACTTTTGACATTCGGTAGAGCATATCTTATGAACTTTTACGTTTTTTTCCCATTTAATACTAAACTATTCGCGGTGAACCTGCAGTAGGGCGTTATTTACGTCGTCAAGATTTGTGTCACATCTGTTTATCTTAAATATTAAAGAAGTACCAATCGTAAGCAAAAAAAAACATTTGTGATTGATTTTTAAATAAATGGGGCAGATCATTCTTACAGACTAAAAAGGTGGGCCTAATATCGAACCTTGTAGTACACCCATACTTACTTTTAAATCCATTGAATTGTCACCATTTATTTGTACTTGCTGATGTCTATCATTTAAATACGATTTCACTAAACTGAGCGCAAGTTTCCCTAAACCGTAATGTTCAAGTTTAAAGAGTAGGGTTTCGTGGTTTACGCAATCAAATGCTTTCAGAGGTCACAGAAGATTTTTATAGCATCTTATGCGTCTTCCCACAGTAATTTTGTGTTTTAATAAGGTGACACTCGTATAACGTCCTTTGGTAAAGCCATACTGTTGTGGTTGAGCATTTGATTAAACACTACCTTTTCAAACACCTTGCTGAAAACCGGCAACACGGATTCGGATTTAAGTTATTGGTGTTTTTACTATCCTCTTTAAAATAGTTGTTTGCTCCCTGGGAAAATAATCTACTATTTTCACACTTTGTCATGTCTCATTTCGTTTTGACATAAATATTGTGTTTGCGCTGGTTTTTTGCTAATAATTCAAATAACTAGAAATTGGCACAGATAAAAGATGGCGGAATTGCGTACTGGTATGGATAACATGGAAAAACGAGCAGTACGCTTATAAGGAAGGATTGCACATACCTCGATTCCCCGGAGCAGCTTCCTGGCGCGTAGCACATAACACGGAGAAGACAGAAGCGAGAAGATCACACCAATTTCACCACTTTTTATTAATATTTCGAGAGCATGTGTCGACGCGGTGGATTATGGTCAGCCATTGCCGGTTGGCATCGACAACGGAGGTTTTGTGCAGGAATGATTTAGAGGTGGGGATTACCCGTGCCAATCAACAAACTAATTTGTCTATGTATCCGCGCAACCATTCCCCCGGGCTTGAAGGGATGCCTTCAAGAATTTGAAGCAAATACGACAACTAAATACCTAATTACTAACGTTAACCTAACCTTGAATGATAAACCTGATGAGTCTATTGGTTAGGCAACGGGCAAAGACGCACGACGGGACGCAAGTAGGATCCAGTCGCTGTCTTAACCCGAGCGATACGAGTGACTCCGGTGGGTCAGGGAAAACTTCCTCCACGACACCCAAAGGTCAGTGCAGTGGAGGCGAATTGTCGGTTATAAGAATCACGACCGTGCCGACAGCGACTGGATCGACCGGCGTGTTCCATTTGCGACGCGATTGCAACGTGTGGAGGTATCCACTTCTCCAGCGCTTCCAAAACGACTGTACCAAACTATCTAGCAACTCGTGTCTAGCAGTAATAGTCCTTTCCTCTATTTCCTCCGCAGGCAAGTACTTTAAAGGCGTGAGATTCAAAAAGTGCGCTGGAGTTAAAGCTAGCGGTTCCAAAGGATCGCTAGAGAGCGTCCTACAAAGAGGTCTAGTATTCATTACTGACTCGATTTGAGTAAGCACGGTGCTTAACTCTTCAAACGAAAGAATAGTATCACCTACGACTCGATATAAGTGAGACCTTAAACTTTTTATATTAGCCTCCCAATTGCCGCCGAAGTGACTAGCAGTCGGGACATTGAGTGACCAATCCATACGATTCTCAGCTAACATATGACCGAATTCGTTATTATGATGTTTTGAGCAAAGAAATTCGTGAAGTTCCGAAAGTTTGCGCTTTGCGCCTATGTAATTAGTCCCGTTGTCCGAATAAATCCCACTCACGGGGCCACGCCTAGACAGGAACCGCTTCAAAGCGCCCATAAAACTAGCTGTGCTAAGATCACCAGCTAGTTCTATGTGCACCGCACGCGTGGTCAAGCAGACGAACAGACACACGTAGGCCTTGGTGGAACGAATACCTCGACCGCGAGACATAGTGACCTTAAACGGACCGGCGTAGTCTGTGCCCGTGTGGACAAACGGTTTGGCGGTTTGAACGACGCGACAAGAACGATGATCTGCCATCTCAGGGAAACTTGGCTTAGGGCGAAGACGAAAGCAAGGAATGCACTTGTGGATCCTATTCCTAATTAAATTGCGTGCAGAAAGTATCCAGTATTTCTGACGCAATAGTGACAACAGCAGGTCGGGACCTGCGTGGTAGTTTAACTTATGATGGTATTCGACTAACAAATTCAAGATGAGATCCTTACTTGGAAGCAAAATAGGGTATTTCCGATCATAACTTAAATCTGAGTTTCTTAAACGGCCTCCGACTCTGACGAGTCCGTCTTTGAGGAACGGTTTTAAGTGTCTAAAGGTAGGACTACAATCTTTGCCTTCCCTGATTCTAGCGATCTCAGTGGAGAAATGAAAGCGCTGAAGTTCACGAAGGACGAGTAGTTCAGCGAAGTTGTAATCTTCCGCTGACATGCGATTTCTAGGAGGTAATAATCTAGCGAAACGACCAACGTAAATTACTACTCGAAGCGATTTACTCCAACACGAGATACGATCGACCAAAGAAAGAATAGGAGATCTTTCATTTGGTGTAGCGGATAACAACGAATGTTTCTTCTCTTCGGGTGCTTCAGACACCGAAAAGGGATTGAAGGGAATGACAGGCCACCGTGAGACATCCAAGTGAGCCCACGGAGGACCACTGAACCAAAGCGGATGGTCAATAATTTGAGAAGGTGTGAGTCCACGTGACAGACAATCTGCGGGATTTTCCGTACCGGACACGTGATACAAATTTTGTGGAGATAGGTCGTTTTGTATTTTCGACACTCTGTTGGCCACAAAGGTGTTCCACCGATGGGGCGACGAATGTACCCAACAGAGAGCGACTGTCGAATCCGAAAATACGAATATATTACGAAAAACAATGCGGTTTTGACAAGCGACTACAACATTTTTTATCAGTTGAGCTAGCACAAGAATAGCACATAGCTCAAGACGAGCGAGAGAAACGACCTTCTTAGGAGACACCTTAGACTTAGCGGTTAACAACTTAACTATATTGCCATCGCTATTTTGGACGTGGAAGTAAATCACTCCCCCGTATGCCTTCTCACTGGCGTCCGCGAAAGCCAAGATAGTGACCACACTATCGGCGACGATACCAACGTGACGTGGGATTTTTATATTACCGAGCAAAGGAAGCTCTTCCTTGAAGCGAGTCCACAGCCTCACTTTATTTTCAGGTGGGGTATCATCCCAGTCACAATCGCACAGCCAAAGCTGTTTGATCAGAAGTTTGGCGTACAGGACGACGGGCGCGACAAATCCCATGACGTCCCATATTTTAGCGACACACGACAATATTGTACGCTTAGTACAATTCTCAAAGGGGGTACTAATTTTCATGCCGAAGTGGTCCGACGTCGGCGAACAACACAAGCCCAGTACCTTATGTTGGTCGGACTCGTCGAATTCTTTGACAGCTGGCAAGCGATGCGAAGGTGGAATGGAATCTAAGACGACTTGGGAGTTACTGGTCCATTTTACTAATTCAAATTGACCAGCTTTCATGAGACCTATCATTTCCGAAGCAGTGGAAATGCCCTGGTTTTCCGTGAGAACGGAATGGACAAAATCGTCCATATACAAACCTGCAGCGACAATATTTTTTGCCTGAGGGTAAGAGTCACCCTCGTCCTCTGCCAGCTGCTTGATAGTTCGCAGCGCATGAAAGGGGCTAGACTTGAGCGACATGATTAAATTCATAAACCTGTAAAGGTTCTTGCGGGGAAAAGCGATACAAAATGCGTTGGAAACGCCGGTCAGATTCTCGGACTCCAATGCTGAGAAACATTTGACGAATGTCTGCGGAAAGAGCAATCGAAGATAAACGAAAACCAATAATAATATTAAAAAGATTCCCTTGTAGGTTTTGCCCACCATACAAGAGATCATTTAGAGAAACGCGGGCGGTAGTTTTACAACTACCATCGAGAACGACACGAAGTTTGGTTGTGACCTTATCATCTCGGATCACACCATGATGCGGAATAAAATATGAAATTTCTGAAGAATCAGAATTTGTAGGTGAAATATAACCCTTTCCTAAATACTCGCGGATAACACCGTCATACGCGACCTTTAATTGTGGAGAAGCTTGCATCTTCCTTTCCAAGCAGTAAAAACGACGTTCACTTGCTTGACGCGAGTTACCAAGGGATTCGACATCACCCTTGAAAGGCAAAGCAACCACGTATCGTCCGTCACTATCCCGAGTGGTAGTGCGGTTGTAAAACTCCTCACACAATTTGTCATCCGGGCTGAGCAGCGGGGGGACGTCTACTTCCTCCAATTCCCAGAACTTTCGGATCGCAGAGTCCAACGGATCAGCGGTACAACAATGTGAAACGGTCGTGTTGCTGTCAACACGTACCGGGGCATCACCTACAATAACATAGCCAAGAACAGTTTCCAATGCGAGAGGCGAGAAATGTGGGGCTTGTCCTGGCACCTTGTTCGACAAGAGTAAATATTGTAATTATAATTTATGTTGCGGTCGAAACGAGAATGAAATTTAATTTTTACGGAACCCTGAATTGTTTTACTCGAACCTCCTATTCCCTTTACGGTAGAACAGGCAGGTCGATTATTAATGTTCAAACCTAAGCGTTGACAACATTCGCGAGTTATAAAATTACTTTGAGAAGCGCTGTCTAATAATGCCCTGAAACTATGTTCAATTCCGCGAGAATCCATAATAATGATACGTGCGGTTGCTATGAGTACCGTGGTAAGAGGTCGAATCATGTGGCTACTCTCACCATGATTATCGGATAATGAACACAACGCTATGTCAGTGTGCGTGTGAAGAGTGGATGAGTCACTGGGCGCGTCCTCTGTCGAGGGCCGGGAGCGGGTTTGACTTCCAAAGCATAAGAGAGTATGATGTTTGTGATTACATTTCCTACATGAAGATGTTGACCCACACGCAGAAACACGATGACCACTACTTAGGCAATTTATACATAAATTGTTAGACTTAATGAATTTAAAACGTTGATCTGGGTTATAACTATTAAAAACCCTACATTTATAAATGTAATTATGATGCTCATTGCATAGATTACACGCGGCGGACTCAGAACCAGATGTACTCGCGTAAGCCTGTGTAGGTTTTGTAGATTTACGATCGGATCCTCTGTTGCTGACGACTCGAGCAACAGGAGATGACGTACGTTCTAATACCTTTATATGATCGCACATACATAGATTTTAATTATTTAGGCGGCCAAAAAGCTATTTTTAGAACAACAATATAATAATGATTTAACCATTTACTCAGGTAGTAAACAGTTCCAGGTATAAAACGATACCCCTTCCAACGGTCGTCGATGCGCATGAGGTAACCCTCGTAGTAGTAATTCGATAGTCGCTTAACGTGTACGTGTCTGTTTTCGACAGCGCTCCCAATCTAACAACTTCTAAAGTGCATAATTATTGTTGGAATAATTGTTTTCAAGTGAAACTTATGGATTGCAATAATTCAGGTAAGGACCTATGTTTTACAACAATAATATACTTGATTGTCGTTTTTTTAATATACTTTTAATTTGTCAAAGATAGCTCTATCACATGTGATTTTTTTTTGTATTTTAAATTTTTTATAAGGTTTTTTAACTTACTTCAGGGTCCGTCCGGGTAATAATTTATTTATTTCTCAATACTTAAGATATTTGTCCATATAACGACAAAATAATTAGCCGCGGAAACCCGCGGTTTTCAAAATTGAGAGCAACTGAATGTTTCAAGTCAAAATTGAGCAAAATACCATTTTGCTGCTTTTTTGTTTTAAATCAATTTACTTTTTGTTTTAGGTGTTCTGGTGCTTTCGGTACTAAAGTAGTGACTCGGAAATATTTGTTTGACCAGATACAAAAACAAAATTTCTCAAGCTTAAGTGAAAAACTCGATTTTATGAAAATTATCTCTTGAATCGTTATGGAGACACCGAAAACGCTAAAAAGTGCTTGAAGCACAAATTTTCTTATGTGAAAACCAAGAGAGAGGAGAACCGAAGAAGAAAAGGCATTGGAAGCACAACGAAAGTCCGAAATCCAAATAAGATTTCGTAACGAAACTGGACTACTCATCGATATGCCAAAGGCTAACTTTGGCAATACTAATGATGGCAACACAAGCAGGAGGTTTTTTGAGAATCCGGAACTGGCATCTGAGATCACAGGAATTAGCTTTGAACTGATCTACAGATGCAAAGTTATATTGGAAACAATGTCAAGTGGTCACGAAATTAAAGTCACAAAATATGACCAATATGCTTATGATACTGCGAGATTGTATGTAGACCTGTACGGATGGCATCCAATGACTCCCACCATGCATAAAATATTGATTCATGGTGGGAAAATCATAAGCAATTCGCTACTTCCTATTGTCCAATTATCGGAGGAGGCTGCAGAAGCCCGAAACAAGCATTTCCGGTCATACCGGCTTAACTTTGCTAGAAAGTTTTCGAGGGAGGAATGTAATTTAGACATATTTAATAGGCTATTATTAACTTCGGATCCCCTAATTAGCTCCAGCAGACAAATTAAAAAACCTTCTCGCAAAGCATTCCTTCCAGAATCAATAGAAATGTTGATGTCTGCCGAACCAAATAGAGAGTCAGTGGAGGAATGCTCTCAAAGTGACAGTGATATTTAGTTTTGTTTATGTTTATATAGGTGTAGGTAGATATAGGTGATGTAATTATACCTTATTTTTATTCATTTTAAATATTATTTGAACTTTGTTTTACTTTTTTTTTAAATTGCTACTCTATTTGTGTATAAAACTTGTGTAATTAAATAAAAGAAATATTTTTGAACTGAAAAGAGTTTATTTTAATTTAATATAGTACGTGGAACTAATTAAAACCAAAAAATATTTTTGGCCGCCTAAATAATTAAAATCTACGTATGTGGATCGCGAACAAAAATAACTAAATCAGAAAAAGATGGAATTTCGGAATTATTCGATCTTAATTGATGATTAGATTCGAAAGTACGCGCAGTGTCTGGATCAAGCTTTTTAAGAGCGATATGCAACAAAATAAAATCAGATAGGTCATTGACCTTTGTGTTTTTTAACGCGGCTACAGACGATGCGAATTTATCGAGAAAAGATTCTAAACTACTAGGGGTTCCTGACGAAATAGATTTAAATTCAAATAATTGGTCTAGGTATGAAGTCGCTGATTGACGCTTATCTTCATACCGTTTACAAAGTAAATTAAAAATAAGAGGGTAATTGTCAGCGGTTGGAGATATGCCGGCGCAAACAGAGCGCGCCTTGGCGGTCAACCTTCCTATTAAATAATATAACCTCTCACTGTCTGTCAGAGAAACATTATTGTGTACGGCGTTGCGATAACTAGCTATAAATAAAGGCCATTTTTTAATATCTCCGTTAAATTCGGGTATTTCGATAGGAGGTAATCGAGGTGACCTTTGAACCTGACTACGAGATTGGACCTGTAGTTTTTCCTCGGCTCGTTTTACACGGCCTAATAGGTCTTCGAACGAAGAAAGCGCCTGATAGTTGATGACGTAATCAGGATTTAATTTAAGCTCATGATCAACAATATCATCCAACACACTTTCAAAATCTGCACGCATTGAATCTACTGTTTTAACGTCACAGAGGAAGGATTCCTTATTGAATTCTTCCGAATCGATATGTTTTAAAGTATCACAGATACTTTGCATTCGAGAAAATATGCGATCCCGCTTAGAAACCAGTCGCCTGAGCGTTAAGTCGATGGGCATGTTAGCGATTTATGAAACACGAAATAATTAAGAAAGGAAATAATATAAGAAATAATTAATATTAACTATTCTATTGTGCAGATGTGCTAATTGATTGTTTTGTTAACTAACTAACACGTGCTCTGTGACCTACTTGACCGAACCGGTTTTCGAACAAATTGAAACTTATTTAAATAACGCGATGATTACGACAAGCAGATTATCTGCTAGTACCAATTACTACCTAGAATAACGACACGAAACGAATACGATACGATAGAATTGGTAAATGATTGCGGTGTTGAGCGAAATATAAACGATGCTACTTAATCTAATGCGGAGTTTACGAGATTTTAACGAAATACCTAACTTGCCTCGTGGCGAAGTATTTGGTACAAATACGCGGGTTTAACGAAACGAACGACCTAGGATGTCCTAGGGAATGGCTGACACTGATTTTACGACACTTATACGGCTGAAGGACCAAACGTTTGCTCTGGTTTTTTGCTAATAATTCAAATAACTAGAAATTGGCACAGATAAAAGATGGCGGAATTGCGTACTGGTATGGATCACATGGAAAAACGAGCAGTACGCTTATAAGAAAGGATTGCACATACCTCGATTCCCCGGAGCAGCTTCCTGGCGCGTAGCACATAACACGGAGAAGACAGAAGCTAGAAGATCACACCAATTTCACCATTTTTTATTAATATTTCGAGAGCATGTGTCGACGCGGTGGTCAACGGTCAGCCATTGCCGGTTGGCATCGACAACGGAGGTTTTGTGCAGGAATGATTTAGAGGTGGGGATTACCTGTGCCAATCAACAAACTAATTTGTCTATGTATCCGCGCAACCATATTGCCTTTTCATTAAATAAATGGTTGGTCTTTGACTCCAGCACCCGGTGTTCGCGGCTGACTGCATCGTGCTGTCGGTGAGCTCGGCAGTAGGACAGCTGCTGATCTACCGCACCATCGCCAGGTTTGGCGCTGTGGTCTTCACCATCATCATGACGCTCAGACAGGTGAGTGAGATCACTTTGTTTGTACTCGGTGATTGTAGCGGATGGGACTAATGCTTTTAGATACTGATACCCTTCATCATGTGATTTTGTGTCTTGAGTCTAGATAGGCACTATACTTTGTCTAAATTATCTCAAAATTATGAAGGAAAATGTCGTGAAAAAGCTTAGTATCCATGTCCTAGAATCTAAAAGTGGGCTCCCTTTCTCTTACGGAAAGGAAGCATGTTTTCCAGCGGTGAGATAAATTTCTAAGGCTGATTATTTATCATCGTATGTATATTTATTTAAAGAGAACTTTTTTTTGTAACATTACAATAATTTTGTCAGGTCTGCACTACTATACGCTTATCGCTCTACTAAATCCTAAACCTCGCTGTTGTGCCTCAGGCGGTGTCGATCCTGCTGTCGTGCGCGGTGTACGGGCACCACGTGTCGGCGGGAGGCGCGCTGGGCGTGCTGCTCGTGTTCAGCGCCGTCCTGCTGCGTCTGTACGCACGCGCGCGCACCAGCACCAGGCGCCTCGCCACTGTGTAGTGTGTAGTGGGGAGGTGCTGCACCACGTGTAGCGGGCGGCATGTATGACAGTTTAGGACAAGCGCAACCACCAGTAAACCGACGATAGCTGACGCGTTGAGCTGCTGTAAGGAGTTCATATAGCTAGTCTGTGGTGCCCTCTCGACACGACCGTGGCACTACTTCTCCACTACTAATTTATTCACTTGTGTGATGTAGGAAATATGTTTTAACTTGCTCGGCTTTGAGCGAGTTTGTAGTTCGTTTTTTGACAGTTTACGCATGTTTTGTACACCCAACAAAGTTAGTGGCCGACCATCTGTGCCTTTATTAATAGGTTGAAAAGTGGTCAACCGCGAACTTTGCCGGCTGCACGTTGTCGTGATGAGCCACAATCGAATAGGAAAAACACCTGTTTCTCCAGTGCTCGAAGGTGTTGTCTGATCGAATACCTGTACGCAGTGGCGTAGCTTGGGGTTTTGCCGCCCGGGGCCGACTGTAATTTTGACCGCCCCCCCTAACTTCATAATTACTCAAAAAACGTAGGAAAGAGTCAAAATAGAGAGCATTTTTTCAAGTGATTTAAAATGTTATTCATAAGTTTATTTTTCAAAGTAAAATCTTTTTTATACACAATTTCAATTTCAATAAATAAGTTTTTTTATCGACTTATGCATAAAAGCTTTAGACTTGAGAGTAAGTAGGATACAAGAGTGAGCGAAGCGAGCTCGAAAATTTTAGCACCCCGCCTCGGATAGGTAACAGATTTTCTTTTTACGATTCAAACAAATGGAATTTAACATAATTTTTCTACGAATGCATTAAAGATATGGAACGATTAAGAAAACTTAGCTGTAAGAGCGAGCAAAGCGAGCTAGAAAATTTTTGCATCCCAGATAGGTTCGATTTTCTTTTTTTCTATGAAAAAAGTAGGCGGCAGGCTAGAAAAATAAAGTGCTTGTGTCTAGAAAATACGGGGCGGCAGACCGTGAGGCTTGTATGAAAAGCCGCCCAGGGCCAGCAGCGTATATTAAGGAAAATGCTCCACTTCTTGGTTGTCCTTGTTTTTGCAACATAGTCCCCAACATAGATGACTTTAGTAATGATCAGATAACTATGACCTGACGCTGCCGCCTGGTTTCGCTTGCCGCGTCTTGGCTCTTGCTCTTCGCCGCCCCCTAAAATGCGCCGCCCGGGGCCATGGCCCCCCCAGCCCCTGCCCCCCACGCTACGCCACTGCCTGTACGACATTTAACATTGAAGTTTTGGCGATTTTTTACACCGTTGAATGAATGTTCCTTTTGTACTGTTAGTTATTTATTTAGAAAAATCTTTTATGTCTACCGGAATATTATACTCAGTTAACCAGTGCTCGAATTTTAACCCCTTTTATCGTTTGTTAGTAAATAAATAATTATGTAACTAATGTACACTCAACCGAGACGTTGCGACGTCGCAGTAAGCCGCGTCTCGTTGCGACGCCTGGCGCGTGTGGCTAGCGGCGCGACGACGGCCTCACTCTAACTCAGCCCCTGGTAGCTCATCCTCAACAGGGTGGGAACTTTAAGCGGGGCAGTAAGGGGAAATATCTTGACAGAAGATCAAAAAAAAAAAATGAGTTAAATTTTCATACAAAATGTATGGGAAAAGTTTTTTGCAATTTCTGACTATTTTAATACTCCAACCTGAGTTAGCCCCATAGAAGTTTTTGATCAGTATAAGAATCAGGATCGATAGGCATCAATTAAAAAAATGTGTAAAATGGCCATTTGTTTGCTTACTATGCATTTTTTTTTAAATCTGTGAATGGGGATCAAAAATTCACGGAAAATTATAGATAGTCCCCTAAAACTATTTTCGAGTAGCTACAACAGTTAAGGTTCCCCTTACTGCCCCGCTGAAAGTCAGTTGTGTGATTGGCACTGCTAGTGCCATTCAACCTGTGTCAAATATCGAAGCTCGACATCTACAAGACTTAAAAAAAATCTCTCTCTCTTTTACTTACTCATTTGAGTCTACTTTCTATAGTTGTTCTCTTACTGACCTAGCTAGTTAATGAATCACGTGTGTATTCACATGTGTGTGTTCGAAGACACGGCTGTATTCTGTTATAGTGATAAATCTCCACTTTATCTTAATCATCTTCATTCCTTTTATAATAGACGAGTGATTTTAGATCGCTCGTCCGGTGAAAGTAAGCAAGACATCAATGGTCTCTACAAACTTACTAAATTCAATGTTGGTTTAGAACATAATTATTCATGTAAAAGAATGATCAACGTTGGCACTGAATTTAGTGTGCTGTAAAGAGTGTAACCAGCCGTACGCAATATTTTTCAACGCACAGCACATACAAATGTGTTTCCACTAACTTTGAAGTGATTTTCGTCGACTGCTGTTACATAATCATAATTATATTTTATTTTATTATTTATTTAATGATACGTAGAATCTTGATTTAGCTTTTAAGTCGTTGACACCACACGTTGACCTTGCACAGTTTTGTTGTAGTAATGAGCAGTCGAGTTTAATAGATATGTTGTGCTCAATTTGTATTTAAACCAATATTGTGTATCACCTGTCAATTAAATCCTTTGAATGGATATATCAGTACTTATTTTTAATATACGACGATCACAAAGGTAGTTAGGGCCTTATTCTAATTCCAGTTTTTGCATATATCTCTGATACACAATACTATACATACAGGTTATCTGCAAAAATCAATCCAATCATGAATTTTTTGGTACAACACTAAGCTGAAATACAAGTGTAACCGACGGGCTCTTTCAAATGAGTATTAAGATTTTATACAATATTATGGACTTTGTAGTATCCTCTAGTATGATAAGAGCAGTGACATCAAGTAAATATAATCGAGAAGCAAGGCTTATGTGTAGGACTACTTAGGAGAACATTTTGATAAGTCGTTACAGACCGTTTTGTGGCGACGTAACAAGTTGTATTATATGTATACGTGGAGCGAATAGTTATGCAATGTTGGTAGACATGGGAAATACAAGTTGCGCAACAGTTGCTAGACATGCGACCACACCAAAATGTTGCTGGAATCTTTATTATGAATAGTCGGAATATAGATGGAATTACAAAAACTGGCTCCAAGGTAGACTTAGGCCCGTATTGCAGAACGTCACTCAATAATCAAGCATAACTTAAAACAAGCCATTTGATAAGTTGAAAAGTTGTTAAGTAGTTTTAAGTAATACGGGACTAACTCTCAGTAAAATCTGGTCAGTTGTTATAGACCGATATATCAAAGGACACTGTATTTGTAAATAGTGATAAAATTATGTATCTACGGTTAGTAGGATGACAGATAGTAATACATATGTCGGTTCTATGAATATGTCATTAGCCGACCGTTGGGTCATCCTACATATTATTATGTAAAAAAAAATGAATTTGTTTATTTGGTTTTAGAAGGTGTGATGGCGGCCAAAATCTTAAACTTTAATGTTTTAGTTTGACGCAAATATATTGATCATTCCAGATAATATTTCCATGATTTATTGAATTGTATTAGTATGATATGATGTTTACTTAAGTATCCAGTGTTTTTCGTTGGCCGCCATTATAGCAATTAATTTATTTATTGAAATATACCTGTTTGTAATATATTGTAGCACTCTCGAATGGCCCCGACACATACTGTGTGACGTGTGTGATAGTTAAGTTAAATAAAGTTGCTGATGGAATCAACTAAACTCGGTCTTTTCTTTTTTCACTTGATTTGAATTTCTCTTTGTGCCCTTCTTACACCTCAGTCAGCTTATCTCGGAAACATGACGCTTTAGAAGGTTAAATGCGGACGCACTGTACGATTAAGCGCAATTAAACAATACTTAAAAAGCTGTCCTAACGTAACGTCCTAAATACTACCTAGTAGGTATTATATTATCTGTGGTATTATTCACTGAAGCTGGCGTGTGGAACACAGTCTCTTCACAGTAATCTTACTGACGTTACTTCACTGTCAAAATGACAGTGATCTTTATTGTCCTTGCTATAGGGGTGTACCTTTAGCAAGGACAATATATATAATTGGTTGAGTTGCTTCCCAGTGGCAAGTTTCAAAATTATATATATCAAAATTACAGTGATCATATCGGTGAAATGAGATACCTCTGACAGTAGCAACCCAATAGTCGCTGTTGGGTTCTACCATTACGAACTAGCATCACAACTGAACAAAAAAAACAACAACATTGTAAAATAACTGCATGGACTGGACACCGGACCTGTGGACGGTGAGTAATGGGCTAGCTCGCCGTCCGTCCGTCTTATGACGACAGGTCGTGTCGACGGCCCGTTCGTGTTCCACGCGCGCCTCAAAGAGATGTCAGCAAAAAGGAAGGGGCCGATGCCTGCCGGGGCTGCGGGACTGTTCGAATGAGATACCGCGGCCCTGGAACACAAAGGGCAAAGAAAGAACATGGGTGGGTCTTAGTCAGTAAAAGTCTGACACTCCCTTCCACTCCGCCCAGAGCGGAGGGGGTTATTTATCATGTCTAAGCAAGTAGTATATCCCACAAAGTCTACACTGCCAGTTAATAACACTCATCAACAAAAACCAATGACAACTAAAAACAGAAGCCGTCCGAAAAAGCAAATCGAGTGTCAAATCGTGATGACCTGAGGTAGTCGCATTTAATTCCTTTTTTTACGTGTGTTTGTTCCCGATATGAAGCATGCTGTGGCTGGCCAACCCCATCAGTATCAACAACTACTATGAGTTCAAGCACTTCCAGAGCATCCTGTTCGAAAAATAAGTGGCAAAGTTACCACCACCCTCCTGTTCTGATCCCGCCAATAAGTAAATACAAAGACATTGTCTGTTATACTTACGATTACTCATGTCATTCGCTTCGAGGTGTCACTGAGGCATGTGATCACATTTCTTCTGTGACATTTCTTTGATAGCCTATAATTATAAAATAATGCCTATGACAGTTTAGGGTCTGACAGTCTTGCTCTTGCTGATCGTAGGACGGGATGATAATATAAACATTTTGAGGTTTGATATCATCAGGTCCCTGATCTTTCCGTTTTTGCCGTCCCATCGGACTAAAAAGTACCTACTCTCTATTCTAAAGAGTATGTACACAGACTGGTGCACTCTATAAGAGCTATAGCTAACTCACTGGGACTGCTGCCAAAACAATGCATACCTACATCTTTGTGGTGGTAGCACACGTCCTGGCAGCCAACCATAGATATTGTTAGTATGGCGTGGCAGTTCTATTGAGTTAGGATTCTAATTTCTCCTGTGTAACGGAGCTGGCGGTGGGCCGGCCCCGTTTATCAAAGGACCGATGGCCGATGGAGCAAACTGGGCGTCCTGGATTGAAGACCGTGTGTCGGCAACCGTAGAGTGACGCCCCTGAGCTAGATAAACTGACAACCTTAACAGTTGTCTGGTTGCCCAGACAACTTGTTAAGGCTGGATGGGCGCGACAGGTGGAGTACCAATTGTTGGGGCTCAGCTTTGCAGAGGCTTATGCCCAACAGCAAACCGCGAAAGTTTGAATGATTTGGCTACGTTTCGAGTACGTTCCATTGACCTGGAGGTTGGCTCGCAGCAGGCTGGTCCGCTGCCCCGCCCGCGCGGCATGCTGATGCCGCTGCTGGCGACGGTGGCGCTGGCGCTGGGGCTGGCGCCGTGCGTGCTGCAGCGCGCCTGCCCCGCGCGCCGCCCGCGCCCCCCCTCCACCGTCTGCATGCACCGCATCCCCTCGCCCCGAACTGACCGCCTCGACAGGACTTCTACGTATGTACCTAACCTAACTTAATATTTTAGCTTCCAAACATGTGATTTGGGAAAGAAAACTTCAATACCCACACATTAGTTCGGTTTACGCTATGACTCAAATGATTATTTGATGGCTTTCTGTAGTGCTGCACTGTCACCAAGTTTATATTTCTTTAAGTGAAAATTACAAGGATTTGGAAACGGATTTAAACACGGAAAATAATGAGGTCGTCACATTAGAGTTACACAGCTAAGTAATACGAAGGTAGGTACAAAACGAAAAAGCCACTGCCTCGATGGTCTACTGTTAAGAATGAGGTAGGGAGGTACTAAGTTCGAGTCGCAGGTCATGCAAAGTATTATTGAATTTTTCCATCTAGAACTTTCAATCGTGGCCCTGAGCCTATTATTGAGCCCAACTGAGGAAATGTGGGTGAGTTATACTTAAACGTACAAATCAGCTTTTAACCTTTTGGAGAAATGGAACGGTCATGGGACGATATGTAGTAAGAGGCGCCTTTAATTAACAGTTTTTTGATAGACAACTACACGAAGATCAATATTCAAAGTAAGCCTTGTTTAGCTCGTTCTTAGCAGTCATTGGTTCCATTGTTTACGTAGAAAGAAGCTGTTATTTCTAGAGTGTTCCGAAGACGTCACAAACGAAAGAAATCGTTGAGTGAGTAGCGTGGGGTTTGAGGGGAAAAAATCCTAAAACGAAAAGACACAAATTACATTATTTTACACTGCTTTTAGATAGGAAAGTAGGTATCACCAGGAGTTGTGTATCAACTGTTTTATACAAGTGGAGGTGTACAATTATTACCACTAACACAATGCATTATTTTTCAGGATATGTTCAAAAACCAATATGAGGAAAAAGAGAATCGCTGTATAAACCCGTTTGACCGCTGATCATATTTTCATTATAAGTACAATACCTTCCTCTGAATTTATGAAATTTTTCGAAAATGTTTAATCAATTTAGTATCGAATCACGAGTCTTTTCATCCAAGAACTTTAAGGTAAGTTCATAAGTTTATTAGTTCTAATATTAAACATTCTTGCGACGAAGTAAGCCTTATCATGTTTGGAACAATAAACGAGCCTAGTTCTGGGCCGAATCATCGACTATCGACACCTAAGTACTTTATCCGCGATTATGTTCTTCAGCTGTTGTAGGGCCAATAAAAACCTGGGAGGAATGTCGCAAGAGCGCAAGATGGCTCCTTACAGTCTGAGGAGACTCAGCACGAACGTCCGACAACGACGAAAGCAAGGAAACAAATCACCCACATTCCATTCCCCACGATTTTTGCTACGCGACGTTTACGTAAAAAAATCTCTCATAACATTTCCCGAATGTTTGTCGTATTATCAACCGAAGCGGGTATTTTATGAACTAAACATGCGATGAAACAATGGCGCGGGATATTTGGCGAATGGCGAGTGATCGGCCGTGTTGTGATACCGCGTCCGTCGCCTGTTTACCAAACAAACTGTCGTATTGTATCGTTATTTTCATAATTAAGGATTGCGCCCCTTACTACGGTATCCGACGTGGTTTTAATTATTTTATCACTGATTTTATTTTTCAGCTCAAACCAATTCCTCATTACTATGATAATCTAATGTAATCGGAGAACAGGGCTGGCTTTCAATTGTTTCAAGATTGTTGGTAAGATTGTCATTAGAAGCTAAAAATTTAATTAGCTACTCTTCCCTTGTTCACCGACCGAGCTAATTCACAACTTATCATGAGACCCATCCGATACAATAATTTAGCCAGCCATTCGTCTAGTCACCATATATCTTATTGTAGGGCCGTGGTAGCCATAAGTTCGCTATACCTAATAGCTGATGCGAAAGGTTTGTAGGTATTTAGTAGACGAATGTTATGTCCATGAGTAACAACAGTAGGTACAGAAACTGTTTCTAAGCATTATTAAGGAATACAAGCTTTGCTATAACTTGTTTCCAGAAAAACCATAACATGTTGCGGTACCATAAAGCTGTCAAGAGTTTGACCAACTCTACGGCCAAGCTGCTCCCAACTCCCTTTTTCTTACTCTTGAGTATTACGCCTTTTAAAAAAAAAACTATTTTAAAAACTTTTCTTACTACAGCAAATTAAGTGTTGTATCGCTATCGTTGCGATCCGTAGTAGCGGGGTGAGTGATGGCGGACGACGAGCCACAAAATGACGGCCCGAACAAAACCACGCGCGAGAAGAGGTGGAACCGTTGCTTCGGATGCCGCTGGCTGACCTGCTGCTTCACTTGCGTGTGCACCTACAAAAAGACCGTCTCATGAGTTACTGCCGCGCGCTGGCGCTGCTCGCGCTGGTCGCCATCACCAACCAGGTATTTAAGTGCTGTGGATTTTTCTACGTATGAAGGATTATTTTATTAGAAGTGCCCGTGATTGTTTCAATCGAGTGACTTTAGTTCTTGCCAATTGTTTTTTTTTGGGCAGACGACACGGTTAAATCCTAAAGGCGGTTGGCACCGGAAAGTGGAGCTTGGCACAAACGAGAAGTCTATACCCAGCAATGGACCAAGTTGGGCTGTGGATGATGAGTTTTTCCCAGCGGCAGCGATGACTGCTGCTGAGAGAGCTGAGACTAAGATGCTAACATCACTTTCACGTACCGTTAAATTTAATTGTGACAACAGAGACCTGATTCTTAAGCATCAGACTACCGCTTACCGAGACTACAGCACACGACATCAGTCACGAGAGTTCTTATTTTTCATAATTGCGTTTAGTGCAATTGTTTTTCTTGACCACAGGGATTCTTGGGTCAAGAAAAACATTAGCAGAAATGAAACCCGCGTCCAGATTACGAAAACTTCTGGCACACGATGCCTTGCAGCGTTCATACAGAATGTGAAGTCGTCCAATGTTTTTGTTTCAGGCAACCACAGGATGCAAGAACTGTATAGTAAGTAGTTTTTTACACATGTATCTTGTATCATATCTTATCATTGCGTTACTGATTCTTCCTACAGCTGGCAGTTGAAGTGCAACTAAATTACGGTGAATCTAAGTCACTCAGTGGATACTGATACGCGTAAAACAAACTCTATCGTGAATCGTCCACTTCGATCTAATTATCACCGTTAATCGATCGATATAGTAGATAACTTCTGCCCCGCAGTAGCAGGACATAAAGTTGATTGATAGTTATTACGGGTTGCTCGCTAGATCGATCCAAACAATTTTACATCACCGATAGACTAAAATTGAGTTTGACCTGTAGTATACCTCAAACCATTTATTTGTCTATGTATCGGAATTCCATCGAGAATTTCTCAGAAGCAGCCACGGAGCTTGGATCTGTGCCTCATCATCATCAGCCAGTTCACTGCTGGACATAGGCCTCAATCCACTCAACTAGATTCTCAGCAACTCTCATCCAGTTGCTTACCAGCCACCCTGCGAAGATCGTCACTCCACCGAGCCTGAGGGCGTCCCACCTTACGTTTGTCGATTTGCGGTCTCCACTCAAGAACACGTCTACCCCAACGGTCATCGGTTCTACGGCTAATATGACCGGCCCATTGCCACTTCAGCTTACTGATTCTGTGAGCTATATCGACAACTCTGGTTCTCTGCCGGATCACCTCGTTTCGGATGCGATCCCACAGAGAGACTCCAAGCATAGCGATCTGTGCCTGGTTGATGGCAAAAAGCTCGCCCCCTATTGCACTGGACGTGCATATAAAAAAATAACAGATATTTTCCTCGGCGCTATCTTCAATTTTGATTTGGACCCCGTCTTCATTTTTTCTTTCTTCAGGTGCTGGGTAAGGAGGAGAAGGCGATGTTCCGCGCGCACTCGGCGGCGTGTGCGGCCGCGTCGCGCGCTTCCCCGCGTCTGGTGGACGCGCTGCTGGCGGGCGAGCTGCACGACGAGCCCGCGCTGCGCCGCCACGTGTACTGCGTGCTGCTGAAGTGCAAGCTCATCTCCAAGGACGGCAAGCTGCAGAAGGCGGCTGTGCTCGGCAAGATGGCGACGCGGCCCGACGCTAAGAATGCTACCAAGGTTAGATCAGGGCTTTTTTACTCATTTGAAGGCTGTTGGCATATGTTCCCAGATATATTTTGGTTACTTGTTCACTCAAGTTATTTTATTTATCTGATTCGCAATGGTGACTAACCGGAGTCCGGACGCTACCAAAATTATTTTCTTTACTATCGTAGGCTTTGGAGAGCTGTGCAGAGCAGACAGGAGACACTCCTGAAGACCTGGCATGGAACTTGTTCCGCTGTGGCTACGACAAGAAGGCGCTTCTCTTCGAATACATGCCCACCAACGTCGCTAGCGAACCCGACAATAATTCCTAAAAGGTCCCAGTGTTCTCCAGAGATGGCGCTATAAACAGATTGTATTCTTTAGTTCTATGTTTAGCTGGGAGATGGCGCTGCATCACTAGTTTTCAGCTTTCACAAAATTATTCTTGCATGTTCCTTTGAACAGTTTCCAAAATAATATCTTAGTTTATTTTATTATACCTTTGTAACCCATATCATATAAATATTTATTAATCCAAGAACTGGTTTTATTTATGATGTAATAGGCTCACACATAGGCACCTATACTTATTTTACATCCCGACCAACGAAACTAAACCCTCTATTTTTACCCAACCACTGCGAAGCGAAAAGGAGGGTTATTGTTTTTGGCGGGCAAGTTTTGCTTTTGCGTGGATTTTATAAATCTTTCCAATAACCAATTCAAGCTCGGCTAATCTCTCAAGAATATTTTCACTAGCTTGCGGTGTTGTTGATGAACAGTGCGATGACAGACAAAGTGAACTTGTACCTCGAGGAGGTCAAGTGAAGTGGTCACAACGCTGCGGCTGCGTAGTGCGGGCTCCACAGAGCTTTTTAAGTACCAACCTGTACCTCTTTATGAACTATTTTTTGGGTCGTAAGGCACGGAGTCCAAAACAGAGACCTGCTCAGATGTGCGTCGCGGAAAGGAGAGGAGTTGCTTAAAGCTGGTGGTATCTCTCGCATCTGTGAGGAATGTGTACTGGCTAGACCGTAGCAGAGATGTGTGACCAGGCTACTCATGCCTCCTTTAGCGCGATCTATGACTAAAGCGCGATGTAACACTAAAGATTCGCGCACATTGTGTCGGGGCGGAGCGGGTCGCAGCGCAGTGCAAAATCCTTACTTAGTACATTACTTAGTGACGGGCTGCGCACCGGCATAGTGTGCGATAGTTCATATAAAATACATACGAGCGTTATGAGCAGATTATTGCGCTGCGACCCGACCCGTTGCGTCCCGACATAATGTGCGTGAACCTTGAAGGCGACCGGCGCGCGCCGCTCACCGCTCACGTCTCTTCTAGTCTCCGCTGAGCGCTGCTGCCTGCTTGCTCACCGAGTGCAAAGACTGGCCTAAACGAACATGATACATCTCCACTCCTCTCTGCTCAATCGTCTCCACTAAAGATAAGCGGAGAAGTGTAAATAACGAAATTCTAGTGGTGGTGTACAACACATCTCTTCTCTTCTCGTCTTGATGGAGTCCGGACTCCACCAAAGCGGATCAGTATGGTCACTGCAGATAGAACGGTTTAAATTCTCGAACAATTTACTGGCTGCAATGAAAATAGGACCGTATTAGGACTATTTTAATTTTGCTTTATTTCAATTTTAATTTGTTCTTTAGTAACAATTTTCAAACAGAAAATTGTATGATTCATATCAACGCGGACATCAAGCGTGTGCTCGCGACTCGGTCACGCGCCTCCTCGCAAATGCTCGGGAGTCTTCGAGTTAATGGTGGCGTCAGAGCTTCGATTTCAGTTCACAGTAGTGTCACTAGTTGATATTTCATGATATAAAAAGTGGGTTGACTCACGGCAAGTTTTTATATTATGGTTCCTTAACAAGCGCGCAAGGACTTGTTCCACCTTGTGTTTAAAACTTAACCAAAACAATGCGGAAATTCTTAACATTCCTGATTGTTCTACCTTATTGTGACGTCACAGACCTCAAATTATTGAAACATTCTCGGAAGGTAAACAGGATCTCATTCACACCGTATCACTACTGAATGAAGACAAAACACTGTAGCTTGCTGTTTAACTTTTGTCTTTACTCTCGGTGCATTATGGCTTTTTAGTGAAAATTCGGTGATTGATTTTTTGGTGCCGCTATTTTGCATGTAAACAAGGTCGACGTAAATGACAATTTTCAGGTAACTTCGCAAAAAAAGGCAGCTTTTAAAAGTTATTAGTTTGATTTCCACTCTTAGGTATCAGGCCTTACTTGGGTTATTCTTATTAGGACCCCTGACGGGGTCGCCAAATATCACGATTAGGTAATCACGATGAGGGGGATGGGATAATGTGACGATCACATGTGTTTTTTCATGCGACGAAAAAAGGGAACTTTTTTTTAAATAAAACATATTCAAGACTAAATAAAACATATACACCAGGTGTCTCACAATCCTTATCTTAAGGTATCTGTTTTTTTTCAATAATAAAAAAATACACGTGATGCTGGGAGAGGGTTTAAAAGTGCCCTCCCGAACCTCACGTGGTTTAAGGATGGCCCCTACCGATTTCCCTGAAGTTGGACAAGCTCTTCGATTAGTGAACCTTCTGTTGCTTTACCTTTCATTTATTTTATTTATCACCGACACTCATGTAATTCATGTAGGTAGGTAATCGCATTGATTGGACTGTGATGGTCATTGCGCGCGCGCAGGTGAAGTCATCGATGGCGATATGAACGTGTTGTGACGGCGTAAGGACGGCTCACAGGTCCTAAAATTGGGTGACATGTCACTTTTAATTTTGAGTTTGGACTTTTTTTCGTGTTTACTCACCGTACACGGACGCTTGTATCACAATTTCCTGTAAACTATAAGAACAACACATAGGTAAGGTATAATGAATGAACTCTACGGCAATTCGCACCGACCTACCTGCTGCTTCTTTAGGGTTGCGTTGGATATTTATTGATTTACTAAATGAATATGGGTGTTTGGTAGATGGGTGCAAAGCCTGAAGGGGGTGATAACTTAGACCATTTAGAACTTATTAAGCTAAACTTGTCTTAGACGAAGTCTGCTCCTTGTATTTTTTTTTTAAACTCTAAGGTTTTTAACAATAATATCCATTTTTTTTTCAGTAAATTGTTAATAGTCTCCAGTAAAAGCTGCTATGTTATTATTTTTTATTTATGTAATGTGTGATTACTCAAACAAAATAATTCCCAAGCATCTGTGTCATCAGAGAAACATTCTACGCCATATTCAAGTTTAAGAAACTTTAATAAATCAAAGATATGTTTTGTTTACGGCATAATAAAAAAATAAGAAAAATAGCCTCAGTTGTTCAAACCTTTTTAAAAACATGCTTGGTTATTGCGCTTTCTTTTGAGGTACTATTTACGCAGATATCTCATCAACTCTTGGAATTAGGATGTACAAAGCAAATTGAGGTCAAATATTAAATTTTTAAACAGACCAAAATAATGCAACATTTTTGTTAAAATAATTTATTGTTCATGTTCAAAATGTTGACCGCGGTTTCTTATACAAGCGCGTGCCCGTCTTCTCACTTCTGTAGTCGTGATTTTTAATTTCATCTCCCGCTTCATGACTTGAAAAGCCGATTGATTCTTTCTATTAATTCTTCTCTAGTTGAAATTTCAACGTGCGTGTAGACGAGCTCCTTGGCCCGTCCCCAAACGAAAAAATCCACAGGAGTTAAATCGGGTGATCGAGGTGGCCAAGTGATGGGCCCGTCTCTACCAATCCAGCTCTCTGGGAAACAATTATTTAAATGTTCTCTCACGTTTAGGGCGGCCGAACGTTGATTGGTCTCCACTTCCTGCCACATAATTTAAATGGAGAAAATTAACTGGAATTCCTTCAAAACTATCTCCCAGAGCTTCTGGACGAGACCGAAATACCAATATTGGCAATGAGAATACCAATGATTTTTCAACAAGATGGTTGTCCAGCACACTGGACCCTAAACGTGACAGAACATTTAAATAACTGTTTCCCAGAGACCTGGATTGACAGAGACGGGCCCATCCCTTGGCCACCTCGATCACCCGATTTAACTCCTGTGATTTTTTTCGTTTGGGGACGGGCCAAGGAGCTCGTCTACACGCACGTTGAAATTTCAACTAGGGAAGAATTAATAGAAAGAATCAAACGGCTTTTTAAGTCATGAAGCAGGAGATGAAATTAAAAATCACGACTACAGAAATGAGAAGACGGGCACGCGCTTGTGTAAGAAACCGCGGTCAACATTTTGAACATGAACAATAAATTATTTTAACAAAAATGTTGCATTATTTTGGTCTGTTTAAAAATTAAATATTCGACCTCAATTTGCTTTGTACATCCTAATTCCAAGAGTTGATGAGATATCTGCGTAAATAGTACCTCAAAAGAAAGCGCAATAACCAAGCATGTTTTTAAAAAGGTTTGAACAACTGAGGCTATTTTTCTATTTTTTTATTATGCCGTAAACAAAACATATCTTTGATTTATTAAAGTTTCTTAAACTTGAATATGGCGTAGAATGTTTCTCTGATGACACAGATGCTTGGGAATTATTTTGTTTGAGTAATCACACATTACATAAATAAAAAATAATAACATAGCAGCTTTTACTGGAGACTATTAACAATTTACTGAAAAAAAATGGATATTATTGTTAAAAACCTTAGAGTTTCAAAAAAAAATACAAGGAACAGACTTCGTCTAAGACAAGTTTAGCTTAATAAGTTTTAAATGGTCGAAGTTATCACCCCCTTCAGGCTTTGCACCCATCTACCAAACACCCTGTATAACAGTCTCATGCAATGGATAAAAATTTTGTCCAACCAATTCAGTGCCTTCGTTGAGTCGACAGATCTGGGTAGGCCACGACGACATTGATCTCATCATCTACCTGCCCTTGACCCATGTTTTTTCTTCCATTCTCTTCTGTCAACCGTCACGCTATCATTTCCCTTTTCTTTCATATCATTCCTCACACAATCAATCCATCGTTTCCTTGGTTTTCCTCTCCCTCTCCATCCGTTAACGTTTATATTCATCACTCTTTTACTCACATGTGATTCGTCCCTCCTCATCACATGACGAGATTGATCTACTATATTAATTAATATTGACCCTCCAGCTTGGGGATAATGAAGAGGCAACATATAAGATACCATCAAACCTACCCACCATCAATGGGTTAGGCAGAGCTAATTACGTGACTACACTCTCCAACAGCTATGTTTTACTCCCATCAGGGGTAGGTTCGGCTGATAAGGGAATTATAACTGTCTTTGCCAAGCCATAAAGAAATGACTATCTATGTATACATATAGGTACCATGTGTCCTTGTATGAACATTATTTTTTCTTTCGTCTCGTACTGTTTCGTCAATAGTGCGCAGATAATAATGAGCGCGCATCATTATCTAAAGTTGATGCGACGGATGACAACGGTAATAACAGCATCCAAGGCTGGTTTGTGTTACATAATTGTGTACATCTTAGTACTTATATTGTTGGTAGTGGAACATTCTAGACGACCGCTAGTTATAGTAGCTCCGGATTCAGGTTTAGATTATAATCGTCGCATGCTTCGTTGGGTTCTAATTATCTACATACATGCTCATCGCATGCAGTCACATTAATTATGTTATGTTATTACAATTATTACTAAAAATATGCAGTATCTATGTTATTTAAGTAAATGACTTTTAGTGATTTCCCACGGATGATAATACCATTGTATGGTTTGAAACTGAATTACAAATGTGGGTACTGATTGGTGGTTTCATTTTTACCAACTTGTTATATAGTGTTTTTCTCGGTATGTCCGTCAAGTCCGTTTTCATCTATTTAGATGGCCTGGTCCGTAGTCCTGTTTTTAAAATCAAATCTCACCCATATGTAGAGCTACAGAAATACCCATAATTGAATGTATTATGTATCTGTTGAAAAATACCTTACCAATTAGGAAATGACACGAGTTTACCACCTACCACGAGACCGACTCTCACGGATAGACCTACCTACTTAGCAAAAAGTACCAAGATATTGGCATAATTATGTAAATTCTCCGCGAGGGAGTCGGTACATGTTAGTTGCACCGAGTTAAGTGTAAATGATATTCGAAACAGCTTTATGATCTCATTGCGAGCGGTGGGCGGTGACCCACAAGCGACACAGCCTCTCAGGCAGTATGAGTGCGTGCCTTTGCCTGCCCTGTGCTTTCCGAGTTGTCTCTGACGCGCGGGTATTTTTCGCGCGCTTAATTTGAATTTTGAATTAAGTTATTTTCCGGGAAACTTTCAAGTTTACCATATTTTTTTTATTGTGTTTTATTATTTTAATTAATGGGTGAACAGTGAAACGGTTGTGTGATTGTGTGAATATCATTGTCATGGGAATTACATGGTGTGTTGGATTCTAATGTGTGGACTAAGGAGTGTTGAAGGAAGCTTTTTTAAACGTAAGTTTACGTATAAGTTCTACGCTATAAGTTTTTAATCCATAAAGTAACTGTATTCTTAAAGAATGCCGTTGATTCCTGTACGCTCTTTGGAAGGATAGTACCTAGATAAGATGATGGTTTTCCAATTCTAGAAAGAGGCAGAGAAAGTAAATACCTAGTAATTGAATGACTATGTTCGTCACACATAGTAGTTACATCAACAAAAACTCAGTATTTTCTTACTCGATACAACTTATCTACCGGGTGTAAACAGACCCTTCACGAATCCTTTAACCAAGCATATACACAAAAATTATTGCTTTGGTGAAAAATAACCTTTTAGACTACAACTCAATGTAACGCATTCAAAACATTATGCTTATGGATGCATTGAATAGTAAACGGGTCATGGTACCTCCATGACCCGTTTACTATACTAAAGAAAAGTAATAACCTTAAAAATTTGTATTTAAAAAAAAAAACCTTGTGAAAAAGTTGGAACTTTGACCCCCCATAACTCCGTAACTAGAAGGTTCCCAGATATGGTCTAGAACAAGTGCCTTTCGGCTTTGTTAAGGGTCTATTTACACCCTTTATACATCGATACAAATAAATAAAATTGAAGTGTCTGTTTGTAATTTCAAAATTTCAGCTTTTTACTGAGTGCATATGAACGTATATACCGGTACTAATAACAAAAATAACACTTTTTCTCATTTTTGACTGTCTGTCTGTTTGTTCCGGCTAATCTCCGAAACGGCTGAGCTGATTTTGACGGTACCTTTACTGGCAGATAGCTGATGTTATAATTTAGGCTAATTTCATTTTAGAAAAAGGATTAGGGTTCCGTTGCAAAAAAATAAAACCCTTGTTGATTGTCAACAAAATCTGAGTAAGGAAAGTTCCTAATATTTTTATAATGATTTCACACGAACGATAGTCGCAGGGCACAGCTCGTACCTAATAAATGAAGTATTTACTCAGGACTCCTGAGTAGAAAAGCAAGAGCAGCCACTAAGAAATTACTCAATGAAAAAACCGTCCGTGACAACTGTCCGAGCTGAGGAGTGGTCGCCCGCCGCATAACGATAGAGACCGCTACACTAACGATACAATTAAAAAAATAGGAGAAATCGTATCAAAATTAATACCTTTCTTTTTCTTTTTCTTTTTTTGTTTTCGGGGAGAACCTTCAAACTCAAACTCAAACTCAAAGCATTTATTTCAATTAGACCATTACAGGCACTTTTGAATGTCAGAAAAACAAAGAAGGCGAAGCTACAGTCCCAGACATAAGACATAATAACTTATGAAAGTACTGTAGTTGCCCATTCCAAGGCGTAGATCTCTGTGGAGAAGAATGGGCAAGAAACTCCATGGACACTCTTTTCAATCAAACATTTTTACAAGATCTTGGTTACATCATTCATGTTGAGATAATACATATATGTGAGAACGATGTAGACAGACGTGCACATTAAGAGCGTCCAGAGTAAAAGATTAGATCAACAATTTAAAAACAAAGTAGTTAAAATAAACCGTGGCAGCTAAGAGACGACCAGTCCCAACTGACAGCGCCCGTTCACGAACATGACGCATGGATCAGCACCATTCAACTCAACCATTTTGAAGGGAACTAAATGATCCGACACACCCGCCACCATCAGCGAGACATTTGAGTGAGCATGACATTCTCTCAACCGCCAGGGCAAATTCGAGTCAATGAATGATAACTAAATGTAAATGGTAGCTTTACAGTACATAGTAATCACACATGCGCTATGCAATTATATAATACTAAGTGATTGAATCTATATAATGTAAGGATATTTTTACAATCTTCTGCAGCTTCCACAATAACTTCACATGGTAATCAATTAGTTTGCCCCCACTGGTTGTGGAGCAGGACCAGCATTGAGCCAAGCATTTCTATCATCAATGTAATCCCCCAACTTATAGAGGTCGCCTTCAAAAGGCGACCGGTCTTTGGGTCACCCCGGTGGTCACCATCCGCACATGAGAGGAGGCACCGTTTCCTCTTAAAAGACCTGTCCGGAGCCCCCTCTGTGCAACGCCTGTTAAGGCACATCACTGGGGCGACTATACAGAGGTCTCCCCTGAGCCTCGCTGTGCAAGTGTGCACGGCAGCACATGACCACTGTGCTGCCGGTTATCTCCGAGGTCACTCGGTATCAAAACTAATACCTAAGCACTTTCACTAGCTAAACTACTGTAAACACTTACAAAAATGCTGCAAGTAGGTAATATAAGTTTTTAAACTGACTTGATCATTAATACTATCATTAACACCCAAAACGGGATATTTGCTATTTATTTTTTAAATATCAGGCACACAAAAGTAATGTTCGATTTAATAAATATAATTTTGTATCCTGCCCTGATTAGCTCATAATTATTATTTATCTACGTGCGTGGTTGATAATAGAATTAATAACGTCATTTTCCTTTTGAACTATTTCACAATACCTTCCCATACTTTACATCCATCACCTCAAGCTAAGTGCACATTGCAGCCGCACCAGGCCGCCGCGCGCCGCCGCCGCACATGCAGTACATTCGTTACAAACAAGTGCGCTCCGGCCCGGCTGATGTGCATTTGTTCCTACATATTGAACGAAATTGAAGCAGTAGGACTAGTTTTGTATTGCGGCGCGGCTCGCCCAAATGTGCACTGCGCTTGGCCAAGGTATTTATTTCAAAAATGTAGTTTTTTTTTTGCTATTTATTAGATTATTATGATCCCAGAAGAGTAAAAAGAAAAAAAACTTGAAAATTTATTGTAAGTAAGTGGTGCATCACATGGTACAATCATTGGTTTCTTATCGGAATTGATACGATGTTGCTCCAAGTTTTTAACTAGGTCCTATTTAATATGCTTAATTAACAAGCTTTGAAATGAGGGCTTTCGTAGGGAAGGTTAGTCGAAGCTGAGCTTAGGTGGAGACATTGGAAAGAAGTGTAATTCGACATAACAGCTGAAAAATCATCATCATCTGCCTTGCCTCTTCCCAACGGCACGGTTGGCGCAGTGGCTGAGCGATTGGCTGCTGCGCTTCGTGTCGCGGCTTCGATTCCCGCACGGGACAAATATTTGTATGGCCTACAGGAAGTTGTTCCGGGTCTGGTTGTTTGTGAATGTGAGTTTAAATGTTTGTAAACGCACCCACGATGCATGAGAAATTCCTAGAGTGGGGCAACGTTTTAAAAAAAAAAAAAACTATGTTGGGGTCGGCTTCCAGTCTAACCGGATGCAGCTGAATACCAATATTTTACATGGAGCGATTGCCTACCCGACCTCCATAACCCAGTTCCTACTGGATAATACGATACCCATTGGTAAGATTGGTTGTCAGACTTTCGGGCCGCTGATTACCTGTAACGACTGTCAAAGATCTACAAATGACAGCCGGGACCACCGGTTCAAGATCTGAGCTGAAATATTAAAAGAAAAATGCATTTTCTTTTGGGATCACAGATAACATCTTATATGATGGTATCATGCTAAGCCACCACAACAAAAGACATTTCATTTTGACGCCCCAACTAATACCATACTAATTTTCTTTGAAAAGAATAAAAAAAAGGAAATATTATCAGGCCGGATCCGAAGGCCTCGTTGATACAATGTTCGCAGAGATTCCGTAGCTTTTGGTTCAATCTCTAGGTTGGTTAATGCAATGCTAAAGTCTTTTGACGTCTAGATTTTATTTGCCCACTGGTTGGCAATTTGTTACCCTTTATACATAACTAGTGGATGATCTCTCTGCCTACCTTAGGTTATACGGTTTATAGACACGGTTATACCGAATCGTAGAAAGCTGTTTAAAACCACTCGCTCGCTTATTCAGTTATTATCTAATCATCACAAACAGCAGCTCACAAATATGAGCGTTACTGTCTCAGTCCCGCATAGTTCCTCCCACTCGCGGCTAGTTGCTGAGCCTACGTGCAATTACACCTGAACAAGGCAATATACATAATTATAACGCGCTCCTTGAGGCGCACTCCTCGTGACGGCTCGGAGGATTTGCACGCGATTTGCATAACTCGACGATGCTAGTTCGAAATGTTCGACTAGCTACAACTACAACTACAACTACAAGTATACATATACTACTTACCTAAGTACTTATTAATACCTGTCTTGGTAGACCTGTCATGATTGTATCCGTCTTGGTTTTCACGACATTTCAGTACAGAGGGTGACATAAGATTGTATTCAGACTGTTTTTAAATCTTCTGCTATACCTGCCATCAATAAGTTACTTTATATTAGATAATAATATACCCAAACAAATACAGAATGTTTACAGGCATTTAAAAATGTAAGTCTATCGACGAGCTCGTGGCTAAATGTTATCAGCCAGACGGGTCGATATTCAAGGTTAAGCTGCGCTTGCCTAGGTCGGTCCGTGGATGGGTATTCATTATATACCGAGTTTCCCCCGTGTCTCGTAAAGCACGTAAAGATGTTGGTCCCGGCTGGCATTTGTCGATCTTTGACAGTCTTACCAGGAAGTCTGTGGCCCGAAACTCTGAGAACCAGTCTTACAGGGGTATCGTATTACCCAATACTAACTGGGTTGAGGAGGCCAGATAGGCAGTCGCTTCATGAAAAACGCAAACGCTGTTAAGCGCAAACGCAATTTGCATCACATGTAAACCACTCTATTAAATAAGTACTAGGTACAGTACTAAATATGTAATTCCCAAATGTTTTCTGAGTTCTACATGCCATTGTTTGAGTAGCAACACGCACGAGTGGAATCACAAAACATCATCCAAGCCATGTTTAGCGACGCTTTGTTCCAAAATAGTAATAGTATGTAAATATTGACAGGTTGTTGCTTCTTCTATGGAAGAAATGTGATCAAAATATGCCTTTTATCGAGTTTTGCACGCGGCTCCGCTTGCGTGGGCCACGGTGCTAACTATAGCAAATTGGACTAATAACATCATCGGTATTTTATTTGATTGATAGCCGTGAAACTCGTGAAAGTCGCCGACTGTCGAACTGTCGAAGCGAGTGTCAAACTAGAATGTCCCGAATGACAAACGAGTGTCACGAGTGTCTGGAGTGTCACGAGTGTCAGGCGAGAGCACCACGAGTGTCAAACCAGAATGTCCCGAGTGACAAACGAGTATCACGAGAGTGTCTGGAGTGTCACGAGTGTCAGGCGAGAGCACCACGAGTGTCAAACCAGAATGTCCCGAGTGACAAACGAGTATCACGAGAGTGTCTGGAGTGTCACGAGTGTCAGGCGAGAGCACCACGAGTGTCAAACCAGAATGTCCCGAGTGACAAACGAGTATCACGAGAGTGTCTGGAGTGTCAGGCGAGAGCACCACGAGTGTCAAACCAGAATGTCCCGAGTGACAAACGAGTATCACGAGAGTGTCTGGAGTGTCACGAGTGACAGGCGAGAGCACCACACTCACTTTAGGCTCTCAAACAAACCGCTGAGCTTACAGCGAAATCCAAACAATGCATTCATATGTTAAGGCATTAATTTAAGTATCGTTTGATCTGTTCGTAAAAACGGATAGTGAGGTAATCGGGTATGACGGCTTGCGTTCAGGGACAAGATTGAGTGGTGGTACTTTTTATTAAAGACAATGAAACCGTTTCAAACCGACATGTTCAAAACGTATACTTAAGCCCTGAAATCATGTACCTACTGAAATATCTCATTAGGCGCCTAGGCTGTATGATATAAAAATAAGTTGAAGTCTTTAAATAAGTTAATGGAGTGATAGCTACCTAAGTACCTACGCCTTAATATTATCTTAAACATAATTGGAAAGCTAGGAAAATCCTTATCGCCGGGTTAAAGGCAAAACCGACTAACTGTGATTTTTTGCAGTTTTTCACTTTAATATACCATTCGAATCGGTATTTGATTCTCTATCTAATGGTAAAACCAACTAAACCGCAGGACTTACCGTTCCCGAGTTATCGAATGTAAAAACCGGTTATATAGTTAATAGTGTATTTTTAGAGAATTAAAAACCTATAATTCGAAATAATGTGTCCGGAATATTTCGAAATATAGATGCAAAAAATACCAAACGTTTTTGGTGGTTTTTAGTCCTACAATAATATCAGAGGAAGGTCTTAATCACTAATGGTAAAAAATAATATATTGGATTAGCACCTTTTTGTTCTTAAACATTCAAACTAAATAAATATTATATAAATATAGTCGATTTTGGCATTCGGTATTTCGGTTTCTTTTTAACGAATTGCCTAGAAGCAAAACCGATTAAATTATTATAGTCGGTACTTCCCCGCGCTGCCGCTGTCGCGGGAGGGCGACAACAGCAGCGCGAGGGCTTTACGGGGATTGAGTCGAATCTTGCGCAGCGAACGACGAGGTCATACAGTGCATTTTTCGGCTCAAAGCTATACTGCAAAGAAAAACATGATTTTTAACTTAATAGAAGTAAAACCAACTAAAACAACTGCGCTTAATAGAAAACGAACTACATCATCTGCCTAGCCTTTTCCCAACTATATTGGGGTCGGCTTCCATTCTTAACCAGATGCAGCTGAATACCAGTATTTTACATGGAGCGACTGCCTATCAGACCTCTACAACCCAGTTGGTACTGGGTAATACGATACCCCTTGGTAAGACTGGTTGTCAGACTTTTTCTTAATAGAAAACGAACTACAAAGAGATCAAATTCAAAGCAGAATTTTTTCTATAAACAACCGTAAAATCTCAGATATGCCAAAACTTCTTCAGCCTGAATTGTCCCACTCCTGGGCAAAGGCCACCCCCCATTCCTTCCACTTTTCTCGATGTTGCGCCTCTTCTCGCCAATTAACGAGAAAGCCATCCAAGGCGTCCCGCCATCTTCTCCTCGGTCTGCCGCGACCCCGTCTAACTGTCTCAGGGCTCCAGTTTTGTGATATACGGGCCCACAGCTTTTCCGGCATCCGTCAGACACGGCCTGCCCAGTCCCATTTCAGTTTAGCAGCTTTTTGAGCGTCAGCAATTTTAGTTCTGGAGCGCAGTGTGGTATTCCTTATTCGATCGGTAAGTTTAACGTTAAGTATGCTGCGCTCCATTGCCCGTTGGCAAACCTTGAGTTTGGACTTCTGGATGTTAGTCAATGACGAAGTCTGTGCACCATATGTCAGTATGGGGAGAATACACATGTCTACAAGGTTACGTTTTAAGGGGATGGGTAAATCGCCCTTGAATAGCTCTTTCATTGACCAGTAGCTCTTCCAGGCGTTTTCCGTGCGTGCAACTTCTTTGTCGCGTGGAAGGAGATTATTTGGCCCTGGTAGATATATTCTTGGACATAGTGTATTCTCTCTCCGTCGACGGTAGAAAGTCCGGGACGGAAGCTTGCTTGCTCGGGAGGTTGTTCCTTGTCTAGCTCTCCAGCGATGCGATTTTCGACTCAAACTCAAAGCGTTTTTTTCAATTAGACCATTACGGCACTTTTGAATGTCACAAAAAACAACGAAAGCAAAGCTACAGACATAGACACAAGGCATAATAACTTGTGAAAGTACTGTGGTTGGCCATTCCAAGGCGCAGATCTCTATGGAGAAACTCCATGGACACTCTTTTCAATCAAAATATTGTTACAAAATTTTGGTTACATCATTCATGTGGAGACTACACATTTATGTAAGAACGATGTTAAAGTGCAAGCTAAGAGCGGCAGACTCCAGTCAAAGCACGCAAAGTCAAGCCGGTCCAAAAAGTTGTCACTGAACCACCACCACAAGCCACAAACGACCATGTTTTCCACAGATACTGTCCCCGTTATTTATAGAACCATTATGCATTTCAAAAGCCAAAAAGCCGATCTATTGAAACTTTGTGAAAGAGGAGTCATTCCTGACGAATATCATGGATGGTTCCAAAGTTTGAGAGCTGATGGCCAAAACGTGGATCGTCTACCTGATGTTACGGTTTCTGAAGAATCAGAGGACCCGGAGAACTCGGATGACTAAGTGATTTTTTTTTTAAATTAATTTTTAAATGCCAATTATTGTTTGTTTAGATTACGAAACTTTTATGTTCATACAAAGTAAAATATCAATAAAATAAATGCTTCTTCTTGTGACCTGTCAGTTTTACTTTCTGAATGTTTTCTTGTACTGGCTGATACTGGCTAGTAATACACAATTTGAATGATTTAAGCAATTCAAATCAGTAACTTATAATGGTAGTACAATTTTGCATTCTACATTCGAAGACATGTCTTATGAAATAGAAAGGCAAAACCAACTATTTTTTCGTATTTTTTAAATTATTTCAAAACGAATGGTCCTAAAATCAGCCTTACTAGCAAGTTATCAAGACAATACTTTAACTCACGTAAATGCCAAGTCTGTGAGATACAGGACCATTACTTTTTCAGATATGCTCGTATTTGTACTAGAAAGGCAAAACCAACTAAAAGAGGGGGTTAATTTTAATTTATTTATTTTTTGAACAAATTAAGTTATTTTTTGTGTTTAGTATGTAACTGTTAGAAACTAAGATAATTATAGAACACGCTCATATATTTGCGACTGATATAATTTTATTACTAAGCACTTAATTTTAATTGCAAACTTTGTAAACGCCCTTACGGTAAATTTTATATTGACTTTTTTGGACTAAATAGTTGGTTTTGCCTTTAACCCGGCGTTATAATAATTAGCTGTTAGTAAGTTGAGCGTGGGTGAACCTGCGCGAGCGGCCATCGCAATGAGACTGCGACATGAATGTAACTACAGTTACATACCTACATAGCCTTATATATAATTATACAATGCATAATAAACTTTAACGAAAATACGGAATAGTTTCTAAAGAATTTCAGTTATTTTAATTAAACAATATTTTTTTATCTTTCAGTTTCTACTTCGTTGAAAAAGAAAGTGGAAATAATAATTATATATAATGATAATTAGTAAACATTATAGGCACGAAAAACGGTTCGACCAAGAAGTAGTGTTGTTAGCTCTAATAAAAGAATGTCTCAATATTTTATTTGGTAAAAGTGAATGTGAAATTGTTGAATGACGTTATTACCTAACAATGCTAACATTGTGCTTGTAGGTAGGTAAGCATTGAATTTTTTTCGAGAAATATTAGCACAACTCTCGCAATGACAGGTACAAGAGTCTTGAGCGGGTGAGTCGGCAACACACAAGACGTTAACCCGTCGCCTACTCGCCGAGTTAATAAATTAGCTATCGATGTCACCGTATGACAAGTAATATAGTGCAGACACTAGCTCATTACAAAACATTAACACATTTTACTGCCTCGCATTATCAACTAATCAATCCGTCGTTGTTTTTGCTCAATATTATTTATAAGATGCCCATAATTGTGCGCATTGTGATTCACAGCGCTGTGGGTGCTTCCCACGTGCGCTCAACATCATTATTACAATAAACACAATAAAAACACACGTTTCGCTCCGTAATGTTGGCAACAATGCGCGTTATGGCTGAATATAGCGCGCTATTTGAAGCACGCCTCTGACTGACAAATTGATTTTTTTTAGTACCTTGTGATCTTGTAATTATAGGGTCGGGTTGTTTTAGACTTGAAGGATTGTCGATTGTAGCTATAATATAATGCTTCTGTACGTAGGTAGGTAGCTAGGTAATCAGGGTCCCTGATCTATTCTATGTTACATACATGCACATTTTGCACATATACATAGGTACACGGTGTAAACGGACCCTTCACGAAGCCGTCAAGCATGCAAGCAAGCTGCAAGCATTCTGTACATCACCCTAAGTAACCCTATGCTAAAATTATTGCTGGGCAACGATTTTTTTTGGGTGAAAAATCACGTTTTACCGTAGGACTCAATGTAGGTAACGCACTCAAAACATTGTGCTGACGGATGCATTGCATAGTACGGGGGTCAAATTTTAAATGTTATAACTTTACTTTAAAAACCTCCATGTTTTTAAAGCCATAACATTAAAAACTAGTATTTTAAAAAAAACTTGTGAAAAAGTTGGAACTTTGACCTCCAATATCTCCGTAACTAGAAGGTTCCGAGGTATGGTCTAGAACAAAAACTTATCGCAATGGCGGGAAGAACAACGCATTTTCGGCTTCTTTATAGGTATTTTTACACCCATTATATTATGTATTTTTATCTCAAGGGTTTTTGACTGCCTATGTCGCCGGATAACTAGATCATGCCTGATAACGTATCTTTGTCACAAGATATCCCAATCAAATCTCCATCAGATATACGTGCCGAGAAATCTCTAACTAAAATAGCAGATTTCCTAAAACCCCATGGATTAACATGGCGTTTTACCAACAACCAAGCTCAATAGTTGTTCCGTGTGTTTCCCAATGAAAACCTATTTATAATATCTACCTACTTAGTCAGTATGGACGTTGGTACTAAATATACATAGGTTTATCTCAAGCCCTCATATTTGCATGGAAATGATTTCCTTTACTTACTTAGGCGTAGCATTTGAGCGCATAATTGTAGCTATAATAACGTTATGCGCCAGATACGCGGCCCACGCGCAGCTGTACTGGACCATTCATTACACGTAAAGTTATTGACGTGACGTCTAGCTTGCAGTTTTATCATATTGCTTCAATAATTAGATTAATTAAGTACATAAAATAACAGATATCCTGATGTCCATGTCAGTCCCAAATATTTGGCATAATTATGCCTTATGGAACATTATTTATCCTTTTGATCACTAAGCGATACCTATAGGAATGCCCAAATTATAGCACTCTGTTGGATGTACAGACGCCAGCACATCAAGCTACTACAATCTGTCAAATTTCTTTAATAGATTTTCAACTTTATCGCTAAAGCACAAGGATGATTGGGAAAATTTGCCAGTTTCCAGTAGCTTGATGTTCTGGCATCTGTACGACGCACAATCGGCGAGTTCTCCGACTCTCATTTACGGACCACCTAGATAGTGAAAACCAACATAACAAAAGATTACAATTAATCTCCATTAGGTAGGTAAAGTCTAGATATAGCGCATCTAAAGTACCATCTCAGTACCAGCCAACAATAATGTTAATGGAGGCAATTCATTAAATCCATTTAAATCCGCCATACATTTCAGAGATTACAATTAGAAATGTTTACAAGTCGGATCGCGGTTTGCAGATAATAATAGAATGAATTGAGTCACTGTTCCTTGTTACACTGCGAGAGCCATGTTGGTTCTCGTGCTCGGTGTAGAGTAACGAGGACCGAATAGATATCATGGAAACAAACGATGTGGTGGATCATAAACAAGGATTTCTAGTTAGAAAATTAATGAGGAATAGGCATTTAATTTGTAGTTTAAAGCTTCGTTAGTCTTGTGTCTTGAGCGCTACCGCTGAGCATATGGTCATGGATTTAATTCCCAATTTCCCAATTTTCCAGGACGGGCAAAGTGTTACCTTTTGAGTTTTTCCATTACACATTTTTCTTTACAACCTGGTGTTTCCGTTTTGTGGCCGAATGATGGCAATAAGGTCACCCCTATTATATAAGGCTCAAACATAACTGACAAAATGTGAATTTTAGGTACACCTCTATCCAACCCTCCAGGGATTCACGCGTGATGTTATGTTATAAGTTTTAATTTAAAACCACGCACAATAAACGACATTCATTTGTTCGATATCAATAGGTCAAATATTTGGCAAAATTCAGGAAAAATCAATAAATTTCTCGTGGCTCTATTTCTGTTCTCCGGCGGCTTAGGAACTTGTTCATTAGAACGAAGTGGAGTCCTAATTTTAAGCTACTATTTGAGATATTTCAATTCGGTTGGTCTTACGTCCAGAGTTCATAGGAAAATGCCCTGGGTCCTTTGATTAGATTGAGTCCTACTACAGATAAGACCCGTACCCGTTGTAGCCAATTGTCGCGTACTGCAGCTCATCGCGCGGATTCGCGCGGGTGTCGCACTAATGAGAGCCGAAGATGGAGTGTCAATGTTACCCTTATCTGGTCGCACAATGATATCACTTGCGGCCAGCACTGCTTTACAGGTTGGGCTGTTAATTTACTTTTATATCCATGTGCTTTTTTGTATCGGTATCATTTTAATTTATAACCTTGGCGTGCACAACGAATTGTGAAACTCAGGATATCAATTAGATGCAGAGGAATTGCATATTATTTGCGTACATCCAGAGGCATCTAGTTAGCTGAAACTTGCATGTCCAAAAGGTCAATGTGAAATTCCCGAAGAATGTATCGATGAAAGAAAGATAAAAATGTATTTGTCGCAGGGACATGACGCGCATACAAAATTAGAAAAAAATAGACATACAACGCATAACAAACATTTAGAATACAAGAGGATGGAACAAAACAAAACTTGACAACTTGAGCATGAAACATATTGGAACAGCTCCATGCTCGCCATAAAAAATATTATCCTGGAGCCGCCTGTCTCTAATAAACATACTATCGCCATCGAAACACCATCACACCGGTAATTGAGTCCGAAGCGAGATTGTTTCATAAATATCCCTTATTAAGCCACAATCGCACCGCTTGTTCGGACGAAAGAACAACGAAAGCGTCAAGCTGCGATATTCGGAACACCGCGCAGCCCTATTCTGTGCAGTATAAGTGGTTTAAGGAAACAACGACGAGGCCGCTGGGCCTTTTGGGGCAACAACTAAAATGTATTTATATTTATTGGTTCCTGGTTTTGGCCGGAGCTGCGTACGCGCAGGCCGGAGCGCGCCAATATGGCGTTTTCATCGATCTCTGATGGCGATGGCGAGTTATTTAAATAAATTATAGCGAATTAAGACAAAGTCGGAATGTCTTTATGAAATCGCTGGAACATTGTTCAAGTTTGTCTCGCTGCATTTTGACGGGTATAACCTTTATTCATATTTATATTTCATTCCATATTTGTGAATAAGTTAATAATCTCCGTTTGCAGCACAATTCAAGTTGTTCCCTGTCCCTTTACATAAGCCTTCCCTGACTGACCTCATCGGCTCACATTTTAGGAAATTCTTTGACTGAAAAACATAACGAGTTTCCTCTAAGGCAAAGATTTAGGTACAATCATGAACAAATCCACGGTGATTTAAAATTTCGTCCTTTAAAATAGATGCCGCCTACTTAGGTACGTAGACATCGATTGGTCGAAACGGATAGAGCAAACAAAGCTACATTTTCTCCTCGTACTCAATTCTTATATGTCCATAACAATAAGAATTCTTCCTCTCATTTGATAATTTCGGAATGACGTGATCATTGCAAGCATTCGTTCACTTCATGAAAAATGTGTGTAGTTGGTGTCTTGGTGGATTGCCAATTATTACGCGACTTCGCAACAGCCCTTGAGCGTTGAGGAAACTGTGAAAGAAAACAAACGTGTAAAAAGGTGAAGATGACTTTTTGAGATCTTATTCAATAAAAGATCTCGCTTATCAAAATATTTACTAACTCGTGAATGTAATCTGCTGTTAGTGGAGATATTACCTAAATACTTCTGTCTGGTTTACTTTTCAAAGTGATAAGACGGTAGATATCACAATATACAATTTCCACGAATTTTCAGCATCTCTCCTTGAGCTTTAAATAAATAAAAAATCTTAATTTTCTTATTTAAGAAATAGGTTTTATTTCTTAAATAAGACAATTAAGATTTTTACATTGGCCTCAAATGAGGAAGCCTTCTAACTAAAAAAAACTCTTATTTATTAGTAGGCTAGTGTCTTCTGCGGACATATAATTAGAATTGATTTTTTTTCCTGAACTACGTAGTTCTTTTGACAGGCAACATAAGCTAGCCTCTCCCACAATAAACCAATAGCTAACAGGCCTACAGGCGAGCAGAGCCCACATTAGCCTCAAGTCGTTATAATAACTACTAATAAGGCGTACGTTTTTGCGGTAGTGCGGCGTGGGCCACTGTTTTGGCCAACGCGTGCCATCTAATGATGAACGCTTGCCCACGATGGCCCTCACGTAGGAAGCCATAAACTATAACGTTCTATGATCTGATAGGAGAGCCTCTTTTGGATAAATATAGTTTTAGAAGCAGTTTTTGGATGTTTTACCTTGTCCTGTCAGTTTGTTGACGGTGTGATGAACGCGAGCCTCCCACAGAGCCCTAATCCCTTTGGTAACTTCTGTCTACCCACGGAAAGTCTTTGTTATAAGTAGCGTGGTTGTTAAAATTAATTTATATGTACATCAGAATCTATTTTTTTGGTTCTAATTGGCTTAACTTAACTAGCTCAGAGTTATGATGACATTGCGATGGTCAGAACTGCCCATTATAGTCAAAGCCACATAAGTATCACCATAAATTGGGAAGTCTATACATGGTACACAAGTAGTCACCGCTGCACAAGGACCATCTGCAATGCCAGAGGCACTGTGCTACATCGGAGCTGAAACATCTCACTAGCCAATTAACCTAAAATATTCTACAAGTACTGGTTTATGTTAGCATTACATAACTGATTGGAACGCCTTCCCTCTCCCGACGCAAGCGCAGGGTGGGCGGACAGGCGGGGAGCTCGGAAACAATACTGCACTCAAGTTTTCCCGTGTGGGTAGGTCGCTATTTTTATTACAAACAGATTCACTGAATTGAGACGAATTCTAAGAATTTTTATAATTTCGTTAGTTGGGAGTTGCCATTTGTCAAATTATAACTATACTATTAATAATTAATAACTTAACATAAATACTGAGAAAACCCTGATTGAAAAACCCAATAACACGAAGCCGTTCCTGGGAATCGAAGCCAGGGTCATGTGGTCTGAGCACAAGCTCAGAATAGTTAATTGCGACCACTGGACCAACGAGGTAATTGGTAAAATTGGGGAAATATTATGTTAATTTGGTTTTGCTAGTCAGTGACTGGAAAACGGTAAATGCAACATGACTGTCTTCTGATGTTCATCAATCATTAACTGTCAATATAGGTAAACCCTGGCGACATGTATTAGGGAGGTAACAATTTACTTTAGTATCCAATACATTACACGTTCGGGGAAAAGTCGCTCAGCTTAACTTGAATTGCGCCGAGCGAACATAGTACGGCAATGATAAGATTATGCCGAACGGAGTTTACCGAGCGGCGCGTACCGAATCATAGGAAAGTTGGTAATTGCTTTGATTTAAAAGAACCCGTACAAGGGTGAATATCAACAACGTGCATTTTTATTCAATTTTGGTGGCGAAATTGTTTTCTTCATTATTCGTGAAAAATAAGGGGCTGGTATAAGAAAAGAAACTCCAAGCTGGAAGGATCTTCAAGAGGGCTGAGAAAATCTCGATAACTTTTTGAGATATTTTAGTTCAAAGTCTAGTGTGGCCACCGAAATTGAAAATCGCCCACCAAAATCGAAAGTGCCCACCGAAATTGAAAATCAGTGGCACCAAAATTTAATTTCTCCCTCACAAACCTCAATCTCACTAATAAAGCTCAATGTCACAAATTCTCATTCTCATCAATAACTTCATCGGCTAATAATAAAAGACCAAGTGGTAATAAAGACCAAATCTAGTGGAGGGTAAAATTCTACGGCAAGTTGTACGCATCGCATGCATCTCGACCTGATTCTGAAAATAAGGATTCCAGAGCCACCTTGACCCGCCATTTCACAGAAGACCTACCAGAATTCAGCCAAAACAAAATCGGGGCGTCACTTAGACAGCTTAAAAATGGAAATGCGCCTTGTGAGGATAAGATAACGACTGAGCTCCTGAAAGCGGGAGGAAGTCCTGTATTAAGAGAGCTACGGGAGCTTTTCAACTCGGTCCTGTTCTCTAGGAGAACTCCAGAAGCGTGGTGAAGGAGCGTGGTGAAGCGAGAAGTGCGATCGCAAGCATCCACATACATTCGAAGCTTTACAACGCGTGATTGGACCTCTCACTTTAGTCAGTTACAACTCAAAGTGACAAAAAGGGAAAAATTGCAAAAAAACTCTTACACCCGTATCTAAAGTCAAGTTAAAGTAGTTACTTGAGTTTAAGTACTTAATTACATAAGCAGACACTTTTGTGCAATAGACAAGAATTTAAACGAAGTTAGAACCGTCAAAGAAAGCAATGCGAAGAATTCTAACTTTTGACAGTTCTAACTTCAAGCAATTACTAAACTACAGAATAAAAATAATGTATAGTGTACTTAATTACTTTTACTCAAGTTATTACTTTGACTTGCTTCTAGATATGGGTGTTAATTTAGCCTCCATTCTGTTACTTACTCAAGCCAATAGCTAATATACAGGGTGTAAACAGACCCTTCACGAAGCCGTCAACCAAGCATTCTGTACATCAAACTAAGTAACCCTACACAAAAATTATTGCTGGGAAATGGGAAACGACTTTTTTTTTTGGGGTGGAAAATAACCTTTTATGGTAAAACTCAAAGTAACGCATTCAAAACATTGTGCTGATGGATGCATTGAATAGAACACGGGTCATGGAGGTATTTAAAGTAAAGTTATAACCTTACAAATTTGTATTAAAAAAAAAACTTGTGAAAAAGTTGGAACTTTGACCCCCAATAACTCCGTTACCAGAGGGTTCCCAGGTATGGTCTAGAACAAAAAAATGATCCTAGTAGCAGGGACAACAAATCCCTTTCGGCTTCGTTAGGCCTCCCCTTTTTTCTGCTACACTTCCCGGTTCTGTGCGTCCCGTATCCAGGTGTTTCCCACGACTTTGACGATATCGTCAACCCAACGAGCTTTAGGACGGCCTGATTTCTTTGGCCAAATCTTGGCCACCACTCGGTCAAAGCTTTGCTCCATCGGCCATCTCCGCGTCTAGCCAGGTGTCCTGCGCAGGTTCACTTGAGACGCACCGCCCGGTCCCCGACGTCGTAGACTTTCGTCCGACGGCGGATTTCGGTGTTACGCACACGTCTCCTTTGTGAGCGTCCATGTCTCGGCACCGTAGGTTATTGTTGGCAGGACACATTGGTTGATAAGGCGGGTTTTTAGGCACTGAGGGATCTTTAAGAAAAATATAATGGTCCCTAGCAATTTCACCATAAATCCTTAAGATGCATTGAATATTGCTCTAGTCTGAGGTCGCAATAAAACACCATGACGAAACATCTCACAGAACCAATACATCATAATAAAAAGACAATGGACCCGAACCGGTCTCAATACTAACAATTAATATAATCGCCGATCATCGTCTGCCAGCTCGCATTACATCGCCTTTATATACACCTAGAGAAACTAAGTGAAATACGAGCTCAAGATTTAGCTAGAAGATAAAATAAAATTTAAAGGGGTTTGTGTTTTAAGAATTAACGACGCAATCCTAACCACACCGGGTCAATATGTGCCCCGTTGGTCTAGTGGTCGCAAGCGCGACTGCTGGGCGTGGGGTTCTGAGTTCGATTGCTGGATCGGGAAAAATTATATTGAGTTCCCATTGGGAATTTCTCAGTAATAGCCCGGAGTTTTTAAGTTGTTGTTGGTATGATACCCTCGTGCACGTTGAGCCGTTGCTTGGTTCTGCACCTGATCTCTCTCTCGTCGCGTCGCACGTGGCCGGCTCATCGGAGTAAGAGGAAAAAGGGAGTACAGCTGTGTCTGCGCACACACTTGTACAATGTAAAATCTCCCGCGCTGATGGCTAATCTCCGTTGAGATCGGCCGGCGCGACCGAAAAACGGTCAGGAAGACTATGAGTTAATAAACTTATTTTATTATGATGCCAGTGGAGCTGTCACATCGGCTGTTCTTTACATTACGAACATTATCAGCGTCAACCGTCACCGCAGTGTAAAATAACAAAGTAAGTACCTACATCTGAGTGCGGGTGCACTTGTACCTAAGTACTAGGTAGCTATGTGTACTAATGAATAAACGAATGCGCCATCGCTCCATTACGCCGGTGGAGTCAGTCATGGTGATTTGCGTTCATAACACGTCATCATTTTATGATTCGTTACTTCTGTATAATTAATGACGTCCTTATAAAAACAAGTCAACTAGCAGATTCTACCTCTGAAACAGCGTCCAAAGCCTCACAAGTTAGGAATAATCACAGCTAACTTCAGACACTAGCCGCACGATGGAGAAGAAAACAACTAACTTACCTATTCCGGAAAATATGTAGGTAGGACTAGGTCCTTTGAAGAAGGATACGGTCTACTCTTTACAGTAAGTATTCTCTTCCTTCAGTTTGTATTTGGGCTATGAGTAAGCAATGGAAATGGGGCCAGATCAAATCTTTCAGACTCCTACAACAGATGTTCCTCTAGCCTGAGGTCGCAATAAAACAGTGTGTCGAAACATCTCACAGAACCAATACATCATAATAAAAAGACAATAGAGCCGAACCGGTCTCAATAATATCAATTAATATAATCGCCGATCATCGTCTGCCAGCTCGCATTACATCGCCTTTTTGTACACCTAGAGAAATGAATAGCTCAGCATCTTGACACGCCACATAAATCTGCCGTATTAAGTATAGCCTCTTCCTCATCATCATTCTCCTGCCCTTATCCTAATTTATTTGGGGTCGGCGCAGCACGTCTTCTTCCAAACTTCTCTTTTCCCGTCATCTCAGTAATCGCTACCTGTTTAGCCACTTCTGTGATAAAAAATTACAGTTGTGATGAGAATGTACGGGTCATGTTGGAAGTCGATTTGCCTAAAAATATTTTTTCCTGAATGTACATACATTTGTCAGGGGAGTGGGTTCGCGGACCGATGGGCTAATGTACCCGGCGTGGGCGCACTTGACACGCCGATCAATAACACGCACTGCTATAATTGGTAGCGTTCAATGAAGTATTGTTGAGTCGTCGTGACAGACCCCATGTGGGACGGAATTGTTCTAAAAAAATATACTAATAGAATAATTTTCAGTTGCGCTTATTCAGGGTAGCGACCTTATGGCAATGGATGGCATTCAACTGCATCCGGTTAGACTGGAAGCCAAAAAAAAACACTCAAATTGGTCTAGCCGTCCTCAAATGATGCTCCGTCGTACATAATTATAAACATACACATACGAGTACCTATATCATCATCATCATCCTCTTGTCCTTATTCCCATTTAATTAAAGTCGGCGCAGCATGTCTTCTTCTCCCATACTTCTCTATTACTCGTCATCTCGTCAGACTCCTCTATTCTAGGCATATCATGGTTCTCACAGTCCATCCATCGTCTCTTTGGTCTTCCTTTACTCTTACACCCATCCACATTCATACTCAAAACTTTCCTCACGACGTTTTTCTCATTCTTCCGTACCTATCACATGCCCATACCTAGACAACCGACAACCACACAACTTTTCAGTCACCAGCGCCACTTTCAGACTTCCTCTTATGTACTCATTTCTTACTTTACATGTGTCGTATACATTTAAAAAATATATTTTTTACTTATGTTTATATTTATGTTACTTATGATGCTAAAAGTAGATTCTACAAAAACTGAAAACTTTTCATCTCCAACAGTGATATGGCGCCACGGACACTAAAATAGAAATAGAATAAGAGAAAATAGTTTCGGATATGAGTTACGCACAAGTACGCGAGATGCCAAAATATCTACCTTGTGACTAAATATATTACGGCATTATAGCAATATCTTACTCTAATGAATGCTGAGAAGTCATTTTGCACTTAATCGCGGTACATACTAAATATGAATGTTATACGTGGTTTCGTATGAACCGTCGACGATTATATCTCACCGGGTGTCTATTTGATTAGACATTATGATATTACAAAAGCTATTTGTGCAGAGTAGTGGGCTCACAGCTCACAGCTCGCAGTGAAATCATGGCGGGGTGTGGGCAGCGAGCTGAGCGGCGCGCCTTGCTGCAGTGAAAGGCCTACTCGCTTATTACGTATCTATTTACAATTTTTATAGCGCAATAACGATGCAAAGAGATTTATCTCAACGATAACATTTTCGCAAGGAATACGATTTGTTTTCATCAAGAGAACGTTTTACAGTTTTTTTATGGGTTTAAGCATGGCTGTAATGATCACGTGTGTAAGCAAAATGTTTGTAATATAATGAATTTATTCGTAAACCGCTCAATACTACAGCGCTTTAACTGTCACTTTTGTAACGACTCAATTACTATCAGGAGAGATAGATTAAACTGTCAGCTGCGAGAGATCCTCCGACATGCTGCGACGATTTGTTTCCTCATAAAAGGCTGCAATTATTTATTATTCATGACACCTCATTAATATGTATGCGTCTAATTAAAATAATTGACACCTAAATGCGAGTGTAACTCCTACTGGTGGAATTGGGTCAGTTTGAGGAGTGGGCGGCGACCGGCTGCGAGTCTGCGGCCACCGGCGACCAGAACTACTGCATTTATTACAAAATACTAAATGCGTTTGTTATTAATCCCATCCAGATTATAAACACCTCATTCCTCAAAAGTTGACTTCCATCTAATGGGTGTAAAAGTACCCTTAACGAAGCCGAAAGGCACTTGTTCTTCCCGTCATCGCTATATTTTATTGTTCTAGCTAGACTATACCGGGGAACCTTCTAAGTTTGGAGATATTGGGGTTCAAAGTTCCAACTTTTTTACAAGTTTTTTTTTTTAAATACATGTTTTTACTGTTGTAACTTAACTTTAAATACCTCCACGACCTCCGTACAAAAAAAAGTCGTTTCCCAGCAATAATTATTGCGTAGAGTTACTTAGTTTGATGTACAGAATGCTTGGTTGATGGCTTCGTGATGTGTCCGTTTACACCTTGTAGTTGAGCCTACTCCTTATCAATTGCTGAGTAGTTGATCTTCGCATTCGCTACAGTCTGGATTGAGTGCCACGTTCACTGACACTTCAAGTTGTTCCGAGTGTTCCGACACTGGGCTTGTCGAGCCTTGGGCGATGACCAGATCGTTTGCTTTCCACAAACACAACGGAGTAACAGAATTTCGATGTTCTCCAGACAATTGACGACCACCTCTTTGTCTGTGTGTCTCGGTAATAAATATAAATAGATAGGTATCTCTATCTATATAATTTTATACTTCAAGCTAAATAAAGCTTACGGACCGTGTTGAGTGGATGACTAACCATGAACGCATCTTTCTGTTCAGATAATCGATGGGTTTGACAGACATAACGATTAATTGTGGCATTTGTGCTGCGACTGAAATTATGGTGGACATGTAAGTAGAAACTAATAAAATGAACTAATTAATGCGATCTTTCTGATACGTATACTTTTTCAACATAACACACGAAGAATGCGGTACGGTAGTTACTAGATGCAAAGTAAACAATTAAAAAAAAACGTGATTTATAGGTATAAAGCATTGTATTTTAGATCCCGATCAAAATAAAGTGCGTATCTCTCCATTTATCATAAAACACATTGGGGAACGTGTAAATGAGCAAACCTCGGATTAGATTTTTCTCACGATTACAATAATATTTATGTTGAATTTCGGCGGAATCTGCGGATTGGACAACGAATTGCGAAGCGCTTGAAATGGTGCCAATCACGGCATTCACACTAATAAATAGTTCTGACTCTGTTTAAATTTAAAATATTTTGTTTTATTTTAATTTATCTGTAAGTACTACTGCTCAACAAGAAGTCTTTGAAATAAATATTTTTAGGTTTCAAGGAGCGAAAAAATTAGTGTTTCAAACGAAAACGAATAAACAAGTGCTTTTCCCACATAGAGAGAGTGTCAATTTCATTCAAAAAGTTTGCAATACGTAACTAACTAGTTCGAAAAATAATAAGGTGCAAGTAAAAAGTTAACCTTATGATTATGATGCCTAACATGTTTATTCCTCGACTGTACATAGATAGATAATTTATGGTCGAACCATTACTAGCCAGCGCGCGCCGTCGGCAATCAAGTAAATAATTTTATTCAAATTAATCGCTTAATTGATATCGTTCCACGATTTATGATCCTGAGATAAAATAAAAGTAGAAAGCCGTGTTACTATTGGACGCGAGTTAAAAGTGACAACGACAAATACTTCGGCACGCCAAATATATTTCTGTTGAAAATTGTTCAGCTGTGACGCACATTAGACGTAATCGTGAAAAAAAAGTGAAATAAAGCGACTTGTGTTTGTGTAGAGGCAGCTAATTAACAATAGTTTTTATAACTGTTTCCTTATTAGTGATTTGTTGAAACAGTGGATTTGTAACCTCGCTGTATTCTGTTGATAATTAAATGCGTACCACAAACATTGCTCGTTACGCGAAAATGCTCTTCCTCTGATTAGATATATTAGAGTGAGACGGCAAGAACTAGAGATACGTAACGATTTAGAACAGTATATCATTGTGTCAGAAATCGAATAGTTTCATTATTGCTGTATTGCAGCAGTAAAATGATAATTCGGTTGTATTGATAAACAAACCAAATCACTCTTCCACGAGGATTGCGAAAAAAGTGAGTAATGTGTACATCGTGTGTAAGATCAGACACATGCTCAAGATTTACTGGAAATGAGGCTGAGGAGCTGAAAATAACAGACATGTGCTAATTACCCCATTTTGTATTAAAATTCGGTCCAACTTAGTAGAGTAATGACGCGACGTAAGCTCTGTAATCCAGGACACGTAAATAGATCGTATATGGCTGCCTGGAGCGGATGATTCATTTTAGCGAATGTGGTCGGTCGGACGGCTGTGACATTCCTGTAAGAGAATACCTTATATGGCATGCTAGTCGCCGGCAGGTAATGCATCCCCGATCAGTGAGCGATTATAACGCAACGGAAGCGGCTGAAATTAGCAGCGCGCGCGCATCGGGCGGTCGGAGCGACGGGGCCGGTGCCAGGCCGGCCGCGCCGAAACTAAATACCCAAAAGCGTTTGTGATCGCGCGAGCGGCTGCCAAATATGGCACGAATCTCGGGTTTCGCGAGGCGCGCGCGCCGCGGCGCTGGCACACCACCAGCCACTGCAAAAACGCTCTCTGTTCCCGTCTAAAAACACGTAAAAAACGTTTTTATTTGTGTAGCGAGCGAGCGGCCTCTAAATTTAGGCCGTATGGAAACCGAAAGTAATACGAGCGATTTTGGTTGGGGCCGCGTTGTCTGTATTTAGATTAGAGCTGCGCGGGCGCAGGCGACTCGCGACTCGGGAGTAGCGGCGCGCGACTCGCGACCTCCGCAGGCGCACGCACCGGTCGCACCGCCGCACGAGTCCCGCGCACCGCCTGCATTGTGAGCCCACTGTGATACAATATGCGCGCGCGGTAACAACAGTTTATCAATGAAAAGTTTCGTGATATAAGTGCAACTAGTAAAAGGATTTGGATGTCACAGATGTTACCCGAGGGCGGAGGTAAATACAACGACACATTCCGTTTTACTTAAACTTTATATTAACATCGATGCTCCCATATATTATTTATTACGCTTGCTGATAGTTTAATAAATATAAAACAAGCCGCTTCAGTTACCAAGTAATAATTCAGTAAATCTTCACCTAATTTATTAATTAAAAATACCAACCACTGCTAAAATAGAGCAGCTAGTTTAACAATATAAAACTAAACAAACAATACCTGTTTGATAACGGCGCAAACACTTGTTATCTACGAGGCAGAGTGCTTCAGTTAAAGTAACCAAGTGCCATTATCTAAGTAGGCGGCGTATACGCAGTAACTAGTTGTGTGTAGTGAGTTATCTCCCGCCTGTTATCACAGCCGATACGCGGTACGTCTATTGATTCGTTACGACTAGCCTTATCACTCACTACTAGCTGTAAATATACAGAAACACTTATTATTTTAATTTATAACAGACTCCATGAGGCCTCGTTGGTCTAGTGGTCGCAAGAGTTAGATACTGAGCTATAACGTACTGGTATACGTTCCTGGGTTCGATTCCCAGGTCAGGCTTATTTATTGGGCTTTTCCATCAGGATATTTTCAGTAGCGGCTACGGAGCCTGGATCTGCGCCCGGTTGTTGGCAATAGGCTCGCCCTCTATTGCATGGGACTTAAACATAATCTAATAAGTCGAAATGTAGGTGTAATCCTCTGCCTAACCCTTTAGAGCTTGCAGGTGTGATGTTTTGTTATTTAAAGTTATACCACCATTAAAATTAATAGTTAAAATAATTCTAAATTATTCCATTGCTTAAGTTTTCTTTAGTGAATCATTTACTTGTTTAACTTTAAATTTTGACAGTTTTATGTGCTAAAGAGTGTTGCTCATACAGACTCATGTTGCCTAAACATGTAGTTTCCGTGAACAAGTAAACCGCAGGCCAAAGGTTATCTGCACTCCACAAATAAAAAGGTATCGTTGACTGCTGTAGAACCCACAATGTTGGCGCATTGATTCATAATATTATTTGTTACGCTTGCCTATTCCAGCTACTTGTGGAATATTTTTAGTTGACTACATATATTACTAAGGGCCGGTTTCACCACCTACGATTAAGTTCCCGTTAACTTACTTGGCAGATAATTTCATAAAAGATCTGTTTCATTTTTGAATTTATTCGGTAAGGCTATTATTATAAAAACTATTGTTAATTTCTTGAAATAGGCCCTAAGTGGCATTAATTGAACAGTCAGAGAAAACTTATTATTTAGCTAAATTGGCTATTAACTTTTTAAATTGTCCGTATATTCAAATAACAAACGACACGTTGTATACTCACTACGGGTCGCGTGGAAATGTATTGCCGAGCAGGATAAATCAACCTGTCTAACAATACATTTTCCTAACTGTACATGATTGTGATGATAGATTATCAATCACAGGCTCAATACACAGAATAACAATCCTTAGCCATTTCTTTAAAAGGATATTGGGGTCCACAAAAGTCATAACTTAGGTCACGATGTAATGCAAACATTGCGAACAGAAATTCGGACACAAGAAAAAACAATGTCAATTTTATCACTTATGTCACTCAGTTCCACTGAATTTGACTTCTCCATCACCGACATCCGTTTCGTCTGCCTCATTATTTTATCTGTGTCATGTGTGCAGATCCAATCACGCTGTGTGCGTTTGTCTTTACCGCAGAAAGCGCCGGTGTGCGCTAGTCCTTATACGGCGAGTGTCAAATTGTCTCGCCTGTGTACATTGCAGGCACGGTACGATTGTGTACCGTTGTGTAAACAAAGAGATCGAGGTGGCTTCTGTTATCACCAGCCGGTTTCGGCGATATCGAGGTGATTGTGTGTTTGGCACTATTTGAATAGTTGCGAGTGTTGCCACGCTTTTTTTGGTTTCAGGGTTTCTCTTCTGACTAATGTTAGGTGGTGAAATGTATAAACTGAACATTTCTGAGTTATTGGTAGGCCTGAGTAGTTTATTGGGAAATGAAAAGTTCGGCCTCAACACGATAGGCACTCGAAAGGAGAAGGTTTTAAAGTGCACAGTTGCTTGAAACGGCTTCTTCACGCTGTGCACTAGTTAAAAGATTTGTCACCTTTCAATGAATCATTCATCATCTTCATCATTGGTACCCTTGTGCCGCCCACTGCTGAGTACAATATGAGCCTCCTCGTCCTCCCAATATAGGTGCACACAAAGTATAGCTACAGCCAGTCGGTATCTCAAACAAGAAAGCCTAATCTCACACCAATTGGCTAAAAGCATAATCTGCTGAGATAACCAAAATGGAACTTACCATAAACTGTCAGATATCGGACAGTTAATATTGTTATGTAAAACAATAAGACCATAGCGGTGCGTTTTGGTCAACCGTTCGTAATTCGTTGCCAAAACGGTCGTAAATACATAAGTTGTGCTCTCCTACGCCTCGCCGCCTCGCCGCGCCGAGTCGTCGATATGATTCATGCCTACGGCGCACTATAGCCACTATACCCTACAAGGCAGCTATTAGCATTCCCTTTATGCCGATTTTAAATTAATAGTTGTTAACCCGCGGTTCCACTCAACATTTTGAAAGTTAAAATAATAAAAATCTCCACATTTGTTGATATTTATGTTTGTCGTTTAATTCGGAGTTTCGGGCTGCATTCTTGTCAATGGTGATGTAATTGTTTCTAAGTTACAGCTGTTTGTTGGTGAGGAGAGCTTGTTAGAATTTCATGATTCAATATTCTAGGCTCATTAATTCATCGAACCACGTTCACGGACGTCGCACGTCGTCGGTTCCGTGGATTCCATTTAAAAATATCAGTTATGTACATAAATGGTATTAGTTCGTATTTCAGCCGTCACTTTATTCAGAAAACAAAATATAAATCACACACCTTCGTCATGATGGTCACGTCATTCACTATGGTATATCTGTAAAATTTATGGCGAGAAGACGCCAAACATCACAATTAACTCTTGGCACTCGTCGACTATGTTGGCGCCGCTGGTTCATTCACGGGGCGACAGGTGGCGCCTTGTCACCACCATAAAGTTTCCCGACACCTGCCGGAAAATTCACGACATTTTTCATAAACAAAAAGAGATTTGTAGTAGTGGGAACCTATTCTTGGAAAAAACAATGCCAAGAACCTGTAATCACGTAATTATGGACAATGAACTGTTAACATAGTTGTGAAAAAACGTCGTATGCGCCACATGGCCTCTTGACTGGTCGTGCAGACGTCGCAGTGACGTATGCCAGGCAGTCTGGCGGGTTGCCAGCGAGTGGCAGTGTGGCAGCGACGTAACAACGAGTAAACACTTGACCGAATGTAGGTGATGATGAGTCAGGATCTAGGGAACCGAGGTTAATACAATTTAAATTTTTAACAGGAGTAGACATTGATCAAATGCAAAAAGAAATCAGCTGTAGGTAGGTAGTATAATATTTTGTTCAAAGACTTGCTCTGATTTTGCAGAAATTCGTTCATACTTAAACACTTGAAATAAAGGGTGTAAAAAGACCCTTAACGAAAACGAAAACCACATATTCTGCCCATCATTGGGATCATTTTTTTCTTCTAGACAATACCTGGGAAACCACAGGTTCTGGAGATATTGAAGGTCAAAGTTCCAATTTTTTCACAAGTTTTTTTTTTTAAACCGCTTTTTACGATTTTAACTTTACTTTAATTAACTACATGACCCATTAACTATTCATACCATCCATCAGCACTAAGTTTTGAGTGCGTAAAATTGAGTTTTACAGTAAAACGTGATTTTTCACACCAAAAAAAAAAGTCGTTTCCCAGCAATAATTTTTGCGTAGAGTTACTTAGTTTGATGTACAGAATGCTTAGTTGACGGCTTCGTGAAGGGTCTGTTTACACTCTGTATGTTGATACTGCATTATTTGTATATTAGGTACAGATATTTATTTAAATCTGTCAATAAAAATGAGAATGGAATGAATGTCTATTAAAATGAGTACTTATCTATTTATTTGTGTTTAAGAAAATGAAAAACATTTATAGAAGAATTTCCTTCAGTTTCAGTGAAAGGCACTCCACTCGTATTTAGACGATCTACGACGAGGAACGAGGAATAATAAATTATATTCAGCCAGCATAGCCAGGGTACCTATATTGATTATGCTATTTCCCATTGTGCCATTGTTTTCCTTTAGAAGAGATATATTTGGGTTTTCCTGTAAACTTTTCAGTCATAGGTAGGTCATAGGTCAAATAACCGAAAAATAACAAGGTATTATAACCAGGTCGGGTTTTTCCTATTCAAGTAACTAGATTTCCTTAACCGGTTGATTTAGGTTTGTTTCTCCTCGTTAACTTTACACGGCTTTTTCATATTATTTAATGCTAACTGGAGGCATTTTTTAATCTCGTATTTTCGGATAACCGTGGGCGTGAGGAATCTTTTTTTTTATGACGTGACTATTTGGACCAACCTGTATGTTAGCTATACTTTCGTTAGTTAGTACGAAACTACTCTTAAATGTCCCGCTGCTTTCAGCAACTCAACAAATAAGGGAGCTTAGGTTTGAAAGGTTGCGGTTAAGGATATAACCGCAACTAGGTAAACAAAGGAACTCGCGCCCATCTGCCTGATAATGTTGTCATTGTGGCAAGTACTGAATGAACACTTGAGGAAACCGTACGTTTGTGAGTAATTTTTGAACTACCGCTATGAGGTATTTACGTACGCCTCAGGTTTGGACGCTGCATCAATCACGGCTATATTTATAGTGATGACCAGCTGCCTCGCTACATGTATGGGCACAAAACCCTAAAGTTAAGGTCCTACACTTTAAAATAGCAACTTACTTACGTAGAGCGACATGATCACCGCAAGAACATTTTTAACTAAAAAAAAAAAAATATGGAGTTATTTATGATAAAAGGCTTTCCTCCTTTCTTTGTTCTACTGGGTTTTTAATTTTTATGAAACAAAATACGATACATGTCACTCGAACTCAGAATGAATAACTGTATTAATAATTGTATTAAATTGAACTGTGGGACTGCAGGTTCTGAAAGTTAGTGAAAGGTAGAGTTAAGTACAAGGAATATTATGATGAACAGAAGTTGTTAAGTTCCTACCTGCCAACGCGTCAAATAGTGGTGACATCACTGAATAAATAGCTAAGTATACAAGGTGTAAACGGACCCTTCACGAAGCCGTCAACCAAGCATCTGTGCATTCTGTACATCAAAATAATATGCAACTCTGCAAAGATTATAGCTGGGATACGACTTTTTTTTTTGGGAGTAAAAATCACTTTTTTATGGTACGACTCAATGTAACGAACTCAAAACATTGTGTTGGGATGCATTGATTATTACGACGGTCTTGGAGGTTTCTAGAGTAAAGATACAACATTAAAAACTTGTATAAAAAAAAAACTTGTGAAAAAGTTGGAACTTTGACCTCCAATATCTCCGTAGGTAACTAAAAGGTTCCCTGGTATAGTCTAGAACAAAAAAATGATCGCAATGACGGGGAGAATAAGTGCCTTTCAGGTAGGTACGCATAGTTGCAGGCCTTTTACTTATGGCATGTAGGTATTTAGATACTCGAGCTGGTCGAGGCTGGATTGGCTAGACTAGATCGTAGATTTTAGTAATATTGTGTCAGAACATAGCCAGTTACACAAATAGTTATGACTTTATTATCTGACATCGTAATTTGAGAGTTTATTGCATTCGTAATTTAGGTAATGTCTTCTCATATACCAGATGTTCAGTTGAACAGTTTCCAATGAAAGAAAATTCGAGACTATTGGTGTGTCATTTTATATGAAGGGTAATCAGTTGAACCCGGTTGGTCTAGTGGGCGCCTTGCTGCTGCTTGGAATGAGGTCTTGGGTTCGGTTTCCAGTTTGGGTAGTGTATTTCATTTTTTCATCAGGAATTTCTCAGTAGCAAGCCGGACTCTGCATGGATGGAGAGGGAGAGGAAGACAAAGGAAACGTTGGTGGATTTTGTGCGGAATGATATGAAAGGAAGTAAATGATAGCTTGAAACGGTTGATAGAGGAGAATGGAAGAAAAAAACGTGTTGCGACGACCCCAAGTAACATGGGACAAGAGCAGGAAGATGATGATGAAGCTGGACGGATTTGTCGTCTCTTGATACTCTAAAAGGTATCAGTCACACAAAAACAAATCGTTCCCAAATGCCTGCTGAAAAGGCCATACAATAATAATATAAATCATGATAATGTTAATAATCTACCTAAAAGCAGCGCTCGTCCGATCGATGCCTTTAAAGTGAAGGGTTCTGTATTTGCACACTTTATAGCCGACCAGTCTGTTTTGGTGTGACTCATTTCATATTGTTGTGATTTGTGAGAATAAATCTCGCTCGGCTCTTTAGGATTCGGTATCGTAACGTTTGCTATTTATAGCCGTTTTGTGCTAAACACATCAATGCCAGTTTTTTATGTTTAGGATTCCTTCCTTGTGGGTTATGGCAGGGTGCCACCGCCGGCCGAGAGGAGCATGATTCAGTGTGTGTCGCGACTACCGAGGAGATAGGAAGAGTTCGCTAGATGAATTTGTTTATTTAGTTTGGTATATAGACACACCATCCTACCTGTTTCGAAGTTTGGCACTATTTCCCTTTACTGGACTTTGTCCTCCATTCATTTGTTGTGGATGAATGGATCACTGAATCACATGACTTGAGTGATACGATAATGTACTACAAAACATTTAATTTTTTTTTAAAAGGCATATAATTATGTAGAATGTTTTTTTTTAAAATGAAGTACTTTAGAAACCAGTCAGTGATTAATACTTATAAGTAGGCAACACACCACACCTCCAATAATTCGTGAGCAATACATAGGTACAATACATAACAGCTATCCAGATGAGTATGTCTGTGTAATATGCAGCTCATTACTCGTCTGAATAGCGAAAGTGTTGAGTAAACAAGCCGCACGTCAGTCACGGAGTGTGAGCTACTGTGAGAAGCGACGCCCACGCGACGCAGTCACAGTAGCACACTCGATCGAAACACTAGGTGAAGACGTTCAGAATGCCAAGACTGTACAGCCATTGGATGTTGAACCATAAACACATAGACGAAGAGCCAAACTCAGAAACGAGCGAAGTACTGAATTACTGAAACCAAACTGCTCCCCAATTGAAATTGGTATGAAACCGCGACTAATGGTTTAAAAAAATGTCTAATTGCAGGACAGAATCGTGTGTCAATAAGACATGTGTGAGCTGTATAATATTTTAACAAGAGAAAGCGTTGATTAGTGAGCACCCTGTTTCCTATTTTCCCTATGTGCAAGATCTCGCTAGCTACCTATTCGTCGGTTAACAAAACCCCACCAAAATATCTTCTAGTGTCGTAGCTCCGCTATGTGTATGCGTAGCGGCGTAACCACCACTGAAAGTTCTTTTTAGGCATCAATTCTTATGTTTTTTGTATAAAAATGCCAAAACTACTGCCTACAAACGTGAGGTTTTTCCCCGTCACTGTTTGGTATTCATGTCATGCTACCGAACACGCTCATTAATTGGCTCCTCTCTGCGACTCTGCCGATTCTGAGAATGTTAATTATTTCACTAATTCCTCTCCCACGCACTCGCTGGGTGGCATCGATGACAAATACATCGTTTTTTGTAACCACTGCTCGTATTACTTACCAAGTTACCATCTTCTTACATTTTTGTGAATAAACTATTAATGCATAAAACGTAACATGAACATGATTTTATGCCTGTACTCCCGAAAGGGTTAGGTAGAGGTGTATCTGTCTATGTCTATACTATAGTGTACCCACATTTCACTAGGTAGCTATGTTAGTCCCATCGGGCGTCTGAGCGAACCTCGTCGGGGCGAGCCTATTGTCATCAACCGTGCATAAAGTCGGACTCGGAGCTGCTACTGAGAAATTCTTTATGAAAAACGTAATAGCATTTGGCTCGACTTTATGCTTGGGACCATTATTTCTTAGGTATTATTTTTTCTGGCGATGCATCAGTCACTCAGTTTGGAGTAGTGTTCGCCGAACCGAACACCGTCATGTAAATCACTGCGGTCGTGCAAACTTAATCGTGTTTCAGAACTTTCAGATGTTCACAGATCGTTAACACTGAAATTATTTTTAGGGATCACGATATTCTGGAAAATCTTGGTAGTCTTGTGTTACTAACCTCCGTCTATGGGGTATAGTTTAGAATAATAACGATATTTAAACCCCCACTCTGTACAGTAGACAATAGTGTTGTGGCAATGGCTCATTTTGATTGGCTAAATTCTGGCAGGACTATAATGATTTGTTGCTAACTTCATTGTTTTGTTTCGTGTCTGGGTTCCCCAACGGGTTTTCATACACGAATAAACTGCACAGCAGCGGTGTTTATTTTGTGAAAATTGGATAATTTATTGTAATGTTCTTGATTTTTGTTTGAATCAATTAAGTAGGTATCTACACAATTGATGTAGGTACCTATCTATATGCGGCTTTATTATGATGTCCTTTCCTTGTTATGATTCAGTTGGTTAAAATTGTTTGAACTAGCGAGTAGTGTGCGACATAGTTCAATAAAAGTCGGGTTTATGTTTACATCGCGTTGAGAGTATAACGTACAGGATCTCCTTACTTCTATAATATTATTGTAAGTACCTACCTGTCTACTGTTTCTTTTCGGTTACTTGTTCCGTAGAGTCAGTCAGTCATTACTTACAATTTTGGCGGATTTTAGTCTTTAATATTAATTTCCTTGGTTTTTCTTTAACAATGGAATGTATCTTAATCCTAACTAATATTATAAGTGCGAAAGTAAGTTTGTTTGTTTGTTACCTTTTCACGCCTAAACCACTGAACCAATCATCCTGAAATTTTGCATATACGTTGTCAGGTGTACAGAAACGGACATAGGGTTGAATTATATTATTACAAGCAGAATAGGTACAACCTGAATTGGTTGTCAAATTCTAAATTAACGCGAGCAAAGCCGCGGGCAAAAGCTAGTTTATAATAATTGCTACTGGACCAAAACAAATCCTGATTCTAACAACGGGTTAGTATTGTAGTCCGCAAATATTTAACTAAGTCCTTACAAGACCATCTCTTCAGGTTGTCCAATCTATTTACAAAACCTATTAGGTAACCTTCAAGACATTTGCAATGAAAACCTACACATTCACAAGACGCCTTACAGAACCATTACACCGGTGACCGGTGCCGGTGGCATCAACTGAAAGCTTGTTGCGAAACATGCGCGTGCGCTGTTTCAGCGGTGCGTGCGCGCAGGCCATTCGCGGCGCGAGTATTTCGGGCCGCACTCGACGCGCCTCGGGTTTCACGCCTTTCTGCCGAGTGCCGAGTGCCGAGCCGTACCCACTGACACACAAACACGCTGTATTTTCGGCCATGAGGGTATGATAAGCGTGGTTAGAATAGTTTAGATGCCCTACTTCCGACGTAGTAATGGTTTATGCTCATTTCTGGTGAATGCGGCTATATTTCATGCTGGATTCCGCACTTTAACGGCGGTGTGCGATGTACCTAATCATTTAGTAAGTAAAGTAAATTCTGCCTTATTCTCTTTGAACGAATATATATTTTAAATGATTACATACGTTACCTATTAGATACGGTAGGTATTTACCTACCTCTGTGTGTTATTAGGTGATTTCCCAACAATATTTATTTACAACGAGCGTGCAACTTATCCCAACGGCCAATCCAAGTTTTCCCGGTAGTCATAAGCTGTGGGGAAAAGCCTGTTTATTTATCACGTTGTGTAGGTAGCGGTATTAACAATAGTTTACATTACACACAAATGACTTCAATACAAGATTTATAACTTGGGTGTAACGTGTGATCTCAAGGTGATGAAGATCTCGTAAGCATGCGTAGTAAACACGATTGATTTACGATTTAGACTACATAACACACTTTTACGTTTCACCTGTGACGTGGGTGGTGTTACCATCAAACCACATTAAACATTTTGTTTATTTTAACTACAGATATTCAATAATTTTACAATGATGGTGATAGGAAGTTAGACACCTAATACCTATGTCATTAACGATGTTGGTACGAATAGGTATGGTATGGCGCTGATGGGTTTCAAACCCGAGACCATACAACCAGCAATTAGGAAATAAGCACTGGCTACATTTAAAATAATGTATTAATATTGTGCATTATTCTAACTCTAGTGCAATAACAAAGTTACCTTTGTGTCGTACTCACGCGCCCGCTGTCGGTCGATGTGGGCAGTAGCATTCAGACAACCATATTCGTACAAATGATCTATAATAGCTTTAATAGTTCATACATCATTTTGCAATAAAATCGATTGCAAATTGTTTCAATATTGAAACTTAGCCAAATCTGACAAATTGCTTTATAATTTGTCACTGCTTTGTGTAATAGCAACATAAAATTATTCGGTCTTGATTTCTACTGCGGTTCTGAATAGTATTGTTATTTTTGGATGGCTTTCGGCCCTACTAAACATTTTAAGTTATCCACCGACCTGCAATGGGCCCGTAGTACCTAGAATATTTTCCACTTCCTCTCGCAAAGGAAATTCTTGTTCCCCAGCAATGGAAATATTATACCCTGACTGCTAGTCCTTCGAGGTATCTGCAAGTGTGAATCAGTGTGATGCTATGGTACTATAAGCACCACAGACCACACTGGCACACTGGGGCAATCGTTATGTGAACCTAATAGTTTCACCTAGACTTGTTCAGCATACTAATGCTCATGTGTTTGTTGTTTCAGAAGTGATGCGGCGCGTGGCGTGCGGCGACGTGTGTCCTACGCCGCCGCCCGCGCCCACTGCGCAACACAGGTAAATACCAATCACCATGCATCTATTCAGACTGTCTTAAAGGTAGCGCCGTTAGTACTATTATTTATTCTGTGGTAGCCGGCGCTTAAAGAGCTATCATCTTAACAAGCTTTTGCACCGCACCCACGGTGCAAAGTTAAAGCGCTAAGGGTAAAAGGCTACTCGAAGCGCTGTACAAAATTCAACAACAACATAGATCCCCAAAGTAATGAATTGTCAAGTATCATATATTGTATCAATCCTAAAAAAGGAATATTCCTTAACTGAAGCATTATACCAATAGCACTGAGTCGAAAGTGAGTCATAGTTATGTCTTCTCAATGACCGTCGTAAACTTGCACAACACTGCTGTAATCGTGCAAACGCCTGCCAAGTCCAGCCGTGGTTGTGTAGTTGTTCCAGTCATGAGTGTAAACACGGAATGCTCATGTGGCGTACATGCTCCAAATAGACTCGTGACTCGGATTGTTTTCACTTATATTTATCATCAAAAGCTTACAAAGATTTTTTTCTATTTCCAGGACATCGGAGAACAAAGAGTTGTTGCGTCAACAACTCCTGTCAGCTAGCAAAGAGCGTCTTGAGAAGCAGGAGTCCCCCAAACCGAAGCACGCACGCAACAGACAGAAGAACCGATGGAAGCTCAAGTTCCATCACCAAGCGCTGCCTCAGGAGTACCTCGACCACTACGAGCAGAGCTTGCAAAAGGCCAACGCAGCTAAACAAGCGCAACAGAAACAGAAACCCGCTGAAAAACCCAAAGCAGAACCGAACTTTGACATCAACAACTTTACCAACGAAACGTTCAAGATCTGGGCGCAGAGACTTGCGGGCATACAGAATGAGACTGGCACACTGACTGTACCGCAAGTGTCGTCAATGCTCAACATGGCAGCTAAGCCCCCCAGCAAGGACGAGAAGAAGAAGAAAAACCCCGCCATCGCGCCCAGCAAGATCGTGACGTACGATGACCTGCCTTACATGGGGGAGATGACCCTCAACAACTCCAAGCCGAGGAGAGGACGCAAGCCAAAGAAGGCTGACATCTGCCACCTTATATACGAGAACTACGGCACCGTCGTGCCAGGCCAGCCGCCCTCGCAGGACAGGCTCAACCAGCTCAACATGTGCCCTCCCTTCCGGGTCGACCACCCGCCTATGAGCACCCCTAAGACAGACTTACAAAACAAAATCATCTCCAGCTTGTTAGAAAGGAAGTTGTCGCAAGAAAACAAGAAGCGACTAGAATCTCTGACGCCGCCCAAGTTCTCCAGTCCGGACGAGCCGATGCCCGAGGCGCCGGTCACGATCGCGGGCCCGCTGCACAGCGACGACGAACCTCTCAATCTCTGCATCAGAGACCTGCACGACCTGAAGATACAGATACAGAAGAAGTTCGGCAACATTTACTCGTCGCTGCCAGAAGTAAAGACTGAAGTGGAGGCTGAGATCTCGGAACAGGACGGCGGGAAGACTGAGCATCCTCCTAACGCGATTTCCGTGATACAGCGGAACACAAACCTTTCGCCGACGGCCAGCAGCTCGCCCGAGCTGTCCGTTCGTCCGCGGAATGTATCGCCAACGCTTTCGGAGCCCGCGCAGTCCACCTCCAGTCCCGACAGTGACGGCAAGTTCCCCGGTTACGTGTACTGGCCCAACGCAGGCATCTACATGCACCCCCTAGCTCTACAAACCCAACTCCTCTACTACCAAAGGCTAGCGGCCGCGGGACAACTCCCCTTCTCCGCTGAAGGAGACCCCAGGGCCCCAACGTCGACGCCCAACAGTGTCAGTGAAGTGTCAGAGAACTCATCGATAGACGATAACAAAAACAAATTAGTGCTCAAACAAATATCAGAACTGTTAGACCCTAAAGTGATTAAGCAAGTGGAGGATGCGAAACGAAGCCCCGATCAGACGAAAATGAAGAGGGTATCCCCCAACCCCGTGCAGGGGCCCGTCAAGAGGAAACGCTCGGCGATATTCATTCCGCCGATGCCCACTAAGACCAACTCCACCACACCCACCACAGAAGTCAGCATCTGTAAGTTCAAGTTCACAGGGGGCTCGAAACCTTCGTTACAAGAAAAGAAGATGCTCTCAGTCGACTCAGGAGGCAACTTCAGGTATTACAGCGGGACTGGGAACAAGGGAAATAAAGGCTATGAGTATTTACAACGGGACTCAAACCAAGGGAAAGCCGCTGCCGCCGCCGCAGCAGAAACATCAACATCGCAACCAAAAATAGAAGAGCAGAGTACAGCTCTGAGTAAAGAGGACCTCAGTAAAAAGAAAAGGAAATCTAGGAAGAGTCTGCAAAGAGAGAAGCTGGAACAAACGTTCAAAGAGAAGGGGTTTCTGATCCAGACGCAGCAGCTGCAGTCGGCAGAGGGTGCCACGTACTGCAAGTTCCGGCAGCTCAGGAAGTTCACGCGGTACCTGTTCAGGAGTTGGAAGGATTACCTTCCGGGGGAACTGGAGGAGAACCAAAACACTGATGCTGCTGCACCACCTCCCGCTCCCACGAATGATGGCACTACAGCGGGAGAGTGGGGCTGACCGGGTGGAACAGGACCTAGAAATCTATATAGTGCCTTTCTTCAGGCCAAGGTCGGGCGGTAGACGGACTTACGGAGTTCAGAAATCAGGCTGTTGTACTTAATGTAGGTCATAGTGACCGAGGAAACCTAAGATTGTATATAATGTGAAGTAATTCGGATTTGGGAAGCTGGAGAATTAACATGGCCGCTGAGCGGTACAATAATGCATTTAATAATCGTGTTTAGTGAGATTTTAAAACTATTAATTTGTGTTGTTTTGTTCTTGATCGCCACTCCGTCCATATTGAATGGTTATTATTAATTACCTGACGTATCTTCGCTTCGGTGTAAATTATTTGTTGTTAACTATACATAAGTAAATGTTTTATACGATGGATTTATAGCTGAGATGTATAATTGTGTCGTCAATTATATTTTGTGCACGAATTTATGGAGTTGTTATCTGTGTACAACATAAAAGCGTGAACGTTGTGTTGCTGAAAAAAGTACTGAAAATATGTAATTTAATATATTGATACTTTAGTCTACAAACAAATATTTATTTCATGTTAGAAACCGCTGTTGTGAAGACTATACTGGAGCAGATATTATATCGGACGCTAATAATGTTGTTAAACCATAGTTAAATATACGAATACTAACCAAACTAGTCACGTCACACCTCTAACCTAGCTGTACGAGTACGTTAGTGTAGCACAATCGGAGAACTGTACATATTGCGAACCTGAGGCATTCTAGTCATTAATGTTAAGTTTTATACATCATTGTTATTAACTGCTGCTGTATATTTAATTTTATTTAAAAACATTTTCGTAATTTTATATTAAAAAGAAACAGTAAAACAAACAGAATTGTATACAATAAACTTTATTGCAAAGAAAAACACTCGATTCCGTGATTAAAATATAAAGTGGAATAATGAAAACAGGAATGTAATATACCAATTAAAACTTTTAACCGTAAAAATATTTTGTTTGATTTCAACAATAGGTAAACCCATACGCCAATATACTCGATCGAGCATGGCAGCGTTCATATTTGTCACAAATATTCACGAGTCACGCAACAAACGTTAGTATAAATGTAATAGTAAACAAATGCACTTTATATTAGTCCGTCGCCGAATGAGGAACGAACTTTTGTAAAGACGAAAACAAATAGTGTTTTACGTAATATATATAAACTTCTTTATTCCAGTAGAGGCAAAGTATCACCATATACCAATTAACAACAGTCTCTACATGCTGATACAAAAATAACTATAAAATATACTCTTAAACACTAACCATCAAAAATCCATCTAAAACACTTCACCTGCCTTGCAACGTTGTGCGGAACATCACATCAAACAAAGGCACAGATATATATACTTTAATATTTCATATAAAGTATAGAAAAAAGATCTTTAACATACCGTAATCATGTTATTACGTGTTTTACTTAACATTAAACAATGTACTTAGGAACTACATAATTTTTCTCAAGCTGCTGCTAAAAATATTGGACCATGTAAAACCATAGAGTTTGGCCGGAATGTCTGCCAGCAGGAATGTTAAATTTTGATAATTTTTGGGCCAAACATCTATGGCTGATATTTCTTCGCAGTTGAAACTTTGTGCGCAATTAACAGATAACAAGTACTCATTTACGAATCACAATCAGAGCATCAAATCGATATAAAAGTTGAACAGCGAGGCGAACGGATAATCGATTAAATTCGAAGTTGGAACCGAATTGCTTATAACTTTATCACATTACAAAACGAGAGCTGCTGAGAGCCTAAAATTGGCTACAAGTTACAGTGATGTTTATGAACGTACAAAATTTTACAAAAAGCATATCACTGGTTCGTTAAGCCTAGGGAAACACGGAAAACATATCGATAGAAGTTCAGCGTGCTCGGTCCTTCGAGCCGGATAGGGATCATAGTGTAAATTTCGTCGTGTATCTCAGAGATTGTCGGCACATTGAATTTCCGGCGCTATGCACTGTGTCGCTAGACTAAGAGCTCAAGTTGATTCTATGACAGTCCGGGTGGCCTCGCTGATACGTGTCCCTGCGGTTACGCCTTGAGCACGGCGTGTGCAGCGGCGCGTACGTGCGGCGCGGAGATGCCGTACTTGTCGAGCAGCGCGGCGGGAGGACCCGAGCGCGGCACCTCGCGCACGCACACGTGCTTCACGATCACGTCACGTTGCATGGCCAGCGCTGAGATCACGGCTTCGCCTACTCCACCTGGAGATAGCAATGAGTTAGGTTTTAGTTTTTAGACCTGCGAAGACGAGGGAGAATCTTTGTGATATTTTTTGTCCGTCCGAGTAAATCGCTTACAATTTCATCAATGAACGCACACGAGGGACTAAAAAATCGCGTTTAAAAGTCCCTAGAAAACAGGACCCCCAAAGATGGGAAAATAGCACAACGTGCATCTACACACACAGAAGATTTTAGTAATCTAACTTCCAATGAATACTTAATCAAATAATCTGTGGCAGTGATTCCAGTAAGCCATAGAGTGATTTTTAGGTACAGCATTATTTTATTCAGTAATGATAAGTACTAACCGGCCTGGTAGTGATCCTCTACGACGACGACCCTGCCGCCGACTGCCTTGGCGTGCTGTTGTACCGCGGCCTCGTCCAAGGGCTTGATCGTGAATGGGTCCAGCACACGCGCGTCGATACCTGCACCACGCACGAATTTATGTTACAGGCAAGAAATGACAGGCGTTGTGTTTTGTATAGGGGGCTTTATACTTTTGTAAATATCAACTGGTTAGATGTGCTATGGTATGATAAACAAACAATCATGATTGTGAGCATCTGAAGTATTTAAACCAGGGAACGGTTAATCAGATTAAAGGTTAACCAGTTAGACCTATAACCCATATTATTGTTTGATTAACCATTATATGGGTTAACCCTCATAATTAGGTAAACCATTTAAATATTACTCATTAACCAGAATGAAAGAGATAAAGCTCCGAGCGCTAACTCCCTCTCATTCTTGTATATTTTTTATGTAAAAAAATTAACTCGGTTGTGAACGGTCTCGGTTATTATAGGCTGATTAAGTCTATAATCCGGGTTAACCTGTACTGTAAGGTTTTTCACCTGAAGCTAAAAAAACCCTATCTGGGTAACCTTTTCGGTCCCTGATTTAAACATTTCATTTATAGTTTTTATGGACAAACTAGAACATATACACCAAGTGAACAACAGATGAAATAGGATTGAATTGGAGTAGATTCCGTGGGCGAGTGAAAGATGTGTGCCGAAATCCAGCATCGTGGAATCGGTTCACTAATTAAATTAGTTTCCATTTTGAATTCACACATTAGCATCTTGAGTCATAGTTAACAAGAAAGTGAAGCCTTTAAAATAGGTTTAAGATTAAGACATGTAAGCGACGTTACCTTCAGTCTTGAGCTTGTCGGCAGCCAGCAGACACTCGTGCAGCGTGACTCCCGCGCCGATCAGCAGCACGCGGTCCTTGGGAGACTGGCGCACGATCTTAGACTGTCCCACCTGCACACGGGAGGGTATGTTAGTACGAGTTACAGGAAGTTGTCATCACGGGCCATCTGGAGTGGTCCGAATTAGACGCTACGGTTAGCGCAGTGGCTGAGCGATTGACTGCTGCGCTGCGTGTCGCGGGTTCGATCCCCGCACGGAACATGAACCTGTTTGTGTATGTGAGTTTAAATGTTTGTAACCGCACCCACGAAACAGGAGAAATTCCTAGTGTGGGGCAACGTTTTATAAGCAAAACGTCTGAACGCAACATTTATCTGTTGGTAACTGAAAAAGAATTATGAAAATATCCCAAAGCGTAATTTCGTAAGGTGTAAAGGTAGGCAGTCGCGCCATGTAAAATACTGGTATTCAGCTGCGTTTAGACTGGAAGCTGCCCTCAACATAGTTTTCAAAAGGCTAGACAAATGGTGATGATTTGAAGGTTGATCATACGGTAAAGATGATTACTATGCCTCCTTCAATGACTTTTCACTACTGTTGTTTGCTTAACACTAACACACACTTAACAAAAACTGCTTACCTTGAAGACCTCATCGTTGGCATACAAGATGGCGGTGTTGGGTCGCGAGGTGCGGATGTAGCAGATACCCTTGGTGTTGGCAGCCAGCTCCACGGCGCGCTCAGTTGATACTGCGTCTCTGTGAGAACATGAAACTTTGGCTTTGGTAGACATCTTGTCATTGATTCATATATATTTCTGATCACAGTTAACATTAACTGTTTAAAAAAAAATTGATAGACCCACTGATCGTAAAAGGAAACATCAGTCATCTTAGTTTGGGATCTGGTTCAGTACTGGAACGTAAATAACGCAGCCCTATTGGGCACATAATTTCGACAAAGGTTAAGTATATTTAAAATATACTGCAATCACTATTTACGTTCCCAAACATGTAAATAATATGTTTTGGCAACACAATATTAAATATAAACATTTTGATCTTATCAATAGAAGATTGTAAGACATAGTGCTAAAACAGCTCTCATGGGTAAGAGTGTATTGTGCATGGCCCCAAAATTATACAACAAGCTATACGAAGATTTTAATATTAATAGTTATAGTAAAAGCATGAAGAAACTTTTAATAAATAAATGCTACTATAATGTTGCTATTTAAATGATGTACTTTAGATATTTTTATTAATTTAACGTAAGTAACTTTTTTGATTTTAAAATTTATTTTAATTATATCTTAAATATTAATGAATTTCTGTCAGCACCATTCAACCATTTACTGTGACATAGATTTAATTACGATTTTATTAATTACTTTTGACTGACAAAGAATAAAAATCAAAAAATCATAATTAAAAAAGCAAACAATAATAAATGTCAAAGTAAACACATTCAGTTTACTTTGACATTTATTATTGTTTGCTTTTTTAATTATGATTTTTATTCGTTTATTTTTTGACATGTATCATTTTGACATTTGTTACTAGTTGCTAATTTTATAGACACTGATTAAATTATATTTTTATAATTATTTGTAATTATAAATACATCTTATCTTATTGTTTCACATCAGCTTATTGTTGATATCCATTCAGGTGAAATAACATGAATCGTAGGAGAACAAGTGTGGCTGCACTCACGAGGGGTAGAAGACGGTGGCGGTAGGCACAGCACGGAACAGCGCGATGTCCTCCAGCCCCATCTGCGAGGGCCCGTCCTCCCCGATGCTCACGCCGCAGTGCGAGCCCGCCAGGTTCATGTTGGACTGGCTGATGGCGCCCATGCGGATCTGCCACAACATTATAACACCGCGTCAATTATATATAATATAAAATATAATATAATATATATATATATATAAAATTGTTGATCTAATCTTTTACTCTGGACGCTCTTAACGTGCACGTCTGTCTACATCGTTCTCACATATATGTATTATCTCAACATGAATGATGTTACCAAGATACTGTAAAAATGTTTGATTGAAAAGAGTGTCCATGGAGTTTCTTGCCCATTCTTCTCCATAGAGATCTACGCCTAGGAATGGGCAACTACAGTACTTTCATAAGTTATTATGTCTTATATCTGGGACTGTAGCTTCGCCTTCTTTGTTTTTCTGACATTCAAAAGTGCCTGTAATGGTCTAATTGAAATAAATGCTTTGAGTTTGAGTTTGAATACGTGCTTGTGGAAAATCATGAGCCCTAAGCACACATACTTTTCGTTTCAGTGACCACCAATTTTGGCCCCAAACATATAGTTTTTTTTTTTGTTATAAGAACCGTATAATGTGTGTAAAAGTACCTAACGAAGCCGAAAAGCACGCAAACTCGAAACTCTGACCCCCAATATCTCCGTAAGTAGGTGTTTCCCAGGTATGGGTCTAGACTAGACCAAAACAATGATCGTAATGACGGGGAGAACGAGTGCTTTTCGGGTTCATTAAGGGTATTTTTAACACCCATAATATAACTGCAGCTCACCTGGTCGAAGGTCCTGGTGAAGAAGGCGGCGAAGGTGGACACGAAGACCACGGCGCGGTCCCTGCACGCCGCGCCCGTCGCCACGCCCACCAGGTTCTGCTCCGCGATGAAGCACTCGATGTATCTAAGGAACAATAGACATTCCATAATCAGAAACCACGGTAGGTAGACTATACAGGGTGTAAACGGACCCTTCACGAAGCCGTCAACCAAGCATTATGTACATCAAACTAAGTCACCCTACGCAAAAATTATTGCTGGGAAACGACTTTTTTTTTTGGGTGAAAAAATACTTTTTATGGTAAAACTCAATGCAACGCACTCAAAACATGGTGCTGATGGTGCTTTGAATAGTAAACGGGTCATGGAGGTAATTAAAGTAAAATTAAAACAACTTGTTAAAAAAAACTTGTGAAAAAATTGGAACTTTGACCTCCAATATCTCCGTAACTAGTAGGTTCCCAGGTATGGTCCAGAACAAAAAAATGATCCCAATGATGGGCAGAATATGTGGTTTTCGTTTTCGTTAAGGGTCTTTTTACACCCTTTATTATGTACCTTAACTGCAAGGATGTAAGTAACATATCCATAACACCTCCTTCTAACAGTTTTATTACGGAATTAAGAACTAAGATTTGAGGGAGGTATTATCGGTCGTTTTACTTACTTCCTTAAAGTTTTGGTCGTCAACAAGACTTTTTTCAAATATTTTGATCATCTGGTGATAAAATCGAAATAGTTGGGTCCAGTTGTTGATCGTTGGACGTACCTGTCGGGGTACGCGTTGCGCAGCTTGTCACTGAAGGTGGAGTTCTTGGTGTCACCGTCTAGCGCGATCACACTGGGAAACAAACGTCACTAATTACATTTTAGGTAACAAAGTAAGGTACGCAATCTAAGAAAATGATTAGAAAAATAACGTGCAATCAATACTCTAATAATACTGGTCTCAACCACATCATTATCTGCCTAGCTTTTTCCGAAGTTAGGACCGGCTTCTAATCTAACTAAGATGCAACTGAATAGCGGTATTTTACAAGCAACCAGGGGTCCTAAGCACACGACATTCATTAGCTTTCCTTATAGAATATGTGGTGCTCTGATAGAATATTATTATGCCATTTTTAGGGTTCCGTACCTCTCCCTATCCCATTATACTGGAAGCCGACCCCAACATAGTTGGGAAAAGGCTAGGCAGATGACTGTATAAAAGTAATAAGTTACCGCATGTTGGTATCAGCGATCTTCTTCAGCGCGGTCCCGTAGGCCAGGCGCGTGGCCACCAGCTCGCCCGGCTTGTAGGCCGGCGCAGCCGACAGCGTGATGTCGCCGATGTGCACCTTGGGCGCCTCGCTGATGGGCGGCCTGGCCTTCAGCGTGATCGTGTTGTTCTTGATCTGGGACTGTAGGTGCTGCGGAACGAATGGTACGGTTAATAACACATGACACCACGCCAGCTGTTCCCAAAAGGAGAGCCAGAGCACACAATCATTATACACAATCATTGTTTTTTTTTTTTGATTTAGCTAATTAACAGCACTTTAATCAAAATCAAATAAAATAAAATTCTTTGAACCGAATGTTTACAATGACTACGTGAATCAGTCGTCCAAAACGCCCGCCCTTCACCACTTCCTAGTATTATAACTGGGGAGACAAAGACGTAATAAACTCCCAGTACTTTTAGTACACCCAAATTTCGCCAGTTATGTTTAAACACACACATGTAATTGATTTTAATTTAATTTTAACTAGCGACTCGCCCCGGCTTCGCACGGGTACAATGTAGATAATGTACATAAACCTTCCTCGTGAATCACTCTATCTATTGCTGAAAACTGCATTAAAATCCGTTGCGTAGTTTAAAAGATCTAAGCGTTCAAACAGCGGCAGCGACTTCGTTTTACACTATGTTAAGGGTAAGAAATGGAACGCAACAAACGTCATAGATTGCCGCCGTTCCTCGGCTTCGCTGTCAAAAACTTTTCTCTTTGTGTGAACCGGGATCTGCAGATGTACGCGGACATCTTGTGTGAACAAATGTTCGCGCACAATTTCGGTGGAATCGCACCATTAGCCTGCATCCACGCTGGGCAAACGCCTCTCCCCATGATTTCGTCTTTTCGATCCAGGGCTAATGTGAACTGCTGGTCGTTGGTCTCCAGCTAATCCCATCAACTTCTTCGAGATCTGCCGCGACATCTCTTGGAGGTGTCAGGGCTCCACAATACTTCACACAGTGTCAGTTTTATTTTTTTACACACAGTGTTTGTTTTTTTTTCAATATGAAAAAGTACAAACTACCATACCTTGATAATCTTATCTCCATCTGCTCCCAAGGCCTTTCCGTGCCAGTTCTCCAGATCCTCGATCCCGGGGAAGCCCTTCCCCTTGAAGGTCTTAGCGATGAGCGCGGTGGGCTTGCCGGCCGTGGCGCCGGCCTCGTCGAACGCCTTCACCAGCTCCGACACGTCGTGACCGTCCACCACCAGCGAGTGGAAGCCGAAGGCCTTCAGACGAGCGTCGTACACGTCCAACTGGGTAAGAATGGGTAGAAATAATGAATGATTTGTATCAATTTGGTAACAATACAAAGAATCGTTAAAATTGGACTACTCGGTAATAAAATATGAGTGGTCATTCATAGAAAAAATGTACGCGGCGAATTGAGAACCGCATCCTTTTTTTTAGTCGGTTAAAATTAACACTTTTCCACACCAAATTAGATGCATGTAGTTGACACTTGCGATTGACGCATCATTTTGTGGTGGCCATTTGCGTCGTTTACTAGGAAAAGTTACTAACCATGTTAAGATTTTAATAGGACACAACGAATTACAGAATTGAGGAGGGGTGAAACGCATGTTACAAAAGTGATGGATATTAATGTTGATGGACGGAGAGGGAGAGGAAGGCCAAAGAAGAGATGGATGGATTGTATGAGGAATGATATGAAAGAGAAAGGAGTAAATAATGTCGTGAAGTATGGGAGGGGAGAATGGAAGAAGAAAACGTGCTGCGCCGACCTCAAGTAAAATGGGACAAGGGCAAGTAGATGAGGAATGTGTTTCGGCAGTGAACTTAGAACATGATTATCATTCTACTCCTGTATAATCATTGGCGTATGACATCTTTTGCTGATTCTGAATGAACACAACAAACGAACTTGCATACCAGAATTACATTGCAATCTTGATCCGATTACACTATATTGTTTCACCTCTTCCGTGAAAAATGACGCCTTATATGAATACTGATTATTAAATTAACAGCTAGCTATTATTCCTTGTCACCAATGAACGTAATAAAAGTCGCTTCATCATTCGGTTTCTGAAACTGCTTTTTAAAATCAAAATGATGACATAGCAGTATCCAAGGTCGTGACTAGCATCTTCTTTTAGCTAACGCATATCGACAAAATATGAATGATCATTGAGCGATTGAATCATAGGTAGGTAGGTACATGATTTAGCAAGCCTGACATTAGAATTAGATCTTATTATATTGTACCTATGTTTTACAAATAAATAATTTTAATTTAAAGCTAAATGACGTGTATAAATTGTCGGTATCACATGACATAATATTGTATGGTTACTAAACACAATGTTATCTAATCGCTCTCGCAGCGAACCGGCTCAACTCTCACTGTGTCACACTGGCTCATTGTGCACCAGGTACTTATTACTAGGGCACTAAGGTGCGGCCATTAGTTCTACGCGCCGATAAGAACAAGGACGTGATGGCTTGTTTGCATTCCTACAGAGATCAGAATTTCTAAATGATTGATTTAATTGAACAAACTTCATATGCTCTAAATGATCTACTTGAATGGCAGGTTTTAAGGCTTTCTACTCAGTGGACTACCAAACATTCATAATACAAGTATGACTCGGCCACGCACAAAATTACAACACCAACAATAACAAATACTCCTTATTCATAATTAATCTGATGTGTTTGCATGTTCTATCATAAAACACCATCTCCCCAAATATACCAAAGTTCCCTCACAATTCACATGGCAGGTAATCTATTTTAATTTTGTATGTTAGTATTGTATGCTGACAATCTGATGTATGTACTGTTTGAGGAAAACAATGATTATTTTATGTTATCTCATACCTGATGCTGCAGCGAGGTGGGCTCGGACTGTCCGAGCCTGTTGACGTCGAAGATGACCACCAAGTTGTCTAGCTTGTAGTGGCTGGCGAAGTGCAGCGACTCCCAGATGCTGCCCTCGGCCGCCTCGCCGTCTCCCACCAGGCAGTACACCCTGGAATGTGGGGAGATTGGTTAGAACGACAGGAATTTTTGATCACCTCTTTGTCATAGGAGTCACAGGCAGCCCCACTGTGCAAAGCCTACATGGAGGAACACGAGACAGCAGCTCATGTGCTCTCGTCGAATCGTCTTCGTTTAGTAACGTGTTTTTAATTGGGAACTACAAGTGTCAAATTGTTTTCAAAGTGTGTTTCTAAGTTAATGCTAATGCAAACAATATGATCAGTATTAGCTACTATTTGCCAAGAGTTGTACTTGTTTTTTGTTATGCTCACCTGTAAGGCGCCTGGTCGAAGTACTTGCCGACATAGGCCATACCCGCAGCTACAGCCAACCCTTGTCCCAACGAGCCGGTGCCCACATCCACGAAGTTCAGGCGAGGAGTGGGGTGGCCCTCCAGGTCGGAGTCCAGCTTGCGGAGGTTCTTCAGCTCCTCCACGGGGAATAGGCCGGCCTCAGCCCAAGCCGCGTATAGGATGGGGGCGGCGTGACCCTGTCGACGTAAAAGTTACTTCAATGTCTGGATATAGTTTAATTTCCACGGCAACATAATTATGACCTTTTTAATAATACAACTATTCCTGAAACCTATTTATTATTGTATTGGAACAAGGATTTCAAAAGACTAAAGCGTATTTTTGTATAAGTCAATAGATATTTAACCTTATATCAAGGAAATAAAATTTACATTACAGCAGACAGCATGATCGAAATGCAAAGTTTGAAGAAAATCTGCAATACGACACTAGTTTTCAGCGCAACGTGACACTGCTGCAATTTAATGGAGTCGTCGCGACGTCTCCATTATGATGGTGCATTTTGTTATAACATGCAATATAAACTACCACAACACCGCAATGTTTTGCCCAGTTATGGCTAATGTTAAAATAGTAGATCAACACCTGGTTTTTGGGACGAACTGGGGTAAAAAGTGTAAATATTGTAAGATTAGACGTTTTTGGAGAGACCACACTTATTGACGCGTAATCAGCACGATCAGGGAGAGGAGTTCACGCCAATGCAATAAAAGCGAATAGTTCGATGCAGTGTAAAGTCATGTCATCCAACCAAAAAGAAAGTGCCGAAGATCAGTGTCGTCACTCTTTTTAAGGGTAGGTGGTACTGGAGTTCACTTCAAAGTATTTACCTTGGACAGAATGAACCGGTCGGCGGAGGCATCCCTCGGCGCGGAAATCTTGTAGCGCATCGTGTGGAAGAACAGCACCGACATGATCTCCGCCATGGACGCGCATGATGTCGGGTGACTGCGGACAAAAGTAATTACAGACTTTAGGACGTTGGACATAGAGCTGAAATTGTAGTAAACGGTGAGTGCAAGTAGATATAGGAGTAGTAAAAACAATCGAAACGCAACATTACGGCGTTTGACATAAAGAGTTGAATTCAGTATCGTAAGGGAGGACGACCATCGACGAAAGAAGCCGAGGTTCTCGATTGGAGAAGCTTATAAATATGTGCAGCGGTAGACTGCTATACATTTTTAATAACGAAACAGAATCAGATTTAGCAGTGTATATATGTTGTATATTGATTCAACCTTCGCGTTTACTGTCGGTCATTCACCTTTTCATTTGTTATAATACCTAATATTAATGAAGGACTTATTTTTAATTTCGGCGAAATAGCACACCATCCGTTTTTGTGCAACAATCTTGTAACCATGACCAAGTGATCTAGACCGAGACTTTTTAAAAGGCACAAAAACTTGTTTTTAATTGAAACTATAGTAGGTCTAGGTAACAACTACATATTTTATGCATTACGTCTAATGTAACAACTTTCACAATATCTCAATAATATGACAAGTAATTAAAGCTTTTTCGAGATTTCAATAAAAATAATGGTAGTTTAATGCATAAAGAATATTATAAAAAATGTTACGAATCACAAAAAGAATATTGCATCGACCGGGAATCGAACCCGGGCCGCCCGCGTGGCAGGCGAGCATTCTACCACTGAACCATCGATGCTTATGACTATAATAGCGAAATTCTTCATTGATTTCTTGTACTCAGCCTCACAATATTATGTTAGGTAATAGTTACGACAAACTAATACACAAGTTGTTGAAACTACTTCGTAACCGAGCGTCGAAAATTCAACAAAGCACTTTATTTAGGCATCAATTAAGGTGTAGCTTAAGTTTAGTGAAACCGGTATTTGTTTAAACCGAAGAGCTTACGGTAACAGTGTAAACAGTAACTCGATATGTTAGTTCATGTAGCAGTGTAAGTGTACACGCGTCTATGTATGCAGACTCGGGTAGATCTAAGCTTTGGTGCTGTAGCATATCCTAAGAATAACCTGTGCTTAACTAAAATAGTGTTATGTAAAGTCACTTCATTGGTATGCTCATTTCAAAGGGAGTGTTCAGTTATTATGGTCAACGCTAAAGCCCATTTTTACGAACACTAGGCGAAAGCTAAACTGACGTCTAAAGAAAAGCGCCCCATTGGATTTTCGACGCTCGATTCAGTGCCGAGAATTGAGATTCCAACAATGCAGATGTCGCTTACTGTTACTAGAAACTTGCATAAAAGTACAGTCGCCAGCATATCAAGTTACCACTAACTGTCGAATTTTTCCAAATGATTTTGAACCATAAAATGTTGACAGCTAAGTTCAAAATCGAATGAGAAAATTGGTAATTGGTAACATGATGCGCTGGCGTCTGTACATTATGCATCTATCATTAATTTGATTGGTGTATGAGTTCAACTCGTTGCTAATCGAGTTTACTTATAGGTTTTCAGAAAGAAATTGTATTTTTTTGGTGTCCTCGTGTTGCTCATAAAGTCAAAATACATGATCCACAAAGCCAGTTTCAGTCATTATAACCATCATACAAGAAATTAAATAATGCACAATCATGCTGCTGAACTCGCACATAGCTTTTCCATTAATAAATAAAGTAATAGTCATGCTACAAATCTAAATAATCTGTCTTACAGTAAAATAAATAAAAATCAATACTTCAGCTATCTTTCGTATCTGTTTGTGAAATCTTTGTATTCCTTTATAAGATAACATCTACTGATAATATAAATATTGGTTTGTTGTCACAGTAACTATTGTGTGTTAATATAATATGTTACAATGTGACAGTTGCAATCCTTCCAAGAGGTCAGTTGTCCAGATTTCTTCAATTTATGAGTATTGTCAAATTTATTATTGCTTTACATAATAGGAGCTTCTGGCTAAATAATCTCGGGCTCAGGCCAATCTTAAGGTGAAGAGTTCTCAGACTTGCATATCCCATTATCTCTTGTGGACCAGCATAAGGCAGTGATATTTGACACACAAATAATTGAATATTATGTTAGTCCCTTTCCCGATTTCTGTGATCATATAAACAGATTACCGTCAACCGTCAATAACCTTAACTTGACCTTACAGAGCACCGTGACTGATGTCTGATATCAGTTGTGTCACTTGACTAAGGTCAAGTAAAGATTACTCCCTGTAGCGACAGCTGGGACCCTCGGTTACATAACTGTGTTATCTTACTGATAGCTGAGCTAATATTAACTTAAAGATTGAACGGAAATAACCAGGAATATGTTATGCAAGGCAGACTTTACTTGTAAACATTTTGTACCAGATCCTATGCACTTCACATTGTGGAAATTATTTCTTAAGTACTACTCTTAAACTTACACATGTTTGTGAGAAGGTTATGGGGGAGACCTTTGCCCAGCAGTGGGAAATAAAGGTTAATAAAAAGAAATGCTCTGAAAATGGTGAAGGAAGTTATAATGAGGAAGCAGAAATGTCCTAGACAGACAGACCAATGACCTACAGAGACGGTCCCAGCAGTGGGAACGTTATGGGCTGACTATGCTTAATCTCCATCCATGAGTCAAATTGGTCTTTGGAAGACAGCCAAGTTAAATGATGAATTCATTTCAAATAATTGTGAAACAACATTTTCAGGAAGTAATATTTTAAAATTTATTAATCACCCATCATTTTAACTTTTGGCAGTTATGATGAACATGACTCATCACAAGTCATGATTTGACAAATATTCTTGACGGATATGCTTAGCATCTATTTAACAACTCTAGAATCATGGCTCAAATCTGTGTTAAACAGAAAGCTGATGTAATAGTGATTTAATTGAAAAGTAGGCATGACAATGAACACTTATAAAATTAATTATCTTATGTTGTTTTATCTTGGTTGTATATTGAAATGCCAAATAAATTGTTAAATCTTACCTGATAAGCACAATGACTGCTTATTAGCTATTATTGCATGAAATTTGATTGTATGCACTCCCATTCAAGTCTTATTACAGGCCGAGATAATTAGAAGTGAAGGTAAAGTGCACATGACATAGATTTTGTAATCAAAATTAACAGGTTGCTACAAAGTTATAACATTGTAATTAAAAAGTTTTTATGAAGGCAATGTTTTCATAAATATTTCAGTAGGTACCTACCTATGTAGATAAGCAAGCACAATCAATAACACACTACTTCCAATAGGACACTAAATTAGAAAACAAAAATCGTAGGTAGTTGATAAATAACTTGGTAAACTTGTTATGGAAAATTCTTATTAGCATTGCATGACATAATATAATACAATAAAACAATCGATTTTTGATAGTGACACAATTTTAAGGGCGATGACCTTGAGACCATGGCGTGATAGCAACGCCGCCGCCATCACGTGGTGCCGACCTAACCTACAAGCATCCTACATTGGAAAATTATGCGACCACTGTCAAATCACGTAACGAAAGTGCAAAGGAATTGTTAAGTAAGTGACCTATGACCCCAATGGACTGTGATGCCGGCCGGCGGTATTCGATAAACTGGTTAAATGTTCAAAATACAAGAAAAAAATATTGACAAAAGTATGCCAAAGTGTTGTCTGACTTTGTTTATTTATCCAGTTTGATGTTCAAGTACCGTAATAATAGTAGGAGTATCCGCTATAAGATTCTAATAGGCAAGGAGTCGGCAAAATAACCTTCATTGGACCTTCAATGAAGCGGCGAATGTAAAAAATAAGGTTATCCACTCACCCCGATTTGGAAGCGTTAGTAGCGACGATGCTGTCGATCCTCAGCTTGTTGGCGATGTCTTTAAGTGCCTGGATGTCTACGTTCTTGTCGCCTTTCATATTGGATATGTTTTAGCGTAGTTATTAAACAAAAACTATGGTAAGCACGTTGTTTACGACCGGTTGCTTGCCCGCCGCCGGATTCAATGACAGACAAATGCCAAACAAAATGACAACAGCTGTCACTCCATTCATATTTTTTTATCGGTCAACGAACTGCGAGGGAAATAATGCAACAGGTGGTTACATTATCTCATTTAAAATATTTATTTCAATTAATTCTATACTTCTTTAATTAAGATACATTTTACCATAATATCTATGTACGCAAGTTAAAAAATTAAACGATCGAACGTTCTCCCATCTATGCAAGCGAAGCCGTAACTACTTTTGTTTAGTGCTACTATTCAAACAGAGATGGCGCTCTATGTAGATGTTCCAAAAAAGATTGTTCAAGAATGATTCGCTTATTAAAATAAATACGGGGTGTAAACAGACCCTTCACCAAGCCGTCAACCAAGCATTCTGTACATCAAACTAAGTAAACTTACGCAAAAATTTTTACTGGCAAACGAAATTTTTTTTTAGAGTCAAAAGTCACATTTTACGGTAAAACTCAATATAATGCGCTCAAAACTTATTGCTGATGGATGCTTTGAATAGTAAACGGACCATGGAGGTAATTGGAGTAAAGTTAGAACCTTAAAAAGTAGTATTTAAAAAAAAACTTGTGAAAAAATTGGAACTTTGACCCCCAATATCTCCGTAACTAGAAGGTTCCCAGGTATGGTCTAGAACAAAAAAATGATCACAATGACGAGGAGAACAAGTGCCTTTCGGCTTCGTTAAGGGTCTTTTTACACCCTTTATTATCATATAAATGAATATCATCACCATACATTTCTAAGTTCAAGTTTTAGCTATTTTTAGGTGTGGTATGTTATGTAGGTGGCTTTATTTAGCTGCATCCGGTTAGACTGGAAGCCGACCCCAACATAATTGAGAAAAGGCTAAGTAGATGATGATGGGTAGGTAGGTATACTGTATGAACTGCATCGCCAGAATAGCCGGGTACAGAACTCCAGACTATGTAGGTAGCAAGAAATGGGCGGGCAAGTTTGAAGCGAAATACAATGTAACCCGGAGGAAGCGCTAAGTTGTGCAAGCAAAAACATTGGAGTAGGTACATACATACCTTCCTCTTCCTACAAGTCATCGATAAGTCAAGATGTGATGTGATGTGTATGAGGATGGAGGAGGATGTGCTAAGACAGCCCGCAAAATTCGGATTTTCTTAAGTTTTTTGCAATTTGCAGGTCAGGATCAAGTTGTATGTTGATTATAATATTTCTAGCGATCGTAACAAATCTGAATTTGCAGAGTTATAATCATCAAAATCATCAATACAACGCTTTAAGTTCATTTAATCCCATTGAAAGACTTTTTGATGAAATATGAAATTTCGCGGGCTACCCTGGCGCTTCTACCTTAATGTCTCTCCTGTTAAAGGGTAGGTATTAGCCTACGGCATCATTAACTAGGGACAATGAAATTGAATGGCTCAAAGACCATTGAGGTAAATGAAAAAACAAATTAAAGTAGACTCGACCTGGGAATAAAACCTAGGGTTTGACTGGATTACTTATCATACCTACCAAAATTGAATATAGCACCAAGGCCAACAGACAAGCTGACAGAAAGACATGTCTTAATTTCATAAATGAAAGTAAATGGAATGTCAAATGTTTTAAAGAGGAAAAATCAAACAAGAAAAGTCACCCAGAAAAATATACATTGCGTCAAAATAACCAATAGCATTTGTATTAAAAGCACTCGAACATTGTTTGAGTAATATCCGCCAAACGACGCGATCAAACGCCTGTCATATTGAATTGAATCCGAACTACCGGACGCGGGACATCACTATCACAACCTTACTTTTACACTTTATAACATTCTTAACACAATGGCACAAAGCACAAAATCCATCGAACCGTATTGATAAAAACGTCATACACATGTCAAAGTTATCCTTGCAGTTGTCCAGGACTTATGTCATCGAAATAAGGTTGGTCTTCCAGTGTTGTTATGTAATGTGTAAGGTGGTGAAGTTTACGATAAAACGAGGGTGGCTATTCTAAATCGCGCTGACGTATCAAGCCGGACCTTTGTTCACCTGACTCCGTTGGCGTAGTGAGGATATGACGACAACGTTAGGGGAATCGTTTGTGGATTGATTTTGGTATAGGACTAGTTTGTTAGTAGGTCATTGTGCACATATTATATCTAAATAGACTATGATAATGGCCCACTAGATGGAATGTCCACTGTTTCCCTACACATTTGAGGACAAAAAAAATGCGAGTCGGATTCGCGCATGCATAATTTTGATGTATTGTTTGTTGTTATAGCGGCAACAGAAATACACTATCCGTGAAAATTTTAACTGTCTACCTATTACGGATCATGGGAGCGAGCTGTACTCGCTGATAGACAGACGGACGGACAGCGGACGCTTAGTAATAGAGTCCCGTTGTTTACCCTTCGGGTACGGAACCCTAAAATAGATATAGGCGCCGCGAATAACGTGGACACCGCCCAAGTAATAAATCGCAGATAGATGCCATCGATAAGGAAGAAGAAGATTTAAATATTTGAAAAGTAGTTAAGAAAAATCAGTCGTCACGTCTCCAAAATCCCATCGCTTGTCCACCTCGTATTGCCATTTGCTACGTCATAGAGCGGCACTCAGCTACACGACTACGCTGCTACGACGATACGCAGCTAGGACGCTACGCGGGCATAACGCAAAAACGCCGTTTGATAAATAAATATTAAAACAATAAAACTGTTGTCTATGGGCAGGGAAATGGCCGCGCTGGGCACACGGCAGCGATGGTGACCATGACTGCTAGGGACGGGGGATAGCTTATTATAAAATTGTTACAGGTTCGATGACAAGTCCTCAACATTTACTATTGTTTTACCTAGGTACGGTTTTTTAGGCCACGAAAAAGCGCAATCGTAATATCACTCTTTTAAAATGATGTTTATTTCGTATGTAGGTTTTGAATACACTTTTAAACGTCAATTTATTTGGTAAATACTTTAAAATTAGAAAATTTTAGATGGATCGAATGTGTGTGACGATGATATGACGGAAAAATGAGTCGCGCCGACCTCAAATAACATGGGACAAGGGCAGGAAGAAGAAGAATTTAAAATGAGAAGGCGCTGGAAAAGAGGATAAAATACAGTGTTGAAGCGTTCCTAGTTCCTACCTGTACCTAGTTCTTTGTAAAGTCGCCAGCGCATCAAGTTACCACAAACTGTCAAATATTCTCATTCGATTTTGAACTTAACGAACAACATGTTATGGATTAAAATCATTTGGAGAAATTTGACAGTTTGTGGTAACTTGATGTGCTTGCGACTGAACTTACTGTTTTGTAAACGAGTTCTGTATCCGTCCTGGGATGTCCAGGAGGGAGCCCGCACGGGCGTTATTTTTGGAGAGTAGAAGTAGACTAAACTACATTTGCAGCAACAGCAAACTGCAGACATGGCACAAGGAATATTTTGGAAAAACTTTTATTTGCTTCAGTGACAGTCCGTTTCTTCTAATTGTTCATAATTATATCATAGCCGGTTATTCTATTGTGACCACTAGTTTATCCCCAAAACTCCCTGCTGTATGGTGCATCCACGTCGGGGCATCTCTGTCGGAGGGTGGCTCGGGGGGGTGGGAGGAGGGCGCGTTCGATGTTCTGTTTTCAAATTCAATTGGCCGATGTCCCGGGGCGATCTTTCTCCGCGCGATTCCGAATTGAATATCAATAGAACGATACGACGAACGATTGTATGGACATGGCTGATGGCCAGTATTTTTTATTTGGAAAGATATTTTAATGTGAGATTGTTTTTGGACACTGTTTCATGGAATTTTTGTATTGCTGATTAGAACATTCTAAGGAAATTCAATAACATTTCTACATACTATGCAATTGAGGGTCTAAAGTAAAAAAAAAATCAGCCACTCGCTGTGGTTTTCAAACTTACCATAGGAGTAACCATATCAACATATCACACCATCATGCCTGTATCCCTGAAGGGTAAGGCAGAGGTGTACCTAATAATAGTACACCCACATCTCGCCAGTTATGTTTTCGCCAGTGACCATATTTTATCCAAGAAATCTAAGGCACTTACAATCAGATTTTTATTCGCAATAATATTATAATAATAATATTCTTTCGCACAGGAGTGGAACATAGCAGGCTAGGAAAAAAAATGTCAATAAAAAAATCAGTCGCCTCATCCACATTCAGAATGCACAAAACTAACGGTCAGCGCAAATATCCTCACGGAATTGTAAAACTGTAAAAGGGGCGAAGTTCTTGAAGTGTCGCCATCTTAGTTTGGTGGACGTATCTGACAGGATCTTGGATATATCCGGACGGATCCAGGTGGACCCGGATGTGACCGGCAGCGGCACGTCATCGCCCGGGGACTTGATGTTTCAATCTGATACTTTGATTTCTTTCTAATGTTTTGTGGAAAAGGTAAACAGTTTATTTTTGGACGACTTTGATGTGTGATTGTGATTTTTGTTAGGATGTTATTTTGATGTTAATGTAAAAAACTGAAAAGCATCAAATAAGTTATATTTTTCGCTTATTTGAATATAAAATTATGAAAATGGAATGGGCCCCGCCTGCTTCCAACTTTTGTTTAATTTAAAATGTAAGTACTTGTTTTTTGCTTTTCAGTTTTTTCAGTCGGGTTTTTAGTTTTTCAACTACTTTTTTTTATTTCCAGCTTTTTAGCTTAGTAACGATTTTACTTTTTTATTATAAAGGGTGTAAATAGACCCTTAACGAAGCCGAAAGGCACTTGTTCTCCCTGCTATTGCGATATTATTTTTGTTCTAGACCACACCTGGTAACCTTCTATTTACGGAGTTATTGGGGGTCAAAGTTCCAACTTTTTCACAAGTTTTTTTAAATACTAATTTTTAAGGTTATAACTTTACTTTAAGTACCTCCATGACCCGTTTACTATTCAAAGCATCCATAAGAACAATGTTTTGAATGCGTAACATTGAGTTTTACCGTAAAAGGTTATTTTTCACCCAAAAAAAAAAATTTGTTTCCCAGCAATAATTTTTTTGTAGGGTTACTTAGTTTGATGTACAGAATGCTTGGATAACGGCTTCGTGAAGGGTCCGCTTACACCCTGCATACGATTTTTCCCTTTTTTATACGATTTGGCACTTCGAATTACTTTTAAACATATAAGTTGTCTATATTTTGTAATCAACTTTTAAAACCCCTCAATTTGATACCCCACTCGATGGTATTAAAAGACAAAAAAATTCAAACTCCACAATATGGCAACCCAAATCCGCCATTTTTCTTTGTTTTTTTTTTTAATTTAAATGTAGCTAGTGACACTTGCGCTACCAAGACGAATCTACCTAAGGTCCGTACGTATGTATTGTAAATTTCCAACTTTGAACCTACCCTAAGAACTATTATTAAGAACTATTATTACTACTACTACTACGTGATATCATTTTGATGAGGTGTTGGTGTCAGGTAGACGTTCTGCAGAGAGGTTCCATGCACTTCCGCTCCTTTTTCAGTTTTATGAACCTCAAAAAGAGAAAAGCAACCCAAACAAATACTCGGATCTACGCTCTCTTTCAGCTGTGAAAAAATTAAACTTGTAAGTCTACGCGATCAAAAGATATGACCTTTTATGTAGCATATTTTGCGATTTCACAAGGGAATCAAAATCTACTGGGTACTTCCCGTTGACCTACAATCATGAAATTTGGCAAGAAGCAATGTCTTACAGCACATTTAAAGGAAAAATCTGAAAACCGTAAATATGAAGTTTATTAACAAAATATCTACAAGTTTGTACGGAACCCTCGGTGCGCGAGTTTTTCTCGCACTAGGCTTAGTATGACTATTGGAGAGAAGGAAAGTGTTTGCTGTTCTTTACACGACGATTTAAAAGCTCGAAGGCTTTGTGTTTCTCGTAGCTCTGTCGATCTGCTGCAGCAATTAGCTAATTCCCGGAACTACCAGCAGGTTAATGTTCTCTAACACCCATATCAACAGACTTATTCGATAACAACTAATAAATTCGTTGACACGCCAACATCAATCATGCGTGTAATCCGCTAACATAATTACAAGTATGACGTTCGCTCACGCCACGCGCCGCGGAACACGACGCGTGTCGGTCGCGTGTCACGCCTGCACACGCGTGGCGTGCGTGCGGCCGCGGTGACGGCAAAGGGTAACAAGTCTGTAAACAGAGTGTAGTGTTGCCATATCATACGGCGGCGATATTAAAGGGTATTTGATTAGGATAATAGGTATCTATTGGGGGCGATGTGAGATAAATGGGGATTACATTTGTAGCATATTTGATTATGTTTCGTGTTGTTGTGACTGTGGCATGGGAGTGACACAATTTGATAGGGTTACATAAGTTCACCCCTTTCATTACAATATCACAAGCTTCATAAAAATAAAATAGTTTGAAAAATATTTTAAATAGAGTAACAGAACACAATAAAGAGGTTCCTACCTAATAAGTATGGGATGCTAAAATTATAATGACACAGCTTTAATCTAACCTAGATCGGGCAGTTCGCAGTCAAACATTTGAATTCAACATTATTATTACTTGCAACTGTAAAATATATTTTAGTGACAGTTTACGTATAGGCACTTATTATACCATTGTATGAGAAATAACGCTACTGCGCCTAAATGTACAGTTTTGTAATACTTTGCAAATAAATTATTTTTATTCTTAATGTGTCTTAACAATTAGTAGAGTACGTTTCTATCATCATTCTCTTGCCCTTATCCCAATTCGTTTGGGGCCGGCGCAGCATGTCTTTTTCTTCCATAGTACGTTTCTATACGAATATTAATTACTTAACAACCCTCTAACTAAACAAGTGCTCACCCACACTCCTACTCACGCAAATACTCACAAACAACTTACAAGAGGGGCTTCCTCAACTTATGAGTTTCATCTCAATAAGTCTTTCTCAAAAGTACTTCGTACAAGAACCTCTAGTTAGTAAGCTCACGAAGGCCTCCCTCTCTGCTTACCTCAGTGACAGTACGTCTCAGCCCTATTAATAACATATCAATAATGTTAGTCTTTAGTATTCGGTTAGACAAGTAACTTTGAAGTAGTTTTAAACATATGTTTTGAAAGAAAAGCCAATTTGAATGCTTACATGACTGAAATTAAATTAAAGGTACAGGAACAAAATACACTAGATAGCGAAACTCTATATAATATATTAATTACTTTATCAGAACATAACATAACATCACGCCTTTTATCCCAGAAGGGTTAGACAGACAAATGTGCGAAATGTGGGTGTACTATAAGGTACACTACCTTATAGTACACCCACATTTCGCACATTTATTAAGTCTAAGTCCCATGTAATAGGGAGCGAATCTATTACCATCAACCGGGCACATATCCGGATACCGGGGCTGCTACTGAGAAATTCCTAATGCCAAAACCTATTGACACTTTGCCCGACCCGGGAATCGAACCCAGGGAAGCCCTCCAGGACCCCTAGACCAACGAGACCAACCAATTATTTTATCACCGCTTTCCAATTATGATAAAATAATTGGAAAGCGGTAGTATGGAAGAAGACATGCTGAGCTGATCCCAAATTAATTGGGATAAGGGCAAGAGAATGACGATGATGAATTGGACAGCGGCTCCCGTCACGGGGTTCATTCATAACCATAAGGTAGAATATCTATAAGAGTGTTTGCGTGTTGCATCCAATGCGAGCCTATGACATGTCGGAAAGAATACCATATATTGTTTTAAGAACATCATATATGCAATTTTTTTTAATAGTTCTGTTTTATGTATTCAATTTTCTCTTTTTCTTTTACACACTATGTCTACATCTCTTTTTTTATTATCTCCTTTCGCAGGTATGCTGGAAGAGATTTCTTTAGAAATAAGCATCACCTTTGTACCATTTTCTGTTCATTTCTTTTTTTCTGTATTTAGTGAGTACATAAATTGTTAAATAAATAAATAAAGAAATGCATTATATATCATAAACATTTAACCAATTTCAGGCACTTGCAAATGGTCATACAGATGAGCATGAAGTGCCTAAAATAGCATAATTATAACATAATTATGATTTCCAAATATATACCTATCTCTTTATATCCATATAATTATTTTATGAAATGTAATAAAATTAGAAACATTAGTTAGTGATGCTGGGGGAGGCTTCAGGCTTCGCTAACTACTTACACAGATACTTGCAAAAACTTACAAGTTTCCGTGCTCAACTTGAGAGGGCATTAACTGGCATTAAGTAACAGTTAATTTATTGCCCACACTCATTGTTTGTCTATTTTGTTACTTCACTTACTTAAGAGCTGAGTACTTACTTATTAGTTTGTAAGTTCTCTTGGCTCTTATTGAACACTAGCAGTTGCCCGCGACTTCGTACGAGTGGAAAGTTTGTAAAAAAGTAGCCTATGTACTATTCCAGATAATTACCTATTTCTGTACCAGATTTCATTCAGATCCGTTCTGGCGTGAGTAACAAACATCCATCCAAACTTTCGCATAATAGTGGTAAGATTAAGTATTATAAGTATGTCATACAGAATTTTATATCTAACGTCGGCTCGGTCATTTTCATTTGCCTAGCCTTTTCCCAACTATGTTGGGGTCGGCTTCCAGTCTAACCGGATGCAGCTGAATACCAGTATTTTACATGGAGTGACTGCCCATCTGACCTCAGTTAGTACTGGGTAATACGATACCCCTTGGTAAGACGGGTTGTCAGATTTTCGGGCCACTACCTGTAACGACTGTCAAAGATCTATAAATGAGAACCGGGACCAAAGGCTTTCCGATGCACGGAGGAAACTCGGTATGTAATGGGTCGTCACCATCCACGGACCAACCTAGACAAGCGCAGCTTAACCTGAACATCGAGTTGAGCGGCTGTTGTTATTTAGCCACAAGGTCCGTCATGTCGGCCTAATGTCCTAATGTCGGCTCGGTCTGGGGTAGGAAACTAGAAAAAACGAGAAATTCTATGATTTGAATTTTACCAACTATGTTGGGGTCGGCTACCAGTGTAATTGGTTGCAATTGAATAGCAGTATTTTACATGGAGCGGGTGCCACTCTGACCTCCACAACCCATACCGCGGTAACGCGATACCCCTTGGTAAGACTGATTGTCAGACTTTCGGAGTTCTGACTAACCATACAGACTGTCAAGTGTCTCGTTATGTAATGAGCGGTCACTCATCCACGGGCCGGCCTTAAGGCTGCCTGTCCATTGAAGCGGAGCGAGGCTGCGGAGCGGAGAAACTGAGAAATATTAACCAATAGGATTGCATACTGGAGCGGAGCGGAGATTTTATTCAATCCTATTGGTTAATATTTCTCAGTTTCTCCGCTCCTTAGCCTAGCTCCGCTTCAATGGACAGGCAGCCTAAAGCTCGACTTACGCGGCTGTTATTACTTAGACACGCAACTCCTGAAATAATTGAAATCGAATGGTTCGAAAGGATGCACTGCAAACGTCTTAAGTTAAGCATGAATTTTGTTTGATGAGTGGTTTTTTAGTGTTTTTAGCAATATGATTACAAATAGATTCTATTTTTAAACCAGTGCCAAGCACACTTTCAAAACGATGAACAGGTGTATTTTAAAAAGCAAAAGTTTGAAGACTTCACATCTACCAACCCGCACTGGGCCCTCGTTGTGGATTACAGCCCACTCTGATAACCTTTGCTTTCAATATTCTAAGTTCATAATTAGATAAGTATCCTTTGTTGTCTCACTACACGGTATTTTTATTACCAACAACATAACTTAGTAAAAGGAGGCCGAAGAACTGCTGCTGAATTGAGGTTATACAAAAGTAAAATGATCAAGTCTGCGATTGCAGGGTACAATTATAATACATCAGTTAAACCAATAAAACCACAGATATTTTCATTATTATGATTATTTGAGGAAGTAGGAATTACAGCTTCCCTTTATAAAGCAAACACCCATAGAATGTCTATTAATTCAAAGGGAAAATATATACTTCTGACTCCACCGTTAATGCAATTGCAATATAACATAATTAGCTGTCCAATAAATATTTAATTGATACTAAAACGAACGCTATTTACAATATCTTTCTAAACTGAAAAGTTATGCTTATTAAAATATATAAGTAAGTAGGCAAAAGGTATTTATATTGATGATATTATAAAGTAAAGTAAAACTTATTTGCATAATTTTTAGGTACATAAAATAAGATGTAACAATAAAATGGGTGAGCCTTGTACAATATACCTTTTAATAGGCATGCAAACATTATATTATTTTTTTTAAGTTTGAATTTGTGTCATTTTTTATGATATTGGGTACTTTATTGAAAATTATTGGGCCCATTCTAGTAACGCCTTTTTGAGCAAAGCAGTGTTACATCTAACATGTAGTAAGAGCTTATACTGACTTCTTATAGGTCTCTTCCTAGTCTCCGACACTGTGGCAAAAAGGTTCATATTACATTAAAATTTAACGAAGATTGCGACTTCTAAGATAGAATCATACTCGGGGAAGTTAAAAGTTTGTAAAAGTTAAGAAAATTGTAAAATTGTATCCTTCAGGAACAACTCGCTTAACTGAACTACTAAGTTAGACCAAGTATACATATACATACATATAGTTTTGGCATAAGTAGAATGACGAACCCACATCTCTCTATCATTCAGTTAATTACGTCAAATGAATCAAAACACTTTTCTCAAATCGCGGAATAATTTCGAAAAATGCGAGAATAGTGTGGTTTGTTGCAATTTTTCACGTAGTCCTGTCATCTTGACAATCATGTTTGATTATGTACTAACAAATAAAACAAAGCTTAGCTTTGCTTTTTTTGACTTGTTTATTTTTATATTAGCTATTGACATTTGTAATTTGATTTCTTTGGTTGTTATTTTGAAAGTTGAAATTTAGCTAATTTTTGTGTAATTTAACAATTTTTCTTTGACATTTGTAATGTGATGTAGACAAATCTTGATTTAGTACTTTGTTTAGTTTTTTTGACATTGGAATTTAGTTATTTTGTTTAAATTAGAATCACTGTTATGGTCACAAAGTTTGCATGCCGAATTTAGTAGGCAGAATATGAAGAACTATTGTGTATGTGTTATAAAATCTGTAAAATACCATATTTCAGGCAAATAAATGAATCGGAATCTGAATCTAAAAAATAAACATACAAACAAGACATAGGAGTAGGTAGACAATCAGGGCTGGCTGTATGTATAAGTACAGGTGTGGAATTAACCTCGGCCCGGTTGTTTCGCCGGTTACGACCTAAACCATAACCCGCGTTATAGCTTGTATTATTATAACTTTTACCGCCGACGTTACCCACTAGATGTGGCTAAGGAGTTCTGTTTGTTATGTATGTCATTTTCTTTCTACGGATGACTGATGATCATGATGGGGAGTCCGTATCTAGTACGAGTTAAGCTTAAGAGTTTGGTGTACAAAAGTATAGTCCACCTATATTTCTATTCATCTGCGGAGTAAGACTGTGGTCAGGGGTGGAACTGTTGCTACTATACCCACTCCTAGTTTATGAGCGTTTAAGACGTACAGCATTTCACACAAACGTTGAAATCCTTTTTTTTAAATGACTGAACCGATTTTAATGAAACTTCATACGCAAAAGCAACATACATAAGTCTAAAAAGTTTTCAGAGAACATTTTCGAAAAATAGTTTGATGAACAGAATACTTGGTTGACGGTTCCGTCAAGAGTCCGTTTACTCCTTGTATGTCACCTTGTGTTGTCTTCATATCATGTATGGTTTCTGTGTATGTGGCCTTCCCACTTCCACTGCTTCTGCACTGTCGGCAGGTCTATATTGGTTACCTTCGTTCTTCATTTGTCTTTCGTTTCAGGACTTTCATATGTTTTTTTCTAATTATCTATTTTTGTTCATTCATCATCTTTATCTAGCGACTAATGCTTAGGCATAGGTTTGAGGACAATTAATATTATATCTTGCCATGTTCTGTCGTCATTTAATACTGATCGTTTCTACCTATGTATCCGCGAGCCCGTTCCAGTATGAGGCGCGTACATCATGGGTCCCTAAGGTTATAAGTTACAGAGGTCTGATATTTATTCGTACGGTTCGATTGTAGTTTTATGTCCGGCCGTAAATGCTGTTATTGGTGCACATTTGAATAATACGACCAACGCCGAATGTTACTTGTAACGCGCAAAAATATTTACTTCTTACTTCGCGTGTGCGGCCAATGTTGGACAAACATTATGTTATTATTGGTTTAGTTCTAGTGACTGAATCATAAAGTTGATAATTATTGTAAGCCTGTTAGCCTGCTATCGAAAGAAGAAATACTATTTAAGTATTTATGTAAAATAGAAATATGTACAAGACTTATCAGTTTCTTTTTTTTGTACGTTGAGCTTATTAGAATATTTGAGTTCAAGTGATACTGTAACCAGTATTTGCTTACTTAGGTAAACATTTACCTACCTTTTAACTTAAAAGTTTTGTGTCCTATGATAAGGATCTAACTAAGATAATGACAAAAGAACTAACAGGTAAATAGCAAAACATATTATGAGTCCAAAACTAGGCGAGGTTGTTTCTACAAATTCAAAAACAAAATTGGTGGTACGTCAAATTTGAAAATCATTGTAATACATTCAAATGAAGACAGATCGATTCTGTAAAATTATATTTATGTAGCATGTAAAATAACTGTGATACTAATTGAAAAGCTGCACAAGTGCACACCCATCGTACATAAGTACCGTGATAACCCTTTGTCGAATTTCCTCTTCTCCTCACTCAAGTCTCATGACATGAACAGAATCATAAGTAGCTGAGGAACTGACATGTTGCTTCCTCATGATGACACCATGTTCCCGTACCATTTCGTTATAATCTCAATAAGTTGGCTATTTTCATGAAGGATTTCTTATTGTTGAATATATTTTTTTTTTTTTTTTATAATTTTGAAAGATTTTCCTGAAAACAATTAAGCAGCAGGTATCCCATTTCTTAATATTATTTGAAGGCAAATAAGTCGACGGCCCACCTCATGAAAGGTACCTAAGTGGTCACCACCTCATTAGTTAAGATGCTAAGACATCCCAGAAACAAACCTGAAACCTCTAAATGTGCCTGTAATTACATACAGTTTCCCTATACTCAAACCTATTGACATAATGGCTGTCGTCATTAAACTTTATCTTAATATAACTCCATAATTTCCATGAATACTATTACACTACCTAATAGAACCCATGAGATACAATTACATGTGCTGCCCATATCGAACAATATAGTTTCATATTAAAACCTGCGAGCACCGCGGCAGGTGAGCCAAACACCTAAACCATTTCTATATAAATATATTTTTATACCTCTTTATGTTATTTTGTTTCTTTTATAGCGCGCGCGAGTGTTGCCATATTTAAATTTTATTCGCCTTAATGTTGCCACACACACGACTCCTTGCAATCTCATACCTATAACATGACAACGTTTATTTTACTCTCAACGATTTTGAAAATAAACTCTATCAAGTTAAACATAAGGTTCAGTACAATATTTGTGATGGTAAAGATAGTGTGGTTTCAGATACAGATGCTGGGGAAATAGAACCGATTTGGGAGCAATGTTTTTATTTAGAACGAGGCCGTTTGAATGTGGAAGGTAGGGTACCCATCCGAAACATGCTGCAGAGACAACAGGCTTATTGTTATGAATATTTTGGAATTAATCACTATTCGAATCTGTCTTTCTTGATCGTGCTGTTAATGACTGGTGGCATAGTTTTTATGCCGCCTATGGGCCTATGACTTTACATGCCGTTGAGAAATATCTCTCAGGCATGCTGGTTTCCTCACTTTTTGAGTGAAAGCAAACCACATTCGGAGATAATTATCACATAGCGTTAAGGTAGCCAAAATGTAATTGAGTCAATATTACTGCGTTTTTCCTAGTGTTTGAGCATGGTCCTTGATTTAAAAAATCAGTACCTCGATATCTTAAGCCTCCACATGACTGCACTTTCGAGGCCTTAATGAACGCCACTGACGCGTCTATTGACGTGGCCCACAAGGCCGAACAGATCTGAAGAGTAACAGATCGCCTCGCAAAGAATAAGAATTGATTTAAAACTTATTTATGGTGTTAAGTCCAAGCTCAACACATCCTCATCAGCACAGCCAGCTGCTGACCATCGCACGAGGCCTCTTCATCACTCAACATTACAACAATAACATCAACCCTAACCACTGGCATCATGGTAACCCCACACTAAGGGGATGTTTGATATATTCCTACCTGTATGTTTTGATTTGAGCGCGAGTAGCCGCGGGCCCACCACAGCCCACCACGGGACACGGGCCCACTAGCCGGGTTGCCCGGGTTGTCCGGGGTGGCCGGGGTGGAAGCAACCTCCTCACCTTGTTATCATTTGCCAAGCGACAACCCTCAGGCTGTTGACTATCACTGTTGTTGTTACAACGTCAATGGAATCAGGGATGTCAATGTTTTGTTTGTGCGATCACAAAGATGCGGTATAATTTGTATTTGATATGTTTTATGTCGTAGAGATTGAGTAAAGTCCATATTTTTCTAGTTTTATTGTTATTGTAGTTTTGCTTGCAGTGAACGTGCTTCATAATCACTGGGGATCTAAAGAAAAACTGGCAATGAAATGTCAATAACAATTCTTACTTAATTTTGACTTGAAATAATAAAATTCTCGTACAATTTTATCGTCGAAGAAACTGTTTTAATCTTATGATATTAAGTTCAGCGCAATTTCAATTTCATCTCTCAATTTTCAATAATCCGCATTCATTCCGACGCCTATCGACATAAAAATTTATTACGCTGGCAACAAAAAAAATAATTTTCAAATTATTCCAACCGCCCTAAAAGTAAGTCATAAATTCCGCCATTCAATATTTAATACACAGGAAATCATTCGCAGTCGCGACCTTAGCTTTTATATTAAAAAGCATTACTTTTCCGATAGCAAATCTTATACAGGAACATACGCGATGATTGCCTAGCAAAACAGTGCTTCAAATGTCAGCTTTAACTGTCCAATTTTAAAGTTGGAATTTCTTTGTGTTTAAGAGAAGGAGGTTGGAATCTTAAAGAGGTTCGATTCGTAGAGAATTCTTTTAATAAGTCGGGATGATTTACGCGACGCCAAGCGCACTCGGCGCGACCGGCGACTCCCCCTTAATTAGAGGAGGAAAAAATTGGCGAACACCTTCGTACGGCGCCGACGTGCTGTCACACGGTAATTAGCTGCAACATTTGAATGCAGGGATTTTGTAAGGAGGCCCAGTTGACTTGGTGCTTGGTCCTCTTCTTCGTTAGCGGATAAGATAAAGACGGCGATAATGATTCTTAAGGGATATTTTCGCAGTAGGTAATTAAATATACCTTAATCTATTCGTTTCTGAAAACAGAATACTGAATAGGAACAAAAATGTAAAAGTCAATGAATTGCTGTTGAGTTTGGTCATGTATCGAGATGCATCTCGTGATAGGTCAACAATTGACCCCAACTTTTTTTAAGCAAATAATTTGCTGGACTTGGTAGATTTCTAAATCAAACAATTATTTTTTTGGTATTAAGTTGTGTACCATACACACATTATTTACATGTGTTGGTGCACAACTAAGTACCGTAAAATGTTTAAAGTAACTTCAGTTTAAAAGTGACGTGTTTACAAAACAGGGTGATCTCAATTAGGCGGTGCCATCGAAATGCGCGTCCGTTATTAGGCGTCGCTGTCGAATGCGATCTGTTCTGATCTGATCTGTACAGGGTGGTGTATTAATGGTTATAATATTTTAACCTAATTTTGTAAAGAGAGGATGGAAACGTGATGCGGATGATATTATTTATTGGTTAAGTAAAAATAAAATAAAATAATACTTCGGTTATTCGTTTTTACAGCAAATAGATAAAAAGTAAAAAAAAAAAATGATAATTTTAAAATTTATTCTGATGATGGGCAGACATAGTTTTTTTCAGTAAAGCTTACTGAATCAGAGTAGTAGAAATTGAATATTTTTTTTTATTTTACTCCGTCGACCAGTAATTGCTTCAATTAATTAAGTCACCTGCCTCATTCTACAAACTGCCTTTCCCTTATTAACAAAGCTAAGCACAGTTACACGATAATAATATTCACATTACTTAATACAATAAAGTAATATAACTTAGCACAATTGACGTCACACTCCGGCCGGCCGGCGGCCGTACGTAGCGCCTCCTCCTCTCGAGCATATTTTCATAAATGCAAACATTCACAAAGAATTTCCTTCCAAAGCTCATAAATATTGCCCACTTTTACTACCTCCACTCTACCAACAACAACTTAAAACCAACCTTAGATTGTAGAAGTTAAAGTTGCAATTCGTTTGTAAAATAAACTCATAAGCGCGTTTTAAACCGGATCACAAGAGGGCAGATTAAAGATTAATCCGAATATCCAATAAATATCAGAATGGATTCATTCTGGAATTGGAATCGAAGAATTGGAACTTATTCCAATTCCATTTTGTAGATGAGCTGTTTTTTCATGCACGAGTTATTGTCTGACCGGTTAGATTTAGTGCGCACTTACTGAACGCACTTTTTTACCGTGCTCGTACTAATGGGAAAGGATAAGGTGTTTTTCGATTTTAGTCATTTTCTTAATTGACTTTCTTGATTGGTGAAGGGGTGGAGTTTTTGTGTTATTTTCGTTGTTATTGGTGAAATTGGACTTGATTTTAGTAATTGATGACTGCCTCGTTGGTGTAGTGGTCGCAAGCGCGACTGCTGAGCATGCGGTTCTGGGTTCGATTCCCGGGTCGGGCAAAGTGTTATTGGGTTTTCGATTAGGAATTTCTCAGTAGCAGTCACGGAATTTGGATTTGTGCCCGGTTGATGCAAATAGGCTCGCCCGCTATTACATGGGACCTAAAACATATCTGGCGAAGTTTGGGTGGACTATTAAGTACACCTCTCCCTAAACCTTCGGGGATTACAGGTGATGTTATGATGTTTTGTAAGGATCTATGCAGACCATCAATCAATTCGATACTACGACTATGTTGCTAAATAAAAAAGGTAATAAATGAGTAATTAACATGACTTCTAATTACCTAAACTTTTCAAGGGAGTTTGTTGCGCCACCTCGTCTTTAAAGCTAAAACACAATCTTTTCTATAAATAACTCTTGATCTTGACGTCCTACTTACATAATTAACACACAGTTTAAAGTGGTCCTATCAATCAACGCTGCTCAACACCACACTTATTATATACCCTATGTTCATCAGCGCTCACAAACAGTGTACCACGATGAGCTCAAGCAGCGCATTAACAAGCGATTCCTCAGCGCGTGTCCAGCGCCGCATGACCCGGCGCTAAGTGTAGAAGTTCTCGCTAATGACCACCGAATGTCGCTAACTGCCTGTTTTGCACTAATCTACACATAAACCTACTCTATTGCCAACACGAGTCACAGTAGGGATGTGAGGAGGTCGCTTTTGGGGAGGGTTTAGGTCAAAAGATTTGACGGGGGGCCTATTTCTACCCCTACGGTCGGAGATTTTAAAGAATTTGACGCTTGAACGAAAGCTTTTTGACGAAATAAGTCGTTTGGTATTTGTTTCTCACATTGAGAACTGATGACGACGATTTTGAGTGCGTCATATAAGTAATTAGTTACTGTTTACTTGCCCGCTATTACAGAAAAAAAAAATTGAAATATTTCCACACCCTCCATGTTATGATAGAGGCGAAATATTGCTTCACTGTGTTATTCAAGTAACTTGAAAGGCTGTTGTTTTTTCAATCAATCAAATCATCAGGCCTTACAGTTTACTAGCTAATGTTAGTGTTGTACTCTACTGCTGGACATAGGGCTCTGCTAAGTGGCGCCACAACCCGCTATCCTCTGCCTCCGAATCCACTCCGTTCTTTGAGTTGATTAGTCATTCAGAAACTGGGTTTTAGTCGATCCCCATTTGAGTAGATCACCGCATTACCCCCTCACTAACGCTGCAATAAACCTCAGCAACCGCGGTCAACTCCAGACATTACGTTTATTTCTCTCTCTTACAATTTACTGTCACCGCTCCCTCCACAGCCCAGCTCACTAACACAAGAGGTCATGATATGCCCGTTAGACAGCGATGTCGTTGAGAATAGTTTAATTTAACTGTTATTACTTGATTGAAGTTTGAGTAGATTTTAAATGCTCTGTGATTGATTGAGAGAAGTCTTAAACAGTTTGAGATAGCGGTAATTAGTATCGTCAATTAGAGGGAAATGTCAGTTGGATTCGAAGACTACAGGAGATTGTTCGGGCAATTGATTAAGAATGATGTCTCAGCTGCCTCGAAGGTCAATGTTAGTTGTGAAAACAAATAGTTGTGATATGACTAAAAGTACTGTAGTCCTGATTTTGTAATTTTCATTGACTTTTGAAGAAGAGAGGGGACGGTTAACTAGTTTTGTATCGGGCAGATAAGAATTGCACCCTACAAATGTTTCCTGTGTGTGTTTCTCTGTATGTTTGTCTCTAATTGCACGCACGATGATGGGGATATATTTTTCCTAGCAAACTGTTATTATCGAAGTATTAGAGTGCTAGTGTGCGGGTAGGTTCTATAATTCTATTATTGACATATACACATTGTACTGCACTCATTTAACAGAGAGGAGGCTGTTAATCACCATCTTCACTATTAAGACCTTCACAGACAACCCAAAAATATATCTCCTACAACTACTTCCCATATTTTTCTCCCACTAAAGTGTGAGTACATTAGAGTAAAGTGTCAAGTGGCAGCCGACCGCGCCACTAAATCTGCCATTAAGTGACACTTAGCCCCCGAGGCGAGGGGTGCACGGGGGGTGGGAGGGAGCAAATAAATTAAATTAGCAACCCCTTAGAACATGGTGATGTTTGTTCGATCTAATTAAGTGAACTGTTATGGCTCCTTGAGCGGTGTGAAGAGAGGATTTTGTTGTTAAGACAACGTTTTGTGAAAAGGAGTGTCACTTACGGGAGTATGGCCACTACACCTTATGTACCATACCATGGCCGTGCTGTGACCGTATCAGGCATGGAAATAAAAACATGACACGAACTACTTTGTCCACTAGAACGTATCAACCGCATTTAAACGGTCATCATACTCAGTTACAACGGGTTTAGAACGGTTATCGTACGCGGTTATAACCCTATATTCATTTTTACTAAAAATTATATTTTTGGCCTGACACGTTCATATCACGGTCTACTACTACTATCACGGACTAAATGGGAAGAATAAATAAAAATGCCATTGAAACTACATTACCGTATGTGGAGTGTTCTCGTGCCAAAAATCCACTTATGGTGTTATATGAGTTCTATGGTGGTGGTGCGAGGGAGTGGTAGTGCGGGTGAGGGGGGAGGGTGTCAAATTAGCGAATATTGTAACGTTCGGAGACAACGGAAGTACGCTGGGTTAAAAGCCAATCGTGTAGAGCTGGGAATGTATACAAGCTTCAAGCACCTCTTAGTCTTAATTGTTAGTCTCCAAAACTCGGATATTTTTGTGTCATTTTGTCATCAACAGTCGCTTCTTAATATCACAAGCAACTAAGATTATTTCGACATAGAAAAACATTTGTTGGCGGTGGCGGTGTTCCATGGTTTGTACCTGCAACTCCTTGGGTAATGGTATGAAGCTAGGCTAAATATGTAAGTATGTAAAACTCGTTTTGAAGAACTAAAATACAATTGTGAAATGCCTAGGTTTCGGAATATACCATATTATAGCTCAACCGATTGTTTTTAAAGAGGGTTCAAGGAAGAACTTTAGAATGTCAATATACATAACATAACGCCTGTAATCCTCGAAGGGTTCGGCAGAGGTGTACCCATTAGTACACCCACGATTTGCCAGTTACCATGTAATAGGGGGGCGAGCCTATTGCCTTCAATAGGGCACAATTTCACACTCCGTGGCTGCTACTCAAAATATCGTGATGGAAAAACCCAATAACACTTTGCCCGACTTAGGAAACGAAATGAGGTCCTTAAGTTCAGCAGTCGCGTTTGCGACCACTTGACCAACGACGCAGGCATGGAGTTGGTCAATCAGATACAAAGAGATGAACCTCTATCATCTTCCCAACTCTATATAAAAACATTCGCGTCGATCTCAACTCGCGACAAATTGCGATTTACGAGCGCGCGTTTTAGCCGCACGTCTGTTGGGCGCCTGCGGTCGCGCGGCTGATCTACGCCGCGCCGCGTTGGACCGCTTCCACGCTAAGTGTGGGCCCGGCATTACCATCAGTTAAAGTAATTGGCTGATTGATATTAAGTACGAACTGTAATACTGGGACATGCGGAATAGATGTGTGGTTGAGGAAGGATAATCGTGTTGCCAGAAATGTGTTTGTCAATGGTAGATAAGGTTTTAATCACTAAGAAATAAAATCACCTCGATTGCCTAGTTGGCCTAGTGGTCACAATCGCGACTGTTGAGCATGAGGCAGGACCTCATGCTCAACAGACGATTTGATTCCCAAAAAAGTGTTATTGGGTTTTCCATCAGGAATTTCTCAGTAGCAGCCACGGAGTCTGGATTTGCACCCGGTTGATGGCAATAGGCTCGCCCCCTATTACACGGGACTTACACATACCTACCAAAATGTGGGTGTACTATTGAGTACAATTCTGCTCAACCCTTCGGGGATTACAGACTTGATGTTATGTGATATTAAATAAGATCACAAAGGACTTTTTGTTCACTTTTAAATAGAACGCAAGGAAGACATATTTCCACGTCATATCTTCGTTTAGATTCGTCGAAATATCGGGAGCTCAAAATAATGAACAATCACGGAAGATATCCCATAAGTGACAGTATAAGTTTATATCTTCGTTTGTCCACGTTCTTTCATATCCTCACTTCCTCAACAGTCAGTAATTTGTCTTCCGAGTGTTACTAATCTGGTAAATACTGCCATATTGATTAACCTTTCAATTGATATGGAAACTGTTTACACATTTTATAATAACGGCTTTGTTTATGATTCTACCAACAGTTTAGCGAAGACCAGTTGTTTCATACGTGCATAATATTAATTGATAAAAATATGTATATTCTTGTAAATTGGTTATAGCTGTAAAAAAATACAGGTCACGAAACAAATTACTTTAAAACTATGTAGACGAGTTCATTGTTACCTATTCAAGCATTATTTGAGTTTTTGTAAGTGTGAGTACCATGTAGACTTTCTATTATGGTTAGTAGGGCTTTTTTTTTTTTTTTTTTTTTTTCGGATGGGAAATTATCAAATGACTTCTCCCGCTCTGGGTGGAGTGGGAGGGAGTGTCAGACTCTTACTGACTAAAACCCATCCATGCTCCTTCATTGCCCTTTGTGTTCCAGGGCCACGGTAACTCTTTCGAACAGTCCCGCAGCCCCGGCAGGCATCGGCCCTTGCGGGCCCCTTCCTGGTTGCTGACATCTCTTTGAGGCGCGCGTGGAACACGAACGCGCCGTCGACACGGCCTGTCGTCATAAGACGGACGGACGGTGAGCTAATGGTTACTAGGGCTTATCCTAATCTTTATTGTTTTAACTGTAGTTTTGTTTTATTTTCCTACCTCTACGCTGTGCTCACATATAGACGCAACAATATTGTACCCAGGACTTTGGAATATATAACTTGATTTGACAAGAGTGTCCATGGAGTTTCTTGCCCATTCTTCTCCATGAGATCTACTATTTTCGAATGGGCAACTACAGTCCATTCACAGTTATTATGCCTGTGGCGGGACTGTAGGTAGCTTATTTTTGACTATGCAAAAGTGCCTGTCACGGGTCTATTTGAAATAAATGCTTTGAGTTTGAGTTTGAGTTCAATTACTATGAGAAGAAACACCGTGTCACGAATAAACTCAGGGGTACCATTTAAAGTCTAGACATAATCTTGGTATGAGGACCATGCAGATAACTGCTGCATTCCATTGCAGCACTTGAAGTCCTTCCTCCACAATAAGAGCCTCATGATTTAACAATAGTAAAGTTCCCGCGACCTTTCACCCTTACTCGAGAATCAGAAGAAATAAATAAATACAGGAAATGTTTCCCATTAAAAATAAAACTTGAAACAAACACCCTTATTGGCAACCTTATAGGAAAAATATACCCATTATTTAAAAACACCCTAATTTATAGTCAAAACGAAATTAGACGATAATAATTTAGAAATCAATAAATATAAACAATTTTTTTGGCAACTTTTTTAATAGAAAACTTCTGAGTTTTAAGTTTCATTTGCTCGGGGGTCTGTGAGGGTGTACGAGGGGGTGAAGGGGGAGCAAGGGGGTATGTTGTCGACAATTTATTGTTTTTAATTCAGGTGGCGGCGATACGGAGGCGCGCAATCACTCGATACGCCATCAAATAAATGTTTAGCTATTGCACTGTGGCTAGGGATGATGAGAGTGTCGATGATTTGGTATTAAACTGTTTTGGGTTTTATACAACACTAACAATACATCACATTAACGCTCCGGTAACAATCTTTATGTAATTTTTAAGTTGCACTACGCCAACACTGCACCAAAACACGCTACAACAACGCTACGCCAGCGCTACATTAACACTACGAAAATTCGACAACAGTGCTACAATAACGCTACGAAAATACAACAACTTCGCTACGCCAGTACTACGCCTATGCCTACGACATTGCTACGACTACGCTTCCGACACGCTACACTAACGGCACGAAAATGTTTCTTCAACGCTACGTTATCTTTTTGCTGCTACTCAAGTGGCTATTGTTTAAAATAGGCTATTAGTAGTTTTGTTACTAAATACATTTTTCAATAAAATATGAATACAGAGGGAATACCATAAATTTCTTGGTTAGCTTTATCCTTTGATAGAGAAAACATCATTCCAAATAATACCTACTTAAACAAGTCGTATTAAAATCATAAAATCGACATCAAATAATATCGAATGCATATTAACAAAAAGAAGTTAAAGAATGATGTCGACACATGACATACTAAAATTATTTATAGGAGCTAGTAATCTTAATAATAACAGCTGCAGGTATTGATATGATTGATAGGTCCGTGTATAGGTGACGATCCTTACGATACCGCGACCCGTCCGTGCTTATCAAAGCATTTTTTTATTTTTTTTATTTATTTAATTAAGGTTCACCAACAGTTGTTACAGATATTAAACAGCTAAGAACATAAAAGTATTTGTGTCTTAAATCTAACTGCACAACCAATTACAGGCAAACACCACATGCAAAGTGCTCTTTGTAATTGTAATTTTAAAGACTTAATGTACTTAAATTCTAGATAATTATATTAAATACTATTAATTATAATAATTATACTAATTACGTCTGACAAACGTCGATATTGAGTCTGCGTGGACGTCAACCAGGTCGCTGCGTTCGTTTATGAGTTTGCACATTCGGGGTATAGGCGAATTAGCACCAAACACTGTTCGGCGAAAAGGTGGAGCTAAGGGTGTTATAGGTTTGCGAGGTGGTCTACGGGGTACTCTAAAATTGAACTTCCATACCAATTGTGGGCAGTCAATGGTGTTATTAAGCAGTTTATATGCGAATCTCAAATCCAGGAGCTCCCTTCGAGCTTCCAGGGTACTCATTTTGTAGCAGCCTAGTTTATCAAGGTAGGAGAGATATTTAAATTGCCTTCCCTTTGAGTACCCTAGGTATCGGATAAACCTTTTTTGGATTCGTTCTATTCGCAGCGTGTGGGTTGCGTAGTGAGGCCTCCATATCACACTGCAGTATTCCAAGATGCTTCTTACAAGGCTGTTGTAGAGAACTAATTTAGTATGTGGGCGTTGAAATATCTTTCCATTACGAATGACAAATCCAAGCATACGTTGGGATCGACTGATTATGTTCTCAATATGTGGAACAAATGTGAGTTTAGAGTCTAAGATAACTCCCAGATCTCGTACTACATCCACCTCGCATAAGTTCACTCCGTTTATTTGGTACGCCGAATTCACTGTATTTACTTTCCTGGTGAATTTTATGTGGCTACATTTCGAACTATTCAACGAGATTTTATTATGATAACACCATGCAGATAATCGGTCGATATCTTCTTGCATTAGGTTTACCTCCTGTTGAGACCTAATGGCTCTAGAAATTTTCAGGTCATCTGCAAAAAGGAATATGCTAGTATTGTGAGATGCATGTCAAGCTGTAAGTCCCGGCTGTCATTCAAAGAGCTGTTTTAGTTCTTGACAAAGGGCATCGTGTTACCCAAGTATTAGGTTGTGGAATTCAGACAGACAGCCATTATAAGTAAAATTCTGGTATTCAGCTGCATCCAGTTAGATTGGAAGCCAACAATAACATAGTTGAGCAGATGATAATACTTAAGTTCTTGTCATCGACAAAATATATCGACGTTTCCCTTCTCTAATCCGGCCTCGCACCGTTCGTTAACTGGGCAAGTTTTCCAATAGATGGCGGCACCTGCGCCATGTTTATTGTGTGCCGGATTACGATTCATTAACAACGACTAATTCCTTGTGGCTGCCAGCGTGGTGCTGTGGTGGTGAGGGAGTCAGCAGGGAGAGCGGTTGTACAGTTCGGAAGTATTGTATCGTGAATGAAGTTGATAGATATGCAATAGGAGGGATTTGGAGGGAGCTGGGGTCACCAATTTAGTGTCCGTGTATGTAATGTCTTTAGGTATGTGTGTACGGAGAGAAATAATACTCGGCGGAACTTGGATATAACTTTACTTGTGAACAGATTACAAATATTACAATGGAGTAGTTACTTAAGTTGAAAGCGCGTCTATAGCTATTGGCGGTTACGGGCGAACTGGAGTCGCCGAGCGCTGCGCGTACGACGAATACAAAAATGCTGCGTCAGCGCTCCTACATGTTCTATCCCCCAGCTGGGCAAAGGTCTCCCCCAAGTATTTCCAAGAGCTCTTGTCCTGCGCCACCACAATTCTGTTTTTTCAATTTGTGAGATAGCCCAAAACTAACTACTTATCCCTCGTGTTAGATTGTTCTTAAAAGGAAAAGGTAACAATGAAAATATAAAATCGTAACCATACTTATCCGACGGACTAGTAATAACTTCGAGTATTTTTACAATATAAGAGACAGGCCCATAATGTATCCATATCGGTGGTTTGGTGTATTGTGGGAAATACATCGATCTAATGAACTTTCTGAAATTGTGTTCGCTATCAATATCAGTATCGAGTGGTCTATAAAGGGTGATAATTAATAAATGCGAAACAAGATGGTAAAAGTACAGTGGCAGGCAATCTTATTGCATTGGCAATAACATCATTCTACCTACCTGTATAAAAACCACCTGTAGTTTGTATATAAAAATACAAACTTTATGATTTGTGATTGTAAACAATAAATAATCAAGAGCATGTCAAATCTGTGGTGAAAACTACGAATGAAGAGCGAATAGATATTATTTTGAAATATAAACTGCCGATCGAAGATGAATGATAAAACAAATCATCATCTGCCTAGCCTTTTCTCAACCACGTTGGGTTCGGCTTCCAGTCTAACCGGATGCAGCTGATTACTAGTATTTTACATGGAGCGATTGCCTATCTGACCTCCTCAACCGAACTAGGTAATAATTCAATTCAATTCCTTTATTTCAATCACCAATTGGATCATATAATAGCATTAGGTACATTAATTAAAAAATCATTAGAAAAATAAGACAAAAACACAACACACTGACACACACTTGAATATAATTGAATATAATTAATTGGGCTCCTCGGTAAAACTGGTTGTCTGACTTTCGGGCCTCTGACTACCATGGTAAAAACAAAAAATTGCGAGATTTATTTTTTGTGAGCATGTTTTTACAAATGAATCATATTTTTGAAAACTAGATGAGTACAGCTTTTCCTACACTGACTACTCTGATACTCACAGGTCAGTTTCTTTTAAAGTTCAGATACGAGTTGTTACATCTAGTTTCGTAAAATTTTAACTAACGCACTATAAATAACAATGATAATATTCAATTTAAATAACATCGAAACAAAAATTGTCAACACCAGTCAACCAAAACGAATAATGTACTGCTAGTTTATCAAAAATCAACACGATACGATACGAATACGATCAACAAAAAATATGGTTAAAATACAGTTAATTTGCTGATTCAGTTTTCAAAAATGATGCATACTACTCGTGGTCTTGCCGGGTTCAACTCGGCCCACTCAAATCAAACTAAAAGCAATATTAATCTATTCAAAATTAAATGAAAACAACTCAAAAATAATTGAATATCATTGAAACATAATTGAATTATCCATTTCATTAATCTGTTTACAAAACTGTGAGTTAATGGTACGTTATAATTACATTGAATGACAATAGTTATATCCTCTAACTTTTAACACGAGGGGGTTGGGGAACCCTAAGTAATGGTATTATACGGAACCCAAGGGTTCGGCTGATTTAATTTTAGTTTGTTTAGTGTAGCTGCGATTGATTCTCTTTCGTTTTGTGAGATTAAATATTAAATGGAGTATGGTATTTGGGGGTCAGTTGGTTGGAAGTAATGTTTAAAGTATTATTGGATGTAGCAAATGGTTGAAATGTCTATCCCACTACAGTTTTTAAAGGGAGAAAGAATTCTGGCTTTGAGAAGCATTATTACTTGTTTAGGTAACTACTATTTTCGATGGAATGGAGTAAGTACATATCATTGTACAAAAACAGATCAAAATTATGTTAGTAGAATAAAGATTTTCTAATTACATGAATCTAATCAGAAATTATTTCAGCTGAGTTTAAAAATTGATTGATTTTTCGTATTACTCAGTATTGACTGGGTTGTGGAGGTCAGATAGGCAGTCGCTCCATGTAAAATACTGGTATTCAGCTAAATCCGATAAGACTGGAAGCCGACCCCAACATAGTTAAGAAAAGGCTAGGCAGATGATGGTACAAAAATTGATTGTGCTGATGGCATTTTACTTATCGACACACCAAGACATCACAACGCAATTGTTTGAACACGGCTGTCTCAACCCTAAAACATTTTACCACAGCAATTGGTTGCGTGGCTTTTGCGTGTCAGATTCAGAAACCCGTATAGAAAGTATTGCATTAAACGCTTACTACAAAACAGGGGTGAAATAGGCCGGGTCCTTAGGGGATAGCGATCGTAAGTGCGGCTGTGGTCCATGTGTGTGACCATGTGCTTTGTATTACTTGCGAATAACTAAAAATATGATATTTAAAAATGAAACATTTTTGTTCAAAGTTTTAACAACTTGTCTGACTGCCTCTTTGGTCTAGTAGTTGCAAGCGCGCTTAGCAGTCTAAGCAAAAGGTCCTTGGTTTGATTCCCGGGTCGAGCAATGTTTTATTGGGTTTTTCCATCAGAAATTTCACAGTAGCAGCGACGCAGTCTGGATTTGTGCCCGGTTGATGGCAATAGGCTCGCCCCCTGTTATATGGGACTTAAACATAACTGGCAAAATGTGGTTGTATTATTAGGTACTCTGCCTAACCCTTCGGGGATTACAGGCGTCATGTTATGTTACAACAACTTGTTTGTTGTGTGCCAGTGACATTTGACTATCAGAAAGAATGTGTTACTAATAATTATACACTGTGACTTTTTAGTCGTCTTACAACGGCAGCCCACTTCATGTATTCAATGACTACTAAACATTCATAAAAAAAAGGTATTTATGAGATTTTAATCATTTAAAAATAAAAAGATTATTCAGCATTATGACGCATGACGTAGTTAAAACACCCTGTTGTGAGCGATGATCTGCTGGACTCGAGCGCTGGGTAGGTATATTCTCCCGTTTGACACGTAAACATCATTAACAAGATGTTTCATAATATTTTCTAATATTTATTTATTTTTCTTTGTACCGGGTAGGTAAAAAAAAAAGCGCCTAAAACTATTTTACATCGGGTACATTGAGTGGACCACCTTTGTAAGACGACTAAAAAGTCACGGTGTATGTATTTAAATTATTTGTTGATCGAGCTTTTTTGAGGTTTCCTTTTCATTATCGCTAATTTCTTATTAACTTAAATTCTAGTTACACTAGGAGAGGAATTCTAATTAAGGTCAAGCTTATTAGAATTTTCGAAGCAGACAATATATTTGTACCTATGTTTTGTTTATCTTCAAGTCGTTTCTTCTTCGTTCGTTTCTTATTACGTTAATAGATTAGTTTTGTTGTTTTATCAGTCCAAAATATATGACAGTAACATAATAATTGTAACAAAGGTAAAAAACGAACAGCAGCATACTAAACTACATGTTTCTCCTAAACAACATAACAAAGCGTTCCTCTTACATACACAATAAACTACACCTGTGCATAAAATACTTTATATTATTATGGACGTAAACTCCTGAAAGTTTTGCGGAGCATCGTCACGTGCGGGCGCGAGCGCGGCCCAACATCGTCTGAGCGCAACAAAAACACGTGGGGTACTCCACAACGAGGGGCGGGGCTTACGAACACACCTAACCAATGAGAAGGCTCCATTGATCCCCTCTCTCGCTCGCACAAGTATCTGTCTCCCTCCAATTCGTAGATTACCGTAGTCGATTCTTCATACTGAAGTATGATTTTTTTATTATCATTTTAAAGTTGGCAAATATGGTGGAGTCCGCAGTTGGCGTTGTAATGTTGCCCAATTGTATGTGAGCGTGTTTGTGTTACGGGTAAGAGCTCCTTATGAGATGAACGGTTTATTAAATGCTTTTGTTTCATAGAGATGGCCACTTTTATTTGGCTTTTGAGTCATTTGCTTTTTGTAAACTGAACTTCAGTATTTTTTCATCATTTGAATTTTTTAAATCTTTTATTATTCAATAAACACTATTACAATTATTTTGGAAAACAAAACAAACATACAACATTATTGATCAGTACATACATGGCTAAGTATAGTACAGTATCGTAAGTATAGAATAGTATATTAGGCACTAAAAATACAATTCCTAGATTCTACCACAATCGAAGAAGTATATCTTTAGTACCTTCGAGCAATTCGATCAAGTTCAGTGCTTCGATTTTTATTCTGAACCATCGAGCAAATCTAGTTTTTATTGGCAACTTTTATTCTATGGAATATTGCTTAATTCAATGAATTTGTAGCCTATAAAATGTCTATTCTATTAATTAATAACCTTACTCACATCTTCATTCTGCAGAATCTAGTTTGTGCGCTACAATGTTGAACATTTGATGGAGTTGTAAATATAAATTGATAACAACAGTTATGACATCAATCTTCGTCTATTAAATACGCCATAAATCAATAAATCATGTCGATAAGTAGGTACTTTAATAAAAATAGCGACCAAAGATTGACTGCAACCAGTTTTTTATATGCAAAACATATTAACACAGATTATTAACGAGTTTTGTCATAATTTATAAAGCTAGCTGTACTTCTGTGTCTGGCAATGTACATAGGTTTTATTTGTATTACCTATTTTTATATTTTACAACTCAAGGCTCTGCCTTCGATTGCCATGATTAAAAAAAAAATATTAATATGTACTAGTTTTGCCCACCTGTTAAGGTAGGATATGGTCCATGAGCTATATCGTTGTGTTTCATCCTTATGTTTACCCATATTCAAGCTAAATAAATGATTTGATTTGATTTCTTCAGTCGGTAAGTGGTACTAAACTAAGATAGGTCGGTGTGGGTGCACGCCACTAGCATGATGCCTCTTCTTTCTTTGAAAGGGAGTGAGTTGTAATCCAGCTCGCAAAGCAAATACGAATGGCAGATAGATCAACTCGTTAAACATTAATATAAGTTCAAATATTTTTTTCTACCGATCTGTTGCATTAATAAAATGTGTAGTTGTAATGAATAGATACTATTTCAACGGATACTGAAAATAAAAATGGGTGTTAAAATACCGAAGCCGAAAGGCACTTATTCTTCGTTATTGTGATTATTTTTTTGTTCTAGACCATACCTATTAGTTACGGAGATATTTGGGGGCCAAAGATGAAAGTTTTTCATAAGTTTTTGTTTTAAATACAATTTTTTTATGTAATAAATTTACTTTAAATACCTCCACGTCTGCCGTACTATTCAATGTATCAATCAGCACAATGTTTGAGTGCGTTACACTGAGTTCTACCGTAAAACGTGATTTGTCATCCCAAAAAAAGTCGTTTCCCAGCAATCATTTTTGGGTAGAGTTACTCAGTTTGATGACAGACAGAACGCTTGATTGACGGCTTAGTGAATGGTCCGTTCACACCTTGTATAATGGGTTTAATTGTAAGTGCTAAAAAAACATAATTCATTAACGTCTCAATCTCTCCAACACTCCAATATAACGTTTCATTCATTCGTGACGTAGTGAGGAAATAGCACATTATTGTAGAAACGTTTATACTACCAACTTCCTACTCATTAACATAAAATCTAATTACGAACCGATTGATGACATAAAAATTAACCTTAATCTAAATTGGACATTAGTAACGGTGTTATAAATAATAAATATCGAACCAATTTATATTTCAAGTCAATAAATACCTTTATCCCAACAACACATACCGTACTCTCAATTCTACTGCTACCAAGATAGGGTGTGATTTACTCTGTGCTTGTCTTGTATGAGGTGTGTAATAGGCAGATGATAAAAGGCCGACAAAGCAAAGGTGTCGGCTAATTGACGCGGTGAGAAGGAAACCGGGACAAGCGGGGGGGCTGCGGTCGCGGTAGCAGCGGGTAGCGGGGCGGTGAGCGGGGATTTCTAATAGATGGAGAAATTAGTAAAAAAATACATCGTCATTCTAACTGGTTGACGTTTATAAATAAAAAATTAGGTTTCTTATCTCCATTCCTATCTCGCGAGCTTAGTTTGAAGGCAGATGACAGGTTCAGGGTTCGGTGGCGCAGCTAGTTGAGACATGACTAACAGTGGACTGCAATTGGTTGAGTTAAAGCATGGTTTACTACAATAAACTTGTTTGTATTTATTTTGCAGAATAATACCTTAAGTTATGAGCCTTTTAATCTGTGCTAAACGAATATATTTTCTTTCTTGCTTACCTCTAACCCGCTCTCAGTGGCACCACTCCCCAATTCCTGTATAATTTTACATCCGGTGTGTACAATACCGCGGCCGGTTCCCCGCGGCCCATCCTCGGGCATTGTGTGAACGGGTCCGGGCCAGCATCCATTGTGTGGCCCACAGTTGAAGATATTTATCTCATGTTGTGATGGTCAGCTTGATGAGTTGTTATTTTATATGGGGATTAAGATGGGGTCATGTTGTGATTCTTATGATTTAAACGATTAATGGCAAGCGTTCAGTTGAATGGTCAAGTCTTACCAAGGGGTATCTTGTTACCTAGTAACGGATTGTGGAGACCAAATAGGCAGTCGCTCTATGTAACATATTAGTATTCAGCTGCCGACCTAATAACAGCATATAGGAGTGATAGCGTAGCGGTGTAACCGTCGGACTGCCAAGTCATAGGTCTCGAGTTCGAACCCAAGGCACGGACCTAATTTTTCGGATTCATGTGCGTATAGTATAATTATCACTTGCTTCGGTGAAGGAAAACATCGTGAGTGAAACAGCAAGCCTAAGAGATATTTCTCGATGGCATGTAAAGCCATGGGCGGCATAAAAACTCTGACACCAGGTTAGGCACTAACCACACGATAAAGAAGAAAGAAAGCTGCCGACCCCAACATATTCAGATAACAGTTGGCAGGTGGAGATTTAGTTTACTGATCATTTTTAAGCTGTGTGTGTCTTCTTGTGTGTCTTCTTTCATATTCCAGTTCATTGACTGTAACAACATGCAAAAACATTCGAAATTTCATAATCAGAAAATAACAAAATATAAAAAGGAAATGCCAAAAAAACAGTCTGATTAAATTTAAAAATAAACTTAAATATTTTCAATCGTATACTTTTGTTAGTGTGTAAAAGGTAGGTACATAAATATCAACATAAATAAATACAAAACACATCCTGCGCTTGCGTCGGTCGGTCAATGAAACCAACCCAATTCAAACCAGACAGGATGCGCAAGCGATTCCATTTATTAATAGTTTAAAAACCGTTTATTGTTCCGCCATCTTTTATTAGGGGCCGCCATTAATGGGGGATTTAAAAAACGAATTATTAACGTCAAAGTGTGGCGTTGTGATGAGAATTTGATTGTCTGTGTGTTTGTGTGTGTGTCATTGTTGGTGATATGATCGGTTATTTTAAATGTAATTGTAGATAATTGTATTTTTCGGAGATTATTTTTTGCGGTTATTTTGGTTTGGTTGTTGAAATTGTTTTGTAATTGTAAAAAAATATTTACTTAAGTTCATTTGTCGATGTGGCCATTTATAAATAAGTGGTGTACTGAAATAATATACCAAAGTAGTTTCAGCAATCATTCAACATATTAATATTTATCAAAAAAAACTTATCAGTAGTAAAAATAAAAAAAAAGCGATTCTGCTAGACAAAATTTGAATGAGATAGGATAACCTTTTCAGCTGTCTGAATAAACTTATATTTAAGAACATTTGTATGAGTTCAGATTTACGTAAATACTTAATTATTCATTTAAATTAATACGCATCTGTTAACATTGTTTTAAATAGTATGTATCTTTAGATACAATGAACTTCCGTTACCTACCTCTCACCATACGTTTAATTTCCCAGAAAAAAAAATACAACAGCAATTTCTCAACTGTATTCAAAGATCTATCTCGAGTGTATAATAAGTGAGGCGACAAGCTATTAGTCAAGTTCACTATCTGCGAACCATCCGCTAACCGACCGAGCTATCGTACGGCACCAGCACCCAGCACAGCACCCTCGGCAGATGGCGGTAATTCTATGGGTGTTTTATTTCTTAACAAATCGAGTGGCGTGTCAATTAATATTATATTTGTCACATAAATTACCGGAGATCCTTCCGCTATTATCCGAACGCGTAAACTCTGCCATTCCAGCTTATTATTCGTGGGACAATAGTTTTTAGCGGGCGCGGGCCGGGGGAGGGGGGGCGGCCCGCAAAAACTGCACCCGACTTAATTATAAAGAGACAAGAAGCGCCATTAAATAGCGATTCGTTAAATCTACGCTCTCGTGTTAACACCACACGTGCTCTGTCCCTCTCTAACGTATGCGGAACAGAGCGGGACGCACGTAGGTTCGGGGCGACAGCTCGGTTTAGGGGCGGCGTCCGCGATATAAGGTTTAGATTGACTGGGCGGCGTTCTCTATTCAAGTTTTTTTCTGTTTGCTCGCAAAAGCGTCGGTGAGAGCTTTTCATTTGGTGTCGGGTCGCGCTCGCGGGCGGACGCTGCTGAGGGGCAATGACCGAGTGACGTCCATCGGACTCTGTGGTGTATAGTATATGCAGTGAACTGTCTAAGATGTCGGAGCTGCGTGGTTCGCCGCCGTTGTCTCGTGGTTTGGAGAATGGTTTCGGGGCTCCTCTGGCGGCGCTGAGTTCTCTGGCGGAGGCGCCTCCTCCGGCGCCGAACCCTCACGGGATCGACCACATCCTGTCGCGGCCGACGGTGGGCGGCAACATGGGCGCTGGTCTGCTGGCGCCGCGGCTGTCGCTGGCGGCGGCGGCGGCCGGCATGGCCCACTATCTGCAGCACAAGCCGCTGTACTGGCCAGGCTTCCAGGGACTGGTCTCCAACCCAATGGCGTGGAGGGAGCGGTTACAGTCAAGTGAGTACATACACATCACTTTATATGTTATGGCTGAAGACAGGTGTGAAAATAAACTTAAGATTAGCTGGTTAAACTTAGGTTTAACTAACCCCTTGGCTAATAACAAAGAATGTTCACTCACGGTGCCTTGAAAATATGATTGTTACTGACTATTTGATGCAATCAACATAATTATATGTAGCTCTCAAGGCCTCCGTCCCGAGCCGGATTTAACAAAATAAAAACTTGGTAAATTAATTAATTTCGATAGAATTTCACCCGCTAGTTAGGTGACAGAAAACATAAGGAAACCTGCACTTACAGTTAATATAGGTAAGTCTGAAATTGCCAATCCACCTTGAGCAAGTGTGGTGATCAAAGCTCTCTGTATGCAAATAAGCCTGCCTTAGCCCTGTAGTGGGACTGTATTAGGCTGATATTTTTATTTAAAATCTTTAAATTGTAACGTCTCGGTCTACATTCCTCCATAAGGGTACCACTTCTTTATTATGTCCATCTTAGAAAGACAGTAATAGCTAACTGCGAAGATCATCTACCTATCTATTGTATCACACTGTTTGAAAAATTTAGTTGTCACTTTTCCAGTAAGTACTTAGTTATTAGGTGTAACGTAGAGTGCCTAATATATGTTTTTCCGTTTATTACGGAAGATGACCTAATAGGAAAAAATGCCTGAAGGTAGTTGTGTATGTTCGTTATATAATTAAATTGGGAAAGAGTTTTACAATTCATTAAAGTTTAGTATTTAATTAATAAAACAATCTACAGGTGGACAATGAAATTGATCTCTTTTTCATACATTTCTTAACAAACAAATCATTCTAAAATACAGCGTGTTAATATTTATGAAATCCTGAGCTTTTCATATTAATTAGGCATAATATCCTACTATCGGAGTTTTAACAGGTTTTGTTAATTGGATAGCTCATTAGTGTTTTCTAATAAATGCAAATAACACAAATAGGTACTATTCGTATAAAAGACATCAACGCGTCACGATGGGTAATATAATGAAAACAAACGATTATTTAATGTTATTTTTATACCTACTAATTATTTTTGATGATCACCAAATAACAATGAATATATTAAAAATAACAAACGTGTTTTTAAAATTGAATGTTGATTAAGATTCTGAAAAGGTTTATTCGCGATTGACTTTTGAGAGTTTTTTTAAATTGGATTACCATTAGTAATACCTACTTTGTTTTTTAAGAGAGGACTATTAAATATTGATACTGGTGCCTACTTAGTCGGAAATCTTTAACTATTGAAATCTTATTAGTTATCAATATCACACGCGTGCATATTCTTTTTTATTTCCTTCCGGTTGTAAATTCTATTTGAATATTTTAAACCACCTAGGTATTTAAATCAAGTAACAGTACCCACAGTATAGTTTGTTATGGAACTGTTTATACATTTTAACTGAATATATACTTACTACAGCACATAACCTACTCATTGAATTTTAATAATCAAATAACTAGTTCAATGAATAGTCCCAACAAATGACTGCTCCAAACTATCCCACAAATGAGCCCACTCAAATCTCAGGCTCCAACAATCTTCGCCACAAGCCGGAACTACGTCACGACACAGCCTCCTTGTTCCGGTGGCCGTCGGGCGTGTTCCGTCGGCCCTTAGCGGCGGGTTATAGCCCTACGGCCGTTTGTGGCCGTTTGGCCGGCATTACGGCGGGATACACGTACGGGGTGGTTGTAGTCAGGACTGGGATTTACGAGAACTTGGTTATTGTGTTGAAAGATTGTGGAAGAATAGGTTTTATTTTAATAAAGATGGAGGAGGTTTTCGGAAGATTCAGTTTTTCGTACCGATTTTTGCTCGTATGAATTAAAACGATGTTTATTTCTGTAAGTATCTTCAATTACACATCAGTTTTTGTTAAATGACGAAATGCCGAAACAAACTGATCGTCTCTTTTCCCTATGTGTAACATTTTTCGAAGGTACCTAGTATGTATAGAGTCCAACTATTGTACATCCGGGAAATAATTTTATCCACGGCCGATTATTAATGATCCCAGTAACATTTAGATAGCGGTGTTCACTATTAATTGGTTTTTACGCTTTGCATAAGATATGGGATGGGATGAATATCTTTGTGTTCAGATTCTTCTGATGTGACTGGAAATCAGTTATTTCGTCGTCAATAAAACTATAAGATGAACAAACGGCATTAATTGGTCTTTAGCAAAAAAATGCCGTAGGTACTGGAACTAACAACGTTCTGTGTGCTGGCGTCGCATAAGTAACCGATTCCTTAAATCTTGAGATAGATAAGCCAACAGACAAACTTATCAATTAAAATTATACAAACGTAACGTCAAATATGAGATTATTTCAAAAATAAATTGCAGAATGGTTGTGTAGTCATATTTTTATCATGTCAAAGATTTTTTGGACAATAAATATTAAATATGCTTTTGATTTTGTACTCTTATCACTGTTAAGCAAAAACATGTATGCTCTTGTTATTTTTTTTTTGTATTATACCATCTTTTTGTACCATGTTTTAAGCAAATAAATATTACATTATTCTATTCCATTCAACACGGAAATAAATTGAGTCACATCGTGGCGTATTAAATTCCTAACCGAAATAAAATAAAAATCAATTTTCTACAGAAGAATCGACATTTATCGATCGAAAACTAATAAATATTCCAACAAGTCATTTGTTCTCGGAATTAATAAATTCGCCCACAACCCGATCGATTGATTTGTGGCTAATACTTACAAATGTAGATATTTGTAATCGTGATACATTGACTGGTTTTCACTCAACAATTTGATGAGGTCTGTTTTAATCCGGTAATGGATGACATCTTAATTTTCCGATGATGTTTTTTTTTGCGTTGATTGTTTCTTGGGAACACAAAGGGTCTGCACACTTTTTGGGTAGTATTTGGTGTTTGTAGTTGTCGTTTGTCGATTTTATGAGACATGATTACACGATGAACATTTCAAAGAATATACTTGGGATGCTTAGGATATTTCTCCAGTAGGTTAAGTTTAGGTAAAGTTGAAAAGGTAAAATTTACCTCCCTTATACAAAAATTTGGAGAAAATAGTAAAGATGTTGTTACAGGCAAATAACCTAATATTTTTTAGAATGAGATACTATGTTTGCTGAAACACATTATTTAGTTTTTTTTAATTAGTATTTAAGTTGCTTTAAACGTCTCCTTGGGTTCGTCGATTGACTTTCATTTTGACTATTATTCATTATTTAACCACGACTATAAATAAAATTTAATGGGTAAAAAAATCCTTGTAAAAATGGAGCGGTTAATGAAACATCCTCTAGTAAGAAGACACTATCGTTTTTATAAAAAAAATACTTTGAAAATGGTAAGCGCTTAAACATAATCCAGAATAGTATTCTAGTACATAACTTCGAATCATTTAGGTTTTCAAAAAAAGATCAGATATGACATCTATTAAAGCAATAGGTACTTAATCTTTTAAAAATAGGTTGTCACTGTTGGCAAACTTTTCTTTCAACTGATGTCGACTTAAATTGGATTATTTTACAAATGACCCATTTGCAAGCTTTTTAGAATTAGTTATGAATATTAATTCGACAAAAGCGTCAAATTGTCAAACGTCCATAATTTAATATATCAATAAATGAGATTTGTTTCAACTAAAAGATATTAAATGAGTTATGGCAGTCGCTGGGTGTGGCTGGTGTTCATCAATAAGTTGTCTATATATACACAAAGGTATTATGAGTCGTTTTTGTTTGACATGAATCGAAGAAGTCAATGGATTATAAATAAGAGAACATGTTGTTAATAACTTAAGTTGTGTGTTTCAGTTTTGAATAACGTTGCAGAGGGATTTTCTTGAAGGCTTTTCTCTATCTATAAAATAGATACCTACAGATACATGAAAATGCAAAGTCAGGTCCAAAGGTTTATAGGTAATTATGTAGCTAGATTTCATATGAATCAGAGGGTACTTTCAAATTAATTGGACGTCCTTTGCTTATATGGAATTATCTGAATGATAACATTTTCAATCATCACGGCAATAAAAAAACAATAGCTGAATTTTGCGAAGAAAATATTTAATTCAAACATTTATAAACAAGAATAAAAATCAATGAGATAACTATAATAAAAACGTCTAAAACTAAATAATTGCGCATTTATTACGCCCGTTTTGACAGTCTGTTAAATACCAATTGTTCAACCAAAATGAAACAATAAAATGTCTCAAAAACATCGTTTAATTAATTCTCAATTCACATCACGCCACCTTAAGGAGGGTAACAAGTGTTGTTACACGAGAACAGCCTCTTACATTAATGTCTAACTTGTAGTCGGTTAAGTCGAACGACGCGTCGCCGCCAATCGATACCGTACCGAGTCGAAACGATGCGATATGTATGACAGCTAATCTCGATACTCGAGATTACCGCATGTCGGTATTGTTGCAATTGTGTAATGAGTAGTTGTTAGATGGTGTTAGTTTATGGGTTATGGAATTACAGAATTGTGTAGGCTTTGAAAATGCCTGAAATTAAAAATGATTATTGATTCGTTACTTTTTTGCTGCTAAAATTGCATGAAAATGAATTGGCTTTTGAGAATTTTATTCTAAAGTAATTTATACGTTTTATTCGATTTAGTAGACGTAGGTTGTGAATCCATACGACTAACTATTACTTTTTTAACATAGACAACTTAAGAGTTAACAATCGTGGAAAAGTACAGTCGCTCCCAAAAATTATCACCAGAACTTGACACGCTGATTACATTTTCGACACAAACTAATTTGTTATTCGCCGCAATCAATTATATTATTATTGATAAACTCACAAAATTCCCTACATAATCTCACCGTATCAGTTTTATTAAAAACACACAAAATATAATAACATTTGATGTCGCTGCGTCACGGATGGCGTCAGATTTTAATAAAAAGCTAAACATACGAGTCATAGATAGTCACGGCGAGAGCTTATTAAATGACACACGATAACATAATACTGCTATCAGTTGATAAGTGATCAGGTAATAATGTGTAAACTCAAGTATTTGACGTTTGACATAACGCAATTACTTTGTCAATGTAGCCTCATATCATCATATTGACAACGCATAGAGTGCAATCATAAACGGACAATATAATTAAATTGTACGTCAATACGTTTATCTATGGCAATATTAGAGGTGTCAAAATATGATGTTATTAAAACTGGGTGGATTATTTTGGGGGCGTCTGTACTTATTGCTACCGTATGCGACGGGAGTTGGATTTGATTTGTGACACAAACATCCTATTGTAAATGTTGTTTATCGCCGATTTTTTGGTTCACACAAGCAAAATGTTTATAATTTATTAAAACATCTTAACTTAAAATTATAGACCGGCCGCTTTAATGAGTCCTCGCGGAGGTATCAATTTAAATGGAATATTCTGAAGGTTTATCACGTATTGGTTCAATTAGTATCTTAATACCTACGTGGATTATGGATATTTTAAAGCAAATAACCTATGGGATATTGTTGGGACTTTGTGGAAGCTTAATGTGCCTTTGATGGCGCAAGGCGGAGGGACTCATGAAAGCGGCCGGTCTATAGTTGGAAGGTATTCTGGTCTTTAAATACCTAAAGGAAATGCATTAGTCACTAAAGTAAACTATCTGAGACAAATATGCATTCGACACTGTTATCGCTTGGAATTTTAGCCTCTCATATAACTAATCGAACCTTGAATTTGACTACCTTTTCGTGCGAAAGTATGAAAATATATTTAGAAATTACTCGAAAAATTGATGCCAAAACCAAAAGACGAAATGCAATGCGAAATGCTTCATCATAAGTTCAGTTTTGGAGTAGAGTTTGAAATTGAATCGTATTATACGGATTGAATGTGCAAAGTACGGACTTAAAATTAAAAGCACAATAACAATTGTCCGAAATACAAAATGTTAAATCAACTTGCCCAATTACCTACATAAACCGAGGTAGAAAGCACTACACAAAACATTAAGAGATTATTATTAAAATCCCAAAAACATTGGGGATATTATTAATTAGTTAGGGCGAGGCGCGTTAGGCTGCGGTCGCACTGGCGCGCACGAATGAAGTGCCACACATTTTTTTAATTACAGTGTGTCCCCACACCCCCCCGACCCACCCCCGAGGGGGCCAGGAGCCGTCAGGGGGCAGCATATGTCGCCCGGAATTAAAATTCACGTTTGTGATGCAACATTCAATTGTGTCCAGTTATTCGATAGTGGGACAGTTAAATGAAGTGCTTTTTTGGACAAAAAGTATGTTTTTGTTAGTAGTTCGTCGGTGAAGTATGGTAATTGGTCGCCGGTGGCCGGCGGTGCTCGTCGGTCGCGAGGAGACCGCAAATTGGAACGTTTTATTAGGTTTTGTTGCAACTGTTTTATGTGCTTCTGTTCCCGTATTTTCAGGAAGTTCGTCTGCTAAAAAGATAACACCTGAACCAGGAACTCTGAATTATTACAGCAGACAGTTTGCCCGTTTCCATCTTGCTGACTGGCTAATATTTTTAACACGGCATGTTTCATTTAGCAATGTCTATGAAATTGTGAAAATCTTTTTTTTTACTCCTTAACCTTATTGTTGCTTCTAAATGACTGAAGAATTTCGGCTTTGATAACTTTAATTATTTGCAACATCATGAAATCAAGTTTAAACTATTTGGTTAACGGCTAACAATGAGTAGGCATTAATAACACTTTGCATTTAATCAACATTTTTAATAAGAAGAAACAAACTTCATTAGATTACACAGTCGCAGAACAATCCTTGAAAAATCATTCACTATTGCAGCCACGATTGATTCTTCTTTAAATATTTTTTTAGAATCCTAATTATAAAGGGTGTAAATAGATCCTTAACGAAGCCGAAAGGCACTTGTTCTACTATACCTGGGAACCTTCTAGTTACAGAGTTATTGGGGGTCAAAGTTCCAACTTTATCACAAGTTTATTTTCAAATACTATTTTTTAAGGTTATAACTTTACTTTAAATGCCTCCATGACCCGTTTACTATTCATCGCATCCATAAGCACAATGTTTTGAATGCGTTACATTGAGTTTTACCGTAAAAGGTTATTTGTCACCCCAAAAAAAAGTCGTTTCCCAGCAATAATTTTTGTGTAGGGTTACTTAGTTTGATGTACAGAATGCTTGGTTAACGGCTTCGTGAAGGGTCTGTTTACATCCTGTATAATATCCATCTCACTTTTACTTCTTACAAAAATAAAATGAAACCTCAAGAATACAATCCCTTCGTACCCGACTACGGTCGAGCTCAAACGGAACACATTGTTTTGATCGTTTATCGTATTATAACCACAACTTGTATGTCGTAAAGAACCGAAATAATCGTAACTGTGGTTGTTCAAACTGTATTGTACACAGTATTCGGTGTACCTCTAATTGGCATTACATTCAATAACTGTTAATATTCTCCAAAACCATAAGTTCTACCGAGGTTAAGCTATTTTCTTAAGCATTTGAACCTTTACTGTCTCATTGATTTACAAAAGTTTTTCCTCGTAATTATTATTCAACACTTTTACGAGTTAATTTCTTACACCAGCCGAATAGCAAAACCTACTGAATTTCAGAAAAAAAATATTGTGTACAGCATTATCTATTAGTATGTCACTTATACTTGTGTGACTGTAGCCCCAGCTGATCCACGGTTAAGGAAAAGGGATTCGAACACTCTTTGTGTTGATCGCAGTAAAACAGCCCTGCTACGTAAAAGTATTTATCGAATGGCTCCAGTTATTTTTAATAAAATTCCACGACGGATAAAAAAACTTAATAATAATATGTTTAAAAAGAAACTGAAACAATTTTTAATTCAGAAATGTTATTATTCCACAGCTGAGTTTATGGAGGACACCTAGACATTTAGATTATTACAATATTACATTTAATTTAATTATTTTACTCTCCTCATTGGTTTAGATGTTGTTAAAATGGCTGTTTCTTTTTATTTTATAAAAATTAATTTAACATTTAGATTTAACATTTGGGATAAGGGCAGGAAGATGATGATGATGATTATTATGTTGACATTGGTAATTGTGTGTTAATATGTAAATAATTGAGTCATTTCATTGGCTGTTTCTGTTGTTTTTAATGTAGATTTAAGTTATTAATTGAACATTTAGATCCTTTATTATTATGTTGACATTGGAAATTGTGTTAGTATGTAAGTAACTGAGTTGTTTTATTTTAAATGTGTGTCTGTGATTTCGACACAACTAATTTTATTATTATTATTTGTATGCTCTCGAGTAAAATGTAGCGAACTGATCATTTTATTATAACATCCTATTGTAATGAAACCTACATTTACGAATAAATTTGATTTGATTTGATTTGATTTGACTGTTTCTTTCTATAAATCATTCTGGCATAAATTAATCTAGGGTAGGTTTTGTTACTCTTTCTAAAAACACATACATTCATGAGAATTGTGTAAAAAATCATAGCTCAATAATTTCTCTTGAATCTGATGATTGTTTTCATGGCTGTTTCATGGCGGCCATGAAAGGCCCGGCCGGCACAATTACACGTCGAGCACAATCTCTGCCGACCCCTCCCCGCACCGCCGGCCTAATGAAATTAAATTAAGAAATAACATAATTCCGCCCGCACCGCCCGCTCACCGCACATTTTCGCGTACACCCCTAAAGACAGGGATGGCGAAGGTTTCATATTTACGTTATAATTGAGGATTATTTACTAAATGGTAGTCGAGTTGGTTTTTCAAATTATATAACTTTATTCGTAGACTAATACACCTATAAATGTGTTACGTTTCCATTTATTATGACCTATAATATTGTATTTAATTAATTTAACTGTGCAAAGCACATAATTAATTTGTAGGCATTATACTTACAATAGCAAGACTATAAATGTTCTTAATTTCAAGTTCAAACATCTACTCTATAGTTACATTACACAAAATAAAAAAAAAACAAAATACCAACTGACTACTATCTATAAAACACCATATCTTTTCAAATACCCCGCTCACTAACCATACGCACAACCCTGCACCGCGGTGGGGGGAGAGGCTCGACCCCCTCCCCCGAGGGCCTCCATCTTTGTTTTTCGCGATGAGGTGACGGTTATTACGGCCTGTGTCGATGTATTATGTTGTTTTCTTCGCGATATAATGGACGCCCATAGTTTTGCTGTCAGGCAAATTATTTTATGTGGGATGGCAGTTGATTGTATCTAGTAGGCACTAGAAACACAAATAGTTTTGTCTATCATAGATAGAGCGGTTTTGTCTAGTGTTATTGATTCTGCTGAACTTTGACTATGATACTGATTTGTTGCGAGTGTGTTTTCATAGAGCGTATAATTTTTACCTTGACTTCAACTTTTACTATTGCTCCGGATTTCCATGACTTTACTGTGGCCTAAGGTATCTAACCTGTACGATATTATTGTATGTGGAGCCTAGTCTCCACGACAGAGGGAATCCTAGTGTGGAGGCTAGCTTTATACAGCTTGTGTAATGCTCTTTTGAACTATAAAGCCTTTTCTTAATATAGTTCTTTCTAATTTGCAGTCCTGACTACGACTTCACATTGATAGTCGGTTTTTCCAAAATTATGTGTTATTGTTGGTAATAGAGTGAGCCGGTAGCATATCAGCCGAGCAAAGCTTGTGCAGGGAAAATAGGTTGTTTTCCCAAATTTATTTCAATAGATGACTGCTTCGGTCTAGTTGTGTCAAGCGTGTCTGCTGTGCATGAGGTCTTTGATTCGATACCCGGGTCGGGAAAAGTGTTATTGGGTTTTTTCATCACGAATTTCTCAGTAGCTGCCACGGAGTCTGAATTTGTTCCCTATTGATGGCAATAGGCTCGCCCCCTATAACATGGGACTTAACTTAACTGGCGAAATGTGGGGGTACTTGTTAGGTACACCTCTGTCTAACCCTTCGGGGATTACAAGGCGTTATGTTATGTTACGTTGGATGCCCAAATGTTGCTAATAACACGAAACAACCACTCTCATTACAAAGTATTTGCAACTTTTTCCTCATAACACTGAAACAATACGTAAAGCCAGCAATACACTCAAGAAACATTTTATAAGGCCACATGTACACGGAGATAAAACGTCTCTTAATACACCCATATCGTTATATGAGTCGGTCGCCGCCCGTAAGTTGTCCGGCGTCCGGCGCCCGTGGCCGGCCGGACAAAAAGCGGACAGTTATCAAAGTGATATCAGAGGGATGGCGGATGGAGAGGACAAAAACTGCGCTTATGAGGGGATAACGATCGATGTAAAGAGGACAGTTTTAAAGGATTATTATAGCAGTTTAGTACGTTTTAAAACTATATTTTAGACGTTTTCTATGTTGTTGTTAGTGATGTGCAGTCGACAGCACATCAAGTTACCACAAACTATCAAATTTCTCCAAATGATTTTACATTACGCAAGCCTATTTATGTAGTATTAAAATTACGTTAACTGTCTTCAAATGACTACATAATAGTAGATCGATAGATATAAACTTAATACCATTCGTTTATATGTTCAAAGGTACCTTTTTTAGTGAATATTAAAAAAGGCTGAGAAAAAACCACTTTTTACTCTTCGATAAGTTACATACTAAATCCATGATTTTGTTGAAATAAACGCTTCAATAACCACTAAATAATTTCCAAAATCGAACATATTTCAAACCAATATCGTACACAAAATAAACTTGTTCGAGATAATACAATCAACACATACACGATACCGAAACATATAAAAACCGAAATAAAACGCGTAGCATTTTAATAATCTGCTACGCGGCTTTGATGCGCCGCTACGGATCTCGTAGCGCTACGAGCAAATATCGCGCTACGCCGTAGCGATAAGGGGTGCTACACGCTCACTGCATACACTTATCAGAATAGTTTTCGGGGTAAGTACTTCATTTTGAAGAAAGTTTTTGTAACGTGACTCTTTGTGGAAAATTGTTTTTAAAATTAGATTCGTTTTAGTTCAAGGGTGGCATTTTTTTTTCAAAAAAGTAAAGAAATATTAATATTTTTAATATGTTGGGTTGTTGATGCTTAATTTAAATATTTTAATACGTTCGAGTAGGTCTAAATGATTTGGTAGAACAACAAAATATTAAGTTAAGCCTAGATGTAGGTACCTGTCTACCTAATACATTTCTGTGATGGTGATGGATTCCATGCAAAATATTTTATCTATACGATCTCAAAAATAGTCAACATTTCACAAATAATTTTACACTATCTCACCTACAATTGAAAAACCCTTATCTTTACATTATCACCAAAAAAAACAACCCAAAATCTTTATCAGTCGCGATTGTACATCAAACCTAACGTTATCAGCTCACAGGTGTGCCTCGTGTCGGCGCCACACGGCGACATATCGCGACACATCGCTTTATTACTTGCCATCGCGTGTAGGACATGCGTATCGTCTGTCGCAACGTTTATGGGCGTCCTTACGGCGCGCGTGTCATGAATAGCAAGCCTTAGTAAGGAAGTGATGACGCGGAGGCTTCGGGTATTGTCGTTGTAGGGGAAATGGGAGTGTTCCGACTTTATTGTTGGACATGGTTTGAATGGTTTTTGGGGATTTTTTCTGTTGGTAAAAGGACAAAGTTAAGCATACTTTAGTTTTGGTAAAAAAAAAACATTTCAAATTAACGATTATGCCAAGGGGTATCGTTTTACCCAGTACCAACTGGGTTGTGGACGTCAGATAGGCAGTCGCTCCATGTAAAATACTGGTATTCAGCTACATCTGGTTAGACTGGAAGCCGACCCCAACATAGTTGGGAATAGACTTGCCTGCTCATGATTATGTTAAGAGGAAGTGCATTGTTCTTTAACAAAAACAAGGCTAATGCGTATCTACATAGTTAATATCCTAAATCTTGATTGAGTTCCGTTGTTTCAATGCTTATATAATTTGTTAACAAGGTCCATTTTTTGTATCATATAGATTTTTAGCTAGTAAAACAAGTGGGCGTTGTGCAAAAGTTATTGATTAGCAGCAAACCCTGGCATTTTCTTCATTCGATAGATACAGACAGGGCGATAAATTGAAATCAAAGATCTTTTGTCAATAAAGTTTCAGTTCACCATCAATTCATTATTTATGCACGAGTAAAAATAAAGGCATATACAAAAGCGGACATAATGCCTCATCTCTTTTTTGAAGCACAAATATCTAAACTGAAACAAAATAGGCCAAGAGCTCAACTTATTCACGAAACCTTTTCAACAAAAATAAACAGCCACCAATTTCAAGTTTGCTCCGCACACACTTGTTCAGTCACACCGCTACTCTCTGAAGAGTTATAAAGCCTCCTTCCTGAAACAAACCTCTGTAAAGTGGAGCCTCCTCGCAATCAAAGCCTGCGGTTTGACTATAAACAGGGACAACTGAAGAACTCTGTGACAAACATTATGTGCAAACTACCCTCGAAAGTCCCCGTACAATTAAAACGTTTTGAGAGCACGCTGTATCACCCCCGCGTAGATACAGGGTGCGGTAACGTGGGGGTGGAGGGGCGGGGGTTGTTTGTAGATGATAGAGCACAGATTTTGTGTGTTTGCCTGTTGTTTGAATTAATATTGTGTGTGAGGAGGTGTGTTGTGTTTATTAGGTGTTTAGCATTTATTTTGAAATATACATGTAGGAGTAATTTGAATTTATCTGAAACTGAAGAGGATGGTAGACAAATGTTTAATCTCGTCCCTGAAATACTTTTTCACTCGGATTAATTCCGTTTCTCAAATATTTTCTTTTTCTGATAGCTTGTAATTATATTGATATTATGAAGATTAAGACAAACAATCGTTTAAAGAAAATGATCACATTAGTACATTCTCTAACTATTCAATCACATAAACTATTAGTTCCCTCCCATTTTTCACACCAAATTTAGTAGATGCCTAACAAGAACATACAAAAGATCCCACCAACATATATACATATAAGTACAACCTACATGTTGTCATGGGGCACCACAAAAGGTCTGCCCTAAAGAAGGCTTGATCCGCGCACGTTAACAGGGGCCCAGGGCTCCCCGGACCCCTGGGCCCCTGGGCGCATCGCTCCTCGTTAGCCCTCCAATTGAGACGCCCTCGCGTGGCTGTAGGGCTGATGGAATACCAACATGGGCTTTTTATGTAGGATTGTAGGCCTTTTTTGTTTTGTTTAATTCCCATATCAATACTGAGAATGGTGGCCGGTGTTGGATATTGTTTTACGCTGTGTTGTATTGTTTTTTGGATGGTGAATAAAAATATTACTGTTTATTGCAAACCGAATAAAGGGAAAACAAATGACCTATATTGAAGTTGATGATTTTTTTAATTTGATGGAATGTGAACTCTGTGATTATTTTGTTCGTTTGATTGCAATAAGTATGTTTATCGTATGAATTTTTGGCACAAATGCGGGAGTTTCCAATGTGTTTCATTTTATAGGACTTAAAAACGCGATTGACTTGGCCACCATTTGGATACATTTGAATATAGACGTACTGATACCCCCCCTTCCTCCGAGTGGGTTGTGAACGAAAATGTGTACAACGTGGATAAATTGAACCTTTTAGATTTTAATTTTCTGCCGACTCGAGTTCTTCTATAAACTAGTGATAGAAGCTTCCACATCCAACATAATATTTATCCACTATCACAACATACGTCACATCAGACGTATTCACCCCTGAAAGCCTTCGCACAGCCCTAGAGGGTGGTTCCGTGAAGGGGTTGCGGTCACCCCCCTGCCTACCCCTACGGCACGGATTTGTACGTAATTGTGTATTTCATATAATTGTTTCACAACGTTCGCAACTCGTGAAGGAAGATGCTTCTGTTCACTCTTCTTGTTATAATCATGATATGCAAATGTGAGGATGTACTGCAGAGGGTGCGAGAGCGAAGCTGTTTGAGTTGCTTTTGATAAGGTTTTTGTTGTGATTTTGGACTTAATTTTTCAGTCAAATTGATGAGACTGTTTTTTTTTTATTAGGCCTGCTCTTGACATCGATCACGCCTGATCGTTTTATTTCATTGATGGTTTTATTACTCTATTGTATTCTTAAATTTCTCGAGTTTGAGTACATGATTTTGATTGGCTGTTAAATCTGAGGAAAACTTACTAAAAGCTGACGTTAAGATTTTTTCTGTTTTATTTTAAGTTAATTGGAGAAGTCAATGGTTACAGATGCCATCTTCTTTTTCTCTGCGTCGTTCAAGGAATAGTTCAACCGGTGGTTTGTTAGCAAGATTTAGAATGTCGACTTATGGTTCTAAGTGGCTCTTGATATGGGCACGTTGTACTCAGTTAGGTATACTAACTTTCATTTTAAAATCTCCTAGATAGGTATAACAAAAGCTCAACTAACTTCTACGTAGCCATTTTCCTCCAGCCAGCAACAGTACAGAATATCGAAATCAAATATACGCCGCCACATGTCGCCAAAACATTTGCGAATCAAAAATATATCTATTTCAAGTTATACGTGCAAGTTATTCACAAAGTCCGGTCAGCGCACAATATAACGCGGTGCATAATGCATGGCGCACAATATGGCCGACAAAAAGTGACGTCACAGATATTGGCGGGAACTTCGCTGCAGTTTGTTCACGAGTTTCATGGTAGATTGAAAATTGCGGGATGTTTTATGTAATATTAGAGACTTTGTTTGCCATACAGGCTTTTTCGATTTTATAAAGTCTTCGTTTTATTTGACATAGCATAACATCATGTCTACAAATCGATCGCTTTACTGCGTCCTCCGCCTTGCGCCATCAAAGGCACATTAAGCCTCCACAAAGTCCTAACAATATCCCACAGGTTATTTTCTTTAAAATAACCATAATCCACGTAGGAATTACGATACTAATTGAACCAATACGTGATCAAACTTCAGAATATTCCATTTAAATTGACAGCTTCGCGAGGAGTCATTAAAGCGGTCGGTCTATACCAAAGATAAAATCGGCAGACATGTTCACATGTTCAGTACACCGACATTTTACCAGATACAATAATAAATTTATTTATTCAAGTAACAAGGACTCATTAATACACACAAAATTCAATATGGCACAAATTATACATTAAACACACACAATACATTAAAAATGCCAATACAACACGAAACAATAAACAAAGAAAACATATATTTATTTTGACAGCCGACGACTGTAAGTGACGTGCAAGTCACTGCAGCGTCTGATGTATGGACAGTCGAGCCCGTCGGCTATCATCACCAGCACGCTGTTGGAGCTGCCGCGAACCCTGCGCTCCAGGGTCGCGCACTGCTTACGTATCGTTGCATAAAAGCAGTCGATGTTAGCGGCGGCGAACATGCCCGAGACACTACAATGTCTCGGCAGCCCCACCAGCGCTCTGAATACGTTGTTGTATTGAAAGCTCCTACGTATTTGCACATATTTGAATCATATATCTAAGATCAGGGAAACAATTATGGAAATTCTCCCTTGAAATCATAAAGGACTAAGCCTGAAAGAATAATCTGGTAGGTTTTACAGTTTACAAGCTTTCACAATGTGATTTCATGATGATGATTGGTAAACGATTATTAGTTGGGCAACACTGAAATACTGCTAGATCGTCTTATTACATAGCGCTCTATGTAAAACTACTCCAGTAGGTATCATTACCCCCACCCATCCGAAACCCGGCCTCAACAACAAGCTGTAACGTTAACATAAACTGAATCAATTAACTACAAATACAGCCATTCTACACCAAACACGGAATTAAACGAAGGCTGTACTGCTGACCGACTAACACCCGAATTTATATCTTAATCACTTGTTATAAAGTTTATATTGCAGTGTGTAAAGTTTATTGTCCACGGGAAGTTATTTTTAACTGTATCGTGGAGTTGATAAGGTTGGTTTTGCTTTGTTTTGATGAGGTTTCGGTCAGCTATTGGGTGTGTAATGTGTTATTTGTGCTGTCCATTGTTCTCGTCGGGTGAAAGTGGACTGTTCGTGTATTATTGGAGCACTAATGTTTGGACACATCGCGTTGAACGAGCTTTTCTTTTTGGTAGGATACATGGCGCTTTTCCGGCCTGTTGGAATCTATAAATCTATTATTTAGGCTTTTATATTAGCGTATAGAAATGCCATTTATTTATCAATTGTGTGTCAGTTTCTGCGTTCATTAGATAGTAATCAGACTTATCTTCGTAAACTGACTACTTTACTGATTAAACTATTTTACCGTTTATTCCTTTTGTGTCACCAAACCTAACCCTTCGGCCTAAAAACAGACGAGGTGTTATTTTATAGTACTTTAGTTCCACATTTAATTCCTACTAGCTTTTGCCCGCGGCTTCTTGCGTTGATATAGAATTTGACAATCAATTCGGGTTGTACTCTGCTTGTAATAATATAATTCAATCAAGATTCGAAAGACACGTGGCGCCATCTATTATAGTAAGTTATTTTTTATTGTTGTATTTTCCTCGGGAACAGTACTTTTTTTCGGGATGAAAGGTACACTATGTCGGTTTCTGTACACCTGAAAACGTATATGCAAAATTTCAGGATGATCGGTTCAGTGGTTTAGGCGTGAAAAGGTAACAAACAAACAAACTTACTGAGATCATGTACCGAGAAGGTTGCGGGGATCCGCTAGATGCGAGTAGCACGAGACAGGTCAATGTGGCGACCTAACCTAAAAAACCTAATCCAAATTTATAATGACAAAATATAGAACGAAAAACTGGCTAAAATTGATAATCCATGTGCCGATATCTGGAAGATTGTCAAATCTCTGACTTATAAGCCTACAGTAATTCCACCGAAGTGTAAGAACGGTCAATTAACTACGTCCCCTGCCGAACAGTGCGAAGTGCTAGCTGATACTTGATGTTGCTTGACGTAGAAAAGGCTTTTGATGCCGTCTGGCATGCAGGCCTTTTTACACAAGCTATCTAAATGTGGTGTACCGATTGGACTTGTAAAAATCATCCAGGCGTATTTGACGGATAGATCGTTCTGTGTTCATATTGGCGATAGCGTATCCAAACCAAGATCTATTCCTGCGGGGGTGCCACAAGGCTCCTTGCTCGGGCCGCATTTATTCATATATAAAGGGTGTAAAAAGACCCTTAACGAAGCCGAAAGGTACTTGTTCTCCCCGTCATTGCGATCATTTTTTTGTTCTAGACCATACCTGGGAACCTTCTAGTTACGGAGATATTGGGGGTCAAAGTTCCAACTTTTTCACAAGTTTTTTTTTTAATACATGTTTCTAATGTAAGATTTTTACTTTAAACACCTACACGGCCCCCGTACTATTCAACCCATCCATCAGCACAATGTTTTGAGTGCGTTACATTGAGTTTTACCGAAAAACGTAATTTTTCACCCCAAAAAAAAAAGTCGTTTCCCAGCAATATTTTTTGCGTAAAGTTACTTAGTTGGATGTACAGAATGCTTGGTTGACGGCTTCGTGATGGGTCTGTTTACACCCTGTATATATATATATATTTTTTATATAAACATTGCCCCACACTAGGAATTTCTCCTGTATCGTGGGTGCGTTTACAAACATTTAAACTCACATACACAAACAGCCAGACCCGGAACAACTACCTGTAGGCCATACAAATATTTGATCCGTGCGGGAATCGAACCCGCGACACGCAGCGCAGCAGTCAATCGCTCAGCCACTGCGCCAACCGTGCCGTCGATATTGTTTATAAACGACATGCCCAAGCAGGCCCACACTTACCTTGCGTGTTATGCTGATGACACAGCATCATTTACTTCAAGTAAAGACATCGATTTGATAGTTGAACGGCTTCAGTTATCTTTACAACTTCTAGTTTCTTATTTTGCCCAATGGAAATTAAAATTAAATTCCACAAAAACTGAAGTCATAATGTTCACATGAAAGCGGGCATTCCCAAAAAAACGCATTAAAGTGAGATGATAATACATTGCCATGGCGTGTCTCGACCAAGTACCTTGGACTATTGCTGGATAATAAAATGAACTGGACCAAAAACACTGAGTACTTCCGCGTTAAAGGTTTAGTGTGCGTGTTTGTGAGTCTTTAGGTGTGGGTACGGAGAGAAATAATACTCGGCGGAACTTGAATAATAACTTTACTTTAAGACAGATTTACAATGTTACAGCTTAATTTGAGAGCGCGTCTATAGCTATTGGCGGTTACGGGCGAACTGGAGTCGCCGAGCGCTGCGCGTACGACGAATACAAAAATGCTGCGTCAGCGCTCCTACACTATTCCTCCCTTTTTTTTAAAAAACAAGAGGTTTTTTACAAAATAATTCCTTTAAATCAATAATAACATGAACGAATACATGTATGTCCAACAGTACTACAAGTTACAAACAATTTGCTGATACATCAATGAATTTCAATAAACAATGTCGTAACCAGATATCTTGCAGGTGCGCGATTGCGCCACTCATAATGTGCGCTTTAAAGAAATGTTATGGTTTGCAAGTTTTAAGTTTTAATATCACGCTGTTATTACAAAAGGGTACAAGCAGATTTTACATTACAATCGTTTTTTTACAATATTAACTGGCAGACTTATAAACTAACCCATCTTCACCTCACATTTTGATGTAATACATCTTCTCATAACCAATTACACGACATGGCGACATAACACTTGGCAAATGGCCCACGGCGAACATGGCGTGCGGCCCAAGGCGAACATAGCACGTGGCTCACAGCTACATGGCGTGCGGCCCACGGCGAACATAACACGTGGCTCACGGCAACATGGTGTGCAGCCCACGGCGAACATAGTCGAGCCCTTGTCTAGGATTTGGGGGACATTCTGGTGTCCTCAGCTAAAATCTTCGACTGTGTCGGTAATGGAGACTGGTGAGAGGGAGTACTTGTCGGCTGCCATCTTGTCTTCTACTATAGACTGCTACTCGATGTTGCTTTTCTTTAGATACTGAGAGTTCCGCGCTATAGACCGCTGGTGTTAATGAGTTGCCCGTTCTCAATCACGTACACACAAAAAACACTGCGCACTTTTTTATCACGTCGGGGTCACCAATTTAGTGTGCGTGTGTGTGAGTCTTTAGGTGTGTGTACGGAGAGAAATAATACTCGGCGGAACTTGTGTATAACTTTACTTTAAGACAGATTTACAATGTTACAGCTTAATTTGAGAGCGCGTCTATAGCTATTGGCGGTTACGGGCGAACTGGAGTCGCCGAGCGCTGCGCGTACGACGAATACAAAAATACTGCGTCAGCGCTCCTACAAAGGTATAAAAGCTCTAAACTGCCTGCATCCAATCTTGAAACGTCGATCTAAGGTCAGCTCAAAGACCAAATTAAAAATCTACACAACCCTTGTAAGACCCTGCATTACGTATGCGGCACCGGTCTGGAGCAGTACATATGAAAATAATTACTCTAAACTACAAGTAATACAGAACAAAGCAATAAAAACCTCATTCAATACACCCTTTCGGACGAATCTTAAAACGTTACATAGTCAATTAAATTTCCCAACATTAAAACAATTCATTACAAAACTCACAAAAAAGTTTTATTTGGTAACTAACCCTAAACATCATAACCCACTTATTTCCACCATTGGCCGAACCCGATCTGTAAACTTAGAATATATCGACACATACCATCGATACCGCCTTCCACACCACTTACTGCTATTCGACTAACAAAGGCGATGCGACTTCATGACCGGACTATTTTGTTACGTTCGCTCGGAATGTAGGGTAGATTTACAATCAATCACACTCAATATACGAAGGTCATTTGCATTTTAGATACTAATTATTATACTGTTAAAGTAAAATTTAATGTTATCAATGTTATTTGTTACAATCTTTTATAATATATGTAGTTTATTAAGTGTTGCGTTTGTGTCTAATCATCGCGATGTACAGTTCTACATTTGTTTAACGTAAGTAATATGATACTTCTGGTTCATAACAACTAATAAGTTTTTATCATTACATATTGTATGTATTCCTAAATGTTTTATATAGGCGCCTTAGTCTGCACAAAACACCCAATCATAATGTTTAATGCTTTTAGAATAAGATCTGAATGTCATTTATCTGTTTTGTATGTGTTAAAATAAAGAATTTTCAAAATCAAAATCAAATCAAACCTTTGCTGACACTTGGGGGAGGCTTATATCCAGCAGTGGAAGTCTTTCGGCCAAAATGATGTTGATGACGTACCGAGATACAAGTGGTCTTATTATTGCTTCGACAACCTATTCTAAGCAAATCTGGTTTGTTAAAAAGGGTCTAAAAACTGTGTCAGAGTCGTTATAAACTTAAAATAGATTTTTAAAAAACGCTTGGCCTATGATAATTTTATTGTTGCGTAGTTCATAAAATCATGCCTAGGCAGAGGCCCCTGTTAGGCAGAGATGTATCCTGTAGCCTAAAGCCAACATTATTGGTAGCACTGTTCCATTTATTAATTCAGTAACTTCTGAAATTGCCTAAACCTGTCCACGTTATATCAAAGCGTTGTTTATTCGAGTAAAGAGGATACTTTTGGGAACAAATACGAAATAATATTGTAAATAATTCAACACATGCACATAACAAATGATAATAACTCATGTTTGTAGAACGAACGTAGATATATACCTCTAGGAATTAATATTTATATGTTATTACAATATGTCTTGCCGACAGATATACATAATGTGGAGATAGCTCACTTTGTTGGTAATAAATAAAATATCTTTTAGAAATAATTCAATTACACGTGTAACCAATGCTAATGCGAATATGTGTATAGTATATATCTACATAATGAGTCGTTCCATGTACATTACTGGCATTCAGCTCCATCCGGATAGACCTTGGCCTCCAATATCTCGTAACTAGAAGGTTCCCAGGCATACATCATCATAGTCGCGAGTAAAAAGTGATCGCAATGACGGGGAGACCAAGTGCCTTCCGGCTTTCTTAAGGGTGTTTTACACCCATTATATCTGTAGAATATGGGCGAATTAAAATGAAATGTGGGGCAGGTTTATTTACAACTGTTCATTGACTTTTATTGCTACTAACACTGACGACAAAGACTTACTGCTGCAATTCTTGCCTTATAATATTTATAAACTAAAAAAATAGATCTTATTATGTCCGAAAAACGTATGTTTAATCCTGAACATCCATCAATATACGAGCTCGTATTTAAACAGTAAGTATATAAAAAACAAAACGTCGATTCAGTTTCAATTTTTCCATCGGCCAATAAATTCAATCTCTCGCCAGACTCATTTCATTCGATTCCCAATAGCGTTCAAAACTAGAGTGTACATAACAGTACATCAATATAAAAGGCACATAAAACATAACCTCCCGCCACACCGCAGTGTCATACCACAGGTGAGATACAGAAGTACCATTAAGTAATAGGCAATGGACAGAAATGGCAATTTATCAGTACACTTAATCTTGTAGGTAGATATCAACCACTGTGTCGGCTACAAGCCTTTTGCTTTTAGTTATTTAGCTTTGCAAATGTCTACCTATATCATCGTTTATTCATCATTATTCTTTACTTCGTTTCGACTTCAGTTAATCTTTAGGGATATCAATCATTATGTAAGGTAAGGTCACGTGTGGGAAAATAGTCAAAATTCACTGTTTTGTTAGTTTTAGGTGCATGGTAGCAATAGTTTTTATCTCATCCCGAAGTCCAACAACGATCGTTTCGTTTCGGCTGAGGTGATGATGACAGTTCTTAACAGAACTTCGCCAGTTTTCGTAGCAATTCGTAGCCGCGTAGCACCGTAGCAAACAGTTGTACAAAATGAGACTTCTCAATCATTATCTCATTGTGGGACAGTATCATCGCGAATAAAATTGTTTTGATGAAGCGACGCCTGTCGCGTCACCGCCCCTCCGGGACCCTGCCGCCCTGTGAGGGGGGGCGCAGGCGGGACGGAGGGGGGAAACGAGTGGAAAAATGAAATGAAAATAATGATAAAAACGTCGACACGATGTCAGGGGACCGGCGGCCCTTCGAACGAGTACAGAGTACGTAGATTGATTTCTGTTAAGGTAGCTCTTTTTTTGTTAGATAGAATGTTGAAGGACTGTGTTAAGTATTTGTAGTCTGACGTGGTTGTAATGTTTTTGAATAACAAAAAAGTATTTGTGTGGTATACTACAACTAAAAAACCCGACTACTGAAAAATCACGCTCTAATTAAATTCGGGGTTTACAGGGTAAAATCGACTCCTCCTATTGTTGAAGTCGGTTAAAATGTAGCTTATGTTTATTACCCGGGCCATAATAACGAATCGATTGACACCTTATTCATTAAAATCGGATGAATAGTTTAGTCGCTACGGAGGAACATACGTAAAAACAAACATACATACAGCCATACATATACTGCTAAAATCAAATCATAACCCTTCCTTTTGGCTTTGCCGTAGTCGGGTAAAAAAACTTGCATCACAATCAAGTCGGCCTATGGTAGTCCACTGGGCGATGGCGTCTCCTAAGACTGCGCTAGAACATCCTGTTTTCCGCCTTCCCTATTCAGCCTGGCCCAGCCATTTTTTAAGGTCGTCGGTCATCTAGCTGGACGTTACACGCTACGCTTACCCACAAGATAACAAGAGAGTTTTGAGACATTTTATCATCCCAGGTGGTATTTTGTTGGTGCAATAAGGTGCTCTTACTTACCTACTAGTTTTCACTTTTTTAAATCCAAATGCACCCTGAGAACAAAAGTGACCTAACACGAAATATGCATTTTTTGGAAAATAACAAAATTGTGTTCGTGTTTTAGTTCGTGTTCGCGGAAATGAAAAAGACGATATGTTTTTGTTTGTCTTTTTCTAGCACATGTATATCGTCACGTTTTGATTCACTAGACGATAACCCATGTTATTTGGAGTAGTTTTATTTAACTCAATTCCCAAGTTCGAATTCGGTGCGATATTAGGGCAAAGATTAATAACCTGTACTGCTAAAGTAGCTCGATTTAATATAAAGCGCTCATATGAAACCCAAATAAATCAGCCAGCAATCGTTATTACTTTTATTTATAGAGGTTTCAAAACCCATCATATTTAAATTTTTCTTTCTTTTAAAAGGCTGTTACAAACGAGAATACTTAAATCTGACTTAAATGATGGCTTCACAAACATTATTATTATGCAAGCCTTCAAATAATTGTAATTAGCTGAATTACATCAACAATATGGCGTAACATCACGATCGTCGATAGCGCTTGTTAATGACGTCATCAACTGTTCGGCCACAATGATGTTGTATGTAGCACTCACGGCTCTATGTGCGCCTGGTACCGTCCAGCTGATGTATATCGTTAATTAACTCATTAGTGCTAACTACTACATTGTTTTGTAAATTAGTTGTGGCGTTTTGATGTGGCAAACATTTATGATTATGAACTAGATGCGTGTGTGCAGATATTATATGTTATATTCGTATTTTGTCTACACATATCTAAGTCCACGTTTGTGAACAATTAACAAATGTTGATCAACAGTTCAACAGAGATATTAATGCCTTTCTTCTAACGCAGCGCGATGTTAAAAAATCTTATTAATATTAATCTGTTTTGTCCAAGAAGCAGTCCCCAAGAGGTCAGAAATTTCGCTTAACACTGCAACTCTTCAACATTTTAAAAAAATAACCATTTATTTCAAATAGACCACCTCTACAGGCATTTTTGAATTGTCAAAAACCAATAGATGAAGCTAAAGCCCAGTCAAAAGGCATGAGTACTGTACTTGCCACCTAAGGCGAAGATGTCTATGGAGAAAAATGGGCAAGAAACTCAATGGGCACATTATTTCTCACTGTATTTAGAAGAACACAAAAATATACAATAATATGTGGTCAGCAAATACCGCTTCCTAAAACAATGCTCTTTAAACAAAGTCCAAATCTTACCCTATTTTTTTCTCACCCCAGATTTTGTTGCAGTGAGCAACGGTGCCCTGAGCGCCTGCTCGCAGGGCGGCATGGACAAGGACGGCAAGAAGAAGCACACCAGACCCACCTTCTCCGGCCAGCAGATCTTCGCGCTGGAGAAGACCTTCGAGCAGACCAAGTACCTGGCGGGGCCCGAGAGAGCGAAGCTGGCGTACGCGCTCGGTATGACTGAGTCGCAAGTTAAGGTTAGTTGCGGATTCGTACTTATTTAGTTTTGAATACACGAAAGTTGTGACCGTTGCAAATGTGACCGATTGTTTTTGAAGTATATTATTTATGTGTTAAGGTTGGATTTTCACCAGTTTTCTAAGCTTTTCCGACCAAAATATCTGGTCTAGTCTAGTGATAAAACAGCATTTTGTACACAATGACAGGCTTCTCATCCTTCTTTCGTATCGATGTTTGACTTGTTAAACTACTTGGGTCCAGTCAGGTGACGTTACTAGCGTTGTCGTCAATTTGTTTTGTTTGGGTTTTAATTTAGCAGTTTGTTATACTAATGCCACCAGACTATAATGACTAATGAATGGATGGATTCGAGACAACCGTGTTACGCAAATTGCTGTAATTTGTGTAACATGCTTGACTCTCCGAATCCATTTCTTCAAAGGTTTGAACGCACTGCATGTTGTTTAACTGTTAAAGTGAAAGGCGTAGCCATTGTAAGTAAGTGTGCCTGGCTATTAATATATATCGGGAGCAATGAAGTAGTGACTTAGGTGGACAGACTGGAAGTTACGAACTTATTTTTGGCATTCACACGTGTCACATTTCGAAAGTCAATATAAATTGGTCGTGACTATACAAGTAGCAATACGAACCCAATCGTGGAACAAAATAAATGAATATCGAACTTAACACAATTACCAGTAGTACCGACGAGTAGGGTAGAAGCACCGACACGCGGCACTCGCCGTAATCCGATTACACAGATTGAAAAGTCAATCACTTAGCCGGGCGGCGCAATCAAACGCAGCTCTATTACTGAGGATTAAACTACGCGACATGTGGACGAAAGACTTTGTTTTATTGTTACATGCGAAGCTATTTAATATCGTGATTCACAGTTTTACCAATCGCTGCCTCGGTTTTGATGATGGCGTAGATTTTGTTAGGACTTTTATTTTTCTAATGGTATTTATTATTGAAATTTTATTAGCTGTGTCGTGTTTTACGATTTAGAAAATATTAATATTTATTTAAATATCACTTTCCAATTTCTAATGCAGCTACATTACGCCGTATAATAAAAATTATCTCCGTCAAAGTCGTAAAATGCAACAATAACTATCGGATCATCACCAAACTTTACGAGATACAAATTACCATCTAAAATTAAGCGTCTTCTGCACAGTGAACTAAACACATCATGCAAAAGGATCTTTCAATTAAACCAAACACATAAAATAGGCGTAAAAAGGCGCAGTTATATGGAACTAATTGGGGTGCGACGTGGGTAGGGGCGGTCGCCGAGGGGTCGGACGACAACTGCGGCGCTCACCCTGCCGCAAGCGGTCACGGTTGCGATTTCAAGTGAAACTTTATTGAATGGCGATGTTCAGCGTTTGTTGTTTTACATTTTGGTGACGTTTGTATTTAATTTTGTTTGAAATTATTATATATAAAACGAGTGTTTATTTAGGTAACACCTACTTATCCTTATTTTGTATGCACATTATAATTTTTGCATTGATTTGATTTACCTACTTCATTAAGATTGTATTTCATTAAAACATCTCGAAGGCATGTAAAGCCAAGTCAGAGGCCCTTGGCCCTTGGCCCAGGTTAGGCACTAACCACACGAAAAGGAAAAGAAACTAAGATTAAGATTGTAAAGACTTCAACTTAAAAACTGAAGCACCGAAAATGCCTACCTACTTTTTCATTACATTCCTTGACAGTACCTTACTTCGTTATGATTCCAGCTATTCTTAAGCTCTTTTGACAAGTTACCACTTTACCAAACTGTGACTCATCACAAAGATAGCTCAACCATATCTAAGATCGATATCTCACTGCACTACAGTTTCAATAATCGCCGTCAACTCTGATGATGTGCTACTCGACGAGACAGCGATGCTGTGAGCACATCTTCCCTTCATCTCCGTTGTCGCGAGGGGTTCGAGGGGAACAATCATATTATACTAAGTGATATGCGCTATTAGGGGACTGTTACTGTAGTGTGTAAGGACGGTTACACGGGGCGCGAGAGAAAGTTGACGAGACGAACATTATGAACTTTTGAAGACGTGAATTTTTTTTTTGTTGAGAAAAATTTATAAATACTATACTGACTGCTCATACGTTACTTCTCACTACGTACGTGGGTAAGTACGTCGCTTCTTATTGTTTACGTATGTATATTCCATTGCATCATGAACACACACTTATCGCTCCTGTTCGAATTTAATTGCGAATAAACTAAACAAAACAACATTTTTATTTAGGTACCTCCAGCCTGACGCTATTTTATAACCATACCTAATAAAGTTGTTCCCTACATTATCAACATAACTTATTACAAACTATTCCATTAAAACACAATGATAACGAAAAAGAAATTGATGGCCCAAAAACCAAATCTAAATCCCAAAAAGAAAGTTAAGCAATTTTACAAATGCACCCAATAAAACAGAAATACAAGTCAATAAAGTGCGCAACAAAAGAGCATCTCCGTGTGCAGCCCGCCTAAAGCGAGTAGCGCGCAATAGTAAGTTGCGCGAGCGAAATGAAGCGCACACAATGAGATTAATGGACGCGACTCATGTCTCATCGTGCGGAAACTGTTGCCGTACTTATTATAGTTGCGCCGTAAGCAATAATCGTGAATCTTCAATATTTTGGATGAATTGAAATTGGGAATACATCTGCCTTGCCATAAAAAAAAAGATTTCTTTAACTGAAACAAGTTTTAGTTCGATTGAAAAATCCCAGTTTCCAGTGTGCTTCTGTTGATTCCCAATCTTGTATTTTGCTATGAATGAAATCTTATTTTTCAAAAACTAAAGAGAATCAAGTTATTAAGCTCCATTTAACCTAGATAAAATGTTACTAAAATTAGTACATTTCACAAAACCATCTCTAGAAAGGTAAAAGTACCAATTCTCGTCACACACAAAAGAACAGATTAAACTAAAATACCCCAATACCGAAGCTTTTAAGCTCCATAAGCGAGCTAATGGTATCAATACACAAAGAGCAACAATCCTTTACAATACTAAATACGTATCACACAATACACATTCACAAATTGGACTCAAAAGCCAATGTGCGAAGGGATAATCTACCACTTTATAGTTCAACCTCCCATGCAACTTTCAACTTTATAACTTCGTGATAAGAGTGTGATGAACTGCACAGTTAAGTTGGTAGGGTCTTTCAATTCCCCTGCATGGGTGTCATAGCTCATTTGGCATTCGATAAAATTAATCCATGGGGAAGATTAACAGAGAGGGAAGTGTGTTTACACATGTGCGATGCAGGCGATGCAGCGGGCATACGTAATGCAATTAATTCTTCACGACTGTTTATTCAATAACTATATTTCATACTTTCATAGTTTTAATGTCGTTTAATTGTTGCGTCTATTGAGTTAATGGATAGGCTTTTCGTTTTATTTTTGTTGTTGTTATCCTTATTAGATGGAATGTGCCAGTGAGTTCGTTAATTTTATTGTTCTGTTTTAGCACGTACCAACTGAATGGACATATTTAAAGAGACTGGATAAATAATTCATTAAATACCTTTAGTAACTACGAGAAAAATATGAAAATCAAAAACTATTATACAGGGTGTAAACGGACCCTTCACGAAGCCGTCAACCAAGCATTATATACATCAAACTTAGTCACCCTACGCAAAAATTATTGCTGGGAAACAATTTTTTTTTTTGGGGTGAAAAATCACGTTTTACGGTAAAACTCAATGTAACGCACTCAAAACGTGGTGCTGATGGATGCTTTGAATAGTAAACGGGTCATGGAGGTAATGAAAGTAAAGTTAAAACCTTAAAAAGTAGTATTTAAAAAAAACCTGTGAAAAAATTGGAACTTTGACCCCCAATATCTCCGTAACTAGAAGGTTCCCAGGTATGGTCCAGAGCAAAAAAAATATCGCAATGATGGGGAGAACAAGTGCCTTTCGGCTTCGTTAAGGGTCTTTTTACACCCTTTATTAATTAAGAATTCCAAGAAATTCTACTGCTTTCTGAATCATATTCGTATTTATTCCCTTATATTTCAATGCTCACTATCATTATTTAAGTATCCTGACTCAACTATAGCCACCCATCTATGAGTGATTCACTCCAACATTTCATAGAACCAAACATTTATACGATCCACATTAAAACTGATTGATCCCCGCTTCCCATAACTCAAAACGAAAAAAGCCTCAAACCTCCTTTTTATTCCCTCTGAAACTATACAGCACCAATAATAAAAATAATAAAAGGTAATCTTATAATCCGCACCTCGGTCGAAGTGTTCGTTATTTTACAACTATGATATACAGCAGTCGTAATAAGTCGCCCTTTAGGCAATAACTCGTGTCACGTTCAAAATGCAAATCACTGTGTGTCGCTATCATTCCTTTTATTGTGGCAGTAAAACACCGCCGAGTTAGTTGTGAGCCAGCGATGGATGGTTCTCACAGCGATAGATGCGTTTAGATTATTTTATTACTTGTTATCTTGTTTTCTTTTTCATCGCTGATTTGGACCGGGTTATATGGTCCTGTTTTGCGAATTTTATATTATTATGATGCAGTTTGTAATAATTTTGTTGTAAAAATTGATTATGATTGGAATAAATTATTTTAATGGTTTGCTGGTAATTGGTGTTTTCACCTTACTTCGGAATAAAATGTGTTATCATGTGAAATTAAACTATAACATTAATTAGTTACTTTATAAGAATGTTTATATATTAAAACTTCGTTGTCATTTTCAAAACTAAATAACTGGAAAATGACAGTACAGTTACCAACAAAACCCTTAGCCACCTAACTCCAAACATTAAACAATCCCAAAGCGTACTTACACATCATAAAAGCAATCCAGTTTACGATCAGCGCCTAATGACGTCACAGATAAGATAAAATGAAATGCAGTCCTCATGCAGATGAGCTCGAGGGGGACAGCAGAGCAGCAGCATATTAAGTTATTTTGATAGATGACTCTATAATTTAATTTTAATGTGTTTTGATAAACCTTTTACTCCGTGAATTTTTAATATTCGACCCTTAATATTCTTCTATTAAAAAATCTTTGTTGCAAATTGTAAAGTGATTGAGTAGGAAACAAAATGGCTGACGTGGCGTGTAGTTAAGGGATGGTTCCACTAAACGGTTGCGATCGACATTTGCATAGCACTCATTAAGTTGATGAAGCGGTTAATGTGCTTTGTGATGTTTTGGTTTATTTACGCTTGATTTCGTTTTTGGGGTGAGCAGAATTTAAGTGATATTTAGCAATTTTTTTTTGTCAAGCCGTTTGCGGCTCCTTTGTACAAAGCTGTACGTAAGGAAATATGATAAGATTATAAACAATTTAAGGAGCCACAGATAACGCAGCTTCTTCTTCATCTTTTCCTGGTGCGTCTCCTATTACTGACGGTTGGTCATCAACTTTCAATGTTTTTTTCCCTTTGCGAGGTGGATCAGTTCAGCAGCAATCGGGATTCCGGTCCACCCGCGAATGTATCTCAACCAAGTCTTTTTATCGGCCATCACAGGCAATTTTGGTATACTCTTTAAACATACCAAAATTGCCTGTGTGGGAGATAGGCAGCTAGATGTCCTATCAGCTGCCATTACTGTCACACGTGGGTGTCGGGTGATCCAACAACTCAATCAACTACGACATATTGTTATGTAGCTGCTCACTTTACGATGTAATTAACATACCTCTGCTATCCTTGTATACCTAGGTGAAACTAGGCTATAGATTTATCTCGAAGGGCTTGTGAAGGTCTAAGTGTACATGAAAAATTGTCCTCGAAAGTGAAGTGTCCATTGAGAAGTGTCCGATTTAGGAGTACGGCTAAAAGAAAGGTCTTCACCTATCTTTAATTTCGCTGATGGAAAGCTGTCATGAACAATACGGGGTGGAAGGGACACCGACGCGAAAACGGTTACCACGTATTCAGAACGTCATTCTGACCCCCCCCCCCCCGCATAGAAATTTTTCATCGGTTATTTAAAAAAAAATCAGCTGTTCCATACATTTTGACCGTTTAGGTATTGCACTTTTGTAAGAAACAGCTGTTTTTTTTGCTCAGAGTGATGGACTAAATACGTGGTAACCATTTTCACGTCGGTGTCGATTCCACCCCGTATTTCCCAAAGTTCATAGAAATTATCTGGCAAATAGTTACCATTTACAATAAAAGCTTCGATGTTCATTTGTTCATCACAGACTTTTTTCAGAACGATAACTACACCTCGTTTGCCTAGTGTTACGGTAATGCCTACCCTGAGTACTGGCCAAACGCACTATATCACCTCCAACTCATCATCATCAGTTATTACTCTGACGCGAGCCACACCGAACAGATTCGCGATTACAATCAGCGCGCGGGAACATTGTACACGTCATAATTAAATTAACATATTCAATGTTCGTACATTACGCTATGAATATGTACATGTTACCAAGTGTTTGTAGTGTTTCATGTACAGATTTCCACAAATGTAGAATGGTTGCAATGGTTGTTACAGAACAGTCAATTTTGGTTACACATCGCTTTTTTATTAGGAATAAGTAGAGAGTTGGTCATACCGTTGCGGACAGCTTGCGGACCGTAAATCGTACATATCAATTTGACTGTTCCTTTACTCAGGCAATCTTGAGATATATATATATTTTCTTAGCCTTTATTGTCCCACTGCTGGGCAAAGGCCTTCCCCATAGCCTTCCACTCTTCTCCCTGTTCGGTCCAATCTCTCTTGAAGTATTTCGGTAGAGTAAAATGTCACAAAATCCACAACTTTATTGAATCTGTTTACTTCAAAATTATTAAATAAACAATATCTCTTGGCCCTTAAACGCAATTTCAATATCCCCGGAGCTTCAACCGACATGTCATAATCCCTGAAGCATTTCCAATATATCTCACTCCAGCCACAAACCCAACTAGTAACCAATTCAAATATTGTACAATCGAAAAACAACTGCCGCACGATCCGACTGTTATTTGTCAAAACAACTGTCAGCCATGTTTTGTTTCGAATCGATTTGTTTAAACGCGACACCGATGACGTATATCTGCCTAAATTCCCGGCTAAATCTATCCGACAGACATCCATGATTCCATTCAGCCTGTATACACAACACGATACAAATGAAAACTGAGCTCAGTTTTGATGAGAGTAAAGTTCAATATTGTTTGTGTGGCAGGAGGTTAGTGAAGTGATCAATCGATTGATTCGATGACAGGCGGGAGCGAACGATAATCGCCTCTCATTAGTCGAATGCGAGTGCCAGTGAATCGATTCGGTGTGACATCTGCGTTTTCGAATATAATCCGCGAGTGAGATATTTTTAGTGTCGTACGACTGATTGCGATTCTATTTAGTTGTTACAGGCGAGCGTTTGGAGCATTCATAGACGTAGAAATGTAATCATTTAGACTCTAAATGATTATATTTGACTCAGTTACTATGAATAACATAATATTGACTGACTAAAGGTGAACTTCACTAATGACACTGAACGCAATCAGCGTCTCTAAGCCGCGTTCAGGATCTGTTAGTGTCATAATTGCTATAGGATATTGACAGCTCTTGACTGCCGTGATGCGCTCTTAGACAGCGAAGATCAGAAGCTTTCTAATCAAGGAGGAGTTTATGTATTCGGCACGTAACCTTTTCGTTCCTCTATAGGGGTAAGAAGAACAGGTTGTAAAGTTCTTCATACACCATAGATGAGGAGGGGATCATCCGACCAGATAGCGTTTTATGGGGGATAAAGTTTTTCATACTAGGGGTATGAAGAACTGGTGACCCCAAAATGGACATCAGCGCAGCTTTTGTGCCACGTGACGTCTTCAACATCATGTCGGGGTCACCAGTTTGGGGGGGGGGCGGGGACCTAGATGACATCCTCTCCCACCTCCCCTTTCCCTGTTCTTCAAACATCTTTGAGAAATTTATAGAAAATACTCTATGACTCTACCTAGACATGTCCTGGCCATGATGGCAGTAAAAGTAATGTAATCCAAAATAATTATTAAAGAAATGTAAACTAGATAGCCACGACGATTTTCAGAAAAAAATAATTATATGGAACTTACCATATAATTAATTTTGTTTATACAAATGTACCAAAGTACTTATTGATCAAGGATAGTACAATCGTTCATTAATAAACAATAGATCCTTGTTTTGTATGTTTTTTTATAAGATCTGAAAACAAAATACCAAAGAAAACAGATTTTTTTATTGAATATTTTTCGCAAAGCCTAACGATTTGTAAACGAAACAAACAATATTCAAAGAGCGTGTAATTCTTCCTCGTCGGACATTTCGTCAAGCCCCTAATCATTGGAGCTCAGCCTCAGCTGCGCACAGCCTGCCATAATTGATTCCACCAAACCGTTGAACCACTGCTTTTTGTTTATCTGTGTGTTGTGTTCAACACTGGGCTTACTACTCTGTAATTTTTCTGTTGATAGGCGGACATGTTGGTAAAAAATGTGATTTTTCAGCTGGTGGATAGGAGATATCTGCTTTGCATATATTTCTTATACCTGAGATGTCAGCTTAGCCATCGGTTTATTGGACCTTTTTCAACGAACTGTCAATTAAAAGAGTTCTGCTACATTAATCTTTTTCAAATTGATCAACTAAAACGCGTTTAAAATATAAAAGGTTTCAGGTTAAACTGTTATTTCCAGGGTTTCTGAAAGAAGAAATAATATTTTTTTTAAGAAATTGTCCGACTCAATATACGTGTTAATTCTACACTTTCTGGCCTATTTAATTTTGACCTCCCCTTATCTCGCTAATTCCTCTCGCTAATCATGTCAGGACAGGTGCGTGATCCTCATCAGTCTAGCCTTCACCATACCCTCGCGATGGACAGATGTGCAGGTATTAAAGTGATGACGTGCTTTGACATATGAGCCCGGTTTTTGAGATTCTTTCGGCACGATTTTTGAACAAAGGTTTTTTCCCCATTTTAGCGATATTTATTTATCATTTTTATATTCAAATCAATGTGTTTACCTTTTGTGGCACGAGTGAAGCTTGTTTCTAACTTATTATCTTTTAGAATGTACATGTCGGGTTTTATAGTTTTACTTAAGTTGTAACCAAAAACTAGAATGGAGAAGAATTTCAAGGAACTATAAAACTCTGTACTATATTTCACGTTTGCTCCCATCATAATTGAACCATAAATCCTCACAATATTACTGACACCTACCTACAAACAACAACAACAGAACACCGAAGCACCCACTATTACACTTTAGCGCCATCTTCGGTAAGTACACATAAAAACCGTAGCAGCCATCAAAATAATTTATAGACGATAAATAAGGCGATGGTCGCGACTACGGAACCCTAAAAACTTGTCGTTAGCGCCCCAATCAATTAGGGTCCCGTACACACGTGGCCCCTTGTAACGGCCTCATTGACAAGTACATGACTGTAGTATGTATGTATTGTTTGTGTTGTTCTTTTATTGCATCATACACGAGCTGTGGTTTCCGCCATTTTCATGATGAAGTTGCTGATTTGATATAGTTGGCATAATAGGTGCTATGAAGATGCAGCAAGCATAAGTATAAAGCGAGCATAATCAGACTATGCCGTCCTCACAGCTGGGCCACCGGCCTGCTGTGAGTGTCATAATCAGAGATCAGAATACCTACCTAAACTTCAAGTATTAAGTAGTGTGTTATCCACTTTACCCTGCTTACCCCCTATAAAATCCCCAAATGAGTCTTAAGTTCCGAAATAAAGCTGTTAAATAAGAAGGAGTTTATTATCCACATATTATTCTTACTTACTGCCACGTTGGTCTAGTGGTCGCAAGTACAACTGCTGCGCATGAGGTCTTACCATTATTATTGGGTTTTTTCATCAGAAATTTCTCAGTAGCTGCCACGGAGTCTGGATTTGTGCCCGGTTGATGGTCATAGGATCGCCCCCTATTACATGGGACTTAAACGTAACTCGCGAAACGTGGGTGTACTAATGGGTATACGTCTGCCTAACCCTTCTAGGATTACAGGCGTGATGTTATGTTATGTTATGTACTCTTACTTACTTCCAAATAAAACTCCACCTATTCCAATTTCTGGCCATAATCCACCAAGCAGCGGAGTGGCGGACGTCAAAGAGCATGCCTGGATTCGAACTCCTGTTTTTTTTTAACTGAGGATTTTTTTTTTAATTCCCAAAATGTTACCACCGCCTTCTCTCCCCCGCTGTCCCCCACAAATCGTAGGCGTGTCGCAAAGTCGCAGTTGTGCGGCCTCAAGCGATTACCGACAAACAACTGTTGTCCGCAACATTATCATAACAATGCGCGCCCGCGACAAATAAGTCGCATGATGAATGGATGCGATCGGTCGCGGTGTGACTGGCCAAATATTGGAGCTTTATGTGATTTTAATTGTATTATTAGTGGGGTCTGTTTGTTCGGTAATCGAAAGAAATAGCATGTGTGGTTTATGTTTAGATTTAGAAATGATTTTTTCGATGAAAGGGTTGGCTTTGGCTATTTGTGGAATAAAGAATCGTTTAATCAATCATAAATTATTTGTTATTTAAGACTAAGCGTAAATATACAGTATTAATAGTCTCTAAACAGTAAGTTAATGTTTTATTCGCTACTATCTTTTTTTAACATTACATTAAGAGACAGTTAAAAATAGTTGTCTCATAGTTCGAGGAACCCTTACTGAGCCAATTAAATATTCATAAGGGATGATATTTATCAAGGTATCTCGGTATTTTCTGATTAAAACTAGCACTGAACGTGAACACCCAATATATCACTACAATTTCATTCAAACACACCGAATCAACAGTTACAACAAAAATCCTTCTAAACTGCAATATTCTGTAAACTACTACATAACGCAGAGAATCATTATCACATACCCATAGAGACAAGTGAAGCCTCCTCGTGGGCGGGCGGGGAGCGCTAGGGCGGCGTAGGGCGGCACCCATAAAAATGCAAATGGCGTGTCGACGGATCCGGAGTATCAATCACTACATGCCTTATTATTGCGGGATTTGGGCACAACTGAACAACCTGCGATTATTGTTTTCGTGTTGTAAGTTGAGTTGGGTAGTTTAGTGACTGCATGCAATCTGTGTTAGATCTAAGTAGAAAACCTCGAAGTATGTAAGAATGTGGTTGACACTTATCACAAAAAAGTTGGCCGTCACGGGACGCGCGGCAGATGTGAAGCATCCATCAATGTATTCGAATTCATAATTGATAAAAACCTATTTAAACGAAATAGAAGTAGAATAAAGGAGAATATAGGCGTAAAATAAACTTAATAGATCAACAATTGATCCAAAACAAACTTTATTTTAATGGGATAAGGTTGATTTTACGTGGCAGATAGGGAGCGTCACGCCATGACAGCGTCGTGCCATTTCTAGTCACGGCATACGAGTCGGTATTACTGCCTAGGCGCGTAAAGAGGTGATTCACATCTAAAATATATATTTTGTTTAGAATTGAGTGATTCCACAACTAGAGATTGCAAACCGGGCCCGGCCGGGCTGGACCCGGCCGGGCCCGGTTTGCAATCTCTACTTGTAACGACTGTCGGCCCGGTGCCCTTTTAGACATCCACCGGGCCCGGCCATTCATACCGGGCCCGGTGGGGTCCGGCCCGGCCGGGCCCGGTTTGCAATCTCTATCCACAATATGACTCGAAGGACCAATAATATCTAAATTGGGACAAAAAATTTCAGGTGAATCACGAAACTTGTACTTGACCTACTCTTATTACTGGGAAATTCAGTTTATACTTATATTTTTCTACAATCTTTTCAAATAACAATTTGAGACACACCTCTGCCTTACCCATCGAGACATATTAGCTTGATATTAAGATAAGTAATTAGAAATTTAAATAGCGGGCACCTACATACAATTATACAGAAAACATAAGAAATAATTTATTCGATACTAATTTTAGTGTCAATAATATCAAAGACAATTTATCCACCTTGGACAGTTGGACTATTTCAACAAGTCACTTCGGTCTAGAATCTGCCCACATTTTTCACCCACTTACACCGTATCAATGTTTGCTCACTACCTAATAAAGATAAACTTAATTATTAAATACATGTCGATAAAATATCCAATTAATTTCCTTCAATGATACCGACGTAAGCGTCGATTATTATAATTTTTAATTAACATTTGTCAGTTGCTTCCGGCTTACCCGTCTTATACGAACATATTCGATGTCACTGAACATTCAAGTAATCGACTTTGCATTCGATTAGTGTTTTATTCGATTGGATTATTCGTATTGATGGAATAAAGAGAGGTGTGAAGTTGATGTGAGGTTTTGTAAACGGCAATTGAATATTGTGAAGCTGTATGATACAAAAATAAGAAGAAGTTAGTGATATTGTATGAGGAATTAATACAAACCCTCTACAGGTCATCTATAATCTCAACATGAATGATTTAACCAAGAATTTGTAACAATATTTTGATTTAAAAGAGTGTCCATGGAGTTTCTTGCCCATTCTTCTCCATAGAGAACTGCTCTTTGGAATGGGCAACTACAGTAATTTCACAAGCTATTATACCTTGTGACTGTGATTGTAGTTTCGCTTTTTTTGACATTCAAAATTGAGCATACCTAAAGGTAATCCTAAACTGTAGCTGTACCGACAGAGTCAGTTTTCTTATTTTTAGTTATATCATTTCGTTATTCGGTCTCCTTTCCAGCGATCGAAGTGAATATTCGATCTTCATTCCATTGAACATCGTTTTCCGAATAACGGCCCTGAACCTGTCAATTAGCATACCCTTAAAACAAAAGCCATTTTACAAGCTTTTATTTCTCATAATATCATACTTAATCACGCTTAACGCAACGATATAAATGGTGTTCAGTTGTTCAGCTCGCGATGCTCAAACACTTAGAGCGTACAAACAGACAATCAGTCAGTTTTGACACGTGTTTACGAGGCGGGAGGCGCTCCGTCGCGCGGCGAGTCGCGGGCGCCTCGTTATCCCAGATTACCTTAAACGTCGCCAAATAAAACGATCCCGGCTACGTACAAACGGCACTACAGTTTTACGCGAACAAACAATTATTTATTGCTCCGAACACCCTATATAACGGACAAAACTAACCAAAATCAACTCTAAAGCAACTGAATAGAGCACAGAGTCGGACGACGCGCCCCCGATCCACAGTCGAGCAAGATTAATAGGGCATAAAACGTAAGATAATACAATATACAAGAAGACACGTTGTTAACCGTTCCGTTTTGAGACGGTGTTGAGTGGCTTCATCTGTCTCTCTCGCTCGTATGTGGGGTGGTGTGTCTGTCTCGTTCGCACAGTTTCAATTATCTGCCTAATCCTTCAATTACGTCGACAGATGTCGCGCGCGTCTTCGAGCTTATGTGCCAGTTTAAAGTACCGTCCGCAGAGCAATTACTGTGATCGGACCAGATTTTGTAGGCTCTTATTGGTAGAATATAATTAAATTTTCATTGATTTCGTAATGTAATTTATTTGTTATTGGTTACTTAAGTCTGAGCTCGAGGCGATGTTCAATTTCTCAGCTCGAATGAATATTCTAAATAAATGTTGGCTTATCTTAGAATACAAGCAATTTGTTCTAACATTTTTGTGTACTGTTTTAAAATAAGAGGTTGTCTTGGATTTTTTATTTAGAGTTGTGGTTGTTTTAATAACTATACAGCCACAGAGAGGAAGACTTCCGAAATGGTTAATTTTCTGAACTAGATCAAAATATATTCCCATAAAAGCACAGTATGTTATGTCTTTTCTTTGTCATTGTGAAAGTTTTCTTCCAGTAATGAGCACTGCTAAGTGAGAAGAATTCTAATTTGATGACATTTTACTGTCTCCATTAATCGTGCTAAGGACATAAAGGTGGACATTAAATTCCTACCTACCACCAAAATATATGGCCAGCCAACCCAATTAGTATTTAAACAAATACAGATGAACGATCAAAGTTTCTGCTGTCGCTACTCTGCGGCGTCCCTTAGGGTACACGAGTTAGCTAATAATTAATATTATAATTAATGTTGCAATAACTGGAACCGCGGCACGCTATTAATCCGACCCCCCCCCCACTCCTCTCAAAACTCCCCCCATTGGGTACCAAATAGGGTTTAGGCACAGAAGGTCAGGTTCGTAGTTAGGACGCGATAAAATAGGAGCACGCACACATTTACGCGTACAATAGGGCATACGGCAGGAGTAACCGAACCAGTGCAAACTGGCCTCGTATTCTATTGAAATTCCTTACTACGCTAAGCTAGCCTGATGTGTCACCAAGAAAATGCAGTCTAATGTATACGTAAGGAGATCTCAATCTCAAGAAGATGCCAGTCATAAGTACGCTGGCACTCACTGTACGGTCAAACAAGCTATTTATATATATATATTTGGTACACAGGCTGCTGACTTGTAATGTAGACCACTGGTCGTTGGTTTTCTCAAGCTCATCCATCTTATTAGGTGTGCCGCGACGCCTTTGGGACAGGCCAACCATCACCCAAATAACTACTATGTCACAGGCCAAGGCGCCTCATAGTGGTTATTTTGGCCCACAGCTCATTGAGCATTGGCTGACTACGTCTACCGTATGCCCATACGGTAGACGTAGTCAGCCCAGTCTCCCTTCAACTACATTTTAACAACGATAATGGGACTCTGCTCAGTTGTCTATTACTGTATATCACTCACCTTATTATTCCATAAACTTCATAATTACTACGCACACAACAAAAAAAACAATTGACAGAGTAGTAAACTAAACTGATTACCTTCATGGACTCGTCTATGTTAACCATGTCTACGTGTACGTGCGTATTCGCTCGCTGCACGAAATTAACCTTCTGAACGTCTCCACTCTGTGGCACCGGGTTCATTAGGATGTTTTTACAATGTCACACTTAATTTAATTGCGACATTTGTATAATTGTCCGTGAATTGTGAGTCAAAGGGTGTCTTAATGTTCTTGCGGAGTTTTGATTGCACTCAAAGTGAGGAGATTTTATTTGATGGTAAACTTAGTCAAAGTCAAAGGTTCATGTGAAAATAAATGGCTTGGCAATTATTTCAACTAGGCCATCAAAAGGCGCTTTTAAAAGTCATTTTACAAGAACATACAATTGATTCTATAGTTGCAATGTAACTTAGTAGAAGCCTATGTCCGCCTGTCATGTCTGTCTCGTGTTGATAGTTAGTTAGTTGGTAATATAAAACTAACGAACGGGAAAAAGACTTGCAATTGCACTTAATGCAAATGTCCTGACATATGTTAAGTAGAGCCGATAATCAGCCGAAACTATTTTAATTAGAATATCACATTCCACTTACGAACCGATCCTATCTGCCCACCTCGTCCTGATTATCACAATATCAGAAAAAACGCAACAAACAGAAATCAATTAAAACCAATCTCTACAAGATGTCTAAACGAACGAAATTAACTCTCCGCTAATAATAGTAGCCGCCTTATCTGTCCATCGGTTTAATATATCACTGGCTAAACACGGACAATCTGTCCGTCTGTCCGGCCGTCCGGCCGTCCGTCCGTCCGTTCGACAGCCCTGACAAATGAAAGCAGCCGACTGCCTCATCGAAATAACGCCGATAATTATCTAGGCACACATCTGTGATCTAAATTAAACCTTAAATTCTAGAGGGGACAGATTAAAATTAATCGGTGTATCGAATTTTAAAATGTTGAATACATCTTATACATTTTTGGTATTAACACATTCGAATTGCTGCTCTGTTGTCTGAAAAATAAGGCTCCATTTCAAATGTACCTTATTCGAAACTTAAGCTTGGTGTAGACCATCGGCGGCTACGCTCGATTGTCGTGTCAGGATGGTAATGATGGCGGGCGACAAGGCGGAATGGCGTTCGGTAGCGGTCGACGATTTCATTAATGACATTAGACACAGTAATGAGAATTTAAGTCGGCTTCGGAAGCTAAACGCGCGTGATTGAGATAAGGAACTGCCTTAATACTTGTACAACATGCCTTAGAAGCTTTCTTTGGGTTTAAGAAAGGATCAGACGAACTTAATGCGGCTTTGATTTTAAGCATTTTTTTACGTTCAATTCGGTGGTCATCGCATGGGAATATGCTCAATAAAATGCACATTTAAATCTTTAATAAACTTTTCTACGTAGAAATATATTATAGTTATGACTAGGCAAAAAATCATAATAGCTTGACAAATTGATCATAATATATCCCGCAGCCTCTGTACCCACTACCTTCATGTCCAGTGGCCTACACTACAACATGATTTCTTTAATCATCTTAACGTTTTTCTAAACATCAACATTAATATCTGTAATAGAGTTGGAAGCCGTGCTTAATTAGTTCCCATTAATAACGTGTCGTATTCACGACAGCGTGTGAGCACGCTGTACACGCTCACCGTAGCACGCGTTACGTGGTTGACACGTAAGCGTTCAGAATCACTCGGTCAATCTGATCTGACCGCGACAGATCGGATGATAAGCTTGATGGTGTGGGAATTGGTCGGTGTAGCGGGTAACGTGGGGCATCATGTTCTTTAAGATTTTAATTTTTTTTTTTCGCGTATAGTAAAGGGAACATGATTCTTACGCCACAATTTGTATACAATTACTTCATCCCAGATGAGTGTTTTCCTGTTGCATCCATTTAGCTAATACCACATAATCCACCTAGCCTTTTCCCAACTATGTTGGGGTCCGCTTCCAGTCTTACCGATACAGCTGAATAACAGTATTTTACATGGATCGACTGCCTATCTGACCTCCACAACTCAGTTATTGAGTAATACCATACCCATTGGTAAGGATGGTTGTCAAACTTTCAAACCAATGACTGACTGTAACGACTGTCAAAGGTCTACAATACACAGCCAGCCCAATGGCAACGGTGGAGGAACCTCGGTATGTAATGGGTGGTTACTCACCCACGGACCAACCTAGTCAAGCGCGGCTTAACCTGAAGATCCCCCCCAGCCGCTGTTATTATTTAGCCACGAATAGCATATACTCTTCAAAACGTTTAAGTGTGATTGAAGATTTTATAGCCAAGCTGCAGTCACTTAAACGTTGCTTAAAACTCGAAGTTCATTTTCACATAATTGAACTACGACAATAACAAATTAGATCAAATATTGTAGCATCCTTCTAAAAGTGTTGCAGAGTCTGGTAAGTGAGGCGCGGTCACACAATCGATAGCACATTACTCACACGAGACGTACCACAAGCGTTATCTTATATTGAAAACCGTGGAAGTGAATTTATTTTGACACATAAAAATAGTTTTAAAGAAGAACACTGTACGCTTGGATACAGCGAGGAAGCTATACAAACTAGAATGTTCTAGTCATTGGTATTTTGTGGAAACATGCTACAGAAGCCCATTGTCTCAGTTTAGCGAGTTTAATAACAACCATCCTATTTCAAAGTCAAAGTGTAGCACTTTAGAACTTCAAACTTTATAACAAAGGAAAAGGAATTAATTTTAATTGCATCTTTCAGATTACGGTAGCTATCTAGACTTTTAAGATATTAATGCAGCGGTCTAGAGATTCATTCGAAAAAAAATCAACACCATCAACACAAAACCTGACTACGTTGAGTTCCTAAACGTGATGTGTGTCTTCTTAAATGATAGAAGATATTAAAGATGGACTGGTCTGCAAAATATCGTTATCAATAAGTATACAGTTGTAGAAGAAGTGAAGACAAGAGCGGGTGTAGTCGCGCCGCGGTCGACACAATCGATAGCACATTATTCATAGGAGACGCGTCGCACACTGTCTCGTGGAGTAGGGGAAACCGTGGAGTCGGCTATCTGATGTAGTTTACTCTTTAGATAATAAGGAAAAAGTTCTGAGATTTCGCATTGGCGCTTTAGTTTTCAATCTATGGAGTTCTTTTGGCTGTACTGGAAGTAGTCTTTTTATAAACCCTGTACTCTTAGGCGATTGGTATGATATAGTTTATGATTGTTATTTTTCAAATGCAGTTATGTATGTAAGTACAGTATATTTAAGTTATCAATTGCTCAAGGCGATTGCTATAATCAATGCAGAATCCAAAAAAAAGCATGGCCTGTGCTAGCGTTGACGTTGATCTGACGAATATTTGATGATTGAAGACTACTTTAAGAATAATTCGGTTTAAAATAAAATATTCACAAAACAAAAAGAAAGTCTTGATAACAAGTTCATAAATATTTACTCACATTGTTTTGTCACATCAGTGCGTCTCTACGGCTCCCCTGTCCGGCGCGGAAGTTAGGACGGCAACAGTACCCACGGATATGTCACGATGTGCTACCGTCTACAAATGTTATGGCTCTTATACACAGTTTCACTTATATGACAAACTATGATTCTGGGTATGGGACTTTTTGTGGATCTTTGACAGTCGTTACAGGTATTCGGGGGTCGAAAGTCAGACAACCAGTCTTACCAAGTGGTATCGTATAACTTGGTTTTGGAGGTCAGATGGGTAGACACTCCATGTAAAATACTGGTATTCAGCTGCATCCGGTTAGACTGGAAGCCGACTCCAACAAAGTAGAGAAAAGGCAGGCAGATGCTAATGACTTTTTGAGGATTAAAAGAAAAAGATTGGTTAAATGACCTGCTCAGTTTCTTATATCGTGCCTGTCATGGGTCTATTTGAAATAAATGCTTTGAGTTTGAGTTTGAGTTTGAGTTTGATATAGGTTAGGTTGGCACAGTGCTGAGATTAATAAAATGAGACTAATTAGTATTTGACACAAAGGCAGCCGTCATTTAACTTGCGTTTCGGTTGCCAGACTTTCAGGCTATTGACTGTAAAACTTGCGACTTCAGGCTATTTTTCAGGCAACATATAAACAGGCTATTATTTAGGCTATTATTCAGGCTATTAAAATTTCTCTTTAAAGAACAATGATACTGACACGAATTGTTTTTCGTGTTAGCCGGACATCAGTTATTATGCCAACTGCCAAAGTCGCTCCATAAATAATCTGGTCCATTTTGAGAGGAATAAAAGACAGATTTAAGCAACATAATGATTATCTTCCAGCAAGCAGACATCACATTATAACACCGCATAGACCAGTCTTGTCTCAACAAAGGCCGGCACACACGGTGCCAATCTTAAACACATTAGCTATCGATTCGTCCGAACATGTGTACCGCCCTTATAGACAACGCCAGCTCAATATGTGGAAATAATAATAAAAGAGGACGGCGCCTGCATATATATCGTTTTATTATCGTTATATTATCGGCGATGTATCGGCCAGTTTTACTTAGTACTATTGCTTGTTTCAGTATGTTGGATGAAGTAGTTGATATTAGGAGAGATAAGTTCAGATTATCATTGTATGTAGTCTTTGTGTTATCAGCTACCATCTGTTTGTTTGGCAAGTGTGGTGATTAGCGATTATGGATTTTCTTAGTTGATAATCTATACTAATACTAGCTGTTGCCCACGACTTCGTTCGCAAAATTGACCAAGTTTCATACAAAATTTCAACCCTCGTTTTAACCCCGTGGGATGAATTTCCAAAAATCCCTTCTTAGTGCGCACTTACGTTATTTAAGGAACGTTTGTGCAAAATTTCTTGCTTCTAGAGCCAGCGGTTTCAGCTGTGCGTTAATCGATCAGTCAGTGAATCAGTCAGCCAGGCAGTTTCTTACTTTATATATCTAGATTAGATAGTTTGTTTGTAAGTTTGTATGTAGGAGGTAATCTCCGGAACGAATGATCCAATTCTAAATAATTTTTCAATGGCAGAAAGCTAAAAATATAAAGCTTTAAATTATATTCCTATCATGCATATTAGAAGAGCAATAACATTTTTGAGCGGACGAAGTCACGGGTGAAGTGCTTTTTCGGGCTAGTGGACTCACTCCATGTCCAGTCTAGTGGAGTAGAAATGCTAGTCTCTGTTTAGACTCTAAACAGACAAATATCTTGCTTTGCTCTAAACTTTAGAGCAAAGCAAGATATATGTCTGTTGGTAGATGTTAAGAAGGCGAACAAAATGGGGCCCACCTATGACTAGGAACTTCGACAAAATGTCTCTTCATTTTACTAGAATAGACTGAGTATCTCTATGTGGCTATTGGATTGAGAATGTTGTTATTGATCTTTCTTTCTTTTATCGTGTGGTTAGTTCGTAACCTGGTGTCAGAGATTTTATGCCGCCCATGGGCCTCTGACTTGGCTTGTTATTGATTACTGCTATTCATTACTAAAAGAAATGAGAGTTATACATAAGATGACACAGAAAATAATTAAAGAAAATACTGTTAGGAAGTCTAGACATATTCGTCATACTTATAGTTACTTAATGCTGGGAATATAAGGAATATAAGGACATCTGATTTTGATACACTTGAATGTTTTTGTTTTATTTTCACTAGCTTTTGCCCGCGGCTTTGTTCGCATCATGGTCGGAAGTTATACCACAGGAAAGTCACATTTACTGCCGAGCTCACTGACGGTCGAACGCTTTTCAACCTTATTACTCAGGGCATAAGGCTGAAAAATGGTAGACCGTGCATCCTTTGAGGACTTAAGAATAATGTAGCTTCCTTTTAGTGAAAGTATTTTAAGAATAGGCTCAGTAGTTCCGAAGATTACCCTTTACAAGCTTTGCCTTTTTATAATATCATAGGATAGATTTCAAGAGTATTCTATCTACCAATTCACAACCTTGTATCTCCAAATAATAAGTACCAATCAAAACAATCTTTTACTTATTCCCAAACAAAATCCAGGGAAAAAAATATCCCCAAGTATGACCTATATCAACATAGCAAGAACATGAAAATCCGATGAGGCATCATATCGAGATTACGAGTCGAGTCGATCGCATCGGTCCGATCGATTCATGAATACATATCGATGCTTGCCCGAGCTCTCGCACTATAATGAATACTTCGCACTGATTACGTCCCTGTTATATTATTGTAGGAGGGGTTTAAAAGGAGAAGATTATGATTGAGGAAAGTTTTGAAGAAAACCTTCCTGAATAGTTCTCTTTGTATGAGATCGTTTATGTTGATTCCATTGTTGTTAGTGCAATGTTTAAAAACAAGTCAACGCTTTTTAAATACCATAAATATACCGTTGTACTTGGTCTTGAGCAAATCTCAATGAGTTCCTTATAAGCGACAAAATATTTATACCCAAATTCGTGATCATCCTCTGCTACTTTAGGGCCATATTGAATAACACTGCGTCTTTTAAAATCAATACTTTTCTACCAAAATAACTACGTAAACTAATAAAAATACCTACGTCATTAAAGAGTTTACTCAAAAAAGGATCCCTACCTTCGTAGCCGCGCTACGGCGTAGCAGTCCTACGAAAAACGCGTAGAATGACAGAGGATTGTTCCGAACAATACAATTTATCGGTACTATGTTATGTTTTGTTATAACATAGGATGTCGGTGTATATCGGCACTACGCTTCACTAAAAGTGCCGTCGCTGTAACTTGTAAACTGCACACGTGTGCCGTACACTGCTGGCCAAGATTGTGGGTGTAAGATAAAATGTTTTTGTGCCGCTTGCAGTTTGCAACTTGGTAGCTTGTGTATTGAATTTTGATAGATTTAATATATAAGGTTAAGCTATAAATATTGTCAAGAAAATTACTAGCAGACACTTTTATGTAGACCAATTGAAAGATAACAAGAAAAATACGCATAATGGGTCAGATAAGTTACACGTAACACGGTAATATACAGAGAACTTCCATCTCCCCCACTTAACATTCCGTATAGATTACAGTATCAGACGCAAGTAAACTAAAGAATAATACACAAGAGACCTAACAAACTAGATTTTATCACATCACACAACTTTTCCTTACTAAGTAAAGTAAGTAAAAATAAATAAAGCGGTTACTTTCCGTGGCCCGAAGTGTAATACGTGTGTTAGTGATGTTATTGGAAAACTTGGAGTTGAGCGCTATACAATGTAGCTGGAATCGCTCGGTTAGCTCGCGTCGCTCGAATAGCTCCGCTTAATTCGCTCGCTTCGCTCACCGCGGTCACTCGCTTCCTTAACAATGCTGTTTATATGCAAATGTTCGAGTTTTTAGTTGAATTTAGATATTAGGTTCAGTGTTACTTTGAGGGGGTTTTTAAAACTAATGATACTCGCAGTTTTTATGTCAAGGCAATTATCGTATATATTGAAAGAGGAAATCTCCTGCATTATTTAATTTCTCAATGTTTAAAGTCTCTTAATGTATTGACTCATTCATATGTTTGACCCACGGCGTAGGTTTGATCCTGTGAAGATATTTCATCCGTTCACACAAATATTTGCACTGCAAATAAGTAGAGAGCCTGGCTCAACTATTTACTCTGTTAAAAGTTGATAGTTTTGTTGTTAAACTTGAATAATTGTGTATAGAATGGTCAAGGTAAGAATTTTTTTAAAGTGCTTTGGTTAAGTAGATATAGAAACATCGAAATGCCAAACACTAGATGACAAATAAATGAATGTCTACATTTTTAACCGACTTCTAAGAAACTACTTTCGGAAGTCAGTGGCAATAAAGTCAATGTATCAAACACGACTCGAAGTCTCCGACTTTTTAGCGATTTTTGGGAAGTCGGTTATTTTTTTTTTGCAAAAATTTGTTAACCATCGACTCCGCCTCAAGATTCAAATATCCAACGGTTCAATGATATTTGGGCTTCCATTTACATGTTTTCTAGTGTTGATGAAAAGAAGCCCGAGAGACATGAATTTCCATATTTCTGCCTAACCTATTCCCAACTATAAGAATTCCAGTAATCAGTTATAGCTTTCTCCCTGTATATCCCCATGAAAAATCAATATTTAACAATAACTTGTCCAGCCCATCAGTCCTCCAATTTCGATCATAACATGTAATAAAGTACAGCACAGATAGCTCAGTAAGCAAGTCGGGCGCGGCACGTAAATCCCTCGTAAAAGTATAATATATAGCTGACTGGACGCGATAGCGGGGTTCCGTCGCTGTTGATCTACTGCGGTTTGTCTGTGCTGCGGGCCGTGAGCAACTGTTTATGTCTTGTGGAATATGGGATATTGTTATGAGACTTGCTTATTTGGTCAGATTATGATTTTATCTTTTGTTTCATTGGGATTTTGATTATCTTCTTTCTGTTTTTTTTTTATATAGGTTGCAGGTGCAATTTAAGTATTTTTAGGCTTTCCTTTCTTCATAATCTTCTATAACTCCTAAATATCTAATTATTCTCTTGTTGAAGCTTATGGTTCGTCATAAATGGAAAAGAATCGCAAAACAATGTAGTTTATTTTTATAATTTTCTTTTATCTAAAAGTTAGTTCAGTGTGTATTGCAGTTGTTTTTACTTTCAAATAGTGTCCCATATTGCGCTAACTAGAACATTGGCACTTTATAGCACCTGCACACAATTGGAGACACTTCGACAGCCATTGCTAGAATACTAACTGCTTAAATAACCTTTGAGTTGAGAGAACTGCAATTATAGGTAGATAGAGTAGTTACAAAACGACAAGATAAATAATATATTGTTTGTATTTCATTCGACATATTTTTATTTGCAGATAGTGACAAACATTGGAACAAGCTTTTGAAATCTGTATTAAAGTAATAAATTATGGCAGACTAATAATTATTGTGTCATGTCTATCCACATTTTCAGCACACAAAAGTAACTCGCACAGCTAAACAACAAATCAGAGTCGTTTGGTATTTTAGCAAAATATCCGAACGCTCATACGCTATCGGGCAACTGTCACGTTTAACGAATTTGTTAGGCAAAAGGCAAAAAAAACCCGGGGCCACATCCATTTATTATCCATTTTGTCGTGTGTATCGCGGGTCCATTAATAACCGGGACTTATCCGGCTCTAATCTGCCTCTCATTGCTTTCCGCGGCTGATTCTTTTTCGCGCCAAAAACTCCGCCATATTGGTATCCGAATAGATTTATGGCGCGGATTAAATGTTTGATAAATAATAAAACAGAGTTTTATGTGTGGTTTGTTTATTGCCTTGTGGCGTTTGTTTAGTCAGAGTTAATGTTTCTAGGAAAAAAAGCCGAAAGACACCGACTAGTGGAACTCCAAAACGGGCCGAATGTCCATGAAATAATTAATAGGTAATTCATGATTAGATTTCATTACGACCCCTAAAAAAATGTCCAGTATCTTGGGACAACAGTGAAATACATATCAGTAACTATAACTGTATACAAAACATGAATTAATTTAAGTAATATGAAAGATCGCTACTCCTTCCTAAGCAAATGACCAAATAACGAAGCAAGGATCATAGCAAAAATATGTGATTACAACAAACCAAAGCAAAATTGTTTAACAAAAGAACCACCTCACTCGCTCAACAAACAAGCCCCACCACGCTTTACATACATATGTGTAAGATTTTCAATTTGTACCGGCTTGATCCCATTTTATCGGGGGTCCCCTCCCGGAGAGGGCTCTGGATCCGTGTGAGGACAACTGAGGGATCAGTGGAGGATGTTTTCGTGAGAGGACGTTATTGGATGCCAAATGAGTGATCGAAGTGTTTGTTCGCTAGTTAAGATAGGGTCGCAATGTTTTCGCGAAAACTATTTATGTTGGCTATCTGTTTTATTATGTTATTGTGGCGGGTTATGGGATGGAGGGAATATTGTGTTGGATGGCTGTGAGTTAGTTTTGTTTAGAAATTAATAGTTATTTTTCCGAAAACATATTTTTTTTTCAATAAGGTTATGTCTTTGATATACTACATGTTCTAAAATCTATAAATGTTTCGCATTCATCAGGGTTAATAGAAAAAACTTTGCAGTGTGCAAAATGTTTAGTTATTATAGAAAACGAGATTCTTGTATTTGAACTGTATGTTCCACTGGCTTCACTAGATCTTGTAAAATAATTGCTATAAAAATACAACTACAACAGAACTGTAATCAACCCCTGTACATGACCTAAGCCTCTCAACCGAACGTTTAAACAACAAAATCTCCCATTAAAACATTCGTACTCAAACAAAGCACTTAAACCATTATAAGGCTGGTTACACACCATTTTAAATTCACCCACAATCGCCCGCCACCGATAAGAGAAACGAATGCGCATTAGCAAGCCGGCGACGGCTCATAACAACGCTGTAATACCTTAATTTAAATTTAAATGACATCTAAGCTCCGGCCGATTGTATCGCCGTGTCATGGACGAGGGGCCGATGATGAGTTATCGGAGTGGTTTCGTGTGTTTTCGTTGTGATTTCATGTTTTGTAGTCAATATAATATTATTATTGTTAATGAGTGTGTTACTTCAAACATAAATATAACAGGACATAAGAATAAGGACTGAAACGTTGACATGCGTACATCTTTAACTTCATAAAATCAGTTTTTGGATGAATAAAAGTTTCCAATATTAAGTATTATCATAAAAGTTACCAATTTTATGCTATATAAAAATCAAAATAACTCAACCAATACAAAAATTATATCAAATTTTATTTCAATGAAATATCGTAACACAAAATCACTTTATTTCCCTTAAATTATATTCGGTTATGCTCAATTTATTCCCCCAACGATTGCGTCGAACAGTTCTGTAGACGCGGCTAACAGGACTGATGAGAGGCTTACACGGCCGATAAGCGGGATTACCATGGCCGCGTGTGTACCCACCCTTAGTTTAAAATTTCAAGATCTGTTGATAGATTAGGAAATACAGTGAGACCGTGACTTATGTGTTTTAGAATGTGTATAAGATAAAAAAGAAAATTTTAGGGTAAGTATTTTGTGATTTTGAACTCAGAAAAGTATCGCAGTAGTTCAACGTTCTAGATTTAAAAATAAAATTCTTAGAACAGTATTTTTTCTTCACTAAAAAAATCTGAACCTCCTGTATTTTTGTGGTTAGACTCCGAAACGTTATTTAAGGATCTGAATATCCAAGGAGACGACAAACAAAAATATGAATAAATACACAAAAACTAAATTACACTCCAATTTTAAACTTCAAAAAAAAAACTGATAGGACCAAACTTTCTCAATTACAGAAAAAAAAGTAATCACAAAAGAAACGCAGAAATTAATAACAAAGGTAGGCTGAATTCATTAGTTGCCTTCGTCTGCTATCAAAAAAATCTCTGCCGTTTCATTAACTTGAAAAAAAAAAAGAAAAACTGTCACCAAAAGAGCACAGATTAAATTTTAAAGGCACTTTTTCTAAATTAATTAATAGGGGGTGAGGTGACTTGAGGGAAAAAATTAAATGTCAAAATTACAACAAGATTCGCCTTAATTATGTCGGCGGGGCTCGCACTAATTACATTTTCTTAATTTGCAAAGTTCTGGCTCTTTGTGTTTTTAGCTGGATGGGCTTTTTCGTTCGTTGTGTACTGATTTTTTTATCATTAGTAGGTATGGAATTATAGTTTTGAGGCTAACTTTGAGAGTTACTTCCCTTTGATTACTGAATATTTGCCGAGCATTCATGCTCTAAGCACTTCAGACATCATCATTTTCCACTGCAGAAAATAAGATTGGGCTTGGGAAACCCTTATTTGCTAACACCTTGGTTTAGAACTAACGGGGTAAGATTTTTTATAGCAGATATTATGAGGATTCGGACAGGAGGAGGGATTACTGGACTAGGCTAGCAAGCTATGCTTTGATACAAACAGATTTTAGCAACGTAGATAGGACTTACAGAAGTAAAGGAGGCGTAGAGAACATTACAACACAACAACAGTATCCTATTACGAACACAATATCTTCAAGCATCACTTAAGCGTGTCTTAAGTCATTCCGTGCTCCTTACCTAAACGCAATATCCCGGAGACCATTATCTGTATAGAGCGGATGACACCCCACGACTTTACGGCCGAGGGCCCTCGCAAAACGCGCCACATTAAAATTTTTATTTTCACTTCAAGTTTGCACAAAAAAGGGGTGTATTTTTCTCATTGCCCACCGGGGACGGCCAAATTGAAGATAATTCAGTTTATCGCTTTAATATCTCTTTGTCTTTCAAAATTTGCAAATGAGTTTTTTTAATAACGCCAAATTTGTAGCGGCCGTGCCTTCCTCTAATCCTTTTGTGATTTATGGCCGTCATGCGGATAGATACTTGGATAATGAAGTTTGTGCTCCAATTTTTTTTTGTTTTGTTTATTAGATTCAACCCTTTATTTTTTAATCGTAATCTGCTTTATCTACGAAATGAGTTTCTTTGTTTAAGTTGGTTTGTACTTTAGATTTATTTAGGTGAGTGTTTAAATTAGTAATAACAGTTAAAGATATGACTTCAAAACTCAATTTCCGCCGCGAATGACTGCAAAAAGGTCCCCGTCACAGAATAAAAATAAAAACACAAAACAGAGCCAATAACAATTCAAAAAAACAATGTTTGCATATCAATAGGATGCATCGGATGCGTTTGGCTGCGCTCGTCCATTAGTGGCGAGCCATCGATCAAATACACAATTCCAATTTACCCGAAGCCACAAATTCTTCAAAACGACTGTCCGATCTCGCGCAAATAAAGATAAAAAATAAATTGGCGTGGCCGTGGTGTGGTGGTTTTTGCAGCTCTATGTTTATATTCGTGTGTAGATAGGAGTTGCAATGTATGGGCGGGCCGATTGGCTTTTTATGGGCTGTCCTTTTTGGCGATAGCGTGATGTATGTTACTTAGTGTGGACCTGAATAAGACTACATAAGAAAGAAGACACAGTTATGTTAGGTGAATACTTTACGAAATTATAAGTAGCATTTATCGGGGTTTTTCATAAACGCTAATTAGTAAAGTTATGTTTAACGCCTTATCCATACTTTTTTGTCGTATTGACGTCTCTTTTCAGTAAACTGTACAGGGTGTAACAGAAAGGGTATAGTCATATGAAAGGATATGCTGCAGACCATCAAACTGAACACTTTCTCCTTGGGTCCAATATCGTAAATGCGAAATAATCATCAGCTGTCGCATACATTGGGGTTTAGTAGGTATTGAAATTTTGTATGAAACAGCTGATAATTTACCCTTTCTGTTACACCCTGTATAGTACAGTGTCACTGAACATAATATTAACTCTAATCTAAAGCAGACCAATGCAGTACAAAACATGAATCATCAAGTCCCCTTTCAGAAACCTCTATAAACGTCATAAAATCATCTGTCGCTGCCGTGTAAGGCCCGGACTCCATCAAAGCGGAGACGAGCGGAGCGGAGAGGAGACGTGCGGACACCGACCAATCACATTAATTTATATCTACATCGTGTTTCTCGCCTCTTCTGTGATTGGTTGAATCTTGCACATCTCCTCTCCGCTCCGCTCGTCTCCGCTTTGGTGGAAACCGGGCCTTAGTGTTTCATACATCATCATCATCATCATCATCATCATCATCATGTACAGCAGTTCACCCACTGCTGGGTATAGGCTTCTCTTTTCTTGTGCCAATCTCCACGGTCCTGTGCCAGCCTCATCCATACATACATACATACCTCCGTTTAATTGCACATATTACCTGATGATCTTAAGCAATGATCGTTTAAAACGAGCAACTAACTCAGTTATAAAACGTGTAATTGAAGTGATTACAGCCACAATTAACATTGAACCGCTCTTCAATTAAAATAACTGTTGATGGTTCAACGCGCATTTATTATCGGTAATGATTTATAGTTAAAATACTGTATTTTTATATGTGTATATGTATATTTTAGTCGTTTCTTTGTGCTGTATCGTGATTGGTATTAAGTTATATCCCTGTTGGGGATTAAACTTAATGGGAATCTAGAACAGTTATTCATATACCTACACATTATCCAAAATAATTTCTCTCCAATTTAATTTCTGAGAAAAATAATTATTCAGCTTCTATAATCATCATCTGCCTAGCCTTTTCCCAACTAAGCTGGGTTTGGCTTCTAGTATAACCGGATGCAGATGAATACCAGTATTTTACATAGAGCAACTGTCTTTCTGCCCTCCACAACCCAGTTCATACTGGGTAATAGGATACCCATTGGTAAGACTGGTTGTCAGACTTTCGGGCCACTTTCGGGCGACAATGCCAGCCGGGACCAATGGTTTACCGTGCTTTCCGATGCACGGAGGAAACTCGGTATGAAATGTGTGGTCACCCATCAACGGACCGTCATAGGCATGCGCGTCTTAACCTGAAGATAGACTAGATTACTTAGTCAAGAACTCCTCTATGATTCAGCTTGTCTATTACCAAGAATTGTTCAACTACCTAAAAGTAATTACAATTAAATTTATTAATAATTTACATAATAATTAATTATCCTTATCACTTGTCAGTCGACGCAACGTTCTAATTCGCACAGTAGCTAATATGCTAGATATGACACTTAATGAACATTGTGCTACGACTTGCGTAAGCGCGCCCGTAGATAGGTACTACAGATATGATGTACTGCTTTATATTTGTGTATGTGTAGCAATCATTGAACGTTAACTTGTCATTACCGTTAAGTTTACAAGTTATAAGCGGGCGGCGGGCGGCGAGGAGCAGGTTACAGGATATTCACTAAATAATTGTAATTTTTAAAAAAGAAATGGGTAGTTTTTAGTGGTAATTAAAATGATCATGAATCACGGGTCAGTCGCAAGAAGTCCAAAAATAGGACAATCAGTCTTACCAAGGAGTATTGTAAAACTGGCAGTAACTGAGTTGTGGCAGTCAAATAGGTAGACATTCCATGTGAAATACTGTTGAACTGCATCAAGTTAGACAAGGGAAATACGACAACATAGTTGAGAAAAAGATAAGTAGATGATGAGGTGCGATTTGCTTTACATATAGCTTTTTGTATAAAAACACATCAACGCCGTCACAATATATTTCGTACACGTTCCAAAATAACCACGCTGGTCTAGACTGATGGATTGATGATCTAGTTTTTATTGCAAAAAAAAATATCTTGCTGATCGATCAATGACGTTAAATCATAGCCAATAAATAAAATCAAATCACTAAATAAACCGATTAACTCCGCTTCTCCTGACAACACGCACCAAACTACAAACTGACCACAACTTAATGACTGCAAGTGAAGCGTAAACCTTATTAATAATTATTATTTCGCTATTAGCGGCCGCCGGATTGGCCCCGATCTCTTATTGATTGCTACACGTTCAACAAAAAACATATTACAAGGAAAATTAATGGAATACAGCTACTTGGTATATTGCTCTCACGGAGATTAAGAGGAATTAAATACTTGGACAGACTGAGAAAGTACTTTGTGAAAATGAAAGTAATGAGTGTACCTACAGTTCTCTTATTGTGAACAGTCGTTAAAAGTGCAAATATTGTAAAAATTTAAAACTCTCAGACTTATGAATAAATTAAGGATTCAAAAATTGAACTGAGTGACTTGAGTTTAACTGACTGAATGCCTCGTTGGTCTAGTGGTCGCCAGTGCGACTGCTGTGCATGAGGTCCTGGGTTTGATTTCCGGGTCGGGCAAAGCGTTGGGTTTATGCATCAGGAATTTCTCAGTAGCAGCCACGATTGATGGCAAAAGGCTCGCCCCCTATTACATGGGACTTAAACGTGACTGGCGAAATGTGGGTGTACTATTAGGTACATCTCTCAGGCGTTATGTTTTGTTCGTAAATTAAAATGAAGCACGTGATAAAGCGTAGTTCTAACAGAGGGTGTTAGGAACCTTCTGATGAAAAGTACCTATTAGGACGGACAAGTCTACCTTGAACCTAGTTTGGTATAAGAGAGATGAGATGAGTGTTAGCATCCTTGTAGTAGAAGTTCATAATAAGTAGAACTAAGCTTAGCTTTCAAAGGACCATTATGACCTGTTCATATACGACTACTCTACCAGTGCTAGATTTACTTAATCACCTAGTTGCACTTATCTAGCACTTTTTTGTACAGTAAGTAAGTGTGAAAAAATATGGCAGACTAATAAAAAAACTATAAAAGACTTAATAAACTATGTGATCAAACGAATCACCACAAAAAAATACTAGTTCAACATTTTTTACTCCAATCTCCTCAATTAGCTCACAAGAAAATGACATGCGAAAAAATCACGGTGATTAAGGTTCAGCACACATTAGCGACGCGACAAATCGCCGCGACTATTAACCGGAGCAGGGGGTGCGATAAGTCGCGCGTGACAAATGACGCGATGGCGACGGCTAATGATGTCGGGCTTTAGTCGCAATGTGCTGGCGTTTGATTACATCTGTTTTAAGGGAATGCGTGAATATTGTAAGAGAGGGAAGAGGTTTGGTTAGATACTGTGGTACCAGGTATACAAGTTTCATTGTTTAGTATACCGGTGTGTGTGTGTGCGTGTGTGTGGTGAATGACCTGAGATTGTATTTCATTGAAAGTAGAGTCGTCATAATCATACCCGTGTAATAATAGTATTCAAGGTGTAAACAGAACCTTCACGAAGCCGACAACCAAGCATTCTGTGCATCAAACTAAGTAAGTGTACGCAAAAATTAGTGCTGGGAAACGACTTTTTTTTGGGTAAAAATGACGTTCTACGGTAGGACTGCATTGAATACTACGGGGGTCGTAAAAGTATATAAAATAAAGTTATAACATTAAACACTTGTATTTAAAAAAAACTTTGAACTAGAAAGTTGGAACTTAAACCCCAATATCTCCGTAACTAGAAGGTTGCCAGGTATGGCCAGGTATAAAAATATCGCAATTACGTGACGGGTAGAACAAGTGCCTTTCGGTTTCGTTAAGGGTACTTTTACACCCATTATTTCTAAACTCTACGAGTCATCATTTCTGACCGAGTTAACAGCTTTATAATTTTCTGTTTATCACGCATATTTAGCGTTCTTATACCATTAAACTACGTAACTCGAGCTTCTACCCAAGCCGTAAGTGTTACAATCTAAAGCTGTCAATTCGGCGTATAAATCAAACATCTCATCTTGAGAGAGGAGTTGCGGAACGTGACCTGCCTTCCAACATACGTAATATAAGAATTATATGCATTTTAATATTTTAGCTCACTGCAGAACATTAAAAAAACTACTAGAATATTACCACAGTTTTGTAAGATAAGACATCAAAGTAGCATTAAACTACTATTTTGGCTGAACGACGCAAACAAGAATTTAAAATTTAGCTCATATTGTTGTTGAAAAGACTTTGTAAATAAGTATAATGAAATAAATGAAAGCTACTTATGAGTTATAAACTTATAATATTTCATAATTAACAATCACTTACAAAAAAGAAATTATAACTATACTTTCGTTATATAAAGCCCACAGTCCACTACGTTAATCCACCCGAATCACCGAGTGCATCAACTTATGAAGCAACAAACGTAATTACACCGCGCACAAAAACATCAATTCATTCAAATTAATTACCTGTATAACAACATGGCGGCTGTTTATTCGACATGGCTACTGAAACACCATTATCCCTATCAAGCCATTACCGAGCTCTCTTGTGAAAAATAATAGTTATTCACATAATTACCGACCCTACCCTGAGCGAACGAGACAGATACACTCCATTCATACGTTAGAGAGAGATAAACGTATTCTCACCGGGCCGTCTTTGAACACTTAAGTAATTGAATGGTACGGAGGGTAAGACGGGTATAAAAGTATGAACGAAAAATGGAAAATAATATTATAAGTAAGGGTATCGTGTGAAGGGGTCGGGAATCGTCGGGAATTGTCGGATTGGTCGTAAAAATCTTTGATGAGCGTATGTTTGGACTGAGGTGTTTACTCGTAGGCTGCCGTTGGCACTAAATATACACTTACGTAGATGACACGTTCTGAAGTTCAGAACACTCTCGTGTAATGTATTTTCAGTAAGTAGGTATGTCATTTTATGTTGTTTTGAAAACAGTGCTTTGCGTCGAGTATGTAAATGAACTGATTATCTTAGCCGAGTTATTTTGTTTGTTAGTGAAACTAACAAAATAAAAATATTTAGAAAAATCACATTAAATACCGTAACATACAGTTTTTTTTATTGAACTTTCCTAATGCACACTTTAAAATTTCTTTTTACTGTGTTTGGCAATGTTTTTCAATCATGCTTCATCAACCAATAAGAGAGACTGACTGAACAGCCATCAAATTCCAATTGAACATTCATCTCATCTCAATTCCTGTCGTAGTAAAACCTAGCTTCATCCAGTCAGCACCATTCTAATTCACTCAACATGACACAACATTAGATACATCTCCATTGAACCTAACTTTCACAAGACAACTACATACAACCATGCGTCAAGACGAACGAAGTCGCGTCATAAACTAAAGCAGCCATCAACTCCGCGAATATAAAACCAAATGGTCCAATGATAATACGTATATATTACTATTGTGTTGTTTTGCCGTCGCATATTTTTTATTGCGACTATGTATCGAGTCGGCCGATTTATTTTTATAACTTTATGTAACGTCGCGATGTCGTAAATGTGGAGCGGGACTTATTTATAGTGTCGATAGTTGTGTTGAATTGTGGTAGTTTTGATTGAGAAGTTTTGATGGAGTTGCTAGTTTGTTTGTTTGGGAGAAAATGGTTTATCTTTTGAGTATTGGATTTTTAAGGGATATTAAAGAAACATAATTATGAACATAACATAACATCACGCCTGTAATCCCCGAAGGTTTAGTAGTTAACAGTACACACACATTTCACCAGTTATGTTTAAGCCTACTGCCATCAACCGGGAGTAAATCCAGACTCCGTGGCTGCTACTGAGAAATTCCTGATGGAAAAACCCAATAACACTTTGGCCGACCTGGGAACTCAGGACCTCGTGTTCAGCAGTGGCGCTTGCAACCACTAGACCAACAAAAAAGTCTGTATCAAATATTAGTGTAGTGAGGATTGTGACTCGTCAGCATTTGCATTGACTACCTTGTTCCATTACAACTTGTTTACTTGTTAATTATATCGATACATCTGCCTGGCCTTTTCCCAACTATGGTGGGGTCGGCTTCCAGTCTAACTGGATGCAGCTGAATACCAGTATTTTACATGGAGCGACTGCCTGTCTGACCTCCACAACCCAGTTACTACTGGGTAATACCCTTTGGTTAAGACTGGTTGTCAGACTGTCGGGTCACTGACTACCTGAAACGACTGTCAAAGATCTTCAATTTACAGCTGGGACCAACAGCTTAACGTGCTTTCCGAGGCACGGAGGAAACTTGGTATCTAATGGGTGGTCACCCATCCACAGATTAACCCAGGCAATCGCGGCTTAACCTGTAGATCGACCCGAGCGGCTGTTATTATTTAGCCACGAGCTCCTCCTAATTAAACCCAGTATAATTTAACATAAAATACAAATATGAATATCGAGACGATAGTTATAGCCTATAATGTTTTCATGTCTAGGTACATTTTAATGGAACTGGTATATTTACGAGCAGACTATGTCGTTAAAGAAGGCTTCTGCCAGCACCGGTATACACAGTAACATGGTCCTACGTATGCCTTAATAGAAGGGATTAATATATAGCCAATAAAGTTGTTGTACTAGTGCTGTAATTATGCCTTAAATCATTACCAGCACAGCTTTCTACAGACACTACTGTTAGTAAATTGCGGCTGAATATCAGTACCTCAGTATTAAACAAACGCTGTTTGACCTCCAGAACTTACTGAACCAAGTGACCTCGTGGGTTTCTGCTCAAGACCCGTCTCGTTAGTTTCTGCTCAAGTTAGATTTCCTGCTAGTTTTATCAAAAATTGGAACAAAAAGACTTGCTCCTTTATGTTGTCAGAATCCCCAGTAAGTCCAAAGTTTTTTGATATCTCATTTTAACCCGCGACGAATACCTACCCAAGCGTTATTCTATACGATTGATTGAACAAGCCATTGTGTGTTCCACCAGCTCTAATACCATAACCCAAACTCCAACAGCACCAAATATCACCGATGTGCCAAAATCAACTAAAATTTTATCCAATTAAGTGCCGTTGTTAACATAACGAGGAGACCTAATTCCAACAGCCATGATACCCTTATAATGATATCGACATCTGCTGCAAATACCCTACCTTCAGGACAATCGACGAGCCTACGGGCTAATCATGAAAACGTATTTATGACCTAATTAAACTCATGTCGACCCGACCGACAAGGACGGCACATATCAACTGCGGCAGGAGCAAAAGAGACAGCCAACTCCCCAGGCCAGTGATTAATGATCGTTATATGGCTGGTTAAGTACCGTGTAATTTGCAAAACGACCCTTAATTACCGTAGAACACGGCTACTAGCGCCGTCTTTGTCGTCTGCAAAGATTCCACGTGCGAGCGAGCGGGACGGAGGGTAGTTCGTGATGCGACTTTAAAGGCGGTATTTAATGAGGCATTATGATGTCGACCGCGCAGATTAGGTCCTCATGGAGATGAAAATTGTTTGCTGTTCTCTTTATATTTGGCTTGGCTGCTGAGCAAACATGAGAATTTAGTACAGATTTAAAGCAAGACCGTCTGTGTTTGGCTTTCAGTCCACTGAATAACCGGGTTTTAAAATTGCGCTAAGTTTAATGCTCTTGCAATGAAACTTTTATTTTTCAAATGTATTTTTGCGTTGTTTTCTTGGACATTTATTTCAGCTCAACTTTTCTCCCTGAAACTACTTCGCTACCGATCTTTGTCTCTATTAAGATCTATCTATTCTATAAGTCTACCCAAATTGTGGATCTACTCTCAACAAAATTTAATAAATAGAACCAGTTCATTATTATTAACCCTACGTTTGTTCTCCCGCAGGTGTGGTTCCAAAACAGAAGAACAAAATGGCGGAAAAAGCACGCAGCAGAGATGGCGACGGCGAAACGTAAGCAAGAGGAGCTCGGGGAGGAGTGCGACGACCAGGAGCAACACGACAACGAGTGCAGCGACGAGGAGGAGGCCAAGAGGCCGCGCCTCGACATCCACCACATGCACCACCAGCTGCCGCACCGGCAGTGATCCCACACCCCGGGCCTGCCCGCCCGAGACATGAACACCCCAGCCACGTACACACACAACGACTCCTACTACCAGGATTTCACCACCTACAAAGAAGAGGAAGCCCCTTGCGACCTGTCCAACTGGCAAGTCCGCCGCTTCGATGACATGACTCGGTCTGGTGACAGTGACAATATAAACAGTGACAGCGTCAGTGTCGATGAGGAGCAACCGATTAACTTCGCGTATTATCACTTTTAACGTGTGTTATTGGACTAAAGGATGTTTTTTGTCGTTAACAGTGTAGCTATTAAAGACTTTTACGAACTATTATTATTAATTATCATTCAATTGATATCTTTTTACAGTCACATTATTTGTTAAAACTTTAAGAAGAGTGTCGTGGATACTGTACGAGTAAGCGCTATGTAAAAACGATTATATTAAAGTAATTTTAGCTTTACATAACTGTAAATATTTATTGTATAAGTAGTCATGTGATAAATTATAAGTAATTTATTGATAATTTTAGATTTTACATGTATTTTGTGAGCATAAACGTGTAAATTGTATGAATCTTGATACCGGTGCCAATTTCCTATGTGTAGTTATATTCGAGTATAAAACTAGATGTTATTTTGTCTTTATATTGTTTTTGCTAGTTTCCGTATATTGCCATAGTAATTATGTAAACTTAAAATAATCTTAGCAAGTTTCAAACTATCCCCGCTCTCCCCTTTCTGATAATTATGAGCTTAATTTTTTACTGCCTTTTTTGTAATTGTCTTGCTATAAAAATTTATAAATTAACTTCTGAACAGAGTGCATCCACCTTATTCAAACTGTATTATTTTGATATTTTAGATACATTAGTATCCTGCAAAAATAATGGCATGTAATTTGTGTTGATGGCATGAACAAGTCATTATGTGTCAGAATAATTTATTCAATATTTTATACCGTTACTTGAAACTTACTGGAAAATCATTTGTTAGAGTTAAGTTGCCGTGCCGTCGGGAAACTGAACTAGGTAACAAGATAAATCTTAATACATACAGGATGTAACAAGACCCTTAACGAAGCCGTCAGCCAGGCATTCTGTACCTACATCAAACCAAGTAACTTTACGCAACAATTATTGCTGGGAAACAACTTTTTTTTTTGGGGTGAAAAATCACGTTTTACGGTAGGACTCAATGTAACGCACTCAAAACATTGTGCTGATTAAAAATATTACATTAAATACATGTATTTTTTTTAAACTTGCGGAAAAGTTGGAACTTAGACCCCCAATATCTTCGTAACTAGAATGTTCCCAGGTATGGTCTAGAACAAAAAAAAAATCACAATGACGGGGAGAACCAGTACGTTCTCGCCGTCATTGCGATCACTTTTGGCTTCGTTAAGGGTCTTGTTACATCCTTTATTTAAATTTTTGTAAAGAAAGTCAGTCATCCAGCTTTTCAAATCAATGTTTCCTTTTTATAGGATAAAAACTGTATTTTGTAATCTTATCAACATTATTTTTCATATTTTAAAATTATCTAAAAGTCAAACCTCTAGGGTACGACAAAAACGTGTACAGATTTCTTCCTTAAGATGATTCTTCAAACGTAACCCGTGGGTTTCTTAGGTTTTCTGCACCAATTATGAAAAATCATTCAGAACATCAATAAAGCTGTCGAAATTATGTTTTCTAGAAGTCATCATAATTTACAGAAAATAGTTTTGTTTGCAGTCAATATATAGAGTGACGTGGTGGTAATTAGTGACCGATACTTAAACAGGTGATTGTACTCATGATAACAAACAACTTTCCCAAAGAAACATTTTTTTATATTCACAATAAAACCTCGGTGCGGGTGCTCAGCCTAACCACTGTTGCACGGTACGTTAATAATTAAACAGAACGGCGTCACGCGGCTAACAGCTGATAGGTCAAAAGCGCGCGCGCGCGACTTTCATATGGCTGGACTGTTGTGTTACAGTGATAACAGTGAATGAGTATAAAAAATAAAATAAGTCTTTGGGATAGTTGTTTGTTATCATGAGTTCAATCACGTGTTTAAGTATCTGTCATTAGTTATCCAAACGTATGCAATGTAAAACGGAACAGCATTTTCCAAAAAATATAAACCTAAGGAATTTTGCAGGCTACCTTGAGGAATCCTTCTTAATATTTGTAAATAATAATATTTGTAACACTATAACATGCCGTCTGAGGCATCGCAATATGTATATTGTACATTTTAACGATAAAAGATGTAAATAGATATTTAAACGAATTTAACTATTGTAACTAAAGTACCAGTAGTGAAGACCACGCGACAGTATTACTTAGTTAAATGTGCAACATTTGTAACTGTTTGGTGACAAATAATGTGACAATTTTGAAATGTAAGTAAACTGTAACAATTTTTATTTCCTCTTCTTCTTTGCATCTCAAATAATAAGAAAATACGTTTCTTTAAAATCTCGACCTATTATTATCTATATATTTTAAAAATACCTAACAATTGAAAATAATGCTGTAAACGTTTTCATAATACCACTTTTGCCGCTGTATCAAACGGAATGTCACCAACAGTTAATAAACTCACAAGAATTGTAACATAAAAAGCGAGTTTGTAACCTCAAATACTGCACATAGAACTCACCTACATCTATACCACTAAAACTATAAGTTTACATAGAGAACGAGCTTCAAAAATAACGAGATTATTTCGCTTATAAATGCACAAAATATGAATAACTGTGAATGTCTGTAAAAGCTTGAAACAATGAGCACTAGAGGACGATGACCTGTCAGTGTCAGTGTCCGGATACAGAAACTGCGTTTAAAGTAATCATGTTTAGATCTAAAAAGCGTGGACATTCTACGTACTGTGGTTGAAATAAACAGTTAGTAAAAATATTATATGTTTTTGATTTTATTTTTATCATCCATCATCACTTGAATGAACTTAGAACTAACTTACATCCTGTTACTAATGATATACTTGTAGGTTACAAAATTATTATTAGTAACCTTAGTCAACAATATTTGAGTAAAAGTTCATTCATTTTGTCTCGCAGTTGACTTAATCCTAGTTTAGCTTAAAAAAGGCTGCACTATTGTTGTATTTTTTGTTTTACTCCGAAAAAATCACTTAATTACAGTAAGGGATCATTTAATCACCAAAAAGTAGCCTTTGTTATATCAGCTGGGGCGCAGATCTATTGGAGATCTTCAAACTAGAAAAATCCTGTATCTAAATCCTCTATCTATGAAAATATGTTTAACAAAGAAATGGTGAAAATGAGTAGTAACCTAAATCAAATGAACTATCTACAGAACAATACTACACCCATGAAACCACAGCTTACATATGTTGTTATGGCTGAAAATCCACGCACCTCGCGATTAGGATGAACACATTACATGAATACATAGTGGGTGTAATGTTGGCGAGAGCCGCGAGAAGTAGCCAGTATTGAATGGCATACAGTCTGTGGAATGAGCTGAAGAGAATATTAAAACGGAATTGTACTGCTTTATGGACTGAAAACGATGTTTTATTAAGAAAAACTTGTTAAATAATTGAAAAGAAAGGTGGAGATATCATGAAGTGTAATCATAACAAAGAAAATACAAGGAAAACCGCACAAAATCTCTACCTCTATTCAAATAATCAGCTATCGCACAACGCAGAGACAGTACGATTACCTCCCCGAACAACATTCTCAGGAAAAATCCATTTCCAACGCAATTCTCTGAAGAAAATCCGCATTTTCTACCAAACAAAGGAAATTCGCGCAATCCTCAATTTTGAACCGTTTCAAATCTGTCAATAAAACATTGTACGCATCGGCGGCGTCCCGTTTATCGAACCGATACGTATGTACCGGTGCCGCTACCCGCTACCAGCCACCGGCTACCAGCCACCAGCCACCAGCCGAACATCGGAAAAACCTTTAGGTAATCGAAGGAGGCGCGAGCGGGCAAAAATCGTGACGCCGCCCGTCTCCATGACAACCAACCAAGACGGTAAACAACCACTTACACAAAATGAAACTTTATCTAAAGTAAAATAGAGTTGCCTTTTGAATGTTGGAGTAGAAGTTGTACTACTTGTGAAGCGGCTTGTAGTTATAAATGTAAAACATCGTTTACTGGCTGTTAGAGCGAGAGATCGGAGGGGGTTGAAAGGGGGGGATTCTTTCATCTGTTGTGGCGAGCCCGCGATAAGGTGCCGCGTCTACCTTTTATTTATGACTACATTTTAAAGCGGGGGTGAGTATGTTACGCAATTCGGCGTGAGATTTGACGGTGGGGTTGTAGATAATGTTGCTACTGATTTTGGTGATAGCACTTCTTTCCAAGTTCGTGAGGGAGGGACTCCCGGTTATGTAGGGACTGGGGTAAATGTACACGACTTTTATGTAACGGAAGAAATAAACAGAGAAAGAATGTGTGCAATACTGAGGTGGCATCGATTTCACTAAACTGTGTTGTGCATTGTTTTGTTTGTACGAGTATGATACAGATGTATTTAATGTAGCTGGAACCAACGAATTGTGACTGTTAGTAGCCACAATTTGGGGTGGATATAGATCCTTTAGTGGAGCAATAAGAATTATATCCATAAATACGTAAGTACCTACACATTATAATCAAACGACCTATCGTCGACCTCACCTCTGTCCTCAGGACTAGATTGAGGTCAAGAGTAGACCCATTTAATATTTATTTATTAATATAGGTTCACCAACAGCTTGTGTGTACACCATATCATAATTATACACAGGTTTTAGTCTTGGACTTACACAGTCGCCAATTATAGGTTAACCAGCATTCACAAAAGTAAGTGATAACATAAGAAAAAAAAAAACAGAAATTAAACGAGTGGCTCTAGATAACCAATTTAGCAGTAACCTCCTTACATTTAAGGATTTACTTAGCTTACGAAATATAATATAAATAAAAACGTTGAAAATTATAGGTTAACCAAATCCAAAACAATGTGCAGAAAAGGCCTACATATGGATGAAGCGTAGGTAAGTACATTAATAGTTACCTATCTAAAGTATAATATTATAATGAGGCTTTGTAAGTTTGAATGTAGGTGTAATCTTCGGAACTACTGAGTAATTCGATTCCAAAAAATCTTGCCTGGAGCAGTCCGTGGATGGGTGACCACATATTACAGCGCCTAAAAAAGCACGTTAAGCTGTTGGTCCCGGCTGCCATTTGTAGATCTTTGACAGTCGTTACAGGTAGTCAGTGGTCCGAAAGTCTAACAACTAGTCTTACCAAGGGGTATCGTATTACCCAGTACTATCTGGGTTGTCGAAGTCAGATAGGCAGTCGCTTCATAAAAATACTGGTACTCAGCTGCACCCATGGGATTTGTGGCGTTACCTATATGTTAGTCATGTAACTTTTATAAGTCAGCATCACGATAATGCTTCGTTTTGATATAACAAAGGCCTGACTCACTTATACAAGGATATGTGAACGAGCTATTGGGAACAATAAAAGTTTTGATAGACCAATCTAAGACAACTTCACTGTATCTACCCAAATAAAGGACTACATCATTGACAGTTGACTTTATATAGACATCCAAATCATAAATCAATTCTGTCAGAAATCTAAACATACATAATTACAACCAAAACATATTTTATGGTCAAATCTAAAACAATAAAGAAACGTCCATCTTACACGTTGACAATACTTTTTAAGAATTTAATACTCAAGTTCACACCTACAATGGATATTAATTACAAGACAAAAGAAGATAAATGTCAAACAACAATATATCAATACCGATGACTATGTCAATATTACATGTTACTGACTTATACGGATAGAGTGAAATATAATAGTTATTGGAAACCGCTGGTCGTACCTTGAATTAATCATGGCGGACTAAAAACATAAGATGTGGAAATTTTGACTGTGTTATAGTCATATTGGTTAATTTCAACAGAAGAGTTTGTAGTTAAATAATAACAGCCACTCGGGTCGATCTTCAGGTTAAACCGCGCTTGCCAGGGTTGGTCTGGGGACGGGTGACCACCCATTGCACACCAACTTTCCTACGTGCCATGATCCCGGCTGTCATTTGTAGATCTTTGGCAGTCTTTACAGGTAGTCAGTGGCCCGAATGTAAGTCAACCAGTCTTGCCAAGGGGTATATCGTATTCCCCAGTATTAAATGAGTTATGGAGGTCAGATAGGCAGTAGCTCCATGTTAAAACACTGGTATTCAGCTGCATCCGGTTAGACTAAACCACAAAGTTGGAAAAAGAGTAGGCAGACGATGGTGATGATGATGACTAACTTCATCAGGTTTTCAAAACACAATCTGGAATCCAAGACCTGGATCGATTCATAAGGAAATCTGGACTACTGCGGGGTTGATGCGTAACAAACTTATAATGAAAATGCCTTTAATTTTGACAATTCATAACATTTACTAAAGCTGGGCAAATAGAGGAAAAATGTATTAGGAATTTATTTCAAAATTCTTCGAATCGGGCCTGACAATAACAAGAGGGTTACACAATTACGATGCGAGTCTATATTGAAAAAAAAATGCACTGAACACGCTTCTAATCAGTGCTTCTTTCATTTCTGTGGAGGCCTGTAACATAATAATTACCTACATTTATATCAATGATCAACCAAAATAAAGCAGTTTGTCCATCACACCAAAACCCACCAAAGACGCCTAATAAAACACACATTTCATTTGATCATTGCCGTTTTAATTGCCAAAACAAAGCCCGTATATCTCCCACCCACAGAACTGAAATAAAACGAGCCAATATGGGTTAACATCGAAACAAAAGCGTGACATAGTCCACACAGTCGTAATAGAACACACGTCAGTCATAAAGATGTACGGCGCGTGGGCATAAAACTTGTGTTTAGTGTGCTAGACCCACTGGCCACACAGAGTCGAAGCCGTATTCTGGATAACGCAGGACAAGTCACTTCGATACCGATTGTCCAATTTGCACTGTCGTTTTGTATAGTACACCATGTTCTTAAAGATTATAAAGGTTACTGATGGCTTTACTCAAAATATCGGCTGATTGAAAACTATAACGTATTTTAAATTGCGTGATAACATTGATACTCCCATTTCAGTGTTACTATTATGCATTAATCGCATCCCGCGAATTCCCGCCGTCATCATCTTAGCACATTCCTGAGGAAAAATATTAGCAGGGTGGTAATGGAGCTGACCGTCCAGAAGGCCGGAGTGGCAATTGCTGTCAAAGTGTCAACTTTCAATAGGTTTCACAAGTAGCTTTTGACAATTTTTGACTTGTCCTTGATTATTATCGCTTATAGAATGTCAGTTGTGTTTGTTATGCCCTCAGGATGAACTGGACAGTCTTACTTTTACCAGAATGAACTCTTTCTTAACCATGATCTCGTCTGATAGAAAGCGATGGGATGAGGATTTATGAGATTTTATCCAAAAAATGATTGACGCATTCATCACCAGAATACCCCTGTCAATTGTGAAATAACTCCCATGATTCCGCGTCGGTGAGTGATAGACGAACGTATTTAATGCATGTCTGCGTTATTTACGTGTACATATATGTCCCACGCACCAATTACTGACCGCAACGACCGCCGCGACCGTAGCGATCCGACTTAAGAACCGATTTATTGAATGACAATAATCGTCAAATGAGTTAAGATCTGTTGCGGTTTTTTATGCTGCGGTAGAGAAGGTTTTGGGAGGTCTGTGGTGATGTGAGGTACGCTGGGAAGTAGGACTACTAAATATATAAATTCGACATGACAAGGTGATTCAGAAGTGAAAATCATATATTTTTCTCCTCTTTAGCTGTTCTTTCTGATTAATTTCATTCATCCAAGACAGTTGAATCGTTCAGGGACTTGTTGAGCTTCATTGCCCCGGTGTCTTTCTGGTTGCGTTGCTGTTTATTAATCAGAGGTTGCAATGATTTAGTAATAAATTAACCATCCATAGTATACCTATGTAGTATCTTGTGTGTGGTAAAAATGAGGCTGAGAAACTGACTAAAGCCAAAATATTGGGCAGCTAGTTTCTTGTCTTTGAGAACCTGTTGCCACCAAGGAGATACTAAGCCAGCTCTAGTACCATAACCAATTCTCAAGTGGCTCACGTAACTTGAGAAAAGAAAGCCCACAATTGGCTTTCAATTCCTAAGAGAAAAAGACGTTTGATCAAAATCAATGAATGTTAATCATGAATCGACACACTCACATCAAGATTTAATAGTAAATAATGTGGCATCAATAAATAAGACATAGTCACATAAATAAGACATGGCTACATAAATAAGACATCAAATAAAGCCCGTTTGAGTGGCACACGTCGGTCAGAGATGTCGTAAACGCAAATCACGTTGAGACAAACGGATCGAGTGACCGAATTGTATAATTACTTGATTCAAAGTAATGATGCTGGTATTTATGACCTGAGGAGAGAGAAGAGATGGATCCCTTTTCTACGATGATCTATCAAAGCTGTGAATCATACAAAGTCATCTAATTCAGTCGCTGTGACCGAAATCACCTAGATAGCATAGTCATCTAAACGTTATTCTGGACAGTCAATATCTACTGGAGTTCGTTCTCACTTCTACGACACAGGTGCTAGATGTCACGAATTCAGTTCTGGGAAGTCCGTTTCCTCATGATGTTTTATGTCATCATTTTCAGAGCATTGACGATTTAACAATTTACAAAAAGTAAAGTGGAGGTACTATTAAATTGAAGTAACTATTTGGAGCACTTTATTCAAGGCGGTGCAAATTCTAGAAATGGCTAATAAGATGATTGTCATTATATCGTACAAAACACTAATTCTCGTTTCAAAACAGTAATTAAAGGCTGAACAAACTTTAACTATTTAAATTATTTAGGCATCTTATGCTAAACTCAGGTTAATTAAGAGTAATCTCCGTAATTGCCATCCAGACATGACTTCTGAGTTATTGCCACCTTTAATTTGACTCTACTGTAAAAAATAATTGATGTATTAATTGGCACAGGGTAATAGTACCAGAGTAAAGATTTCAGTTTAATAGAATGTTTGAAACTAAGGATTTTTTTTAGTTAGCCAGTATTATCACACTCCTGGGCAAAGACCTCCCCACATTCCTTCCACTTCTCACGATGGTGTGCTTTTTCTCACCAATTCGCGAGGATGCCATCCACGACGTCCTGCCATTTTCCGGTCTACTGCGACCCCGTCTACCTTTCTCAGGGCTCCACTATTGCGATATTCGGGCCCACAGCTGTTCAGACATGGCCTGCCCAGTCCCATTTTAGTCTTTATAAGCTACGTCGGCAATTCGCGTTCTGGAGCGCAGTGTTGTTTCTTATTCGGTCAGTTCTTTTACATTCAGTATGCTGCGCTACATCGCTCGTTGGCAAACCTTGTGTAATAAAACCTAAACCTGTTAACCAAAAATGATATTATAAAAAAATAAATAACATACTCGCTCAATAAAACTTTTAGTCTTGTTTGCTTATCACCAATGAAACCAGCGGCAATGGTGTTGGACGGCAACTGCAACCGCAAATATAAGGGGCAAAACCGCTCAATGGGGAAGGACGGTCAAGGCCCACTGTAGATGGCGTGGCCATAGCTAGGTCGCAATCTGAACAATGAGGTCACGCTATTTTCAAATATAAATTGACATTAACAGATTTTCGACCAATGACGATGTTGGGAACCAGCTATGCTAGCGCCATTAGTTTCACAGTTCCCTTTCACATTGCCATACCAGATTGCAGGACACGGCTAGTTTCGTGTCATCATCAGCCTATAGCCTTTTTACATGTGTGTATGTAATTCTATACATACACATGGGAGAAGGCTCGTCCTGCCTCGTTGGTCTGGTGGTCGCAAGCGCGACTGCTGAGCATGAGGTCATGGGTTCGTGTCCAAGGTCGGACAAAGTGTTATTAGGACGACCATGGAATCTGAATTTGTTCTCGGTTGATGGCAATAGGCTCGCCTCACATGACATGGGACTTAAACATAACTGGCGAAAAATGGGTGTGGTACTGATGGGTACACCTCTGCCTAACCCTTCGGGGATTACAGGCGTGATGTTATGATGATGTAATTCTATGAGAACGCTTGCTGTCGCGGTCGCCTTCGTAAGAGCACCGTTATCATCCCGATTGTATTATCAACAAAACTGTTAACCCAAAACAAATGCAGACCGCAAACCCACAAATGTCAAAATTGATTAACACCCCGCACACCACGGGGTCACTATAACCCTTCACTTTTAACTTTTATTCGCCATCAAAAATCAGCAAATTTATTTTTTAAACTCTATAGTGTCCTAATGTTAAGGGTGATAATTCTGGTCATCAATCGACACTAGTGCAGTAAAGTGTTTGACACTAAACGGTTTATGGCACAATAAACCGATGGCCGCAGTTCATTCACTTGGAGACGGACGCGTGAGGAGGAATTTTGTTTAATTAGTTTTAATTTGAGACTTGTGGATGGTAAGGGATTTGTCTGTTTTTAATTTTGAATTAAAATACATAGTTTTCGGCCCACTTGCACCACAACTCAGAGAACACATTTAGCGCTAAAATAATTTAAAACTGGCATAGATATTTACGGTTGGCGCAGTGGCTGAGCGATTGACTGCTGCGCTGCGTGTCGCGGGTTCGATTCCCGCACGGAATAAATATTTGTATGGCCTACAGGTAGTTGTTTCGGGTCTGGCTGTTTGTGCATATGAGTTTAAGTGTTTGTTAAATACAGGAGAAATTCCTAGGGACGGGGCAGCGTTTTTTGAAAAAAATAATTACAAGTACCAAAAGTCCTCTGAGCAAAGAATATCTGATTGATTTACTTCAAATCTGGAAGAAAGATAAGCTAAACCTGACTGCTTCGATGATTATAGTGGTCACAAGAGTCCTGAGCATGAGGTTCAGGGTTAGATCCCCAAAGTCAGAGATCAGCAAAGAAATTAATTCGTGCCAATTACCAGGACATCACGAAAGCGAGGAGGTTCAATTCATCAACACTCAGCAGCAACAATCAGCACACTCGCGGTCATCGCGGTCACAGCACTTACGGCCCGGTCCCCAGCGCGATTGGCGATTTTAATAAAATTAATAACTCCACTGGACGTGGGCTGTAAATGGAGGTATAATTCTTTGAGACACATGTGGAAGGTTTGACTGTCTGTCTGTAATGTCTGAGCCAGGTTCTCCTGTAGAAGGCACGTTACTTATCAAGTCTTCTGTGCATGGGCCTGAAACGTGTGAGTATCAGAGGAGCTAGTTCTAAATAGAATTTTGTTCCTTCTGTGGCTCTTGGTGGTTTGTAATCTTTTTAGTTTTGTTGGATGTCCGACTGCACAATTGTTGCTCAAGTTGTTCTGAGCTTACCTATTGGTGTCAGATTTTGCACACTTTATTATTTATCGATGCATAAGTTGATCCAATCATAGCCAGGCGGGTAGGCACACCTGTAACCTCTGCTCAAGCTAAAAGTTACAGATTTTTTTTGGGTGTTATGAATTATATCTTACTGTTAGCCTGCATCATCCAACACAACACACATAACGTCACGCCTGTAAGCCCCGAAGAGTAAGGTAGAGGTGTATGCTAAAAGTACACCCACATTTATGTTTACGGCCCATGTAATACGAGGGAGCCTATTGCCATCAACCGGGTACAAATCCAGACTCTGTGGCTGCTACCGAAAAATTCCTGATGGAAAAACCCATTAACAATTAGCCCGACCCGGGAATCGAACCATTGCCCTCATGCTCAGCAGTCGCGATTGCGACCACTGGACCATCGAGGCAGTCAAACGCATCATCCAACTGCTGGACAAATACCACTAGTCACTACCATATTATATTTATGAAAAATATATTAACTTCAGCGAGCGAACCCTGGGCACAAACACTACAAGTTATACAGCCATTGAATAATCCCGAGGCGTCGGGATTTAACAACAGCAATACGATACGTATTGTAATTAACAATTTGCAGCGCCCGCCGCGGACCGCTCTATGGAGTCCTAACGAGCGCCTGCATACTACCGCTCACTATACTGCTATATGACGTCATTACTTTAATTAAAACAATCCCAAATGATTGCCTTTTATTGTTCAGTGTTTTGATTTTGCTGTTGACTGTATGAGTCAGTTTGAGTGACTACACATGCAACATGGAGTACCTATGTTGTGTATACGTAACTGAGATACTTCATTCCAGAATGAGCACACTCTTATTGATTGCCGTTAAAACTATATCAATACTAATATTATGTTTGTAAGTTTGTACTATTGATCCAATTCTAAAAATTCTTTCACTGGCAGAAAGCTACATTATTTGTGAGTGCTATAGGCTATAAATTATATTTATATTATCCATATTAGTCAAGCTATCACAAATTTTGCGGAAGAAGTCGCGGGCGAAGTGTTAGTACTCAATATTGAAACAAGAGCTGGTGAGACCAGTGGACAACAGTGCAACACAGCGAGGCAGTGATTGGCTGAAGTTATGAAAAATAGGACTATTCTGTATTCGTACTTGCTTTGCAGTTTACTATAATGTTCTAATATATTAGTGACTTTGTAAGATGATAAATAAACATCAAATCTTATCATGCAACCATGGACTGTCATTTAGTTTAGGGCTTTGAAGGCTTGTTTAGAAGTCCTTACTTTATTTCGGTAATCTTCTTTATCGTGTGGTTAGTGCCTAACCTGGTGTCAGAGTTTTCATGCCGCCCATGGGCCTCTGGCTTGACTTTACATGCCATCGAGAAATATCTCTCAGGCATGCTGGTTTCCTCACAATGATTTCCTTCACCGAAGCTAGTCATAATTATACAATACGCACATTAATCCGAAAAATCAGAGGTGCGTGTCTTCTGTCTTGGGTTCGAACTCAAGACCTATGCTTGGCAGTCCGACGGTCACACCACTAATAGGCTATCACTACACTTTCGGTAATTAAAATTCATCATTCCCTACAAAAATAATCGAGTTTCTAACCTAGTCTGCTCAGGTGTTCACCACACACCAGCATGTCGGACATTTCTGACCGGATCTCGTGTCGGTCCCCGTAACATTCAAGATATCGTAGATGGATAGCGAGTTATTGTCGCCAGTGTATCGACACCTATAATAACCTTGTACACTGCAGTGCAGAATGAACGGAACAACAAAATAACTGTCCTCTTTTTCCATACTTCTCTGATACTACTCCTAGCACCTATCACCTCTTTCACACCATCCAACCATAATTTCTTTGGTCTTGCCTGCACTAATAACCATTCTAAAACATAAATTACTCCGTAAGAATCGTTGCCTTTGAATTGAATCAGGCCGGATCAACGAAATGTGTAATTAATTGTGCTTGCCATGCTTTATGTACATGAGCTACGCCCTAAATTCAGTTACTTACTTAACTAATATCGTGAGAAAAGTGTTTTGGGTATGAATGTGGATGGCTATAAGAGTAGAGGTAGATCAAAGAAATGATGGATGGACTGTGAAGGAAGACATGGGTAGAAAGGAGATGACTGCTGAAATGACGAGTAACACAGAAGTATGGAAGAAGAAAACATGCTGCGCCGATCCCAAATAAATTGGAAAAAGGCAGAAGAATGATGATGATGGTGACTTAACAATCCTAACTCTTAACCCATCATCAGTACAAAAGCAGCATCTATTCCGTGTCCCACTCCCGATGTCCCACAGTGTACCACATCGATCAAAACCCAAGATGTGGTGCCTCCGATAAAGCCGGACGGGACATTAAAACATTTTAAAATGCAATAAATAAATCCCTTAACGACGTTCCGTACGGCCAGCTATTAATCAAGTGCTCACTTCAAGCTACTTTTTATTACATGTAAATGAGTACCTCGTAATGCTGAGGTTTATGCTTAGCGTTGAGATGAGGATGTGTGTGTGGGGGTGAGCAGGACTGCTGGTGGAGATGACAATTGAAGTTAAGCTGTTGTGAGAATGTATCTTCCTTGACTTTAGCTTGACTTCAGAAAGAAACTTAATAATTATTTAACTTGATAAGTGTGTCATGACTTGTATTTATTAATATCGGGTGACTGTTAATTAGTGACCGATACTTAAACTCGTGATTATACTCATGATAACGAACAACTTTCTGAAAGAAATCTTTTTTTTAATATTCCTTCACTTTTATCCCAATAACGCAACAGCCGTATAAAATTCGCGCGCACTATCATCTATTAGCCGCCGTTCTGAGTCTTACTGTGCTCTGCCTACCCACTGTTGCACGGTACGATAGTAATGAGACAGGCTGTCGCCCCGCGGCTAACAGCTGATAGGTCACAGGCGCGCATGCGCAAATTTTTTTTAGGAATGTTGTGTTATTGGAATAAAAGTGAACGAGTAGGTATAAAAAGGAATATTTCTTTGGGAAAGTTGTTTTATCATGAGTATAATCACGTGTTTAAGTATCGATCACTAATTATCAGTCACCATATATACTTCGATATTTATATTGCGGTCTCACACAGAATTAGTTATTTTTGGTTTTAAAACCGTTATTACATCATAGAAGGACTAGGTGAGGACCTATGTGGTACGGCCATTCTACGAAGTGGCCAAAATCCTGTTCGCTCTATATATCTCCTTTTTAAATATAGCTACATTTTAACGATAATGTGTATTTTGCTTTATTTTATGTTATCTATCATGACGTATTTGAATTAATACATAATATCTTTCATTTACGAAGATTTTGCGCGTTTCCTGTAGACCAAATCACGTCCTGTAGACTGTTCGCGACATAGGTTACCGGGTCCAGAGATGTTTTATAAATACTATCTCATATTTTGAAGTGCCTTATGTGAACCTATCATATTGCAAATATAATAAAGTATATTTCCGTGTAATTTAAAAAAATTACCACGTTAACATTTCAAGTTACAAAAGATTCTACGGTGTTCGCAAAAAACTAATCACTCCTGTAGACAAACATGAAAAATCCGGTATTTTTTTAAATATTTTGTATAACAACAATATTTAGTTTTGCTAGCAACAATTAACCACGTAGTTATCATCGACTGTCTGTTATTGCTGGCCGTAAGACGTTATTTCCGAGTTATTAATAAGATTTGAGTCATTCTACAAAGTGTAAAAGTTGGTGCGTCACTTCTAAAATCGCCAAGAAACAGTAAGTTCTTAATTCAAAATTATAATTTTACTATGGTCTTGATAATTAGCGGTAAAATTATCGAACGTGATGGAAGCCACGTTTTATAACTTCAAATGGTCCCCTCGGCATGGTATAAACTATTATTCACACACTTCTGTCGAACTCATTTCTGTCGACAACCTGTCTACAGATGAGGCGTATGCCTGCAGATGTGAGACTCTTGCGAAATATATCTTATTGCTATTTGATAAAGATTAAAATTCATTTTAAGAAAACCTTTGTTGCATAAATAATTTATTTTTTAGCTCAATATATGCGGTTTTTGCTGAGTTTAGTACAGAATACAAATTAGTATACAGATGTGACGTATTTCTACACATTATATGTGGTTTTATGCCATGTATTACTACTGTTTTCTAAAAATGATCAAAATTTTACTTTTAACAGGTCCCGCTTGGTTTACCTGAAGCATTATTCATCTTTAAGTTAATTTTCTGCAAAAAATCTGCAAATTAACATCGGTCTTTAGAAATTAATGACGTTTGCATATAGATTTGATTTGATGCTTTAATTTTTTTTCGATTTTGATCCCAAAAATGGCAGGAAACAAAAAAAATTACTGAAGAAGAAAAGAAGAAGCGCCGTAAAGAACAAAAAAGGAGATTTATACAAAAAAACAGGACAGGAAATATCGGAAGCTGAATTAGAGGAAAGGCGCAGAAAAGACGGGAAAATACCAAAGGAAAAAAGCATCAGGAGAGATCAAGACGGTTAAAGAACAAACTCCAAGAGTACAGCGAAAGATAAGGAAGGGATGACGTGAGCGTGCCAAAAAAATTGCTCATTTTAATATCTACAGAAGTGAAGTCACATCTGTAGACATAATTTATATATTTTTTATTTTGTAACTGTTGGTTATTTTCATGATAATTATAACTTAGTAAGTGAGAAGACACTTCATTTTTTTAAGTTTATAACGTTGATATTTTCTAGAATTGTATTTATTTTCGTTATTTCGTAATATTGTCTATTCTGTCGATAATGGCGTCACATCTGTCGACAGGGAAAAATCTTAAAAGTGCCATAAATGCTAATTTTGTGATTGATGATCTCTAAAACTATTTTTAGATTAAATTAGGGTTAATTTTAATACTTCCTACCTCAATAAAAACACCTGATCATTGAATTTGTTTTTATTTTAAAAAAAATATAGGTTCGTAGAATGGCCGGGTACTGTGGACGACTATTCTTCAAAGGGAGCAGTTTTTGACTGATCGGTATTCCCCTAAAAGCTGGATCTTGGAGTAATTCCATAGATTAAAAGTTCCGGAGCGAATAAAAGGACCACAAGCAAATTGGTCCTTTGATACAAAAAAGAGTAAAACAAAAAATCCTGTATCAATTTTTCAGTACAATTCAGCATCCTAAACAAATCTCGAACCTCGTCAAACCTCCGACACAAGCTGATACATCAGCATCACGTGTAAACGACCTCACATCTTAACATCTAAAGCTCGGCACACACGGACCCAACTTTATTACGAATATCAGTAACAATCCGTCGGGCCGCGTCATTAAACCCCCATCGCCACACAATGGCATAAATAACGACGGATTTATTCCTATATTTATTTATTTATATGTGTTATTTATTTATTACCCGTCCGGTCTGCACTCGGCTTTATAGATTTTTTTATACTTGTCCTCTTGATCGAGATGTATTAAAATGTTTATTGTCTAATCTATTTGGGTATTAAACAAAGTTTTAATTTGGGTAAACATTCTTATTTGATTTCGATAAAGATAACGATTTTGTTAAGGAATGCTTTATTTTTTGGGGTAATAAGATTTAGTTGATGATAATACAATATTAAGCAATTATTATAATAAACCATACAGAGTACAGAATTACAAAAAAAATAGTAAAAACTAAAATTGTCTCTAAAATAAGATCACTATGTCGGAGAACTTACAATAACTCGCAGACAAACAAATACAAGTGTAATTTAATGAGTTGGGTTCCTTTTTTTGTACCGCCACACATCCTAAAGGAATATTTACTTTAAAAACAAAGTTTGTCACCTCGTCAAGGAAGCGAAACCGTAGAACGACCCTAGTATGTTATTATTTACACAATCTTTTACCTTTTTTTCAAGCAATCAAGTTTTCATCGGTTCAATAAAAATATTCAGACGCAATTTCCTATTAAAAACATCGTTTGGTTTTTTACTTCCTCATTTAAAAAACTGTTCACGACCTGCGGGTTTTTCTGGATATTATGTTTTCCCCAATGTATGGGCAATATTGAAGAATATAATACAGAATCATGGCAGAAGAAGACATGCTGCATAGACACCAAATAAATTGGTATAAGGGCAGGAAAATGATGATGAATCTATGGGCAATGGACAGTGCAATGCATATTTACCGCTATTGAAAAAAACTATTACAACCTAAGGAGAGCAACTCTCCTTACGCTGTTATTTTCTAATTGTGTTCCTGACAAAATAATAGAGCTTGTCGTTGAAATACAAGTGACGTTCGACCTTAGGGTGATCAAATAATTATAAGGTCGATTATGCCTACCTACATAAAATAATTGGTACCTGTTTGCTTTAAAAAACAAAATAAAATCCCATTTTTTTTCAGATTTATATCATTACATGTTACACGTATTCAGTTAGTAAATGATAGGATGTATCTCAGATATATTTTCTGTCCTCATAATTTCAAACATAACTTGAAAATATATAAACACTAACCTTAAAATTCAAAAACATTTGTTACAAACAAACAAACTGCCTCACAAATTCACAATGTTATCACAATTAATTTGCTTGCAAGTCCAATGGCACCGTGTTCCTTTCACGGTATTTAGCAGAGGTGTAAAAGAGTTGCCACGCTTAATTGACGAGAACGAATTGCTATAAACTTTGTAGATTATGACGTCTAAGTATACTATGTACTTAGTTAAATTGTATTGTTAGTATACACTACAGTGCATATCAATATAGCGGAGGATCTAATTGGGTGACATTTTCCTACCTTCAGCAGTCGTTTCTGGTTGTCAGAAGCCCAAAAGTCTGACAACCAGTCTTACCAACGGGGGCCGTACGACCCAGTAGCTGTGTTGTGGAGGTCAGATAGGCAGTCGCTCAATGTAAAATACTGGTTAAAATTCAGCTGTATCGATCGACCCCAACATACACAGTTAGTAATAGGATAAGCCGATAAGTGGAATCATTAAATGGAAGTACTTTTGATCTGATGAAATTATACAATGATTAAGATTAACGACAATGTTGCGTTCTTTCTGACTTATTTGTGTTATTTCGTTGTTTGGATGGCCGACACTTTTTATCAGATTGATTTTGATTTTAAAGTAAGAGAACAAAACAATAAAGATGATGACGACGAATATTAAACTTGTACGTAAATCAAATAGCTTTTTGAAATATCTTGTTTTATTTTCTAGGTTTCAAGATAAACACGAATTGAAAGCGAGGAATAATGTTGTACGAGTAATATATCTTGTAATGGAAAAAAAATCGATAAAAATGTTAGTAGTCAACGTGAGTTACGAAAAATATAGTGTTTGGAAATCCTCATGGATGGAGCGGGCTCTCAGACTCTTACTGACTAAAACCACGGTATCCTACAATTAACTTTGGTCGGGGTGCTGGAGCACTTGCGCAGTTCATCGCGCTCCCTCGGCTCTGTTGGCCCGCATGAATACTATCAGCAATTATTAAGAAAAATAATAAAGAAACTAAAACCCCGTCGTCTAAAGTCTGCCCAGAGAACCCAGCCTACCAGCATGTCCCATCAACAATAACGTATAAAGTCAGTTAATTCCAAACGTATCTGCTCATTAAGTCCGTCCGACATCCGGTCGCAACAGAACTCATCATAACTCAGCCGACATCAAAGTTCCAATAAATCTAACATTAATAACTCTATTCGTTTGTTGTTCCAGTTTTACAGCATCCTATAACCAACCGTAACTTGTAAGTGATAAGGTTTGTTATTGAGTGGGTGATGGTGGGTATTTTAATCCCTAGCAATAAAAAGGTGTGGTATAAAACGGTAGCCAACAGGATTACCTATAGGTTTTGTATCAAAGTAGCGACGACGGGTTGATTTTAGGGATGTGCTGGTGTTTGTCGGTAAATGAGGTTGGGTTTCAGTTATTTCAATCGGTCTAAATCTTGTTATTCATATTTTGTGTTGATATTCTGTGTGAAGCATGATATGGCAAGAAAGGAGGTGTCTGATGAGATGACAAGTAATAGAGAAGTATGGAAGAAGAAGGCATGCTGCGCTGACCCCAGATAAATTGGCATGGGCAGGAGAATGATGATGATCATCAAATTAATGTATGTGAAGATATAGATTCAATAAATGAGATATTTGAAGTAACTGAAATCTAACTTACATCTTAACTTTTACTTTTAACTTTGTTATTCGGCTATAATCAATGAGGTCCTTATTATTCTTAATTAATTGATGTCGTTTAACACTTACCCGTTTATGTAAAAAGCCCGCAATTGCTTACATTGTCTCGGGGTAACTAAGAACTGAGATGAATCCTAGTATGAGGAATAACGCAGTTCTTTTAGTTTCTAGGTTTCTAGCATCTCATGTTATCGACTTATACAAACCCAAAATCCGTCTCAATCTCTCGACACATTTAAGATCGATAGACGGAGTCCCACCACTAGCCACTAATATTAATTATAAATGATTCAGGCGTCATTAGCGGTGGCAAAGATCTGGACGATACAAAGACTAGCGCCATCCCTCTCGCTCGCGATACAAAGACTATCGCTTTCTCGCTCGCATTCACAGGTTATATGAGACCATGTTTATTGTAACGTGAGAACAGACTGACACTTGTGTTATTTGGGATGACCAGGTCCCTCACTACAGGTTGGGGACCCATCCATCAGTACAATGTTTTGAGTGCGTTACATTGAGTCCTACCATAATAGGTGAATTTTCACCCCCAAAAAAAGTTGTTTCCCACCAATAATTTTTGCGTATAGATACTTAGTTTGATGTACAGAATGCTTGATTGACGGCTTCGTGAAGGATCCGTTTACACCATGTATACATAAGGGAATAACTTTCATTGAGTTTTACAGATAAACACCAAAAATTGCTTCATGATATAATTGTCATGACTTGCAATCTTCACAATAAGGTAGTCAGATCGGTAAGGCCCATGATGTTACAATCCATGAAAATAAAAAAAAACCTTAAAACTTAAAATCTGGATTTCATGGTCTATTTGGATTCTAAACATTCAATAAGATAACTGCATTCTTGAGACTTAACTCAGTAAGATCAAACTTAATAGAAGCTATCAATGTTCTTATTTCAATTTCAAATTTTGTTTTAAATGTCAAACTTCAAATAATTAATTTTTAGTACTTGTTTACCTACTTCCAATTTTATCTCTAGAATCGTGACTTAAATTGCTATAAATAAATGTTATATCTAAGCCGGAGAGGTGATCTGTACCTCAGGACCTTCCTACTTCAGACACCTTTCTCTATATAAGATTGTGCATATACCAGCGCCTGTAATTTCTGATGTTGAGATAAATAAAGATTTATTTATTTATTTATAGATAGGAGAACCAACAGCTATGACAAATGAATAACAATTATATAGGCAACACAGAGCCAATTACAGGTTCTCACGAGTAAACACAGAAAAGATAGTAGAGATCTTAGGATCACTAGTAAACAAGCACGATACAAATAAAATAAGAGTAACTATAATAAGATACAATAAGCACTATAAACACTCAGACACCAGGTTAAGCATTAATGACACGGGGTATGATTGTGATTAATGTTCACCAATTAGAGAATATTACTGCAGTCTTTGATGCACTGTAAAGTTATCTTCTAATTGTATTGACGAGTTCACCTGAACTCAGTCCCAACCCTCGTTCAGCCGCTTAACTTAACACCGATACATTAAGCCCTATTATTAAAACTTTACAGAACCCGACTTCACACCGCTCAGAGTAATTTAATTTTTTTCTTCATACTAATAACATAAACTTATTAACTGCAATAGCAATAAAAACCCATGAATGGGGCTATAGAAACGGCTGGATCCCACAAAATCCTCCCCCTATACAAGGCTGCGTGTGCGCATCCATTCACGTTGTTTTTTCTGCGCGTTTACCTGCAACTTCCTTCCTACAACGATCCATTACCATGAATGACATTCCGAAGGTCTGACAGTTAAATGGATACCCTGACACTTATGTTGTGATACATTATAAACACTGAATTAAAATTCTACCTAATCAACTAAGGAATAAAGTTAAAACTCACTTGAAGGACCAATTTTCGATTGATGAAGTAACTACGTTAGATTTCCACTTAACCAAACCACTCGTTTTTCTTCTTAACCTATAAATAAAGTTCAATTTTGTATGTATTTTCATTTTCTAACAGAAAAAGGTGGTTTTTATTTTTCCTAGCGCGTAAACGATACGTACGCTCGACGTAAACTCCTGCGCATTGTTGAGAGGTGCCACACTGTCTGGCGAGACGGTTTTTGTTCAAATTTAGAACGCGTTTTTTAGACGGTTTTAACTTGCAGCTAATGATACTTGACGTTGACGATATGGAGTCAAGTTGGTTCAGTAATTATGAAGAAAATAAATGGTTACAATCTTGGATAAATGTTATTATGGAAGCTGGCTAATGATCTTGATGAGTGATATGATGAAGGACTGGATGTTATGTTTATTTTTTAGTATTAAATAAGAGTACCTGTTATAAATTATCTCGCCTTGACTTGAAAGACTAAAACTTTAACAAAATTTCGTTCTTTGAAGTTTAAGGTTAGTAAGAACTCTCATGTCTAAATGAAATGTTTTATCAGTATGTTGAGTTAGTTTTCTTAAATCATAACAACCAACCTTTGTTTTTTTTTTTAATTTAAGAACTGTATTTTTAAATAAACAATATAAGTTTACAGACCTAACACTCTAGCACTAAATTAAATTCCGTTTCCCCACCTATAACAGACACTTTTAATTAAATAAATCACTTTAACAAAATCTATTACATCTACAATAGATAAACTATTTGTGTCCGATCTGCCCCAACAATTAGCTGTCACATTACGTGCGACATCAAATACATTAATCCGGTCAAAGCCAATAATTCCTAAGAAGTATCGGTAACTGTCGAAGTGACGAATAAAGTCAGACACAATGGAAGTTGTCGATTGTTGCAAATAAACTATTTCCTATGCGTGCGGCAGCTGTTTGGAAGATCTCGGAGTTTTTTGAAAAAGCCCACGTCTTATTTAAAATTAGTTCTGATTGTTTCTTAAAGCGGTATCTTAATTGGTTAGTAAGAAGAAACTAAATAGGCAATATGTTGTTGTCAGCCATTTTTGTCCTGAGAAAAAAAAAACGCTTTACAAGTTTATTATTTGTAAAAAAAAACTGTTGCTCACGACAGCTCATTCTCAAATTGCGAATACTTAGTGGCTTTCGCAGCACTGAAACCAGTTTCTAAAGTACCAAAGTACCTACTAATAATGTTACAGCCACTTTCCGTTAGTAAGTTTGCCAAAGGTCCAGATTCCCAACCCCGTCACAAGCACCGGTAACAACGGCGACACTTCCACAAAGCAACCGGAGCGGAAACACGTCACACAAAGCAGCAATCAAAGAGTCACGTTTTTTCTACCCCTGCCCTGCCCACCCCTGTTATATTAGTCAATAGCTTCAAGAGTCCATTCTTACTACTTAAATGTCGCGTAAAATTATTGTTCCGCTTTTTTTTCGGCGAAACTGGGATTTTGGATAATTGTATGGAAGTGCGTTATGATTGCAACATACGACTTTTGGTCGAAAAAAATGTTTTTGTGCAGATGAGATTAATTTGGGCAAACATACACCCTATTTATTTTTAATTATATTAAGTTTTTTCAAAGATTAGGGCAGATGATGAAATAAATACCTACCTACTTGGTTGAAATATATATTACTTACCTACTTGGTTGCTTTATCAGATTAACAAGAGCATTAATAAAGAAAGAAAGAAAAAGTATTTAGGTATTTGACTCGGACAGGACTAAACAAAACTAAGGAAAAAGGAAACAACAAAAAAAAAATCAAAATAAGGCAAACATTACACTGGTCGAACTTTAACTAAATTGGTCCAGTACGAGGCCAAAAGGCTCCGATCTCAGTATGGTGAGGAACATTTAAAAAAGTCACAGTGAATGCAGTAAATGCCAAAGGGGTATGATTAAGTTGCGCTGTTGAACCTAGTTTACTTGTGTAATGAACATTCTTATACCTATGGTTACTATACACCCTGCGCAGATTATAACTCTACCTACCCTAAAACACCTATTCATAATCAGACAGTTACTTATTTCCACTTCTAAATAAAGACACTATCAAATAAGTAAACGAGTAAATGTAATTAGCAGGTCCGTCCGCGGAAACTAAAGGTCGCGACACATCGCATATGTCGGCGACGTATCTCGCATGCACTGTGACAGTGACAGCTTGTTGACGTTCAGCATCCTAACACAACACGGATGTCGTGACAGCATCCACGCTAATGTTACGAGCGGTTTTTGTTGAGATGAGGTGTCGCTTGATTTTAATTGAAAGATTTTGAATTGTGGATTCTCTTCGTTGATCTGAAATCATCATTAGCATTTGTAAACGCGAAACATGTTTTACACATTCACATAATCACATAACAGGTATGAATCTGCTAGACATGGTGGATTCAGTAATTAACCGTATCTTAACACAGAATCCCTATCTGAACAGTTTAGTTTCGATGGATGAATTCTGTGTGACTGTCTAATTGGTCTAGTGGTGGCAATCGCGACTGCTGAGCATGAGGTCCTGGGTTCAATTCCCGGCTCGGGCAAATTGTTATTGGGTTTTTCCATCAGGAATTTCTCAGTAGCAGCCGATAGCAGATTTGTGCCCGGGTTATGGCAACAGGCTCACCCCCTATTGCAAGGGATTTAAACATAACTGGTGAAATGTGGGTGTACTACCTAGGTACATCTCTGCCTAATTATGTTGTATTATGAAAACCAGAATCTTTTGACGCTCGAATAAAAAAGTAAAAAAATCGGTAAACATTAATTTTGAAAATGTTTTGTGAAATGTATTGAAACAAACAAAAGGCCCTTAGTATAAGTGGTTAATTTTGGCCAAGCGCTCAAAGATACAGCTGCACAGTTTTTTATGTCTTGTAAATGCACCTAACATAAACAAAACAGTAAAGAGTAAAGTTCCGACAGGCACCTTGATCTTGACATCACAACTTTTCACAATAAGAATAATTATTTCACATTAGCCCTAATATAAAACGTATGCCCGAACGATTTCCTCTTATTTTTAAAACCTTAGAAAGTTCGTTAGTTAATTGGCCATATAATACGAAGCTCGTGGTCAGCACATAAGTCCCTCGGGCCTGCAGCAGTCTGTGTACAGGGTGTCAATAAACTCGCCTCGGCGTTTAATACACCGCGGACAAAAGCTACGGGACTCTTTTATTTTTCATACGCCTAGGGGCCCGTGAGCTTACGGACGATTTGAGATATTTTATATTTATTGAAGGAATCGGGTTGTTTTAAAGCGGATTGTTTTGGAGTAATTCTGTAACGGTTTTCCTTTGAAAAACGGCGGAATAATGCTTCTACGAGCTTCCTTTCAATGTGAAATCAGATACTTATTAATCAGGGGGCATAATATTTATTTACTTTTGACCAGCAGTGAGCTGTCAATTAGAGTCGAATGGAAACCGTACCGAATAAAGACATTCAAATATTTCCGAGCAATAGACGGGACAAGACGAAGAAAATCGTAATCCAAAACTTGTTACTACTTAGTAACAAGTCGCTCTGTCTAGTGTCATACGTTCGCTTTTCAGGTAACATTCGTGTGTCAAAATTGAAAATATTCAGGATGAAAATTATTGTATGACAATATTCCCAATGTCCGCTCTATATGTGTTTTAAATCTCTTTGGTACCGAAGGAACAATTTGTTCGCAGATAATCCCTGGAAGAAGGTGTGTAGGCAGAGGTGTCTTTAAGGCATCAAAATTTCGTGAGGTTTAAGATCCATATTGGTGAGGGCGAGCCTGTTGTCATCAACCGGGATCACCGATAGACTCCATGGCTACTGCTGAAAAATTCTTAATGGAAAAACCCAATAACACATTGCTGGATAATTCTAATTAAACCCAGAATAGTAGCACTTGCGACCGCTAGATCAACGACGTGGCCATTTTTTTTAGTACCAAAAAAGCTGAGCTGGCTAGGCGTACCAATTTCTATAAAAAACTTATTAATTAACTTACCTACGGAACCACCCATTCTCCCCGCCTACCGAATTCTCCGTCAATACCAGTAGCCGACAATAGATGCTCATTTATCAGACTCAACTTAGCCCTTTTTCTTTTTACCTCGCTCGGCGTCGAACTCGCTACCTGATCACTGGCGACCGCTACTTATGCTCCGAATTAATGACCACTATATACCCTTTGTGAGGTTAAGTCGTGTATGATAAGGTCGGGGAAATGATGGGTGGCAGTTATTATCTTTAATTAATGAGAGATTTTAGTTTATGTGAAATTCATTGTTAAGTTTGGGGGGACTGACTCTACCTTTCTTTGTTGGGGGATTGGTGATGGTGGTGCTTAAAATGATTTGGACATGATGTGAGAGCTTTCAGATTGAACCTCATCTAGCAGCATGGAATCGCACTTTTCTATTCAGCTATCCTTTTTTGTCGCTCAGAACCGTCATTTGCTAGAGCGAGAAAGAGCATGCTGCCGACCGCATTTTCGATACTACCGCGTGCGATAACATTCCTGCTTTGTTTCTCGTTAGAGCGTTCTTCTGAGGGACAGAAAAGGATAAAGTATAGCAAAAGTGCCATTTCGTGCTGCTAAATGAGGTTCGACCCTTAGGAACCTATGATCTATCTTTCTGGAAGCAAGCAAGAGTACAGAGTTACTGAAAGAAATATAACAACGTAGTGAGACCAAGAATTTAATAAAAGCTAAAAATCGTTCGTTTACCAATTCATAGCCGAAAAAATAATACCTGTATCGCATTACTGAATAAGAGATTTGAGATAAAACATGCAGGCACTTTTATTTAAGTTTTTATTTCTATAAATAATTAAAACAACTTAAAAATATTTACATATTTTTTTTTATTATATTAATAAGTAGCCTACTGAAAGGCAGCAACCGGGAAGAAAATACAAAATACTCAAAATGCAATTTCTCTAGATTGAATAAAAAAAATACAGAAGTTTGAAGTGCTCCCCATCCAATGGTATTGGGAAGTTCTCTTTTGCCATCATCATGAACTCTTTCTTTGTTTTTAATATCACCTCATTTTGAGTCCTACATTTTTAATTTGACCTAGATGTGTCACTAACGTTTATTCATCTTACTAATATTATAAAGAGGAAAGATTTGTATTTTTGTGTGTATGTATGTTTGTAATGAATAAACTCAAAAACTACTGCGCCGATTTCAACATTTTTTTCACCATTAGAAAGCTACATTATCCCTGAGTAATGTCCACCCGTGCAAAGCCGGGACGGGCCGCTAGTTGGAAATATAATAGTATCGTTTTAAGCACTTTTGTTGTTCACTGAAGAATCAGTATTATTTGGTCTTTCCGAGGTGGTCACAAGTGGTGGAGTTTCATCATTTTGTCGAAGTGCCCCTAAGTCTTTTATGTATTCTATCTGATGGGAATGTAATTACGGCACTGGGACTGTCAACGGAATCGGAATCATTATTCTTTTTTAATAGTTTTCAGGTCCTGCTCTAGCAATAGGGAGTACTTTTAGATTTTTGCTGTCCATAAGTCTTCCATTAGATCGTCTGGATGGACTGTTAGATCGTTTGAGTGGACTGTTTTTATGACTTTCTAACCTAACTCCTTCACTGAAGTCATCTTAGGGTTGTCTGAAATAATTGGGATGTTTCTTTATGTTTCTGTTTCTCAAAATCGGATGTAAGTAGAAAGGATCCGGTATACGGAGAGCTGACTTTTTACTAGAAGGCTTGTCCTGATTTGCCTTGCCGTTCCAGGGTAATTCGAGTTTCAGCTCGTCTTCGGGTTCTTTGTCTTGACGACTGTCTGTTTGGTTTCTAAGTGATTTTGATTTATCAGTTTTATTTTCATCAGGACTTAGATCGTCATTCCAGGGAAATTCAAGATGTAGTGTGTCAGTAGTATCTTTAACGTTATCTTCTTGATCACGGCTCCTTAACTGTTTGCTTTTATTATTATCAGGGGTCAATTGATCATTCCAAGGATATTCAAGATGCAATACATCAGTACTAACTTTTTTGTCAACAGATTGTTTACTACTTTTGTCATTCCATGGATATTCGAGATGTAAAGTATCCGTAGTATCTTTTGCTTTATCTTTTTGTTTAGGACTTCTCAAGTTTGATTTTGATTTACCCCTTGTATTACTATCAGGGTTCAGAACATCGATCCAAGGAAATGGAGGGTCGGTAGAATCCTTGATTTTATCATCTTGTTCACCATTTCTTAACTGTGTTAGTGATCGGAGTAAACTAGTTTTGTTTTTACTAGGACTGAGAACGTCAGTCCAATGATATTCAAGTTGTAATATTTCAGTAGAATCATTAGATTTATCTTTTTTTTCACCGTTCCTTAACTGTGTTTGCGATCTAAGACCTTTCGTTTTGTTTTCAGGACTTAGTACGTTAATCCAAGGGTATTCAAGATTCAGTAAATCATTATTCTTGGATTCATTTTCATCAGAACTCCTGAGCATCGATGATTTAATACTCAAATTATCCCGATTTGTTAAACCTAAGACTGATAAATCACTTGATAAGTTGTCATCATGGTCTTCTTCTCTGGCGTCAAACAAAGTGTCAAGACTAAATTCATCAGAGAAATCATCTTTCCTATTATTATTTTGATTCCAATTTTTCCTAGAGTTAGGGAGTTTTTTGCGGTTGCCTTCATGATAAGGCGCTAGAGTCTTAGCAGTGTCTTCATCAAATTGCTTTTTAAGGGCTGCTCTGTTGTTCCCGTAACGTCTTAGATTATTTTTGCTACTACGATAGCTAGGTACACTGTACCTACGAATTGGTAATTCCTCTGAACTACCAATTTTTAGAATATCTAAGCTTCCTAAACGTAAATCGGAAGTATTGCTAAGATCATCTTCTTCAACACTAAGCCTATTTTCTCTTCGACTGTACTTGTTACTTGATGGTCCAGTCCTTCTCAAGCTTACTGGTACAAGGTTCAATTCGTCTAATGTCTCAGAAAGTGATTCAGACAAATCAGAAGCGATACCTTGATCAAGAGTTAGTTTATCATTAGGTGACAGCGAAAGTCTAAGAAAATTCCTAGAATTACTTTTTCTATTGTTAAGTTCATTCTGGTCTTGGCTTCTCAGCAATGGTGATTCGAGATTCGAGTCTTCCAAGCTTGATAAGCGTAAAAATGTTAGTTTTCCAGTCTTATCGTCATCGGGCAACGATTCATCATATAATGACGATCTTGAATTGTCATTACTTTTTCTGTTAAATGTTCGAGTTAGCGGACTATCATTTGTTAATTTACGACTTTTTAAACCGCCCACACTTAAATTATAATGGTTACTAATTTCTTTGCGATAGTTTCGTCTCTTGTTCTGAGAATTTGGATTATGGACAGCATCATCGTCAGCATCTAATTTATCACTGGGAGACTCATCAGAGCTCAAGCTGTTGTCTTTCCTATAATATTTACGATTTTGACCTCTTCTGTTAAATGATTTTTCGATAAGTGATAAGAGTGAGTAAGCTTCTTCTCGAGAGGCCTCCTCAGGGTTACTACCTTCTAAAGATGGAACTTTAAGGCTTGAGTCGTCGTTTTTCTTTCGAGTTTGTCCCTGTCCAAGATCAGTAGGTCCACGTGCTGAGTATGGTCGCCTGTAGTTCGGGTATGTGCGGCGTGATGAGGAAGGAGATGATTGAATGCTTTCAGCATAATTGTTTGAGTTTATTCTACCTACAGGTGCAGTTTCAAGACTTAGATCATTTTCTGATCTAGCGCTATATCTCAGTTCATCATTCCGCCTCTGATATGGGTACTGTACTGGTCGATACGATCTTAGAAAACTGTAGTCTTCAATTCTGTCGTATTCAGGTTTTAGCATTTCATTGCTGGCTGATGATCCTCTTGAAAGCAAGTGACTGTCAGAGTTCGCTAGTCTTCGTGTTTGTTCGGGATTTCCGGAACGTGCTATCGGAATCAATGGGCTGCTGCTATAAGCACGATTGTTCAGCGCGGCGTTAAATCCAATTTGTATAACCTGTAAACATAATGCAAAATAAATTAAAGAATGTTCGCAATTACATGGACTATGTTGTATTTTCAAAATCAAATTAAATGCTTTTGACGTAACTTAATGTTGTGAGTTTGAAATTAAATTAATTTGCTGTTTAGTGTTTTAATTAATCTTTGGTTAAATCACGCTTCAAATGTAGAGTGTAAACATGTTTGAATTAACCACATTAAGTCATCGTATAAGTTTTGTTCGAAAATCCACCAAACCTCAAATAAATGTCAGGCTTTGCTAGTTGTTTGAAACACGCACAAGCGCAACGAAACGTACCTAAACACCGATAATTGGTTATGTCGTGCAAATTGATTCGAAACAATAGTTCGATCTTCATAAGCATGTATTCCTACGGACGTTCTATAAAGAGTAAACGGACTTCATATCAAATAACAAGTCTAAAGATATATAGTTAGACGAAATAAAACTAACGTCACCCGAAGAAACTAACTTTAGAAGTACTCGTAAATAAAATAAAAGCATGATAAGTCCAGGGTGAACGGAACAAAATAACGTATTGCGCCGATCCCAAGTAACATGAGACAAGGGCAGGAAGATGGTGATGATGATGATAAGTCCAGAGTCCCTATACAAGTTGCGAATTCCGTTTCTTACAACGACTCATATGCAATTTATGTCAAACAAACACATTTTTTTTCGTCGTTCTTGTGTGTCAAATATCACTTCGGTGGGCAAGCCCTGGGTAGACCATCTAGTGCTTGCCTAGACTCTGGTCTGACGGATTTAGAGATGAAAGGAAGGATAAATTAAATCGAAAGATGGTTATTTTAAGAAACTAATAAAATTCTCGTAGTTTACTACTAAACGAATATTATGAAGAAGTAAAGTTTGTAAGTTTGAATGTTGGGGGTAATCTTTTAAACTACTGATGTGGTTCCGACAATTCTTTCACTAATGGGAAGCTACGTCATGCCCGAGTATCATAGGCTATATTTAAATGTGCCTTTGGGATAATTTCCGAGCATAACAGGAGCGAAGCCACGGACAAAAGCTAGTAAACAATAAATAAAAAACACTCGAAAAGGAAATATTTCATAGGTTTGAAGCAACAGAAGGTTGAAATTTAAGAGAACTGCAATTTTCAAAATATGTGAAACTAGATGTCTTGCTTTGATACGATTTAAAAGAGTCTTATTTTTTAGAGTTAATTTAGATAAAATAATAAAATTAATGTCTTACCAAAACAAACAAAGGTATTTCCAACATTTTCTTTCAATATTTAAAACATAATCCACATAAGTGTGTACATTCGAGCGCACTCCACGAATGCAGCACGACACAAAAAATTTTTCAGCACAGCAAAAAAACGAATATCTATATAATAAGTACTGTGTTCTGCATGTAACGGAAATTAAAACATGCCATGCTAAACTGATTATTTGTTCTATAATAACGTATTATTAGTTAAGTATGAATTTTTGTGTAGATTTTTGGCAATGTGACGGGGAGAACGGATATATGGTATTACATAATTATTAACATAATTATCTACACTAATATTATAAAGAGGAAAACTTTGTTTGTTTGTTTGTAATGAATAGGCTCAAAAACTACTGGACCGATTTTAAAAATTCTTTCACCATTCGAAAGCTACATTATCCACGAGTAACATAGGCTAAATTTTATTTTGGAAAAAATAGGGTTCCGTAAGATATTTGGGTTTTTCGGACACAAGGTGTAAAAAATCAACCAGAAAAGTTACTTATTTTGCGTACGCTGCCTAAACTATAAAAGATAGAACCATAAAATGTTCTAATTAATTGTAGATCTTATAAATATCTACAAAAAAGTCCGCGACACACTATACCTATCTATGTCGACTCAGGCACAACAACCATTTTTTTATCTTGAATTTTTTTTGGACTACATTTAAACGCATTTATTTTACTCATGCTATAATCCTTATCAATTATTTCATCACTAAGTACAGTTTATGCAGATAATATTTGGTCTTTGAATGATTAAAATTGGTCGTTTGGTTTTGAAGTTATGGCGAAATTAAAATATTAGGATTTCTGCTGCACGGCCCGTTGCGAAGTGGGCGTCACCAAGGAGGTGCGCGTGCGGGAGGGGAAAACCAAAAGGAGCGGAGCAGCAATGAAAACTGTTGCAAAAACGGGGAAAATTGTATTTTTAATAATTTTACGCGGACGAAGGTCGCGGGGAACATGTATTATATACTTAATACCTAGTAGTTACAATAAGTGTGAATTATGCCAGTAACGTGGTGACTATCGCACTATGCATGGTTGAACGCTTACTTATACCTCGTTATGACGACGTAATCGGTAATTTTATATACTAAAAGTAATTTAAAAATTTCATTTGACAAGCAATAATTGGCAAAAACACATTTCAACATTTTACAACAACAAGTTTGGCAAATAATCCATTAAAAAAATATTTACCCGATAAAATTATATTTGATAACGTATATTTTGACAAACAATTAAACTCATTAAGTTGGCAAAATGGTAATTTAAATTAATAAAGTACCAAAAACTTAGGATTCAAGAGCGAGCGAAGCGAGCTCGGGACTCTTGGCGCCCCGACTTGGACAGGTTAGGGTCGAAGGGGATGGCGGGCGCCATCCATTTGCAAAGAAAATCATTTGCCAAATGAATGCATGTAAAGTGAGTATTTATAAAATAAAGCATCTGCAGAATAAGTAACATAACGGTAAGCCTGTTTCCCCGAAGGGTTTGGCAGAGGTTTATGCACAGCCACAACTCGCCAGTTACGATTAAGAACTAAGTAAAAGGGGTTGACATCAATTGAATCTAAACTCTAATATTTTTTTCGGGTTCGTGCCTTACCTGGTGTCAGAGACTTTATACCGCCCATAGGCCTTTGACTTGGCTTGGCTTGGACGAATATCTCTCCGGCACGCTGGTTAGGTTTCCACACGATGGGGTGTGCAAGAAAGGAGCCTCCCCGAGTGGCGTTAAAAATAATTCGTACTGCGATTCCAAACGCCCGGCGCACCCTGGACAGCTAGCACTCGGTAACGCAGAGTCTAGCTGACTAATCCTTTCACCACGATGACTCAAACTCAAACCCACGATGATTTCCTTCACCGAAATAGCTGATAATTATACAAAACACACATGTATCCGAATATCTCCGGAACTAAGGGGTGAGATATTCCTGATGGAAAAACCCAATAACAACTTACTTTGGGGACGAAAGGGATCTTATGCTCAGCAGAACGAAGCAACGAAGGTGAAGCGCAATCCTGAGACGCTACAACAGCATAACCAGGGAGTGAAGCTGTACCTTAGCAGGTACCGGTGGCGAAGGTTCTATACAACTCAATTCCTACCGGCTTCCCTTTGAAAAATGGCACCGTCAGTATTCTATAGACAAATAAAATAATCACATTAAAGATAATGTACTCCGGCTTACCTCTTACAAAATTGACCCTTCGCTACTGGCAGGTACCACGTTAACTTCAACGCAGCCCTATGTAGATAATATCCTAGGTACTTAGGTTTTATCTTTTAGTTTAGTTTATAAAACATACATAATTGTGTGATGCTGAGGAGTTTGTGCCGTCACCTATTTCAGGTTAAACACGGCGGGCGTTTGGGGAACCGTCTTATATAACTTTGACGTTCAAGAGCTGATTCTCACCCTAATTTCAATAATGACATTTCATTTTGTTCTTGGTTCTTACCGATACGAGAAAAAAGATCTAACTCACTTGATACCGTCGCCTGCGGCAAGTTCTATGACCAGCTAAACAGAGGCATTATATTTTAATTTAGTTCAAGTGGGTCGTTTCGTGGTGTGTATAAAACTAAGCTGGTATAAAGTACGACTCCTGCGCAGGTATTAAAGCGCCCAGGTTTTAAATAAAGTGCGTTTACATGCGGACGAGTTACTTCATGTGAGCAGATAGGTAAGTTGAGTTAAAACCATGGTAAGTATAGAAATATGAATTATTTCAGTATTTATATGAAGATGTAGGGTCATATTCTTGTTTTCATTTTTCGTCATTTCCACAATAAAATACGTATAATAGAATAGAATAGAGTAGAATAGAATAGAGTAGAATAGAAAGTTTTTACTTCAGGCCAGAGTCTATAGGGTAAGTAACAATTTTTACTTAACTTCTAGTGTTAGCAGGTTACAGACACAGATGAAAATATACAATTAAAATTCAGCGTGGAGCCGCCGCAAATACATTTGATAAGACCGATCACCGATCTGATCATATGACATCGAATAGGTAAAGACGACGGGGTAAATCGTTGAGATGGGTCAGTATGAGCAATCTGAAACTGTTGTTGTTCTATGAAAGTATGTCATCAACAAAAATGTTGTGAGGAAAGTTTTGAGATGAATGTGGATGGCTATAAGAATAGGAGAAGACTTTTGACACGTCGCGCGTCGTGCCTATCACAAAAGGAGGCCGGAAACGGCATAACACCCTTCATATTCCATCGCCATATAAACCCCAGTTAGCAGCACCGCACCGCTGCAACATTGCCAGTAAACAAATATATACATTTAATAAGTTTTTATTGCCATAATCTGGACATAATTTACGTTGATAAGCAGATCATACTGCCGTAAGTCTGACGCCACAATGAGCATTTTGTTTTATTTTAATTCACCTTTATAATCTTTTGAATTCACTGAACTCAGCGGTTTATTCGCGTGTGCTATATTTAATTTTGTATTGTTGAGTAGTGGCATGGAGGTATGAGCATACGATTACTGACTACAGTGACTACCATGGGTGCGGGGTTCAAAACCTGGCAACTAATTTGAATAATCAATTTATTTATGTGTTAGTTATTATGAGGCAAAGATGTTATGTAATATAAAATGGAAACAAACAAAAATGTTATGTAACAACAGCTCTTTTTTAAATTATTACAATATATAAATGTAAATTCTTCAATGCATGAAATAAAAGGCTTGTTTATTTATTTATTATAAGGCAAAAGGAGAACGTGAGGATCGTAGCAGGTGATTGTTTTGTAGTTTCAGCCTACCCCCTTGGGAAAAATGCGTGAATTTATGTATTTTAAGTAAGTATGTGTATAGTGGTGACTCAGTTAAAACGGCCATGCCTTACAAGTGGTAGGCCGTAGGCTCGAACCGGACAAGCATTACTTTGTGTAAATTATTTCATCACCGCTACGCTGAAAACGATGAAGGAAAACATCATGATGGAACCAGTATGGCCTAGCACTGAAACTTCGAAGACATGTGGCATCTAGTAGGGTACACTGGACCCGCGTGGTTAATGTTGGTCCACTCATTCCCACAGGGGGGCAAGTGTCTCAGGAGTGGGAACATCGTGGGCTGACTGTGGATACCAATGTGAAGAGAATAGCTTGAAGAAAGCTGAACCTTAGGAGTGAAATTACGAATAATTCTGCTTTACAGTAATGTAGTCCTATGCCCCTATTCCAACATGTTGTGAGCTAAGCGTGCTCGTGCCCTTAAAGGAAGAGATTTTTTAATGATGTGGAGCAGTTACTGTCATTATGTATATTAGTGTACCAAGAAGACATATTACATTGGTTGTTGTGTTCTTCATGAGCCCCATGTGATGTCACAGAAAGTAATTTCGTTAGTGTGTGTTCGCATCACTTAGGATCACAGATGAGAATAGTAAACAAGTAGGTATTTCCTTAGTACTTAATGATCAGGGCAGCCCCTTGGTGGAAAGGATGAGTATTTTGTTACGAAAAATAATTTCAAAAGCCCTAGCCAGCATCAATTACAGCACATGTGACATATTTTGTCCCAAAAAGTCAAATCAAACAACCCCATTGTGTCCCAGATTACTTCAAAAACCCAATTAATACTAACATTAGCACAAAATCACACAAATATGTTCGAAAAACACATTTCATACAGAAAAACTACACGCACATTGCGATCACACACAACTGTCAATCCAAACGTCACTTTTGGAAAATCGACAGAATCCTATTATAGTATCGATAACAATTGTGTGGGTGATATTACACCCACAGAGTTACTCATACACGCAGATCAAACCAAAATAAAATCTATTGTTAAAGCTATAAGGGTGTGTACAGCTGTTTATGTTAAGTATGTTTGTAGCAGAATATTGAATATTTTAGGACAATCGGCGTGAAAAGTGGTGCCGATCTATTACGGGTAATCGGATTAGGTGGACGTGTCATTTCTATGGGATTAAGGTAACATGGCTGCGAGCAATAATTGTGTATATTTAGCGAAGTACAGTGAACGGAATCGTGGATTGATTCTGTTAGTTTACGCCTTTTTTGGTAGGTTACAATTATACAAAGTAACAATGAGCGCCCTTAAGGTTTCGTTTAGTGAACCGGCTGTATAGAAATTGATACCTATACGTTTCAATACAATAAGGTACTTCTTAACTCTTATAATTTGGAGAAAATGTGATCCGCATCATATTGGCGGAAATTATTTCAAGACCTTGATTTATTCCGCAAGGGGCGCTCGACGGTGGACGCCATCATGCGCGTGCGAGCCCTCACGACGGGGGACGCGGTGTCCCGGGGTGGGGTCGTCTTGGCGGTGTCGCTCGACATCGCCAACGCCTTCAACTCCATGCCCTGGAGCTGCATTAGGGAGGCACTCCGGTATCACCGGGTGCCCACCTACCTCCGTCGTGTAGTCGGGGACTACCTGTCGGACAGGTATGTCATCTACCCTGGTCCCAACGGAGAATGGAACCGGCGAGAGATGTCGTGCGGTGTTCCACAGGGGTCGGTTCTAGGGCCGCCCTTGTGGAACATCGGTTACGACTGGGTGCTGCGCGCCGACCTCCCTAGCGGCGTCAGCGTAGTCTGTTACGCTGACGACACGCTGGTACTGGCACAAGGGAGGTCGCACGAGGCGGCGGCCGAACTGATGACACGCGGGGTTGCGATAGTCGTTGAGAGGATCCGGCAATTGGGTCTCGAGGTGGCCTTGCACAAGTCCGAGGCCATGAGCTTTCATGGGCCTCGGAATGCGCCACCGTCGGGATCCACGCTGACGGTAGGAGGGGTTCCAATCGGCGTCGAGTCGACTTTGAAGTACCTAGGACTCGTCCTCGACAGCCGGTGGAACTTCGTTGAGCACTTCCGACGTTTGGCTCCCAAACTGGAACGGGCCGGGGCTGCCTTCAAGCGGCTCTTGCCCAACCTGAGGGGTCCAAACGCCTCCTGCCGTAGGCTCTACGCGGGGGTCGTGCGGTCCATGGCCCTTTACGGGGCCCCGGTGTGGGCGCGTTCAATTAAGCGGCGTGCCGCGCACTACCTGAACGTGCCCCAAAAGGTCGTAGCCGTAAGGCTGATCCGGGGGTACCGCACGATCTCCCGCGAGGCGGCGAGCCTCCTAGCCGGATTGCCGCCATGGGATCTGGAGGCGATAGTCCTCGCGCGCCTGCATGAATGGCGCGCGGGGGCACTACGTCGGGGGGAAACCCCGCTGCCGCGGCAAATCACCGCTCAGCGGACAGACCTCCGACGCGATCTCATGGCGACATGGAGACAGCGACTGTCGCAACCCAGTGCAGGGCACGCCACAATAGTGGCGATAAGTCCCCTCTTTGAGGAGTGGCTAGAGAGGCGCCACGGCGCCCTCACCTTCCGCCTGACGCAGGTCCTCTCCGGACACGGTTGTTTCGGGAGGTTCCTGCACCGAATCGGGCGGGAGGAAACGCCCGGGTGTTATCATTGTGAGGATCGTCCGGAGGACACGGTGGCGCACACCGTGGAGGTCTGCCCCGCTTGGGCGGAGCTCCGCCGTGTCCTCGTAGCGGCGATCGGCGGCAGCGACCTCTCGCTCCCGGCCCTGGTTCAGGCCATGGTCCGGAGCGAGAGGAAATGGGAAGCCGTCACCTCCTTCTGCGAAGCAGTCATGCTAGCGAAGGAGGTGGCGGGACGTGAGAGGGAGAGAATCTCACGTCCCAGCCGCCGCGGGCGAAGCACCGGGCGTCGGGGGCCACGTGGTGGCTCCCGGCCACCGTAGGCGCGGGCCTGTGGACGTTGAGTAATGGGTTAGCTCACCGTCCGTCCGTCTTATGACGACAGGCCGTGTCGACGGCGCGTTCGTGTTCCACGCGCGCCTCAAAGAGATGTCAGCAACTAGGAAGGGGCCCGCAAGGGCCGATGCCTGCCGGGGCTGCGGGACTGTTCGAAAGAGATACCGTGGCCCTGGAACACAAAGGGCAATGAAGGAACATGGATGGGTTTTAGTCAGTAAGAGTCTGACACTCCCTCCCACTCCACCCAGAGCGGGAGAAGTCATTTGATGATTTCCTATCCGTAAAAAAAAAAAAAAAAGACCTTGATTTAGAGTTTTTTTTTTTTTTTAATGTTGGCAACTCAACGTGTAATAACATCATAGAATACGGACTAACAACACTATTTTGAGGTCCCGGTGAATGTGACATTTTACCAGCGATAACAATGAACGATAATTTAAAAACATCAAACGTCATCATCATCATCTTCCTGCTCTTGTCCCATGTCACTTGGGGTCAGCGCAACACGTTTTTTTCTTCCATTCTCCTCTGTCAACCGTCACGCTATCATTTACTACTTTACCTTTCATATCATTCCTCACACAATCCTAAAAAATATATTAACATATTGTGCTATCGAAATGATGTCAATCCTATTCTAGTCGTTGTTGAAATACGAAAAGTTCTACCACTTGTCTATACCCTCTGAGTAGTTTAACCACCGAACTCATCGACTAGCGCCATCTACCTCCAAAATCAGAACTAACTCTTCTACGAACTCTCCAAACACACTACTTATCAAAAGTCAAGCCATAATGAACGCTAAATACTTATTTTTTGTTACAATTTGTCAATACACGCCATCTGTCCCGGGTTCGATTCCCGACCCGACTGTTAGGCTCAGACAAATTGTCGGTCAATGAATGCGCGTAATAGCACGCATGATTTCATTGCTGCAGTGTAGAGGGCCATTCATTATGCGATTGATTTTTAACGACATTTACTTTAGTGAGAGATTCATTGGTGTAAAATAGAAAACATTAGGTATATACCCTGCTTTTTTCAAACATAGTAAGCATGTCAATAAACTAAAGACTTTATTTAATCTAACATACCTAGAAAATTGGAGAACTGTAGCTACTAAACATTTCAAAATATTGTCTTGCAAGCTGCAATCAATAAAACTATTGAAGATAACAACATTGCGCTATAAGTAGAACGGTCAGTGTTTAATATGGTTGTTTTTTTTCTCTAACTCACAATAAACCACATAAAAACACCCAAGCATCCGGTCAGGAAGTCCATTTATACACTAAACTCATTATTTATTGTTACTACACAAATAATACCTGCACACAAAAGACGCAACTTCACGCGACAATCGCACAAGTTAAGCGCAGCATGAATAGCACGCTTTAAAGGTGCGACAAACAGGCATATGTCGGGCAAAGGTGTCTGGTCGTGAATGTGCCGGTTTATTCGATCGCAAGTAATTTATTGGAGAGCAAAATATTGAATTTGTAACTGTTACGGAATTAATTGCCGACTCAATGAAGTGACGATTAGTGATAATTTATTGATAGCTGCGTAATAGTTTAACGACTAATGTGTTGGAATTATTGTGAAACCTATGTAGGGTAGAGTTTTTAATTTGTATCTTTTACAATACACAGTCTCATTGGCTGGCTTCACTACTGAGCATAAAGATGATGAAAGATGCATGGAGATGTTGATTTGATTTCCAGTTCGGGGAAAAGTGGGTCTTAAGAACATATTTGTAGTAGCAACCCTCGTAGCCTACATTTATCTGTGTCCGATTGATACCTTTTTTTTACGGATGGGAAATCATCAAATGACTTCTCCCGCTCTGGGTGGAGTGGGAGGGAGTGTCAGACTCTTACTGACTAAACCCATCCATGTTCCTTCATTGCCCTTTGTGTTCCAGGGCCACGGTATCTCTTTCGAACAGTCCCGCAGCCCCGGCAGGCATCGGCCCTTGCGGGCCCCTTCTTGGTTGCTGACATCTCTTTGAGGCGCGCGTGGAACACGAACGCGCCGTCGACACGGCCTGTCGTCATAAGACGGACGGACGGTGAGCTAACCCATTACTCACCGTCCACAGGCCCGCTCCGATTGATACCTTACGCTCTATTATATGGAACCTAAGCTGCCCTGTTTGTCAAGTGGTCGCAAGCGCGACTGCTGAGCATGAGGTCCTAGGTTCGATTCCCGGGTCGGGCAAAGTATTAAAGCGTTTTCCGTCAGGAATTTCTCAATGTAGCCACGGAGTCTGGATTTGTGCCCGGTTGATGGCAATAGGCTCGCCCCCTATTACATGGGACTTAAACATAACTGGCGAAATGCGGGTGTACTATTAGGTACACCTCTGTCTAGCCCTTCGGGGATTACAGGCGTGATGTTATAAATTGAGTGTAAAAATACCCTTAACGAAGCCGAAAGGCACTTGATCTCCTCGTCATTGCGATATTTTTTTTGTTCTGTACCATACCTGGAAACCTTCTAGTAACTGTCAACAAATGTCCGGATAATGGGAATACGCATGAATGAAATATATGGGGTACCTACACCTCTACCTAACCTTAAAATATACAGGCGTGATGTTATGTAATTCATCAACACGGCTCCTTTGTAATTACCGTAAGATAAGTAGCTTTATGGTTACTTTGTCTAATAATGACATACTCCAAAGGACAGTATCTTTCCAGAGGGATAAGTTATTAAAATCAGAAATGCAATAAAATGTAATGATTATAATGAAATAAACAGATTCCATTTACCTACACAAGCCCGCGGGATCCCCCACACATTATATCCCGCTGGACTATTACCCTTTGTTTTCCTACTTAACGTTACGACGGTTAAGATTTACCGACATGTGCCGACCGGCGACTGCACGACTAATCGCAGCGACTAACGACTAGTCGTAAGGGGTGAGATTGTGCTCAATTAGATAGGGGTAACTGAGTGGTCAAGATGTCAAATGGGGTCCTAATTTGTTGTGCCCTTTTACATCCCCCTTTAGACAAAACATCTACCTAATGGAGATAATTGCTATTGTTTGTCTGCCTGATGCAATTAAATTAGATAGCATTTGTTTCTCTATTTAATTATAATCTATTTTTTCCAGTAAATCATTTCAAAGAGGGTTTTTGAAGGTCTTATTAAGACTTTAGCTTTGAATGCTTTCCGAAGCATTAGGCCCAACCCAAACCTTAAATTCGAAGACGTGACATCCTCCACCCTGCACTGGTCCTGCGTAGTAGTCTGACCCGCTACTTCTCAGTGGGAGGAGGTCTGACTCCCAGCTGTGGGAACTGGTTACACAAGTACCTATACGGTGTTGTCTGATTATAACTATGGCTATGAGGCCATCACTGGCTTACACATATCTAATAATATAATGACGCACTATCATGCTATTCATTCTTACATGAAAACGAAGTTCTTACAAGACCCCTGTAAGAAAATAAACATACAAAAAATCCTCCCCAAAAATGTCGAGAAGGAATCATTTTCCTCAAATCATGAGGATTTCGTTGACAAGAAACAAATAGCTGAAGGAATTTAAATTCAAAAACTAATAAAAGTGTTTTCAACGAAACGGAACGTTCATATTATCGCATAAACTGAACGAATGAGCGGAATGTAGCGACAGCAACACAAACAGATGTATGGAGAACATTGATATAAGAAAAGAAATCTTTTTATATTTCTATGATGAAGACTTTATTTTATTACTGAAGACACTAGGTTGTATGTTAAGTCCTGACTCAGCCAGAATACGTGGCGGTAGACCTCGTAGAAGATGGCGGGATGACCTGGACAGAACAAATAATCAGTAGGCCACATTAACCCTAGATAGGTCTTTGCCCAGTTGTGAGACAATGCAGATTTACTTGAAACGCCCTAGTTAGTGGTAGTAGAAGCAGAAGAATGGACGACAGTATTTTTAATTATTTTTTTAACCAACCAAGATGGAAATCTGAAACTGTGATCATCAAACAGGTAAGTTTGCTCTAACCCATTTATAGACACGGAATAGAAAACTTTTGAATTCATGAACAACTGAAAACAAAACACGACTTGGAAATACAAACACAAAAAGGCTTCTTCATGAAAAAATCTTATGCAAACCGTACAGCAAAAGATAGATTTTTCAAAAATTTAACAGCCTGTCATTGGGGGCTCTGGTCGGGGGTTCGCGGGGAGCTTGGGGGCGGAAAGTAATCAACAATTTAAAATTGGGGGCTAATCTCGCGCGCGCCGTAATCGCCGGTGATCGGTCTCGTCGGATAAGGGAGGATGCTCATGTAGACACACTTGACAAGCGGCAACTTGTTGTAACGAGGTTTTTGGGTTATCTTAAGTTTTCTTTGGTTGAATTGTTTATTAAGTTTTAATAATAACTATAGTAGTGATTCGATGCTTATTTTAGGTACCAAGACTCATCAGAACTCTACGTATTTAAACATGTTTAAGGACATGTTTGTTTTTAATATTAAGAGAGAGAAAAAACATAATTAGATTATGAGGAACTCTATTCACCGTCCAAGTTAATCGTACTAATTAATTTACTTCAAAAAACGTCTAAAAGCTCTTTAAGAGTCAAGTAATACGATAAGACCTATTTGTCATGACTCGTCTCATCCGTAATGGATTTTTGGGAAAACGGAAAAGAAACTCAGGAAACCAATCAAATATCAATCAACTATTGAACAACAAGGTGTTAAAAAAGCTTGTAAAAAACGTCAAACAATGGCGACACGTGTTCCCACTTACCTCCATGTCTTGTACAACTGAGTAACTTCCTATTTCAGAATCTTACTTAACTTAGTTAAAATAATAAAAGCTCCTCTCATGAGAAAACCCCTCTAGGTGTTTGTTTTTCCGCCAAATTGACGCGTCAATCATCTTGCGTCCCTCTCGCATCTTGTAGGCCTCCTCGAAGAAGGTTGAGGTGCGTCTCTTTCTCACTAAATAACGAATAACAAATATAATCCTTGCTTAATGGTCAGTCGGAATTATTTTGGTTATCGCGATGTTTGGCGGGATAGCCGGTAAACAATAGGAGTAAGATTGTAAGGCTCTATACTACACTTACCTAAGCTTCAAAACCAACAGTTAGGTGTAATGAAAACTCTGCGACTTACACATAATCCGCCTAGCCTTTTTCCCAACTATGTTGTCAGTCTAACCGGATGCAGCTGAATACCAGTATTTCACATGGAGTGACTGCCTATCTGACCTCCACAATCCAGTTACCACTGGGTAATACTACACCCCTTGGTAAGACTGGTTGTCAGACATTCGGGACACTAGCTACCTGTAACGACTGTCGAAGATCTACAAATGACAGACGGGACGAACGGCTTAACATGCTTTCCGAGGCACGGAGGTAACTCGGTATGTAATGTGTGGTCACCCATCCACAGACCAACTAAGGCAAGCGCAGCTTAACCCGAAGATTGATTCGAGCGGCTGTTATTATTTAGCCACGAGCTTTCAAACTCTGCGACTTACTATAACACATAAAAAACTTCAAGCCTAAGGGCTGATGGAATGTGTGACGTAGGCGCCAAACTCGTAGACAAATCGGTCACTTCAATTTAGATTGCTACAAAGAAGAATAATTGCCTAGTTGTTTCAAAATTTCATAGAATGCTAGTTATTTTTTAATTTTGTTAACTGGGCCCGTGTCATGGAAAATCTTGTAGCAACTTGAGGTTGACCGACTCAGTCAACATACAATGCCTAAAGGGTGTCAAAATACCCTTAACGAAGCCGAAAGATATATGTTCTGCCCGTCATTGCGATATGTTTTTGGTTCTAGACCTTACCTGGGAACCTTCTAGTTACGGAGATATCGAAGGTCACCTACACCTACACCTTTTTCACACCATTTTTAAATAAAAGTTTTTAATGTTATAACTTTACTTTAAATACGCCCATGATTCCTGTACTATTAAATGCATTTATCAGCACAATGTTTTGAGTGCGTTACCTACATTAAGCATTATCGTAAACCATGATTTTTCACACCAAAAAAAAGTGGTTTCCCAGCGAAAATGTTTGCGTAGAGTTTACTTAGTTTGGTGTAAAGAATGTTTCGTCCGTTTACTTTACACCTTGTAAGTATATTATTTTCTTCTGATTTTGTGGAAAACAATGTCGAGGAGATTTGCCTGTTTACAAAAGTCGTTTCAGGTCGGTTCGGATGAGATGGACAACATTGCTGAACTGCCCGCTGTTAGTTTTTGGCTGTTGTTTTAAAAACTGAAAGTGGGCCCCTGACCGATGGGCCTAATATCTGAATTTTTACATAGAATCATTTTAGCGTTCTCTCATCACGCCTACCCACTCAGCTATCAAGTTTTCAGCTATCAAGTTTAAAGCCGAGAAATAACTCAATACAAATCAATACACTTTCAAAACCGACCCTGAACTGTCATCATTAAGCGCGACCAACTGTTCTAAACATTAATCAGTAATTTGGTAATTAACGGACAGACTGATCAATCCAAGCTGACAGGCTTGCTTGACAACCCTCTGCTCGGTTTGGTGTCAAGGCCAATGTCGCACTTGATTGATACCTCCGTGATGCAATTAAAATTATGTTATTGTTAATTTAACTCTTTGTTTTACTAATAATCATAGCATGGGCAGTGATAGCCTAGTGGTTTGACTGTCGGACTGCCAAGCCATAGGTCTCAAGTTCGAACCCAAGACACGCACCTCTGATTTTTCGGATTAATGTGCGTTTTGTATAACTGTCATTTGCTTCGGTGAAGGAAAACATCGTGAGTAGGTAAACCAGCATATCTGAGAGATATTTCTCGTCGGCATGTAAAGCGAAGTCAAACTATTCGAAACTCTGACACTTTAGGCACCAACGAATACCAAAAAGAAACTAATAATCATCATCTGCCCAACCCTTTCCCACCTATGATAGAGTCGTCTTGCAGTCTAACCGGATGCAACTAAATACCAGTATTTAAAATGGAGCGACTGCTTATCTTCTCCACAGGAAACGGCCAATCCTATCTTTTGACTTTTCATAACTTGGGCCCATGTAGGTTCATTGGAAATAAAATATTTGGATGGATTGATTGATATCTGATCTCCATTGCCGTTAGTGGGTAATAATACCTACGATACTCCTTGGTTGGTACCGTTATGGCTGTCAAAGATCTACAAACGATACAACAAGCTTGAAGGAAAATAATTTACTCTTAAAGTTACCATGATGTGAGAAATCGGGCAACACAGTGGTCCACCTCCAGCCATGTCCTGGCCAGCCGCTCACGAACGGAAGAAAAGAACTGGTGGAGGCATCGGCCCTTGATGGAATTATCCCACCTACATTGCCATTCAGACAAAAGTTCCTCCCAGACGGCAGTCTGTGGTTTGAATCATCTAGAAATTTTAGCACGTTGGGTTTAAAAGTCTGCGTCCACGGTCTCTCGTGCGTAATAGTACATTGCAGCACTTCACTGCACTTCAAGATCGACTGGAAGTACACCTGCAAGTACCGGTAAGGCTTCAGTTCTAACCGTTCTAAAGACTTTGCATAAGAATATCAAAACCAAACACTGACTTTGAAGCAATTTACCTACGTCGCTCCGCCCCTATGGTGGCCCTGTCGGCCCAAACAGTTGCCTTTTCACCGACAGTTTTTATATAATCTAAGAATGAAAAATTCTTCTCGAAGACCAATCCGAGGTAGCACACGGACTGCTTTCTTTTCACGGGACAGTTATTAAATTTAATACTAAGCCACGATTTAAGATTACCTTTTAAAATTAGTTGATAGGTTTTTGATCACCCCACTAAGATATTAATATTAGGCAAGTGTTAGCTAAATTCTGGAGTCCAGCACGAGAGTCGACTGAATGAGCAGCAGGCCGTCGTCCGCGTAACCGGTTAATGAACAGCCGCATGGAAGTGGAGTCGCGAGGAAATCATGAACACACAAAATATGAAATAATAAACTAATACATATTTAAAAAACCTTAAAACTAAGACTATACACGTAACGTTGTCCGCGTCCAATTAGTCTTAACCAACACCAATAATTTTATTTCATTATAAAATTAATTCATACAGTTATAAATGCGACTGCCTGTTATTCAAACACTCCGATTAGATTCTCAACCTTAAGATGAAATAGATCACCCATCCACCTCGGCAACCTTCGACCTGGGTGACTGTTATTATTTAGCTACTACCTAATAAACAGTATAAATAAATAATTATAGACTTGTTGCATTGCTATCTTGTTTTTGGGGTTTCAAAAAAGGCAAAATGAATAATTAATGAAATGAATAATTTCGACTAAAATATTGCATGATAAAAATAAGATAATATCCAATGAGCAATACAGTAAGGATGTAAAGTAGTCTAGTTGAACTTTCTTCCCTCCAATGGACAGAGCGTGATATTTTGCTGCTGAAAGTACACGTAGTGACATCTAGGTGGTTTAAGGAGAACTACAATAAATATCTTGCTCGAACATGGCTTAAATTGAAAACTTTTGTTAGAAATGCATTTTATGTTATCATTATAATAAATTATTCGAATAGTTAATTCACAAAATAGCCCATAATTGCTTTTCACTTCACTACAATCGCTCGTAGTTCCAAAGATATAACATAGATGGCGCTAAAACCAGAAAGTAAGGTCAAGGGCTTAATAATACCAGCACCATGCTATAGATGGCGCTACCAAGGACAAAACTTATTTGGTGTGGCAATATAAAAAAAACTTATTTGTTTAGCTAATAATAATTAAATCGGGAAAATAAGCTGTTGACATGATTGTTTGCAAATTTTTGTTTTAAATAGCCTTTCAAGTATGACATGAAAGTTCCGTTTTAGATTCAGAAACAGGGCTTTGAAGAACTATAGTAAGTATTTAATTTAATTATTATCTCCATATTGGTAGAACTGGGAATCGAACCCAAATATATCATCGCTACCATTTAGACCAACGTTTGGGCCTAAGTATGAAATATTAACGCCATCAGTGTTGCTTTTCGGCCAGGACAACTGCATAACTGTCTCTTTCTCTTTAACAAAATAAGTAATTGTCATTATGGGGAAGTAAAACAAGTCAAAATTATGGAAAACTATTTATTTCTCATCCTGACTATACGTACACTAGACTACACCATAAAGAGTAGGTACAGCGCTCCTCGGACACTAAATACTAAATCTTTTATTTATAATGATATCAATTTACAATTTTGTGTTTTTGACTTTTTTCTCTTATGTACAGTGAACACTAGGTTAAGCTTCAAAAAATATTCCTCGAGTTATTTTTCTGACAATACTGAACTAGGTAGGATGTACTAAAGGCATTTTATTTTATTATTATAGTATGAAAATATTCGTAAGTAGTGTTACAGATAATGGCAGATTTATTACGTAAAAAAGTTTTTTTTTCTTTTTAATTTTGCCATGAAGTAATAGACTCAAACAATTGAAAAACTATTACAAAGAAATTTGTTAAAATCCGATGGTGGTGATTTTTTAATGAAATGAACATTGACTGGTGATTTATAATAACAAAAATAAAACATATTTGAGCGAAAGAAGGGAAGACATTACACATTTACGAAGCACAAAACAGAGAGTACTCTTTTTACTTATTTACAACAAATGTTATAGTTTCAATTCAAGGCATACATTGTTATAGGTACCGTCTTTGTTGCGTGAGTATGATCGCTTAGTTTTGCAATAAAGTATGCAAGATGCTAAATTAATAATATTACAGTGGTACTGACTAACAATGCTAAATATGGTTTCTGAAAGACAAAAATTAGTCATTGGATTTTTAAACACATGTCAAGTAACTTGATTGGTTGCTTTGCCAATAACAACACTTAAATCTGTAAGCTAATAATTGTTTCGTTCTTTTAGCCATACACAGGTTGTGGTTTAGATAACCCTTGATTGAAAGATCTGGAAGTCATGCAGAGACTCCTTTGTCCGGCAGTAGAATCATGCAAGCTATCAGTAACAGTATTAGAAAATGACTGAAACAGAAAAGATGAAGTGTTTCAGTAAAGCAACTGGATTATATCTTTGTATTTCCTTATAAATTAAAAGTATTGTGTTATTTCTAGTTATCTGTAAGTATTATTAACAGCGTATAAACGTACAATTATAATTGATTTTCATTTGTACTATTTTATCAGCTGAATGAGTTAGGTACCTACTATAAGGGCTATGGTATCTATTGTTATATAAAATTAGCATGGCAATAATTATAAAATAAATATCTAATACAATATCAATTTAATCGTATGTATGTACTTCAAACATCTGCTTTATTTTTTTGTAGTTTTCCAAAAACAATTTGGTACTTATATCTAATACTATACGATTATTGCACAAAACTAATAAACACATAATGTAGTTTATTACAATCACTGTATAAAAACTGCAAAAAAAGCTTAAAAAATCTACAAAATTGTGCTGCCAAATTAAATTACGATTACAAAATATGTTTGTACTTAAAAGTTAAAAACTCTTTTTGACATTACCTCTTTTATTTACTTTTTATTGTAATCTGGCAACACTCGTATACATACAGTTCTGAGATTTGTCCAACAGATGGCGTTATTATAAGTTTCCTAAGTTATTAGCGAACATCAAACCGAAACGTAAATGTTATTCGTATCTAAACTACATACACAAACGTAAGCTTGTACAAAAACTTTAATTGCCCACACAAACTCAAAAATATTTACAAAAAGGGCTCCCAAACATTGTTGTACTTTGTTTTACGACCAAACCATTTGTGGGTGTACGGTAGAGCACTGTCAAGTTCTAATAAAAAGTCGCAGTAATATTCTTGCAACAGTTTCAAATGATCATGATAATATCTTCTACAGTGTTCTGTAATATCAAATTATTTAACAGTAATAATACAAAATTTCTTTAGTTTGAGATAATGAGATGGAGCCCTCAGACTTATAGATCAGTCACCACAAAGATTTTGATAAAAACGATTACATTATAATTTGATTCGGTCATCTTTAAAATCCTCTTGCACCAACAACACCTATTATCTACTATCAAATCCATTTTCTAACTGATGACCCTGATAATTTTGCTTTCTACGAATTTAACGACTTCTGAAAAGCAATCAACACAATTGTAAGCTGACAAGTCATTGATGTACTATTAATTTTTCTGTCTATTGTAACCTGTTCCAGTCAGCCATTCCCAGTTAGGTCAGTGCAGGTCACTTTTGTCATTTTTTTCGTGTTGATTGGTCTTCAGAAACCAGAGAGTCCAGAATTCATAATCAAACTTTTGTTACCAAAAGGTTTCTAAGAAAGCAGTCACTGATCTCAAGTTCACCCCTAAACCTAAACTTTACATCTCAACATTACTCAGACTATCAAACTTCATCTCTTTTACCTCCTCAGGGTTGAAACTCTTCACGGACACCTTCCCATCCCCCGACAGGTCTGTACTCGACAGCTTATTCGTTATTTTAGTTATCGAGATACGACTTTCGATATCATTCGAATCACATATCGTTTCTAATATTACACCTTTCTCCACTTTCCTCGGTTTCGGTAGAACTTGGCTAACTTTTGTGTTCCTCAACTTTTCACTTAGTAGTTTGTTGCAAGTTTTTCTGGACATGTCCAAGGCTAGAGGGTCTTCTGGAGGAGTCTCCTTCTTATCTTCTGGCTTATTCTGTTGCTTCATCTCTGCTACTTCTGCGTTGCTCACGTTGTCTTTCTTTTTCCATTTCGTTCTTCTGTTTTGGAACCAAATTTTTACCTGGAATTAAGAGAAAATAATTTATTATTAATTTGAAATTAATGACATTTTATGGCTTTATTTAAGTGTCTGTAGTCGTATTCTCAAAATTGCTGTTGGAATTGTATCTGAGCAGATTTTAGCTTAAAAATGTGCGATACTTTTTTATGAAACAGGAGATTTTTTTAACATCCAATTTTCAACACTACAGTCACTAGAATCCACAAAAGACTCCTTGGTAAAAGTTGGTGCCGCGATGTCGCCTAGTGATGGTAAATTCCCGAGAATATTCTCCTTGCGAGAACTTTGCTGTTAAGTTCTCGAGAATATTCTTTTGGAAGGGAATTTACGAGAATTTAAAAATTGAATGACTCTATTGAATCGATCTTTTTTTAAAGTAATAGTTTTGAGTGCATTTGAACGTTTAACTAAGTTAACGTCAAAATAAACTACTCCACAACTTAAATTCTCAATAAATTCTCCTGAGCGAGAACATTGCCGAGAATATTTCCGAGAAAATTCTCATAAATTCTCTTAAATTTCGTATGGATATTAATGTTAAATTAGGATCTCTGTATTAAAATAAGCTTTATGACTTACTAATCATTTTATCTGCCTAGCCTTTTCCCAACTATGTTGGGGTCGGCTTCCAGTCTAACCGGATGCGGCTGAATACCAGAATTTTACATGAAGCGACTGCCTATCTGACCTCCACAACCCAGTTAGTACTGAGTAATACGATACCCCTTGGTAAGACTGGTTGTCAGACTTTCGGGCCACTGACTTCCTGAAACGACTGTCAAAGATCTACAAATGACAGCCGGGACCAACGGCTTAACGTGCTTTCAGAGGCACAGAATGTATGTAAACGGCGGTCACCCATCCACGGACGACCTAGGCAAGCGCGGCTTAACCTTGAGATCGACCCGAGCGGCTGTTATTATTGAGTCACAAATAAACAGCTTTAATAAATAATTATAAGAAAGATTTACGATGTAAATAATTAAAATAAAATAAAAATCTGAATCCCAACAATTTTTGAAATCAAATCAAATTGCTTATGCAATATCGTCCATTGACAACAATTGGTCCACGTCATGTAAGTAGATGTGGTCTGTTTCTGTCAAGATTACCGGCTCATCCTCTGCCTCGTCTTGAGATGTGCTCTCTTCAGATTTGTTGTCTAAATTAATTGTAGGCTCTTCTCTTTCTCTTGTGGCAGAGGTACTTGGATTTGGTTCTTCGGACTCTTTGTTTAGTAGTTTTGGTTTGTTCATAATTTTCCAATTGCAATCAGTGAGCAGTCAGACAAATTTTGCCTGCTCTTTTGATGTTGAATTTATTACGTTTTTTAGTATCATGTTTGAAAATGTGGGAACAGAGCGTTCCACAGAAGCAGAAGTTGCTGGGGCAGTAAACATTTTCAGGGTGATTGCTCCTAATTCTGTTTTAAAATATAATGTTTTAAAACTTTTTAGCCTTTTCCCAAATAAACTCTTTGCTCCATAAACCAGTGCCACATTTAAATTCAGACACTTCTTCGAACAGCTGTTGAACTGGAATACTGTCTGTCAGCCAAATTAAGAACGAAATGTCCTACCAAAGTTATCCAATCTACGATGAGTTTTAGTAATACCTTTATTTTTTTCGAATTTCGTCCACTCGTCTTCATTTAATAGGAAATTAGCGAGCGAGCGATTTTATTGTTGTGGCACGCACCAAACGGGCAAGAAAGGCCAGCGCGAAACGATAACCGCAACTAATACTTCTTAAATAAATACATTTTAGCAATTTCCACTCCGAAACCTCGTTCATTAAACCTTTTTTCGAGTAAAGTATAAAATAACAATAAAAGAAGTTGACTTTAAACCTTGAATTAAAATTTTGCAATTTTACTTCAAATTTTAAATTCTCGTAAATTCTCTGTCGGAAGGAACATTGCAGAATATTGCAGAATATTCTCGATCGGAGAACATTCTCCGTGTGAGAATTTTCCCCCGACCCATCACTAGTCGCACCGCGTTTAGATATCAAGAACATTAGGGACAATAATTTCTATGAATCTTAACACAGAACAGGTATCTCAATAACAATTAAATCAAACAAACACAATATAAACCTTTGAACTTTCTCAACACGTGACATGGTAACAGTATACAGAGAAGCACCTAATTCTGCCAGTTGCCAAGGGACTGGCACGAGCTTGTGCGAGTCGTGCGACTCGTGCGTGTGCGAGTGTATCGGTTAACAAACAGTTAATTACGAGCTGATCGATCTCAGCCCGGGGGAGCTGGCAGTGCGGGGATGTTGTCGATATCGATGATAACGTCGATTATCGCGTTCCTGATTTTAGTCGGGTTTTTCGTCAGATTTGTTTCCTAATTAAAAATAGGCTTACTTTATAGGACTTATCATCATCAATGACAGTTTTAGAAAACATATTCCTACACGATCAGTACGTAGTACATCTAAAGTCCGTTCAACAGTTATCAGTGTCATCACTGCTATGGAATATTGACGCGGTTTAGATGTAGATACAGTTTCAGGCAAAAAACGCCTTAAAAGTGTCTCCCAAGCAATCAAGTTTGAAAAAATCTAAAAAACAAGATTCTCTCCTTAGAAAACTTTCAAAAATAAACGACTAAATCATTTCAGCGTACCCCACGAAATTCTAATTTTCTTACGTTTTTTGTAATTTGCAGGTCGGTGTCAGGTGGTAATGAGTCGCGCAAGTAACACGTATGTAGTTACAGGATTTTAATCATTGAAATGGTCAATTCAACCCTCTAAGTTCATTTAACCCCGTTGAGTGACTGTTTCATGAAATAGTTATTACCTTAAGCTCTACAATAAAACCATAAGTACACTTAACTAACTACTCTAACTTAAGTAAGTAGATAAGCAGGGCGTGAACTTATCTCGTAAAATAATCGTAAAAACATCACCCCTTAGATGCACTTATGAGCGATCGTTAGCACCCCTTATTGCATCTTGTGGTAGAAATGTAACTTAGCTGATTTTCTTAGCAATATTTGTAAACATCTCTACTGAGGTTTACGAGTGTTTTACAATTGTTTTAATCGTTGCGTTTTTAGCTAGTAGATAAGTCATCATATCAGCCCGGAATCACCCACTGCTGGGAATAGGCCTCCCCTTTCTTCTGCCACACTTCCCGGTTCTATGCATCCCTCATCCTGGTGTTTCCTGGGCTTTTGACGATATCGTCGACCCAATGATCTTTAGGGCGGCTTTGGTTTCTTTGGCCTAACCTAGTAGATAAGTCACCCGCAGGAAGGTTGACGTTACTTTGCTTAGAAAGAGGTGATTAAGTAAACTGCTTAGCAATACCTGAGATTAAGAACCGTCGTCCGTGTGATGATCGCACCCGCTACTTGTACTTGAAGAAACGTTAAAAGAAGACCTTGTGAGAGCCAGCGCACTCATCAGCTTGCATTGTTTTGTTTTACATTGTTTGATGGCACGTTTGGCAGTGGCTGAGCGATTGGCTGGTACGGTGCGCGTCGCGGGTTCGATCCCCGCACGGAACAAATAGTTGCGTGACCTACTGGTTGTTGTTCGAGGTCTAGCAAATGTCTTTTTGAAAGAAAAAAAAACAAATTATGCAACACCATCCTATGTCACTACTTAAACTGACCTTCGAATTCGCACAAGACAATTAACGGTATGTCTTTAAGCCATTCATTTATTGATAGATAACATACAGCCTTAAACACAGAGCCTAGAAGCATGAAATGTTGAAACTATACGGCGAGTACCTACACAATAATATAATAGAGAACGAATGACATTTTAATTTAAGTACTCCGGCTGCAGCTTAAAATTGAGTAGCTCTCGAGTGCTCACCCGTGCTAACCCTGCCACATTGATCAGTTTGCCCACTTGGCTGCGATCAAATTGTGTTCGTCGCCAGCCACTGATTACTCTGATCGACTCCCATTAGCCGGACAAGTAGTGCGATTGACTATTAGCGCTAATTAGAGAAAGCAGGCTTTACTCGTTGCTAATACTGACATATTTCTCCTATTAAATACCCAACATGGATAAATTACTGTGGTACTAAAATACAACCATCAACCTTGTACCGTAAATATAAGATGGTTATTGAGAAATTAAACGGTTAATGTATTGTATTGTGAATAGTCAAAGGAGTAATTACTATTATTTATGGGTAATCGGGTTGGAAAGCGGATGGGTGACCGCAGGTTTGTCCGAAGGAAGTGGATTGATACCACAGCCTTAACACACAAGAAAAACTTAGAGATTAGGTTACAATCATTGTATCGTGTTTCTAACACCCCAAATTACCAACATAATTATCTTGAAAGTAAGTAAGTACACTTGATATTATTATCGTGTCCTGCCTGTCCTGTTCTTTGCACATCATAGGAGCTGGTGAACGCTACTGAAAGTGCCAAACTCGTCGCCAAATTTTGGGCTGACTCAACTTAAATTGTCATCGACATGTAAAGTAGGAGTCTTCAGTAAGTGTAACTAAGAATAATTTATTTGCTTTTAGGAGACAGTATGGCTTTTTTATTCCCTAAATCTAAGATAAAACCAAGTCGTCTCTATGAGACGTAAGGTAGGAAGAGTCTTCCCTCCCTCCTAAAGAAATTTTAGGCAAAACGAACTCGGTCAACATGTTCGCGTATCTATTCGCGCCACCCCCTACCATAGGTCACGCCACAGCCACAGATGATAAACGCTATCCGTATGATTTACTACGATACACACGCACACACACAGACACACATACAAACAGACGTACAGGCATAAGCAACACAATGGCGTGCCATGTAATTGCCGAGCAAATTAATCCGGGTAACATGTGACATTTGACTCGCACTGTATACACAGTACACCTTTAGTTAGGTTGGGGCTATAATGGGGTTGAATGTTATCCGGATTCCGGGTATTAAATTGAATTGAGAGGACTATGGAATGGAAACTGACGTTTAATAGTGAGTAGGCATGTTCTGAAGAACAAACTGTAATCAATTGCCTAGGGTAGATTTAACTATACCAAAAATACTAATGAGCATAAAGATATCTAAAAATAGTCTTGGTAAAAACCATTATCTATGCTCCATAAAAAGGCATTTTTTCATGACATCAATATATCACCAATTCATCATAGGCAGTTTCTTTATGTCGTATCAGTAAGGATAATTTTAGAAGTTCAAGTGTTACCACTGACATACAGTTGGCCGTACTTAACCCCTACGCTACGTGGTGGAAATAGGATACTTCCTAACTACAGTAAAAATCCAGCCCTTAAAATTCCGTAAACCGCTGACTAATGGTCTCGCAATTAACGTTCCAAAAAGGGTGTAATATGAGCAAGATAAATATTTTTCGTGAACTCTAAAAAAATACACATTTCCCCCATTGTGCCCACACCCTTACCTCACAATGCAATCCACTTGCTTGCAAACATGAAGATAATTATTATTGATTGCGCATTAGCACGGGTGAGAGAGCCAGATATACACATTACTGTAGGTGCAAGCGAGAGGTCAGAGCTCCGAGATGGATTGATAGTGTTACATGTCAAAGGAGCGCTAATTGGACGTTTGTGTCATATGGGGTCGGCAGGGTAAGAGGTGTTATTATAGAGTTAGCGGTCGCAGATTTGGGTGCAATATCTTGTGGAAGGGACAGACAAAATGTGCTGTGGTTCCACTAACGATAGGGCACTTAATATTGTGTACTACCTGGCCTGTAGTTTGCATATTACAGGAGCTGATGGATGCTACTGAATGTGCTTAACTCGTCAGCAAACTCTGCAGGGACTCATTTAGATTGCTATCGACACGCTAAGAAGAAGAAGGGACAGACGAATGAGTTTGATGAAACGGTCTCAAATATTGAAATGAGGTAGTTCGAACCGTGTAGACAAAAACCATAGAATTGTAACGAAAATATTTCAGGAGAAGTCCGGTGAACTGTGTTATTTGGTAAAGAAACAATCATATCATCACCAGCCTACATAAAATAGTCCAGTGCTAGTCTGTGCTAGATATAGGTAGTCTACTCCGTTGACATGCTACTGTGGTCGATTTTCTGATCTCGATCTGTGCACAGCATCTCTGAACAACCTGTGATTATCCTGTAATTTCTGACTTTCCCAGTTATGTTAGGGTCGGCTTCCAATCTAACCGGATGCAGCTTCATGGTTAGAAACCTATCTAATTTTGGACCCAAAGAACCCAGAACGCAATAAGTAGGTACTCACAATCTCTGAACTACAGAGAACAACCGATTTAAACAATAACTAAGCAGATTCCTATTAATTAACAACACATGTGTAATGAACATTTCCTATGAATTGTTTCAAGTTCCTCCGAGTGACACAATGTGGCGGCACGAGTACCTACGAGTTGTGTTAATATGGAACAATAAGTGAGGGAATGTCAACTAATTGGAAATGTTCCTTATTGTGAAGATTAACTACATTTTACACGTGTAACGTTCATTGTATAGAGACAGTGTGTATCTGGTAATGAATTACTTATCAGTCAGTCTAGCTGAAGCTTCTAGGATTTTTTAAACGTCTGCATAGCAAGGAAGTAAGAATTTATTGAAAAGATAACGTTTGTATAAATGATTGTTTAACTTTGGGTATTCATTGTTTTAAAACTTTCAAAAGAATCGTTTCGTATTTTAAATGGCCCTGTTTTGTCTGCGTAATTCTAAAAAAGGAAAACCTAAGCATCGAATAGAATGCTATAAAAAAATTGTAAGATAGTAAATAACAGCTGTTTAGTAGTAGAATAAATAGCACGTGTTTAGCTGTAACAAAGAATAGTCAAAAGCCTTTATGTCTCCAAAAACGTAGATCGTTTGGTTAAGCTAAAATTACCTACACAAACTGTGGGTGTTCGTGTAGGTATGCTCGCCATCAAGAATGTCAGTTAGAATTACCACCAATTTATCTCAAGTCCCAAATCCACTATCCAACTGACTAATCAAACACAGCGTTTCAGATTATCGAGCACTGTGCCGTCGCATCAATTAGCCACACATAACATCACTATCATAAGGCTGGCTGTTCACGGTAGTTCAGGCAATCAATATTACCGCGGAGCGTCGCTTTGTTCGGGAGATCAGTGCACAGGACCCTATTAGTCCGGACAGTCGTGTAGGGACGGGCAAGTGTCGAGGGATTTGTCGATGATGCGGTGGTTGGATGTTTGTGTGTATTGAGGTTTTGTGTTTTGTTTACGGTTTGGTATGAGTAGAGGTTTGATTAAGTCATGTTTTGGGACATGGTGGTTGTTATTGAGAAACCTTGGCATGATGGAACCTTCGACTGAAGTTGATTTTTTGTTTGGAAACCACCACAAGAAAAAAACAGTAACATGGTTAATTTCAACCGTGTGATATTTCTTTCTATTCTTAGTTTGAAAAAAATGGAAGACTCTTTTTTATGTACTATTCCCAAAAAATATTTTATATGTATAAAAAAATACGTTCACATGCATTAAAATATACCAATTTCTCAACAATCAAATCAAACTCACTACCTATACCGAACATACACATACAACAAGACAGCATACACCCATATAATAAGGAAGCAGCAATCAATAGCGCAGTGTCTCAGACGTCTTGTTCGCAAGATCATTGTACATGACCCTATTAGTGCTGCCAATTGGCCAGGGAGGGGACAATATCGATATAATACCGACACTCGACGGATTAATAGGGGTGAGGTTTGTATTTTTTGTATTAATAGCGTATGGGGGAGTGAAAGCCAGTAAATTACCTTCACACAATCCTATTATTGCTGATTTTAAGATAGGGTTGCAATATCTCTAAATAAAATAAAAATGTTTCGTTTCTTAAATCTTTTCATCTATGTCGATCTTATATGATTCAAAATTATTTTCTAAGGGTGGAATCAAACCGGTACGGACTCATTGCAGACTGGCGGTGGACACCGCACACTGACAAGCACTTCAGTACCTTATCTCTTTCTGGTGTTCGGTTCGGAGCCACGTACGCGATTTGTCCGTACCTAAAAATTTTGAGCAAACCCTATGCTCAGTATTATTTATATATTTTGACACTAAAGTATGCAATCTTAACGTTCTTTAGCACATTAATTTATAGAATTCCTGGCAATTATAAGTAAAACAATAAGTAGAAAGGCGCACAATACACAAACAGTGAGCAGTCAATAGCACGCGGTGTCGCAAGCGGCGAGCGGCGTGTTCGCGAGATCATTGTACACGACCCTATTAGTGACGGGTTGGCTAGGGAGGGGACACTGTTGATGCAAATGTATCGATACAAATATAGTAATATTTTAGAAGTTTATGTTTTTGTGCGTGGAAGTTTGATAAAAATGTTTTATCGATAATGTGACTTTAGTTTAAGTTTTTTTTGTTATTAGGTGATAGAAAAATCGTCAATATTCTGGTATTCAAAAGCAACTGTGCTCGATTCCAAAAAATGTTAAGATATTTAATGATTTATTTCTTGAAACAAACAGTGTTATAAGAAAAACGATAAAAACTTAATTACTTTGCACCACTTTGAAATAACTTTATTTTATTGTACGTATGTAGGTACAAGCGTGTGATTTATTTGGAATCGTTATAAAATCAATTAACAGTATAAACCCAGTATTTAATTACTGATTGCAAATGCATTTATGGCCGACAGTAATATTAACACTGCACAGATATTGCACATTCACTGAATACGATTAAACGATACAAGTGATTGTGCTGTTGATATACTATAAATTGCGGGGATTAACATATTGTTGTTTAATTGCCCGGGGCCATAAATTCACGATAGCTATCTTTAATCATGACAGATAAGTAAATGAAAAGTTTTACCAAAAGCGAAAGTTTGTGTTCCCACAGTGTCATAAGACGAAATTTTGATGGAGCAATAGTAATGTTGGTGCACCTAAGTTTTTTGTTCAATCTGCAGCAAAATCCTAACTAATATTATGAAGAAAGCGAGTTTGTTGGTTTTTCAGGCCTTCACGTCCTAATGGCTGAGCTTTTGGATGAAATTTGGCCTGCGTATAAACCATGAATCGGGTTAGGAAATAGGACTTTTTCCCGGTACTATGTTCTCGTTCTTGGGGTAATTTCCGACATCCCCGCGGGTGAGGCTATACTGGGTGTAAGAGAGACCCTTAACGAAGCTGAAAGGCACTTGTTATCCCCGCCATAGCTATTTTTTTTTCTGGACAGTACCTGGAACCTTCTAGTTACAGAGATATTGGGGGTCAAAATCCAACTTTTTCAAAGTTTTTTTTAAACACAATTTTTGAATATTTCAATTTTACTTTAAATACCTCCATGGCCCCTGTACTCTTCAATGGATCCATCAACACAAGGTTTTGAGCTAGTTACATTGAGTCCTACTGGAAACCATGAGTTTTCTCCCAAAAATAAAAGTTTCCCAGCAACAATTTTTACGTAAGGGTTAAGTACTTAGTTTGATGTTCAGAATGCTTGATTGACGGCTTCGTGGCTCCGTTAACACCTTGTTTAGAACAAAATAGACCTTCTACCATAATACATAATTATACTACGTCTTCTCTTTGAAAAAATCTTACAGCTAAAGAAAATCCTACCAACCAAAAATCATCGACGCAAAAAATAAATCGTTAAAATGACATCGATCCATCGAGCGCGCCGTCCATCACTACGCTTATCTGAGCCTCCGGCGATCGAAGCCAATGACTAAGCCCCGTTAATCGAACAATTATTCATTGAAGATAGTCATCCCTCCTCGTCCCACCCCCTCTGACCCCCCTGACCCCCGGGAGGACGAACAATCAATTATTTCAACCCTCTTTGTTCTTTTGGGACTGTTTGTCTAACTTTTGGTGCAAGGTAGTTATTTCTTAAGGTGTTTCAGGTTAGTAGTTCTATATGCCCCGTTTGAGTCTCTTGGGCCCCGTTTGAGTCTCTTATGCCTCGTTTTCAAAATAAGCGAAACTTGGATGAATACTTTAATAAAAGTGCTCTGTTGGATTTCCAAGGCTCGGGTCAGCGCTGAGAGTCAAAATTCGAACAGCTCAATCATTTTTAGGCATTTATTTAGGTATAGCTTAATATTTATGAAAACCGGCATTAGTGAAACTGAAATGCAGATAAAGACTCAGCGTTTAGCGAAAGTGCTCCCTATCACAATACGAAGATTTTTTAAGGGAATTTCTTATCCATTGTTTCATATGTTTGAAATATTTGTCTGCTCGACTACTTAAATGGATTGCTTCACTGAAAAAAGGATTTTGCCTTGTAACTAAACAGGTTATTTGAGCGACGCTTGAATCAGGCTAAAACAGTCTTATGTAAAGTCTAACTTAACACAACATCACGTCTGTTATCCCCGAAGGGATAGGCAGAGGTGACCTAATAGTACACCCACATTTCGACAGTTATGGTTAAGTCCCATGTAATAGGGTGAGAGCCTATTGCCATCAACCGGGCACAATAACCGGGTAACACTGCCCGACCTGGGAGTCGAATTCAGGGCCTCATGCTCAGAAGCCGGGCTTGCGACCACTCGACCAATGAGGTAGTCCTAATAGAGTAATAAAAAAGAAGTAATAAAAAAGTCCTAAAAGACGTGGCAACTGGGACCCTAATTATAAAGTTACATAAACTGCTAATACCCTATAATCAGCATCAAATTAGAGAAAGTTTCCAGCCTACATCAGATCAGACCATTAACAATTAACAGACATTATATCGATGCAACGTTAATCGTGACCGAAAGCGAGTCCGCTCGATTGAATCGGTAACCAGAATCGATTCAACAGATTACTCCACTCTGCTCCATCAAGTTGTCAAGTGGGACAAAATGGAATATTCAAAAATTGTGTGCCTTGTTTGCTCCATTATTATATTTATTGCAGTATGAAGAAGTGGATTTTTTGTATGTTTATGCATTAAAATCCGTTGCGTAGTTTGAAAGCTCTAAGCATACAAACAGCAGGAGCGACTTTGTTTTATGCTATGTAAAGATTATATAATTCAACTATTCAATACATAATCCAACACTAATGTAATATATATATACAATGTCGCCCATGCGCATGTGACCGCCCGTAATTTTCTGAATATTCATGAAGAATTGTCGAAAATAAACTTCAAAAGGGGGGGTCTATCTATAACATTTTTCATGTTATTCAATTTTGAATTTTTTAAGTAGAGTTTGTAGATTTGCTTTCTATTTTTTGACACATCTCCGAAGTTTATGGGTCGATTTGAATTCTGTTTATTATTTCTAAAAGCTTATGAGTTATTTTAACAGGTTAATTAACATTTTTACTAAAAAATATCGACGACAAAAAAAAAACGGAATCGAAGTCATTTTTTCGGTAAAAAAATATGTATTTATTTTAAAAAAACTAGTGTAAGTCCATAAATTGTCCCGATAGGACGACTTTTTTAATCATTACTTGTAATCTACTACATAACATCTACAAATTCTCAGAACATTGTTGATACCTATCTCTAAAGAAAAAACAAGGGCGGGTATAACAAATCATCGCGATCTCCATGTGTGGGCCACTGAAAATCCACATGTCATTAGGGAAACAACTTTCCAGATTAAATTTTCCATAAATGTATGGGCTGGAATGATTGACGATGAACTTATTGCCCCTTTTTGTTACCAAACAGACTAGATCAACACGCGTTTTTAGATTTTATAGTCAATACGTTGCCGTTGCTTTTGGAGGAAGTACCGCTGGAAACAAGAAGGCGGATGTATCTGCAATTAGATGGAGCTCCAGCACACTTCGCACGACTAGTTCGTGATTATTTAAATCAAAATTATCCGTGGTAGATTGGCAGAAGAGGTGCCATTGCTTGGCCGCCGCGATCTCCCGACCTTACACCCTTAGATTTTTATCTTTGGGGCTACATGAAACAAAAAGTGTATACCGTGCCCATCGAAAGCCGCGAGCAATTAACGGCTAGGATTTTTGCTGCTGCTGTGGAAATAAAAGAAAACCGTGAAGGATTACGTCGTACAATCAAAAGTGTTGCCATGAGAGCTTTGGTTTGTTAACAGGAGGGTGGGGGCCATTTCGAAAATCTAATTAATTAAAATTCTTGTATTTTTTATTTTTTTAGTAAAAATCTAGCTATTGCTTGTTTGTTTTTAATTCCATTATCATCCTCATTATTAATTTAACCTTTTAGTACTCACTGCTAAGAGCAACATTCAATTGACTTTCACATTTTCCTAAATTCTTTCTTTTCCTAAATTTGACTCATCAGAGTTTTAGAGTTTTACCTTGGATTTAGTTACAGTTAGGTATCAACAATGTTCTATGAATTTGTAGCTGTTATGTAGTAGCTTACAACTAATGATTAAAAAAGTCGTCCTATCGGGACAATTTATGGACTTACACTAGTTTTTTTAAAATAAATACACATTTTTTTACCGAAAAAATGACTTCGATTCCGTTTTTTTTTTCGTCGTCGATATTTTTTAGTAAAAATGTTAATTAACCTGTTAAAATAACTCATAAGCTTTTAGAAATAATAAACAGAATTCAAATCGACCCATAAACTTCGGAGATGTGTCAAAAAATAGAAAGCAAATCTACAAACTCTACTTAAAAAATTCAAAATTGAATAACATGAAAAATGTTATAGATAGACCCCCCCTTTTGAAGTTTATTTTCGACATTTTTTCATGAATATTCAGGAAATTACGGGCGGTCACATGCGCATGGGCGACATTGTATATATATATATTTTCTTAGTTAGCCTGTGTTGTCCCACTCCTGAGCAAAGGCCTCCTGTAATATATTGAATAGTGCAAAATTTTGAATAGTGGGGCAAATAGGACAAATACTTTAATATAGAAGGATAAGTAACATTTTTGAATATTATTCCACTTTGTCCCACCAGAGGGACAAATCGGTGGCACAAAGTGAAATAAACCAATTCAACTGATCAATCGTTTTAGACAAGCAAATCGATGTGAGTAATTAAATTATGATCGTTCTGCGTTCCAATGGCTCTGTAAGTGGTTTGTGATTCGTTAATTAGGTATCGATTCGATTGCATTAATTTGTTTCACACACAGGTAAGCTTGTTTTGGCATGCTATTTAGAATTTGAGGATAATTAGTTTTGTGTGAAAGTGAGGTATTTATTAGGTGCATGAAACTGTATATTACTAATCGTAAACACAAGTTATTACTATTATAGTGTTTACTGTAGAGGGACTAGACAAGCCATCGATTTCAAAGCGTTTCGTGTTTCTACCGTATTTTTAACAGCACTGCCGTTATTGTCGCATTTAAATGGTCAGTGCACTTGTCGCAATAAGTGATTTGATTTAAAGTGAGCGACCCTAAGCAACATGGAACAAGGGCAAGAAGATGACGATCATGATGAATCACCACACCTAGCAGGAGGGCACTAAGTGCTGCCTATCTTGCTTAAGTAACCCCCAAATGATGGAAAGGGTACCTAACCCTGCTAAGAACCTCAATAACCGCAGTCATGAAGATATATACCTCAACCATTTGTCACAATAGAAGCACCCGATCAACCGCTCTATTCTCCGCCGAGACCACGACAATTACAAGTCAACACAACTACAGCAATGTCCTTTACAATATAATCCGAATGAGCTGTCAAACTTGACAGCTCGGCGGCTGTTAGCGTTGACGTTGACGGCTAATGACAGTGTTGCCAGCGATTGGCATTGTATCTACTGGGATGTTGTTAGGCTTGAGAATAGCTTATAGTAAGATAGTTTGATTGGTTATTAGCATTGAAATACTGTTGTAACTGTCGTAGTTGTCTAGTTAGCGAATGTTGATTGGCTAATGTAGACTTCTTAGCAAGTTTCTATTGTGTTTTTTCATATGAAATTCATGACCATACTTAAACGGCTGCAGTCAATGAAAGTATGTATTTCTAACACCTCAAGGTCTACTGAAAGCACCTTTAATTTAACAGCAGATGCTAATTTAGGAGGAGAAGGAAGACCAAAGAAATTATGGATGGACTGTGTGTGTGACTAGAAAGGAGGTGAATGATGAGATGTCGAGTAATAGAGAAGTATGGAAGAAAAAACATGCTGCGCCGAGCCCAAATAAATTGGTATTAGTGCAGGGGAATGATGATGATGATAAAAAATATGGGTTGATAAGCAGTTTTTCATGGGTTTCTTTGAAATCTATGTTGCTACCGGATAGCCCAAAACCTATACTACCTTTTGCGCAAGCATTTACCATAAAATCAAGCAGTTCATAAACTCGAAATCAGTTCATTGATCAATGAAACAGAAAACAATATGGCACCGTATCGACATAGTTGCATGATAATGAGTAGTCAGATAAATAACTGTTACATATTCAATTAAACTGTTGTGCGCATATTTCCGGATCGCGGCCATATTTTACGGTCAATTAACTTTTAATTATTATAAAGCCTTACAGGTTGAGTGGAGCGATGCGATTTCGGTTTGTTTGTTCTATATAACTTGAACTGAACCTTACACGTGTTGTACATCAATCGTTCCTGCCATTGCGTCTAAAAAATCCCTATTTTTTTCTTATTCTACTACCTTGTCTTTTGAGCTTTACTTTCAACTTTTTGAGCCAATCAGCATTTTTGAAAGAACAGACAGGAGTGTCCTTCCGTCCTCCTCAGGTCGACTTTTAATTATTCGTCACCTTTCTTTGATCAAGAAATGTTCCTTATTCTTTGGCTCAATTATGAATCTAAAGGTAAGTTGTTATTGAACAAGAGCTTTCAGACTTTTCAGGAGTCTTATCGAGGGGCGGTCAAAATTCTTTCGTAAAATCTCATTGTTTATCTATTTATTTGTTACACACAGAACATGCTAGTTATACTTTTAATCCTGAACTAAAAACTACTCACACACAAACAAAACTTCGGCTATACCAAGTATAACATAAATGCGCAAAGCTTGCTCGTCATTCTGTGTATGTGTGTACTGGTATTAACTGTGTGTATACGGTACATCGTGTGTATGTGTGTGTAGCCGGTTGTGTGTGTGAGCACGATCTGTTTATAATTAAGAGCAGATATTACCCCGCGCCGTATGAACGATCAAAAGCTTGCGAAGAGACAGAGTGGCTGGAAGTGGCAGTGATTTTGTTTTCAGGAATAAAACAAAAATACTTGAAGTCGTTATATTACTTAACCAGTAACTTTCATTGCAAACAAGGGCTTTTAGTACATACATAACGAAAAATGGATCTTTTGCTCAAATGAATGGTGTCTTACATTGACTGAAATAATAGCTAGTCTTAACTCTCATTGAAGAAACCCCTTTATAAACATCCGAATCTATCGACCTAGCCGACCTACAACGCATAATGATAACAAACAGTTTCTCTACTTAATTTTATACAATGGAAATGAATATGTCGTGTAACCTTTTGAATTTCATTCAGATCAAGTACTCAGTGTAACTCGCTGTGCCTAGGCCACTTCCAGACCTCCAACCTCTACGTAGAACAGGGCGCGTATAATTCATTTAGTTGCCATATTATTTCATCTCATTAAGCGGCTCGTTACAGGTGAATACCGTCCAATTATACCAGTGTATGAGCGAGGAGTGTGGACCTGGCGCCGATAGGATAGGAGTATGGGTGGTTCCGGCATTCATCTATACAAATACAAATATAATTGAAGTGTCTGTTTGTAATTTTAAAATAACAGAGTTTTACTAAATGCATACGAAAGCATATACGGTACTTATGACAAAAAAAAAAACATTATTTGAATTTTTGTCTGCCCTTCCGTCTGTCTGTTTGTTCCGGCTAATCTCCGAAACGGCTGGACCGATTTTGACGGGACTTTACTGGCTGATAGCTGATGTTATAAAGAGTATGTGTTACTTGTATTTAAGAAAACGGATTAGGGTTCCATGCTAAAAAAATCGAACTTTTGAAATTGTTAACAAAATTCGATTCAAGGGAAGTAGGTTGCAGGCAACAGCTAGTTACTATATGGAAATGGAAAGCCCTACGTACTAACATTTCGTGAAGCTGTGTAGTGGGATACTAGTAACTCAGATATATGCTTGCAACAGCGTCGATATATCGGGAGCTCAAAATAATGCACAATCAGGGAAGATATGCCGTAAGTGATAAGTTTAGTTGTAAACCGTGAAAGCTTAAAACAGTGTTTCACAATTCAATATTCCTACATACTTAATATTGACGGGACAAAGCAAACAATAACCATCCTAGCAGTCGGTACGAGTGTAACTTGTCATTTATTTGAGAAAAACATGCACAGCATCACAATCTAGGTTATTGCTATATGACCTCACTGAGACTTGGGAACATAGTTTTTCTAAGCGTTTCTCGTGTATGTATCCTAAATGTCTTTGGCTTTTGTGCATTTCCATTGGTTGGATGAATGAAACTACAATCTTGAGATTTGGTTGAAATGTTACTGTAACGCTAGGTTTTCACAAAAACCCCGTTTCAAGTTATGCTATTAGATATTATCTTTACTGTCTATTAAAGTGGAGTGAATTTGATTTTAATATTATATTAGATTAGACTAGGTTTTTCCCGCGGCTTCGCTTACGTTATGGTCGGAAATTTATCCCACGGAAACGCTTTAAATATAGCACATAATACTCGGGAATAATGTAGCTTTCCATTAGTGAAAGAATTTTCGGAATCGGATTATCAGTTCCGGAGATTACCCCCTATATACAAACTTCATATTTTTATAAAATTAGTATAGATTTGCACGAGTATCGAGTTCGAAAAATGTCTTGTGTGAGCTACTGTGACAGTCTGGAGTAATGTATTATCACGAGGCTCTTACAAACTAGAAAATAATAATATCTGTAGTTACATTCTTACACCATTCCTGGTTTCATATTCCTAGCTTAGGCACAATACTAAGTTATAGCAACACCAAGTTGAAGTGTACTCTGTAATTGATGTGTTATGTGAGACACAGCTCAGTAGCAGTATTCTCTGGCTCAGGAAGCGCGCCGGATGCTGCGAGATGCGTCCATCCATCTCCCGGCTATCTGCATAAGTTTGTACTGTAGTCTAGTATCTGCATAGTGATTGCATTACGTTTCATATAATACCAACACACCTACAAATAGCTCTTCAAATCTATGTAAGGATTTTAATGGTGCCTTAAAGTTTGCCATAAATTCTTATATTTTGTGGTCAGTTTAAGAATTTGTTCTCAATGAAATGACAGCCTTCTGTCCTTATCTTATTTCATATAATTAATATTTCCTTCTTACAACGTCGATATAAGGACCGTTTGATCTTCGCTCTGCGTACAGCTTTAACAGATTTTGAGATTGAGTGACATTCTATCATCTGCCTGCCTTTTCCCAACTACGTTGGGGTCGGCTTCCAGTCTAACCGGATGCGGCTATAAATCAGAATTTTGCATAGTGCGACTGCCTATCTGACCTCCACAACCCAGTTGGGTAGCGTAATTCGATAACTCTTGGTAAGACTGGATATCAGAGTTTCGGGCCACTGTAACGCCTGTCAAAAGTTCTACAAAGAACAGCCGGGACCAACGGCTTAACATGCTTTCTGAGGAGGAAGCTCGGTATGAAATGAGTGGTCACCCCGTCACCCATCCACGGACTAACCTAGCCAAGCGCAGCTTAACCTAAAGATCGACCCGAGTGGCTATTATTAAGCCACTAGTTACTCCATTGAGAGACTATCTATCAGCTATATAAAAATCACGAAATTTTTCGATATAATTTACCAAAAAGCCAATGTTGCTAGCAAACCTATTGAAAAACATTGTAAAAGTATGAAAATCGTGAATGCGATGGCCACTTTTTCTAGGCTTTCTATGTAGTTTCTAATCTAAAAGATTTCATTCTACACGAAGTCATAAGTCTAGTTCTATGTACCTCTAAACTAAAATACCTCAGAAGGCTTAGACCCCTGCCCACCCTATTACAACAAACATAGATTCATTAATACACATTTGATCGGTATTGATCTGTCATGGCCGACTGGCTCCGTTTAAAAATACATCGCGGTCGAATAGTTAGCCGCGTTCAGGCGAATTGTGAAGGATTCCCTGAAACTTGCTAAGTTAAAGTGGCAGCTTTTGTGATAGTAGGGGTGGGGGCTACGTCATGAGTTCATGACTTTAGTTTATAACGTGTGTTTATTGCTACAGTGCGTACTCGCAACCGACTTGCGTGTTTGACCAGGGGGGACTAAAATGACCGCTTTAGCAGAATCATAATTGGATAGTAATGTGTGATTCTCCTAAAGTTACCATTTTAGGCCGACAGATGTATGAATGTGGATGAAGTAAAAGAGGTTTATTAGTTCATGGTTTCTGTATAAGAGTTGTAAGTTCATACCTGTCGAGAGATTGTTTCAGTGTATTCAAAAACCGTGGCAGAGAAGTAACCATACTGTTGTTAAGTCACATTTAAAATGGGCGAGCGATATGAACCCAGACTTCAGGCAGCTACTGAGAAAATCTTCACAGAAAGCCCCAACAATACTTGGGGAATCGAGCCCACGATCCCATGCATACCAGTAGAGCAGGGACTCCCAAACTATTTTGGGCAAGAGCCCTATTTTGGGCTATTTTTCCAAAACGAACTGATACCTCAGACCCACAGCAAAATCTAGATTTTTTCCTATTAATACAAAATACTTGGTACCAATTTAAAAACTTTGCGGTTTGTTAAGTGAGTAAAATTGACATCATTTTCTCATCAACATTTAACAAAATAAATAGACATAAAATTCAGTAAATATCAAGTGTAATTAATATTATATTAGTATATTGAATAATAAAAATTACGTAAAATTGTAGGTAATTATTAAAAAAAAACATTAAAATCACAACTTGTATAGTATCTTGAAAGTTTCAAATAAGAATTTGTGTTAAGAAATAGGGGTCGATTTTTACGTTGACCCCCAAAATCAATTTTCGTTTATGTCGACCCCTGGAAAACCGGTTTCGACCCCAAGGCGTCGATATCAACCACTTTGGGAATCCCTGCAGTAGAGCTTTCATCGCTTCAAACCAATGTGGCAGTCAACAAATAAGAAAGGCAAGATAATAGCTTATTCCTCTTTAAAAAAATATTTTATGATCATATAAATAAGTCATAACTAGTGCGATAAAAACCCCATTGGTACATAAACAGCAGATGACAGATTGACGGCAGCTACAGACAGTTAACGACACAATCAGGTCGTTCAGTCAATTGTCCCGTCACTTGCGGCCGGCTGACGACTGGTAATGGTGTTGTTTTTATATGGGCTCTATTTAGATTGTCACCTAAATATATGCATATTGGAATTGACTCCCAGATTGTGGGGTCAATGTGTATCTATTTTTATGAGCCGAATGAATTACTGCTTAAAAAAATGACGGCTGAAATCCCCGAATGGTTAGGCGAAGGGTATTATGTCGTATACCCACATTTCGCCAATTATGTTCGAGTTCTATGTAATAGGCGGCGAACCAATTGCCATCAACCGAGAGCGAACCAAATACCTAATAGAAAAACACAATAACACGTTATCTGGGAAAAGAACCTGGGACCTCATGCTTAGCAGCAGCGCTTGCGACCACTAGACCAACGAGGTAGTCCTAATTTCTTGTGAAATTCTGGTCTGACACACTCATTAGAGCCATACTATGTCGTAAATCATGTCCGAAAAACAACATTAAAGTTTCAGTTAATTAATGAAAAGGATCATTATTTAACTTAACTTAATAAGTACCTTCCACAAGTTACGACATATAAGCAGAGGCTGTCTCACTCAGCTCTGCTATACCATCTTGCTGACCAGCCAATATATTTACTACTATACTATTTGAACGTACCAATACAAGGAAAGAAGAGTACCAACAATCTCACAATTCCTGGTACTAACACCTGAACGCGAAGTACTAAACATCCTCAATTGAACTCAACAAAGTGTTCGATATGAGTTCAAGATAGCGCTGTAGAGCGCTGCAGATGATAGTAGTGAAGCGATGCAGCGCTGCAAAGCTGAGCAGACATCAAAGTCGGCCTCTTGAGAGGAGCCGTGATACAAATGTTGTGCGGATGCAATCTCGATGCTTATAGATCACGGATGTTAAGATGCTGGATGTGCCAAGAAATCCATGTAAGGAAAGCAAATAACGGCAACTTTTTGCAGAGTGAATGTTGTCTATGTTCTCGTTACTCTTGAGCGTGAGGTCTTGGGTTGGATTCCCAGTTCTGGAAAAAGTTTTTTTTTCATCAGATATTTCTTAGGAACCCGAAGTTAAGATTTGTGACCGATTGATGGCAATATAGCCATCAATCGGGCACAAATCTTCTTCAAAATAACTGGTGAAATGGGTGAATGGGATGTAAAACAGTACTCTACGTGAACCATCGAAAAAATACAGGCGTGATGTTATGTTAATGTTTTCTCATTAAAAATCTTACATCAAAGAATGATGTGTGAATGATCCTGTTTCACTGTGATCGGAAAGTACCTACACTTATAAATTAGTAAAACATAGCATCACACCTGTAATCCCCGAAGGCTTAAGTAGAGGTGTACCTAATACTACACCCACACACACATTTCGCAGTCCCATGTAATAGGGGGCGAGCCTATTGCCGCCAACCAGGCACAGATCCAGATCCCGTGGCTGCTACTGAAAAAATCCTGATGGAAAAACCCAATAACACTTTTCCCGACCTGGGATTCGAACCCAGTACCTCATGCTCAGCAGTCGCGCTTGCGACCACTAGACCAACGAGGCAGTCAAAATACCTTGAAAATACCACAGGTGATAATTATAGACGACTGAACCACTCAATCACATGTCATTCCCATCGTCCAGTCCGAGGCTAGACACCATCGTTAGCCAACATGTGACGAGCTCCTCAGTCAGCAGACAGTGACGGAGTGTCCCACTTCCAGTCTAGATCACATGCCAAATTAAACCTAAATTATAGCGCATTTAGCCGATAGTAAATACTGGCGAGCTTTTAACTTGTCATGGCGGCATCTGAGGAATGTTTATGTTACTGAATGATGGCTGGTATTTAAATGGCGTCGTTATGATCTTGCGATGGATGTAGGTTGTTTATGGTTTGGAGAATGAAATGGGAGTAGTGCTATTGAAATTTTTCGCTTTTGCAATTGGTTTACTTATTTTCATCATATGACAGTCGATTCAATTATCATGTAACAGTGCTTTTATTCTTTTAAAAAGTATGTTTATCTCTCATTTGTACCCACAGTTTCTAATATACTTTTCATTGTATAAGATACTTTTCATCCTAGGATAAAAAGTATCTTATCCTCTTTTGAAATCTCCAGCGGCTACCTGTATTGTAACCAATCAGAGGTTGTCACGGCCTAGTTCCCTAATAATGAATTCTTCAGTTCACAGGTAACATTTTGCGAATATCAAGTACTGGTGAATTGCAGTCAGACATCTCTTGAGGTTATGACTTAAGTATAAAAAGTCGTTCCACATGCATTTCGTATTAGAATTAAACAGCCAAGTGCTTCAATTTACCTTAGAGACAGTTAAATTCAAGTAAGCTTAGATACCTAACCACGCTCACAACCTCCGATTCTCTACACCCTACCACATCTAGTTCCTCTAACCCCGCGTCATTTAGCACTCCTCCAGCGCAATATCTGCAAGTGTATGCGCCGAGCAGTTTTTGGCACCGGCAGACTTGCCAAGTTGCCGAGTGCCGACTGGCAGAAACTTGGCAACACACCAATTTATATTTAAACTCTATTAAATAAAATGCCACTTTGTACTAACATGCTTTTGATAAATTTTGTTAGGGATCTGTGTGCAGATGGGAGGAGGATATGCGATGTGTTGTGTGTGTGTGTGTGTGTGTGTGAGATGATTACATGAAGAGGTATGTGATTAATTGTAGAACGTTTGAACTTTTTAACATGATTGTGTATTTAGAAATCATTTGGTTTGTAAATAATGTTTTAGATATGATTTTAAACTTTATTAGTTTCACTTTGAGATTGTTGAGAGACGAATCAACGCAATGCAGTGGCTTTGTTACAATCTAGTATTCTAACTATTCTAACTGTAGATGTAACTGTAATTCGGGAAGTTGTTTGAATTTAACTGCAAATGCTTATTGCAGTTAAATTCAAACAACTTCCCGAATCAAATAAAAATAAAATTTATCGTTCCAATGAAATCCAATACAACTGAAAATATATCATTCAACAAATTCCTTGACACAGAAACAAGTTTAACGAGAAACAAGACATCCAACAAACGAGCGTCACTTCCTCTCGTGAGCCATCAAGAGCCACATAATTACCGCTCATTAACAAACATCATCAATGGGCCGAATCAATGCCAAACAAAACATCAATTAGACAACTCATTGAATTGCAAAACGAAAACCTGCGCCAACGCAGGCCGCGCTCGACGCTCATTGGTCGACATAAACTGGGCCTACCGTTCTCTCCTCCCATTGGTGGAACAGAACAATTTGGCAAACTTTCAAACGGGCGGGGCTTGGGAAAAGTTTGAAACAAATGAGTTTCTATACTAATCTGATGACAGGCGAAGTTATCTACAGTATTAAGGTTAGTGTGCACTATCTGTCGTCTATTTATGACAGATGACATTATCATTTATGACATGTGTTCATTTGATGGTGTCCGTAATGAGCTGGTAATTTTAAAAGCATTTTATTAATATGAAGCGTTTTATGAGACCTGTTTTTCTTTGAGGAAGTAATTGATTCGTTTCATATTTTGTTTTTTATCAGCATGTTTATTAAATTAGCGTTTCCGGTATAGCAATTCAGTTTGAGATTTAGTGAGAACACACTTAGTCATATGCCGAAAAAATCTTTAACATTTTTTATTGGGCTATAGCAGACACTTCTACTACAGCCTAGACGAGTGAGTTTAAACAATAAGATCTACAACTGTCACTTCTAACCTAAACTAACAAATCCAAAAACAGTTTCTAAACTAAAAACAACATTCCTTAAAACGTTTTAAACGGCAATTACAATTCATTCTCATTATTTAAACCTCTAAAATAAAACAATTCCCCCACGCGACGAGAAAGTCGCATTTATCGGCCCTTAAAATAACTCGCGGGCAATCTCCGAGGTGCTAATTAGGTGAGCCTAATCGGGAATGGTCACTCGTGTGCACCGAGCCTTATGCAGATAAGATGCTATAGATAAAGGAGTTACTCTTAAGTGGATGCTGGCTCAAATGGGAGGCGAAGTGGGATTTATAATAGTTAGTGTGTGTTGTGGAAAATAAAAGGTACAAAGAAAATGGTCGTTTATTTTGATGATGGAATTTTTCCGGAAACATCTTTTCATTAGCACTGTGCGACACCTAATTGTAATACCGAAATATGATTGCACGTTGGAAATCTAACAATGCGCTTTTGTTAAGGTACATTTAAGTCTCAAAATACTATTGCACACAGACCTACATGAGCACGTCGTGTAAAAAGTCGACAAAAATAAATGCACCGATCGAGTTGCTCGTTTCCTATGGAGAAGAACCAGCAACAAAATAATTATGATACAGTGATAATAATTAATTATGGGAGGACAGCGTAGTCTCGCCTAGTATAAGGAAAATACATAAGTTTGACATAATCATGGTTGATCTAAGGGCAGAAGGAAACTGCTGTTCCTTCTAATTGAGTAGTCCTGGTTTATACTTACACAATTCGATGAAGAGGTCATCTTGCCTTTTTTTTGTAGCAGGGTAGACGTATCATTTTATTATTAATTTAGTATGTTTTTTTCCTCCGTTAAACTGTCCGAAGACTTTTTAATTTTCCTAAATCCTGTCCATCAATAACGTAAATTATCAATAACTTTATCTTAACACAAAATCAAAGCTATTTATTTCCAAATTATGGAAACATAGCATACTAATTAATTATCGATAGGAAGCTTCTTTATCAATAAGAATATAATCTAAAACCAAACAAACGAGTCTATTAATATTTAAACGATCACTTTGCTAAGAGCTTTATCGATTCTGGTTCATAAAATCGATAGATAATCGAATTATCTGAGACTTCCTAATATCGATAGCAGATAATAATCTAATTGATGTTTCTAAATCAATGACGAGGGTTTGTATATTGTATCTGAAACCGGATGGCGGACGATCTAAGAGTAGGAAATTAATAAAATTGTAGATAGGGCATTGATGTTTTTAGGAATGTGTAAAATAGGATTGCAGAGGAAAAATTATAAAATATGAACATCTATATAACGTATTTTGGGCTTACAAATTGTGATTTGTAAACGAACTATGATTTTTGCCGTGTGTATCCTTTTATTCTGAATAATGATTTTCCCATTTCTTTGTTGTAAATAATACAATTATTTTCCTGGAAAACCGTTGCCAACATATTCCTTTTCTATTTGTACACATGTTAAATCGTAACCTTCACCGAGTCATCGGTCCACCTAGTGGGAGACCTTCCAACGTAACGTCATCTATCTTCTTTCGGTGAAGGTTGCGGGGATCCGCTGGATGCGAGACACACGGGACCGTTCAATGTGGTGACATTTGAGGGAGGCCTATGTATCGCAATGGAGGTCTTTCGGCTGCAATGATGATGATAATAAATCGCACTCGATACATATCTTTGCCATTGCGCTCAGATTAATGTTATTATTACAACATTCAAGACCACTCATTAAGTAATTAATTCAAACACCCTTAAAGCGGGCAGCTAACAGTATCATTCAACAAATCGATGACCCGTTCACCCTCTCCATAGGTACAAACAATAACATCTCATACCTCTACCATTTACTTCCTACTCTTTGTCCCACCCCGGACACACCGTCCCGGACGCCGCCAGCGGGACCACCAGCGAAGATATTTGCATAAAAATGCCGGGACACGCGCCTTAATTGATCGCGACTGTACTACCTACCAGCTACCAGCCACCAGGCGTCCTGGTGGCCATGTTTGAGTGCGAGTATTAAATTATATTCTAAGTGGGCTTAATTGGCACGTGTTTAGACTACGTGTAGGCATTATAGTGTTCGTACTGTCTGTTTTTTCGTAAGTGATTTTTTTTTAGTCTTTGGTGGGTTTTGTTGGTTTTATGAGGAAATTAAATGCCACTGAGGTGGATTATTTTATCGTTTGATTATATTGAGGTTCTTGTTGTCAAAGGTATTCACTATACCTCTCATGAGAAGGGCAACCGTTCATAATTATGATGCGACTGGTCTTTAAAGATTTTTTTCTGTCTACCAATGTTTTATAGAGTTTATCTAATTCTTTTTTTAAATATTAATTGGTTATTCGGAAATTGAAACTTTGTTTTGAATGCTCTGCAACTGACTGCAGTGATTTACGTGTGCTCTAAAAAATATTTAAATCAACAAATTGATGGTTAATTTCCATTAATGTAATCTAACTCCTACTAACCCTTCCAGCTTTTCCTTAATTGAGGAATTAAGGAAAACCAGGAAGAATCCGTCCTCATCCGAAAAAGAGCATTTGAAAAACAAACGGAAGCTGTGTTCGCGTGTATCTGCACAGCGCGAGGGACGAGACAATTAGGAGAGCGCGGAGCACACATTTTTAATTGTCCTACTGTACTGAACTACGTGGGTTTTAATAGCCACTGTATTAAGATTTTGTGAATCCGAAGCTCTTCCCACTAAAGTTTTTAATTTATGGAATAGAATACCTACTCAATGAATAAAAAAGAGGTACTTTACTACATAAGATTATAAGACGCATTTTAAAACAACATATATAACAAGCAATATTCAATATAAACTGTAACGTCCCGAAAAAGCTGCCCGAAATAGCTTAGCTACCTAGTGACTAGTGTACTGCTAGAGTTTATAAAATCAACGATTATCAGAAGCTGGCTTTAGATATAAAGAAAACATTAAATGAATGAGGTTTTCAGCTAATAATAGACATTGGTCGTCAAAAAAATTACAAGAATCCTGTGCTATGATTAAAACTACACCCTTTTACTTTATCAAACACTGTGACACTAAAACCACCTTCACAAGTTCACAACGGTTAATTACAGCACTCAATTAATCCACGAAACCGCCCTTCTAATATCACAACTAACTACTTACATTAAAAGCTCCCCACCAGCCTATACATTCCAACACGTCACCTAACATTAACAAAGCTATGTACATTATACATAATCTTCAACCGCACTATGGATGTGTACGTACATGAACACCATCGGCATGTACAAAGGTGACCGCAAGTCAATCAGCTTGCGGTCGCATACATAACGTTATCACTGAACGCATTGATATGATTACACGATAACATATCAATCTGTTGTGGTGGTGTGGGATTGTATATGCATACTAATTTTGTAATGCAATGGGGATTGACTTGAATTTGAGGAGCTCGTGGCTAAATAATACCAGCCGCTCGGGTCGATCTTCAGGTTAAGCCGCGCTTGCCTAGGTTGGTCTGTGGATGGGTGACCAACCATTACATACCGACTTTCTTTCATGCCTCGGAAAGCACGTTAAGCAGTTAGTACCGGCAGTCATTTGAAAATCTTTGACAGTCGTTACAGTAAGTCAGTACAACCAGTCTTACCAAGGGGTATCGTATTACATAGTACCAATTGGGTTGTGGAGGTCAGATAGCGAGTCGCTCTGTATGTATAGAATACTAGTATTCAACTGCATCCGGTTAGACTGGAAGCCGACTCCGAGATAGTTGGGAAAAGGCTAGGCTGATGATGAGCAGGAGTAGTCCAATGATAACGGCCCAGATTAACGTGTCGTGGTTTTGAACTCAGGCACTTTACTTTGTGAAATTTTCATCTTTCAGGCTTTCAAAACGCTGAAGGAAAACTTTGCGAGGAATATCCTCGAATCAAACATCAACACTTGTGATATCCACCAACCTGAATACATCTTTTCAATAACGAGCTTCTCCCCACTCACAGAGAGGCCTGTTACCCTGTCCCAGAGTGGCAACATTATAGGATGTTATCAACATTTACAATTTATACGAACTGCATATCACAATGCCAAAAAAATAAAAACAAAGAATTCAAACGATCTATACTTTTTAAATCCAACTACTCATAATATTATAAATGCGAAAGTTTGTGGGGATGGATGTATGGATGAATGGATGTCTGTAACTCTTTCACACAAAAACTACGAAACGGATTTGGCACACAGATAGTTTATAACTTGAATTAACACACAGGATACTTTTTATCCCGGTAGTACCTACGATCCCGTGGGACAATCATCGAACTCCGCGCGGGAAAAGCCTCGGGCATATCACGTCAGAACGGCTGAACGGATCTAGATGAAATTTGGCACACAGATTTATAATCTAATATAGAACATAGGCTATTTTTTTTCTCTCACACATACACATCAAAATTTCCACGACAACAAAGTCGCGAGCAACCTTATTTTTAAATAAACGCAACATCAACCCACCTTTGAAAAAGGCTTTGTCCACCAAATAAATAAAGCCTTATTAAAACACCTTCACAATAATAGACAGTTCATAATAACAACAGTGAACCCTAACCCAATTAGCATACCTCCGAGCTAGCTCATGATATAATTAACAATAACACTTCATTACTACGCAAACCACCCTCGCACAAAAATGTTCACCCCCTTCGCCCCTTCAACCCCCTACAACCCTATAGGACCCACCGTGTGACATAGCACACATTGCCTGCGTGGCAATTACGGGTATTTGATGATAAGTATGTTATTATTGTTACATTGTAAAGACTGTAATTGTACAGGTTTAGATAGAGAGAAGTTGTGAGAACTTTAGTAAAAATGGAGTAACATTAGGTTCCGTTCACTTACGATAGTGGAAAAATTATTCAATATTTACAAGTTGAGTTTGAAACGTCAATTTGATGGCAATTTTGAGAGCCAATTCGTAAATTGTTGTCTTGTTTTTGATCATTTCTAGTCTTATTCTTTATCTTGTGGTTAGTGCCTAACCTGGTCTCAAAGTTTTTAAGCCGCCTATGGGCCTCAAACTCAAAGCATTTATTTCAGTTAGACCATTACAGTCACTTTTTAATGTCACAAAAAAACAAAGAAAGCGAAGCTACAGTCACAGACACAAGGCATAATTACTTGTGAAAGTACTGTAGTTGCCCATTCCAAGGCGTAGATCTCTGTGGAGAAGAATGGGCAAGAAACTCCATGGACACTCTTTTCAATCAAAATATTGTTACAAAATCTACGTAGCCTCTGACTTGGCTTTACATGCCGTCGGGATATATCTCTCAGGCACGTTTGGTTTCCTCACGATGTTTTCCTGCACGGTAACTAGTGATAGTTACACAATACGCACAAGCGCAAAAGTATTATAAAAGCGTCAAATCTACTAACTCATCACAAAACATCTGAAAGTAATAAAACCAACTAACTTTAAAGTCATATGAATAAGTACAATGGGTCTCCATCCACTTACACTCCTATTAGTATGTTAAACAGGAGTCCAAACTTTTTACACCAATAAAATCCTAACAACTGAAAAAATTACGAGCCCATAAAAATACTGTCAACCAATAAATCAATGCTGAAAAACATTTTGTCCATCAGAATGCCTGCTCATCACTTCGGAAGGGCCCCTGACTGCGGTGTGTTCCGCACGTGCGTTATCTGCCCGCCATCACCCCGGGCCCCGCGGCTCTAAGGGCCCCGCAATTTAGGGGCCCTTAATGACAAGGGACTTTCAAATAATGAATTGGGTGTTGAGATTCTTTTTTGTTCACAGTTTGAGCTGTGACATTGTGTGAATTGCTTGATTGGTTTGTGAGGTGAATTGCTCGTGTTTTAAATGCGAAAGACAATGAGTCTGGTTGATACAGTTTTCCAGATAAATTAAATAAATCAATTTGATTAAATTAGCAAAGATTTGAATCGTTAGATATCCCTACACAGTAGCTTTAGCGCGAAAAAGTGTTGCGAAAAGCGTGTTCACACATACCGTATGTTAGTATGCGTGAGCGAGACTACTATTCGAATGTTACGAATTGTCACGAAACAGAAACGAACCATATTTGACGCGGTGCGGTGAATCTACCAGTTTAAGGCTGCGTTACCACCAGAGATGAGCGAGGATTCGTAGTGAGGGATGTGTGTTAAACTAACCAATAATATCGCTTCTTCTTCACAGCTTGAGCTATTCTAGCTATGTGATTGGTTAGTTCCACACAGATCCCTCGCTACGCATCATGGTGGAAACCAGAGATGAGCGAGGATCGCAGCCTAAATGTTCGGTTTATTCATAGAAGTGACCTGTCACTTAAAAACCGGGTGCTTTTATGTCGGATCATTGAAATGTTTTCATATGGGATGGGCAGAACATGACTGGCTTCTAGTCACATTTAATAAAATTGCCAAGTGTCAATGATTGACCTTCTTATTTCTTGGTAGGATGTGATTAAAAACTGTTTAGTTTAAGTTATTTTCTCCAAAAGCAATGAAGAAATCATTTTAACGACAGAAATAAACCATTTTATCTTTCTACTAAATACATTAAAAGCATCTATCACACTATAAAACCGCGATTTCACATTACATCTATACAATCACACAATTTCCGTTGGATACAACCCAATATTAATTTATAAAGAGCTTTTCAAATTATCGTTTATTAAAGTTTTACCGCTCGTTTGGACGTCATCAAAGCAATTTAAAACCGTATTTTTGCATTTTTAAAGTTGATATTTGAGTAATAAATCATGCTATAAAGTTTGTAATACGAACTTCGAAATGGTCAGCGTTATGTCATTGTTAGGTTGGTTCCACAGTCGTGATTTAACAGGAAAAGCAATTATTATTTTCTATTTCCAAAGAATTCCTGTTCAGTTTCAAGTAACGTAAGATAACGTTACCTACGCCTGCTTGTATCCGAATGACGAGACAGGTGGTCTCTTAGTACACACGACGACACATCAAGCAATATCCAGTATAACCTGCTCTCACTTTGTATGAACTTCTCGTACAATGAGAGATCAGCGTTTTGGTTTTGCAAAGCTGGATTTCTCGCCGTGCTTACACCCACATTTTGCCTGTTACGTTACTAAACTGTTAACTCACATGTCATGGAGGTCAAGCCAATTACCGAGAAATTACCAAATGATAAAAAAGCTCAATCACACTTTTCCGACCTGGGATTCGAACCGAAAACCCAATGATCAACCGCAGTACTAGCGACCGCTAGACCAACGAGGCAGTCCACAACTGACAACATTTTATTAGAAACTAAATATAATTAATTAGTACAACATGATTACCTTAGTTTGCCATCAACCGGTCACAAATCTAGACTCTGTAGTTGCTACTGAGAAATTCTTGATGGAAAAACCCAATAACACTTTGAATCGAACCCAGGACCTCATGCTCAGCAGCCGCGCTTGCGACCACTAGACCAAAAAAGTAGTTAATTACAACAATAACCAATCAAACAAGTTAAACAAACACAAAACAACATCCTTTGTTACAATCATTTTCTCAGAAACCCCTACAGTCCTCAGAAAACAGAATGTCTCGCCGTAAATAAACAAACATCTCACTAATTAAAGAACAGACACACTAATCTATCTTCAACACATAAAAACTGTTCCGAGCGAATGTTATGAAAGTTTCAGTTTTCATTAGAAGTCGGTCAATTTATATTCTACGGGGAAATGTTGATGTTGATACACGGAAACCAGTTCGGCGGGGATCGAACTGACAAATTGTGATTGAAAATATACTGCGGTTGGTGTTGTGTGGCAGAGGGAGCGAGGCGATGGCTGGATGAAAGCGATGGGGGTGTTATTGGGAAGGGTTTAGTTTTTGAGTAATTTTTGTGTGTGCTGACTTACTGAACTCCAAAGACATGTGCGTTAATGTGGACGAAATAAAAGAACGTGTTCGGATCCTAGCAAAAGGCGTGAGCTATGTTTACCTATGTTTTACAAACTATTGTCCGCGACCTTCGCCCTCGTGAAATTATTATAAAATACAATTTTCCCCGTTTTTGCAACATTTTTCATTGATGCTTCGCTCCTATTGGCCGTAGCGTGATGTTATATAAAGAGTGCAACAAGACCCTTAACGAAGGCGAGAGGCGCTTGTTTTCCCCGTCATTGCGATTTTTTTTTAGTTCTAGACCATACCTGTAATTCTTCTAGTTACGGAGATATTGGGGGTCAAAGTTACAACTTTTCACAAGTTTTTTTTCTAAAGACATGTTTTTATTGTAAGATTTTTACTTTAAGCACCTACACGATTCCCGAACTTTTCAATCCATCCATCAGCACAATGTTTTGAGTTCATCAATTGTTTGAGTGCGTTACATTGAGTGCTGCGGTAAAACGTGATTTTTCACTCCAAAAAAAAGTCGTTTCCCAGCAATAATTTTTGCGTAGTTACCTACTTGGTTTGATGAACGGAATTGACGGCTTCGTGAAGAGTCCGTTAACACCTCGATAAATGGGTTATCCAACACCCAAAGAATTTTTCAATTCGAACCAGTAGTTCCTGAGATTAGCGCGTTCAACCAATTATAAAAAATCTTCAGCTTTGTACTATTAGTATAGATGTGTCAGGATTGTCAGGAATAAAGACGTGCCGAAAATATTTACGCTAAATAGTCTGAGTACATTGACCTACTAAAAACGGCAGATCAATTAATCATGTGGAAGTTACCCTAACTAACGTTTATTTTATTAATCGTGCGATTGAATCAGACAAAAAATATCAACACGTTTTTCCAGCAATACATAAATACTTTTCAGACACATAACTGACGATAGTTCGTTGACCTACACACAAAATAAATCGATACGATCTAATTTCCTCAATTCCCTGAAAAAATAAAAACTACAACTTCCGACAAAACCATCAGATACAATTAGTCACATTCAGAAAGGAATTTAGAAAAGAACACGAGAATTTACACCAGCAAAATGTATATCTTCAGCATCGCATAGCTATCACTCCACCCCGGCCTACTTACGTCACATCGAAAAGAGTTAACTATGCCGTCTAAAATTCCTGTAAACTCATTTTTCAGCGACGAACACAACGTAGCCTGTCGACGCGACATGTCGTTGCCGATTAAAAAATAAAACTTCAGAGAATCGCGATATATCCGACACTCGCATATATCTTGTAGAGGATTAGTAACTTTAATATGTAAGTAGATCAACGCTGCATTCTGATGTTGGTATTAATCTTTACTGTTTAGAAGAATTAGTAGCTGTTTAGAATTTAATGGCGGAGTTATCTTTTAGCGTGAATTATTAATCCGTTTTGGCAACTGAATGTCGTGATTTCGTTAATTTTTTAAGTGAATAAACATGTTATTTATTGCATGCATCAATAAAGGCTTAGGTAAAACTTATAAAGCCAATATCTTACAAGGATTCGTTTTATAGTCTTTTTGCATTTCGACTTTTTTAACCAGTATTCTCAGAATTTAGACATTTTGCCTGAAGAAGGGCGTCGTCGCCGAGGCAGACCTAGGAAACGCTGGCGTGACAATCTGGACTCGTCGTTGCCAGATAGGCCTGAGACACCCTGAGATGACAAACATAAAAAGGACCAAAGAAATATGGGGAAGACCTTTGCCCAGCAGTGAATAAAGATATTTTGTGTCAATTCATAAATAAATAAATAAGTACGTTTCTCAGATCAACTTCATATTAAACATACTTTGTTTGCAATACCTTAGAATCGTCTCTATGAGGCGTTATAACAATATTGTAGCAACATTTCTAAGAAGGACAAAGCGTTTCAACGGTATATTTTTCCGATTAATCTTTGATTACATTTTCCACGAACTAAAGGTATCGCTTGACTTATAAATGAAGAATGTAATCCATTGTGACTACTAGGAAAAATAATGATTGGATAAAAGATCAGCAATATTCTAGAATAGTCTCACTTATTAAAAGAAATAAATTTTCGTAATTATATAGTTTATTAGTTAGTTAATTGGCTGTTTCTTAGAAAGGATACTCATGTTACACAATAATAATAAATAATGAAAACTACTAGGTATAATGGTGATAAACTAACTTTAAGAGAAATCGCAATGTTGCAGAAATATTGTATTTTTTATTTTATTGTTTATTAATAAAAGAACAAAAACCAAATATAAATAGAAATATCACAAAAACCTCAATAGGTTTATCCGGATGTGTTTGTGTGTAACTCGTAACAATAATATTTTGAGCCTCCTATTCCAAATTGATATTGCTTCAGCATCATCACCACCCACAGCCTGACTTCAACCAATGCTGGGTATAGGCCTCTCTTGGCTTTGCCAAGCTCCTCGTTCTTGTGCGGGCCGCATCCTGGATATTCCAGCGATGGCAACAATGACGTCTGCCAATTGCTTAGCTAAAAGAGGTAAAAAGCTTATTGTTCTTGACAGGATTACAACCATTTCTTTCAGCAACATAAGTAATACAAAATTGACAACTGTGATTGAGTCAAAATTGAGTTGTTTTAAAATTTCACGGTTTATAACTAAACTTACCCTGACACTTACGGGATATCTTCCGTGATTTTCAATTATTGTGAGCCATCGATATTGCGCTTCATGACGCTTGCAACAGCGTCGAAATATCGAGAGCTCAGAATAATTGGAAACCACGGAAGATATCCCGTAAGTAACCGTGTAAGTTTTACTAACAACTGTGTTCTACAAAAGATGTAACTTTTCTTCTTCTTCTTCCACCCAACAAAACTATTTTATATCACATCACATACAATTTTAATAAAATTCCTCGTTCCGGAAAAAACAAATTATATCGAAGACATTAGACTATACTTTAATTCAGATGTATGTTTTTAATTTGAGCAGAATTGATTTCTCAGAAGGTTATAACGGGCGGTGGATGGCAAATGCGCGAGATCAAACCGCGCGGCATATCCGTCGTGCGGCCGGCGCGCGCGCATCCGAGCTCTGATCGAGCGGTAGGGCTGGCCATTTTGTTCTAAGACAGTAAAAAGTGAAGATAATAAAGATATCCCCATGTCAGCCACGCGGCGGTCCATATCAACAGAAATTAACTAACACACAAGTCAACATCGTCATCAGCCTGCAGCAGTTCTCTGTTGGCCTCTCCAACCGCACGCCATTTAAAACGATTCTCGGCAACTCTGTTGCTACCACTCACCCTGCGAAGATCACTGCCCCACCTAGCTTGAGGGCGTCCTGTCTAACGTTTGCCGTTCTGCCCACCTATTGACAATGCGGTCAGGAATCCACAATACTCTTCGTACACAGAACTTCTATTTTTATTTGTTTTAGTTTCGATCGGGCCTTAGAGAAAACTTCTTAGTCCACAAGCAAATACAAAAGTTGTCTTTACTAAGACACATTGTATTTTATCTTTCACAAAATAGACAGATAAAAAGGACAATTAAGGCAAAATTATTTCAGAAAATAAAACCAATAAACGCATAGAAGACCCATTTAGTCCACGTTACAAAAAAAAGGCAAAAAATATCGAAACATTTCTTAATTTACCAACCCTACTCAATGTAACCTGATGACGGGAAGCGCACAATTAACGAGACGGGTGCGCCCGCGCAGCCAACGCGCCACGTTATGAGATCTGCTTCTGTGCTCGAGGATGTGTCCACTGCTCATTATGGCATAAGAGGAATCAGAAATGATATCCGCCCGACTGACCAGATTGGAAATGTCAGCGAATTTGTAATTTTGAGAGTTCTTAAGCCAAAGATCACGAAGAAAAAATAAAGGCGGCAGACACCAGTATGTCTAATACAGCAGGCAACGATGAATCTTAAGAAGATTCTTGTTGTAATGACATTTTCAAGAAAAGTAATTCCATGAGTGTGATGGAGGAAGTATTAACAAACGTCAAATGTGTTTTGGTTTGATACCTACCCAATTATTAAGAACTAATGTGTGAGACTTATTATCTGATAGGAGAAGGTATACGTGTCCACTGTCCAGTAACATTGAACAAGTAATACCTTCTCTTCAAAAATCAAATTCTATCATTCTTGTTGGGGTTAGCTTTCAGTCAAATAACCTCATTAACTTTGTCACACCTGATTCTTAACCTAACTTCTAACGATAACAATTCAAACACTTCTCTCAGTAATCAATAGAGATCCGACAATTCGCTACACAACAATTGTTCTCGATTGTACCCGTACCCGGTGGAAGCTGGGGTCGGCTAATTAACCCCGACTGTACCCGAAGGAGCCCGACAGAGCCCGAGCGCTCCCGACGAGGGTGCGGGCGAATATAATAGGGTTATGATCGCTATGATTATCTTGTTTTAAGGGTATCGTAATTAAAGTTGGGTATCTATTATACTGGTATTATAAAGAGGGATTTTGCTAAGCAACTCAAAAAGTGCCTGGTAAGATATTTAAAAGAAAGATAAACTAGTGTTTCAGAAGATGATCCATATAAAAATTATTAACATCTGAAAAAAATAATAGAAAGAGTTCGATAGCTTTTAACCTTTGAAAGCTAAGTATTTACTGTGCTTTTAAAGTATTAGTTACCTATCCCAATATTTAGATTATACAGATAGAACAGACTTGAACTTTAAATCGTATTCAAATTCCTTTAGCACAACATAATTCCAATCGCCTACGTCAATGACACTTCGAAAGTTCAAACCACGATTCGATCCGCCTACTTAGACAACAGAATACACACACAAACGCTCTAACAACATCACCACGGTCTATTTAAAATAGACACTTACTAAACCAAACGCAGAACCATTCAGAAACATCAAACAGTAATAATTGCAAAGACATACGGAACCGAAATAGCCGCGATGAATCAGGGTTCTCTGCGGCAATCAAACGCATTAGGCCGACATGGAGCTCTGAAACCTATGATGTCGCATCTGAGCGGAGCCAAATTGCTCACTCCATAACGCGGTGTTAAATGCGAGGCTGTAAATCGTAGCTCTATGTCGGATAGTTCGAATGTTAAGGGGAGCGATACTGAAAATATTTCCGATAATATAGAACAGGCTTTTCTATTTGAGCATGATGATAACTCAACGCAAGACCCTCAATCGATTTTAAATGATATATAAAACGCTAAAGAGGCGATAAACTATTATCGAGCAGTACTTTCGATGCTAAACCGTTCCCTTAATTTTCTATTTGAAAGGTCACCGCAGCAATTATAAGTATATCGTCTAAATAGCTATCGTTACAAAATTGTCGAACCTGAACAAGTACACAATATGAGTAAAGTTGGTTGTTGAAACACCAAAGTACGCACAAATGATATAAAACTAAATGTCAGCTGGGAAAATAAATGCTCTACTGTCTCCAAATGCGTATTTTCATAAGTAGACGAAAACGACATGGAACTGATAATACCCCGCGGCTGAATCCTCCCAAACCGTTCACCGTCTACCTACAAATTACAGGCAGCAGTGTGGAGCCTTGTTATTAAGCGGCTAATATTAAGCCTAGCTCCTGAATATGGATGAGTTTGAGCGAGCTGGTAATCGTCTACATAGACGACGGGTTGATACAAGGATGGATGATTGAGAATGGACGAAATCGTTTCATTGGAAATGGTTTCGAACTCTTTTTAAGTGGACTTGAAAATATATTTGGATTTATTACTCAAATAAAAATCGTAATGTAACTATGTCAAACTATAAGTTCTTTGGTAAATTATGAAATTCAGAAATTGTGGCCGAAAAGATAATTGTGAAAATGATGGATCAAAATCGGATCGGATAAGTCGATGCCCCCAAACAAGAACTCGGTAATGTACTATTACGGGGTTTATGCTGTTATGTCAAATTCGGCATCTATGGACTGGAATACACCTTCTCAATTTTTTTCAGATTTTTCCTATTGATATTTACAAAGAAATCATGACACACGTGTTTATTGTTGGGAATTTAGACACAATAATATTTCGGCAAAAAACCTGTTATAGGTCTGTACGAAAAAAATATTTATTTTTTTATTTTGGTAAGTTGCGATTACCGGGTTATTGGCGTAAATCATTTTCATGAAATTTTTGGTAAACGTGTTTATAGGGGTTTTTGTTGAAATAATTTTAAAATACGTGTTCCGTAATATTCACTAACAATGTTATTTATTAATACCTTTTTTTAAATTACTTGACATTACCACAATAACTCCGTACAAACAAGTTATCTATCAGCCATAAAATAAAAAATAACGCCGTAGAAGCCCATAATGTAATGTTATGAAATATTTTATTTCATAAATTTACTGCAATAACCCCGTAAGTAGTATTACTGTAATATTGTATGTATAAAATTTCAGGTATTATTTATTTTCATAAATAACTAGGTTTTGAATAAAAGGATTTTCATATCAATGGCACAGGTAGACTTCGCAAAAAAATAGCTTTCATTTAATACATCAATGACTTCAATAGTCCCACTCGTTGAAAAGATATTTGAAAAAATCAGTAAATCTTTTCTCCTGTAAAATTTTGATTTTTCGATTACCGGGTTATTGCTTGGAGGCGTCGAGTTCTAAATATAACTGCTTCCATAAAGATATGTAAAAACATTGCATCCTGTCATGTTCCAATAAATAAAATACCACAAGACAAATAAAATAAAGAAAAATCCCAAGAGTCGTCTCCTTAACCGCCATTTTCGAACATCGCCGTATTATTGTCGCGTACGTCATACACCGACGTGTACACCACACTTTGATCTACTACAGAAACGACATCCACTCTTAACGCCCACGCAATAAAGATCACATTCCAATGTAACACAATTTATAGACTGAGTTCTATCATTACCATTTTAGCTAGGTTTTCTTGTTGAGCTTTACACTTTGTGAGGTTGAACTAAGGGTGATTTTCGTTTGTATCGGTGTGCAGACGAGCAATGCCGAGTGTGTTTGACACACGTATAATTGGCGAGAAATGGGCCGCACTCCCTTTATAAACTGTTGCTTAAAGGTTTCAGTACATTAAGGCGTAACGCGTGGAACATTTGAGTGACGATTCTTGTTTTAGTTTGTTTCATTATGCAATGGTTGTTGCATTGTTGCCGGGTTATAAGAGAACGGTTTAATTGTATTTCAAGCCGCGGGGTTTACCTTTTTATACAGTATATATTTGAGGAATCCCATTGTTTCTTTCTCGTCAGATTATCAATACATACAACGAGTTGGTCACATTTTGATCACCCAACAATCGACATTCTTTGTGATGAGAAATTACTTAATAAAACAGGCTTCGTAACAAGGCGTGCCGAATTCAAACGAACGTAGCATTTACTAAAACGGTAGTGCTTTACATAGTTTATTAGGTATAAAATGGATGGTATTTAAAAGTACTTCAATTTATTCCCATTTCATTTACCTAATTTTGCCTGTGTTCCACCAAATATACTGAATGTGCACCAAAATATGTTAATTAAAATATGTCATAACGAGCATCTATTTAAGAACTGTTGCAAATTTGTAAAAATAGTAATACACCTAATTTTAAAAACAAGCATTTATTTTTTTAGTTTTAAGCGCGGACGCGGGGCGTCCACGCTTAAAACAATAAAAATATTTTTGGGACTTAAAAAATTTGGTCAGTGGATACGAAAAGGGGCACTGTGAAGAAGTCGACGTAGCCCCGCTACGCGGGGCTCCTATTTCTGCCTGCAGGGTTTAAAGTAACCTAACGTAACCTAACGTCGGGGTGCCCCAAGAGGGGGGGAGGGAGTACGTTTCCCCAATGCCCCGTTACGTACAGTCCAACCAACAACCAGTACATAAAATTTGTACAAAACCGTTTTAAATGGGTATACGGTACTAGGATGCATACTAAAAATTTTGTGTAACATTCAGGAATATTTGGTGCACGATCAGTATTTTTCGGGGAAGAGTAAAATAGTTATTGTTACAATAGAATATTTGCAGCGCACTACAATAAAAAAGTGTTATATATCTTGGTGTTAATTTGGAATTTGTTTGATGTAACATATTTTGTTGGCCGAGTAGTTTAATTATAGTAAAACAATTAAACGGTTTTGGGTTTAAGATCAATATTTTAGAAATGCATACATAGATGTACCTTAAGATTTTTGGTGAACACAAAAATATTATCCGTATAAAATTGCATTTCAATCAGTTTTTCCAGCAAGCAGAAAATTATTCCCAGGTTTTCCTGTTAATATTGATTAAGAAGAAAAATACACGCTACGAGTAATGTTGCCTGACTAATAAACAAACACAGTACTTATTTCAAAGCTTTCATTCAACATTCCACTCCATAATAGATTCAAAACCGTCCTTTGCGTAACTCCCAGTGAGCTCAGAGCCTTACGCTACCAATTTAGCTATTTTGATCAAATAACCGATTCACAAGGAATCTGATCGTCCCTGATTATGAACTTACCCTCGTTTTGCCCATTCGTTAGCACGTTTTAATATTAATTGCTTAAATATTGCGTCTCACTCACACTTAGGAGACAGGTGTCTACTTCAAAAAGAGATAGAGGATGGAATCGGGTATTTGGGGTGAATGATGAAATATTAGTGATGTCGGAGGATTATTATTAATGGTGGATGATAAATTGTAAAAATAGCAGTTTTTGATTTTAATGAAGGGGTGTTGAGTGAAGACGTGGGGTTAATGAGACGAATGTTCTTTTTAGGGTAAATTAATTGAGAGTTAATAGCAATTAACTTCTGATTTTTGTGTTTTGTAGGTATTGTAACATTGTAAAGATCAATTAAGATTACAGGATCATTCCTATCCGATACAAAAAGTGTAAGGAACCAAGTGGAAAATATCTAGGTACCGTTTTAATAAAGGAAGCTGGTTTTGATTCTGAATTTTCCAATCAGCCACATTACTAAGCATGTCAAACAAATAATATTAAAAGAAGGCTCTTATTAAAAATACCTTCACATTAATCCATAACAGGACATCCATTGAACTCCAATTACAGTCAACTAACTCGCGGCAAAATAAAGTCATTATGACATAAATCTTCTAGGGATGTGATCACATCATCATTTTATTTGCATTTAAAGTTCGACTTTAAAACTGAACTGTGTTGCAAGAATACCACCCAAGTTATTAACGACAGTATATTAACCTCGCAATGAACCGCATACCACATCAAGAAACTTCATATGCCGATCTCCATATAATTTGTTAACAAAACATCCACAAAAACAAACACTTTGGCGTAACTCATCGCTCCATTGAATCTCAAATCGTCTCAAGCACATTACATTATTACTGCTACATAACCGGCGTAACAAGGCCTCTTTGCCCCTTCTTAACCCTTTAAACACTTGAGAGAAAAGGGGAGAATGTACCAAAAAGGAGGGATCAAGGAACAATGGTCGTTTTAACATTCAGAATATAGTCAGCCGTAAACAATTGCCCGAGAACTGACAGTTTTATTTGAAGCACTTTATGACGTCGCCCGCTGCTTATTAAAGGACCAATTTAAACCATTATAGTGTTCATAAAAGCGTACATCATCCTGTTTTGTTGTTGTCTCGCTTGCTCGCGGGCTAAAGTGGTATCTTTTGTCTCCTTTTAAGATGCTGAGTATGGTTTACGAGATTTCGAAGTGAAGAGTATTTTTGAAATTGGTAGGGTTTGATGGCGGTTGGCACAGTTTCTGTCGATATCTGATTGAAATGTTATGCTTAGCAGAATCGAAATACGGACCCATAAGTACACACCTAAAATAAAACTTTTATCGATGTAGATATTCATGGAAACAAGATCCAATAAAAACTAGTGAGAAAACTAAATTCAAAACGTGGTTGAGAGCATGTCTAACAAACGTGATGCAATTTTAAACGGTATTACAGAGATAAGCAACTGATATTTACTTACGACCATTGATTCATTGATGTAATCTGTTTTAATTAGAATTATCAGTAATTTGAATCATATTAAAGATCCGATAAAAGTATGACTTTACTTTACGAACGTTATCGTGAATTAATCGATCCCTTACCATTTTTACTTTTATTCAAACATAAAATTAATAATAAGTCACGATTAAGAAATAGCAAAATTATCTCATCCGTTAACATCGTCCAAACAAAATAAAACTTCACATCAACATTCCAACAAAATCAACATATCTTAGAATACAAAAATCTCCGACAAATATCTAAATAATTCAATCAATCAGCCGTCTCTTACTATAAACATCGATAAATCGTGTTTCGCACATCACTACGTGCGATCGACTACTGTATCTTTACCCCCAACAATCAAACCGCCGTTGGAAATTAAACTGTAACACTTTGTATTAAGGACTGTTACTTATTAACTGCTGGATCAAATTAAGGTGGTTTATCCCATAAGTGGTTGATGAATGTTCGCGGTGATTTTATTTGATTGTTTATTCGTTTGATTTGTACTTCTACCTACCCTCCTGGACTATAAAGCTAGGAGCACATTCTTGCAGCTTTAACTGCGAGCATTCTACTATTTATTGTTAAGGATTGAGATGGTACACATTGTGTGTATTTGCGTGATAGTAAAATAGGGAATTTGTCAGCTAGACGCTGCTCCACGGGATATGATATCATAGCTGTCTAGTTCCTCAGTAGTCTTACAAACCTTATTGGCTTGCCTTACTACTGACCTTATTGGTCTAGGCACAGTGCACATTACACACAGGGTAGTCCTAGGGAGACGTTTCTAGGGCTATCTATAACACGACCAAGTGGTCTTACGAAGACGAGATGGCTCAAATCCAGTATTTTCTGTTTGTTGCAGTAGCAGGGGTCGGCCGGACACATTTTTTCTTCTTCCATTCTCCTCTGTCAACCGTCACAACCGCTATCCTTTACTCCTTTTTCTTTCATATTATTCCTCACAAAATCCATCCGTCGTTTCCTTGGTCTTCCTCTGCCTCTCCATCCAGCAAGATTTATACTCATCACTCTTTTAGCCACTTGCGATTCGTCCCTTCTCGTATGTCCATACCAAGACAGTCGATTCCCTGTCAACTTTTCTGTAACAGGCGTAACTTTTAAAGTTCCCCTAATATACTCGTTAAATTATCCATTCGTGTTCCTTACCTTATCCATCTGTATAGAAGCCTAATCCAAGTAAAAATGTTGTAGCCAGTCAAAACCCATTAGAAGGCTCAGGATTTCAGGAGTAACAAAAAATTGACTTGAAGAAAAGGGTCAATAATTTGACCAATTTTCGTTTTCCCAAGGAAATTGCAGAGATCCGCAACATTTGGCGTTTGGACAATTCATTGATTGTCCTTCACTTAGTTCTTTCTTCCGACTTCAGTAACAAAGTGTACGTGCTCAGTTCTAACATTACAATTACTTAGTTGCATATAAAGCGCCGTGTAAGTTGTATATAATTGTTCGTTATCGCTCGGTTCCCACTGCTCTTGCTTTATTGTTCTGAGAACTGAATCTGATACTAACCGCGAGTATCAACAAAATGTTATATGTTGTCATAAATTATATCTTTCAATTTAATAACGTATAGGTACTTCATGAAAACTTATAAGTTTTATTAAAGGTATAGCATCTTAGGTAGGTAGTCATATTATTTATACTTTTTGTAAGACTAGAAATTGGAAATTACAACACCATTTTCAAATTGCATACAAAACAGACAAATCTATACTTATCTATACTATAATATTATTAATATTATAAAGCTGCAGGGTTTGTTTGTTTGTTTGTTTGTTTGTTTGTTTGAACGCGCTAATCTCTGGAACTACTGGTCCGATTTGAATGATTCTTTCAGTGTTGGGTAGTCCATTTATCGAGGAAGGCTATAGGCTATATATCATCACGCTACGACCAATAGGAGCGTAGCAACAATGAAAAATGTTGCAAAAACGGGGAAAATTGTATTTTTAATAACTTGACGCGGACGAAGGTCGCGGGGAACAGCTAGTAATAATAATATAATATTATAAAGCTGCAGTATTTGTTTGTTTGTTTGTTTGTTTGTTTGAACGCGCTAATCTCTGGAACTACTGGTCCGATTTGAATGATTCTTTCAGTGTTGAGTAGTCCATTTATCGAGGAAGGCTACAGGCTATATAACATCACGCTATAACCAATAGGAGTGGAGCAGCAATGAAAAATGTTGCAAAAACGGGGAAAATTGTATTTTTAATAATTTTACGCGGACGAAGGTCGCGGGGAACAGCTAGTAAGAGATAAAGACAGAACAGAAAACTCAAATATTTATCAAAGCATTAATGTCAAAAATAAACACCAAAGTTCTAGGTATAAGTTACTAAAACAAAGCCACATCACACAGCATGAAATACTTTAAATAGCTATAAACAAAGATACATCATACCTCAACATAATTCCCTAAAAACAGTAGATCACAATGACAAACAGCCTGTCAACTCATTACGGTACGTTCCCGCTTCGGTAAAGACCATTAGGTAAAGATTATAAAATAAAATGACGCGACACGACAACCCGTAAAGAATGGCCGCCCTGGATGTTTTAATAGCATTTCTAAATGTCAGCTACGGGACATGGGTTACGCGATAAGTCACGCCCCAACGAGCTATGAACAATAATATTATAATTATTACTTCATACATTTTTTATAAATAATCGAGGGACCAAAGCCTTGGAGTTTGGGAGGCGGAAAGTATCAAAATTTCGCCTTATTTTGGTGACAGAGACTATTTCTGCACGATCTCAGAAAATGTAACCAAGTCTATGAATAGGTCACCTTTATGAATGTGTGGCTAAAGGCCATTAAGGTTTTTAAAGGTGAATGTGCAGCCATTTTCCTGTCAATGGAGATGGGCAGGGGGTTGATATTTAATAATAACACCCCAGATACAGGAATATGGAGTTAGCAACAAAATAAATGAAATATGACTTCGGCCCTCATTTTGTTACGGCAATTTATTATTATCAAACGTCCTATAATTTAGGAAACGTTCTCGTCATTTTGTTATCATCTAGCTAGATAGACATTTTCCACGTAAAAAGTCTTATGAAAGATCTAGAACACTTCAATAAATCATCTTCATTCAGCTACAGACTGTCTGCCTACGGCACTTTTTATATCATTAGCCGAAATTGCCGTGGACAAGGAATCAGTATTTACTTTATTACCTAAAGCCATCTAGATATTTATAACATAACTACATAGAGACTGGCATTTGGCAGTATTTCTCTGTTTCACAAATTAACAATTCAACACAGATGCTGGTAGCAAACTATGCTGCAACATAAAATGATTGCACACTGCACAAGATACGGTTTACTAAAGCAAGGATATCAAAGAAGTTTATGTGTTTTTGGGACATAAAATCACATTGAAAAACTGCACGTAACCAAACAAAAAATATGCAACAAACGGACAGAAAAAACAAAAATATTTTTCTCTCTATTAAAAACTACAAACGGACCAACATCTTTTATCTAAGCAATAACAAATCATGGACATTAAAAGATCTAAATCACGTAGTAACGCCGACCGCTGTAATAATAGATGGAGGATTTATATACTTAACTAAACAGAGGCTTCCCGAAATTAAATCGTTTGTTGTTTTTTTGGCGTCTCTTTTGAGCACAGATGATAAATTAATTAATTATGTTTGGTTAATAGAGGCGCAGGCGCACGCGGGTTGTGCCCAGTTTGGGAAGATGTTGTAGCGTCGTAAATTATTGTGTGATTTATTTATTTAGTTTGAGAATGGGAGCTTTTGGTGGGGTAATTAAAGATTTGGTGTCTTCTTTGTGACGTAAAAGGTGTTTTAATTTACAAAGATAAAGTACAAGTTTCGGGATTAGGAACTTGAAGCAAATAATTCGTAAAGCTCCAAACCAACGACTCGGCTAAGTTTTTGGAACATTTCGTTCTAGCACCCATCCACGGACCAACCTAGACAAGCGCTACTTAACCTAAAGATTTCGCCACGAACTGGTCACAAGAGAGTGACAAAATATTTCCAACTTCACTTTACACTTTCAACCCTAAACCCGTTGCGAACTTTAAACTTCCGCAGTACAAAACCAGTATCGGATCACAACGGGCCGATGACATCAATTATAAATAACCCAACTAAAATAATTGACCAACACAGACACAACCGTAGCACCAATAGGGCTGTCTCATTTGATGGCCTAATGAGTCGGCGGCAAAGCGTTTGATGCCCAGGGCTGTCAACCAGCGATTAATGCTCGATCCATCAACATTTAATAGCTGTCAGACTCCCCTTGGGTCAAAAAACGACGCCATCTTTTTTTTTATTCCGACTTTTATTGATATTGATTTTTAAAACGTTATTTGTTTTTTTTTTGGTTTTACTTAATTAGATGTCGTTTAAGTATTGTGTTTGGGTTTTAATTATATGTGAGGGGTTTTGAATTGTTTAATAAATTAATAAAAGCTTGTTTGTGTACTTTGTTTGATGATTGACTTTTGAGTTATAATAGAGCTGTATTTTACAAGCTTTTATTATTTAACGTTTAAACGAAAATATCGAGAACATTAATAATGCATTCTTAGAAATATTAGTAGATTCTGAATCTGTTCGGCATCAATAAACGCTCTCAGTAGATATGAACATTTTTTTTCTTTCACGACTGTGAAAACAAAACATAAAATCCTATTAAAACATGTTTTTTTTTTCAGGAAAAGCTTCACTAACTTGAGAAGGTATTTTGTTATAAATGTTTTTTTTTAATAAGTTCCTAATGAATTGTTTGCTATACAAACAAATAATTACTTACCATAACCATAATTGCTTCATTAAGTATTATTCATTTTCATGAACATCGCGCGCTTTTTGTAAGCAGATATGCGGGAAAATTCGAGTACTCAACAAACATGCGTTTTCCAAGATAATTACACAATAATTCAAACACTCAAAAATCAAACAAAAACCCTATAACAAATACAATTAAGTCCAAATTCGCATAAACATCATTTGAATTCAAGCATTTATTTTGGTAGATCATCAGAAGCCAATTTCCCGTAACTAAGCAACCCTGGTTCATTCGAATTACGAATCCTATTTGAGTATTACCCACGTATCATTACTAAATTAAACTTTATTTTCTCTGAATAAAGTTGATTTTAGATCGGTTTAAGTACTAGTAATAAGGACTTGTGGGACAAAATCATTTGAAAAATGGACCTTTGAAAAACAAAATAAGGTTGCATTTCGATTGGTTGATGGCAACAGGTAGGTATCATAAATGGTATATTTGTTTGTATGGCAAGGTTCCGTACGATATTATAATACGAAATGTTGACGAATGTTAGCTGTGTTCAGAATGGGAATTGTATCAAATCGATGTGTGAATAGGTATTGATATTAATGTTTAGATATGTGGATATTGGGTAAGTTGGGTCATTAACCTTTTCAGGGTACCATTGATTGGGTTAGATGATCTTCTAAGTTTCCCAGAATATAGGTACACTATACAAAAACACACAAAACACACAAACAACACATACACACACAAACACACAAAACACAAACACACAAAACACAAAAAAAACACATAAACACTATTGATGAATGTGAAAAGTCTTTGATAAATAATTATTGCCTGGTGAAATTCTGAATCATAAAAAAGAAGTTCTCTGTTTAACTTTAACAGGTGCTTTTAATTTACTTAACACATACATTCTGCCTGATGCGAAATATAGTCATAAAAGTTTAGCAATAAATGTTTCTAGTGGAATCACCAACGATTTGTTACGATTTTATAGGAATCGAAAACAGGAAACGAATGTTTTCTATAAAATTAACAAATCGTTTTGGAGATATTTGGTCGTACTCTTGAGACCCAATGATTCTTCTAAATAAAAGTCGTGGATACGGTTATATTATATAATTCATTATCACTCGTAATATCGGATAGAGCGACACACTGAGTCGAGCCGTGAGAATAAAATGTCATAAAATATGGCGGCCCGCGGCAGGGGTGACGTTCAACCAGGAACATTAAATGTTGCCAATCAAAATAATAGAAAATCGTGTTGTGACACAATACGCCACACGTTAATCGAATCGGTGAATATTGGTTCATCTAGAAATCCACCATAACTTAAAATAACAGAATAAAGACGTTGTGTTGTTACTGGGGGCAGTAACATTCAACTTTCCCCTCCAAAACCTCGGCATCATAATCCTTAGTTCGTGAATTATAAACTAGATGGCGTTGTCTCAGGTTAATGGGCGCTCGGCAATTAGTGATGTTTACCTACTGACACTCGTAACGAGGCGGGATTACCCGACTGAGCAGAGGAAGTAGTTGTGTTTTGTTAAGATTATTACTGTGAATTAATGGGGTTTAGACGGATGTGTATTTAGTTATGATTTAATGACGATGACTTTTAGTTCACGTAGGATTTTGTGTGGGCGGAAATAATTTCTTTTGAAGCATGTTGGAACTGAGGCTAGTCCCAAATTATGGGACTAACGGAACTAGCCTCAGTCACCTCATAACATAACATCACGCCTTTAATCCCAAAAGGTTAGGCAGAGGTCATGTTTCGCCAGTTATGTTTAAGTACCATGTAATGGGGGGCGGGGCTATTGCCATCAACCGGGCATAAATCCAGACTTCGTGGCTGCTATTAAGAAACTCCTAATGGATAAACCCAAAACTTTGCCCGACATGGGAATCGAACCCACGACCTCATGCTCAGCAGTTGCGATTGCGACCACTAGACCAATGAGGCAGTCACCTCTGAAGTAGAATCCCCTACTTAATAATCTAAATGCGAAAGTTACCCTTGACTGTTTGTCTCCCAGTCCTTTCACATTTTAACGGCTGAACAGATTTCAATAATATTTGGCGCGCAAGTAAACCATGATCTGGATTAGGATTTAGGAACCAGTGGTACGTTTCCATGGGTTCATTCACCGACAAACGCGCGGGCGATGCCGGGGAAACAAACTAGTCCGAAATAAACTAACCAACCAACAGAACAAATCCCAAGAGAATAAAACAGCCACACTTTTCCCTAATTTCGGCAACACATACATCACCTAATTATGAACCACTTAAAGCCTAATTCGAGCACGTTGATCTGCGCAGGAGTGCCGCGCGGGAGGGGGCAGTGGCGGGGCGGGGGACTACAAAAAAGCGCCGCTTTAACACATGACATATGGCGTCAATGAGTTTATACAGGACGGTTTAGAAAAAAGTATTATTAAGTGTGTTTGTTTTTCGCACCCAACCATCCTATGGTAGCTTTAAATGTTTTTTTTTTGACAAGAGATCATTCTGTAGAATTTTTTTGTCATGTTTTGTTGAAGGAATCTGTAGGAAAAAAATATTTTGGCCTTTTTATGTTTAGTTTAGTGGCGTCAGCAGATGTATAAGAGGTGCTACTAGCAACATGGTTTGCATTGAAACCACTTAAAATGCCAAACAGATCTATGATATTTTTTAATAACATTTAGTTTTGAGAAATCCAATCAACACTAGTTTCACATAAATAGCCACGGTTTAACAGCACAGCGACCCATTTCTAATCCAATCAGAAAAACAACAAGCAATTCCAACAAGAACGAACACTTTGTCTGGTTCTGAAAATCCTTGATGGCAAACTTCAATTACACTGCCCGACCAGGGAATCGAACCCAAAAACCGCATGATTATTAACAGAGCTTGTGACTACAAAACCAAGGAAGTTGTCGATAAAAATGAGAATATCTTACTTTCTGAATAGAATAACTATCGACATGAAACCCCTATCCAGTAAGCGCATCTCCTCTCTATTATTAGAGCAGTTCTTGGTACAAGTTCTGTGGGAGCTGACGGAGAGCTTCGTAAACATATGAACTTCAAAGTCTCCGGCAAATGTACTGGAGACGAGCGGTAAATACTACGTATTGAGAGAAAATGGAGTAGATTAATTCCTGTACATAACCAATTAATTTTGATGCAATTTAGGCTATCCAGTAATCTAGTAGTCAAAATAAAAGCTTAACCACCTGACACCTGGTTTCTGATTTGAGAATTTTAATAGAGAAATGGTCAAACTCAACTGCCTCGTTGGTCTAGTGGCCGCAAGCGCGACTGCTGAGCATGAGGTCCTGGGTTTGATTCCCAGGTCGGGTGTGTTATTGGGTTTTTCCATCAGGATTTTTTCAGTAACAGCCACGGAGTGTAGATTCGTGCCAGGTTGATGGCAAAAGGCTCGCACCCTATTACATAGGACTTAAACATAACTGGAAAAATGTGAGTCTACTATTAGGTAAACCTCTGCCTAACTCATCTGGGACAACAGGCGTGATGTTATTAAGTTAAATAGTCAAACTCTAGTCAAGGTGATTCCTTTAACGTAAAGTAATAATCTAATGAAACCAATCGAAACCCGACATTTAAAACTTAACCAGTTATAAAGTTCAAATACTCAATTCAAGTGCCGGCAATTAGTCTTACAATCGCCTCTTCTTTTCCTATCACATTTTTGTACATTGTGCCATTTTAAAACTACTACAAGCTCAAACAATATTTTATTTACCGCACTTGACTCATACTGCAACTCCACTGTAAAATTAATTCCATCCATTGTATTTAAGCTTTAAATGTAACAGAAACACACATTCACATTCCTCGCACAAATCCCACGATGTGCAGTCCCTCTTACGCGAAGAGGATCATAAAACAAAACACTCTGTATTCTCCGAACTCCGAACACTCGTTCAGCGAAAAATGCTAAATGCGAAAAACCTACAAAAAAAATACAGTCCCGCTTTTAAATCCCCCTGTATACTCGAATCCCTGCGGACTGCATAGATCAATAGTACAGTAGTACAGTCGCGCACACAAAGCAAAAGTAAATTTATTTCTTGTGGTATAGAGGTTATTTTTGTTCAGTGAGTGAGTAAAACTGGATCGTCAATTAGTGTGTCTGTTTAAGAGCGAGCCACTCTTGTTATAGCGAGGGACACGTGTCGCTGTGCAATTTGTTAAGATAATATTATAATAATGATCATAGAAATGTGTTGTGAGTTTGTGAGACAATTGTGGGAATGTGTGAATGACAGAGAGATTTGGTCTGAATAGTAATGGAAGAGATGCTGGCTTACATAATGAACACGTTTACATTCTTAATGAAGAATAGTCATTAATTGATTGATGTGAAGTTTGAAATGGCAATAGTTGTACAGTTAACTATCGAGAAGTTAAATGCTTATTAAATGTTGTGTGTTGTGTCTTAGTTTTGCAGCAGTGATAGCCTAGTGGTGTGACCGTCGGACTGCCAAGTCATAGGTCTCGAGTTCGAACCCAAGGCACGCACCTCTGATTTTTAGGATTCATGTGCGTATAGTATAATTATCACTTGCTTTTCCGTGAAGGAAAACATCGTGAGGAAACCAGCATGCCTGAGAGATATTTCTTGACGGCATGTAAAGCCAAGTCAGAGGCCCATGGGCGGCCTAAAAACTCTGACACCAGGTTACGAACTAACCACACGATAAAGAAGAAGAATGTTGTCTATAATTATTGTACAAACAGTAGTTGTTTGTACAATATTGCTTAAGTGGCAATAACTTATGCTTAACTAAAAGCGCCTATCTAATACGAACTCTTTACGTAATACATACTACAAATAATCTTTAAGTATATGAAAGACTAGCTTTTGCTCGCGGCTTTGCTCCCGTAATATACGGAAATTATAATGTAGCTTCCGTTAGTGAAAGAATTTTCGGAATCAGATCAGTAGTTCCGAAGATTACCCCTACATACAAACTCACAAACAAATTTTACCTTTTTATAATATAAGTATAGATTTCCCTATCTTCCAATAAAAACAACCAATTTAAAACGATGTATCGTAGAAAGAAATCCCAGTATCTATTCCTTGAAAACCTATTTCGTCTAATCAAATGAATCAGCCAAAAAAATAAACAATTTAGTGGGCAAGGCCAGAGCTCCCGTGCTCCTCTCCAAGAAATCTGATTCCATTTTTTTTCCTCTTTTTTGCTTCGTTTTTGCGTTGCCATCTCGTTAACGACGACATTAGGGGATAATAGACTTCCTATGCGACACGTGGGGGTAGTCGTTACTCCGGTGACGACCCCGGAGTGAATTAATTATCTTTTTGGACGTTTTTAATAAATAGCTGTGTGTGGGCAAGTATTATTCGTGAAGATGATTTTGAAGACAGTAGTTGCCGTAGTAGGTATAGTACTATCTTTTTTTTGTTGCGAGTGCACCTAGCTTCTGACGTTATTTAATTGTACCTACGTGAGCACTTTATGTGAAATATTTGAAATTTAAATTGAATATAACACGAAACAGCATTTATAAAATGTATAAGTTATTGCATTTCGTAACAAAAGTATTTTCAATCTACCAACGCATTCGTCTATTAATTTTTACACAGTATTTTGTAGAAACAAGCCGTGTGCCTAGTCTAAGCCCAAAATATAGTCTGAAACCCAAATCATTTGTCGAAAATTTAATCAATGGTCTGAATTAAATGTTATATAATAGTTTTTATATAAAATATCCAAATTTCATAGATTTCTCGTATATAAGTTAGTGACTGCTCATATTACCTATTTTAACCCAAAATCTCGTCTAAAACCCAAAACTATTCATCACAAAATTCATCAAAACGTTCCCTGTAGCCGGGCCGGGCCGTCAAGCATAGTTTTAATTACCGCCACCATATGTGTCGGCTCACGTCGTGGGGGCCGCCATACATCTGTCACGCCACCTTGGTGATAGTATAATTATCTAAGAACGTTTAATGTAATGGTCTGAGCTATGGACGAACATATATTGAGGTTAATTAATATTTTTTACTAGCTTACTTGCGTCGGTTATGGTTGGTTTAGGTGGAGCTTTAAATATGTTGATAATTGTAAGCAAATAAGGCTTAAGAATGTCATTAGGGAAATTAATGTGATGTATCAAATTTATTACCGTTAGTTTTTAATTTAAACTTGAAAAATGCTATATATTTGGTTCAAATCATAAAACTGAATAAATGGAAAGTTTCCAGATGATGCTCAAAATCTAAGTCCATATCGCAAGACCTTAAGTAAAACAAATCTATAAGATCCTCACTTATCATTTTTAGGATAATTCGCTAAAAGCAACCCGCTGTCGCGTTTCACTTAACCCAGTCGTTGAACAACGCGACAACGTGTGGGTTACATTTGAAAACGTTTAAATTCAGAGATTTCGTGGAACGCTCGACAGAGGCTGCATTACTTAAGTGATTTGTACAATAATAATCATTACTTAATTTGTGAAACACTTTTGTGCGTAGCTGTACAAACTTTTTGTTTGTGCTATGAATATTATGATTTATGAAACGTTCGTCCTATATAATTTTTATTGTTTGCGTTGGGATGATTCAGAGACGATGAAAAATAGTTTTTGACCATAATAATATCCTTTTGAACAATAAATATTTCTGAGTATATTTTATATCCTATTTTTAACCAATGACAGTACTTGGACGAGGTCAGATTATGAAAGATCCTGGAAAACATACTTGTCAAACATATTATGACCATGATTTTTAACCAACTGAAAAAGAAACCCAATTTATGTTTTTTCAAGATTAACAAGAACTAACCTGTGTTTCAGTAACATTCAGCAGCTTGGCCATATCAGCTCTCTCGCCAGAAGAAAGATACTTCTTCACCTCGAACAGTTTCTCCAGCTCGAAGATCTGTCTCCCTGTGAAGGTGGTCCGGGCCTTCTTCCGTCTGCCGACTCCTGGTTCCTCTCCCTCCTCGCTGGTGAGGGATCCCTCCCCTCCGAGAGGGGAGCGGACGTCTTCTGTTGACTTCTTCCTCTTGATTAACTTGGATGGATCTGGAATGAGACAGTGGTTGAGGATGTGAATTGTGATTGACTTATAAATTTAGCTCGATCAGATGGGAAATCTCGTATTTTAAGAACGTTCACATTAAATCTCATCTTTGAATTTTCGAAATTGGCCTTCAAATGTAAAAACAACTTTCAGTTAAAATAGTTAATACAACTATTACTTCTGCTGAGTTCTAAATATTATGTTGTGTCTAAACTAAGGATAAAAATATCATTGACAGTTAGTAAAGTCCTGTATGTACCTGAATTCATAACGTACCCCTCACACCAATAAACTCTTTGAAAAATAGGGTGAACAATAATAGAGGCGACAAAACTCAAAACTGTAGTCCTTCCAGAGTCAACTTACTAGCTCGTAATTGAGATAGCAATAGGCTCGCCCCCTATTACATGAGACTTAAACATAACTGCCGAAATGTAGGTGTACCATACCTGTACCTATCCCTTCGAGGAAAACCGGCGCAATGTTACGAGATGTTTTTAGAAAACACAAGTAACAGCTATCCAATACTTCACTCTCACTATAAAATAACCACATGACTTCAATCTATGAACCCGCCGCCTGCGCCCGCGCATCGCTCGACCTCACCGCGACCAATAAAACAGCCCATTACGGCTTCAATTAGATACCTACTGTAAATCAGCGGCGACAGCCATTAATTGCTCCGTGTAAATCTGCCAGACGTTACATTAGCGTTTAGGAATACCGATTTATAACGCTATTGCTGTGACTGCGAGCAGGGAAAGGGCCGAGCCTGTTTGTAGATTTTGTGTATTTAGGTTTATTACAGCACTAGTGCTTCGCCCGCGACTTCGTCCGCAAAAATTGTGATAGCTCGGCTAATATGCATGATATAAATATAATTTATAGCCTATAGCACTCACGAATAATGTAGCTTTCTGCCAGTGAAAGAATTTTTAGAATTTGATCAGTAGTTACGGAGATTTTCCCCAACATACAATCTTAAAAACAAATTTTACTTCTTTATAATATTAGTGTAGATGAGCTTGCCAAAGGCTACAACTTCAAGAGTAAGGAAAGAAGTTACTACCAGTAATTCGGCCAGTCTGAGCAATTATGACAATTATTCTCGGTCAGCTTAGAAACTGGCATATCTTTTCGCTACCAGGCATGTCTAAGCTATTCTCGACTAAACTAACTACTAGTAAATAAGAAATATCAACCACATTTTATTTATTTTATTACATTTCAATGATAATCGAAAAAGGTGAAGTTATTGTAAGTTAATTTAAAAAGTTGGGAAAAGATTAGCAATGAAAACTGCTCTTTAATTTGTTTTCACAACAGTATCTTCAGGGCCTAATTGACAAAGACTGAATTCTCAATATAGCCAACAGATTTTACAGGTTGACCAGTATTTCAAAATAAAAGAAAATGACGGGAGTTGATAAAACAGGATGTCACTCGCTCAATATTCCCCATCTCATAAATCAACTTTATATGAACACCGTTAAAGTTCAAGTGACAAGAGTGATCTGTCGCAGATCGCAGCGAGCAGGGGCGATGCCAACTCATGTCCAAATCAAGCAAGTATTTTAATTGAAGCGGAAGGCTCGAGGGTGAATCGATTGCGGGTGCTTACTCCACTCTAATAGCAATGACGTTACGTTTTTTTTTTCTTTGTTTATTTCGATAACAGAAATATTTGTTAATATGCCAGCTTAATATTACTATCTAAGCTTATTTTTATTATTTTGTATTAGTTAGATTAGGTTATGATTTATTAATCAATGGTTCTATATTTAACAAACGGGTAAAACCCTTGTGCAAAAAGAAAAGTCCCCATGTTTAGTGAAGGTATTTAGGGGTATTTAGAGCTATTTCACATCGTATTTAGGGTGATTTCAGTCGGAACATTTCTATCATCATTACTACACCATTTCTTTTAGTGTCGATTCAGTATGTTACGTTCTTCCATACTTCTATTAGCCGGCGCATCTCAATTCCAATGACTCTCCCTCTCTCACTGAAAAACTTCGATACCTAGGTATATTTTTCATCCATATACTAAATAAATTAATACATTACTAATTTACTAACTAACAACTGCTACCCACATACATAGACACACATACTCACTGAAAATAACTTACAAATTGCGTCTTAAAATAGTCACAAAGTATCGTTTATTACTGTCCCGGACATCGTCGGGTATCGAGTGAAATATCGAATGTTTACAATGTCGGTACCGTTAATTCAGCAATTTATCGAGACGTCGCTTATTCTCGGTACTGACACGGAATAAATAACTACAGAAGGATCATGTAACGAGCGAAATCGCACGTACACATAGATATCCTTCACCTTGAACAAGTGCAAGCATACTTCTTTTATTGCGAGATGGGTCCGCTCTTAGTCTTGACCACATTCTCTACGATGGCACAAGATGTCTGTTCATCATCATCATCTGAAGCTTAACAGCCGCGTGTGGGCCTCAGCTTGCTTGGGTATATTTTTCCAATGTGACCTATGTATGTATTTCTGGCTTTTTCTCCCCAATTTCTCACTCCAACAGCTCTTAACTTCCTCGACTTCTCCGACCATCTGGTTAACTATCAAGTAAACGTTTGGGTGCTCTGGTCTCATCCATTCTTGCGATATGAAATGTCTGTCCACGCTTGCTTTAGAAGCTCATCTAACAATATTGGTAGGGAACACAAACTATAACAGAGATTTCTACACTTCAGCAATGTGGAGGAAAAGTGCAGATTACGACTTGCATCTGATTTATTGACATAGTTGTCGTACGTGCGTATTTAAAAGTACATGCGTTTGCGCTCGTTAAACTGTTCTTTTGTAGCTATCTATTCTGTGGTATTTGTACTGGTCTGGGAGGAGGGATATAATATCAAAGTTCTTTGTTTTGAAATGTCATATTTTAGAAGATCATGTGGGCGTTGAAGTCCCGCGTAGCAATTGTAGCAAATAATAATAATATGTGTGTGTGAGTCATGTTCTGAGCTTGGCAAGTTTCCGTTGTGTGAAATGAAAATGTCAAATTGAATATTAGAGACATTATTTTAAGTGCTATCTTCATCGGGTACATTGGATTAGCAACTACTTTAAATATTGAAACAAGGTTATTGTAGCAAGGTTTTGTATTTAGGAATTATCTTCCTTTCTAATATTGCTATTCAACGTATGAACGTGGACAAGGCAAAATGAGTATGTCAGGATCGGAGCAGGTGGCGATCTGTGTTTTCTGTCTACCCTCATGGGAAAAAGGCGTGAGTCTATTTATGTATCTAATATTATTGCCAGATATCGCATAGGACAGAGAGGTTTGGAAGGAGAAAGGGGAGGCCTTTGCCCAGCAGTGGGACACTCAATCAGGCTAACAAAAAAACAAAAAAATATTATTGCAGATTAATCTTGGTTGTAAATAAATTTAAAAAAACGCAATTTGGCTATATTAGTCAGTCAGCTCGTGAACCGATCTCACTACATGTTTTCTTAGGTAAGTACCTAGTAATCCTAATTACTTAATACTATGTACTTGTCAAATCGTGTACTCTTCGATCAACAAAACACTGTATCCGGTAAATTAGGTTTTCAATAAAATATAAAATTAAACTACTAACTACTCTTTTGGCACGACACGAGAAACGAATTCAAACAAAGACAACAAACTCATCGTCTCCCAATCAGTTAAACTCCAACGATCATGGAACACCATTTAATATGCCTTTAAACGCTGAATTTATAGCTCATAATATTTCAGGCACGTTATTATAAAGCGGTGCTAACGCGACTGAAATATGTTGCAGATTTCAGTTTCAATTCTATATCAGAATGTTCAGCGCTAAATTATTACTAACTAGATATTTTGCCAGTTTATTTTGGAAGATATTTTCATATAATCTTCGGAGTTTAGTATTGGACTGTTAAGTATCAGTTTTCAAAGAGTTAATGGGAGATATTAAGTACACCAATTATGAACAGACCTCAGTAAAGTGAAAAAATCCGGCCTAATGCGAGTCGGACTCGAACACACAGGGTTATAAACAGGGCAAACTATATAATACTAGCTGTTCCCCGCGACCTTCGTCCGCGTCAAGTTATTAAAAATACAATTTTCCCCGTTTTTGCAACATTTTTCATTGCTGCTACGCTCCTATTGGTCGTAGCGTGATGATATATAGCCTATAGCCTTCCTCGATAAATGGACTACCCAACACTGAAAGAATCATTCAAATCGGACCAGTAGTTCCAGAGATTAGCGCGTTCAAACAAACAAACAAACAAACAAACAAACACTGCAGCTTTATAATATTAGTATAGATTAAATTTACACGCAATAGCAAAACCAAATTTGTTTTTCATAGTATTTTTATGAAAAACAAAGTTACTGCTGCAGTTTGACTAAAAAGGCTCATCTCAAACTAAATATCAAATCTTATTCAAACTAATTTTCTTTCTATAAACCTAAGTTTTTTTCAGAATTTTACTCTTCTTACTTTAGAAATTAGAGGGGGGGCACATTTTTTACAGCTTTAGAAGCAAATATCTAATTAACCATTGTTTAAGAAATAAAATGTTTATAGAACCTCGATATCATTTTTCAAAAGCTGTCGATACACCCCACAGTTATTTACGTTAAAATATTTTTTTTCAACCCTTAGTTACATGTATGGAGAGACTAGGTGTCTCTTTCATTTGTTATTTCATTTTTTTTTTAAATTTCCTGTCACTTTTGTGTAGCGGTTCATAGAAGTCGCCTACTCTCCAAATTTCAACAGTGTGGTGCCAACAATCTCGGAGTAAAATGGCTGTGATATACGGACCAGGGTTGTTGCGAACATCAGCATCAGCATCCGCTGATCTTCAGCATCATTTTCAACATCAGCATCAGCATCAGCATCCGCATTGATCGATGCTGATTATTGATGCTGATTATTAATGCTGAAGTTCGAGTCGTGACATGACCGCAGAGAGGATTATATCACGTGTAGTTTTTGCCTGCTACTTTGACCAATTTAAAGATCGTCTGCGGGGATTGTGATTGCAAAGGAACACAAACTTGTCTCATTACGTTAATTTGTCATTACGCGTGAAAGTTTTTGTTTTTTTTTTCCCGTCAACTGTCGAGTGTTATCCGTTGAAAAGTGGAATATGGACGTATTTTAAATTAAGGAGTCAAGAAACTGCAAACTGCAACTTATGTAACAAGGATTATTCACGCAAAGAGCGTACCAATACGGACTGATTTTACTTTTTCCCAGTTTTTTTAAGAAAATAATTAAAATCAGCATCAGCATCAGCATCCGCTGATGTCAATGATAAAAGATCAGCATCAGCATCAGCATCCGCTGATGTGAAAAAAATATGCATCAGCAACAACCCTGATACGGACGGACAGACAGACCGACAGGGCGAATCTATAAAGGTTCCGTTTTAGCCATTTGGCTACGGATCCCTAAAAATCATTTATTATGTTATGAATGCTCCAGAACTACAATACTAGTTACCTAATGTCTAAAACAAACTCACTCACTCATTACAATATAAAACAATTACCTACATCAACGACGATGATTGATACATCGATAGATAATCTTCTAGCTATTAACACACAAGTGAAGCCGGGGGCAAAAACATTACGTAACGAGTAATGTAATAATCATTAGTATGATTAATGCCGCGGTCTGAGCTAGGAATCTGAGCTAGGAATAGGCCAGTCGGTCTATCTGATGAGTGGTGAGAGGCGATGGATGGAGACTAGGGTCATAGTAAATGGACTAATGTTCGTGTAACACTAGACACTATGAAAACTGATATAAAAGTTGGCTGTTGGATTTTTAGCGCTCGGCTTTGAGAGGAGAGTTTAAATTCGAACAGTGCGGTAACAGTTAGGCATTAGTTTAAGTGTTGCTTAGTGTTAAAGAAACCTTATGAATGAACTAACAAGTTTGATAAATGTATTGGGTGACCACTGAATACATACATAGATCACGCCTGTAATCCCCGAAGGATTAGGCCGATGTGTACCCAATAGTACACCCACATTTCGCCAGTTATGTTTGAGTCTCATGTAATAGGGTGCGAGCCTGTCGCCATCAACCGGGCACAAAGCCAGACTCCGTGTCTGCTACTGAGAAATTCCTTATGGAAAAACCCAAAAGCACTTTGCCCAACCCGGGAATAGAACCCAGCAGCTCATGGTCCTAAAATCAAAAGTCATTCATTCAAATAAGGCCGAGTTACATTAATTTCTGAACGTCAAAAATATTACATAAAATATGCCCGTTGTAATCTTGTAATGAATAATTGACAACAGTATAATGTATTTGTATCATCACTTATCCCAAGGTCGCACCTTCTACCGAACGTATAATTACAAACAGGTAATCTGATTAATGAGTTTATAAATAGTAGATGCAACAGTGTGCTGTGTGTGCCACCCACGTAATTACTTCACGTGAGAAAGCTCGTCAGAACGGCGTATGCGCATGTCACTAAGGTAATGGTGAGGCTGTAGTGCTGGTAGCGATTTGTTAGTTTTGGTTCCTGTTTCGAGATACTTTTCACATTTATATTCATTTATTTTGCATTTCAAAGGCTTAAAGCTAGGTACATAAATATGGCCCCTGTAAGGGCACAGCAAGGTAGGAGAGAGGAAGAGGGCTTTAATTTTACTAATTAGTTAAAATTAAATTTGATATGCGGATTTGTATGGCCTACAGATAGTTGTTCCGGGTCTGGCTGTTTGTGTATGTGAGTTTAAATGTTTGTACACGCACACACGATACAGGAGAAATAGTGTGGGGCAAAGTTAATTTAAAAAAAAAGGAATCCAAGCCGAGACTAGATTGGGCCTTGGAGAAAGCTAGACATAAAATAGTCTTCTTCGTACACGAACTATCACTCTCGCTCCCCGCTCCCCGCTCCCCGCTCCCCGCTCCCCGCTCCCCGCTCCACCCGTCACCAAGCCCGCCTCACAAAAAGAACGCTGACACACAACTGAGTCATTTGCACGTCATATCGGTTACAAGACTACCTGGAACTGCCTTACGTTGGCATTATGCTGCCATTATGTTAGCCTAGTACATGCGTTACTGTACTAACTGCTAATTGTTATAATTATAAGTCGGTACTGGTCGGAATGATGAGGTGTTGTAACGTGATTGTTTTAGAAAGAATTCTTTTAGCCAGTTAACGTCATCACTAGCTGGTTTCATAAAACCCTGGTACTGATTTCAATGTTAGTTAATAACATCACGCCTATTATACCCGAAGGGTTACGAAGAGGTGTACCTAATAGTACACACACATTTTTTTAGTTAAGTGAGTAACACCCATGCACGCAAAATACGCGCTTTGACGTGGAGTTGCGGAAACCAACCCGTTATACAATACAATACAAACACCCATGTAATAGCGAGCCTATTGCCATCAACAGGGCACAAATTCCGAGGCTACTACTGAAATATTTTTTAATACTGCAGAGGATACACTAAAACTTTAAGTAATTTGATTTTACGCTAACAAGTCTTTTACGATTTTTTTATGCAAGGGCTCTATACTTACTATAAAAGTATCGTCATGCTGTTCTAAGTATATCATTCTGTACACTCAATATCCCGCTGCTGGTTACAGGCTACTCCTGAACGCCGAGCTCACAACCGCTACATGTGATTGGCTCGTATTGACACAAATGTTAATCAGACAAGTTTGAATGAAGCGATCTGACATCTGACTCATCGGAGTCACGGGCCGCGTCCGTTGCTTGCAGGCGGTCATCATTACTCAGCCAGTATTGCATTCCGATACACCGTGATGTTATGTGTAGTGACAGTTCAGAATTGAAGGATTGCAATTATTGGGTAATAGCTTTTGTCCGCGGCTTCGCTCGCATTATGGTCGGAAATTATACCATGGAAACGTAAAATATACAAGTGAAAAAAAAATCGTACCAGCAGGCAAAAATAAGATTTATATCGATTTTTTGTCTACTGGTACTGTAAACAAATAGTTAAGGTACACTTGCCCATATTATTATCATATAAATTATTGTTTAGAAAGAATGTAGTATTTAACAGTTGGCAGACTTTATCTCTTTTTAATATAAGTATACCTGGATTATAACTTTCTTTAAATAATGCAATTGGCAATTTACTATTTTCTGTATAAGTTATTACGTAAGGACTGGATTGGTTTACTTACACCATTCGAGGATGCAGTCTTCTACCCAAAGTAACATTTAAATAAGTTACACAGATCCAGAAAACCGCAAAACAATCCCGGAAACACTAGCCATGTCAAACAGAGTCCGAAAACCACGTGAAAAAGCCCATCTTGAGGAACTCGCAATAAAACTGCTTCAAAATCAAATAAAGCACCGCTCCCATAAACAATATATAAAGATGGCGAAAGAACCGCGCCATAAAACACCTCTGTTTGTCTGTGTCTGTCAGACAGACGGGAAAGCGTAAATCTGTGCTGTAGAGGCGCAGGCGCAGGATGGGACACACCTGGGGATTAATAGACGGTTTTATGAAATTAGGTGAGGCGTGATTGACTTTCTATTTCTTTTAATGTTGATGAGCGACTATAAACCATGATTACATGGGAGATGGATGGATAGAGATAGATGTCATCTAATATGACATCAACAAGCCACTATTGATGTCATATTAGATGACATCTTTAAGTCATCATCATCTGGAATTCACCTTTTTCGATTAGTAAGACTTATTTTTATTTATTGATTAAAATTTTATGCATAAGTAAAAACTGTACAATGAATTTTTCTTAACATTTATTTTTGAAGATGTGCCCTTTTTGGTTATGGCGGCAGAATTTGTGTTAATTATTGCATTACCACTGCTCTCAAAACGGCGAAGAAAATTGTCGTGAGGAAACTGGTTCATTTGTCATCTGTAATTGCATTGAACAGAACTGGACACCAGTTCAGGGCATATATTTTCGAAAACACTTTCTTATTACTCAGTTTTGTTATACTTAGATACAAGTATTAGGAAGCAGGATGCAACATTACATGCCTCCAGCTGTTTATGGTTGTTTGTTAGCAGGCGGTGAATGAATAAATTGAAGAACTTGATTAAGAAGATGAAAGAAGTCTGCATTAAGTTTCTAGAAACTGTCAATCTCGACACGAATCACAAGAAAGGAAATTGAGTCTAAATTCGCTAAACCCATATCATAAAGCTAAACGTGCCTAGAAACCATTGCTTCAAATTTGAAATAACGTAAGGAACGATGCGCGTTGTTGCATTTTCAACATTCAGCATTGAGCCGTAAGTTAAAAATCCTACAGTACACTCAATAACCCTTACGTTATTTCACCACCGTTGAAGAGTACCAGCTGTTGGACTTCAATAGCTGAACAGTAGTAGGCTTTAAATCACTCACAGATGTACGTGCCTCCCATGATTTAGTGCCAAGTGTTTACTTAGGAATAAATTAACTTTTCTGCTTATTTTCATTGAAGTTAATATGGTGGAGTTTTTAACGGGAGTGTTTCGACATTCCCTTTGGTTTGTTTTCAAGGAAAAGGTAGCAGTTGACTGGGGTGAAGAATTAATGTGTGAATTTCTACTGAAAAAACTATATCTGTAAAAGGTGTTACGAAACCAACAACCAAGCATTTTGTACATCCAATTAAGTAACTCTACACAAAAATTATTGCTGAACGACTTTTGTTGGGTGAAAAATCACGGTTTACGAGAGGACTCAATACACGCAACGCACTCAAAAGATTGTGCTGATGGATGTATTTAATATTACAGGGGCCTTGGAAGTTTAAAGTTATAACTTAAAAAAATTGCATTTAAAAAATAAAGCGATACGCGATTAAGCGCTAATATTATTGCTAATTTGCGAAAGTAGTAAAGAGTAATAAAGTAATTTGCTGTTTATGTAACCTTTACACGTCTTCACATGGGTTTCGTTGAAACTTGCAAGCAGGTAAATCATGACTGGGGTTTCATCCCTCCAGCCCTGCAGCACGTCCCCATGTGACAATCTCCTAGCTCTAAGCGGGCGAAGTCGCGAGCAAAGGCAAGTAATGCATCACCATAAAAATCTTAAGAAAGACGAATGAAACGTGGTTGCCATCAAATCCCAAATTCTTCGTCACCATCAACAGGCAGGCAACCAGCCATAACGACCATCCCCATCCAAACCACCACTTAACCGATCCTAGTGGGACTGGCCGATAATAGGCCACTTATAATCCGGTAATAGGCCATAAATTAACAAAGACTGTAAACTGAAGTGATCTTTTGAAGTTTGACGTTAATTTATGGTACAAAGAGTTGTGGTTTGTTATGTCACCCATGGGTAGATTGTTGTTTTTATTGAGATCATGGAACTGGCATCGTGCCGGGTTTCGGAGTGATCCTTTGTTTCTCATTTCATGAGACAGATTGACTAATAATCTGCCCGGGCAGTTGATGGAAACCGATAATTACATCAGATATTTAAAAAATAAGGATACTGTCTATGCATTCTTCTTTATCGTGTGACTAGTGCCTAACCTGGTGTCAGAGTTTTTATGCCACCTACGGGTCTCTGACTTGGTTTTACATGCCGTCGAGAAATATCTTTCAGGCATGCTGGTTTCCTCACTATGTTTTCCTTCACCGAAGTGATATTATACAATACGCACATGAATTTGGAAAATCAGAGGTCTTGGGTTCGAACTCGAGACCTATGATTTTGGCACTCCGACGGTCCCACCACTAGATTATCATTGCATTGATGACGGTCGATAAGTGCAAAGTTGAAATATTTTAAGAGAGATCTTTTTCTGCTATTTTTTAAATTAAAAATTAAATTTATTGTTTCATGGTCCTGTAAAAGTTATCGTAATTCTCGGTCAACTAATAAATGAGTGGGATTCTTCCAGCAAGGAAAAACTAACACTATAAATATAATTGAACTACACTAGATTACAGCATTTCTAGTCAAGCCAATCACTTGAATCACTCTAAGCGACTGTTCGCAACACGATCACAATAATATCGGACACCAATCGCTTCCATTAAGCCACATAATCGATTAGGCGCCGCACTTGCGAAACAACCGCTACCTAATTTATATCGATTCAATTTAACGATCATTTTATATCGATTAACCGTTATTGGATAACGATATTTATTAACATCATTACGGCTCATCACTTTGATGGTGACACAACAATGTAAACTCAACCTTAGGATTTAAATCACTAAGTTTAATTTTGTTTGCGGTGCGAATATACATAGATCATAATAATATTACAAGTTTTCATACTAGATAGTGCAGTGATCTTCGCAAACAGTATTACCGATTATTAATGTCGGTTATTTGTGTCGGGACGAGTTTGTTGAGCGTTTTATTAACTGATGGTTCTGTGTTGAAATGTTTAAAGTATCATTATAATAGGCTCTGTGATAGGTTAGTGGCCTATTGCGAAAATAGGACTCTATTTATGAGTTGGTTGACTAGTGTACATTAGACACACTTTCTCGTCCATTCATCGTTCAATTTGTATCGACGGAGACATCATGCTGATTAGGTAGGTAGCTGTTTAGAATGTCATCGATAACGGACTTTAATGTGGCTCGATGTCGAGTCGATATTAAAGTTAATTTAGCTGCATTATGGCAGGGTCCATAGACGTATTTAAAGAGCAGTAGTGAACTGCAGTTTCTAGATTCGAACCGACGGAGGCACTTTTTTAGGAGAGGAGATTTATTTCATCATCACTGCTCTCAAAAGCGGTGAAAGGAAACATCGCAAGGAAATCGACATATTCTAGACTAGAACTAAAAATTCGATAACGCCACGCTTATGCTATAGGAAAAAAAATCTATTCCACTATTAAAAAATTAGAGATGACAGATAATTCTCCACGAATTCTTCAGTTTATTTGGCATTTCTGTAGAGGATAAAAATAATGTACAGACAGCACATCGAGCTACTACAATCTGTCAAATTTCTTTAATAGATTTTTAACTTTATCGCTAAAGCGTTAGGTTCAAGGTTGATTGGGAAAATTTGACAGTTTCGGGTAGCTTGATGTGCTGGCATCTGTACATACCTACTTTTAGTCTGAAAATAACTTAGCAGACGATTTACCAGACAATTGCACGTCTTCCCCAGCCTAAATCCGAAAACAATGAAGTTAGGAACTCATCGAAGCCTCGACATCGGCTCGCACCGCAGCCATGTAACTTGTACTCAACTTACAAGTCTCGTCTAAGTTACACAGACGAAGCTAAACGCAAACAGTAGCTATTAGTTCCGAGATTGATGGAAACTTCTAGCGTTTAGAGATCTTAGACAACGCTATATCTCTAAACAAGTTTTCGACTTATTGTATGATGACTTTCTTAAAATGATTTTTAAGCCGCTGTGACATAATTGAAAGTTAGTTTCTCGATTTGATTTTTATGAACCGTTAACCACTTCTCGGCTAAGGCCTGCCTCATATCTTTCCAGGTACTCTTTTCGTGCGTCGCTTCCAGGTCGTCTCGCCACCTCTTTTTTTATTAATTGTGAACTAATTATTATGAATGTCGATTTAAGCTAAGTTAAAGCAACAGGGTTTCTAATATTGGGGATTTATAAGAGCAACGTTTAAAAAGTTCTGCTTTATAAATTAAATAAACGAAATACAGTTAAAAGCTCATTCACAAAAATCTATGTTGTCTATGAGTACGCGGGGTCAATTTATAAACTATGAAATTTATGTTCCTTATTCAAAAGAAAGATTTCCCGCGTTATCCGCCATGGTTGTCTATAAAAAGATTTAGTATTTTTATCATGTGACGGCGGCCCAGGCAATTAAATATTCGGCCCATATTGAAATAATTATTCATTTTATTGGCTTCGATTGATACACCCGCCGTATTATGATCTCATTAACAAAACATGCTGACTTTAATTACTGATTAAAAAGCTGAATGTAATAATTATCTAATTAGGTACCTATTATATTTAAATAATGATATTTGTTGAAGAGGTTAATCGGTGATTAACCTGTTCAAAGAAAGAATATGAAGCATAGATATTTTAACTACAGATTAGCGATTTAATTCCATCTCGACCCAGTATTCCTATAGTGTCTTCAATGGACTTTTTCTTGAATTGATGAAGTTGTTCCGGGTCTAGCTGTTTGTGCGTGTCTAAATGTTTGTAAACGCACCCACGATACAGGAAAAAAATCCCAGTGTGGGGCAACGTCTTTAAACAAATAAAACAGGTTTTGAACCTACGCCCTACTACTCAATCCAGACCTATTATATTACAGGTCCTGCACAGACACCTAACTTCCTCTACAACGACGCTTCAGCCACCTCAGTTGCGACAGACGAATTAAACTAATAACGACGAGATACAGCTTCAGCTGTGCGCACACCCATGATTTATGTCCCTGCCGGCACCGCTCACGTAACGGCGTGAAGATTAAAGACACCTACCCCCGTGGGACTGGGAGGAATTAAATTAAATTTAAGTGACTGTTTGTAAGTATTTTTGTACGCTGAGTTGGGTGATTTTTGGGGTAAAAATTATGGAATGGGTGGGTAAACTTAAAATAAATTATTTGTATCTTTATCTTACAGATGATTAACTGGTCTCAAAAACCATACTGACCCTATTAATAAGATGCATTGCTTTTTTAGTGTCCCAATTTTGATACCATTAATTCAGTCTCAATTATTACCAATAATGTATCAAATAAGTATTAAATAGATATGTTCAATAGATAGGTATAGATAGCATTTTTTTTTATAAAGAACAAAATATTATATTAATTTATTTATTTAATGTTGTGAAGGACTGAAGGCCCAGAGGTTAAGGCCTCGCCTCTCATGCATGAGGTTGTGGGTTCAAATCCGGGCAAGTACCAATGTGACTTTTTTAATTCATATATACTTTTCTAAGTTTATCTTGGACATCACAGACATCGGTGAAGGAATTTAAAGCAATATACACAAAAACAAAACTTAGCTATAAGACCAATGCGTTTCTGACATCTGCGCCATGTATTGGAAAAAAATCAACAATCAGTTTTCTTACAATAATCAAAGAAAATCCACACATGACACAACCAACTCACGTTTTACCAATATACTAATAATACAAACAACATCAATAAGGCAGTCCTTCCTAAAGGACTAAATAAAGCGCTAATGGCCTATCATCGGCTTTGTTCTATTTGCGTAGGGACGCACGGAGACGCGGCGCAAAACGATGCGTACACGCTTATTTTGACATGCTTTTCATTATCGATGGGGCTTGTTGGGTACGGGAGTAGCGGGGGCGAGGCTGGAGATTTTTGAGCGAGTTTTTGGAAAGGGGATAGCAGGCAATTGAAAAAAATGGTAGAAAATATTTTAGGTATTGAACAACGGAATTACGCACGAACTCCTAGACACGAGAGTTTTTTTAGATAATAGGAGAGAACCTAATGTTACGCCTACAAATATTTATTCTGTGCAGTAAATCAGCCCATAAAGCACTGCAAATCAAGCTGCAAACGATATTTTATTCAAAATCAACATTATGTTACTTCATATAAAATATTAATCAAATTAACTACCAATCTGTAATACCAAGTTTTCATGTAAACAATAAAACACAACTGCTATTTTTCAAATGTCTACATCACTGCAAATTGAGGTAGTTGTGATAAAAACAAATGTAAAATTGCATCTTCAATTAATTCGCCTCGCAGTCATCCCACAGTGTACCCCAGCCCTTACCACAGTGCAGCATCGAACTGCGCTAGTCTAAACAAGGGGGCGGCGAGTGCTACAAATTGAACTATCGCAACTCGCGCCAGTAACTGGCACGTCAGGGCTGTCTCTCAAGAGTTAATATGATGTATTTATGACACACTCCGAGAGTTGGGAGACAAAAGAAGGTTGTAAGTGCTACATTGGATGCTGGGATCAGGAATTGGTATGGAAGGGTTATATCAGGGCTTGGAAAGCTGAAAGCTATGCAGGAATTCGGGTGAGATACTGTTTTTCAAGGCTGTCCTATAGTGAACGTTATTGAATCTTCTATGGGCATTATCAATAAAAATGCTTTGTAATTTGTAAGTAGTTTAATTGCTACGCTTTACAAAATATTTTTTGCCTTTTCTGCGCAAATTAAAAATTAATTCATCATCACTTTCAGGAAAACTTTATTACGTTTTACTGAAAAAGATAATTGCAACATTGATTTTCAGTTAGAATGTGGCAAATTAAGTGTGCTTTAAGTAGTTTTTCTTGGCACATATTGAAAATGAATAGTTAATGAACCAGTCGTTGAATTTTCTGCTCTAATCTTATCCTACCACATCCCCTGGCTTAGCATCGTCATATTACACATTACGAAACGGTATTAAAAATAAGAAAACTAAACCTCCAGCTCATATCCACTAATCTGACCACTGACAAATGACGGCCCTAAACCACACATTAACATAGATAAATCGTAGCACCAACAAACTGGCAATTGACGCAATAAAACCCCGTTAGTATTGCCATCATTAATCCATATAAATTTACTTGCTAAAAATAAATTGGCAACCCTAAGAGACACAGCTGCAACGGCCAATAGCTTATTGCTTGGACGTTCTACGTTTGAATTACATCTTGCAAACTTATTTGCACACTCGTTTAAATAACATATCCTCCTAACTTTTCAACATTAAGGTTTAAATTCGCTTGTGTGTTTGTTTTTGGTTAGTACATAGAATTGTTGAAGCATTCGTCTCGATTAAAACGATAGAAATGCAACGGCAATTCGATATTAGTTATACGGAGCGAGTGCGGCTCGGAGAAATGCTAAGAATATATCGGGATGCACGATTGACAAATTGTGAACGTTTGGGATGTACTGTAGTGCTGTACTTGAGCGTATTGGACGTATTTATGTTGGTGCTTTGTAGACTGGAAGATAGTTTTACAAAAGCTACAATGGCATGTCTGTAGCTGAAAATTCAGCAATGGATCTATGTCAATGTATCTCCCAATACTGGCATTACTGGCTTAAAGGGAAGCTCCAATCACTTATTCTGTTTTTGATTTTTTTTATATGATTGCTCAGATTAGAAGTCTACATTAATCAAAGCAAGTATTTCAAGTAGGCCAGTTACAGGCACTTTTGAATTGTCGAAACAAAGACAACAGTACTTTCCAGTCACAAGTGAAAAAAATGCTGCATCTTCTCTCCTGCCCATCCTGCAAAACTTCCTCCACGATGACTTAAATGAGGCAAATGATAAAACTATCCAAGTCGCTACCTACTGGTCGGACCAAAGCTGAGTCAACGATTCGAGAAGAAGGAGAGTATCAGAATAGAGATTATGATATTCTTCTTCTTCTTCTTCTTTCTCTTCACTCTCGAGGTACGGTAGTCTATTGCAGCAGAAGCCACACACAAAGATTCAATAGGTGCTCTTAATAAAGTAACAACCCAATAAAGTGCCAAAAAACTACAATACTAAACGAACTTTTAACGCATCAATTAAGGTCCACCATAACCCTTGACATAAAAGTTAAGTGCAGCAGTTTGCGAGCAAGAACTAAAAAACAAACATACAACGAGTGATAAAAACACAATACGATGACTAACGCATAAGAGCAAGCGCACACTACACGACTGAGCTATCATTTTGAAAGAAGAATTTGAATATTATTTTGGCGCTGTCTGACTATTTTTTTTTCAAAGTGTTAGAGATGTTAAAGATAACTCAAACTCAAACTCAAACTCAAAGCATTTATTTCAATTAGACCATTACAGGCACTTTTGAATGTCAGAAAAACAAAGAAGGCGAAGCTACAGTCCCAGACATAAGACATAATAACTTATGAAAGTACTGTAGTTGCCCATTCCAAGGCGTAGATCTCTATGGAGAAGAGTGGGCAAGAAACTCCATGGACACTCTTTTCAATCAAACATTTTTACAATATCTTGGTTACATCATTCATGTTGAGATAATACATATATGTGAGAACGATGTAGACAGACGTGCACATTAAGAGCGTCCAGAGTAAAAGATTAGATAACAATTTAAAAACAAAGTAGTTAAAATAAACCGTGGCAGCTAAGAGATGACCAGTCCTAACTGACAGCGCCCGTTCACGAACATGACGCATGGATCAGCACCATTCAACTCAACCATTTTGAAGGGAACTAAATGATCCGACACACCCGCCACCATCAGCGAGACATTTGAGTGAGCATGACATTCTCTCAACCGCCAGGGCAAATTCGAGTCAAGGAATGATAACTAAATGCAAATGGTAGCTTTACAGTACATAGTACCTATCCTCCTAATAACTGATTTGATAGCTTGTATGTATATCTCGGAAACGTGATGGTTCAGAAGATTTTACCTCACAAAATACTGGTATTGCTGCCAGAGTATCCGCAATTTTGAAAAAAGGAATGGCGGGCGGTAGCGCCAAGAACCAGGCTCCATAAACATATTCGGACCTTTTTGAAAAGTCCGACGCTTGCATTTTTTTTTTTTTGTAACGGCAACTAATCTTTTCTGCTTTAATAATTAATCAAAAAGATCGGAGAAAGTTCAGGTAGAGGGCCAAAAGACTGGACAAATCAGGTCGTGGTAATACTAAACGCGGCTACCTGACTTGCGTCACAAAATGTGCACAGAACAATATTGCTCCGGTTTTGTAATTCATAGAAATTGTTTAAATTGCAATAGATTGGTAATCGGTCCGTTTGACACGTATTGCAATTATATTAATTAATATTTATTGCTGTTTAATGCAAAATACATTACTTGAGAGGCGATAAAATGTTGTTACATAAGAATCTATTGTGGATGATGAAAAATAAAGATAAAAAGCGATTCGCTAATACAAATATCTACAATATTAAGTCATTTTCAATCTTGTGTTCTAATGAACACATTTAAATTGACTTTATAACAAACAAAAACTCGTTTCTCTCTCTGCGTTTTTATAAGTTTCCATCGTAAAGCTGAACATGACACAAGCGGGTAAGGGGTAAACGGAGGGTTCCTTTTACCCAAAACAAAACAGGGATTCCATTAAATAAACATACAACCGCCTACAGCCCTAATATAAAAGCTAACATTCGCGGAACCTATCAACAAATTTAATTACACACATTCATGCACGAGGCCGCGACGCGTCAGATTCCATTCATACAAACATACTTCTGATGTTTGACAATCCAACAACGAGCCAATTTTAGAATAACATCAATGCATATTTTTCGGATAACCATCCTAACATCATATTATAACCTATTTACCTCATAAAAATCACAGCTGGATAAAAACCTTTTCTTAATATTGTCACAGCAGTAACTTTACTTAGAAAGTTACACGTTCAAACTTCTCATAAAATGTACAACCAAACAATCGTTTCATAAAAAAACGACAATGTGCGCGAACCCTTACAAAAACAATGCGACCATCTGTGTCCATTGGCGTGTACTAAAAATTATTACCCTGCCCAAAACGAGAGCACATTCTAAAGAGTAACCCTGACTAATTGACTGTGATTTACAACTCGGCCGGGTTATACAACCTCGTGAACTTCGGGGAATCTTATGTGTTTATTTGGCAGCGTGTGTGGTATCCTAATGGATCGCTTCAGTGACCGGTTACATACAAGTTTTGGTGTTACTTCGTTCAAAGAGAATGGGTTTTGGTTGGAAGTTATTGGGTCAGGAAGGTTTATAATTGACTTAATAGTTGAACAATGATTGACTGCGCAAAGTAAGCAGTAGGGAGTCGATTAGGGAAGCGTATTAAAGTAGCTTGCGTAGCGAGAGATCAGAGGGTAAATTCCGACGTTCTTAATTGAGTCTCCAGTTGTCAAAAACGTCTATGATTTACTAAATGAACTTGTTTTTGGTATTGATTTTCGCTGAGATGATATTGCGACTGATGAGAATCGAGTTGAGTGGTGTGCGATTGAGGAGGTGCGACTAGATTTGCGACCAGATTTTCGACTAGATTTTAAACGATTATAATTAAGGTAACCAACCTCCACAACAACCTAAACTGTGTAAAATTAATAGTGTGGTACCCACCACACTATTAATTTGGAAGTAAACAGGAAATTCTTTAAAGTAAACTATATGCCAAGACAAAAATAATAATAAACATAATTCATGCTAATAGAGACACTAAACAAAATAAACGACATTAAAATAAGGTTGTCAGAAGGACACATTTCACAATGAGTCAACGGTTTTATTAGTTCCAATTCAATTAGGCCATGAATTTAAATGGCGTCGCTGCCTCCCCAAAAGCCCCTAATTCAAACATTTCCGCGGTGTATTCAAATTGCGTTTTCATTGCATTTAATTGGAGGGGCTGAAAGCAACGTCACAGTAAAAAATAAAGTAACGTTTTATAGACTGCGAAACATATTCATAGCGAGGAAACAATACAGGGATTTTGCGTCCGATATGAGATATTTTGAACAGAGGGAAAACATTCGAATGTAGAACTAATTCAATGAAAACCAACCAATTTTATGGAGTACTACGAAATGAGAACTATAAATAAAAGTAAGCTCACCTTTCCCGATTCTTTCATCTTCCGCCCAGCCGGGAGAATCCTTGGACTTTGGCACAGACAAGTTCAGAGGCTGCTCCTCACATTTATAATAAAGCACTTTATCAAACTCACTGTCACTAGTTCTCACACTTTTCTGCAGCAACTGTTCTTGCAATTTATTCTTATGAACACTTATTAAATTCCTATCACTCTCTGAGACCTGCACACTCTTCTCTTGGTACCCGAAAGATTTTTTCACCTCAAAGTTTATTTTCACATTCATCAGTTGACTCACTGTTGACTTTTTAGTTTCGCTACTTTTATCTACATTTGAAAGGCCTAAAATATAATCTATGGTGTGCGGTGTTGGTTTTTTCGGTGGTTTCCCGTAGACGTGTGGATGCCATGATGGTTCCGATGCTTCGTCTCTTTTCTCTTCTGTCGCTTTGATTTCTTCATCTCTGCTTTCGAAGCTGTCTATATTGACATCAGAAGCGTCTCTAGATTCATCTATAACTAAATCTTCTTTGTCATCTTCCACGTTGATCTTTTCGTTGGGACTTAACCTGTCGTCTGCGCATTGGAAGAAGTTAGTATCGTTGGTAAAGTTCTGCACATCTATGAGCGTGTTGTCTTCTTGGTGCGGTGTGTATGAAGATACTACAGTTTGCATTTCTTGTTCTTTATTGTCGTCACTCATGTGTTAAGCTTTCAATATGTACGGAAATAATACATGTTTGTTTTTATGATTGTGTTAGTGTTTTGATGCTGGAGTGGGCGTTTCGTGTGATCCCCTTTGATGTCGGCGTGATGTTGTCGTTCGTTTCCTGCAACAAACACACGAGTGGTATTATTGAGTGTTTGATTGAAATGAATTAAGCGGGAGTTTAAGTGGATGATGTATTGATATTTTTATCTTGTGATGATTGAATGAGTTTATATCTGACGAAACCGAAACGCAATTTATTTTTTGTCGGTGTTTAATATTATGTAGTGACACGTCATTTCATAATAATAAATTGTTTGCAACGGTGAATAATATTTAATTGAACAGCTGCTATCAGATGAGTAATCATTTCTGCCTATCACTTCCCTACAGCTCGATATATCTGCTAAATACCTAAGCACAGAACCCCAATTACTGCAACAGACAATTTCCACTAACAAACAGCTCCAGAACACTTCATTCCTGATCCCATTGAGCTCACAAAACTCTAATAAACACGGGTACATCAACAGTAGCCACAAAATGAATTAAACGATACACTAACAGGCCAATAAACGGTTCGTGCTCTATCTCGCGCGGCCGGGGTCCCCTCGCCCCCCACTACCTCCCCACCCGTCGCCCGCCGGGGTACGCCCGCACCCCACACGCACACCGAAACACGGGATCAACTGATCGGTAAGCGCTGATTGATTTTTATTGGAATCACATATCAGGGCTGTCGCGAAATGTTTATTTTGCTTTTATACATAAATGGAAGGGTTAGTTTGTGTTTGTTTATTTGATTTCTGTGTGGGTTGGTGACATGACAATTTAATACATTGTCGACATCAATGAAAGTGCCTTCGTTTTTGGAATCAATCTGTGAAAGAAAAATACTACTAATTACTCCAAGAAAAACTACAAACATAACGCTATTCTAGCTAACGATTGCATCAAGTAATATAATTATTCGAAATGCGCTAAACTGTATCAATTATTTTTTAATTTATTTGTACATTTTTAATCATTCCTCGTAATCAGCCATTAAGGGCAATCAGTATCACAATTAGATCGAGGCAAAAGATGTTATCAGGCGGATAATTAATAATGTACTAATCTTGTTTATTTGCGACCTCATAGTTTCATAAACTAGTACACTATTATATCTATGATTGAACTTAATAAGCAGTAATAATAACAACGCTAAGAACGCAATTGAAAACTTTGAAGATAAGGATTTGTCTTGGATCGATTTGATAATGAAATGATATTCGACCCCTTTTAAGTCGTTTCCAAACTATATTGGGGTCGGCTTCCAGTCTAACCGAATGCAGCCGAAGAACAGTATTTTACATGGTGCCTGCCTAATCTAACATGACACTCCTTCGTAAGACTGGTTGCAAGTCTGTTATGTTTCTGACCACCAGTTATGACTGTGAAAAACCTACAAACCTCTTTTTCTGTAAGTAAGTTACTTTTCCCAACCATGTTGTGGTCGGTTTCCAGTCTTACCGGGTGCAGCTGAATACCAGTTAGTGTCAAGGAGCGACTGCCTATCTTACCTCCATAACTCAATACTGGGTAATACGATACCCCTTGTTAAGACTGGTTGTCAGATTTTCGGGTCACTGACTACCTGTAACGACTGTCAAAGATCTACAAATGACAGTCGGGACCAACGGCTTAACGTGCTTTCCGAGGCACGGAGGAAACTCAGTTTGTAATGGGAGGTCACCCATCCACGGACCAACCTAGGCAAGGTTTAACCTAAAGATCGACCCGAGCGGCTGTTATTATTTAGCCACGAAGTAAGTTAGGTTTAGGCCCTAAATTCAAAACTTTACGAATAGACTCCTTTTAACCTACACAATTTTATACAATCTATTAAAAACCCATACGGAAAACATTCAACAGTTTATCAATGATTGAACACAAAAAATAAACAAAACGGTATGGTCCGCAGCAGCCGCAGCCCTGCGACAGCCTGCGAGGTGAAACTGAAACAAAGAGACGACTGGAAAACACGACGACACGACACAACGATACAAAGCGATTCGCAACGATCCGCGGCGATTCGTAGCGTTTCCGTGCGATTCGCAGCCACCCCGAATATTTGTGGCAGTTTGTGCTGGTGCATTCTATTTGAGGATTATTTTTACGGATGACGATTTTATTGGAATGAAAATGGAACAAAGAAACTTCTGCACCAAACCACGCTAATATTATGAATGCAGAAGTAAGTCCGTTTATCTGTCTGCTACTTTTTCGTTTGGCGCCTAGACGGCAAAACAGACTTCGATGTACTTTGGCATACAGGTAAAACTAGGTTAAGAAATGGGATACTTTTCAACCCCGTAGTGCTTTACTGTGCAATAAGATCATACATCCACGCGGGCGCAGCCGTGGGCAGAAGCTATCTTGTTATAAATTTCATCCGATAAAATAAACTATACCTTTATATTTCAGCAGCGTGCTCATATTAGGCAAGGCAAATTTACGTGGCAATCTGCTAAACAATTAATTTCCCCGACAGCTTAAGCTTTTGTAAAAATCGTAAGTAAACGTTTCTATCATTCATATTTGAACACCAGAAGCCGGTTGCTGAAAGGCGCACCCCAATAAAACCGATACTAAACGAGGGAAGAGCAGTTTCCTCACGACTCACGAGCACCCCTCACACTTTACTACAGCGCCCCTCATCTTCACCTGATTCACAGCTGTGGGGCAAGCCTTCTTTCTTAAGTTTACTTCCGAAGTTGTTGATTTGATACGATGCTTTTAACACAAACTACAAGCCTTGGGAGATGTATATAATACTTAAGTCATCGTTAATATTGTTTTCATGATAAATATGAAAAAGGTTATGTATGCAATACTTATCAATTAATATCAGCAAAGTTATGTTAAAGTAAGACTTACTTCACACGTTACTAAAACCACGCCTTTAACAACGCAAACACACGCAAATAAATGACACTATTTCATGACTTGTATGATTTATTAAAAACCGACTCGCGCATGAAGGGTTCCGTACCGTCGTAGTAGAGGAGCCCCCTTTAATTTTGAATTATTTTTTATTATTTGATGTTATAGCGGTAACAGAAATACACATTCTGTGAAAATTTCAACTGTCTACCTATTACGGATCATGAGATACAACCCGCTTGCAGACAGACGGACCGGACGGGCGGACAGCGGAGGCTTAGTAATAGGGTCCCGTTCTAGGTTAGGGACCCTTTGGGTACGGAACCCTAAAAAGGCTTAGGTAAGAGTCACGGGAAAACCAACAACCACTTTCATAACACACCTTTTATTAATATTGCAATTATTAATCACGATACACATATCTATGTATAAATAGCACTATTTCATGACTAATATGATATAATTACCACTAACGACACTTAATTACTTATACAAAGATATCATGTATTCATTATTGATATCGCGAATAACGCAAGTTCTAGTCAATCAACTATCGAGTCATTTTAATCGCTGAATAGTTACAAAGAATCGTGCGAATACTCCTGCACTATTTGGTCATGTGACGGAAAATTTTAACGTGTACGATAAACTATTGAAATATGGTGAAAGTAACGAACCGTTCATTATTACGTAGTCTGTAACTAGAGGTTCTATGAGGGCAAATGATTTTCTTAAGGATCTGTTTGCTTGGTTACAACAGTCAGTTAATAACAAAAAGTATGTAATTTTGTTGCGTTATCCGGTTAGACTAGGAGCTTTCCCCAACATAGTTGGGAAAAGGCTAGACAAATGGTGATGTAATTTTATTTCGTCACTCGTGAACTATTTAAATAAACGAATAATATTATAAGTATATTCTAAAGATGGGCATGAACGTCCTGTCTACCAATTACCAATTCTTTTCTTTCAAATGTTATTAATAAAGCAATTTCCTCTTCAAATCATTTCCGTAATACACATTTGTGATCTTGTATCATGAGATTCATGAGTCATTACACAAGATAAAGTAATGTGTTTAATAAGAACCCATCTTAAAATAAATAACATTAAACCGATCACCTGTAGCATATTACGAAAGACTAGGCTAACTTAATAATGAGATATTACACTACTTGGAATAACCGACATGACCTACTCATTTATCTACCTTGTAATAGTAACTAATAAGGAGTGAACACACTGGCGAATACTAATCCGATAGACTAGATGGAAGATGGGGGAAGAAGGTGCTGGAGTGGAGAACACGGACGGGATGAAGGTACTTGGGCCTAGGTGGACAGACGATTTATAAGAGACCTACACTTAGCCTTGGGTGGCTTAAGGTTGAAGAAGAAGACACTGGTGAATAATAATACAGGTGTTATCGATCAAAAATATGGCTACCTCCAAGAAGAAGACCAGGAAGTTACGGGGACTCGTGAGCCATGGTCTTATCGGCAGCACCGTCAGCATCCTGGAGGTCGCGGTAATGCTGGTTGTGAACACCACCATACTGTCAACATGGATAATTACCATCCTGGATACTTCGGCAAACCTCGGTATGAGAAATTACCACGAGAGGAAGAACAAGATGGTCAACCCCGTGCTAAACCTGGACAAGCTATGGGCCCTGGTGTCTGAACAGTCCCTCCACTGCTCAAGTCTTCTTGTCACACTTTTTAATTTAGCAGCCACGGAATCTGGATTTGAGTCGTTTAATGGCAATAAGCTCGCGCCCTATTACATGGGACTTAAACATAACGGGTGTACTATTAGGTACACCTTACCCTTTGGGGATTACAGGCGTGATGATATGTTATGTAATTAAAATTCTGAAGTCAATCTTAACGGCAATCGCTGTGACAGAGTCAAGCGACACGATTGGTTTCTGTCCCTGGACGTATCTTAGTGAACTACTAACCAGTCCATCTTCCAGAGAAGACGCCTGTACCCCAACAGCAGCAACATTATATACTGATAAAGCTACTTAAATCCATTACCCTATCTAGCTCAACAATTAATGTCATATAGTAATTCCAGCACATTAATACCATCTAATAGACACTCTCCTTAAGTCGTCCGTTAATGCACATCAATTAAATTATTACATTATGCTTACATACACACAACTGCATTGACGTCAATCGACATCGCTCCTCATACAACTACGTAATTAAACTATATACATAACACGGTAATATCACGCTTATTGACGGAGAACAAGGTGGGTAATACCGTGAGATGTTGTTGCGATGTTCTGCGAAGAGTTCAGTGTAGGATTTCAAGTAAAATGAAGCTATTTATTTGTTTTTAAATAAAATACGGATGAACCCACGTACGGTGCCTAAAAGCACGCTTTAAGTTATTTGATTTACTGGCGTTAGAACGTACCATCAGTTTACAAAAAGTATTGAAATTGGCTCACATGTGTTCGAAGATATTCCTGGCTAAATGATAACAGCCGCTCGGGCCGATCTTCAGCTTAAGCCGCACTTGCTAAGGTTGGTCCGTGGATGGATGACCACTCATTACATACCGAGTTTCCTCCGTGCCACTGAAAGCGTCCCGGCTGTCATTTGTAGATCTTTGACAGTCGTTACAGATAGTCAGTGGTCCGAAAGTCAACCAGTCTTACCAAGGGATATCGTATTACCCAGTACTAATTGGATTGTGCAGTTCAGATAGGCAGTCGCTCCATGTAAATTATGGTATTCAGCTGCATCAACACAGTAAGGAAAAGACTAGGCAGATGATGTTGACTTACAGAAAAAGTGGTTTGTAGATTTTTCACAGTCGTTACTAGTGGTCAGAAGCGTATCAGACTAGCAGCCAGTCTTGCGAACGAGTGTCATCCAGTACTTTGAAGACCCTGGTTGCTACTGAGAACCTCAAGTCTAATTCATAATCATCATGCCACCCACTCTGTCTACCCCACGCACATTAAACAAACGACCTCCTCCAATTCCATCCTTCATTGACACAATTCTCACTTATCAAATTAACACATTTTCAAACGAATGTCAAAGAAATCAAAAGAGCCATCTGGTGTTTTTATTAAAAACAAATCCAACGCTTTCATCAAAAACATATGAAAATGCAATAAATTAATTTGGAATATCAAAGGAGATCAAATAGAAGTTAGTTGAGGAAATGTTCCACAATTAACACAAACGGTTTAAGAGAATAACTGTCATACTCATCCGCTGTGCTCTGCAGACTACATGGTTTCCGAACTAAGATTACCCGTTCGGAAAGCAGAGGATTAGCTTTGAAACTTATTTATGGTTTGCATGGGGAGGATATTGTCAGATTCCAAAAGCTTAGTCAACATAATGCGAGTAATGTCATGACTTTTTACAGCAATCAAAAATCATCGTTGTCATCCTTTTTCCAGCTGTTATGGTCGGCTTCTAGTCTAACTGGATGCAGCTGTATACCAGTATTTTACATTGAGCGACTGCCTATCTGACCTCCACAACTCAGTCAGTACGATATCCCTTGGTAAGACTGTTTGTCAGAATTTCGGGCCACTGACTTCCTGAAACGACTGTCATGTACAAATGACAGTCGGCACGCTTTCCGAGGCACGGAGGAAACTCGGTATGTAATGGGTGGTTATCCATCCATGGACCAACCTAGGCAAGCGCGACTTAACCTGAAAATCGACCAGAGCGGCTGATATTATTTAGCCACGAGCTCATCTAGTATGAAAAATCAGGAGAAAAAAACATTTGAAAAAAACAGTTCTATGACCAAAAATTTCACTACCACATTGGATCTGAGTGGTAACCTCTGGCCCTGAGAGGGGGCTCCTTGTCCCAGCAGTGGGAACACTACACGCTGAATCATGATCATTCTCCTGCCCTTATCCCAATTTATTAGGGGTCGACGCAGCATGTCTTCTTCTTCCATACTTCCCTATTACTCGTCGTCACATCAAACATGAGGCTGATTGTGATAATCTTCTTCTTCTTTTCGTGTGGTTAGTTCGTAACCTGGTGTCAGAGTTTTTAGGCCGCCCATGGGCCTCTGACTTGGCTTTACATGCCGTCAAGAAATATCTCACAGGCATGCTGGTTTCCTCACGATGTTTTCCTTCACCGAAAAGCAAGTGATAATTATGAGCAAGTGATATTGTGATAATAAAAATGACTGATTAAAATAGTTCCATGGTTTCATTAACAGTTTATAAACCAATAACATACCGAGAATCATACCGCTCATACCGCCGTGGTAAAACTATTGACCGGTCATCAAGGTGGTAGCAAGGATAACTGACCTACATGCCCTGGAAGTGGGCAGTTATATTTCAGTCCCATGTAATAGGGGGTGAGCCTATTGCCATCAATCGGGCACAACTCGAGATTCCGTGGCAGCTACTGAGAAATTCCTGATGGAGAAACCCAATAACACTTTGCCTGAACTGGGAATCGAACCCAGGACCTCATGCTCAACAGTCGCGCTTGCGACCACTAGGCCAACGAGGCAGTCTAGTCGAGATCACTATAAAAGTTAGAAAACTTCTCCGGACAAATGAGAAGGCCAGAAAGAGTCCGGATGGAGGACCAAAAAGCTGGACATATCCGGACAGATTGTAACAATATCCGGATGTAAGTATAAGCTTCGTCACTTTGTGTTTTATGTACTTAATGATTAAATCAGCAACTGACGATGCTGCAATTTGATAAAGGCTATTTTAATGTAATCAGATACATTATTTTGATAAAAACGTAAAATTTCCATTAAAGATTATCATTTAATCTGACCCATACCGTTTATATCTAAGATGGAAAACGTTATTATATTGTATTACGTCAATTATTGCAATTATCAGATTGTATCAGGTGCATATTGGTATGATCTAGGTATAATAAACACATAAAACAGGTTACTACAGTGAATCATTAAGATATCATTGAAATGATATTATTGTCAGTATTTTTATAATCTAGATTAGAGTGCCAATAGATTCTGTTGGTGTAGTGATTGCAAAGTGCGCGTGTGATCGGCTTGAGCTGGTCAGCAAAAAAGTCAATGAAACAATAAAGTCACCGACTTCCAAAAATAAAGTTATTTTAGACATTTGAGTGTTTTTTTTTGCAAAACAGTTTATTTTCTTTCGGTAACAACTAGTTTCAGGAACGAAAATCGACATCCAATTATGCAGTAATGCTGTTAATTGTTATTACAATTAACCAAATCAAGCTCTTTTTTTTTCGGCTGGTAAATCATCAAATGACCCCTCCGGCCGGAAGGGAGTGTCAGACTAATACTGACTAAAACCCATCCATGTTCCTTTTTTACCCTTTGTGTTCCAGGGCCGCGGTATCTCTTCCGAACACTCCCGCAACCCAGGCAGGCATCGGTTGGGACGTGAGGTTATTTCCCTCTAACGTCCCGCCACCTCCTTCGCTAGTATGACTGCTTCGCAGAAAGAGGTGATGGCTTCCCATTCTCTCTCACTCCGGACCATGGATTGAACCAGGGCCGAATACGAGAGGTCGCCGCCGCCAATCGCCGCTACGAGGACACGGCGGTGCTCCGCCCAAGTGGGGCAGACCACCACGGTGTGCTCCACCGTGTCCCCGGATGATCCTCACAATAGTACCCCGGGCGTTTCCTCCTGCCCGATTCGATGCAGGAACCTCCCGAAGCAACCTGCGTCAGGCAGAAGGTGAGGGTGCCGTGGCGCCTCTCTAGCCACTCCAAAAAAAGCACTGTCGTGGCCTGGCCTGCACGGGGTTGAGACAGTCACTCTCTCCATGTCGCCAAAAGATCCCGCCGGAGGTCTGTCCGCTGACCGGCGATTTGACGCGGCAGCGGAGTTTCCCTCCGACCGCGACGTTGTGAAATCGTAGTACTTCACGTTGCAATTTTTTATGTTGTGTACCATTCCAGAAATCGGGCGTTTTTCTCCAGCACCATTAACAGAATTAAAATGAATATCTGTTGTTTTAATATCCGGCCGACCACACACAATGTTAAGTAAATAACGTTAAAATTGGTTAAGCAAAACCAATAACCAGCGAGAGCACGGCAACTCATTTCTCAATTCTGTGAATTCTCCTGTGAAATTATTTAGCCTACTTTGAACGAAGTAATAAACAATACAGGTATTGTGTTTTATTAATAAGTAGTTAATGAAGAACGGGGTTATCGCGCTTCAGATTAATTTAAATTAGATTATGAATCTAGCTAGATAGACTAGATTCGCAAATTTGGTATATAAATTAAGCGATATTTTATGTAACGTAGGCGTCCTGAGTGAAGTCTTACCAAGGGGGATCGTATTACCCAGTACTAACTGGGTTGTGGAGGTCAGATAGGCAGACGCTCCATGTAAAATACTGGTATATTCAGCCGTATCCGGTTAGACTGGAAGCCGACCCAAACATATCCAATCTATTCAAAGTTGTTGTAGGGAAACGAAATGCTTTGAAAACGAAAGCCAGCTGTGCAGTTCCTCCAGGGCCTAGAGGACCTGGACGATGAGTGGACTGCCTGAAGTCTAGGCACGTTCTCAAGGTAACGAAAAACCCAACAACACTTCAAAAATCAACAACGAGAAAAGACTCCTTGCTTAGCAGTAGGTAAGCCAAGCGACCCTAAGCAACGCGACAGAAAAAAATATCTCAAAATATTTTCCCTCTTTAAACATCATCGATATAATTTAAATTAATATCCGAGACACGAATCACGATCAAAGTGGTCTTCCGATCAACATAGACATAGCCAGGCTACATCTCTGCCGGTGACATCAAACCATCTAACAGGCCACACACGTCGCCACACTTCCGCAACTTTGACAGCGCCTGCGCCGGCGACTAATGTCATAATCCTTGTTTGTAATTGGACGGAACTGGCCGCCATTTTGATATACCCACAGGTTATAAAAGGAGGGAGGCTGTCAAAAAAAGTTTTAATTGCGTGTGAACTTCTTAGTTTTTAATTTTACTAGTTTTTCATAATATTTTAAGCGAAAGTGCAATAAACGTGTAGTTCAATTTCGTTAAGTTGGTATTTTCATATTTTAGTCCATTTATACTATAACAAGATACATCATTTCAGCCTTTTCCCAACTATGTTGTTGTCTAACCAGGAAGCCGACCGGAAACATAGTTGGGGAAAAGGTTAGGCAGATGAGATGTTGGGGTCTAACTAGTCTAACCGGATGCAGCTGAATACCAGTATCTTACATGGAGCGACTGCCTATCTCCACAACCCAGTTAGACTTGGTAGACTTTTGGGCCACTGATTTCCTGTAACGACTGTCAAAGATCTACAAATTACAGCCGGCACCAACGGGTTTACGAGGCACGTAGGAAACTCGGTATGTAATGGGTGGTCACCCATCCAGGTACCAACCTAGGTAAGCACGGCTTAGCCTTAAAATCGACCCGAGCGGCTGTTATTTTTTAGCAAAGAGCTCCTCACGGTAACAAGATACATGAGCTGGAATAGATTTCATTTAGTAGTTTTAATCATATTTTATTCCAGTGACCTAACATCACTTTTTCTTTTAAAACTTAATGAAACAATACTAGTAGCTATGTTTCAGGCTACAAATAAAAACAGAACATCGACAGTTCTTTTTAATTTACAGATTATCTCAATGGATACATAATCTATTATCAAATGTAAACAAGTCGAGATTTCCTCGTTTCTTGAAATATTGTTTGTCATATAATTTCAAAGCCTTATTTTATTATTTCATGTTCCAACACGTCCGGAATGATTGTCATATACACATAGTTATATATTTCACAAGCAAGTGAACTGAATTATTAACGTCATTGAATTAAATATGATAGCACGATACATAAATAATGAAAGACACAGTTCACGAAATATTTAACAGGATAGTAGAATTACAAATTGCTCATTTTTAAATTTTCGTTAATACAACTGAACGCGATCAGAAAATCCGCGTTCATGAGCTGTCAGTGTAATACTCATAAATAAATCTTGAACGCCATTAAGAGTTTCACTGGTGAACACCGTTCTAAGTTGTTAACACTTTACATAGGCAGACCAAAGAAATGGTGGACAGACTGTATTTAAGATCATTTGGCTAGATAGGACCCTTTCGATTACTGAGATAACGACTAATAGAGAAGTACAGAAGAAGAAGGCGTGCTGCGTCGACCCATAATAAATTGTTAGGTAGAAGGGCAGGAAAATGATGGCAAATTCCCTCTTCAGCGCTTTAATCTATTGCAATTTTAACAAATGAAAACATTGAATAAATGGCTGCAATTAACTACAACCACTATTCTATTTAAACCAATAATAATCGTTCTAGTTTTCTACCAACCCTATAGATTACAAAACCGCATCAGCACTGCACAATAAATATTAATTATACATGATGTATGATCAAAACTACAAACAATAGAAACAATTAAAAGTCGCCACGCTGACAATCGCCACGTAATTACTGATATTATAGTCGCTGATAAATTGTGGTAGGCAGTGCTTGCCGAGATCGGTCCGTGGATGGGTGACCATACCTTACCTAGCAAGTACCCTCCGCACCTAGGAAAACTCGTTAAGCCGTTGGTCTCGGCTGTCATTTGTAGATCTTTGACAGTCGTAACCAGTTGTCAGAAGCCCAAAAGTCCGGTAAGCAGTCTTACGAAGGGGTAAGGCCAATAACTGAGTTGTGGAAGTTAGATAGGCAGTAGCTCCAAGTTTAATACTGACTACATTTGGTTAGACCTGAAGCTGACCCCGACATTGTTGGGAAATTGCTAGGCAAATGGGCTTTGCTGCCACTGCCATAAATAAGACCTACCATATTTCCATTTTGTATCAATCTGCAGCGAGGAGTCTGGACTTGCATCATCATCTTCCTACCCTTGTCCCATTCTACTTGGGGTCGGCGCAACACGTCTTCTTCTTCCATTCTCCCCTGTCAGACGTCACGGCATTATTTACTCCTTTCTCATTCATATCATTCCTCACACAATCCTTTCTTTGGCCTTCCATCCTTCCTTCTTCTCTTCATCCATCAACATTAATATCCATGCATGTATTTTCAAGTGTCACTGAAAATATCCCCAGTTTGTTTATTCATCGCGTATTCCAATCAATAGGTAATATAATAAGTAACTAGAATCCAAAACTGATTAAGAAATAATTAAAATTAACAGATCACTTAATTATTTAATTACTGGGGGTTCAAAATCTAGATTACCTCATCTAGCATTTCTCCAATCAGATGTACCAAGCTAAGATTACAACATAACAGACAATCCATAGAAATATGTGCTGATTTTCCTGAGGACCACAAATCATACATCGGATAGGATAACACAGAACATGACAACTGAATAGAATGGGAAAATGAAGTGAAAACATCGCCATTATAGTCGCCCGTCGAACTGTGAATGTCTCTAGTACGGATGACAAAATATTTCTTTTGTGACGGTAATCCGTCTCAGCGGTCATATTCATGGAACATATCGCTATCGGCAAGGTTCTGTGGAGGAAGGTCACTGGGTATTGTCTCTCTTTAGGGTAGCGTTGCTAAATAGCTAAAACGGAACCCTTACACAGGGTGTAAACGGAACCTTCACGAAGCCGTCAACCAAGCATTCTGCACATCTAAGTAACTTTACGCAAAAATGTTTGCTGGGAAACGACTTTTTTTTTGGGGTGAAAAATCACGTTTTGCGGTACTCAGTGTAACGCACTCAGAACATTGTGCTGATGGATGGATTGAATAGTACGGGGGTCGTGGAGTTGTTTAAAGTAAAAATCTTACTTTAAAAACATACATTTAAAAAAAACTTGTGTAAAAGTTATAACTTTGACCCCCAATACCTCCGTAACTAGAAGTTTCCCAGGTATGGTCTAGAACAAAAAAATGATCGTAATGAGGGGGAGAACAAGTGCCTTTCGGCTTCGTTAAGGGTGTTTTTACACCCTTTAGGTTAGCCCTGTCAGTCTGTCTGTCCGTCCGTATGTCAGCCATTTTACTCCGAGACTGTTGACACCACACAGTTGAAATTTGAAGAGTAGGTGTTTTCTGTGAACCGCTACACAACTGTGATGTAAAATCAGGAAAAACACAAAAATAGGGGGGTTCTTATTATATTGTTTGGTGTTACGGAACCCTGTGTGTGCGAGTCCGACTATTAGGTAGATGGAAAAAAGGGTTGTGAATATCATAGATTATTTGGCAATATTATAAAGGGCGTGAAAACACTGTTAACGAAACCGAAAGATATGCACGTGATCTTTCCGTCATTGTGATATTTTTTGTACTAGGAACATATCTGGGAACCTTCTAGTTTCAGAGATATCGAAGGTCAAACTTTATCACCAGTTTTTATTAATTAATACTAATAATACTGTAAATAAATACTAATGAATACTGTCTCATTTTTCTAGTGGACGCAAGCGCGACGGCTGCGCATGAGGTCCTGGGTTCGATTCCCGGGTCGGGCAAAGTGTTATTGGGTTTATCCATCAGAAATTTCTCAGTAGCAGCCACGGGTCTGAATTTCCGGGCCTGGATTTGTACCCGGTTGATGGCAATAGGTTCGCCCCCTATTACATGGGACATAAACCTAAGTAGCGAAATGTGGGTGTACTTGTTAGGTACACCTCTGCTAACCCTTCGGGGATTACAAGGCGTGGTGTGATGTTATATTATGTTAAAATATACCGATGTCCCAGCGTGAAGCAGTGGGAAGGATTTATGCTGATTAGGTATACTTTTTATAAATCTTTTTTTCCGTCAAGTAATTTTTGTAATAGCATTATTCTTAGGTACCATGGATAATCTGGCCATTACTAATCTCAATCTTGTGTCACTAAATCGCGACGTATAAATAGCTCGCCGGATTTAAAAAGTTTATGTGCTAAGAAAATTCATGAGAGAAAAGCATTTTTCCATCTGTTCAGTGATTGTAGACAAAGTTAAATTTATCAGTGATTACAGCTATTACCATCAAAAGTCTATTGAAATGACATAAATTCCTATGAAAAACGATAAAAGGTCATTATCTATAGATATACATATAAAATTGTAACAAGCCGATGTTGAAGATATTTAAAAAAATGTATGGGGTGTAGGCTACATTAGATATAGTGTTGGACCGGATAGGTGGCGCCGTGCGAAGCAAGGGCGGTTGCTAGTCTACACTAATATTATAAAGAGGAAAGATTTGTATTTTTGTGTGTGTGTGTGTGTATGTTTGTTATGAATAAACTCAAAAACTACTGGACCGATTTTAAAATTCTTTCACCATTAGAATACTACATTATCCCTGAGTAACATAGGCTACATTTATAATCGGAAAAAAAAAACCAACCGTGCGAAGCCGGGGCGGGCCGCTAGTATATTATAAAAATGAAATGCTTAATGGAAAGCGATGGTCATTTGTTTACGCCCTCAGGTATCGTAATAAGGTACCTAGGTAACACAAAAACATAGATCATCATCTGCCTGCCTTTTCCCAACTATGTTGAGGTTGGCTTCCAGTCTAACCAGATGCAGCTGAGTCCCAGTATTTTACATGGATCGACTGCCTATCTGACCTCCACAACTTACGATAACCCTTGGTAAGACTGGCTGTCAGACTCGCGGGCCACGACTACCTGTAACGATTGTCAAAGATCTACAAATGACAAACGCGACCAATGGCTTAACGTACATTCCGAGGCACGGAGGAAACTCGGTATGTAATGGGTAGTCATCCATCCACGGACCAACCTATGTACGCACGCCTTAACCTAAAGATCGACCCGAGGGGCTGCATTTCAGGCTGGTTAATTTTTAAGTACAATTCGCACTGAAAGTAAACACAAGAAAAAAACTCTCGTAAGTAACTAGACTCCAACTGCTGTCGTCAAACGGACACTGAATCAAATATTTAAATTACTCCGAAGCTACAGTAACTTGTATCAATTGTATTGCCGTCTAGTTCTCAGAAACTATCAACCAATTGATAGAAAACAAATCAATTGGTCATTAAGTTACAGAATACGATCAGCAGGCGAGCAGTTCACAGAAAGAGTTAACTATTGATCAATACGGGGTTGAAGTCGACTTGTAACCTGTTAACATTTATTCAGTACAAGATTGGCCTGAAATTTTTCGTCAGTCATCATCATCTTTCTAGCCTTTTCCAACTTCATTGGGGTCGGCTTCCAGTCTTACCGGATGCACCTGAATACCAGTGTTTTACATGGAGCGACTGCGTATCTGACCTCCACAACCCAGTTAGTACCGGGTACTCCTTGGTAAGACTGGTTATCAGACTTTCGGGCCACTTACAATTACTGTCACAGATCTACCAATGACAGCCGCGACTAACGGCTTAACGTGCTTTCCGATGCACGGTGGAAACTCTGTATGTAATGGATGGTCACCTATACACAGACCGACCCTGGCAAGCGCGGCTTATCCTTTTCGTCGATCATGAAAAAGAATTTGCTTTCCTGTGCACAACTACAATACCGGCTAGAATCATGTACTGAATCCTTGGTAAACGTTTATGTCACAATGTCCGCCGCCGCGCATGAGAATAATTTTAATATAACCCTCCTTTTGCGCTTCGCAGCAGTCGGGTAAAAAGACGTACAGTTTCGAATATTGGCAATCTAAAGGGGATGACAACTTGACATAAATGTTCAAATTATTATCTTGTAGGGAATTCCCAAATATTATAAATACTCGTAATTCAATTAAAACAACTTTAATAGATAACTCCGATAACAACGATAATAAATAAATAATCTCATAAAATACTTATTGTAAGCTAAACCAATGCGATAATCCTTTTTGAAGAAATCAAAAATGAAAATTCGTGAAAATGCGCAAGGTTTTTCCGATTACCTGCCTTGTTATCGCTTCTATTTTTATAAAATTAATTAATTTAGTAAGTACCTGAAGATAAAAAAATTAGGCATACATAAAAGCAAAAAAAAACTGAAAGGCGTGATTCTATACATATTTTAAATTAAACTCGTTTTTTGTGTGTCCACGTTGTCCGTTTATACGACATATGACTACGTAATTAATTTTTATGCGGTTTTCACAATTATTTAGAATTTTAGAGAATTAATCCGAAAAGCTTATTTCATAAATATTTATCTTGAATAACAAAGAAATCTCTGTTTTTTCAATCGTAAAAATACTGTGCGAAGCATGGCCAGGTTATTACTTCAAAATGAATTCCGGAAACATTAAAGAGAAAAACACTATTCAGTACACTGTTTATCTATGTGTGCTTACCTATTAACGACGTTCAATCTATCCGTAACTTATTCAATTAAAGAAAAATACTTTAAACGCTTTCCAAGCGTCCGTCGGCCATGGCGGTGTCCCTTACCAGCAATAAAAATAATTTCCACTTAATTCTCACGAAACAAATCAAATACCAAAATCTCCACCTCATTACTAACAGTTGTAGTTAAGCATAGTTACACAAATACTAATTTGTTTAAAACAATTCAAATTGGCCATGCGTCAACAACTGGAATATTTAAAAAGGCATATTGCTTGTTTGTGATAAGGTTAATCTTGCCCAATTATTGTTCTATCGCGTAATCTTAATAATACAGAGGGACTAATCGATAGCGAATTCGAATAGTTTGGTAAACATTATCCGGACGGATTAGTAACTCGTTATTCGTTGTTTGTTAAACGGATTTTTGAATGTTTAAAGGTTTAATTTAGCGTTCAGGTTTTCAAATTGCCGATAACTACACAGCCTATAATGTTCCCACTGCTGGACACAGGCCTCCTCTCTATGAGAGGAAATGGGCTATACTCCACCACGCGGGCCCAGTGCGGGTTGGTAGATGTCACATGTCTTCGAATTTTTGACTCTAGGACATGCCGGTTTCCGCGCGATGTTTTCTTTCACCGTAGTAGTGGCGATAAATAAATTACACAAAGTAATGCGCCTGCCTGGGTTCGAACCCACGACTTACTACTTGTAAGTCGGGGCTGCCACCACTGGGCCACCGCTGGTCTCCAAAATGGTAAATTTTGTATAAATCCATTTAAAGATTAACAATTTTGGGGAGACATTTATTTAGAGGATAGCGGGCTATAAAATATTTTTCGACATTTTGACAGGTCATTAATTTTTTTGCTTCTCGATTTTCCTCGTTTTGGGAAATCGTAGCTGCAGCATTGGTTGCCAAAGAATACAAGGTTATTTAATTCTATGAAACACTAGCTTCCGCTCGCAACTTTGTCCGCGTGAAGCCTTTGTCTAAACATATCCTTAGGCACTCGTCAATAGTGTAGCCATCATAGTGTAGATATGTCACTGATAGTGACAAGTTTTTCATTAATTCAAATGAATAAGCTCCCGAGATTATCTCCTACATCGATACTTACAAACTTTATCACTTTATAATATTAACTCAGTATATAAGTCATCCAAACAACTTTTTTACCCCTTTACCTGTCTAAAAATAGTTATGCTAAACTTAATTTCCACAAAAATAATTATACGGCTAAGTTGAACGTTATACTAGTTGGAACTTTACTCCGTAATTAATATTAGGGAGGTAAAATTCTCAATTACAAAACTGAAAAAGACCACTCCGGAGTCTGTCAACAATGATTAAACCATTCGATTTTATCTCCAATGTATGTTATTAATCTATACAGGGTGTAAACAGACCCTTCACCAAGCCGTCAACCAAGCATTCTATACATCAAACTAAGTAACTTTATGCAAAAATTATTGCTGGGAAACGACTTTTTTTTTGGGGTGAAAAACCACGTTTTACGGTAAAACTCAATGTAACGCACTCAAAACATTGTGTTGATGGATGGATTGAATAGGACGGGGGTCGTGAAGGTGTTTAAAGTAAAAATCTTACATTAAAAACATGTATTAAAAAAAACTAGTGAAAAAGTTGGAACTTTGACCCCCAATATCTCCGAAACTAGAAGGTTCCCAGGTATGGTCTAGAACAAAAAAATGATCGCAATGACGGGGAGAACAAGTGCCTTTCGGCTTCGTTAAGGGTCTTTTTACACCCTTTATAAAAGTAGGTATTAGTCAATTAGAAGATGTTACCACGGATGACTGCTCAGGACGCGCCGGACAATTATAATGCACTTCATGATCTGCCTAGCCATTTTCTTATTATATCTAGGTCGGCTTCCAGTCTAACCGGATGCAGCTGAATATCAGTATTTTACATGGAGCTAATGCCTATCTGATCTCCACAACCCAGTTAGTACTGGGTAATACAATACCCTCCGGAAGGACTGGTTTTCAGATTTTCAGGCCACTGACTACCTGTAACGACTGTTAAAGATCTACAAAATACTACAATACAATACTACAGACGCAACAAACGGCTTTCTGAGACACGGAGGAAACTCGGTATGTAATGGGTGGTCAACCATCCAGGGACCAACTTCAGCAAAAATTGCTTGAAACCCTGAAGGTTGACCCGTGCGGTTGTCAGCCATATAGTGCATTTTAATGCACTTTAGGACTCTAACAAACTCTGCAGTATAAATGGTTGTAGTTAATCAACCGACGGGTTCTTAACCTGTCAATGCATACTGCAATTAAATGACTCATAGTCAATTAAGTTCTAAACCAATCATGTAGTAACTTCAATCGGTTCAAGAAGTGTTTCCGGTGCTAATTTGAACTTATCTTAACCCTTCACTCGCCTCCCGATTAATGTAAGTGTATTTTAACTTAATTAAGTAAAAGTTTAAGCACGTAATAAACACTTGGTTGAGAAGCTGTTAATGATAGCTCTATGTATTAATGCTACTTTGCTTATTTATTTATTTTTGTACATACTAAAACGTAACAAAGGTAAAAACATGAAGATGAAGAGCACAAAGGAACTGCGTATTCCATTCTCTGCTATTGCTCAGCTACTTTCTTCATTTTTTGACAATATTTTCCAAAGCTTTGTTTTTGGAAATCTTTTTTGTTTGCCGTAATTTTTTGTTGTTTTTCACAGCAGTTTATCTAACTGCAGTTAGTTTATTTAAATGGTAATTATTTACCCTAATACGAAATGCTTCATAAATTATTAAGTATTTTAAAACTTCCGAAAATGTTATGGATATTTCTTTAAACGGATTTTTCCGACCGCAATATGTAAACAATTAAAATAAATATAATTCATTAGTATATGAATCAATTGTTTTACAATTTAGTTTTAGTCGTAAGCTCCGAAGTTTGGACTACTCATATGACAGGTGCCTATCAATTGTGATTACCGAAACTCTGCTTGAAAACAATATTATTAACTAAACGTATTTTTTACTAATTAAGGAATTCGTTTAGAAAGTTTTTAAACCCCTCTGGTTTACTTTACTTTAAAACATTCTAAAAAGCAAGTAGAATACATTTTTAATTCAAAACAAAACTTTTGAAACCAGCTTTATTGCTAACAACAAAAACAAACATTTAACTTAAAAAAATATTACAAACTCACCTACAACAAGTTATCCGTGCAACAAAACACAACACTCAATTAAAAAAAACACAGAAACAGTGACAGATCATAAATGTCAAACGTCAATTACACTTCCGATAATCAGCGCATTGTGGCGGGAACGGAACCAAACGAGCAAACGAAACGTGTGCGGACCGACGTAACGTTGGACTGGCGGCTTCGCGAGCCTGGCCCAATGTGTGAGTGACGCGGATACACGCGCCGCGGCAGTGTGCGTGTGCGAGGAAGATAGCTAGCGGGCTGTTAACTCGGCGATCCTCACAGTTAGACTAACTCACATCCAAATCGCTTAATTTTATGAGTTGTTGCCTTCTCCACCCCTCGCTGGGGACAAGCGCTGTGACTTTGGAAGAGCGTCTCGCGGGATTCAAGTTTTGAGACTTGTGGTGTGCGATGTTTGTTTTGAATTAAAATAAATGTGGAGATGTAGTATGGACTGATAGCAAAACGCTAAGCGAAGCTTTTATTTACTGACTCTTGAGTTGACTTTTATTACTTCTTTTGCCAATAACTCCAATTATTTTAAGGTACAGAACCGAATTAAACTAAGAAAGCATAAACAGTAATTTTAATAAACTCAGATCAATAAATATTTACTAGAAACACAAAACGAACCTTTACTTACTATCTGCCTTACTTAACTTTTAGGTATAATTAATAAAATTGAATTGGCGTCACAAAATAATTAAAATCTTTTACGATAACAAAGTTATCATACTACATACAGTAATTTCACCTATCAAAATAGATAAAATGTTTTTCGCTTGATCATAATACTTAAATAACATGTAAAAATATTCGATTAACCCTCTCAATATATCATTAATGATGCCAGATATCGACGATTACTGGTAATCGTTTAGTTATCATTCTTATATCTCGATAAATGTGAATTTGATTGCTGCTACGTATTAATTAACTTGTGGTGTGGAAACAGTCAAGGTTAAAAAAGTTAAGTGATATCAGATATCACTTAAAAAAAATTAAGTATCAATTTAAGCTTTACGTACAAAGTCAAACACATCTTAATTTTTGTATGATTTCCGAACATTCCAGAGTCCTAAGATACATTATATTTCTGATGATTTATCACTTAAGTAGTTCCGATTATTTTGAGATTACAATTTAATTATCTACTTACCCTATCTTTTATTTAGATTTGTATAACCAATTAAAGCCAAAATTTAAAAAAAATACTCGTTCAGTTAAATCACGATTCACAATCAAAAAATCTACATTAATAAAAATAAGTACTATCCATTCTCAATCCTCAAAAATCATCAAAATAAAAAACCACCACCCCCGTACAAGGTCACAGCAAGCAAAGCATTTAGCGCCGGTACAGTAGCAATAACTCAGCACAGGAAATCACGTCATCGCTCTATTACAGTCGCGCACACAAGCGCTAGCTCGCACACTGGCGCGTGTGTCGAGTGTAGTGGTGTACGGGTGGTGTGTGCGACTGTACGTGGTGGAGGCTTTGAGTTAATAGGGGAAGGTTTTCGTAAATGATTTTCTTTTTTTTTCAAGTGGTAATGATTGCCTGTTTAACTTAAAAATATATTTTGTAGTACTTACCTAATGACAAATTATTACTATAGTTTTTGTATAATCACGTTTATTATTGCGTCATTCATACAAAATTATGAATTGAAGTCGCTTTTAGTGTCTGTCTATATGACCGCGATTTTCTTCTAAACTCCGCAACGAATTTCGATGCGGTTTGTGCCATCGTTTAGAGATTTATTTCCGGAAGGTTTATGTGTTTAGGAATGAGATTAGTTTATACTAAAATATAACTTAAATATGTAAAACAGAGAAATCTCAATCTTTGTCAAGGCGTAAAAACCGTGCGAGCAGAGGACCGTCGCTAGTATGTTTTATAGTTTAAACTGGTTCAAGTAAAAGTTGCCTTTACTAAATGATCCACCGAAAAACTAAAGGAGACATTTTTACAAGCTTGTATTAACTTGTAATATTTTATGTTTGTTTGTTTAGGTCACTTCTTGCTTTTGCAAGCACGTTTAGATTGAAAATGAAAAAAAAAAACAAAAACCAAAACCTCTCACCATAATTGGTCGAACACACAACTCCACCTAATTGTGCCCGCCATCACATCGCATTGTTATTACTATGTATCCATTTGAAATATTAACGGCACATGCTACATTACAGCCTGTTATACTGTTATATTACACGTGCTATATAACATGCTATATAGCGCGCTATATAACGAGTTAACAGTAATTATGCGACAGTTGTTTGCTCAAGTGACGCACATTGTTTTGTTAGGCGGTGTTTAATTAGTTGAAGAGTTAATTTCATTTTGCTCTCTAAGCTTGAGGTGGTGCGGGAGTTGAATTATGAGAGTGTTTGTATGTATGCACAGGTGAGCGCATGAACACATAAGCATATCGCGATAGTATGCCCCGAAAGAATAGGCGGAAGAGTTCAGTATACTTTCATTTTGTCGAGTCTATTTGTTAGATGAATAGAATACAAGGTGTAAACGGACCCTTCTCGAAGCCGTCCACCAAGCATTCTGTACTTCAAACTAAGTAACTAGGGATTGCAATCCGGTGTCATTTCCAATCCGGCCGGGTCCGGCTTGATTCCCATCGATCCGAACGGATCCGGCCGGATTGATCACATAGGGATATTTTTTCCTGTTCATTCCAAAATGGACTGTTAATGTCTTAAATCCGGTTTTCTGGATTGCATCCCTATAAGTAAATCTACGAAAAAAAAAATGTTAGGAAATTACTTTTTAATTTGGGTTTTACGGTAAAGCTCAAGGTAACGCACTCAAAATATTGTGCTGAATAATGCATTAATTAGTACGGAGGTCACTGACGTATTTAAAGTAACGTTATAACATTAAAAACTTCTATGTAAAAAAAACTTGTGAAAAAGTTGGATCTTTGAACCCCAATATCTCCGTAACTATAAGGTCCAGAACAGAAAAATGATTGCAATGACGGGAAGTACAAGTGCCTTTTGGCTTCGTTAAGGGGTCTTTTACACCCATTATACTTTATAGTACACCAAAATTATTACACAGCTCTTTTACAATATTACTCATATCCTTTGGGTACAACGTCGGTGTAATCGCTGATAGCGATATCTTCCAGACAACCTTTGGATAGACTGAACGTACTTAGATTACAAGTGGTAATAGACTCGCTATTATTCAAGCATCTTCGGCTAATTCTGAAACATTCCTTATTCGACAACATTTCTCAACAATTAACTTCAAATTAATAGAGTCAAAAACATTTAACCACACAAAATAGTCGGGACAAAGCGACCACGTCTTAATCTACTTGAAATAACCAAGTGGTTAGTGTAGGTACAATAATTTGTCGGTGCATTTACTTATGTTTCAATTTTGCCAAATGGCATAATTGAGATTACACAGTTTTTTAAGATATTTCTTGTGATATCCTCTCTGTATAATTATCTTAGACCTCTTTGATTATAGTGTTTCACTTTCTTAAAACGTATTTATTACTCAAAGTACAACTTCAAAATATTTACAACTTCACTTTTCTAAAATATTCTTAACCCTAAAACGCTCAATTAAAATTCAATTAACGACAATCGTTTATCAAAATCTAATCGGGAAAGTGATCAGCTTAACTTTATGGTACCATTTATAATGAATGTTACTTTATTAACTATTAATAGCATTACTAGGTAGTAGGGATGCACACCATACTGGCATTTATTATATCGGTACCTTGGATTCTAACTGAGCGTTACGATTCTAGGATCGTAACGAATGGCTTTTTATCGACTTTCCTTTTCATCTAGGCACGATACTTGCAGTATCGATAGAAATGCAAGTAGTTTGGGGATCTATAAAAAAACTGTATCATCGTATTCATTTGTCAATCCAAAATATCGGAGTATAGCACATGTTGTATCGATACTATAAAGTATCGTATCGGATCGTACAACACTAATAGGTAGAATAATAATGAACAACCGACGATTTCCTTCAATAACGGAAGTACTTACTTAACTTTACCGGTTTAAGAGCAGTAATGTGTTTGTAAGAAGTATGGGAAGCCTTTCGCTTTTATAAACAAGTTTTTGTAATAGTTCAATCAGTTTTAGATTTATTTATTAAGTATGTTAATGATGATGGATGGTATAATTTTTGTTGAAATGAAAGTTAAGATTTTTAAATAACTTAATCTATTTTATAGTTGTGAGCGATTATTTGGGTAATTTATCCTCATTTTTAAACTGATCTAGCTTGTTTAAGTTCCATTAATGTTGTTTGTCGGTAGGACTACATGTGGTGGCAATACTTCTCCAGACAAACTTTTTGGCTATACTAGTATTGCCAGTGTTGCTTACTGCTTAAATTATTTTAGGGGAATAACATGACATTATTACGCCTGTAATCCCCGAAGATTAGGCAGAGGTGTACCTTAAAGTGTATCCACATTTCTCCGGTTATGTCTAAGTCCCATGTAATAGGAGGCGAGCCTATTGCCATCAACCGGGGAATAACAGTTACAAAACTATAAATGAAGTAATTATTTCTAAGAATTAATTATGACAAGGCAACGAGATTTTTAACAAGATAAAATAAACTATTTTATCAAGCGGATAGGTAGGTATATCTACTTTATCTCTGAATCATTTGAATTGAAGCTTATCGATCGTTTCCTAATCACATAATTATTTTATTAGTTTATTGATGTTATCAATATCAGTTATAAGTAACCAACCAGTGGTCCTTTTAATTACTATAATATTATTAGATATTGCACTTATCACAAAACTTGGTAGATTGGTAATCACATTATGTTTTTTTTATACGTCCTTGTATGATATTTACAAGCGAGTATTGTCAAAATTAAATTTAAATCTGCCGAAAGACCATAATTGTGCAATTGCAATTATGTTACAAACCTAGATCTGTAATTAGACTAAATCACAAACACAAACCTTATAAATTCTAATAAACCAATTTAATAGTTTCCATACATTGCATTAAATCAATTAAATTGTATTCGCTAACGTCCGGAGCGCACACAGGGTTAGCGTATTCACAAACATGTCTACGTGGCTACGTCATCCGAGATTACTGTCTACGGCGTAGCGCTACGCCTGGATTGCTACGGGCTACGAGAGCGCTCACAAATTGTGATATTATTTTATGATGTAACAATGTGAAACAATGGAAAAGTTTAGTTTTGTTTTTATATTTTTTATTAAAATGTGTGTTATATATTTGTGAAGTAAAGAATTATAAGATTAGATATGGAAAGGGCTCCATTATGAAAAATAGTTTTGAAAATAGTAATATTTTTAGGGACTGTATCAGATGTTGTGGCATCATAGATTGCAGCCAAATAATAAACCACTCGAATCGATCTTTAGGTTAAGCCGCGCTTGCCTAGGTTGGTCCGTGGATAGGTGACCACCCATTACATACCGAGTTTCCTGCGTGTTTCAGAAAGCATGTTAAGCCATTGGTCCCGGTTGTCATTTGTAGATCTTTGACAGACGTTACAGGCAGTCAGTGACCCGAAAGTCTGACAGCCAGTCTTACCAAGGGGTACCTTATTACCCAGTACTAACTGGGTTGTGGAGGTCAGATAGGCAGTCGCTCCATGTAAAATACTGATATTCAGCTGCATCCGGTTAGACTGGAAGCAGACCCTAACATAGTTTGGGAAAAGGCTAGGCAGATGATGATACCAAATGATATCTGCTTGAGCAATAGATGATTTAAATGATTTTAAAATAAATAAATTCGATGTATTCCACAAGGAATGCCTTTTGATAATGGAGTAGGTAATCCTAAAACAGAGGTTTACAGGAATTTAATTTGAATAATATTTATAATTTTTTTTTTTTACTTAAACACTCTTGAGACCACTCCATTTCTTAATCGTTCTTTAATCGTTCTTTTTTTCAAATAATTTGGGGTATTTTATTATAAAAGGAATACTAATGTTTTCGAAAAATCATAAAAGTTTATAACGACCTCACGATTGTCATTTAATTACCAAAAGGGCCTAAAATAACCCGTGTTTAATCGACCATTAGGTTTTTACAAACACCCGCCGTAACTAAATCTCATAATAATATAATTCCAGAAAAACACATAAATTACGGTTTAGGAAGTTATTATAAAATAAATAACTTTTAGTGACTCAATCCGCATGTGTTTTGAACACAAGGTTAGACACTATATTTTATTTTTCCTAATGTTTTCATTTCGAAAGCAAATGCGTTGTGCTATCCATCATCCACCATCATCATTATTGGCAGCCTTGTTCACCACACTACTGCTTCTCCTTTTTTAACACGCTGTTATTATCTTCACCTGCAACTATGTCAAAAAAACTTAGAAGTTAAATATGACCCGCTTCTCAGTTTCGGATTGAACTTTTCGCATACATGTTTAGTTTAGATGACAATGCATGGTTAGTTAAGTGAAGTCTTTGTAAATCCAATATAGCATATATAATTACAAAAGATGGCGGAATAGTTATTTTTTATGCATTTCCATGCCATGGGTATCGAATGAATGAGTTTGCTGGGAAGAATACGAGAAATAAAATTAAGTCACTCTAACGTGTGTGTTTTTAGTTGTTTTTTAAACGATATTTTTTTATCTGTCATGTTGCCCTGGTCAGTGCAGGTCCCATCCAGAGGGCCTAGACAAAGTGATGTTACCTAAGCGATAACGATCATGGTATAGTCGAAAATGTGTTAGATTAACATTAGCACCAAAATTCTTCTTGAAAGCGATTGCTTCTTGCGTAGGCCACAGGTCAGGTTGAGGTCTTCTCCGCTATCTCTGGCTCCTGGTCTGCCGGTCATTCTACCATCGCTTGGCAATTATTTCGTAACGGCTCTGCTCCACCATCCTTTCTCAACTAGCCAAATGTATGCAGTTGAAAGAAAGAAAACATGTTTATTTGGCACATGCCACAAATACACAATATGAAAAAAAAAACTTGAATCTGAACAAAAAAAACAGTTGTTAGTTGGTTATTGCAAGTAGACTCTGATCTGTTCACTTTAATTCGTGGATTTTTAAATGTGTCGGTGACATAGAAATGCAAGGTCAACGAAGGAAGGTTTAAATAAGTACTCCTAAGATTTTAAAGAAAATTCTCCTCTCTCTCTGCTAACTCCCAAAGGATGCTGCGTGAAGTGATCTCAACGCTCGCGTACCGGAGATGTACCGTCTCCATATGGTTTATTGATCTGATTTCAAAGTAGTTGTACACGGAGTATATTTGTGTATTCGTAAGAGGCTTGACTTGGAACATTGGCTATGAATAGATATATTATAATTTTGTGTGTCCCCGTTAGACAAGTCAGACTTAGGTATAGTTAGATTCTAGATCAAAAGTAAATTTGTATCTTAGGACTATTCTTAAAACTTATAATAATTGGATCTACCCCTATGTTTTGCGTTTTTGCACTAAGATTCCTGTCCCACTATATTCCTAGTATTTCGCACTAGTAGCTGAAATAAATCTGATAATAGATATACTAATCACAATACCTTTTCTATGTCAAAAACTGAAGCTAACTTAGGCCAAGTCATCTCTCTTCCAAGTTATCGTGTAATCAAATTAATAAATAGCTAGCGATAAAATAACAAAACGCATCACGACTGCGGAGTCTCGCTTTACCCTTGTGTTTTTCAACTAACCATTTACAAAAGACTCGGTTAGATACAATTAGGGAACTAGTAACTTTAGGAGCAGAGGAAGACCAAAGAAACGATGGATGGACTGTGTGAAGGATGATATGGCAAGAAAGGAGATGACTGTTGAGATGACGAGTAATAGAGAAGTATGGATGAAGAAGACATGCTGCGCCGACCCCAAATGCATTGGGATAAGGGCAGGAGTACGATGGACAAATAGTAGAAATAGTTGTGCAATCTAAAATCCGTTCTGTAGAAAAACGGGCAAGAAACGACCACCCTTTGGCAGTCTATCCATTCGTTTTAAAATTCAATATTATGCCCGAATCCAGTAGCCCATAGTTAACTTATAAAGTTATAATAGTGAAGTAGTCATAAAGTTTCCAGGAAAGGGTCGGACAAGTTAACGATCAAATAAAATGCGACATAAAAGATAACTTATAATACTTAATAAGTTAATAGTATCGCCGATAAGTTGTTGTGTTTGTACATCGTGTACAGGCTGTTGTATTTTGTTTGTGTATGTTTTAATCAGCATCGGGAGAAGTTGGTTCAGTCAGTTGTGACCCAGCTCATCTCGGGATGGTTTTGTTGGATTAAAATTGTAAGCATTCATTTTTAAATGAGTTTTAAATTCAATGAAATATAAGTGCGATGTTCAGTAAAAGTCACATTTCAAACACTTTTTTTTTTAGGGATGGGAAATCATCAAATAACTCCTCCCGCTCAGGGTGGAGTGGGAGGGAGTGTCAGACTTTTACTGACTTAAACCCATCCATGTTCCTTCTTTGCCCTTTGTGTTCCAGGGCCGCGGTATCTCTTTCGAACAGTCCCGCAGCCCCAGCAGGCATCGGCCCTTACGGGCCCCTTCCTGGTTGCTCTCTTTGAGGCGCGCGTGGAACACGAACGCGCCGGCGACACGGCCTGTCGTCATAAGACGGACGGACGGTGAGCTAACCCATTACTCACCGTCCACAGGCCCGCGGATATTTCAAACACTAAGGTTTTGATCTGTTTAGCCAAGATATCCAATACATATAGCACAATAACACGCCTTCTAGTGAGTTGTTCCCATTAAGTACACCCACATTTCCCCAGTTATGTTTAAGTCCCAGGTAATAAATAGGAGGCGAGCCTATTGCCATCAACAGGGCACAAACCCAGATTCCATAGCTGCTACTGATAAATTCCTGATGGAAAAATCCAATAACACTTTGCCTGAATTGGAAATCGATCCCAGGACCACATGCTCAGCAGTCGCGCTTGTGACTACTAGACAGACGAGTCAGTCCGATACCTTTTTATAAAAAAAATACGTCTTTATACATTTTCTTATAACTAAGTAAAAAACATGCTCAAACAAACATTGACACACTTACCACTGATCTACAAAAATAAAATTTTGAATCAGTTTTAGTAGTTTATAGTTTACTTTATTAAGTCAGAGTATAATAAATGTCAGTAAAAAAAACTTTACTTTAAAAGTAACTTATAAAGTTTCAGAACACGCTGTATAGTAGCGTGACAATAAAAAGGGCTCTATTAAACGGAAAGCATTTAGATTGAGAGGCCCGCGCAGTAATATAACACGAAGTGACATTAAGAATTACATTATAACTCTCATAAAACTTAGAACATACTGTACATATTGTAGTGGTTCGTCGCTTTACTTGAGCATGGAAAAGATCCTTAGGTAATGTGAAATGTGACATACTAAATTGCAAAGGTTGGTTTATGACAACGTTTAGGTCTAGTTTTGGACTGGCCTCAACTAGATTCGGACTATTCAAAACTAGTATTGAGAAACCGGGTTTCAGTCCCATAGTAAAGCCGGTTTTTCCCAGTTATGCATGCCCTTGAGCCAGTTTAGGACTAATTTCATCGATTTCGGACTCGTCTCGACTAGTTTCGGATTCGTTTTGGGCTAGTGAAAACTAGTACTACGATAGTTTCAGTCTAGTCACGATTCGTTCCCGACTATTTCTGAACTGCTCAATACTAGTATTGATAGATCAGTCACGACGAGCATTAAGCTAATTTTGGGCTAGTCACAACTAAACTTATACTGTCAAATACGATACAATAATATTTTTCAATTATTGTGAGCTCCCGATATTTCGAGGCTGTTGCAAGCGGGTGGATGGTAAATAAATTATTAGGTGCAGAACAATTTGTCTACCCTCTTCCTAACTCTTTTGCTATACGTACTAGTGGAACTCGATTTATAGTCACGGCAAAAATCGCAGTTCACAATAATTGATAATCACGGACGATATCCCTTAAGTCACAGTGTAAGTTTAAGTGAAAGCTCAAAACAGTGTTTAGTTACAACTAGGCTATCCACTTCCTCATTATGGTGTCCTCGATACCAACTGTCTGATCGTCATTTAAGAACAAACTTTTATACATTACACAGACACACAAAAACTTACACCAGATAATTCAGCAATCAACATGTCAATCAAATGTCCATGGATGTCATCCCCTGAGATACCCCATAAAGAGTCCCTTTAAACAATTAAGAAAGGGACAATTAAGGAGACCATTTTGTTAATCGTCTCGAGGAACAAAAAATCGTATAAAAAGCCCTTTAAGATGTCTCCATCGCGTGTTTTTGTGAGCACCCGTGTTCGGAATACCAGGGCTTCATAAAATTAGGGGTTAAGTTACAGGCTGTTGTTTTTATTCAATGCCGATGGGTGGGATTTTTTAATTATTGATTTGTTGAGAAATGCGTATAAAGGTGTATGACTTTGCTATTTGATCATCATTTCTGTTGTTTACTATTTGAAACTAAGTTTTTTTTGTAATCATAGTGTTTAGACTCATGCTGCGGGACTGTTCGAAAGAGATACCGCGGCCCTGGAACACAAAGGGCAATGAAGGAACATGGATGGGTTTTAGTCAGTAAGAGTGTGACACTCCCTCCCACTCCACCCAGAGCGGGAGAAGTCATTTGATGATATCCAATCCGAAAAAAAAAAAAAAATGTGTTTAGACTCATGGCAAGCGCTTTCAAAGTATTTCGTGTTTCTACTACGTGCAGACCCTCCGGTTACAGAAATCATTCTATCTGTTTTCTCTGGTTGAGTTTTCTTCTGTTCATCATCGTCATCGGCCCAACACGTCTTCTTCTTCCATTCTCCCCTGTCAAACGTCACGGCATCATTTACTCCTTTTCCTGATCCATCCACCTTTTCTTTGGCCTTCTTTTACCCCTCCATCCAATGTCACATAAAGATTAAGAGTCTTTGAACTAAGACTAAAACCCACAATATTCTAAGCTATGTCACATTGCGTACAATCCTGTACAAAATACATCTTTCTTACCCAATACACCACAAAATTAAAACATAAAACAAAACTTTAAATCACTGACGACTTTATAATGGATAGTAAGAAAAAAAGACATTACGAACGTTTTTAGCAGTAGCAACACTAAAAACATCATAATTAAAACCAAAAGGACAACATCGACTTCACAGACAAAACTTAACTTTAAACGGAAAAAAACTTTATTCCGCTCTTTTAAGGTCCAAATTTCCTTACGGTTTGGCACAAAAAGAATGAGAACATTATTCCCTTTGAATAAGGTTCAAATTCCTTTGTAGAATAGTTATGGAAACTTATTATTTATTAATGTCTAGTTTGGTTTATGGTTTACGAGCCTCTCAGGTAGCTGAGGGCTATAAAAATTAGTGGAAACCTTTTATATGTAGGGTTCAGTAAAAACGGAGTTAAAACTACGAAGCAACAGATGAATAAAGATTATTACATAAAATAAATGGATACAATTACGTTTACTATCATGGATGATTCACACTGATTCAGTATTTCAATGTAGTAACACTGGATCAAAAGGAGTGGCTGCCAGTAGCGAAGGGTCAATTTTTGTAAGAGCTAAGCCGGAGTACATATCTTTAATGTGATTATATTATTTGTCTATAGAATATGACTGTTCTATTTTTCAAAGGGAAGCCGGTAGGAATAGAGTTGTATGGCACCTTCGCCTCTGGTGGCTGCTCTATGATAACCTAGCACTGGACAGCAGGTAACTGGAGGTATATGCTGAATGCTGGGATGGACTGAAGAGATTAGGGACATTAGTCAAGGATTCAGCATGCTGCATAGCACTGTTTGCATCCTCTATCTGCGTTCGACCCATACACAAAAAGTTACTTATTTGATTATTTAAGCACAAATATTACAGAGTGGACAGGACATCGTAATCGTTTAGTGCGTCATGATGTTAATTTTTTGCATTTGAGAATCAATCCATTTTGAATGTTAAAAATTACTATCAGACAGCCCACCAATCCCAAAAATCCCGCCCTTCGCCACTTACAAGTGTTTTTGCAAATGGACCTCTATCATAGAAAATTACTAAAATAATAGACTTTTTAATCGTGATCGAAGAACTATCCCTTTCGTGAATACACTGAACTAGTATACCAGGTACCGTCGCATCGGGTCAGTGTATCTAATTGCAGCTATTGATTGCATTTATTATTTACCCTCGCGGCCCGCGTGTGTTAGTCAATATCGTACGGTGCCCGTTTAATCACAGATTAATAACGGTTTAGATGAATGTGTCACTCACTGTCATTGGTTATCTACAGGGTGTAAACAGACCCTTCACGAAACCGACAACCAAGTATTGTATGTACTTCAAACTAAGTATCTCTACAACAAAAATTATTGCTGGGAAACGACTTTTTCTTCTTTTTTTTTCTCAATGTAACGGCAATATTGTCTATTTTCAGAAAATATGTCAGTGTACTTCAGTGTATTGTCCCACTCCTGGGCAAAGGCATTCCATTCCCCATTCCTTCCACTTCCCACGATGGTGTGATTCTTCTCGCCAATTCGCGAGGAAGCCATCCAAGGCGTCCCGCCATTTTCTCCTTAATACAATGCATTTTCAAAAATCTTTTGAGTGACAGTCGTGACAGTTGGTGAAGCAGGCAACCGGAGTAGATGAGCAGAGTTAAAAATTCAAATTAACACGCAATGATAGGTGCAGCAAACACTTTACCAGTATAGCGCGACGCTCGTCATAATTCGAAAACTCGAAAAATATCGAAGAGCATACATTTTCTAGTTCAACTGTACCTACCCATACTGTACATATCTCACAAGCCTCTCTCGGCGCAATTAGCGACACGCATTAACATTTTATTGTTATTGACTGATATTGTTTAATAACACAAGTAATTATTATATTACGGTCGATTGAGAGCCTTCCATTACGTATCCTTTGAAGAAACAAATGATATACAACACAACTTACATAACATCACGCCTGTGTAGCCCCGAAGGGTAAGGCAGAGGTGTATCTATAACAGACCCACACTCCGCCAATTATATTATAACACAACTTATATTAAAATATTCAGTCATTCTGTTATACCTTTTCACACTATAATAGGTTTGGACAAAACATGGCAACAGATCGACCTGGGTTAGGACATCATCTGCCTACCCTTTTCCCAACTATTTTGGGGTCGACTTCCAATGTAACCGGGTGCTGCTGCAGCTAAAAACCAGTATTTTACAAAATATGGAGCGACTGCCTATCTAACCTCTACAACCCTGTTAGTACTGAGTAATTCGATACCCCTTGGTAAGACTGGTGGTCAGACTTTCGGGCCACTGACTTCTTGTATAACTCTTGTAAGGACTGTCAAATATCTACAAATGACAGCCGGGACCAACGGCTTAACGTGATTACCGAGGCACGGAGGGGACCTGGGTTAGGACGCAGGATAATTATTATCCCGGTAATACGTCCCCCTGGAATAATTTCCGATATCCGCGGACGAAGCCGCAGACAAAAGCTAGTACTTCCAAAAATATTTTTACATAAACCTATATTTTTAATATCAATAAGCTTTCCCTAAATAGAATTAATATCCGTACAAAGGTCGCCCTATTTTTACGACACCGAGCGATTCCTCTTAAAATATTATTATCTCGTACATTTGTACGTCATCGCAAGGGTTGTAAGCCGAGACTGTGAGGAACAGATACCTCTCTGTACCTCTCCTTTGGGAGGAGGGCACGAGGTAGGTAAGTCGTGGTGAACAAGACATTTAGACGATTTTAGCGAATTTAGTCAAACCTTGTTCATAGTATAAGAAAATTGGATTTTGTATACCATGGGTAGTTCTTTCCTTGTTATCCCGAATCCAGTGTTCAGGATTTTATGACAAGGAATTAAAACACTGGCCATACTTACACCAGTGCACTAGCACAGGCGTGGTTAAGCAAAACTACCTAATTTAAAAAAAAACCAGACTGCCTCGTTGGTCTAGTGGTCGCAAGCGCGACTGCTGAGCATGAGGTCCTGAAGGCAAAGTGTTATTGGGTTTTCCCATCAGCAATTTCTCAGTAGCAGCCACGGAGTCTGGATTTGTACCCGGTTGATGGCAATAGGCTCGCCCCCTATTACATCATACATGGGACTCAAACATAACTGGCGAAATGTGGGTGTACTGTTAGGTACAACTCTGCCTAACCCGTCGGGCATTAGAGGCGTGATGTTATGTTGTGTTAAATAAAAACAGCTACTCAAATAGTGATGAGTCAACTGTGAATTTTGCTAATTGCTAATAATTGTAAGGTCTAGGAAGCAGTTAAATAGTTTCAAGTTGAAGTTTTAATTTTTAGTAGAAATTGTAATCAAAAACAAGGTCGACTACGCATACGAATAAAAGAATTAAGCAAATAATATGATAATTTAAAAATTCTATAACCCTTAGGAGATGAGCAAAAACATCCCAGTTATAAAAGAAAACCCAACTTATTTATAGACAGCAAACAAAGCCTGAAGACTAATAATACCCCAAACAAGTCAGTTCTTTCATCCAAATATCTATTGTGGTATTTAAGTACAAGCTAAAAATACCTCATAACCTTTAACAACCACAAAATTATTGGATATTCCACATCAACATCACATAAAGAGATTACACACAAAAACAAGAAAACTGGATAAATATATTTAACGAGTTGCCAAACAAAACTGAGCCTTACTTCAACGTATTACGACCCACAAAGCATTACCAAGTTCAATATATCAAAGGGCAATATGAAATGATGTGTCATGTAGTGGTTAACCGACCATTTACAGATGTAAGGAGGCTGTTCGTCTTCGGTAACTAGCCGTGACGATTGAATTCGGTCGGTTGCGACACAGGTGGCCCGAACGAACGAAAATAGACTCAAAATCAATACAATACTTGCGAAGATGGTTGTAGTGAGGGGATTGGGTTTTATTGGTATCGACTGTCGATAGTCGATGCTTTATTTGGAAAAAAAAACGTAAATAAAAGTAGCCCTTACACGTTCGTCAAGTAAGCACATAATAAGATTAAAAATTGTAACACTCAGCTTATCAGCAACATTAAAAAGCCACTAAGTTAAAAGATTAGATGAAGTTGTCAGATCGTAATAAAAGATTTTTACACAAAGTAAAATGCCAGTCTTTTTTCAAAACGGTACTGGTAAATCCCCTGAATAATAAATCAGTTATGCAGCATTTCACCAAAAGAGGAACCTTGGAAATGTTTGCCGACGTCGGTCATCCACGGATGACCGGTCATCACATAAAACAAAACTTTTCCCTGACTCGGAAAGCATGTTAAATCGTTGGTCCCGGCTGTCGTTTATAAATCTTTGTCAGTAGTTAGGGGTAGTCACCTAAAAGTCTGACAACAAGTCTCAGACCCTTTGGTAAGACCCGGTAACTGGGTTATGGACATCAGAAAGGTTAATATACCGGATAGACTGGAACCCGACCCGAACAGTTGAGACAAGGCAGATGTGATGCATCAAATAAGAAAAGAAATGTAAACTTTTTGCATCATTTAGAATCCAAAAGCATTCCCTTCAAGTATTTTTTTACCTTGCTAGTCTAATGAAAACAAACTAAACTAGTCTAAATAAAGTAACCGGGAATAGAAATAATACAGCGTTGTGCCGAATAATGAATTTATATAGCTCTACAATCGCCTGCTTCGTTGGTCTATCGCAACTGCTGAGCATGAGGTCCTGGGTTCGATTATTATTGGATTTTTCCATCAGGTATTTCTCAGTAGCAGCCACGGAGTCTGAATCTGTGCCCGGTTGATGGCAATAGGCTCGCCCCCTATTACATGGGACTTAAACATAACTGGCAAAATGTTGGTTTACTGTTTGGTATCTCTGCCTAACCCTTCGGGGATTACAGGCGTGATGATGTTATGTTTTAAGCTTTGGTAAACGGCTCTGAAAAATAAAATGTTACTTGGGACACAGAACCTATAAGTTTACGCAAATATTCCTGGAATTCGTAAAGTACTAACACCAAGCTAAACTTTCAGATAATGCAAAAAAATATAGGTTCTTAAATCTTTTACCGATATCGACAACTTAACCCACCGTGTCCCTTCCCTACAATCCCGTAGGGTTGTCAACTCACTCTAAGTAATCGCCCATTATCTATATCGATTCAGGTTGCCACTGTCCACCAATTCTCGATTCCACTGAGGCGATATAACCCCCACTTACGACCATTACTTAGTGTTACACTTCCATCGCCGGTTTTATTTACAAGATCTTCTTTGCTTTTGAACTAAAGTGGTGATGTATAAAGTTTTAACAGTAAATGTCGTAGTTGTTTAGATATTTAGGTACAGTATTAACACTGATTTTAACATCGTAGAGGCGAGCTAATGAAGCGCTCCGCAATAATTGATTCAGCCTTTAATTCCCCTCTATTTTTAAATCCTCTTAAAGGGTTGAACGATATTTCATAAGTAATTGAGGAAAGCCTTTTCTTCTGGAGGATTTTCTTGGATTTTTCTTTTAAAGATTTTGCTGAAAGAAAGTAGATTCTTAGAACATCTTTATTTATTTATTAATATAGGTTCACCAACAGCTTTTGTGTGCAACATATCATAAGTATACATAAATTTTAGTCTGGGACTTACACAGTTGCCAATTACAGGTTAACCAGCACTCACAAAAATAGGTGGTAACATAAGAAATAAAAACAAAAATTAAACGAGAGACTCTAGATAACAAATTTAACATTAATTTTGTTCACTTCTTTCGAAGAGAACAAAATTAAGCTCAAATCCATACAACTTTTATAAATATAATATGTAACACTGTCTATAATGGGTTTAAGAATACCCCTATAGAAGCCGAAAAGCACTTGTCTTCGCCGTCATTTCTTTGTTCTGGAAACCGGGGAACCTCCTAGTTACGGAGATATTGGGGGTCAAAGTTCCGACTTTTTCGCAAGTTTTTTTTTAAATACCTTTTTTTAATATTATAATTTTAGTTTAAATACCTCCATGACCGCTTTACTATTCAATGCATCCATCAGCACAATGTTTTGAGTGCGTTAAATTGAGTCTTACCGTAAAACATGACGTTCCACCACAAAAAAAAATGCGTAGAGTTACTTAGTTTGATATACAAAATTCTCGGTTGACGGCTTCGTGAGGGCTCCATTGACACCTTGTATGTTATCTTTTCACTTCTTAAAGCATAAACAGACTTCGATGTTTGGCATACAGGTAGACCTTGATTCTCGCCGAATAATTACATTGTGCGGCATAGGGATCCAACCTAGAACCCCATGCTTAGCAGTCGCACTTGCTACCACTAGACCACTGCGACAATTTTCGGTTGTTTACTTAGGGAAGTTAACTTTATCTTGTAAAAATATTAAACATATCTCACTCCATAGTACACTGAGCGACTTTTGAACTACTTTTAATTATTTATCAATTATAAGATATATGTTAAACCTAATCTGACTTTACAAATGGCTACAATCTAATCGTTATAGTAATATTATAATTTATTAGTGCTAATGGCTGTATTATCGATTTCAATAACATAAAACTATCGATAGCTAAAATAGGATTAGTACATAACTACGCGTTTATTAGGATTAGGAAGGTCTTATCCTAATGTCTGTGACGTATCTATTATCTACCTAAATATTTTGAAGAAAAAAGGCACAACAATCTTGTGAAGTCAGAACCCATTATTTATTTATTTAACACTGCAAGCACTAAGTACAGAGGCGGACTTAATGCCATAGGCATTTTCTACCAGTCAACCTTTGGGTGATGCAGAGACAAACAGTGGTAGGTGTAAATAACTGCAAATATGTTTTTTTTCATTTAATATCTACTAAGATAAACTACAAGGATATATAAAATACTTCTCATCCCCCCTCCTCCTCCTCTCTCCCGCCCCTCCCTCTCTACTCATTCCTTCTTGTTTTCAAACCCTGACAAAAAAGTGAGGTGTTATAAGTCTAATGTGTCTCTGTGTGTCTGTTTTTTGTCTTTGGCATAGCAGCTCTTAAACGGATGAACCGAGTTTGATGTAGTTTTTTTCGATGAAATTGGACTTGATTGTGAGTGTCCTTAGTTATAATTCAAGAAAATCTGTTCTACGGTTTGAAAATCATCAGTTCAATTTTTTTTTAGATGTTTTTTGTGTGAGGTTCAAAAAAACTTTTGAGACTTCTGGTCTTTTGGTCCATTCATTGTGAGACGGCTTAATTATGAAGTCATCTATTAGAACTAGAAAAAGTAAGCTAAATAAAAACCATCCCGATTTGGCTACGAGTTGAGCTTCCATCAGTTTCTGTAACGAGCAAACAATACTTGTCCCCATCACTTGTGGAAAACTCACACATTTTCATTTTCACGCGACAAATAATTTCAATACTAGCAAAATATACTTATTTATGGGTTTTCAATTACTGGAATAATTTAGTTGCAATTGACGATCTTTCTTCGAATCATTGCAGCCATATTTCCATTGAACCCTGAATTCGCTTTTCTCTTTGACATGTTAATCGAAAATCCCCAAAATATTAATCAAAAGGCGATAACCAAAAATAAAAACACTACCAAACAAAAACAATGAGCGACCAATTAACTCTCAAACTCAAAATTAGGGTAAACTCACCAATTGTCGACCGCTCTATTTGAACGAAACGTACAAAGGGAATAAAAGGGGTTTAAAAATACGCCCAGGCCCAATTAATTAGAGACAATTAGCTACCCTTCCTGCAGCAACAAAAGGTAGAAAAACTCTTCTCATTAATTACGAAGCAAAGAGGGCGAAAGGCGAAACAGGAAGGTACTAGATTTCTCCCCTTTTGTTTTTGAAGAGGAATCCATTTGTGAGACAGACGCGTTGCGGAAGATGCGGGGCTCGCTCGGCTATGATTTTATTTATGTTGTGGATTTAATTATGACTGTGATGTTGTTGGCTTGGTTTTAAAAGGTATTATTTTTTCTTTTATTGCTGTCTATGACTGCCTATGTCGTTATTGTGTGAAAATAGGGGTAAGATAATTGATGCTATTATAGCTGGTCTCATAAAGTTTACTATTTGAAATTAAACTATACCTAGTATTGAGACAGGCATAGTTTAATTTCAAATAGTAAACTCACAAGCTCACTTTTAATGCCTTGCAAATAATTCTACACATTTTTTTATTTTATTTTTTTATTTATCGACTTACATCTACCATTACAGCTAACCAGCTAACATAAAAAATCATCGGTAAAACATAAAAAGATAACACATAACATCACGTCTACAATCAAAGGCGTACCTGCACCTATTACATCCATCATCATATTCACGATTTATGATTAACTCTCATGTAATAGAGAGCGAGCCTATCGCCATCAACCGGCCACAAATCCATACTATGGGCTGCTACAAAGAAATTCCTGTAAATAGAAAAACCCAACATTTGTTTGCTAAAACCGGGATTCGCACCTATGACTTCATGCACTAACGATGCATGCATGCAGATGTGATTGAAAAATTTCAGGAAGGATAAAAAAAAGGATGAAAAACACTTTTCAGAAAAAAAAAACAATAATCCTTTCTCCGAACCCCATTAAACATGTTGACAGCTCATCCACTTGCAGGCTAATTACAATGCTTTCAACAACTCACAGATTACGCGAACATACATTATCTACACTATCGGAGCTAATCCTCAGCTGACACGCCAGAAAAAATATTCCAGAGTGCCTTCCACGATAGGCGAACATTTTAATCGACACACAGATTATACGTGTCCATTAAATAAGTAGCTATCAATTACCGTGCTTGTACTGATAATTTTTAACAGCACTGATAAAATTCGGCAGTGCTAATCAAGCCGTCACCATGTGCGCGTGCAAGCAAAAAAGATCTTTCCTAATAGAGGATATACTGAAAGATGTGAAGAAGAAACCTTATAAGAACTTGAGTCAGGAGCCCACGCAGCCCCTCAAGTGCAATGGAGTGAAGCCCGTCGAGGTCCCAAAGGTACACGAGATGACGAAGATTGAACAGCCGGCAAGTGACAATGCGAGCAAAATTGACGTTAAGTGCGAAGTGCCAAAGGATTTCGATTTGAGCAAAGTCAATCTGGAACACAGGAGAAACACTTATCCGTTGTACCCTACACCGATTAAAGCTAATGTAGTACCTCCGCTGTCTTCCTCAGTAACATGGCCTCAGTACAGAGGGAAGGAGGCCCCAGGATTCTTAGAGAGGCCTCCGTTCAGTTACTACAGCGACCCGATGTTAAACTCTAATCAAATTCTTAGAAGTCAACTTGCTGCGAACAGATTTGTTTCTCACCCATTCACTATACGACAAGCTTATGGATTTGACAGAGGTGAGTTTTGAATTGACTATTCTTCATAGAGATTCTCCCTAGAGTATATTTCACGTTAGGATACTAATTTTAATATTATTAAAAACTATAACTATTTCTATGATAATTCTGACCAAGATTTGTAATAAGTAAGGCCAAGTTCTTATCAAGACTATTTCAAAAGAAAAACAAAAAATGATTATAGTATCGTCTATCATCGATTATCATTGATAGGCAACGGACGTAACATGTTAATACATTATAATATACAATAATTCACATTGAATCACCTTGTAGTGGTAATATTAAAATAGCTAGTGTGTGTAGTGACATTAAAATGGTACCAGCAAAACCTCCAAGTAAACAACTGACGACCGAGGCAAACAGAAACAGTGTTCCAGTCACGGGCACAGCGCTGATTCCGTGATACATACCAGGGTCTGTGGCCTTGCGAGAAATAAATGATGTAAACAAAGTAAGATATAGCAACAGAAATACTAAATTATTATAATACGTATATATGATTAATAATTCAGATCTAGTGATCAGAAAACTTGCGTTTCAACACGTCGTGCGGGATACACCAAGACATCAATACAGCCCTACGGTTTACTCAGGCTGCTAAAGGAACTATTCACGAAGCCAGTGAAAGTTACCTTATAACGTTGTTTGAACATACCAATCTGTTTGCAATTAATGGTAAACGCACTACAATAATGGAAGGAGACATGCAGATCGAACGCCGAACACAACTGCACGTCTTAGCGATACTAAAAGACCTTGGGATAAGGCAAGCAGTTAAGTTCTCGGCTCGAGAACTTGAAGACCCGGCATTATTTTTGCAGAGATGGAAGAAGAAGAGACTGGTCAAACGAAAAGAGATAGTGATCAAACGAAAAGAGACGTGACCAAACGAAGAGAGATAGTGATCAAAAGGACAAATATAGTGGTCGAATGAGGAGAACAAATAACCAAACAGACAGACCAGAAGAACGCGATTAAACGCCGTTGGGCAACTGAAAAGTCATAAAATGAATCCAATTCAATTAAAATGCCAATTCTCAAATACGTTTGCTCCAAAACTAATCTCACTATCAACTTACTTAAATTAACAAAATTTTCGAGAGGTCCCAAATCTTAAAGATGCTGCTATGATATAAAATTTATCTTTTAAAAATAAGTTTCTTTGTTTTTATTTGTTAAAATAAAATGGCGAGACTGTATATTAGGTGAACCTCTGTATACTTTGCTCGTGTTATATAAAGAATTTTTTCTAAAATAAATTACTTAAATGGATTTATCTCTCTTCATTAGTCCCACCTCAGTTGGTAACATCTTCTTATCAATTGTATTCAGAAAGAAAAACAAATAATTATCGATTACTGAATAACATCGATAAGAAACGTGTTAATACAATTATTCATACCAATTACCACGTCACGTTTTATCTTATCATAATCTTGCATCTTAATCGAGTTCGTCTTAATCGTAATCTTCAATAACTATACAATGTACTGTCTCATTCTGTCAGTTTGTTTCTCTTTATTTGCAAACTTATTGAATTGAACAATAGATTTAATCATGATAACAAATTTTTCGAAGCTTTGTGGCTGTGGAAACTTTTAACTTCTTAAGAAAAAAAGATAGCTTCAAGATCTTCCTCTGCTTTACGTGACGATGGAATGGATATGGATGAAATTATATCTGAAAACACTTTAACTACTTTTTACTTTTAAATCCAAAGGTCATTTTTTTATTTGAAGTGTCACATATCTTGGCTGTATCATATAGATACTTTTAATGTGTGAATTTTATACTTATTAATTATCATTTATACATTGGCAGTAAACTAATCAGATAAATAATATAAAATCATTTATCACTGCAAATAAAAAAAAATCCGTGGTCATAAAATCGGTGCACTCTCCCTAAATCGTTCTGCTTCAATTAATTTAATCTGGTACGTGTATCCGTTTTATTGTTCTTATAATTATCAAGTTAGCTTAGTGACTTATTAATTTATAATTGATAATTATTGTTTTAAGATCCAAAACGATTAGTAGGTTGCTATCTAATTTTTATACAGGCTGATTTAAATTTTTAGTGGCGAAAGATACAGCACCTTCTGGATAGGTCACAACTCACAAGTCCCAACTTTGACAATGCAACTCAGAAATTAGTAATAGCAAAAGAAAAAGTGATGTAATACCATACATGAAAAACACGATTTAGGTGCTTATTCACGATTTAGGTAGTTTTACAGGATGGAAGAGACATCAGCGCACAAACGATTACCACGTATTCTGTATGGGCTACGAATACATACGTATAATTACGGAAAAATTGTCAAATTCAGATATTTTTTGTTATCTAAAGTGTGCTCTTTTCTCCACCGTTTGCTTATTCATACATTGAAACCCAAAGATCAGAATGAATGAATCTGCTTGATAGAAATCTTAAATTTATCCGCTAACAAATAACGCACAGCCTGGGTCCTAGAAGCATGATCCACAAAAGTTGCGTTATATGGCGAAGGTCCATCCATCGGGTCCATCCATCTGCTATCATTGATGCAACGCAACACATTTTGATCACGAAATAAGTATGGCATTTTAAAAATTGTCTTTTCATCATTACTGATACTTGCAGTCTTCTTTGACACACCTCTTTTCGTGACTCAGCATAATAAGCCGAAAACAAACAGGGCCATAACGAATACTAGAGGTATTAGGAAAACCCCAATGATATAGAATATTTTTATTTATCAACAAAATAATAATGATACCTAATATCCCGATTAAAACATACTTTACGTATCTTATCCTATGTAATCCTTATTCTGAATATTTTATTATTATTAATAGCACAGCTTACAGCCGTACAAATACTGGAGGTAAACGGACCTTCACGAAGCCGTCAACCAAGCATATTGTACATCAAACTAAGTTATTCTACACAGATATTATTGCTGGGAAACGACTTTTTTTTCTGAGGTGAAAAATCACGAGTTACGGTAGGACTCAATGTAACGCACTCAACACCATGTGCTGATAGATGCATTGAATAGTACGGGGTTCGTGGAGGTATTTAAAGTAAAGTTATATACATATATATTATATACATCACTACATAGTATAAAGCAAAGTCGCTTCCCGCTGTCTGTCTGTCCCTATGTATGCTTAGATCTTTAAAACTACGCAACGGATTTTGATGCGGTTTTTTTTAATAGATAGAGTGATTCAAGAGGAAGGTTTATATGTATAATACATGCATAATATAGTCGAGAAACACTGATAATTTTAGAGGTTTTTAATGTAAGGTCGTAAATAAACACATTTTTTTGCACTTACATTGCAAACGCTGGCTGAACCCTACGAGCTAGATCAAAATAATGTACTACAGTATTGTACACCTTAAAAAGGTCTACAAAAAAGTCCGCGATGGTATATGTCTATCTCTTAGGGATAACCCACAATAACCATTTTTATCCTTTCCTTACGAGAAAATAATGGCTTATTTACGAAAAAGCGATTTTAAGCAATACAGCATTAATCCTTATCCAATTAAGTACCTTAAATAATTTATGCATGTAATATAGATCAATATGGCCCTTTACAGCATGTAATTTAAATGAATATTTTCGAAGATATTACAGATTTAAATTGCAGGGACATAGCGGTTGCGGCGCGGCGGTACCGGCCGGGGGACGCGAGCCTATCAATAGTGCGTCGAAGGCCGCGCTTCGCCCTATAGCACTTTATGATTAGCAGCGATCGCACGCGTTTATCGGAGCTCTCTAGCGAGGAAAATAACAATTATCTTAATATATAAAAGCGAAAAGTCACTCACTCTCTCACTCATCGCGAAATATCGAAAACCGCTTGACGTATAAAGATGAAATTTGGCAAGGAGGTAGTTTATAGGTAGTAGACGTCCGCTAAGAACGAATTTTGCGACAGGGCTGGATTAAGGGGGTCTAAGGGTTCTCGCAAGTTTGTATGAAACTCCTTCATTTTTTGTGCTACAAACTTGAAATTTGGCCGGGAGGTAGTTAATAGTTAGTAGATGTTCGCTAAGAACGGGTTTTGTGATAGGACCGGATTAAGGAGGTCTAAAGGCTCTCGCGAGTTTGTATGAAAGTCCTTCTTATTTGTGCTATGTACAAACTTAGAATTTGGCCGGGAGGTAGTAGAGTAAAAAAAGTTTTGTCTTTCGTAATATAAAACAAAGTCTCTCCCGCTGTTTGTTCGCTTAAATCTTTTAACCTACGCAACGGATTTGAATGTAGTTTTCAGCAATAGATAGAATGATTCAAGAGGAAGGTTTATATGTATATATTGCACCCGTGCGAAGCCGGGGCGGGTCGCTAGTAATATATAATATACATTCAAAACTTGTATTTAAAAACAAACTTGTGAAAAAGTCGGAACTTTGACCCCCAATATCTCCGTAACTAGAAGGTTCCTAGGTAGGGTGTAGAACAAAAAAATAATCGCAATGATGGGGAGAACAAGTACCTTTCGGCTTCGTTAAGGGTATTACACCTTTTATAATGCTTAAACTATAGTTTCAGAGTTTGATGTTTTCTTTTAAAACCTCTTGATTTAAATATCAGTGTGTTTCTCCAGCAAACAGACCTTCATTATACAAACAAGTTTTTACTTCTTCTTATCTATTGAATGATGCTATTAATTCACTGATTGCCGTGATAATATTCTGTCTGTTTATCTGAAATTTATTGTTCAATAGCCAATATCCGGTGAGTTTCGGAGTTTGAGATTAGATAATTATTTTCAATTTCTTGAAATGGTATCTATACAAGGGGTAAACAGACCCTCCACGAAGCCGTCAACCATGCATTCTGTACATCAAACTAAGTAACTCTACGCAATTTTTTTTGCTGGGAAACGACATTTTTTTTTGGGGTGTAAAATCACGTTTTATGGTAAAACTCAATGTAACGCACTCAAAACTTAGTGCTAATGAATGCTTTGAATAGTAAACGGGTCATGGAGTTAATTAAAGTAAAATTAAAACCGTTAAAAGTGGAATAAAAAAAAAACTTGTGAAAAAATTGGAACTTTGACCTCAAATATCTCCGTAACTAGAAGGTTCCCGTATGGTTCAGAACAAAAAAAGTATCACAATGACGGGGAGAACAAGTGCATTTCGGCTTCGTTAAGGGTCTTTTTACACCCTTTATTAGGCCGATGTTGGTCCGTGGATGGGTGAGCTAGGCCATTCCACATTGACACCGCTGAGCCTCGGAAAACACGTTAAGTGTCTTTCGCAGATCTATGACAGTCATAACCGAAAAGTCAGATTCCCGAAAGTCTGACAACCAGTCTTACCAAAGAATACAAATACTAACCAGTTACTGGGTTGTGGTCATTTTAGAGGTCAGATAGGCAGTCGCTCCATATAAAATACTGGTATTCAGCTGCATCCGGGTAGACTAGAAACCGAATCCAAAGAAGTTAGGAAAAGGCTAGGCAGACTGATTGTCGTGGTCGGTGTTTCCTACCTAGCCGAGTAGGTACGATATAATGGTAAGCTGTACATAATAAAAAATTTAATAAGTGTCATATAACTATCTACGTTGTAAAGCCATGACACACTGAAATGATTGGATTTCCCACTATTTAGGGCATAAGGTGACAATATGTTATGATAAGACTATAGGCCGACCGCTTTAATGAGTCCTCGCGAAGGTAGGTATCAATTTAAATGGAATATTCTGAAGGTTGATCACGTATTGTTAAATTCGTAATTCGTTGGTTAAATTAGTATCGTAATACCTACTTGGATTATGGTTAATTTAAAGCAAATAACCTGTTGGATATTGTAAGAACTTTGTGGACGCTTAATGTGCCCTTAATGGGGCAAGGCGGTGGACCCCCGTATTATTCAATCCATTCAACAGGACAATGTTTTGAGTGCGTTACATTGACTCCTACCATAAAACGTGATTTTTCACCCAAAAAAAAAGTCGTTTCCCAGCAATAATATCTGCGTAAAGTTACTTAGTTTGATGCACATAATGCTTCGTTGACGGCTTCGTGAAGGGTCCGTTTACATTCTGTATATGAACACCTCTGCCAAACCCTTTTTGTAGTATTGTATATTCCACAATCAATAACACATTACAAGATTAGTTGAACAGATAATCAAATGGGTAGGGCTCTACCCACTTCCTTAACACCAAAAAGTACAGATTATATCCAAGATATAATATATCTGTTCCAATTAAAAATACACAGCACCTTATCGATTGAGTACCTATCTAATAAAACGATAACAATATTGGTTATTAGTTAAAAAATACAATTTTCCAGCGATTATCCCGCTATCGTACGCTATCTTTATCTTTTAATACTAACTAGTATTTGTATTGAAACAAGGTGGAATACAGAGGCCCTAGCAAAACTTTTTGAATCGAAAATACAATTATCGTATAGCATTACATAACATAATGTCACGCCTATAATCCCCGACGGGTTAGGCAGAGGTGTCCCTCATAGCGAACCCACATTCGCCAGTTAACTTATAAGCTTTATTCTATAAGTACCTTTTGAGTTAAATTGTTTGCAAGCAAGATATGAATGCATTCCCTAAATTATGAAAATATTACCTGTGAAACGGGTATTACTCCAATTTGTAGTCCATTCATACTTACTAGCGCCATCTACCGGAAGTAATAAAATGGTATCACGACATAATTATATTATTTTAATTAGTAAGGGCTATCAACTGATCACATATCAGATCACATCGTATTCTAGATAGATCTTTAATAGATATATTATTCCGAGTCTAAAATGCAGAACGAAAGGCAAAAATAAACAAAAAGTGAAGCGATCTCTTCGTTTTCACTTCGGAATATAATACAAGCGTGATAATCAATCATATCACGCTAACCTGTACTCACCAATCCATTCTTCCGCAGTACCGCCAAGCTGCTGCAGCCCCTGGTGGGGTCTCGGCGGCAGACGGAAGGGGGGCCAAGTGCGCTTCACAGCAGCTCAGACGGGGGCGTTGGAGAGACGGTTCAACGCCAGCAAGTACCTCAGCCCGGATGAGAGACGAGCCCTGGCGAGCACCCTGAGGCTTAGTGATCGGCAGGTAACCGTTGAATTAAATTATAATAATAATAGCATCGTCAGCATGTGGCGACACCTATACCATCATTTACGAACTGAACTCACGTAGGTATCTTACAACCCGACATCAACTGTACGGTATGTTACTGCCTCGTTGGTCTAGTGGTCGTGGGCGCGACTGCTGAGCATGAGTTCGTGGGTTCGATTCCCGGGTCGGGCAAAGTGATATTGGGTTTTTCCATCAGGAATTTCTCAGTAGGTAGCAGCCACGGAGTGGTTATGATGACGGGAGTTATGATGTCGCATGTGCCTGAGAGTTGTTCTATAGCAATTTATTGCTTATCGACTGCAGGGCTCCAATTTTAGACAAAAGCCTGGGAGAAGAGGACCTCGTTTAAATAACACAACAAAGTATTATAATAGGGGAACTTCAGCCTAAAGGTGCATTCACAGCGAAATTACTTTATTTGAACCAACATTTTGCAACATGATGACAGCTTATCTTCCATAACTTTTGCGGCTTTTGTTATACCTAACTTGTTGGTATCCATTGTTGTCCATTTTGCAAAGTTGCAAACTGTGGTATGGATAGGCTTAAGAATTGTCAAAACAATCGTAGGTATCCAGGTAATTTAGGGCTCATCCAAAAGCCAGTGCGTTGCGATAGGATTTGATTGATTGGTTGATAGCACTGCGACTAATCCAGTGTTATTATGTGGATTTACAAGGTATTACTAAATCTATTAGCCTGCCTTAGTTACTTAACTACGCCTGTAATTCCCCGTTGATATATGGATAAGCAGAACAGAGCTGTAGCTGTAGGTAGGTACTTACAGGCACTGATCCGTCAGTTAGGATTTTCATTTTCAACACACTTGCTCGTAAAGTGGTTCTAATTGCACTGATTTTCGCAATACAGAATTTCTCACGAATGGTAGTGCTTTTAACAATCCTCCCAGTTATTTTACCTCTGTTAATAAGGATCACTTTGATTTGTACAGTGATCTCGAGGTCTCTAGCTTTGCATTGCCGCGTGCGCCGAAAATAACTATTTATTTACAAGTCACCTGACGTGCGCTGTTTTAAATAACAGCATGGGGTTTCATGGCTTATTATTATGCCTGATAGTATTGTGTTCTCAATAAAATATATTCAGTACTTTTTTTATTATATATCAATCTGTTTAGCAGGTTCGAATCAGCACACGAAAATAATGTGTCGAAAACGTGTAAACTGTGCCCACTTTTATACATTTATTATTAGATCCTGAACAATTATTAAAAAAACCTCTCCATCTTCAGGTCAAAACCTGGTTTCAAAACCGCCGCGCCAAGTGGAGGCGTACAACACCGGATTCAGCCGACGCCGGGAGCCCACCGACTGCTGACGAAGGATCTGACGACGATGTTCACATAGCTGACGAGGAATGACACACAAATGACTGGCTCTTTAAGAAATATACGATTTGAGACTGCCTGTATGTTTGTTGTTTTTTTTATATGCATGTTGAGAACAATTTCTAGATCAGGAGGATCCTTACGTACCTACTCCTTTAACTTTGCCTCGTCATTCACGCACACCACCGATCTTTAGATGTTTTAGGTTTTTAACACCCCCGACGCAAAAAGAGGGGTGTTAAAAGTTTGACCGCTATGTGTGAGTGTCTGTGGCACCGTAGCTCTTAAACGGGTGAACCGAGGTTCCAGGTTTTCTAGCGGTGGTTCTTAGACATTGTTTTTTTTTATTGTTTTACGTTCAGGTATAAGTAGAGGTAGATAATAAAAAAATAAAACATTTATTTTAGACCCAAAAGTCCATAGGCAAGGCAAGGTCGCAAGAATTAGCCGAATGGCAAAAACGGAACTACACAGTTGAAACTTAGTCTTAAATGTATTCTTTAAACCGCTTTACGATTTTTATACAAAAATTTAAAAAAAAGAAAACAAATGATTAAGGGGGGCTCCCCACACATGGAACTGAAACTAAAAAAAAAATCAAACCTATACCTACGTGAGGTGTGTTTATAGATAGGTCTTTAAAATTGACATTGAGGTTCCTAAAACATTTTTTTCTCAAAGTCAATCGTTTGAAAGATCGACAATTCCAAAGTGGTAAAATATATCCCCCTCTCCCTCAAATTTCTAAAGTAATAATAATACCAGCCTGTTACTGTCCCACTGCTGGGCAAAGGCCTCTTCTCATACAGAGAAGGCACGAGCATTGATCACCACGTTTGCTCAAGACGGGTTGGCGATTTCAAACTTATATTAATTATAAGTCCAGGTTTCCTCACGATATTTTCCTTCACCGATGTCTGATTATCTTTGACATCATTTCTAAAGTAAGAGGAGGAAAATTCTGAAAAAATTTAGGATTGTAGAACGTAAAAAAAACTTTCAATAAATTGATTTGAATAAGATTGGATGTTTAGTTTTTGGGTTATGGGACTTTTTCATCAAACTGCAGCAGTAACTTTATTTTTTTTTTCATTAACATACTATGAAAAACAAATTTAGTTTTGGTGTTGAATGTAATACAATACAACATATGAATGAGCCTTTAAAATATTTTTATTATATTGTTTGGAGCTACGGAACCCTGTGTGCGTGTGAATACGACGCGCACTTGGCCGGTATTTTTTATTTAGGAAAAACACATCCTGTTACCATTTCCATTCAGTTCAATACTGCACCTTCAAACGAAGAAATTCTTCTCGATTCTCGGTCACCCTCATCCAGCTGCTCTCAGCCACAGCATCCCTGCAAAGACCGTTGTTGCTCTTTTTCATACTTTTGCGCCGCCTCAAGAACACTTTTGTTACATAATTTTAATAATGGCTTATTTTGCGACCAAGCAAGCTCAAAATGTGATTTTATGTTAGGCAAATAAAATCACCTAAATATTTAAAATCCAGTGTTTTCTGTCTCAGGGGCCAACTAACCCGAATTAACCAGATTAATCTAGATATTATCGAAAACCACACCGGTATTAATAAAATTGGCTTACAGAGGCTTAGGTTCACTCTACAAATTTGACAGTCACCCTTATGAACTTAGTCATAAAGTTGAAACAAAAGTACAGTCGGCAATATTCACGGTATTTGAGATTGTAGACCAGTTACAATCTCAAATACCGTGAATATTGCCGACTGTACTTTTGTTATAGATACCTCAAGATAACCAATCCAGTAATCCCTTAATTTGAAGGGATTTTGAAGATATAAAAACCACTCCTAATGAGTCTTCCACGCCAAAAACAAGTGATACTACGTAGCTTAGATATTATCGCCAATCTTACTTGATCGATTGGCAAATAATCGTTGTAGCAATACAAAACATCTTCAAACTCGTTTAAATTAATATATTATTGTCTGATAAATAATCCAGAGATCGTTTTACGTTGAATAACAAGCTTATAATTGGTAATGTGACTTCAATACGTAAGAATTTACGATAGTGGAAACACGCTTACGAGACTAAGATAAAAATGGATTAACTATAATGCGTATCCGATTAGTTTTCCAATAATATAAACAAATATTTGTTTTTAAACTACTTTAAAATTCAGCCATAAAGTTCAGTTTGCGCTTTCATGAGAGTAGGTAGTGGCCAGCCAGTCGTCGCAGTAACTTCGCAGATGAACACACGAAGAGCATCTTATGATACAGATAGTCATTCTAGTAGTACATCATAGTTAGTCGTTCTCCTGCCTTTTCCCAATTTATTTGGGGTCGGCACAGCATGTTCTTCTCCCAGACGTCTCTATGTCTCGTCATCTCATCAGACACCTCCTTTCTTGCTATGCCATCCTTTACATGAGAATAATACGTATCAAATTAAATAAGTTTGCTAAACTCCACACACGAGTCTCACTAGCACAGGTATTATAGGTATCCACCACTAGAAAACCTAGGCAGCCTATCTACACCAACCTTCTCATATAGCGCCATCTAGCGGTAATCATATTCATAACGTCGAGACAAACAAGTTTTCGATCACTAATGAATAAGTGATCGAAAACTTGTTTGTCTGTACAGTTTGTGAATGAAGTGATTATTTTTCGAAATAATTGAAAATATAATTATTAAGGTAGGTGTGCCTTCAATGTAATGTAGCACTCGAAATTAATTATTCAAGAATTAAGTACCTACATACTTCAATTACTCAATTCAGAAACTGGTATTACTGTTTTTTATATCAGTCAATTCTGTCCCACAGCTGGGCAAAGGCTTAATATTTACTTACACACACAAAATCAATTCCTTATGCTAGTCTTTTTTTTATAAATCAAGACAAGAAAAGCTTTATTTACTAGGAAACAAATTCTCTAATAATATATACAACGTCAATATAAAACTTTCTTCGATTAGATGTTATCTAATAATTAATTATTTTGAATTCATGCTTGAATAATCCTTAATAATCACCTATTTGCTTTTTATGAATGAGTTTTGGGAGGAATTTACAACAGATTATCGATCTTTGATGAGGTTTGCTATCTGCATGTATTTATAATTTGCAGATATAAATGGATGCCTATTTGATTGCAAATATTTGGATACCTATTTTAAGGAGAGCATTCTTACCAACAGTCGATCTGCGTGAAATATTAGTATTATCTAAATACTACAGGGGCTGCGATTCTCCATACCAGGGTTGTTGCGAACATCAGCATCAGCATCAGCATCCGCTGATCTTCAGCATCATTTTCAACATCAGCATCAGCATCAGCATCCGCATTGATCGATGCTGATTATTAACGCTGATTATTAATGCTGAAGTTCGAGTCGTGACATGACCGCAGAGAGGATTATAACACGTGTAGTTTTTGCCTGCGACTTTGACCAATTCAAAGATTGTCTGCGGGGATTGTGATTGCAAACAAATACAAACTTGTCTCATTACGGTAATTCGTCATTACGCGTGAAAGTTTTAGTTTTTTTTTTCGTAATCTGTTGGGTGTTATCCGTTGAAAAGTGGAATATGGACGTATTGAGTCAAGAAACTGCAAACTGCAACTTATGTAACAAGGATTATTCACGCAAAGAGCGTACTAATACGGACTGATTTTACTTTTTCTCTGTTTTTTTTTAAGAAAATAATTAAAATCAGCATCAGCATCAGCATCCGCTGATGTGAAAAAAATATGCATCAGCAACAACCCTGCTCCATACAAACGTAATCCCCTCTTTTCTTCCTGAATAATGCCTCTAGAGCAATCATTTTTATTTTCATAAAATTAAGATCTAGGTACTGTAGACACCTTCCTGTCAATCAACTAATAATTAAAGAAAATAATTATGACACTACAAAAATTACAAAAAATTGCCCCACTTTTACGGCCGTGATTGTCGGTGAGTTTTCAACATAAAATGATGGGAACCTAAACATACTCTTTCTTAAAATTTTAATCCGCTCAGTTTTCGAGGAGAAAAAAGTGGAATACGAAACGTCCGATCTCGTCAATTTTTTTGTGATATATTCGGCCTGAGCTGCAGCTGTCCCTATCGCACTCTACGGGGGCAGGCTTGACGCAGCGCGACGGGAATAGTTTCTTCAAATACCTCGCAGGCCCTGGCCCCACTTAAGCTGCATCTGTCTTGACTGGAAGCTGACCCCAACATAGTTGTGAAAAGGCTGGGCAAGTGATGATATTTTACCGAAATTTTGTCCTAAAAACAAGGAAAGTTGGTAAACAAGCAAGATCGTGTCATCCGTCATCGGTAAACTAGATCCACCGTACGCGCACTGCGTAAGGTGCAAAATCGCACAAACTGGATAATAAATACACATTAATTTTACAAAATGTTTTATTATTAAAAAAACAAATAGACCAAGGGAAAACTTTGAAAACAAACAAACACTTACATCTATTATAGATTGAACTGAAACGTAATAATATCGTTTATTTACATCCTTACACTTATACATTGTGTTTGGTAGGCCATTTGCTTAAACTTCGCGTTTAATAATACCATTTTAGAGATTAGGAATTAATATGGTTCAATCTTGCAAGACTAGCTTGTATGGGACATAACTAGGGAAATGTGGGTTTACAGGGTGGAAGGGACACCTTCAAAAAAGCTAAAAAGGTTACCTCGTATTCAGTACATCATTCTGAACCCCCGTATAGTTTTTTTTTGTCAGTTATTTAAAAAAAAATTGTTTCCTACAAAACTGCAATAACAGCTGATATAATAGGCTGACTGGTAATTAGTGACCGATACTTAAACACGTGATTGTAGTCATGTTAACAAACAACTTTCCCAAAGAAGCATTTTTTTTATACACAGACTTTTATCACAATAACACAACAGCCGTATGAAATTCGCACGCACGCGCCTGTGACCTATCAGCTGTTAGCCGTTTAAAAAAAATGTTTCTTTGGGAAATTTGTTTGTTATCATGAGTACAATCACGTGTTTAAGTATCGGTCACTAATTGCCAGTCACCCTATATATTTTTTAAATTACCGATGAAAAAGTTCTGAGAGGGTTCTGGATGAAATACTGAATACATGGTAAACGTTTTAGCGTCAGTGTCTCTACCACCTTGTATAGGCATACCTCTGTCTAACCCTTCGGAGATTACAGGCGTGACGTTATGTTTTGTTCCTGCTAGATGGCTTTGTAATAAATGGTGAATTAAGGAGTTGCGGTATGATTAAGAAGAGACTGACACAGTGCATTTCAGTGAAGCACAGGCTACTTTTTCTTTTTAAATTGCAGCTCTGTAGCTCCCAATTTTTAAGTCAAGTTAACCTTGAAGGTTGGGGGCTGCTTAACTGGAAGTTTTTAACCGGCAGAGAGAACCGTAGTATCTGAGTTTTGATCAATCACCATCGTGTTTTTTTTTTTGTCACGCAATTTATTATCAAAATCTACTGTTTTGGAACGTTCCTACGGCGTTATAAATAGCTTTTTAAACGCAAAGTTTAAGACTAGATATAATTTAGAATATAGTATTAATTTGTAACATTCGCATAAACATTTTATTTAAAAAAAACTCAATCTATCGTGGCACATAACGTCCGTGCGTTTAGTTACAAAAAATATCATACAAGTAACAAATAAATTAACTGAGTCACACTTATACTTAGTATAACTTTTATTAAAACTATTTAAAATTCAACTATTCAGTCAAATTTTTTCACTACACCACCTTAAATTGCTTTTTTACAATGCTGAATGTTTTTCCATGTCATGAGGGCGCTGTTTGTAAACATTTGTGAAATTATCTATGGAAATTGAATTGAAAATTTACGGCCACGCGCCAAAAGACCGACGTTCACCTACCCGCCATTTTTCGAACTCGAAACATTCTTTTTTTAATTAGACATTCTCTATGGTACTATAACATCAATATAAGTACTTATGTACAGTCAGCCCCAAAAAAATGTAAACACGGAGAAAGGAACCATTTTATTGTCTACAACCATTATTCCATAATTGTGTACAATATAAAATGGTAGTATGACATTGTCAGTCTGTGTACCTTGTTTTGGTCATAGGGTGTTTATATTATTATGTATCCGCTCTGTGTAGGTTTTGGTGAAATAAATTATTCACTATGATTTGTAGCTTTACATTATAAACACAATTATGGAATGATGGTTGTAGACAATAAAATGGTTCCTTGTATCTGGTTACATCTTTTTGGAGCTGACTGTACGGTATAATATTAAATATGGATTGAAAAATATATTCAGACTGGATTAAGCGTAATTTTAACATAGCTATGCTCTAGTCAGAAAATGTTGCATGGTGATTTCTCGTCTACAACTAATGTGGACATTCTCTAGGCATTATCGAATAAAATTACGCATAACCCAGCCATATTTTTAGATTAATCAAATGTCATTTGCGCTTCAAAACTATATAGTAACTATTAAAAATACTAACATGTATCTAAAATAGACATTGAGTTATATTTTCTTTCCTTATATACTTTATACATTGATTGTTTATTACTTTTTGGCTATAATACAGTTAAGGAAATTAGTTGTTAAGCAAATTAACACACTTCGTCAATTTGGCGTGTTATAACCATATGTCAAAGAAGTTAGTGAAAGAACAGGAAGTAGGAATGAGAAAGAGTTGTGATTTGAATGTATACAAACAATTTAAGTCAGTAGTCAGTTTGCTTAACAACTAATTTCCCTGATTTCACAACGAAATACTTTGTTTAAGGATATCTCTATTAAATCCATTGCCTTGATTATTCACCTTATTAACATCTTTGTACATGTAGGTATGCAATGGATGGCAAGTGTAACCCTGGTTCTATAGTCAAGTTAAAGTAATTACTTATGCAACCATTTTTATGCAATAGTCAAGAATTTTAACGGAGTAAGAACCGTCAAAGAAAGCACGAAGTTCTAACTTTTGAATAACAAAACATTCAAAAAAGTTCTAACTTTTCAATTACAAAACTATAGAATAATATCTTAAGTTTTTACTTTTACTCAAGTAATGACTTTGACTTGTTTATATATAAGGGTGTATGTATTTTCAAAATCCTTTCTGAAGACCGATATTTATATGTCGCAAACAAAACTGTTTATGAGACAAGCCTACTTTTGACAGTAGCAACTATTTTAACAAATAATTTTCCTTAGAACCTTATTAGTTTACTGTTTTTTTGAAACAATTTTTGATAGTGATTTTGGGTAATTAAAACTAAAGCTGACTCAAATCATTCAAAACTGGTTTTGACCAAATAACAGTTTTGATTGTTACATATCAATGGATATACTATTTAATAAATTATTTATTATTTACATGAGTTTGTTCCGCTACCAAAGAAAACAATAGGCAATTGTCTTTTCAAATGTTTTCCAATTAAGAGTCTACTTAATGCATATGAAAATAGACTGTATTTAAGTACAAATTGATACGATTTTCAGGTGCAGGTAAGTCAATTTTCTACTTGAAATAATTACATATGTATGGACGGCCAAAAATATCTGCAATTTAATGTGATTGGAAGTTTGTTTCAACGGCCAAAATATGGAGATTATATAGTTTTATATATTTTGCAACAACAATGTTTAAAAATTTGCCAGTTGTCATTCAATCCCTTGCTATTTAGAATCATTCTAAATGTCAGTTCTTATGAATACAAACTATTCTGATCTCACCTCATAAACCTATTTCCATAGACTCCCCATTCACTCTGGCAGTGTGCTGTTCAAAGGAAAATGGACTGTAAGTCTATGGCGTGTTAGTCGGATTTCCTTAGCGCGCCCCTTGCGCGCCATGCTTTTAGGAGATTGTACGAGAAGTACAGTTGGAAGAAGTGTATTTGTGATGCGAGGAGCACGAAGGCATACCACAGGAGGCCGTATGGAAAACCCTGAAAATGAAAGAAAAAAACATTATTCTTAAATCGACAGTCCGTAAATATAGTTAAAAAAAATTAAATGATTTATGTCAAAAATACTTTGATGCCTAAACTTTGGAGAGAAAAAAAAATCTTATAAGAGTTTTAAGCTCATAACACGCTTATAAGCACTGCACCGGCCGTTATCAATCCATCTCATTTTTAATAGGTGGCCAATTCGATGCTGTTATGGTGCCTTTACAGTATAGTTTCATATAAAGAATCCTGGACAGGTCGAGTTGATGCGATGCTGTACAGCGCTTACAAGCGCTTGCAAGCACATTTGCCTAAAACGCCTCTTCTTCTTTGTGTCGCTATTTTCCAATAAATCTTCAATACTTTTATGACATTTTAATTCTTTCTCATCATTCTGAAATCTACTTTATTTACATTCATGTAAGCCTGATGATATTTATTAAGGAGCTTTCAAGAAAAACAAGCCTTTCTTTCTTATTTTATTCGGTGTACCAAGATGGCCGCCAATCGGTCATTAGGTGGTCTATGGTCAGTAGCGAACAAAAGTTAAGATAGCGCCAGCCCAGTCAGTGGGGTCTAATCTTAATAAATATCAAAATTAAAAGCAAAACACACTGTTATAATATTATTTTCGAATTTTATTCGTAAGAAAACCCAAAAATATATAAACCAGTTAACAGAACCCAAAACCTGGTACGTAAAAAGCAGAAAAACAAACCACCACCCAAACACCAAACCCGAATAAGAAATGTCTCAGTTTAACTTACACCCACCTGCCACAGCTCGATATCCACTTCACTGCTGTCATCCTCATCTTCATCCATCGTCAAGTATCTCCAGACGTCCCCGCAGTAGTACAGGATGCAGTACAATAGGGGTCCAAAGCCTAGTGCTGTGATTCCATACATGTACCGTCGCAGCTGACGGATGTTGTTCCGTTTGATGGCTGAGAGACCGAGGAAGGATAGTAAGAGGGAGAGGCACCAGATGTACTCCCACCAAAGCGGCTGGAATTAAAGAGGAAAGTAGATTAGGTTTTTCGATGATGAGAGTTCTGGCCTAGGACAAGCTCTTGAAATATCTTTTCTGTCTTGTTTGATAATTTTCTGCATCATTTGGTACTATGTCTTTCATTTATTTCGTTTAGTAAAAAAAAAAAAAAGATTGAATATTGTCTAAACGGACACTACAGGGCATTTAGAAATATTCAAAGTGAATAATGCTAGCAAAATTCACACTAAGAAACTACAAGTCATCACTTCCTAAAAGTGGAAAAATTTTACTTTTTAAAACTACACCAATGACCGTCCAACGGCCAGCCTTATCCAGGTTCTACCCCAATGTCAACAAAGTTGTCCTCCCATCAGAAAAATGCCACCACTCAGTGCGAGCGTGGTGCATCAGATCAGATCATGTCCCACTTGCTGTAGTGTCCTAAGTGCTCTTTTAACTGCACTTTTGATGGCCTAAGCTGGTACTGTCACTGATGCCGCAATTAACGTTGCCACCTACTCTACTACTAATAATATAGTCTTACATAAATACCATTGACTAAAGAAGATTCCTAAAAAGTTAATCCAGAATATTACCGCTGGTATCTGCAATTCTTCAATCTCCAATATAAATATGTCGAGTTTGTCGAGGATATCTGCCGAGAGCTTAGCCAGCATCACCAGGAACATCACATGGTGGAAGAACACACAGTACTTCAGCCGCGACTTGTTTAGAGCACTGGAATGGAAAGAATGTCCCATTTAAAATCATAAATAAAATCAGATTTAAATGTAACAGTATTCTGCCATGTTGCTTTCAAAGATTCATAAGAGCTGATATCTCCTTTCGCTTGGATTAAGTATCAGTCATATGCTTTCAATTAAATTAATAAAAATAAATAAATAAAATTCATTAATTTAAGGCAAGATGCGCTCATACGAAAGCAAATTTAAACAAATTACATAATTGAATTGAATTTCAGAAAAATTTGGAAAAATTACAGAAAAATACAATTGCATTTAAAATCATTAAAAATAAAATAAATAAAAATTAATGAAAATTGTTAGCAGGAATATTGACAGCCGTAAAAACAAAAAATACGTACAAATAAAAAATTAGCTTAGAAGAGATTTAATTTTTATTAGAGAGGAATGATATAATTCTGATTGTATCATACTACAAGCTGCCATGCTAAGTTCTATCTACAATAACGTAGTCTGTGAATGTTATGTTTCTTTCAAAGTATGAGGAGGGGAAAATGAGATTTTTTACTATTCAAATGTTTATTTTATTTGGCCGCAACTCGCCTGATGTGAAGCAATGATGCGGCCTAGGGTGGAGCACGTTTGCCTAGAAGAAACTGCCTGTAACTGGTCTAATTGAAATAAACGCTTAGAGCTTGAATTTAGGGCAAGTAATGAAAGCCACTGAATGTAATTATATTATTTAGTGACAGACACCACTATAATACTAGAAATAGGGACCAATTTGCTCAGCCAAGTTTCAGGCTAGCTAAAGTAGACTCATCTTTCATGGGGTACTATTTAAAATGTTACAATAAAATGAGATGAAATAAAATCAAGAATTGAATGGCGCTGATCCAGGCGTCATGTTCGTGAACGGGCACTGTCAGTTGGGACTAGTCATCTCTTAGCTGCCACGGTTTATTTTAATTACTTTATTTTTAAATTGTTGATTATATCTTTTACTCTGGCACTCTTACAGCCAGTTTCTTCATCGACAACTAAAGTTAACAGTAAAAGTATTAACCTTTACTTGACCATTGCTGATATTATAGGAAATGTGTTTCTTCATCCAAGTAAAAGCAAAACTAAAAGTCAATAGAGTTGCCACAACACAAACGTCGTAATTTCCCCAAATACTCGTGGGGAGGTTTTTTTACACATGACAGCACCGCAATAGCATTGTCAAGTAGTGTCAAAAGACAAGTATAAGTTATTTAAAAATAGGTAAAATAAATAAGGATTTATTGTAACATTCGTAAAAACTCACTTTCACTCGTAAAAATACTCTCAAAAGATAGACCTCGATCAAACTAAGATAAAAGCCAATCACAGCATATGTTTTTATGTTTGGGTTTGGCTGGAATGACATGATTTATAACCACACATATAGCGTGGGCAAATTCAGAACTAAAGCTGCTATTTTATTTTTTCAATACATTTCACAAATGTCCACTAATAGCGCTGTCCTGTCAACCTCTATGAAGCCCCAAAAGATCTTTATAGCACTCAGACCATGTCCTGGATTAACACATAGGATACTGTTTGTCCTGGGTAATTAAGTAGTTGCAGAGCAGGTTGGCAATAAATATTACCTACCAGGTGATTTACTTTTGGTGTACGGTCTCATCAAACGTACATTTACGTAAAAAGTTTAAGTAAGAAAACGGAATAATGGTTTTATGAAGTTTTATTTTTATAAAATTTCATGTTAAAAAAACACATTCGGGCACCATCTGTGCAACCTCTATATCATCCAGGGTCGATGGTACTGCATGCTGGGATGCATACAGCGAGAAAGACGTAAGAGCACCCGAAGTTTGCACGTTGTATGAAAATACACCTTTTCTATTTCTGTACAGCTCTGCCCTTTCACCTCCTGGAACAGATATTATTTGTAATAATGCATATTTTGTGAAATGTGAATGTTAGTAGAGATGTTAGGACATTTTGTATTTTGTTAGGATTTTGTTTTGAAAGGGCACACACACAGACCATGTCCTGGATTAACACATAGGATACTATTTGTCCTGGGAAATTTTTGCAGTGTAGCAAAAAATATCGCCTACCAGGTGATATAATTACTATATGGGTACAGTCAATAGCTCCAATTACTTTTGGAAATCTGGCTATGTCGTAAACTTGACAAGATATGCTTTCTAGTTCTTCATTTCTTGGCATTTGTACAAACATCCCTGCTAAAGAAGCTATAGCGTGTGATACTCTGAAAACGTATTTACATACTCTACTTTTATGTACGCCAGCTATATCGCCCACAACTTGTTGCATTGATCCAGTTGCATAAAATCGTAAAGCGAGCAATAATTGTTCTTTCACAGATAGAGCTTTATTCCTGTAATTATCAAAAGGTAATGAATTTAGACTATTCTTGACATTTCCAAGGAGAGATTTTTTGTGGAAATAGGACCTGCGGGTAGCTGTTTACATAATAAGTGCTGGTAGTAATACAAAATACAAACTGAAGATGAACTTACTTTTCTGTGGTTGGCGTCAGTTTATCTTGTAACATCATGCTGAGGTAAGCAACAGTTTCCTTTGAAATTCTGTATCGGAACAGAAAATCAGCCTCGTCCCATAGGAAATGATCTTTGCGAACATTAAACTTTTTACGCCTATACGTTAAATAACTTACGATAGATTCATCGTCTGATGAACTTGAACTTTCACTGGACGAAGATTGTGATAACATTTTAATATTACAATAAAATCTAGGAAATAAATGCAGTGATATCTATATGACTTATGTCAAAATAACAGTGACTTTTGCTTTAGCAGCTCCCTTTTGAGCAGCAAAAGTTAAAGGCAAAAGTAACAGTTAAACCAACGGCTAAAATTGTGAAGAAACGTATTTAACCGTTACTTTTACTTTATGACATTGCTTTGACTGTTACTTTTGATGAAGAAACTGGCCGTTAATGTGCAAGTCTTTCTACATTGTTCTCACATATAAGTATAATGTAAACATGAATGATGTATCCAAGATTTTGTAACAATATTTTGATTTAAAAGACTGTCCATGGAGTTTCTTGCCCATTCTACTCCATATCTACGCTTTGGAATGTGCAACTATTGTACTTCGCCTTCTTTGTTTTTTTGACATTCAAAAGTGCCCATAATGGTCTAATTGAAATAAATGCTTTAAGTTTGTGTTTGAGTTTTGAGTTTATCTTACTAAAGTATGCTGTAGGCAAAGAGATTTAAAACACATAATGAGGACATTGGGAATATTGTCATCAATAATTTTCATCCTGAATATTTTCGATTTTGACAAACGAATGCTACCTGACAAGCGGGCATATGACACAGATGACACTAGACAGAACGAATTGTTACTAATTAGTAACAAGTTTTGGATTACGATTTTCTTCGTCAAGACCCGTCTATAGCTCGGAAATATTTGAGTGTCTTTGCGTCATATGAATGCGACCTGACAAGGCGACGTATCGCACTAGACTGATCGACTTGTTAGTAATTTCTAACAGGTTTTGGAATTGTCAGTTTCTTGGTCTTGTCCCGTCTATAGCTAGTTATATTTGAATGTCTTTGGCTGTAGGTTAACATCCATCACTATGATGGTGAACCTTGTTGAATGGCAACATTTTTGGCATCATCAATGTCTTGGTTTTTACCCTTGATTAATAAGCAACAGGTACTCTCTAACATATGCTGTGTCATTCATATTTGTTATGGGAATTTAGAGTTTTCAATAACTGTTGAGTAGTTCTTTTGTTGACTGAAAAACTAAGTCACTGAACAAAGTGACTGTTTTTTTTACCAAAAACAGAAGTCGTAGTTCTCTTTATTTTTATTAAGTCATCAAAGAGCTGGTTTGACTAGAAGTATATCAAAATACTTAATGACGACAAGAGACATAATCCTAAAACAAACCCAATCTCGGGAAACTTATTCATAATCTATTCCTAATTATGTTTCATAATGCTTTCATTTGATGTTGGGCCAAACCAATTACCCATTTTAATTATTGAAACATTATTCTTACTTTAAAACCTCATAAAATTCTCATTTTTACAAAACTTTTCTTGATTTTTTAGTAATGAAGGAAGTGAAACCTATTAAATTTTATGATGCATTAGCTTGTTTCCTTTTAAATTATTGCGTATGGTTTTAGTTATGACTAAATAACTTGATTTTTATTTATCTACTGAATTTTAATTGACATGTGACATGTCAACAGAATCTGCCATATGGTTGATGATTCCGCATACCAATATAGTATACAATGATGCTTTCAGTTAACAAAATGACTTTCTAGCATTTAGGCATCCAATCTGATTATTCTACTTCGAAATATACATTGTTTTGGTGTGTAAATTCAGAGAAAGCTACCAATGTTTTGATTTTACTGTTAGACAGTTGGGTTAAATTTTTTAACAAGCAATTTTCTTATTTTTATAAATGAATATGAGGATGCTGCTGCTATTTCTATATAATAGACTAATGCGTGAACCTTTTCAAATAATTGGCGCGAAACATTATTCGCTATCGACTGCTTTTGTCTAAAAATAATTTGACGGAACTTGGTCGAAAAAATATCAACTGTACATCAAGCTTACGTTCAACATCTAATTAAATTCTTCCGTACGGCCTTAAATACTTGTAAATAAGCTAAATTACGTACCTAATCTGATATTGTGCTGCTATTTTCTCTCTGTGTTCGAAATCGGCACCGTTCGTACCAGTCACCATAACACCACCACGCGAAGCCATTTTTCTAACTAAACGTTTTTATAAACAAACAAAATAAATACTTTATATTGATCTCAGATCACTGAAATGACATCATTCAGATAATCCTGGCAAAGATTTTTCTTTTCGATCAATTCATTTTCCCCATCTGCCAAACGAGAGCCAACGAAATGCCAAAAATGCCAACGTCTCAAGGTTTTTTAACACGTTCCGATTAACACAATAATCACTCTTCATGATCAGTGTTCCGAACGTTTTAGGTGAACCAGCTTTTCGTTTGAATTTAATTAAAAGTACTATACTTCTGAAATATGAAAACAAAAGAATTGAAATTTGTTAAGATGATTTTTAACCCTAAAACGTTGAAAATAAATTCAGAGTGATGACTTAATTACTCCGAACGGAGCGTTAATTTGACATTTGTAGTTTTACTTTCGGATACACACTGGGTTAAGTTAAAGAATTGCAAAAAGTTTGAGGTCTTATTTAGTTAACGAGCTTATGTGAGTCGGTAAATAAACAACCATTCAGCAATTTCTATAAGTATAATAGGTTGTCCCAATTATTTCTGTACTGGTACGATCAACCGCACGTCAGTCGTAGAGCTGTAAATCTGCAGCGACTTTAGTAACCAGCAACTCGTTGACTTAGTGGTGCGATGCACAATGTTTCTTTCAGTGGACTCATTAAATTGAACATGAAGAAAATGTGCGCGTGTACACCGAAATGTTCGCGCACACGTAGAAGCGGTGGCCTCGCATCAGCGAACACGCACTTGCTATTCGCTCACTCAATTTAGTAGTCTAGGATACCGACCTCCATACTTCTGTTTACCGAGTGAAAAATATTTATTAATAAGCTAAAACATACTAGATATACTTACGCAACCTAATACTATCTAAACCTATACGAAATAAGTTTGTTCATGTATTAAGATTCCTAAAAAGTATTTTTCAGAATAATAATCAGAATAACCAAATCTATCGATTTTATACGGTTCAAATGATCAGGCAACATTTTGGTCTTGGGCTCTCATACTAACATGTTCATTTCCAAATGTGCTGTGCTCTTCGCGACCAAATGTGCGACACAAATGTTCGCACAATTTCTGGTGAAATCGCACCATAACATAACATAACATCACGCCTGTTATCCCCAAAGGGTTTGGCAGAGGTGTAGGTACCTAAGAGTACACCCACATTTCGCCATTTATGTTCAAGTCCACAGTTATAGGGGGCGAGTATATTGGCATCAACCGGGCAAAAATCAAGACCCGTGGCTGCTACTGCGAAATTCCTGATGAATAAACCCAATAATAATTTGCCCGACCCAGGAATCGAACCCAGGACCTCATACTCAGCAGTCGCGATTGCAGTAGACTCTAGACCAACAAGGCAGTCAAAATCTCACTACACACACAACCAGTGCGTCCTGTCTGTTGTGACTTACGGGGATCCGCCAGAGAGTTTTCGACATAGCTCACACAATAAATAAGCTGAAATGGCAATGGGCCGGCCATATTAGCCGTAGAACCGATGATCGTTGGGGTAGACGTGTTCTTGAGTGGAGACTGCGAATCGGCAAGCGTAAGGTGGGACGCCCTCAGGCTCCGTGGAGCAACGATCTTCGCAGGATGCCTGGAAGCAACTGGATGAGAGTTGCTGAGAATCGAGTTGAGTGGCGTGCGATTGAGGAGGCCAATGTCCAGCGGTGGGTTCTGTAGGCTGATGATGATGATGACTCCACGCACAAATTTTTACATCTCTAGTGACAAATCGGCTGCAGATACTTCAACCTACCTACCCACAAATTCGAGCTAAAGATTCTATCAATGAATGAACATGCTCATGACCAACAGTTCCGAAAGGAGCATACATGTGGGCGGGGAGAATATACAATATGTCTACTTGGGCCGAGTAATCTCTTTCCAGGCAAGGCAAGATAAGGAAATTGCAAGACGAACTGAAAATGCCTGGAAGAGTTACTGGTCCATGAAGGAGTATTTCAAGGGCACTCTCCCCTTGTCTTTTAAGCGAAAGCTAATGGACATGTGTATTCTCCCCATCTTGTCCTACGGTGCACAAACTTGGTCTTTGACTAACATGCAAAAGTCCAAACTTAAGGTTTGCCAACGTGCTATGGAGCGCAGTATCTTAGGTGTAAAATTAACAGATCATGTACGAAACACTACACTGCGCTCCAAAACGCAAATCGTTGACGTGGTTCAAAAGTCTGCCCAACTTAAATAGGACTGGACAGGACTGTCACGTCACACGACAAGTCTGTCGCGTGCCGAACGAACTGTGGGACCGTAAAGCTCAGGATTGGTGCCCTGAAATAGTGACACGAGGTCGCGGCAGTCCGCGAAGGAGATAGCGGGACGAACTGGATGTCTTTCTTGAGAATTGGAAAGAAGTAGCACAGAATCGTGACCTTTGGAAGGAATGGAGGGAGATCTTTGCCCAGCAGTGGGACAATATGGGCTAGCTATAATAATAAAATATAATAACACCGACCTGCGGTTCATGGTATGAACCATGAACCTTGAATAGGCCATCGGCCACTCAATCATAAAAAACCAGCGCATGATTAAAACAAAATTGTCTTTCTCATTCTGTCCTCCCAAATCTCTTCTATCCTCTCTCCCATTCTATCCCAATGCTCGATAAGGGCTTCCCTCTCCTTCATTCCCCAAAGTCCTTCTAAGCACTACATTCTCAATCACTTTTTGCGAGGACATAGCCAGCGGTCATAATGCACGCGGATGACAATTCCTCACAAACCCATTTGAGCCTGGCTTACAGTCTTTGTTAAAGTTCACTAAAATGATTTAGATGCGTCGTGTCCCTGCATTTCATGAAAGTCGAGTTTTGTATCCCGAATGATTCCTTCAGCGTTTTTTTCGCGTTGGTGGTACTACTTTTAGTACTCTGTTGAATCTTTTCTGCAAAAAGATTCTTAAAAAAACCATAAGGGTAGGGATATTAATAGCTAAAGGGATAACAAAAACACATTAAAACTATGCATAATGCAAAATTTTCTTCCTAAATAACTTAGGATGATCCAATTGCTTTTAAAACAAATTGAATTAATTAGTCATGAAATTACTGGCTTTAGCCATGAAATTGATAAAGCAAAATTAAAACACGTGTAAGCTTAAGATTCTTGAGCATTTAATCAATATGCACTGCATGAGAAAAGATTTTTATTGATTTGTAGGATGGCTGTTATTGTTCTTAATTACGGATAAATCTTCAGATTCGGATCATCTTCCTTCATATCTTCTTAACGTGTCGATAGCGTGGTCATCTAAATGAAGTCGGTCCAGATGTTAAGCATCTTCAGTGGCATCCATTGGTTCCTGCAACTTGCAGACAAAAAGACACACAGGACACAACATCAAGACTATCTTGATGAAGCGTCTGGACCTTGATGTTATGGAACACTACATTTAGGTACACTCGAGGGCAGAGCCTTCTAGAGTCCTGATCTGAGCTGGTTTTCCTTGTTTCGGCTAACCTGTGTATAATAAAACTCGCAGGATACTACAATTATAGTGTCTTAACGATTGTGGTACAACACCACACTTACATTCCAGAGCACAGACATCTGTACTATAAATCTCCACCTGAAATAGTTTTTCTTGCTTCGACCAACCTGTGTAGTGTGTACAATAGGACCTGCAGGACATCGAGTATCCCACGATTTGTGGTACAATGCAACAGTAAGGTACACTCCATGGTAGAGCTAACTATTCTATAAATGTCCACCTAAGCTAGTTTTCCGTCCTTAATATTCACTGAATGAAGTATAACATGTTTGGTAGAAACAACCGATAGCTGACAGGGTTTACGATGACCTCATTATTATAACTTTAACATATACGTACACGATGCGATGTACACCGTTGTTTTACTTGTTTTATCCCCTAACTAAAACATCTTACATAAGTAATGGAATCGTCTCCTCGAGAAAATGTGACTAGCGCGACCATCGAGCAACAACAAATCTTGGATATCATTGAGTTTAGCTGATACTTATACCATTTATTATGCCGAGGAAGTCGACTGATGAAGAGGACCTCTCAACATTGTCGCAGCAACTACGTCGTAGTACCATCCTTATAAAACTGCTCGTGGTGCATAATACTAAGTAAGTAAGTAGAGTATACCGTTGAGGGTAGTTACAGACAGGAAAGGAACAGAGTTAATGTTTCTCAACTCTTTGGTGCAATCAATAGATCTTACTTTTGACTTCTAGCCAGCTTGCCGCCCCCTATCTAAGCTTGCAACTCTGCTTGGCTTGGAACATAAAATCATCATGGTTGAAATTGTGCACGTCCTATGAATAAGCGCTGTAGAAAGCGAATTACATACATAGGAGACTTAGGTATTGGCCTTAAACTTAGGGACGTCATTGCACCTATTAAGACTGTTTGTTTAGGGTCTATTTTGCACTCAAGTAGGCCGATTCAAACACAAATCGGGCGTTAAAGAGCCTCCGACACCCAGTGGGAATGCGGTGCTCCCCATCAGACCATGGCTTACTTGTTAGAGTTTCCAAACTCCCCCTACGCTTTTATGCTTTAAAAAAACGCCACTGACGCAGCTATTAACGGGACCACCTAAAGGCTCAAAAAATATATAAGACGTACCATCAATACGAAACAAGAAAAAGAGTAAGTCTAACCAGATACGGCGTCTTTTCAAGCAGGAAAGTAGCCGTCCCGTCTGTAAAGAATCTATAGGACAGATACTTGCTCCAATTTTCCGAAACAAATCTTCCTCAGCTACACATTAAGTTCCTTTCACAATTACTTCAGATGGAGTAATCAAGTGAAGGAAAAGTTAGGGAATCATAATCCTGAATTGTCCCGAAATTGTCCGCAAACGGAACCACGATGGTCACCGCCGCGTGTGACGTCAAGGCAACAGCAATATTGAACAAGTACGCGCGGCAAATTAGAAACAAGCGCATAAAACGATAACGATTTTAATTGTTCCGCCAATCTTTGTTTTATAAACAGCGCTCATTATTGAAAGAATCATAATAGTTATTTTGGTTACAAGCTCCCCGGTCGATTCGCGTCCACTGTTATAAATTGAAATACTAAACTTACCAAGTTTTATTGTCAGTAAGTTAGACGATTGCGAATATGAAGGTTCTAGTGGTTTTCGCTTTGTTCGCCTGCGTGGCTTTACAGGTATGAATTATTTAATTACGTGTAATTAATCGTTGTAAAACTTATTCGCCAATATGCTAAACTCGAAAATCACGGTTCTTTATTTAATACAAAATTTAATTAACGTGTAACTACTTGTGCCGCCTTACTTGAAGAAATAGTTCCAATTCCTGATACCAATTGCAATTTATTTTCTCTCCAACATAAGGAAGTTTTATATTCCTTCACCTAAGCTGAACAATTTAAAATGAAAATTTTCCGTCCATTTTGCTGGACTCGTCATAAATTTCCTCCTCGTAAATTCCGCGTTTTACAGTCTTTTCGACCTTCGGAATAATAATTTGGTGGTATTCTTGCGTAGCTAAACCACTCCTACCTTCCGTAGGAGTGGTTTAGCTGATGTAGAGAAGTATCCCGCAAGGATCGTTCTTTTACGTTCAGTAGATTCTAGTGTTATTAAAATCTTTTAATCAAAAACTTATTTTAAGAGAAATTATCCACCCCTTACATACCGAGTTTTCTCCGTGCCTCGGGTTGGTCCCGGCTGTCATTTGTAAATCTTTGGCAGTCGTTACAAGAAGTCAGTGGCCCGAAAGTCTGACTACCAGTTTTACCAAGTAGTATCGTTTTACCCAGTACTAACTGGGTTGTGTTCAGATAGGCTGTCGCTCCATGTAAAATACTGGTATTCAGCTGCTTCTAGTTAGACTGGAAGCCGACCCCAACATAGTAGGGAAAATGACAACTAGGCAGATGACGACTTATTTTAAGAGAAATACAGGTCCATAAATTGGTCCCTAGAATAGAGGAAGTCAGTATAAGAAAAATATGAACACCTTAAAACCTTTAGTGCGCGTTCTCGTCAATTTTGTTTTGGATATAAAAGATTGCAAGTCGTTCCGAATAATCTTACACACTTGATCTATGGTCAGGCTGAAAACTATTTCCTAAGCAACGTAGGTACAGTCGCTGTGAACTGGTAAACGGTTAACTGTACCTGAAAATATCAGTAGCTAGCAGAGTAACGATCCACTTTTTTTTTTTCTTGAAAAACAGCGTTAACATGCATCCGAGGCCTAAGAGCCACGAGCTTGCTTACGATTAAGCATCAAAAAACCAGACCTAGACGCAGCTCGCTATTGGATCAGGCTCTTTAATTTCCCTATCTCATTTTTGTGCATTGTTCCTGGCTTGTAAATCCAGTTGTGTTCGAAACTAAATATAAATCGGATGCGCTGGCTGACGGTCTTTTGAGGAAAAAACTAACCCAAGACAGACAATGTAGAAAGAGTCATTACCATTTTCATTCAAATTAAGCTGAGAATCAGCAGTTTTTGGACGTCAAAAATTACATAAGACAGATCCACAAAATGTCCAGCCTTCGCCACTTCCTAGTGTTGTAAGCTGGGGAGAAATGGCGGAATAAACCCCCAACAAAAAAAACTTGTCATCTTGCTTCCATGCCGTCCATTTTCAAACACCATTGCAATAACCGAGTGTATTGCTTCAGATGAGTCACGGTGCGCCCGCAAATGAAGAGGAGAAGAAGGCAGAGGCCTCACCGGCGGCAGCGTCACCAGGTGCGGCCGTAGCAGTGGCAGCTGCGCCAGTGAACGCCGCGCCAGCGGCCGCCGCGGCTTCCGAAGCGGCTGCTGAAGTAAGTCTCACAGCTTCATATTATTCTTTAAAACCAACAATAACTACAGTCAGTTTCCGTGATACCAAGTGTACCCATTCATGAATTTTCCCGTCCATATCAGCCTGAAGACGGCCTAGGTCTCTACCACCACATTTGATAGCAGCATTATCTCCGTCTAACTCCCGGATGGGAAAAGATAAGATTAAACGTAATATCTATAGCCGTTCCTGGTGTTGCAAAGGTATGGTCTAGCAATAGTGGGTATCAAACAAAACCGTGGAAAGATATTGTCCCCAACCACACGAAAATGATTAAAGTTGAGGGCGAGTTTCACCAAAGAAACTAAACACGATCAGAAAATCTAAACTGCGTTCAAGAGCTGTCAGTGTCAAAATTACTATGGAGTATTGACACTGACCGATCTAAAACGCGGCTTACGCGATGTGCTGATCGCAATCTACCTCGTTGGTGAAATCCACTGTTAGATACAAAGATCTCCTATTTCTAGGCAAAAGCAGCACCTGCGGCAGTGGACGCAGCCGCGCCGGGGGCTGCAGCAGTAGCTGCCAGTGATGCCGTTTCCGCCAGTGCTGCCAGTGCTGCGCAAGCGGCACCCGCTGCTTCCGCAGCAGCCGAGTCACCCGCCGCGGAGGGCAAGAAGGCTTAGACTATGTTAGTGTAACACCGAGGACATGATGCGAATGTAACAAACCGGAACGATGTCCGACACGTATAACGATCTTTGTAAAATAAACACTTTGGAAATAAATGTGATTTGTAATTGACATTGAGATAATTTAATGTGCGATTCGAAGGACCAGAAAATTTCTCGCATTTATCCCAATTTATTGGCTCAATTCATTCTTAAAGATTTTAATAAGCCTTCGCCTAAAGCCTAGTAACTTACATAATATGGTTACATGTTAGCGAAGGCGCTAAGCGCGCAATGACAACGGATGCGAAAATTCTAAAACGTTCGTTTCGCTTCGCTACGCACTAGACTCTAGGCGCTAAGCAATAAGCCATGTGTCAGTGCGTTCGTAGCCTATGTCAGTCTTCAGGTAGGTAGGTACATGCCCATTGTCAATAACGTCAGTTGAATTAATCATAAAAATATGCCTTGTCGCAGAAACGTTTGCACTTTGCAGGTGCAATGCAGTAGACGGATAAGTAAAATTTGTTTGTTGCAGATTGCGACATGTTAAGAAGACGAATTTTCTATATGTTGTACATGGCAAGCGAAGATATTTTAGCACAATCAAAGTAAATTTCTGCTTGTACTTTAATGGCTCACGTGCACCATAAATCAATGCGTTTAGTGTTAAACGTATTTAAAACACCGCTCTATTTCTGAAAATCGTATGAAGACGACACGTGTAACGCATTGATTGAGTTATGGAAATTTACAAATGTAAACCTACTTAAGTTATTTAATAACATGCCTATAGAATAACTATAGTAGCAACCGCGTTCACTATGCTTTGAAACAAACGAACGACTCATTATATAAACATTTTAATTAAACATGTGTCATGCTTGCCACAAGAGGTTTATCGGAGAACATGAATTGTTATTTCATGCATCGTTAATTTCTACTGAAGAAAATCACTGCGGAATTACCTACCTACCTTTATTTAATTAGACTGGTGATTGATAACAGCGAACTCAAAGATAAGCATTTTAATTATTTCTAGGTCGAATAGGTCAAGTTTTCTTCTGAGCAATGTTCAATCATGTCCTAGGTGCTCGGCAACCTTTCTGCAGTGTAGGTGAATCAAACTAAAGTCAGCCAAAATTATCAACACAAGTTTCAAACACCACACTCCTCTCTCATCTCTCTCTCGTTCTTTGACGAATAGGAGAATGATGGCATCTGCCTAACGTTTTGCCAGTAAGGATAAGGCTCGGCAAATCCCGTAAACCTGATGCAGCTTCATACCAGACTTAACTTTTGGTCCTTTGTTTCTTTGTCCAAAATGTTCAAAAAAAATACTCACTCTAATCAAAGCCACCATCTAAATCTAAACAAACAAATTAAATTAAAGTGTCTGTAATTTGAAAATAACAGCTTTTTACTGAATGCATGTGAAAGTATTTAGGTACATTTTTGTCTGTCTGTCTGTCTGTTCCAGCTAATCTCTTAAACGGCAGGACCGATTGTGACGGGACTTTTACTGGCAGACAGCTAACGTTATAAAGAGTAACTTAGGCTTTTATTTTAGAAAAAGTAATAGGGATCCGATTCAAATAAGAAAGTTATATTTTTATAATAATTTCACGCGGACGAAGGTCGGGGGGCATGGCTAGTCTTGAAATAAAACAAAATGACTAGTTTTCGGACACGATTACTTTATTATTACGTAAAGACGGTCAGTTAGTGGTGAAGAACAGTATATCTCTGACACTTCCACCGGTGGGTAGTTCTAGAGGCGTGAGTGCGACTGCGCCGGCGCTACCAACTCTGTAGCGAGAAGTGCTCTCGGTGCCTTGGATGAACAGGGTCACCTGCTGGTTGAACAGCCTGTGAGATTACTGGAAGTTCCTGAGGACATTCGGACGGTTACCCTGCTTGACATTGAGTGTGTTGTTGGATCCGGAACGCTCAGGCACAGCGCCAAAAGTTGAAAATATCGTTATATTTTCAACTTTCACACACACACAATCAATGCCCCTAAGCACAATCAATGTCCTTGGGACATTTAAAATTTTCACCGACATCGATATTACAAATTCTCAATATCAATTAGGATGACTGCAAAAGCTCGTTTGGCGGCAGGGGCAGGTATTACGCTATAGGTATTGAAGAGTAGCAGCGCGAAAAGGCGCGGGATCGCGCGGTGGGTGCTCTAAGGATACTTTGACCGTGCACCCGCGCGAGTTTTAGCGGTCGCCCTAAGCTCTTATAGAAGATACTTCAGGACTTCAGTGTTATCTCTGCGATGGTAACTTAATATTTAAAAACATTGGTGACTACTTATCACCAACGTCTAACTATATCCGGTTAGCTATTGGTGTCCAGCATGGTACATACCAATTCAAGAATGCACTTTTGGAGGCTGTACGCACTTATAGTCAGTTTTTGAGAAGACCTACTACTCTATACGACACAAGAGCCACGGTAATATTATAATAAATATTACCGTGCAAGAGCTGTCCGGATCTGTGCTAAATAAATTGGCAGTCCCCAAGTCTTTACTTTGCAGTGAGATGACACTTTTGGAGGTTTTGGTCATGGCTATCCAGTTTCTTCCGGAGAGGAGAGATTAGGAAGAGATCAAGAGACCTACACTCAGCATTGGGTGGCCAAAGGTTCAAGAAGGAGAGATGACACAGGCTGGCAGTAAAAAGCGACTTTATAAAGAGACAGTCGCTCGCTCGTCGCGTGTCGCTCGTGTGGTGTCGCTGTAACACTGACCTGTGGCGGCGGCGCGTGTCGGCTGGGCTCCTCCGACAGTGGCACAGAACGCGGCTCGCGGCGGCGACGCTTGCCGCTCGCTCGGCGCGTGTCGCGAGTGTCGTGTCGCTTACGGCCTCCCGAACCTCCCGAGGCACCAATTCCGCCTGACTCTGGAGGCAACTCTCTATTCTATACTCTTATGTACAGTACGTGGACATGTAGACTTGGCACATGACATTTTAGAAATAGTTGGCTTTGTTTTTTTTTTATTAGCCTGTTCTGTCCCACTGCAGCTGGGCAAAGGCCTCCCCCATTCCTTTCCAATTCTACCGGTGTAGGCTTTGAATATCTACCAAAATTTCGATAGCGAAGAAATCGTTTCAATTTTGACTGATTGTAACCATGATTACCTTGTCTTTTATCGCTGATCTAGGGTTTGCATCGTGGCTGTTGAGCATGAAGTTTCTCAGAAGGCTAGCGTTCCCATGAGGATCAACCCGTGCGGTGTTATTATTTAACCAAGAGCCTCTCCACAAGGACATCTTACTTAGGACTTAAAATATAACTGACAAAATTTACAGACCCCAGCAAATCAAGGTACTATAATGTGTCAAATTTCTTTAATAGATTTTCAAGTTTATCGCTAAAGCATTAGGTTCAAGGTTTATTGGGAAAATTTGTCAGTTTCGGGTAGCTTGATGTGCTGGCGTTTGTACAAAGGTGTAGGAACTTTTTTGCTGGCGTTTGTACAAAGGTGTAGGAACTTTTTGGGTTTACTCTTCGGAATAAACAGGAGGAATTTTAAAATTAAAGGTACCCACCATCATTTTCCAGCGGCTCAGGGGGCGGCAGAGGCGTCGGATTCGGCGTGGCGCGACTCAGAGCAGATTGCTTGCTGTGCACTAGCCGGAGTAGGCACTCCAGTGCTGACTGTTTGTTCTGGACGGTAAAAGTTTTCGATTATAAAAAGAATGACTTAAAAGAAGAAAGAAAAGATATAAAGGAATGAAGAAAAGAAAGAAAATAAAATTATTAGCGCTAAACGTGACACATAAGAAAATAACGCACGCAAAAATTTGGTAGGGAGGGAATAGGAAGTCCTGCGATTGATTGTGTGAGTCGGTGGCGCAGGCACGGTGATCACATGTTTCCATGCACAACAACGCTCGAAGGAGACGCTTTAACAGTTTTTCCACGGGTGTGCCCTAATGCCTCTAATAGACATTGCATTAGGTTCTTGAGTTGGTCTCATAAGTGGATCTCCATGCGCTGATGGTGACCACAAAGTTTTAGTAAGAACGTAAGAATCCTGACGCTTGACGGTTCCCTCAGAATTAAAATAAAGGATTGCGAATGTGACATCATAAACGACAGATGGTCCATATTCTAGCAATGAGGTGATAACCTTTTACGACAAACGAACACCAGACCGTCTTATGTTGTCCTGGTCTCGTCCTCGATCTAAGGTTTCTAAACTACCAACCATAAAAAAAAAAATCTTGCGATTCAACCTGCGTACAAAAGGACCGATTTCGGCAGACCTTAATTTCATCAAGTAGAGGTTGAAAAGCCGCTGGGTCCGTTGAGTCCTTCAGCGACTCCCAGCTCTTGAACAGCTTCCGATCTGACAGACGTACCGTGCTCTCTAGCTCCCGAAATTCTGAGGAATCAAGGAAAAACTACCTTTAAGAAGTTTTTTGGTCTTAAAAGACGTCCGAACTACTTGCCGTAAAATACGCGGTTGCTGAACCGAACTAGGCTTGATTCCCAGATCGAATAATGTTATTGGGCTTGGGTTTTCTCTTAGGAATTTCCTCAAAAGTAGCCTGGAATCAGTACAGTTTGTATTTGTAATCCATTCTTCTTAACGTATCGATGACAATTTAAATTGAGTCAGTCCAAAATTTTGCAACGATTTTGGCACTGATATCAATAAGTTTCCCCGCTAGGACTTAAACATGCTCTGAAAGATTGGACAGGTGCATCTCGCTCACAATCTCAGGCCATACAGGAGAGGTTATGATGTACTCATCATAACCTCTCCTGTATCTATAACGTCCCCAGATATTCAGATCAGTATTTATAGCTATTAACCAGCTATAACTCTCCCGTTGATCTCGTGGTCTCAAACGCGACTGCTTAGTATGGGGTTCGGTGGGATTATTCTATTAGGAAGTTTTCAGGTGCAGCCTGGAGTTCCAACCTAGCGACGTAAAACGTTTGTCCTGCGCCCCGCGAGTCATACATGTCAGACTGCCGTCCGTCAGACAATCAACAATGTTAGGGAGGGAAGAGAGAGTTGAGCTACACACACTTTTGTACACTATAATATTCGCTGTTTCGATGGCTAGTCTCCGGTGAAACAGGCCGCAATTGCCGAAAATAATCACAGGACCACATGTAGCTATCAGCGATTAATAATCCAACAAACTAACCAGATTCCCTCAAGCCAGCTAGATGCGACACGAGGTTCTTCTTGTACGCGCGCATGGCACAGCGTTGAGCGCGCACGCGTGCCACCGTATCGCGTGCATTGCGCGCTTCTGCGGCTAAGGCAGCCACCTCTCGTGCTTCTTGTTCTAAGCGGCGTTCCAGCTCACTAAAGGGGGTAACATTAAGCTAGGATGCAAAAAGTGTTGTGGGGCAGCCTGTGTGCCAGCAGTGGACTGCAAAAGGCTGAGTTTGTTGAAGACCTGAACGACTTCAATGTACTTTAACTTTGAATCCTAGCTTTATCAGCACCACATTCTGTTTCCTCTACTGAAACTCGCAGATAATAGGGAAGTATACCACAAAAGGGAGCAGGTCTTCTCAAATACGGATAAGGAAGAATTTTTCACAGACCATACGAACTTTTATTAGATTCAGTCTGCACCTTTTTCCTCATAGCTATGCCTGCTAATAATTTCTAAAAAACACTTTGTTACCTCGGGTATTCTCCGGTGACTTTGGCATAGGACTGTATGTTTCTAACCACCTCGACCAGATGATGTAGTTGATCACAAAAGTCGGGCAGCTGCTCTGGTGTTAAATATTGCCCGCCATACCTACAAAAGAAAACTTTAAATGGTCCAATTGTCTCAAAAGGCCATTTTGATTTGGGGTTGCTAAGGTTAAGAAGTTCAGGGCGGTACGAGTGAATGAATGAATGAATAAGCTTTATTTAATTCCATACAAATAATATTAACAATTAATAAACATAAACACCAACCACCAGTTAACAATTATCATCAGCAATAAATAAAAATTCAATCGAATCAATAATAACCGGTATTACTCGTACCGGGCGGTACGAGTAATAGGACTTTATTGTCAGGATAGTTTTGTATCTATAGCAGACAGATTCGAAACCACCCAGGGCAGTAAGAAGGCAAGGAAATCGGATAAGACAATCACCATCAGATTAAATTCTTTTGATTTAGATAACCGTTGAAAGGTTCTGAAGATGCGACCATGTACCAGAAGGTGCATCTATGGACGTCTCCTACAAGGTTCGTGCCAATGGTGTTGGCCAATGACCTGGTGAAAACCGCGCTGATGGATCTGCTGGACAGAACCGAGAAGTACAGGACCAGGTAATGTGGCAACGCTTGAGGTAGGCCTATATCCAAAATGAAGCTACTTCCTACACAAAAAATAATAAATAAAAAATGCCTGCCTCAAATCAATGTTAGCGGCGAACTGGTCATCATCAATCGAGGTAGACACGTTCGGCGACTGTCTGCAGCAGCCAGGGAGGTCCTGATCCTCATCATCATTGGTGGTGCTGCAGCCGGTACTCTCGCTCATGCTGGACAGGTTAGGGGCTTCGTTAAAGTAAAAGACACTGTTTGCCACGCTGTGCCCGTATGTCGTAGAAGGTTTCTCGTTGCTGCGAATTTGTGGGCATGGTTAAGGATGAAAGATGTAATAAACTAACGACTGAATAACTAATTAGTTTGTCTGTATATTGATTTTACTGACCGCAATCTAGCTAAGACTGGAAGTATGACAACCAGTCTTACCAACGGGTAGGTATGGTTCCCAGTGACTGCGGAGGTCATATAGGCAGTCGCTCTAAGTAAAATTCTGATATTCCGCTGTATCGGGATAGACTAGGAGCCGAGCCTAACTACTTACTTGGGAAAATGCTAGGCTGATGATGAATCAACAGATTCATCGGTCATCAGTCGGTAGGCCGCACCGTCGGCCATCATTTCCAGAGCAGCAATGTTTTGTCACAAGTGAAACAAGGTCAAGCTTTCAGCTAAATGTCCAAAATCACTCGACCCCGTAAAATGATTCAACGGAAAAATCCAAGCTTGTTGGTGAACACAAATAAATTAACTCACACGGTAGATGTAAGCGAGAATCGTTTATCGAGAGAGTATTTGGGGTTGTGGTGGTCTCCGCGCAATCTTCCGAGCAACCTGCCGAGCAGCCGAATCTGTCGCCCCCCACCCTCCATGCCGCGCCTTCTGGCCGGGGTGACACACTGTCACTGGAATCAGCCATTATAATGGGTTAGGCCTTAACGAAGCTGAAAGGCACTTGTTCTCCCCGTCGTTTTTTTATTATGGACCATACCTGGGAACCTAGATGAGGAGAGGAGGTATTGGAGGTCAACGTTCCACCCTTTTAAATATCTCCATGACCCCTGTACTATTTAATGCATCGATCAGCAAAATGTTTTGATTGCGTTACATTGAGTCCTATAGTAAACAGTAATTTTTCACCCAGAAAAAAAATAGTTAAGTTTCCCAGCAATACTTTCTGCCCAGTTACTTATTTGATGTAGGTACCTATAGAGTGCTTGGTTGACGGCTTCGTGAAGCATCCGTTTACACCTTGTATGCTAAAGGATAAATCGATTGTAGGTATACTAGACCAAGCCGGAATGGGTGCAGTCCTCTTTTCCATTGTCCGTTAGCGCATGACCACAAGCCACAAGACGAATAGCAAAAAAACAACAAAAAAAACACCCACAGCGCCCGGAAGTTACTGCAGTGTAGACGCCGGTTTCTGTTTGTTATATTTTGAGGGTCCCGAGCAAACTCCTCAGCCTGGACGAGGCCTTATTATGCCCGGAATTCATATTTTGTCCCTAACTTGTGACGGACAGTACGCATGTACTGCGCTTATTGGCTAGGCGACTCGCAAAACAGTAAGTTGCACTAGTAGTAGTATCGGGTGTTGCAAACGTGAAAGCAGAGAACAAAAAGAAAACAAGACTTCAAAATCTTCAAATATGTGTATGTAGAGATCCTTATTTCAGAGATTTCCAGGGCAGCAATGTTTTGTTCAAATTTACTCACATTTTGAATATTCAAGCAGATTGAAAATATAGTCGTGCCATATGTGCATGATCAGCTGCAGTATGTGCCATGTTTTGAATTAAATATTATTTCATCATTATTTAAAAATGATTAACATTTTGACGTAGATCTTCTGATGGCGGGGCGCCCATTTTGTATTTTATTCTTTTTAATCAGTCGTGAAACAAAGGAAGACTTCAAAATAAGGTTCAATATCTGTACCGATAAGGCTGAGTGAAATAATGCAATGCAATGCAGTTCCAAGACAGTTCGGACTTCATTGCAGATATTATAGAATAGAACATTTCGATATAAGTGGGGAAACTTTGTTATTGCATTCGAGGCGGAATTAACACCCGAGCCACAGGCGAGGGTGTTATGGAGCCGAGAACTGCAGTAACAAATCCCCACGCGTGTCAAATGGCCTTTTTTCAATACACTTTCGAAGAAATAAAATATTAGAACGGAAAGTATTTTTGTCAGGAATTAGTTTCCCCACTTATATCAAAATGTATTAGATTGCACTCCAAAATTGATCACAGCTATTTTACAATATTGCTAATTCCATGGGTACAACGGCGGTCTTTTCGCTGATACCTACCGATATCTTCCAGACTTCTCGGACTATTATAAATCTGTGATTACTTCAACAGGACTACAGGCCTACAGTTTAATTAAAACGGTACACTCAGCAGCTGTGCGATGCAGGAAAGGTGTCTTTGCCTGTTAAGGCGCAAACCCACCGAGGTGCACGCTGTGCACGGGCACGCGGCGCATTTTAGCTGCGTGGATTCATTTATTTGACAACGTGGGTCTACGTTTCACTGCAGTACACACTACACAACACACCCACAACTATGTACAATTGTAGAGTGCATGGCCCCCACCGCGGCACAGTCGTGGGTTTAATATTCGTGTATAGCGTGCACCGCATGCACAGCATGAATGGCGTTGACAGCGTTGAGCTATCTGAGCGCCTTATTCGAGCAAGCCTCCCATGTACTAAGGACGTCATTTGATGCATAACGTGTCCGTGGTTTGGAGTGGATGCAATCACATACATTTTCTTTCAAAGCGAAGCTCCAACACACGCGCGTAGCCTATCCGTACGCCGCGGTGGGTTTGCGCCCTTATCATTGACTGAACTGAGGAACACACGTAACCACCTATCGCAGCACAGCTACCTCAGGAACCGTCTCAATTAAGCGGTAGGCCTGTAGTACATACTACTATGAATCTTTTACTATATCCCAATTATTTCTATCTCCAACAGAAGATTATAAATATTACGGCATGTAGTCTTCGCCACATCGCCGGTCAAGAGCATTCAAGACAACGCCCTTGGTATATCCGCACTATGCATCCAAATAATGCCTTATTGACACACCGACCAGTCGCAAATGAGTATATTTATCCTTATTCTTCTCGTCTTAACTAAGTTTACTATTTCTCCCGATCAGTCAGCATTAGGATTATGATAGTGGTGGAACTGTCACTTTGATTTCCCTTATGATCCTGCCTACCCTCTCTTGGTGACCCCCCAGTCGTCATGGAATTTAACTTGAGACAATAATGGTGGCGTCTCACTCAAGTTTTTATTGTCTGTCGAGGTCCATGTTTCGCCACTAGGTAAGTAAATCGTTTGTTGAATCTGTTATGCTCCAGCTTCGCAGTAACATTCCAATATGGTGGCGCCAGGCCCCGTGTATTGTGTGTGTTTAATTAATTCTTACAAGTCAACCTGTATGTATGAAGTGTTCGTGTGTGTTACTTTCACAAAATATTTGATTTAGCCTGATATTGCTATTCAACTTTATGATAATAACTGCAAGTAAAATAAAACACCAGAAATGTGTTTTTCACATTTTGTAATTCATATAAAAATACAATTATCATTATTAATATTATACATAATCGCATTTGCCAGCGAAGGCATACAATAGTTATTTTGTAATAAAAACCACAACTGCAAAACATGAAATGCTAAATTGAGACAAATTTAAGTACAACATCAACACGAAATAGGCACAGATCAGTCTGTTATAAAAGTATCAAAATCATCGAAACGCTAACATATACCATTGATACACATCAATTTTAAGCCTTACACGATAATAATCTCTAATCAGCTAGACAGTAAGTCGAAATTTGCATAAAAATTTAAATAGTTCAAAGTGTTAAAAAACTTTGGCCTTGAAGGAAATCTTATTAACCAAATTGTGACCTTTAGATTCCTAATAGAGTTCGGCGAGCGAGGCGCTCGCTTTGACACAGAAGCTGGATACAATGTAAGACTAAAACATACGAAAAATTAATTTCCTAACTATACGTATAGGTAAAATAATACTAGTATTGAAAAAAATGTTCCTGTTCAGTAAATATTAAAGAATTCCTTTCTGCGAGGATTGTAAAAGAACCATCGTTATCTATCAAGCGAACATTCAGAGACCCGCGAGAGGACCAGACAGCGATCACATTTAACGAAACTATCTACAACCGACGCAACTTTAGAAAACAAAAGGCACAGCAGACCCTAAAATAAACCTAACGAAGCGTTTACACCGGACGATGACGTCATTCCGCATGGATAAGCCCAATTTGGTTATAAAATTTGGCTTGAGACTTATTTACATTCAAAATTTCTACCCTAGAGCAGGACTTTCCAATATGTGTGCCTGTTCACACCAACTCGTCCCAAGATCCGAAAAGTGAAATATGCAGATGTGCGGCCAATGTAAACAACTGGTCCCCGGGAATCTTCAGCATGACGAATCTAAGCTTGTGAGCGTCTGGCCTTACCAGAGCCCTGACGAGAACCCGCCTGGGGGCACGCGTACGCGCTTGGGGGCCTCGGCACGGGCCGGCTCTGGAGCAGCCGGAGCAGCCTTTGGCTCAGGGGCCACAGGGGCCGGAGCAGCTTCTTGAGGACTCTTCTGTCCATTCTGGCTGAGATTTTCAGTGCCGTTAGCTGCCTTTGCCTCATCATGACCTGCAATGTTACATTTTCTATTTAATAAAGGTGGCTTTTAAGAATTTAGTTGCTTCATTTTTGTAATAAATCGTTTGATAGTTGACTCTCACTGCAAGAGATAGTGATTCTGATATAACCAGAGGTCACTCGCATCAAACATTAAATTATGACTTCTGACTCATCCAATTATCTTAATTAACTAATTAATGACTGTAATAAATACTTAAACAAGCGGGCTGTAAGCAATACAACTACATCATACACAATATGGTGTATGTATCAATTGATTGAGTGCTGAGTTTTGACCTAATGATATCATCTGCCTGGCCTTTCCCATCTGTGTATGATCGGCTTCCAGTCTAACCAGATGCAGCTGAATACCAGTATTTTACATGGAGCTACTGCCTATCTGACCTCCACAACCCAGTTAGTACTGGGTAATACGATACCCCTTGGTTGTCAGACTTTTTGGGCCACTGACTACCTTGTATTGACTGTCAGATCTACAAATGACAGCCGGGACCAACGGCTTAACGTGCTCCGAGGCACAGGGGAAACAGGTATCGGCATCCACGTACCAACCTAGGCAAGCACGGGTTAACCTAAAGATCGACCCGAGCGGCTGTTATTATTTAGCCACGAGCTCGACCTAATGATAATAATCATGGTCATTATAATCATCTAGTTAAGGCAGTTAGGCAGACAGTAAGGCAGTCAGCAATGCTTTTTATTTATAGACTTTATATTTTGAAAGAAATAAAGACTGACAGAACCGAAGAACGCGGAAACCACATATAAGATATCGAAGGTGGAAAATTCGAAAGTTGAAAATCCAACATATGATCAGTGTCGATATTGCAAGTTTACACCGTCGATATTTTTAGAAACTGCTCATTACTTACCAACAACAGCGCCAATGGTGGACGCAGGTGGTCCACGACGGCCCGTCTGCTGGGGCTCGGGCTCCCCTCCGAAGATGTCAGTGTGTCCACCGCCCGGGGGGCGCAGCACACGGCTCGAGAGCCGCACGTTGTCGGTCAAACCAACGTTAAATGATGTCGACGTCATCCTTGCACTGGAATTAAACGATTGAAGCAGTTCATTTAGGGTTACTTAACAAAACGTAGTTATGAACTAACAGTGTAATAGCAAAAACCTCGTCTTAAAAAGAGATCATGCGGTGTACTAATAACCTTAATTGGTTTACTACTAAATCAGGTAAGGATATGTTCTATCTAAAAGCAAGCTGCATCATCGCATAACATCTGGTGGAGCAGGAGGATACAACCTCCTTCCCTATACGCAGCCGGTGCTCCGGGCGCCGGAGGGTGCTAAATGATCTCCGGCTGCAGTACTATAGGATGTGGCTTGCGGGTGACTACTTGGTACAGACTTGAGAAGTCCCGCGAACAGACCCAGCCCTGAGGGCTCCCAAGTGCAACTGCGGTCTTAAATTAATGGCCGTAGCGGGTGACGAGGACCGTGTGGAAGTCACGCGGGCATATACCTGGTCGAGGGAGCGAGAAAATAGTGCTGCAGTCCCCTTACATCTATGTATGTCAATGAACCTCACATCCACATGCTAAAAAAGTGCACGCAAAACTACACGAAATAATATCAAAATAATAAGGTATCGAAAAAAAAATACCGTCTTGAACTGTTAATGGTCTTGAACAAAAGCGAAGTGTATTATTATCTTGAGATGTATTGCAAACATGATTCATTGTGGTTGGTTGGTAACTACGTATTCCGAACAATAAATTACTTAAAGTACCTATAAAACAAACTTTGTTCGGATTATTCTCTGTCAAGGCCCATAAGTGGGACGAAGTGTAATGGTTAAATTTTATCCGGGGTTACCAGTATCAGCAAGGATGTATGAAGGAGGTTTTAAACTCATTTAAAATAAATAAATAATACACTTTAAACTCTCACCCACGGTAAATTCCGCGAGTCTTGCGTGGGAAGAAAGTAATTTGTACAATATTTTTCTCAAGCCACTTTAGGATTATTTTATGAGTCGCCATTTTTTATCTACAATTTATTTTAACAAGCCTTTTAGAGAACAATGGACTTTCTCTTTGGGATAAAGAAATTATATGATAAGTAATGTAATAAAAGAAAAGAATATACATATGGTTTTTAGGTTCGCTTGTATTGTGAATTTGTGACTAACAGAGATAACAACATAAATATTCTAGAAAATAATCGAACGAATACAAACAATATCCTGCGACATTCGAGTATGTACCGAAGTATACGTAAGTGCTTGTCCCTATTCGGAATGGAACGTTCGAGAAAATACTAGTCCTTGAGCCTTGACCCAATTCGGTGGAAGATTCTATTACGTGCTTACGTTACACAAATACTTTTGGGCTGTATATTACTTCGCTTGGGACTTTCGTATATGGCCTGTTCCATATTTCGTGATCTTAAATCAGAATATTGGGTTAATATTTGTTATTTACAATTCATGTTGGGTACCATTTTAGGCAGTCCAAGTCATTAACGTATCGGAATTGGATACAGCTAAAAGTTGATCTTAATAAATTAACATTTTATGGTATAATGCGTACAAAGGCTTCCAAAAATGCTGTGTATGAACAAACGCTGTTATTTACGTGGCAACCAATGATTTACGATTGTTTTTCTTTATTTAATTAGGAATTCTTTAATTTCACGGTGACTCGACGTATACGATTAGTCAATTTATATCAAGATTACGTCATCATCTGCCTAACCTTCTCCCAACGTTGGGGTCGGCTGCCAGTCAAACTGGATGGAGCGAAATACCAGTATTTTACATGGAGTGATTGCCTATCTGACCACCACAACCCAGTAGCTGGTACACTTTGATTGGGCTGGCTGGTTGATGGTCTAGTTCGGATTAGTTTTTTTTTTCTTTCGAGAAGGTACTACGTCTTTTATTGCTTGCTTAATCAATAACGATAAGAAACATGACGTCAATTTCCTGCCGATTCAATAATTATTATCTTTCCATCAATACAGACAGCATGTCTCATACAATATTATGATGACATCGTCATATGATCGCATAATTATAAATATCACGTAAAAGGATACGGTTCCAGTTCATTATATACAATCGCTCATTATTTACATAGAAATGATATCGAGAGCTGACTAATCAATTATATTCAGATAGAAAGCTCATTAAAACAGTAATTATTCATGCGTAGGTACATCCTTTGACGCGCAGAACAATGCATGGGCGTAGTGGTGTGCGTCAATCACGTTTTTTTTGCAATGTCTACGCTAATTGTAATATGAAACCAAATTCATGACTATTTTGTTCGAATCGATGTTTAAAAATGCTCGAATGATGTTTTTATATTTATAGGCAGTACCTACTTATGAGTAAGTAGGTAACTACTTGTCGATGTTCAAAAAGAAAAAGATTTGATTGTCTATTCCTAATCAATCAAATTAAATGAGTAAGTAAAAGGCAGATTAATCAGATTTTTCAAGTGTGAAATAATCTTAATTTCTTACAGCGTCTCAGTCTATTTCAAAACAATTACAAAGATAAAGCAAGATACAATAAAAACTTATAAAAATAAATTGCAAACAATCAATTGATTCCACAACAAATCAAGGTACAATTCCTTGCAACTACTCAAATCAGAACCACTCAAGCAATTTCATTTGAAGGCACATCACTACATTGACATTGTCTAGAAAAACAATACGCTTTGTCATAAATTACCGTCTAATGGGCCTACAGACAATACAAATACACATTAGGTACATTTTATAGCTTTCATGACAAATGGTTGACGTGTAAAAGACCTGAAATTAAACTAGGCTCACCTTACATGTTCCAAATTACTCTTAAATTGGATTGACCCCGTTCAAATATGGGCACAGCCCTTAATGTGTTTAGGGTTCTAAGGCCATAGGTATTTGGCTTCATAAAGGTCGTGGCAGGTCGTCAAGTTAAAAATAAATTATTAGTACTAATATTTTATGTAGATCCTAGGACAAGTTATGTTGAACTGTTGATGGATCATGATGAGAAAAATGGATGGATGGAAAGGATGTTTATACTAAGACGGCTGTGAGGAAATAATATAAAATATTTACCATTTTATGCCAACTGACAGTAACATGGGATATGATGGAGTCAGGCAGAAGATTGGATTGACTCGATTTGATATAATGGGTATAACAATACCCTTAACGAAGCCGAAAGGTACTTGTTCCCCGTCATTGCGATCATTTTTTTCGTTCTAGACTACCTGGGAACCTTCTAGTTACGGAGATATTGGAGGTCAAAGTTCCAACTTATTCACAAGTTTTTTTTTTAATACTTACTAGTTTTAAGATTATAATTTTGCTATAAATACCTCCATGACCCGTTTACGATTCAATGAATCAACCAGCACAATGTTTTGAGTACGTTACATTAAGTTTTTCCGTAAAACACGATATTTCACCCCAAAAAAAAAAGTAGTTTCCCAGCAATTATTTTTGCGGTTTGGTACTTAGTTTGATGTACAGAATCCTTGGTTGACGGCTTCGTGAAGTGTCCGTTTACACCCTGTATTATTGAACTGATTCTGTAATGAGTTCTGGAAGCATGTCTGCATATTTATTTAACCAGAATTCCCACCCAGTCTAAACATAAAAGCATAATCAGCATGTCAAGGTCCCACTTCTGGGCCACTGGCCTCCTCCCTGGAGGCAGGAGTACCCACTACCCAGTACTCTAAATAAGTGCTTGGGATAAGTAAACTTTCCAATTTCCACATCTTACCAGTCATGTGAGACAACCCTATATCATTGTAATTTTGAATGTGACATTGAATCACAGCCCCGGAGTGGATGTAAATCAGTGGCGCGGCACATGACATGTAAATGTGATATACAATCGTAAAACACATCAACATATTCATTATTGTATCTTGGAGATGTTTCTGTTTACATGACCTCCTATTTACTTCATTAACTAACTGATCAGGTATCTTGAAGTATGTTTTATAAAATGAGTTCTTGATACAAAAATCATACCAAAAACTGAGTCACCGAGCAGGTGAAACCCTTCTGGGTACTCGGAACGTAAAACAAATTCAAAGGTTCCCCAATATTTGATAGTTATTTATTCAAGGAAAATAAATGGTTGATTGATCGTAGATAGTATCCATGGTTTAACCTATAAACATTTATCGAGCAAACGCCGAATGAAACAACCATCTCCCCGAACCTTCTACAGAGGGGCGCCAATCTATTAAAATACAGTAACTGATAATACTGCTTATCTTATCAACAATTTGTTGATAATAACAGGAAAGGGGAAGCCCTATCTCTGCTTTGTTTACAGAATGTGTTAACAATACAGTTTTAGATACAAATCCATGCATTTAATACAAAATTCTCTAAAAAAACATAACCCTGTCTTTTTGGTGTGGTGTAAAAACATACAAGGAAACCATCTCCCAGACGCATACGCATACCACGGCCAAATCTTCACAAATACACACAAAACAATATAAAATTAAATACAGTATCATACTTCGTGAAAACACAAAGAGAATGTTATTTTCACTCAAAGCGTATAAACAAAGGCACTATACTAAAATAATGGAGACGTGTAAAGTTAATCAAGATTATATCAAATCCGGAGGGTATTTTCGTATTACTCTACTCTTTCTAATAAGTGGATTTTTTATACATGTACCCTCATTCTGAGGAAAGTATCTTCAGTAAGTTGAACTTCACTACAAGTCCAAAGGTGAGTCATAGCACATAAGGGATTTCCAGTGGGAATAAACTACACTAGGAGCACAAAGTTTTTAATAAGAAATCTTGTGAAAACACGACTTACCTATATTGTATTCTAGTAATGGCTAACCACCAGGCGTGTCAGAACGACTAGACAGTAACTCCACACCCCAACGAATGTGAACTACACACCTCAAATTTTAAAAGCACTATCGTGCGTTGATTTACGATATCAAAATCTAGATAAGCTCGAATATAGGCAATCGGCGAATCCATTAACACTACTATTTACTTAAGATTTCAGGCGTGTGAAAAATCAATCCTGCCGGCCGTGCGTGATATTTCTTGTTGCATGTATCTCAACTGTTGAGTTGATTTTGATAAAAATATGGAGGAATTGTAGCAGTTCATGCAAGTCCTGAGCTAACTTAACCAGCACCAGCGAACAACAAGAAGATTGATGATGAACGAGGATTGTTGACTGAAATCTGGCAAGATAGGGTCCTGATTTTGTTAAAATTATAGGAAGAATAAATACTAATATTCACCGGTATTCAACTAGACTGGAAGGCCACCCCATGATAGTCGGGAAAAAGCTTGGCAGATGATAGAAAGAAGAGCCAGATGCCGCCTACAATGGGCATACACTACATCTATTAAAAGAAATCGAGAAGGAAAAGGGCAATTACCAAAGCTTCGTTGCTCCACTCAAGTCAAACCGCTGTCTTCAAATAAGATTCTAACTAAATAAACAAAATTGAGCAATCTCACTTGATAAGAAAGATAAGTGATACTGATAATCTATGAGTAATTTATTTACTTAAGTTTTTCAACAAATGCGTCACAGAATTCGTTGCAGCTGTTAATTTTGACTCACGACTGACGGATGATCGCAGACTGTGACTAACTGACAGTTTCTCGGTAATGTTTTAGAAATAAAACAGATTCATGATTAATCTAATCGTCGTGTTTTGAGACTATCTTATTCGAAGAAGCATTGCCAGAATGAGCAATCGGAAAAAGGACACCTTTCATGTAGAATTTTCAGTTTTGTGAAGTTCTCTTGTTGAAAAATTTGGATGGAGAATTTGTGTCAAACACCGTATAAGATGTTAGAAGGCAATTATCTTGGAAGATCTAAATACAGCACTGAAATATTGAGTGGTTTCACATAGCTAAAACACGGAGAGAAGATCTGAAGGGTAGGCGTTTTTGGGGATTGTCTTGTCATTTTGACGTCCATACTCTCTACCTAATTTAAATAAAATGACTGTTGACTTTTTATTCAGAACATTTCTTATGCTTAAGGTTTTCTATATCCATCCAAAGTATAATTTCTTTCAGTACCTACGTTGCACAGGCCGACACACATGATGATACAAATATGAAGAGAAAACCCATATTTAGCTGTAAATATTAATAACACACAAGAATAAATGGATACTAATAACAAGTTCCCAACTATTTTATAACAGCATGCTATCTAAATACAATTGAACACAAGACCGGAACGATATGGCTAGCAGATGGCGTTTCAAGATGGCGCCGAAACGACAGTTGTTTCTCAACGTCAAGTAAACAATTTGCAAAAAAGATGGCCGTCAAATTAAATAATAACTATAGAGCTAGTTTAAGTCCTGTCTGGCCGATGATAGCTGTAATTTGAAGTACTTCTATAGTAGTTAATGCAAAATTTTAATTAACTTTCTGAACGGTATGCGTCATGCTTGGTTAAGTTACGGTTTATTTTTAGAAATAACTATAGACAATATGACGATCTAGCTGTTAAAATCATTTCTGTATTTTTTTAAACTTCTGAAAAAGTTGAATTCGATATTGGAACTGTTGCCCTCAAGAATTAATCAGCAGCTCTTACTTAGCATCTAATTTATTGAGATAAAGATTTTCATTTAAAAGATATCGTTCCTTTTACTACCATGTAAATTACCCATCGGGTTTTGGCGAGATTGCCAAAACATTCTCGTTCAAAAAACACCTAAGTACTACAAAACAAGCAAAAAGCTAAAACACTAACAAAACATGCCAAAAATCAATAAAGGAGAATGGATAAAACACATAGGTAAGTTGATAACAGAATAAAGTGTCGTGTTTCTCAATCGTGCGTCTACCCCTAGCGTGCTGGCATGGGAGTCAAAAATTCAATACAAATAGCATGTATTAGCGTGCGCCGAGCCTATTATCTGCCATGCCTAAGTATTCCTAGTAGCCATCATTTCATTTACCACCCCGTGATCAAAAACCAGTTTAATATCAACCCCATGCAATTTGATTTACGGTAACAGGAAAAACCGTAAACAATAAAAAGAAATTGCTTATAAATTCTACAGAAGAATAAATTGCTTTGTAACTGAAAGAAAATTAACAGATTACAATCAATCAAAGCCAGAACTCATCACACAAGCACTAAGATGACCCCAAAAAACAGTAAAAACTAGCTAGGTACAGTTACTGGCACATTCACTTGAAAATAAAAACCCCGAAAACAGGACGCCACAAAACCGCACCCAAATGCAGACTTGTGTAAGTCTAGGTTTTACAGCCATTTTCAAAAACAATCTTTGCCTTACTGGGAGAAACTCGACCAAATAATTAATTTCAAATATCTTTACTGAGGCAAAACACGAATAGATCGGTAATCAAAAATGGCCGCCAGGCGACAAGAACAGTCGACGCGCGTTCTGTTTCTCAGTCAATAAAGCCAAACGCGAGTCAACGGTTCGTCACCCGAACCAAGACAAAATCAAATACAGCTGCAAAACCATGTTTTGGCTTGTTATTGCTCTAATAATATCTTGCCTGTTGAGTAAAGAAATAAAAATTGGTGGTACTAAGCAAGCAAAGAGCACCAGCAAATCAAAACACAGGAGGCAGATCCATCTTGCCAACACGCAACGCCACAACCCTCGTTTTATGATATGGTGGATTGTCGCCAGTTAATGCTGGTATCAAGCGACCAAAATCGCGTGACGTCGCGTGTTGCCAATGTGGCGCTGCCTATTCCTCCATTCCAATAAACACGGCAACAAAACAATTTATTCAGCTAGACATATTATTAAACTTACCAGTTTTCTAAAGCCTCTCTGTTGGCAGCCATCCTACCAGTCAGCCTAGCCGAGTATCGAGATGTCTTTACGAAATGTGTGAGTTCGTTTAACACTGTAACGAAAAAGCGATGCATTCATGGAAATATGTCGTACATGCTGGTTAAAGGTTAATGTTTAGTCAAAGATTATCACACAGAACATAAAAAATAAAAATAAATTATTAAAAAGCACTTATATTAATAGTATTACTTCCGAGTTCATTCTCTCTCCGTTTCTTTCCTATTGAAGACAACCGGTAAAGCACTGTCTACATAGTACAAAATTCAATCAATTGCAAAATTATTAAGTTACGTCCTACCTATTCACACTAAGTAATATTAAATTCTATTATGTGGGTAGTCCAAATATCCCTAAACTCGCAATACATCAAGCGATTTTGAAACCATCAGTTTTCCATTACCTGCCCGGGGCTTTAACTAGACATAAAGACAATACGACCGTAGGTTTACCCGATGAATCACTCAATACTGAGTACCCAGCCGTTTTAGGGTGCGGACACATTGGAGAGGGCGCGCCGAGCGTGCTAGGTACGCCACACACCGTGCATTTTAATTACATATTTCCATCTGCTACATTATTTTATCGTGGCGTAGTTCATAAACTTGGATGGAAATGTTTTGAAAATATTACAATAGAATCATAATTTACGATCCCATCATGAGAAGAATTTAGCTTTGCGATTCAAAACAATATGTCGAGATTTCTCGAAGATGAACAAGAAATTACAATAAGAAATGGTAAGAAAACATTAAACAAGATCCCTACATGGAGCTGAAATTCGAGGGCCATATTTTAACTTTCACAAAAGAGAGAAAGATTTTGGACCACAGATTCTGCAAAGCAGACATGGAAGATTCGAGAAAAGAAGCCCTTTTGCAGTATGTGCGCACCCTGTCTCATAAAACGATTCATTACCAAGTTAGTACAGTACTCAGTAAGGACTACAACCGGTCATTCGATCTAGGAAGCCGGTCGGAAGGTATGGTTACATTACGATCAATATAAACGTCTGACTCACGGCTTAGAAACGTGAGTTTGTTATTATTGGGTAAAGCGATAGGCGACGAGAATCCTAATCATGCCTAGAATATCTGCAATGAGGTAACAATGGTCTATTGTAGGTTTTGCTTCGACATAACTATGATTTAAGATTCAATGTCGTAGGATGACGATGGTCGGTTTATAATGCAAAATGCATCGTCAATAGATGTATTGACATGACTGACAACTAATCTTTATCATGGTACAAAGATCACGAAAGTGACGGAAAATGTATTTGGAAGGAGCATTCACATGCCTCAGAATTATATTACCAGCCTATCTTCGATCCCAAAGAATCTTCGTTTCGACAGCAAACAAGAATAGGCAGTCTAAAAGTTCCCCAGACTATACAACAAATATCAGACATCCATCTTGAAGCCAGCATGGTAACAAGTCTGTATGTAAACCACTTATACCTTGTACATTAACAAGCTAAGTGCGCAGAGGGCGTACGAGAGATAACTGCGCAGATCGCATTAAATACTCCTTTGATGGCCGCAGACGCAGACAAATGAGACGGATTTAAAATAATTGAATTTAGACCTTATAGGGAAGGTCGACTGGTCAAAATTAGGGCGTTGAGGTGGCCACGGAGCGACACGGCGCACCAATAAAGTCCGAGTGCGTAATAATTTGGGTTTTATTGAGGCTTGAGCATGTTTGTCTGTAGTTACAGCCCACCTACGACCTAGTTGTACCGGCTTTTCGGCACTAGACAAGTCTAGGGCCCACCTACAATTGTAACAGATTAGTCGTATCCTGACTGGTGCCGTGATGCCGGTTCAATCCCCGCCTGGCCTCAAAAACATTCTCGCTATGGCAGTCGTAAACATCTGGCCCATATAAGTACACCATAAACGACCACAACATGATTATGACGTGACTATGTACTGGAGGTAGGCTAAGCTAAGCGCCTAATGTTGACGCAAATCCAATTAACCTATTTTCCCCAATTATTTTGACGAAAATACACGACATAACAACCAACAAACACAAATTAACGTGAGAATTTGCTCGAAATTTCTAATGAAAATGAACGAAGCACGCCCCACAACTTCACAAGAAAAACCTAAGCACTATACAGACCTTTGTACGGATATATACTGTAATTTCGAACGTTCTGCTCTAAAATTAATTATTTATAATGAGACGTTAATACAACAGTATCTATACAGTTCGTTATCGAGCCACAGCTTGTAATCAGCCTCGGGTAACCCGGTTACTTAACGAACCTCGGAAGCAATGCTATCTACTTGTTCCTACTTCAGTGAAACTGTACATTTCATCACGTTTTCAAATTCCATCGATTTGTGCTTAGTTAGCGAACCAATCTCGTTAGTACTTCTAGAAAGATCGATTCGCTCGAAGTGTCTGTCAGTATTCGGAACTCGTGGAAATAAATTCGAATGTTCTGGAAATAGTCTTGGACAAAATGATTTTTTGGATGATTTGCGATGAGCAAATAAGTGACCAGGAAAGCGCTAAGAAGAATACTACCAAACCACACCAAAAGAGCAGCAGAAAGAATGATAGAAAAAGAAGAAACGCACTCGGAGGAGAAGAATGCCAACACCCAAAAAAGGAAAATTACGGACTAAAGAAGAAGTAAAACTAATCCCAATTCCAGCTAATATAATCAGAAAGTACGAACTGAAATACAAAAGATTACTGTTGCTCCATAAAACCTGGGAGAGTAATGCGATTTTGCCTAAGTTCGTAATGAAAAAAGTTACTCCTGTCCTTTTCGTCTCAGCATAAGCTAAGAAGATTTTTTCAGGACAAAATATGAAGTCTTTAGTATCCTGTTTTGTCCCGACGAAACGTATTTTAACAAAGGAAGTCGCATACTTCCGTTAGAAATAGAAGTTATAATTGGATACAATATTCATTTGGAGATAAAACTTCCAAGATATAACTGCTTATCGTCTAGTTCTCAGTTACCCGAGAGAAACTTAGAATCCATACGCACGCGATAAAGCCGGCCTTTCACTATTGCTGATTGAAGCGATTGACAATCAAGTAGTAATATCTCTGCTTTCTCATCAAGGGAATATCAGTGCCAAAGAGAATCCTAATTAGCCGCTTTTGGTCCCTAACCAAGGCTTTCTTGGCTGTACTTTGGTTAAAGAAACTATCGCCTTTTACCTTAATGCGGATGTTATCTAACCTAACCTTTTGTGACCCCATTTCTGGGTGTGTCAGATAAAAATCTATCCTCTCTAGCCCGAAAACTAGCTTTTAGGAAAACAGGACACGAGGTAATAACAGGTTCGCTTGCCAACGAAATCCCGATCAGTGCCTTCAAGCAAAACGAGTCTTGGCGAAGCGCCAGAAAAAGTACAGGATGAAGATACTGCTAAGCTAGATAATTAGTCTTAACTTATTTATCACGCCGAAATGTTTCAGCATCTTTGTTCGTATGTATTGCTCTGAATCAGGGCAAATCTAATTACTAATCAAATCGATCACGAAACTGCGCAAAAACCGCATATCCGAAGGTTCATTAGATCGGAATGTTGATGCACGCACTGAGGAAGTGGGTGCGATAATAACATTGTACTTGGACATGCTAATATGGAGCACTGACGGAGTAGGAACCTCCAGGAATGGTCTGCGGTTGAGTGGCGTCCTTTGTGGTCGCAGGCTGGCGGATCTGAAGGTTCTTTGTGCAATCGGAAATATTATACGGGCGATATTGTTGAGGAGCCTTTAGCTTAGCCTTTATGGACATTGCGATGGAATAAGGCAGGCTATAAGGTTTATCTGACAAGATCATGGACTAGCGAATTGCGAAATTAATGGAGGTGGTTCGAATTATTCAATAGTTTAGAACCAGACGTTATTCAATCCTATTAATATCACTCCTATACATGGTCCTTGAAATATCAAATGACTATCACCAATTTAGGTATAAAACCTTTTAGATTATAATAATAGCGTTATTGCGCACTTTAGAAGCCTATTGTAAGGCAATATAATTTTATAGGCTAATTTGAATACATTGATAAAATATTAATAAATTCACTGCTCATACAATGAGCATAATATTGGCATTTACTTGCTCATACATTGAGTTCTTCTTTCATTACAACTGAATAACAGGATAAAAGTTATTTGCCTATTTACTGAAAATTTCAGGCTACAGGTTACTTTTTGGAATATTGTGGTGAATCAACATGATCACAATATTGTCCTTTTTTTTTCTTTTTCAACATAATATCATAAATATTTGGGAGGTTTTTCTCATTGTATCCATGAGAATATAACCTCTTCTTAAGGCACCTTTATGTATACATAAACATGACATTTTGGTAGTCACGGACAAGAAATCTAATATCCACAGACAAGAGACTTGAGAAAAATTAATTATGGAAAGAGCCACATTCATAGTACATTGACTGTCATCTATTTTCTAAGGTTACGGCAATGACTATTTCTTTACATATGTGGAACCAATTGTATATAAACAGCTTGAAATAAAATGGTAAGTACAGTTGATATAGAAAATATTATTGGTTGCTACCATTTGTTTTTTTTTTCTAATATTGACAACAGACTACTGTTAACATAGGTATTAAAAATCATGTCCAAAAATGATCATAATTTATCATCATAATAATGAAGGTGTTATTTTTGACTCTGCACTGATGAGTCAAAATACTATAGAAGTACTTATTAAAAATTTGTTTATTTTGGCACTGCACAGATAGTTCTATGCGCCAATCATAAAAGGTCATGAGCAATGATAAACTAAGAAATGATATGAGAGGTCACTGACTTGTAAAAGTAAGTATCTAAGTACAGTGTATGGGAACATTATAATTAAGTTCAATGTCAGTGTATACTTTATTCACCTTAGGTAGGTACTTATTATGTTTGTATTTTCCTTATTTACAGGTATACCTCTAAGGCTGAAGAAAATAGGTGATAAAACGGCTGACTTTTGGATGTAACCCATAAGTTTAATTAAAGTACAAAATATAGAGAAAGAAAGTGACATGTTTTGTAAATAGTAGATATTTACTAAATATTTCTCTCAATAAATTCATTGATTGATGATCATCATACCAGAAATTTAAAATTACACGAAGTATTCATGGGTCCTAGCATCATAATACCTTAACCCGAAAGATACTAAAAAACTACAAAATGCCTTTGCAGGTAACTACAAAATGCGTTTTTTTTTAGAACGCAACTGCTAGGAACATTCCAGACAAGGAAAAATGTACAAAACCGTAGCACATTGAATCCATAACGGAACAAAATGAATCGCACCTACTTACGAGGCACCAGAAAAAACCAAGAGAGCACGAGAGCAGATGAAACTCGGCAATTATGTGTTATTTCAGATATCTAACTGTAAAAATAATGAATCTATCGTTCGTATGAAGTGCGGTCACTCCATTCATGCGGCAAACAAAATGTAACGGTTGATTCTTTTGTTCCAACGTTCCGTGTGTTAGCGTGTTAAAAATCCGGTGGAATCCGATTTTTAACGCGATTCCATATGCAAATATGCGCTGTAATCCATACGCCCATGCCCAGAGAGTCGGATATCTCGTCCTGCGGCATCAAAGCGCATTGACCTTTACAAAAGTCTTGAAAAATAACGGCTTGCGTCCAACGTCTGGCGGCCGGTGTCATAAAAATTGTACTCGTATTAAAATAAATGTACTCACCGAAGTAATAATATACTCAATTATTTCACAAAATGTCTGTCGGGACTATTGCGGAAACTAAATTGCGTTGTTAAAGCCTTTTAAAAGAATTTTTATCAGAGAAAAGATTACTCACCGACTGGTCGCTTCTCTTCTTTTTGACGGAATGAGTGTGAGAGGGACAGAATCAACTAGTGTTGCAATGAAATGCGTGGAAAATCTACTAGTTTAACAGATACTGAAAAAAATATTTGGTGTTGACAAAATCTTTGGCAGAAATGAAGGATACTTTAAATCCTAGCTTGTTACGCATTTGGGTTGATGAAAAATAACACAATGTACTGCCTAGTGCCTATGACTACACCTTTAAATTCAGGGCAGTATGTAGGACTGCTGACGCTTTTCTAAGGTTCTAATATTGTAGTGTGTTACTCTTGAACATCATAATTATGGGTGGGAGTGTGAAATTGAATGTCTTTATTTTTTTTGAAAAACCTTCTAAATTAGAAGAAATGCTTAGGCGTTGCAACATTACATGTAAAACCGAAAATATCTAGTTTCCACCGGATAAATCGTTCAAAAACGCAAATTTAAATTTATAATTCTTTTCTAGAATTCATGAAACATTAAAATTTAAAGAACAGAAAAATTACTAGATTCAGCCAAATACTATTTTTGAGTTGAGTGGGTTTTGTTAGACTATTTAGTTTCTGAACGAAATACTGTGTTGCTATGTTTTGTATTTTCATTTCATGATTAATCGATTAAACATATCATGACCAGTGTAAAGTGATCTTATCGATAACATTTTAAGGACAATCAAACTCGATAATTCTTTCATTTTACTGAGACTTACTAAAAAGCAGGCGCGATCCTAGGGGAGGGGTCACAGGCGTCATGACCCTCCCAAAATTTACACGCCAAATTGACAATTCTTCATAATTAAAATAGCTTTTTTCGGATGTCAATTATTAACTTCCTGCTTAATGGTTCAACCTAAGCAACTAACCTTTCCAAGGCAGCATGCAAAAATTTTTGAGCTCGTTTCGCTCGCTCATGCATCCTGCCCTTTTTTCTGTATGAATGCATAAACAGAACCTTAAACACGGGGTGGAGGCGGCCTGCTTCAATTTTGAATTTTGAAGCTCTCCTCTCTCCCTCTTGCATTCTATTTCTATTAGTTCCAAGAGCGGATCCAGAAGGGGGGGTTGTAGCCGGGCGTTATCATTAATTAAAATTAATAGAAGTCCGGCTCGCTTCGCTCGCTCAATGCATCTTAAAACTTGAAAATCTAACTATCACAAGGGCATGAGAGTTAAATGCCCCGAAATATGCAACAACTATAAAGAATCAACCTATCCGAGGCGTAAGTCTAAAATTTTCTCGCTCGCTTCGCTCGCCAATACATCCATTGATTTTGTTACATAATTCCGAGGAAGGGTGTAAAAATTTTCTAGCACGCTTCGCTCGCTCTTACGTCTAAGTACCTACATAACTCCTGTATGAATGGTCAAAAGAAATTATAACCTACCAGATGTATACGTAGTGCTAAATTTCGAACTCGCTTTGCTAGCTCTGACATTCTGCGTACTTTTCAGTTTTTCTTTATAAACTGATACAATTTCTGAAAGCCTATCAAATTCGAACTGGGTGCTAAATTCTACGAGCTCACTGCGCTCGCTCTTGAATTCTGACTTTTCTCAATTGATAGGATTTTCTATATAAGACGACAAAATTATTTCTTGCATGAATCGACACCGATAAACGAAAACTTAACATATCCTTGTACTCCACGTACAAGCTCTTTTCGGGAAGCTGAAGATACACCCCCCAGTGAGCCCCCAGGATATTAATCTGTAGGTGATGGTTGATATAATTTCGTTTTTCAAAAGTTGTTCCTAATAATTCCTGGCTACGGCTCCGTGTGACCCATAGTCCCCATAAAGACCAGCATATTTAAAAACATCCTTTGTGAGTAGTAAAAGAAAATGAATATATTGACATACCAACAATACGTGATTTGTATGTAAAAGTGTTCAGTTGCGATGTTAAATAAACTAACTTCAAAAATTTACTATAATCGATTGAAGTTCATGAGTATAATCGATTAAATTACTAAACAAGTACACACACACTTCAGTGGACAACCCTTACAGAAACGTCTTGTTCCGTTTTGTTTAGAATTTTTTAAGAGTTAAATTGTTTTAAAATGGAAGCAGCAACGGAAGATACTCAAAAAGAAAGCACAGAAAATGTGCAACCAAACAAAACCGCTACTGTAAGTGTTAACTTTGTATTATTCGAAGCGGTTTATAAATAGAACGCTATCGGATGTCGGTAAACGATTCAACTCCTTTTCATACAAATTACCGGCATATAGCGCGTATTTTGCTATTATTATTAAACTATATGGATAATTAACTGTGTTTTATGTTTAAAAAAGCTTCTCTAATGTTGAAATTATGTTGAAAAGAGGAGAAATAGTTAACCTTAAAGTTTGTTGGCACTTCGCCAATTCCCGTAATGTTTTTGATATTTTTGTTCGGAAGCACGTTTCACATGCTTTCTGCTTTTATGGTTGACGGCAGGGCATTGCCAAATTATTAGTTAACACCTGCAATTCAGGGGAAATTTTATTGTTAAATCATTAAGTTACCAGGGGTAACAAAAATACAGATTGAACAATATTTACCATAAATGTATATTCGGCATTTTACCTGCCAGATTCAAATTTCTTGCTATTAAGACGCTCAGAGTACTAATAAAGGGTCTTATTACACAATTAGTGATGAAATCCATTATAATTTAGGTCAAGATATTCCTTTGTATGGGATAGCTATTAATAGCTCATTGCTACCTGTGTTTTTATGTTCCTGACAGAGCAGACCTAGATTTTTGTAATGGTATTTTTACACGAATGGTTTTGTGAAGAGGATGACATTTTTTGAGAAAATTTTACATACACAATTTTACACAGAATGTATTGAAGACTGATTCAGAAAAAACATTAATTTACTTGCTATTTGACGAGCTCAAAACTAAGCTTACACAGATTTAACTTAGGAAATATGTTAGTTCATTTTATTAAACAAACAAACACAAATTCCAGGAGAATACCTCAACACCGCCACCACAACTAGAAGTGAAAAAAGGGAAACGGGACGACCGGACAAAAAGGGATGACAAAAATGTAGAACAGTTCATGAAATCATTGAATTCTGTACCGACACTGGAGGAGAAATTGTCTCTAGTTTGTAAGAAATATGTACAAACCGCTGATGATAATAAGAAGATGCAGTTTTATATCAAACAGTCGGACAAGCGTCACGCAATGCTTCTAAAGGAAAAGGATCAGTTACAGCTGGAGTTTAATAAGACTATTCTCGTAAAGTCCAAGTTGGAGAATCTTTGCAGGGAGCTCCAGAAACAGAATAAGGCTATTAAAGTAAGTTATCAAGGGGGCAAATCTATTATTTTTAAGATCTTTCTCAGTGTCACTCTTTCAGAAATACTGCAAATTTACTTACATTTTTGATAATTATTGTCATTGACATGAAAATGCAACTAGGCTCTGAACACCGTTCGTTACAGCAGTTGGTCTTCAAGTCTGAAATATTTATGCAAATTCTTGTTCATGTTTGTTATTTATCTTAATCTATCTGCAGTCACAAAACTAAAAATGAAAAGGCAGGCACAAATTAAATTAAGCCTCTTTGTGCATTTCAACCATAAGTAATGAAACTGTTAAGTATAGAATGCTTATTGCTCATAGTCTGCAAACCATCTGCCCTGCATTCCATATCGCTCATTTGGTGCAACAATGGCGTAATTACACTTTTAAAAATTTTACAGGAGATGCAATCAAAGATTCAGATTAAAGGTATGGCATTTTGGCGAGACTTATTATGATTCTAGTGGTTTCTAAAGTAAGTTTAATATGTGTAGTTTCTATTATAGTCCAAATGTACACTGTACATTGTAGATAACCTAGGTTACAGGCAAAAATAAGACAAGGTACCTGTAAATATGCCACTGTTGCTTCAGAATTCAATATAAAAATAACGCATTCGTTAGGAAATTTTGCATTTGTGACATAATGAAACTAAATAATTGAATATAAGCAACATAAACATTTATTTATGAATGTTTAACAAAATAAACTTAAGAAAAAACAACCATGTTTTCACTAGGCATGAATTTAATTAAGATTAAAAGTGAAAACATCTTAATACTAACATCTTAAAATCATCTAGGTAATATTTTTAAAGTTTTAATTGGCACAAAGAGTCACAGATTAATTATCTACTTTTAATTAAGTGATATGCGCCAGTATGCAACCGAGACAAAGTATACAAGAGAAAAAGTGAGAAAAATACTTAAGCAATTGCAAAACCTTTACAAAATACTTTCATAAGAAGCAGAGTAATATCGTGGAATAATGTTTTTTTGTAACAGTTCCCTTAAATATTTTTTCTTGTTTGCGGAAATTTCTCTTTTTGAAGTATACGCTGGAACCAAATTGATATCTTCAATTGCCTTACTTATTCGTTAACTAGTAGATCTTTGTTTCTTTATTTTTTATTTCAGCTTCACTCCAGCCATCGTCGAATTTAAGTTTGTACTTGTATACTGACAAGCATTGACGTAATTACGAAATTCTGTCATAGTTTTACCAAGAACATACACATTTTTGGAACAACAACGCCGCAATTGGCTATACAGACGTTGTAGCACCAGAAATGGCGCCATTTTACTCAATTCTACAACGACACTCGCGCCATCTTGCGGGAAATCACCACAAATTCAATTCTGTCGATGTTTCTCCCGATGTAAATAGTCTTTCCGCACATTTTGACGTTATAAAACTTGTTTTGAAAAAAGTGTAATTACGCCATTGTTGCACCAAATGAGCGATATAACAATTACAGGCTTATGTTAATGTTACAAACACAGCAATATTGTGAAATTCCTTATCACACACTTCACTGCATTGTATTAATATGCATTTGCTAGATTATGTAACATACTACATTGTTTTCAGTATGGGAAAGTCATAGTGATATTTACATTACAACAGTAGGTTTATTTAAAACAACTCAGTTATCAGACTCAGGACCCCACACTCAACAAATTTTTTTGTGGCCATTTGACCAACGAGGTAGTATTACAAGATCGAATTATGGTCATGGTGGCCAATCTCAATGGTGACTGTGATGCAGGAGCTATTAGATTGTACAAGTGTTCGACAATGGGTTTTACATGTTTTATGAACAACAGAGGGGTCTCAACATGTTAAGGAAATGGTCACCAATCCATGGTCTTATTGCAGATCTATTGATTCACACGGTTGTAACTTAGCTATGAGTCTTCCAAATGAGACAGTATGTAGTAATCTCCTTTTTCATCTTAATTCTATATCCCTTGCATTCATTTTGGCATCACATGTTTCCACAGGAAGAATCTCTCCTAAAGATCCGCGAAGAAGAAGAACGCCGTAAGGAGACCCAGGCTAAGTTCCAGAACACCCTGTCAGAGATCACCTCTATGTTGCAGCAGAACAACGAGAAGAATGCCAAGCTCCGAGACGATAATATCAGCATGAGTGAGAAGTTCAAGTCTGTGGTGCAGCAGTACCAGTTGAGGGAACAACAGGTAAGCAGGAGCTGGATGTTTTAAGGAGTGACCACTTTTATCAGCACAGAATCAGGTTGAGCCAGCCAGATCCTTCCATTCGGACGAATGGACCTAGGCGGGAAACAACAACCAACATTCCAAACAATAACCAACATTCCATGTGGCCGTTGTTTTCTGCATTGTTTTCTGGGTCACAATGCTTCAAGTCTTGTCAATGTCGTGTGTCTTGCTAGTAACAGTATCTTGTCACCACTGCATACTATAATTTTGATGGCACAGTTGACTCAGTGGCTATACAATTGAGTGCTGGTGTGACTATTCCTAAATTACCCTAGGCTGATAAAATTTTCGTTTTTCCTAAATCATATTAATATTATTATTAGTATATAATATAAGATATTATTATTGTCGGTAGCGTGTCGCGCCCCGCCGTCCGCACGACACCGTAAAGCTCGGCCGTGACTGGTCGCTTTTCCGCCGACAAAGAGAACTGAATTCCTTAACATGAAGAAGTCCAATGCCTCGTATCATAATTAGAACAAGGAAAGGATTGAAAGATATAGTAAATTAGATTAGGGAATTCATAGTTTATGAAATATATTGAAAGTGGTTTCAGAAGGGTAAAACAAAACTGGGAGATGCAATGTATTATCATATGCCAACCAATAGTTCTTGTTAATAACCCTTACGCTAGCGTAATAGGTAATTGGTCAGTCGTGACTCACACTATTCTTCACATCTACACCTGGAGCACCCAGAGCAACACCTCCATAAGTGACGTAGGCGGCTTTTCAGCGGCAAAGCGTCGACATCATGCTCCTAGTGAGCATTGTCCCTAGCAGCTCTTTCGAACTGGTGAACGTGACAAGGGCGGCTTTTCAGCGGCAGAACGTCAATCATCATGCTAACTAGTAGACATGGTCCCTAACAGTCCATAGACTGGTTATATAATAGTTGTGGTATCAAACCATTCCAATCCCACCCCATGGATCATGTGCTCTCTTTGTACAACTAGCGTATCTGCAAGGCTCGTGTTCGTGTCAGCCTGACCGAATCATTTATCAGAGATAAAGAACATATTATTCTAAAATCACTATATGGTTGGTCATAATAGGGTTGAGAATCAAAACTCAAAAGGCAAATTGGCTGAACTGTTGGTTAGAGCTAATGAATACATAATTCAAGAATTAACAGATTATAGAGTTAATATCATTACTCAAGAACCATTTTGCAATAGAGTTGGAGATACACTCTATTGAAACCCTATAGACAGCCCCAAAAGCGCCCGCCCTTCACCACTTCCTAGTGTTGGAGCTGAGGAGAAGAAGTGGCGCAACAAACTCCCCAGCAACACGTTTCTGTCTGTGTAGTTTTAAGAACTTCAATTACAACATCAGCCTAGGATAATTATTGTAATAACGAACTCACCCAGTGGCTCACCAACAAACACACATACACACACACTAGATTAGTCTAATCAGGGCTGGCTACCTCCCCGCCGACTAAGAGGACTCAATTCCCAATTTAGGGCAGCCCTGCCTCGACTTAGAAAGCTAGGAGGCAGGGAGGGAATGCAAGGTGAAGTTAATATTGGGAATTGACAGTTAAGACATATACATGAATAATATCAAATCTTATAAAACAAAGCTACAATAAGTGATGAAGCTAATAAGACAAGAGGACGCAAAGATATGTTGAAATGTTTGGTAAAGGAAACGTTACGCTTGCGCTTAAGAAATTCATAATTTACAGTAACGTTAATTTCATGATTCAAATGTACTACGAACCCATATCTATGGCATGTAACCGGTTACAAGAACTGCCTCAGTACGTGACTGTTAGACCTAAGCGCATAGGTCCACTAAGAACACTGCTACGAATTCTAACAGATCACGCTCCCTAAGCATCTTTTCACATGTCTTTCTCAATCCTAAGACAGAGTACTGAGAAGTCCTGCTGTCATTGAGGAAGGCACGTTTTAGTCGTTCTTCCTACACACGCGTTCATGTTAGTAGCCCTTACGGCAATCTACACCTTGACTATGATAACACACAACTTGCACAAGCGCACCGTAGACTCAGTCTGTAGCAGAACATATTGCGTTTGTTATTGGTGGACGCCGAAGTGGTAATATATCGTCACTTCACATTTCCTTAATCTTCCCCATGTCGTGGGTGCGTGTCTCGTTAAATAGTGTCGATTCAGTAATAGGCCTACCAGCGGCCGGGTTTGTAGTTTGGTTTTATCGAGACACACAGCCGGGTGTTTGACTTTCAGTCCCTAGCGTTCCTTAGAACGGAGTTATCAATGTGGTTTGAGATATTTCGTGGTGCCTACCCCACTCCCGAAATGTGCGCCAACAATCCCCACGCAATGTTTCTGAGCTAGACCTTTATAGGAAGCAATATTCATCAGCAACGTTTGGTTGAATTATAGTACGAGTACAAATCGGCATTATAGCCTGACTATTAATATAGTTCATTCTAATTGAAGTGCGAATATCACGGTTCTGCCTTCCTTTTGTGACGAGTCAGATTCAAGTCAACATTCGTCAATAGTCGGGTGTGTTGGTGTACAGTGTACATGTCGTATGCATGAAATGTGTGTACAGTGTGCGAAGGCGTTCGCCGTCTCCCTATAACCAAACGCAGATGACAAATATGCGCCAAGGTTCGGATTAGGAGGTGGACACATAACACATGAGATAATAGATGGTACATTGTGATGATGAAGCGGCTGTTCCGTCTTGCTGAAATAAATTATTATTAGCTCCTCTGCGATACCCGCTCAACTGCTACTTAAGCTAGGAGTTAATTACAGGTATATAGTAAACACTTACCACGTGTTCGTTGTTCATTGAAGAGGATTAGTCTCCAACTAACTTACATAGTACTGCACACATTACCAGTTTCGTCTCGCCACAGCCTCGCCTTCCGGATCTCGTCACTCACTTTAACTAGACTTATTACTACTACTTATATTCAACTTATAAAATACTAATCGCTATCTTGCGACAGTCCTCTGGGACATGTCGATCTTGGTACCAAGATTACGCTAACCTCACGAACCGAACCTAGGACGTCCTAGCACTTTTAACCGATTTAAACCGACTCCTCGACTTAGGTCGACTAGCCTCCACGTGTGGACTCTTCCGCGATTTAAAACCAACTGCCTTGACTTAGCTCGACTCCTCTCCACGTGTCGACCCTTTCGCGATCTTCAACCAACTCCCCGCGTTCCCTCCAAGCTTTCTCCTGCCAACCGTCTTTCTCAATACATCCCGCATGGGTCCCATACTTTTTTACAGAATTGGTTTATTGCCCTTTTTTTTGTGCAAACGTCTCAATTGTCTTAAGGGCCCTTCGAGCAGGCAAAGTTTTAAGTAAATTGCAAACACATGTTGCAGTATTCAGAATTGCGTTTAGAAATCAGATACTTTTATCTTTTGTTTAGAATCTGTTGAATTATTACTTTTGACCTGTGAGACCCTTATTCTTTATGCGTTTCCAAAAGATGCTCTATTGTTTCTACAATTCAAAGGAATAAAGGACGCTCCATCGTTTATTACGGGAACTTGTCAAGCAATAAAGTAGAGGTTAAATGTTTTGCACGTGTCCGATACCGTGTGATGAATTTGAAATAAGAATCAAGGCTAAGATATTTGCTTAATAATTAGGAGTACGTGACAGACAGTCACATTCCCCCCTCTGAAAATCAGACGCGTGACGCAGTACAGCGGATGAGCTTTCACAATAGGATAAACTGCGCCGTTTCATGACAGTACCAAAGAATACATTAAGTACACCCGTCTGCTATGTTCGCCTCATCAGAATATTATAATTGTTCCAACTGGAACAGCAATCTATTAAGATGCATCGCCTGCTATAATTTTGCTTAGTTTCGCAGAAGTATCGTTTAATCGATACATCATCCTTGTATTTGAAATTATTCTCCCTCAAGAACTTTTGTCATTTACCACGGTTCAGGTAATTGCAGAAGACCTGTGCATGCTTATAATTTAGTTTTACATACCAGAGTCTCTCATAAGAGTATTAGTGCTATCGAGCGACGCTACCTACGGTGCTCCCTCGTTTTAAACTCAGCCTACCGCGGCTGCTGCTGGACAGAGGCCTTCCCCAATGCACCTCAACGCTGAGTCAGCTTAGTCAGCTGCTCGTAGTCGTATCCAGGAGTAGCTGAAATAGTCCGCACATAGACATATTAGACTTTATTCCATTTAGTCGCCCCCCTCAGATTATAAGAGGAAAGAGCAGTTCTGAAATCCAACTAGAGTTGGAAAGTTGTATTAGAAAATGAATGTTATGTAATTTGAAATAACGATCATTTGCAAGAATAGGAGCCTATCTAAAATTAAAATTACTACACATTTTGTGCACCTTCATTGAGTAAATAAGAATCTAGACTTTGACACAAACTTTGAAATGTAAATACCATAGATTATTTAAACAATTATTAGCTTATTAGGACACAGTGTTGTACTCTCCTGACTTGGATCTTGAAATATTGGCAAGAATATTATCTGGTAGACTCCAATATTGGAACTGATGTAGCTCAAAACAATATAATTATATTGTTAAGATAACGACGTCATATCGCGCGACAACGGGTAACTATTACGTTTAATAAAAGTAAAACTTAGCTTCGTAACTGGAGCCACGCTACGGCTGCCGTTGAAGTCAGCCGATGTCAGCTGAGTTTGGTGAAGCTTTGACCCGACCGCAACTCACAACCGAAAGGTTTATACAAAGCGTAGTGACAGCCAAACGAAGATTTGAAATATCCTGGAATTCGAAATAAGTCCACACGAGTATTTGTTCAATTATATGACACAGAATTGGAAAGTTTTAGGTTAACCTACTATGCTAATAGTTTAATTAATCTCTAAGTACATTGATTGCCTTTTTGTAAAATTCATGCTTCTTGGCATCTAAGCAGTAATAATATAAAGTTTACCCACAGTTGAGGCGTGTCTTAAAACTACTTTCACTCATCCCCCAGTCATACTCGTACTAATACAAATCATTCAATTGCAAACATGTATCAAAATCTGTAAGAGTACTAATGGACACTAAACCTTCATCAACAGGGAATCGAACCCATCATTAAAGTCACACTGGAATAAAAGCAACAACCTTTTGAACTGTTACCCACTTAAAAGTAGGTATAGCTCAACACATAGAATACTGGAATCGAACCCACTTTTACTAGCATCGGAACCAAAACCATTTAAACCTACGAAACATGCGGGAGTTGAACCCACATACCGTGACACAGGCATCCATATACTTATCAACTATCGCTTCAGGCGGGAATCGAACCCAAAATCCATGGCAATTGAGTGCAAGTATATCACTGATAAATCATGCGGGAATTGAACCCACTACCAGTGGTTGAAGAATTCAAACACCTCAATCAATTAAAAATATGTTATTTTAACCGTTGTAACTCTAGCTGTCTCTTACATTTTCTAGAACCATAAAAATACGTTGTGTTTTATTGTAGTAACCCATACATTGTTCTTTCTCGTTGCACTGAAGTGAATCAGTGCATTTAATGACGAGAATCCTGGTCACGGCACCACATGTGACTATTCCTAAATTACCCTAGGCTGATAAAATTTTCGTTTTTCCTAAATCATATTAATATTATTATTAGTATATAATATAAGATATTATTATTGTCGGTAGCGTGTCGCGCCCCGCCGTCCGCACGACACCGTAAAGCTCGGCCGTGACTGGTCGCTTTTCCGCCGACAAAGAGAACTGAATTCCTTAACATGAAGAAGTCCAATGCCTCGTATCATAATTAGAACAAGGAAAGGATTGAAAGATATAGTAAATTAGATTAGGGAATTCATAGTTTATGAAATATATTGAAAGTGGTTTCAGAAGGGTAAAACAAAACTGGGAGATGCAATGTATTATCATATGCCAACCAATAGTTCTTGTTAATAACCCTTACGCTAGCGTAATAGGTAATTGGTCAGTCGTGACTCACACTATTCTTCACATCTACACCTGGAGCACCCAGAGCAACACCTCCATAAGTGACGTAGGCGGCTTTTCAGCGGCAAAGCGTCGACATCATGCTCCTAGTGAGCATTGTCCCTAGCAGCTCTTTCGAACTGGTGAACGTGACAAGGGCGGCTTTTCAGCGGCAGAACGTCAATCATCATGCTAACTAGTAGACATGGTCCCTAACAGTCCATAGACTGGTTATATAATAGTTGTGGTATCAAACCATTCCAATCCCACCCCATGGATCATGTGCTCTCTTTGTACAACTAGCGTATCTGCAAGGCTCGTGTTCGTGTCAGCCTGACCGAATCATTTATCAGAGATAAAGAACATATTATTCTAAAATCACTATATGGTTGGTCATAATAGGGTTGAGAATCAAAACTCAAAAGGCAAATTGGCTGAACTGTTGGTTAGAGCTAATGAATACATAATTCAAGAATTAACAGATTATAGAGTTAATATCATTACTCAAGAACCATTTTGCAATAGAGTTGGAGATACACTCTATTGAAACCCTATAGACAGCCCCAAAAGCGCCCGCCCTTCACCACTTCCTAGTGTTGGAGCTGAGGAGAAGAAGTGGCGCAACAAACTCCCCAGCAACACGTTTCTGTCTGTGTAGTTTTAAGAACTTCAATTACAACATCAGCCTAGGATAATTATTGTAATAACGAACTCACCCAGTGGCTCACCAACAAACACACATACACACACACTAGATTAGTCTAATCAGGGCTGGCTACCTCCCCGCCGACTAAGAGGACTCAATTCCCAATTTAGGGCAGCCCTGCCTCGACTTAGAAAGCTAGGAGGCAGGGAGGGAATGCAAGGTGAAGTTAATATTGGGAATTGACAGTTAAGACATATACATGAATAATATCAAATCTTATAAAACAAAGCTACAATAAGTGATGAAGCTAATAAGACAAGAGGACGCAAAGATATGTTGAAATGTTTGGTAAAGGAAACGTTACGCTTGCGCTTAAGAAATTCATAATTTACAGTAACGTTAATTTCATGATTCAAATGTACTACGAACCCATATCTATGGCATGTAACCGGTTACAAGAACTGCCTCAGTACGTGACTGTTAGACCTAAGCGCATAGGTCCACTAAGAACACTGCTACGAATTCTAACAGATCACGCTCCCTAAGCATCTTTTCACATGTCTTTCTCAATCCTAAGACAGAGTACTGAGAAGTCCTGCTGTCATTGAGGAAGGCACGTTTTAGTCGTTCTTCCTACACACGCGTTCATGTTAGTAGCCCTTACGGCAATCTACACCTTGACTATGATAACACACAACTTGCACAAGCGCACCGTAGACTCAGTCTGTAGCAGAACATATTGCGTTTGTTATTGGTGGACGCCGAAGTGGTAATATATCGTCACTTCACATTTCCTTAATCTTCCCCATGTCGTGGGTGCGTGTCTCGTTAAATAGTGTCGATTCAGTAATAGGCCTACCAGCGGCCGGGTTTGTAGTTTGGTTTTATCGAGACACACAGCCGGGTGTTTGACTTTCAGTCCCTAGCGTTCCTTAGAACGGAGTTATCAATGTGGTTTGAGATATTTCGTGGTGCCTACCCCACTCCCGAAATGTGCGCCAACAATCCCCACGCAATGTTTCTGAGCTAGACCTTTATAGGAAGCAATATTCATCAGCAACGTTTGGTTGAATTATAGTACGAGTACAAATCGGCATTATAGCCTGACTATTAATATAGTTCATTCTAATTGAAGTGCGAATATCACGGTTCTGCCTTCCTTTTGTGACGAGTCAGATTCAAGTCAACATTCGTCAATAGTCGGGTGTGTTGGTGTACAGTGTACATGTCGTATGCATGAAATGTGTGTACAGTGTGCGAAGGCGTTCGCCGTCTCCCTATAACCAAACGCAGATGACAAATATGCGCCAAGGTTCGGATTAGGAGGTGGACACATAACACATGAGATAATAGATGGTACATTGTGATGATGAAGCGGCTGTTCCGTCTTGCTGAAATAAATTATTATTAGCTCCTCTGCGATACCCGCTCAACTGCTACTTAAGCTAGGAGTTAATTACAGGTATATAGTAAACACTTACCACGTGTTCGTTGTTCATTGAAGAGGATTAGTCTCCAACTAACTTACATAGTACTGCACACATTACCAGTTTCGTCTCGCCACAGCCTCGCCTTCCGGATCTCGTCACTCACTTTAACTAGACTTATTACTACTACTTATATTCAACTTATAAAATACTAATCGCTATCTTGCGACAGTCCTCTGGGACATGTCGATCTTGGTACCAAGATTACGCTAACCTCACGAACCGAACCTAGGACGTCCTAGCACTTTTAACCGATTTAAACCGACTCCTCGACTTAGGTCGACTAGCCTCCACGTGTGGACTCTTCCGCGATTTAAAACCAACTGCCTTGACTTAGCTCGACTCCTCTCCACGTGTCGACCCTTTCGCGATCTTCAACCAACTCCCCGCGTTCCCTCCAAGCTTTCTCCTGCCAACCGTCTTTCTCAATACATCCCGCATGGGTCCCATACTTTTTTACAGAATTGGTTTATTGCCCTTTTTTTTGTGCAAACGTCTCAATTGTCTTAAGGGCCCTTCGAGCAGGCAAAGTTTTAAGTAAATTGCAAACACATGTTGCAGTATTCAGAATTGCGTTTAGAAATCAGATACTTTTATCTTTTGTTTAGAATCTGTTGAATTATTACTTTTGACCTGTGAGACCCTTATTCTTTATGCGTTTCCAAAAGATGCTCTATTGTTTCTACAATTCAAAGGAATAAAGGACGCTCCATCGTTTATTACGGGAACTTGTCAAGCAATAAAGTAGAGGTTAAATGTTTTGCACGTGTCCGATACCGTGTGATGAATTTGAAATAAGAATCAAGGCTAAGATATTTGCTTAATAATTAGGAGTACGTGACAGACAGTCACACTGGGCTGCTTGTTGCGGGTTCGATTCCCACATTCTGGCTGTTTGTGTATGTGAGATTAAATGTTTGTAAACGCACCCACAATACAAGAGTGATTACTAGTGTGGGGGCAAAGTTTAACAACAAAAAAAAATATATACCTACAATATTTGTTTCAAGGTGACTAGGATGAACAAAATATTCAATCCAGGTATTTGTCCAGTGAATGTGCAGAAGAAGTATGTAAGAAGATGGCGTTCTGTAAAGACAGACCGATAAAAGATCTTTAGAAATTCTTCAACGCCGTAAATAATGCTAGACTTACTTACGCCCTTCATTAACAAAAAAAAAAAAAATATTTTATCTCTCCAGGTAGACAAAATGGCGAAACAGATGGCGTTAGAATCTCAGCTGTCGGATGCTAAGATGCAGAAGGCTAGCTTGGAGCACCAGGCTGACAAGGAACGACTCCTGGCCGAGATGGAGCAAGTCAAAGTGACCCTGGCACAGTATAGGGCCAAGATCATGGAGTTGCAGGGAACAGAGACCAGTAAGTGTACTATCAGTTGATATAGAGTTCGTAATCTATCCGAGGTTACCTATAGTATCCCTTTTGCAGTTTCAATAGTCCCTTTCACCTGAAAACTCCTTTGTTGTGGTACTTTTAAGCGCAGGCCGCAGCAAAGACCAACAATAAAGCGCAGGCTACACCGCCAGCTAGCGTGCGAGCGAGGCGAACAAGGCCCTTTTCATACTTCGTTTGGCTCTTCCGATAGTTCGCGGTGTGAACCAAAGTATGAAAAGACGTGAAACGATGAATCGTCCGCCTCGCCCGCTCGCTCGTGTGGCCTGCGCTTTATTGTTGTTCTTTTCATTTCCTGGGTTACAGTATATCTCGGAGTTCAGTGTGCCTCTTGGCAAAGGCATTCTGTCCTTTGCAACTCCTCCTCTTTGGACCTGCTGTGAGCTTAAGTTCGTCCTCCCATCTTTTGCGTTGTCGTCCTCTATTTCTTTTACCGCTTCTAGGGTACTATTCTGTCAGGGCTTTGAGAAGAATAACACTCACAATAAATACAGAAAACAAACAAAATCAAACAACCGAATCGGGTCCCCTTTACGCGATGGTAAAATTGACGAGTTCTCAACACTCGATCTTGCGTTCTGCAAAAGCGGGTAAAGTTACATAGTCCTATTTCGGCTACTTCTATTAACTGGTCAAAATGCTAGTGCAACGTTTACGAAATTTCGAGCTCGCTTGGTGGAGCTGCACGCACCACATGACCACCGTAGAAACGGGTTTTGTCGATTCTTCCGTTTGAATATACTATACCCCTGAAAATAATCCTACCGGCGGTGCATGTGTATAGTACACAGCCGTTTGTATGAATTTCATAAAAAATACTGTCACAAAGGTAGGTATGTGTGACAGGGCCAATGCTTCGGCCCGCCAAAGTATGTGAGTGTGAGAAAGTATTTGACGTGTCGTGATTTTGTATTAAAATAATGGGAAACTGTCACGCTTTGATTTTGCTATTCCTGTATAAAACCATAGTTTATTACATAATATATATTCATTTCCCAGGTCTTCGCGGCCAGCTGGCAGTGTACACGGACAAGTATGACGAGTTCCAGAATGCGCTGGTCAAGAGTAACCAGATGTTCGGCGGATTCAAGGACCAAATGGAGAAGGTAAGAATGATATTTTTTAGTCTAACTTCAGATATTATGATAGAAAACCTATTCGATTCCGTTCTTCCTTTCCAACGATGGTATGTCTTATCATACTAGTTATGCACAGTAATAGCAGCGGCATCAGTGGTGTTTCCATGTTCTCTAGAGTGCAGGTGTAGAGAATCTTTAGACACATGGTCTGGCCGAAAGCACCGCATCCACACTTAGGGCTTTATCCCTAAAGGCTGGTTAAAGTCAGATACGTTTGAAAGTCCACAAATGTATGGTTAACTGTCGCTAATCAATTCAGGGTTTACGAATAAACTTTTATAAGCCGTTTCTGAAACCCCTTTTTGCCAAGTGATTACAATGGCCTATTTCACTGCGTGGTCGATTGACTGCTTTCTAAATAGGAATAACTACTAAATTACTTAGCAACTGTTCATCCATATCCACCTAAAATATTAGAGTACTGTACTGTGGCTCGAGTTGTGTATCAAAATGGGCTGATAATCAGCATTTTTTGACTGTCAACATTTACAAGAGACAACTCCACAAAACGCCTGCTCTTCGCCAATTCCTAATGTTTTAGCTGAGAAAGAAAAATGGTGGAACAAACTCCCCAAGTCCCCAGCAAGTAGCAACACAATCAATATACAATAAACATTAATATGTATGCCTCTAGAATTCAGCCCATTCGGAATGCTTATAGCTTTGTAAAACTTTTCATTCATCTGCAGATGTCAAAGAAGATCAAGAAGCTAGAGAAAGAGTCGCTATCATGGAAGACCCGCTGGGAGACATCGCAGACTGCCTTACTGGACATGTGCGGCGAGAGACAGGCTAGCGAGGAGAGAGCTGCTGCGGCCAGCAGGCAGCTGCAGCACATGCAGAGTTTGTGTCGCACGCTGCAGGTACGTACATACATAAACTCACGCGTTTTCCTATAGGGGTAGGCAGAAACTATAGAACGCCACCTGCTCCGATCCTTACGTACAGTTTTCGACTCGTCCACATTCATATAAAAATGAAAATAATAAACTTAAAAAGATCTAATCCAATCAAAGTTTTTATCTCAGAATTGACGATCTTTGTTCCAGATACGATTCAAACAACTGCTCTAAAAAAGAACCTTTGTTTTAGGCATGAAAATCGGATCAATTTTCAATTAACTGTAAAATTTGATTGTTAGTTGCTTTGATGTCAATAAATTGTTACTCATTGGGTTAACAAATTCGTGACGTCACGGGTTGCTATATAAAATGTATGGGCTCATAAAATTATCTCTTATTTAATTCACGTCCTCCCCCAGGCGGAGCGCACCGTGCTGCTGGGCACGCTGAAGGACAACAACATCGAGCGCCCCCCCGTCCCCGCCGCGCCGCCCGCGCCCCCTGCGCCCCCTGCGCCCCCGGCACAGCAACCCGCTTCCAATGCCAAGGTAAGCTTAAGGATAATAAAACTTGTCTACTGTTACTGTTAACTTAAAACAATCCAACTTAGAAAAGATAGAGAAATAAAGATGTAAAATAAAGAACAAGTTTTATGTGAATGTTTATTCAATGGAAATGCACAGTTACTCAAGGTGCCGTGTGTAATCAATGATCTTAATAGGAAACCTCACCTTTAACTATGTTGTAAGGGTCACATGATTATATGTAAGCCACATCAAGTCTAACACAAAACATTTACCTTCCAGGTCGACGCAATGGCCGCAAACTGCGCCCAACTGCGCCAGTCCCTCGCACACCTACAGAGTCAACTTAACACACTCACAAACAAACAGAAGGAAGAGTTACCCGCTCCAGAAAAACCAGAGAAGACAGAGAAAAAGAAATCTAAATCCAAGAAGAATAAGGCCGAAAAAGCAAAAGCTGAAGCTGAAAAAGCAGCAGCTACAACAGCAGAAAGTGATGACACAAAAGAAGTAACAGAAGAGAATCAACCCAGTGCTAGTGAGGATACGACGCAAGTTGAAACAGAAGAGCTGATTGACGAAAAAACGCTAGAAAACTTACTACAGGCAATCGATAATGCTAATATCAACCTTTGTGACTTAGAAGTTGTAAATGACGAAATTTCAGAAGCGACATCACAAGAGAACTCAGAGAAGGTAGAAATCAATGAAGTTAAACCTGAAGTCAAGGAATCGACTCCAAATGAAAGTCTATCTACATCACCCGTTGAAGAAACTATACCTAAAGATACTGAAGTCACAAGTCAAGAAGATGATATCATAGAAACAAACATTAATGACGTCAACGAGGTTATATCTAAGTATTTAAATGAAGTCAAAGAGGTTTCCAATGAAGTAAAAGAGATTTCCAATCTAAACGGATGTGAGGATGCAAACGTATCAACTGTAGAGACATCAAATGAAGAAGTTTCGCACCTAAATGAAGTAAAGCCGATAGTAAGCGACGCATAAACTGTTGACGTGTACATAATTGTTAGTGTTTTGGACTTTTCTACGTTGTTTTAGACAATCAATACGTTTTGGAGCATATTTTGATGTTGTATCATACACGTTTGTTGCGAGTTAGAATGATAAAATTGCCAGTATTAAGTTTAGTATCAAAACTGAAGTGTATGTATCTACATTATATGTATTGTTTCAATAAATTAATACATAACTTATGCTGTTTATCATTTTGGTAGTATTAATGATTGGGTAAATTAGTGTAACCCTGATACTTACAAAACTTTTCAATGTAATCAACGAATTCAAAGAATCATACTATTTTCTCTCAGAGAAAAACTTGATATGATTTCAATAGAGTTCTTGATTTGATTCTATTTCAGTCTAATTACTGCGCAACAGATTGTCACTGAACATTTTAAAACCACCAAGATAATGGGGACCAAGTCCTACCGATTTTATGCAGAACTTAGAATGTCGAATCAAATGTGTATGATACAACGGTATTTGTAAGTATTACAAAGTTATGTCAGTTTTAATTAATACAAGGCGACAATTATATGAATGCCTGAACTAAATCGCACTGATTATGAACGGGAACGGAATGATTGGTTCATTTCGGTTTCGCTGAGTTGTCGTTCAAACAGGCAGTCAGGTCTTGTATTTTCTTTTTAATTACTATTTAATTAAAATCACAGATAACCTACACAAAAAATTGAAGGGACACGACGTGACATAATTAAAAAAAAACAGCTGTTTCCTACAAAACTGCAATTTCTACCTACACGATCAAAATGTATTGAACAACTGGTTTCTTTTTTAATACCGATGAAAAGTTTCTCTAGGGGGTTCAGAATTATGTACTGAATACGAGGTAACCGTTTTAGCGTCGCTGTTCCTACGACTCTGTATATATGGATAAAACCAATCTTAAGAATCAGCCCAGTATTGTTTTAATTCTGGTTTCAACACTAATGTGAAAATAATTTAATCAAGCGGTATGTTACTTAGATAAAAATCTGTAGAATTTGGTATATTTGTAAAAGTTTCTTAATTCAATTAAATCAGACAAAGTGCCTAAAATAAGTCTAGTCAGGTAATGGTCTTCATTTCGGTTCTGATTTTTTGATTACAAAGTTAAATTGTTACAGAAGTAATCATAGTTACTTTCCCTTTTCTACTTTACGTTTAATTTACTATGCATTTCGATTCAAAAATGCGTTTAATTCTTACGAACGTTAGGAAGAATCTTCTGTAATACCAATGTGTCTGTGTTTTGTGAATGTTTGATTGTATGATTGAAATGTCAACTACAATTTATTGTTAACCATTTTTGTATGACATTAATTAATTGCTTAACATATCATCACGCCTGTAATCCTCGAAGGAGTAGGCAGAGATGTATGCACCTGTGTATGGTACACCCACATTTCGCCAATTATAACATTAATTGTTTCGTTAGACATCCTAGGCTCCATAGCCCTCATTGAAAAAGGTTTTGAACCTAAATAACCATGTAAAACCGTTTGATGTGTTCTTATCAATGGTATTATAAATAAAAAGAGGTAGATATCGCACTAGCGCGCACAAATTGTTGCAGAAAAATTCAGACAATTGTCGTAATTTAAGTACTTCAAGCGCAATAGCTATCTCTTTTTGTATCATACGTTGCGTATTATCTATCGCAGTCGTAACAACGCAACGATATTTGAACGCCGCTCAGTAAGAACGCAGCGTATCTATATTTATAATATCATTGGTTCATATGTACAAAACTTCAAATACATATGCATATGCTGCATATGTTAAATGTTAAGTCTTTCTGTGTGTGATCCATCAATTATTAGTGTTAAGAGGGACAAGATATAATTATCTGAATGTGTTAGTTACAAGTTTTTGTTCGATTTTATACTGTAACTGTGTTGTGTTAGACCAAGAATTTCTGTGTTTTCTTTTATGAATAAAGTTAGATTTTGTAACTGATAATATTTTTTTTTAATTGGGTTGTGGAGGTCAGATAGGCAGTCGCTCCATGTACAATACTGGTATTCAGCTGCATCCGGTTAGACTGGAAGCCGACCCCAATATAGTTGGGAAAAGGCTAGACATGCAGATGATGATGATGATGAATATATTTTTTTAATTATTTGGAACGCATGAAGAGAAATAATGGGATTTTCGGCATGGGTTTAGGATCGGGCCTAGGGTCAGTCAAAATGAGTGCGAACCTTAACCTTATCTCAATTAATGCCGTGACCTGAGCGATTCAAATCCATCACCGTGCTTTTATTTAGGCATACATTTTATTAAAATGCGCTAGTGAAAACAAACATAAGTTTGATAAAACATGTAAGTACCTAAGTAAATCATGGATGATGATTTATTCTAACAAATAAATAACACAAACAAACTAATAAGTAAAGAGAAAGTTTCAAAGAAAACGTGTCCATTTTTTTAAGTCCCCCGTTTTTCATTGCAAATAGGCTTTTTTATTTTCCTTCACCCTCTTACAACACTAAAAGAGAAAGGCCTCTATTTCACCCATAACAATTCACCTTTAAAAATATTATCTAGATTCTAGATTAGCAAACTCGATCTCTTGTTACCGACAATTGCACAAAATATTGCAGATGCTGTCGTATTCTTGTTTTAGTTATAACAGCGTTAGTGGTTGCAGGTGCAGGGGCCAGTAGAGCAGCGATTCGAAACGGCGGTTACGCATCTGTAATAGTTTGAATTTGGAACTTGACAGTGGCATGGCCGTGGCCTTTTGTTTTTTTTTTCTCGAACTGTTGGCAGGAGGTTATTGTTTGTATCTGAAACTGAATTAGTCGTTTCTGCACTACGTACGTGTCTGTGAAGCCTCATCTCGAATGATGACTCAACTCCTGTTCTGCTCTTCATGCATTTCCATGCAACTTTGAGGGTTTGTCCGAAACTACTTCTACCTATGGCGCTTTGTGAAATGGCCCAGCTCAACGAATTTTACAAATGGTCCAGTGGTCTCACGATTGTGTGCTTTCGACAGATTTGCCATGCAAAAGTTAGATAGACCATTGAACCGTTTGCTTAGTGCGGTTGGGGTCCCCAACTACCAATTAAAAAAAGAAAAATAAAATGAATATTGTCCATGATTGTTTCGTTTTAAATGCAAAATCGTGCTCGCGAATTCTATGGCCATGCATAGATGCGTCCATCCGTTGCATCAGATAGTTATCGATCTTCTGATATAACTGTATTTATTTTTCAGTTTTTAAACGGTTGGCTAAATGACCCGCTCAAAGGCTTTTTTACATGGTTTCTAAGTAATTTAAAGATGTTTTTTTGTTTTCAATATTGTCCAACTGTCGAGTTTATTCTAGGTACCTATTGTATTCAGTGCTCAGATATAAATCTGAAAGTGTCTTTGTTGTTTAATTACAGATTTCAAATAACTAATAAGTTTACCAATAGGGAATGTCCTGAAGGCTGTTTACACGAAGTAAATAACTATGAAACAATTATTAAGTATCAAACTAACTTTCTGTGTTTTAAATGGAGCTAATATTTTTTTTTTTTTTTTAATTTTTTTTTTTGGTCTTCCCTAGACCGTATAGGTAGGTAAATATTTAGAAGCCTATGGTTACATTTGAAAAGCTGTCATTGCTTATACATTCTGGAATTCAGACACAGCCTTTCAGATGAGACCTATGCAGATAAACACCGCGGATATGATATGCGTACATACCTACTTTTGGGCAACCCTCCTGAAAGAAAAGAAACCTAAATAATTATTTTCGCAATCTTGGTTCATAAAATCAGGAAGCCTATTAATCAAAACGCCAAATACTTTCTGAAACGTGCGAAATAATCATCAAACATCAAACAATAGTTTAGCTAGCACGTCTGACATCTATACCAACTTAACAACACTTTGCCATACTAAAATCACCCTTATTTCTATCTAACTGGGTGTATACCGACTGTAAATTACCAGAGCATTGTTAAGCAACGTTTTGTCGCGGTGTTAGTCAACAAAGTAACGGACTTAGTCAATTTGTTCATGAAACTGATGTTTCATGTTCCGTCAGAGTCGCGCGCGATTCCTTGACCGATGGAGGATGAAGTAAGATGGGCGGGCGCTGTGCCTTTGGTCAATGGATCGATGAAGTAGCTCGTGGAGTTGTGGATCCATGAAATCGATTGACCCAATACCATGGGTCAATCGAGTTTTGTTCGACCCATCAACAACAATGCGATTTGTGACTGTGGTCAAGTTTAAATGATTAAACGCTGCTATTTTTTGTACAAATCTACATTTCGACCACTTAGTGGGTGGACTAGGTGGACACTGTTGACACTGGCAGCCAGTTTCGGGATCTGGCCATTGACAGGGTCTCACTGACAAAGGGTCAACCTGCAAGTCGGTCAGACTGCAACTCCTCGCCTTCGCATTTGCAGGGAGATAGGTATCCTCAATCACAAGACCACAACTGAAAGGCATAAAAAAGGATAATATCGACGAATAAAAAATAATTATGATTGGCTCTTTGTAGAAAAAAAGTTTTGAGGCAATTTATTTAAAAGGAACGTGACCGTAAAATTGACGTTTGTCAGAATTAATTAATTCTTGTAATTAAGTACCTACTAAGTACTTCGAAAGATATAAATGTTTGTGAAGTAATAAAATACCTAAAAATATGAAAGTTATAACAAAAAGTCATGTCGCTGGCAATATCTGAAGATTTATCAAACAATTTGAATCCATAGATAGATATTTCAGGCTTTTCTTTTTGTATTGTTAACAACCTAGCCGAAACTCGTGCTGTGGAAACAAAAAGTGGAGATAGTCTTCAAAATAATAATATCTAACTGGTAGTGGGTAGGTTAATATTGAGTTTTATTCATAGTTTTCGTAGTTTCCGTCTGATCCAATTTTTTTCGGGTTTCACCTCGACTCAGAAAGCGAGGCGGCCTGAAAAAAAGTTGCTGTCCATAAGTGTCAGTCAATCTAAGAAATTAATTGAGATCATGGTTGGTTATATGATTATATGAATCATCATATGTAATGGGTGCTCACCCATCCACGGACAAACCTAGACAAGCGCAGCTTAAACTGAAGAACTGTGTGGAAAGCCAGAAGCTTAAAGCTTTCAGTTTAGCTGAAAAAGGAATGTTATAATTCAGGTATTTTATCTTTAGGGAAAGCATTTACCTAATCAAACTTTTTAAACGATTTAAATATGTGGACTAGCGGCGTCCACATATCTTTTTTTTTTTTTTTTTTTTTTTTCTTAGCCTGCTCTGTCCCACTCCTGGGCAAAGGCCTCCCTCCACTCCTTCCACTTCTCGCGAACCCTCGCGTCCTCCTTCCAGTTCGGACGGAACCGCCATCTCCTTCGTGGCCTGCCGCGACCCCGCCTCACTGTGTCAGGGCACCAGTTTCCCGCTATTTTGGCCCACAGTTTGTCCGGCATGCGGCAGACATGTCCTGCCCAGTCCCATTTGAGTTGGGCAGCCTTTTGAGCCACGTCAGCTATATTTGTTTTGGAGCGCAGTATTGTGTTTCGAACACGATCCGTTAATTTAACACCTAGTATACTGCGCTCCATTGCTCTTTGGCAAACCTTGAGTTTGGACTTCTGGATGTTAGTCAAAGACCAGGTCTGTGCACCATAGGTTAAGACGGGGAGAATACACATGTCCATAAGTTTGCGTTTCAGTGCCATAGGCAACTCTCCCTTAAATAGTTCCTTCATGGACCAGTAGCTCTTCCAGGCGTTTTCTGTCCGTCTTGCGACTTCTTTATCTTGCCTCGCCTGGAAAGAGACTACTTGGCCCAAGTAAAGGTATTCCTGGACATGTTGTATTGTCTCCCCGTCTACTTTTATTATGGTAGGTCTTTCATTGCACATGACTTTGGTCTTCGACATATTCATCTTCAGTCCAACCTCAAGGCTTGTATCGCTTAGATCTTGAAGCATAAGCTGAAGTTCTGTGGCTGAGGATGCAAAGAGGACAATGTCATCGGCGAAACGTAGATTTGACAGTCTCGCCTCGCCGAGAACAATGCCTCTTTCCCTCCAATCGGCTGCCAACTTCCTGAAGATTTCTTCGAGGGTACTGGTGAACAGTTTAGGAGACAGCGGGTCGCCCTGTTTGACTCCTTTCTCTATTTTAAATTTTGGACCTGTGGTTTGTAATTTTATTGCGGCTGTACTATTTCTGTATATGTTGCGAAGTAGATGTATGTAAGTGGGATCGATGTTTTGGTTGCTTAAAGCGTTGAAAATGGCTGTATGTGTAATGCTGTCGAAGGCTTTGGAGTAGTCGACAAAAGCTAGGTGTAGTGGGAGTTTGTATTCTTGGTATTTTTCTATTATTTGGTTGACTGTATGTAGGTGGTCTGTAGTAGAAAGACCGGGGCGGAAGCCTGCTTGTTCAGGAGGTTGATTTTTATCTAATTCACCGGATATACGATTTTCTATTATTTTTATGAAAGCTTTATAGATATGTGATATGAGACTAATGGGCCTATAATTATTAATGTCTGACTTGTCACCCTTTTTGTGGAGCAGAATAATATTTGAGTGACAAAAATCTTTAGGGAAACTACCGGACTGTAGAATGCTGTTAAAGAGCTTGGTGATGTATGGGAGGAGGATAGGTTCGCCTATTTTCAAAGACTCTGTGCTGATGCCATCTTCGCCACATGACCTATTGTTTTTCAGTTTGGTGAGAGCTATGTGAACTTCGTGTCCAGTTATGGGTGGTACACTATCAGAACAGCAATAGTCGGGTATTGAAGATAGTTGAGTGTCGTCGGAGTAAAGGGATTTATAAAATTTCGTGCAGATGTCTAATATTTTTGATCTATTCATTTGTTTCTTACCGTTCTCGTCTTTTAAATGTGTGATCCAGGACTTGTGATTTGAAATACCTTGCTTTGCTATTTTCAGGGAGCAGTTATTTTCTAGAGCATCTTGGACCAGTCTGTTGTTGTAATTTCTAATATCTGTTCTAATACTACGTTTAACTTCTTTATCTTTAAGTCTGTACTGTAAGTCTCTGTTTGCACACAAGTTCTGTCTCTCTTCTATTAATTTTACAGTTTCGTCTGATAGTTTTTTGCTTTTACGTTTTATTTGCGTTACTGCTCTGCTGGCTTTAGTTAAACTTTTAACATATTTAGTACAAAATAATCCATACGTTTATATCGTCCCTATATAAGTTACTGAGTGAAGGATGATGATGATGATTTCCCATCCGAAAAAAAAAAGGATGATATGGCTAGAATTAAAGGCGGTGACTGCTGAGATGACGACTAGGTAATAGAGAAGTATGGAAGTAGAAGACATGCTGCGCCGGCCCAAAAATAAATTGGTATGAGGGCAGGAGAATGATGGCGATGATACATATTTGACATTGTTAGTGGCGTGTTAGTCAATAACCTTATTGATTAGTATGATTACTTGCTTCGGTTGATTTATTATCATAGTCATCAGCTTACAGTAGTCCACAACTGCTGCTGGAAGATCAATTTTTATTCCATTGTCATCCACCGAGCTCAGCTCTGCAAATACGTCCTCCTCCTTGAGGGCCCACACAGTAAAGAACTACTGACAATCTGCTCAGTTTGTTGTGTTGCATTAAACAATCACTTTCATCAGAAAACTTAATTTCCACAACAATGAACACCGTATCACAAATAATTAAGATAGTTAATCAAATCGTAAATAAAGCTCCGATTCGTATCGATCTACATAACTTTGTAAGAACGTAACGGTAAGCATATTATTGCGCGCCGGGTCAAGGTTGAAGCGTGCGTACTTTCGCTCCGGTAACGTTTTTGTGATAAAAAGTAGTATACTGACTGTCATTGGCCTGATGTCAAGTTAGGTGGCAGTTTGGGGTTTTTATATGTTTTTTTTTAACAAAGTTGCTGCAGTTATGACAGGTGGTATAGATTTTGGGGGTCCGTAGGTAGGGTCTCTTTCTGTTGGCAGGTAGTAAAAACTTATCAAAGATGTATGGTAACAACGAAGTTCTTCAATCCTTTAGTTTAGTTGTTAAAGCCTACTGAGGCTGCTGAGCAAGGACTACTGGGTCCGATTTATCAGGAATTTATTTGTAGGAAAACTCCTAAGCAACCCGACGTCTGGATTTGTATCGGGTTGTTGGCAATAGACTAGGCTCGCCTCTTCCTGTGACTTTTTTTAAGTACAACTAGGAAATGTTTGGGTAATATGTAGATACTGCAATGTGATGTAACGGACTTTCTTTCAGAAGAACCTAACTACTTTAATTAAATGGCAGTACCCTCTATGCGTTAAAATACTTCTCGGATGACGCCAAAGGTTATACAAGGTGGAATGGACATCGACTCACAAACGGGTACCACGTATTCAATACATTATACTGAACCCACATAGAAACTTTTCATCGGTAATATAATAAAAAAACAGATGCCTACAAACTTCAATACCCACACGGTCAAAATGTATGGAACAGCTGGTTTTTTTTCAGGTTTGGTTCAGAATGATGTACTGAATACGTGGTAAAATTGGTGGTAACCGTTTGAGTGCGTCGATGTCCCTTCCATCATCTATAGGCGCAGTAGCCGGATCGATGCTACGTGTTGCGGGTTTGATTTCTAAACGATGCAATCAATTATTTGAATGGTTTATATTTACTTAGTTGAGCCGATTCTGGATGTTTATCAAGAACACACTGAATTATGAAAAGAATTATTTGCCTTTCGAAGTCAACATAATAGTTCAGCCCTATATTTCAGCCCCACACGACATTGACCGGAAAGCTCCCAATTTTATGTTTATTTTTAGTAATAAAGCTTTCGACACAATCAGGTTTCCAAAACGACAGGTCTTTTATAAACAAGTAAGTAATAATGAAATGACACCAAGGTAACGAACAATGTGCTTTCAATCATAACATGAGCCTTGGAAACATAAACTTAATAACTAATGCGAGCAATCAATGGCTAATAATAAGCCATTGATTGACTATAGCTATGAGCACATTTTGTTCTCATAGCTACAGTCCAAAATGTCGCTACTGAAAGCAAAGTAGCTAGGTAGAGGTACGTACAAGTGACCGCACGAGCGGTAACACTTTGTTTTGGATGATACAAAGTGCAATAGCAGAGCTTTACAACAAATTATGTCCCTCTTCCTGTCCTGCTCTTTGTGCCACTCCACCTGCACTTTGAGGGGTTTGCCCGAAGCCACTACCGACGAGGCTGTCGATGTGGCAGAGTTCTGGTCAAACCTTAATTATGGGAATCATTGACACGACGAAGAAGCAGAACTTGCACTGAGCAGTTGATTGGTCTTCGTAGAGTGTCAATTCAAAAAAGTTTCGTCGTTTTTTTCGGATCGGAAATCATCAAATGACCCCTCCCCCACTCTGAGCGAAGTGGAAGGGAGTGTCAGACTCGTACTGACTAAAACCTATCCATGGTCCTTCTTTGCCCTTTGTGTCCCATGGCCGCGGTATCTCTTTAGAAGCCCCGGCGGGCATCGGTCCTTGCGGTCCCCTTCCTGTTTGCTGACATCTCTTTGAGGCGCGCGTCGACACGGCCCATCGTCATAAGACGGACGCACGGCGAGCTAGCCCATTACTCACCATCCACATGCCCGCTATAAGTTTCGTCTTCAAATTAAATTTCGTGGGCGTAGAAATTGCAACAACACCACATTTACCCTCACTCCAGGGTAGTTGTTTTATTTGCACCCTATCCAAAATGTTTGCCAGGGTGATTACGGGAGCTGAAATAGGCAGCTATTATATGTTCAATTTCTCTATGTCATAGTGCACTATACAACTGAACATTTTTGATAGTTCAATATTAAGACTATTGTTACTTTAAATAATAGGTTTACATAACAAAATGGACTCAATTTCGACAACTATACCTACCAACAGCTTTCCTAATTCACGATCTGAACAATTATCATCATGTTTTGTTATCACGACTCCTCACTGAGAGGCTTTCGAATGTCTTCCGCACTCTTCACAGTTGATTTGTCTAACTATTGTCATCTTATGTTCTTATGTTTTCTTTTGTGCTGGCCCCGTGACAGAAGGCTTCGGTCAAATTCTTGGAAATTGTGAAAATTAAGTAGGTTCTTTTGTATGATTTGGGCTAGACTTCTAAAATACCACTGAAACTACAATGGGCATAATTGTTTTTATTATAGTGAGCCGACAATATTGGTTTTCAGTTGCATCCGGTTAGATTGGAAGCCGAAACCAAAATAGTTGGGAAAAGGCTCGAAAGGCTAGGCAGATGATGATTTAGTGAGCCGACAAAAGTATAGAGTTGTCTGTTTGTATTTAGAACAAATAAACCGCCGCACCGCAACTTATGAGGATCTATGCAAGCAGGATATGTTAGTACTAGACTATCCCTAAATTAAGTCCTTAAAGTTTATACTGAAAAAATCTGACGGTTCGACGAACTAGCATTATAATTATGACCTTCCCGAGACACGTTGCATGCAGACATGATCTGTTTTACATGAAACTTCACGGCAGATATTTTGGTAAGCTAGAAAGATTATTTTGAGGGTAACCTACTTGTCACTACATGGGGGAGACGGAAGACCTGAACTGTGCGCTGTAATGTGGGTGGAGTACAATAAGTTAGGTAACAGCTTGAAGGGGTTCATAGCGTTCCTCCTTGAAAAGTAATGCTCTATGCAAGTCAATGTTATGCTACATTAGGTGCTCATTACCCGCCACCCAATGCATCACACTTGGCCTGTACATAGATCATAGAAGCAAACTCGAAGAAACAGTTAACCATGTAACCGCTTTACTTACATGATGATGTTATTTACTTCGCATAATATTCTTTACACAACAACATATTATACCACTTCCTTTCAAAGTTATTCCATCATAGTAATAGATATTTAATCAAAAGCATAATTCTCGCTGTCTAAAATCAATCGAATTTGACAGTAATGATTAAACACGTTCTAATTACTTTGTACTCGCTTCGTTTGTTTTAGATATTAATTTGAAGTCTTAGCACGAACACGACGTTAACTTTTTTTTTATAGAAACTGATACCTACCTGTGTTTAGTACTGATTGTCTTACAGGACTGTTCGACAAATTGATTGGGATCGTTGTTGTGGAATATTGACGCTGTTGTTGATCGCGTTCATATTCTAAAACAACGCCAATACAATAAAACATATTCTTGAGCTCCTGCGACCTGGCTGAAGACTGAAATACATCTTATAGACTAGACTAGACTCAATCCTACCCGCCTTTCAGTAGGTATTCAGCACAAAAACCACCCGAGTTTTGGCAGGACTTCCTTTCTTTGGTGAAATGTTTTTAAAAACGAAAATGTTTCAGAAAGGGAACTTTCTTAACTAGAAAATCTTTCAAGATTGTTAAGGAGTCTAGAGATTTTAAAGATTTTAGAGATGACAGAGATCGACTATAGGTCACAATAGTCACTCCATGTAAAGTACTGGTATTCAGCTGCATCTGACTAGACTGAAAACCGACCTCAACGTAATTTGGAAAAGTAGTCGTAACCATAGAAATATAGTCGTAACCATAGAAATATAGTCGTAACCATAGAAATATAGTCGTAACCATAGAAATATAGTCGTAACAGAGAACCTATTGTAGATGACGGTTTTCTTAAGCATCTTCTGTGATCTTTTGGCACTTGTATAATTATGCAACATTGGATTCGAAGGCCTATACGATTTGTTGTTTGAAAAAAAGAGTGTCCAATTCAGTCAAATTATGTCTACTTTAGTACTTAATTATTTGTTTCTTTATGCTTTCAGTTGAAATTGCAACGCAGCAAGAGATTACTGAAGCAACGTTTCGACGTATATTTCCATGTGTGTTATTGCTGTGCCAATTGCAGTTTTTATTTAACTTTATACCCAAAGGTTTTGAGAATTGGATTTGAAAGATTTAACGCAAAGGTGTAGGAACTATTAAAGTAAACTTCACTCACATTTTCGCCAGTTATGTTTAAGTCCCATACACCCATGTAATATCCTATTGAAATTAAAATAGCACAAATCCAGACATCTGGCTGATGTGGGAATTGAACCCATCAGGACCTCGTGCTCATCAGTAGCGCTTGTGGCCACTAGACCAGCGTTTATCTTTAAAACAAATCTGAAAGTATTTATAAAGAATTTAGACCTTCTAAGTACGGTACGTTTACTATCGGTAAGGACAAACTTTACTGTATACCATGGTATCTAGAGGTTACATTTCCAGATCAATAAAATAATTGTGATTGATATCTTTATGTCCAATTTACGCAATAATAACTTGTGCGGAACAATATCATGTTGTATTGTATCTTGTCCCCCTAGGTCCCAAGCACCCAGTCGTAACCGATGTTCCACAAGGGCGGCCCTAGAAGCGACCCCTGTGGAGCACCGGTAAATTGTTACTTTGTGACCATTTTACGAATTGCTACGTCATTCATATTATCATCCTGCTAAAGCGGCCATTTTAGGCTACAAGTAGGTAATAGACATTATGTAGGTATACCTACGGTACCCTGTGGTTTCTGCCTACCTCCCATAGGGGTAGGCGTGAGTTTATAAATGTATACCTACGGTCAATTGATGTGCTTATTCACCTTCCTATGAAGAATGAGAAACAGAACGGTAAGTGTGTTCACCCTGTTCCACATACCTCAATGAATCTCATCGAAAGGCTACACGGGTGTATCTTACAATTTCCAGAATTTAGTATGAAAATCCTTTTCATCCAATGACGTAATCAACTAATCAAACAAAACGTGAAGATTAGTATACATCGCGTTTTTAGTTCAGTTACAAAAACTGTTGTTGTTACTGATCACTTGGGAACACGCAACTAATCGCGCTGAAAAAATAGTAGCTACCTGTAAATGCACATAAACATTTGAATCAATCATTTAAGTTTCATAAAAATCTCCAAAAGTTGTCCTGCGTGTCCTGATGCCTCCACATTTCAGGAACTAATGGAGGATACTGTCCTAGTGAAGAACTATGATAAAAGAGATAAGAGCTATGAGAAAGATGATGTAGAGGGCAAATCAACCTATTCCTATAGGTTGTCGTCTATTCGGCACCCATGGGATAGAACAATATTCAAGACTTAGCAGATAGTGAGTGTGCTTTTGAAAAATGGAACTTTCCATAAAAAATGTATTTTTAGAAAATAAATCATTAACTACCCAAGCAATATAAATCTACCAAACAAAAAAGAATCACGTAAATCGGACCAGTAATCAGTTAGTTAAGAGTAACAAACACTAATAAAATAAAATACAAACATCCGAATTGAGAACCTTCTCCGTTTTAGAAATTATTAAAAAAAAGAAATGACCGTATTGATCTCGATCACTCTACATTTGTGGTTATTCTCCTGACACACGGCGGCTTTTTTTTCTTTTTCTACGGGGTCGAATAAGTTTCCTCGTGGGATCCCCAAAGGTATCTTTGGAACTTCTATCATAATTACCAGGCAAATGTTGATATTATTTTCAATGTATTGTTGCAGGTTGTACAGTTGACTGTGCATCAGCGGAAACTCTGACTGACCCTGAGATGATCTAGCGTAGTACGAATTTTCAGTTGAATAAGAGGCCAGCTTATACTACTACTACTTGCTACTGATGTGTAAATTACTGTACTATGCAGAAATAAGTCACGGGTATATCTTAAGAAATGCATTTTCTTTAAAAAAATAAAAACTATTATTGTAACCTAATACCTAGAATAGTTAGGTATACATTGGAGGCTATTTTCCGTGTTCTTACAAAGTTAATTTCTAATTCTTTAACAATACGAGTTGCATGCTCCATTTGACAAACTAATTTAAATTTTTGTAGCGTGATTTGCCAAAAAAAGGAAAAATATTTATGGTCAATGGCGCGAAAATCTGCGGACCTATCTGTAGGCTTTCGCTATTTAATTGAGGAAAAAGAATAACAAGAGTGATAATTATCTACTTTAATGATACTAATTGACGATTTTTTTAAACCTGGAATTATTCTCCCCTTTTGATAATTGACCACAATATACAGTGGAAGGGATACGGAGATGTTAAAACGCTATCACGTATTCAGTACATCATTCTTCCAAAATCACATAGACATTTTTCATCGGTAATGAAAAAAACAGCTGTTCCAAACATTTTGACCGTGTAGGTATTGCACTTTTGTAGGAAACAGCTTTTTTTTAAATTCGCCAAATATTATACTTTTTTAATCTCTATTTGGGGGGTCATAATGATAAGATAAGATAAGATCATTTTATGTAGGTACTTACCGAATACGTGGTTTTTATTTATGTTTGCAAATTAGTACATTATTTATCATTAAAAATGCAAAACTACATTGAATTTGTAGGTAAGTTTAACGTGAAAGATTTGCATTTAAAATCGTAAATTAAATATAGTGATACTTCATGATCAGATTTAAATTAAATTGGGATAGGTATTTTTGGGTTCTACGATTTTTTGCTAGGAGATTTTTTTTAGCTTAGTCAGTAGAAAGAGATCAGGGAGATGATCAAAACCGTGGACTGGCCTGATCCTCCAGTGTTCAGGGCTATCTTTTCAGTAGGCCTCAAGAATAGTCCAGGATCGACATATCTGGTGCCAAGACAAAACGTCAACATGATGTGCAGCATTGAGGGACTATAATGAAGAAGAGAGACTCTTATAGTATGTCACCGTTTACATTGGTTAAGGTTTGCTTGTTGTCAGCCTACTTAGACTTCAATGGGTTCTTCTTGGTCAGTTTAATAGGGCACTGCTTGATTATAGTTTCAAGCAAGAGAAGAGTTACCCCTAGGGATTGATATACCTAATTGTAAACAATGGTTGGGTTGGGTCCTAATTCGAAGAAGGGCAAGTAGATGATACCAATTTGAATCCATACTTGTGATATTATATGTGCGTAAGGGTGTTACCACACCAATTGATCGATCTCCGATCACCAATCGATCGATGGTAGAAATGACGACGATCGATCAATTGGTGTAGTAGAAAACTGTCGATCGACGTCCAGTTATCCATTCTACCATCGATCGATGGTCTCGATCGACGATCGATCTATTGGTGTGGTAACACCCTAAGGGTTGATAGGGAAAAATGGCGGCAGAAAATATGTTGCGCCGACCACAAGTAACATTGGGAAGGGATTTTACGGGACGTGAGAGGGAAAGAACCTCACGTTCCAGCCGCCGCGGGAGACGCCCCGGGCGTTGGCCACGTGGCTCCTGGCCACCGTAGGCGCGGGCCTGTAGACGGTGAGTAATGGGCTAGCTCGCCGTCCGTCCGTCTTATGAGGACAGGCTTTGTCGACGAGAGATGTCAGCAAACAGGAAGGGGTCCGCAAGGGCCGATGTCTGCCGGGGCTGCGGGACTGTTCGAAAGAGATATCGCGGCCCTGGAACACAAAGGGCAAAGAAGGAATATGGATGGGATTTAGTCAGTACGCGTCTGACACTCCCTTCCACTCCGCCCAGAGCGGGAGGAGTTATTTGATGATTTCCAAAAAAAAAAACGGATGTTAAAACTTTGCCGATCGTCTACGTAAACCCTATCAATCCATCTGATGACAATCCTCAACTCTCCAACCGTTTGAAATTGCATTAATATTCGTAACAAAGTGCAAGCAACACCTGGGGTCAGGCGATTGCATGTGGTTGACCAAACGTTATGACATGGTGACGGTCGTGCCCAGCCTCGCTGCCGCAGTTAGCACAGTGATATAATTTATTTCTCTACACTTTGCACCCCAAGATTGTGTGCGAAACTGTTACAGATAACATGGGAGTGGATAATACCCGCTGCAGTGAAATCTTATGAGGCTCCAACTGATAATCAGTAGGATAAAAAAGTAAAAATTTGAAAAGGCTATGATGTTGAGCTTTTTCAGTACATTTTTAGGATACCTACATATAATTTTATATTATTATTGTTATTTCCATCGTTGAAGCAGGCAGGGTACTTACACAAGGCACACATACAAATTCGTATAAGAAATTAGTACCAAACGATGGACGACGGATGTTTAAATATTAAGAATTGTTGTGTTTATTTTACATACTGATAAGCATCTACCTGGCATACGTAGATAACTTACCTGCAAGTAATTCTAAGAACTATCCAGAGGCTCACGGGTGGCATAAAAACTCTGATACCAGGTTAGTTACCAACCACACGAAAAAGAAAGACTATCTTAAAGAAACAAATGCCTCGGCAGGATCAACAAACCTACACTTTTTCGGAGACAGAAAATAATGTTATCAAGAGAGTATGACTGAACAGTACTGTCTCGAGTCATCTTCTAAGATGCACAAAACGTGCTGCACTCTCTTTGAAGAAGGATTTTTTTGAATACTTCCAGTTTCTAGCATTTGTCTCAATAACTCTAAGATACCACACTTTTCAATACAATAAGCCACCTTTCTACACCATTTTCCAACTCGCCGCTCTATAGAAATCCTCGCAACGCTAGTCTTTCGCTCCGTAGAGTATTCACTATAAATAGAGGTGAGGTCTGTCCGAGAGTACATTGCCTCACAGTCCGCACCGCGGGGCCTACCTACCCCTCGACCTAAACCAAAATATATTAAATACTTGTGAAAGTATTGGAAGGTATTAAAAAGTGAATTTAGTGTTTCATTTAGCAGATTTTTCTAGAATTTTCAAAGTGATTTTTTGTGATAAAAAACTTTTTTTAAGTAGCTTTTCAATTATTTTTTTCGTCTTATAAATTGTGTTAAATAATTTGTATAGCTTGGAAATCTCATTATATTTATTTAACATATAAAGTAATACTTAAAATAGCTTGATAGAAAATTTAATACATAGCTTTATATTTTTTCTTGAGTGTTAATTGAATTTCTGAACGGTGTTATTTCAGTTCGACTGTAGCGAAAATGAAGACCTTTACAGCTGTATTACTATGCATGGGTAAGCATTCATAGCTTAATTATATTTAAACCATTTAATTATTATTATCTATTTGACCCTTGACTAAAATTATTCTAATTTTAAAGTCTTTTCTTAATTACAATAACATCTTACCATACTTTTCAGTCTCTTTACTACAATATAATTTCATCCCTTAAAAAGAACAATATTTTTCATCTATTTCATATAATATAAAATAAAAAAATAAACAAAATAATAATTATAAGAGGACGGTACTCCTGGATAAGGCTCCCGTAGTTAGGAGGTTCCTCTCTCTGGAGCCCTGACCACCGGTAACTTGGACCCTGTTCCCGATACCGGTGGGCTAGAATTTTTTTAATATTTTTAAACGTTTTTTAAATATTGTTTTTATTTGAAGGAATATTTAAAAATGTAGAAGATTTGTATAGAAATAAATAAAGGGAATGATAATCATTTTTAAATATTATCTCTCGCTCTCCTCCTACTAGTGTTCCTACTTTTTAATTGAATAACTTCATAACAAGATTATCAGGAACTTCATGAACACCTATTATTAAACCATCGTACGTGTGTTTACTAAGAATCGCCCTGTAAACCAATACATAACTACGAAGAAAAAAGTCAATTAAATCTGTTTCCGTTTAGTTTTTCCATGTTGGTAATGAAAGTTATGTTACAGTGCGATAAGTTTTTATTGTCTGAAGCTACTGAAAAAATCCTGAAAGCGGTGTTTTTCAGAAAAGCAAAAGAGTTTTCCTTTTGTTTCTTAAGTTTAGCTAAATTATTGACACGTTTTCACAGTTTCTGACTTGAAAACTATTCATGTTTTCAATAGAAATTCGTCCATTAAATTCAAAACTCCGTTAAGTTGTCAACTGTTTATTTTTCTTTCAAAATCCTTATGTCTTGCCTAATCCTTCAGCCACTTGCATTTTTTCTTGAAAGTTCTCTCATCAGTTGTTTTTGGCTCACTGCATTTTTCATCTCTTTCCACTCCTTAACGTTCCTACAAACCAATAAGCATGTTTACGCGCTAAACCAGACAAATGGAAATACAAAAGATGGCATAATGTAAAAAAGCAAAAAAATATAATAATATCTTAAAGTTTACCGTGCGATTAGCTAACAGCTTATTGAAATACTTATCGTATGTAATTGAGTCGTGTTAGTTCGATACCTCTTTTTAACCCCAAAAAACGCTCTAATTAAAAGAAAACCAATAAATCAATTGAATATAATTGTTTAATTACATACAATTATATCACGTTATCGAGTTTATATAACAACTAATAGCGAATGTAAATAGTTATTCAGGATCGGAAGTTGAACGCAACCCGCGTGTTCCTCACGCTATACGCTAGATCGATTCGGTTTGTTTCCTCAACGCAGGCGCATGCGCACAGCTTATTAGTTATGAGTTTACTAGTTACGGATCAATTAAAAGTACTTCCACTGTTATCTGGGGAATAGAAAAACAAGGAATTCATCGATTACATGGGCTTTTTCCCGGCAAAAAAAATGCTATTACTCCGTTTCTCTACATTTTCTAGAATTTTCTCTTATGTTGATTGATATAATTATCTGACAAAGGAAAACTATCATACTAGGAAATACTAAGAGTAGAGTAGTCTAGGCTATTTGATACCTTGTGAGAATCGAACCTGTACCGTGCCGTAGCGCAGAATTCAATCGCTGAGCCATTGCGGTAATCGAGAAAGAAAAATGATTTAAAAGAAAAAAAAGGGATATTATCAGAAAATATTAATTAAACGTGCAGTATATAATATATTATTACGATTGTTATAGAAATCTTGTTTGAGCGAGTTACAGAAACACACCGTTTCTCAACATTTTGTTATCCTTGCCCCAAAAATATTCCTTTAACAAAACTCGTTTTTGTGACAATTACAATTACGATGTAAAAGTGACAGTAATTATTGTGAAAGTGTATTTTTGTAAAATAAGATAAATACGAAGGTCTACAAGACATGGAATCGAGTTTTTCTGGAATTTAAAACAATATATATTGTTCCTTGTTAACATGCACGTTTGTTAAGTAATTTAAACAAGAGTCCCTACATTATGAACTACAACTTCGCACTAACATTAAGGCATTCCCTCACCATCATTCGGCATTCGCCTGTAATGTAACAATCCAAGATTCGATTTCACACAGAATCAAGTTCAGGTTGTTGTTACATTACAGGCGATCCCCGAAGCGTAGGGCGACGTGTATGTACCTGATACCTGTAGTGGGTACATCCACATAAACACATTTTGCCAGCTATATTTAAGTCCCACGAAACCGGGCATAAATCCAGACTCCAAACTACAACTGAGGAATTCCCAACGGAGAAAACCCAATAACACTAGTCTCAATAACCAAAAATATGATGATGATGATTTTTACAAAAAAATTTCACGTATATTTCTAACCAGCCCCATTCTTCCAGGCACCCTCTCCCTATCAACCGCAGCGCCCGTATCCCGAGGCAGCTCGCCCGTCGAGTATGAATACGACTACGACCACGCAGTACAGCAGCAGCAGCAGCAGGCACCAGCCCAGGAGCCCCAGGAATCAGCCAGCCACTACGACGCCTACATCCAGGACGTTCAGGCAGCAGCCACTGGCGGCGGCGCCGGCAAGAAAGGCTTCAGTCAGGGCAGTGGTTTGAGAACCATTGCTCAGGGATCCGCCAACCAAGCTAAGACTGCTTTAGGAAACCAGGCTGCCGCTGGATACCAAGCTGCTTACGTTGCTAAGAACACCCTTGCGCAGTCTGCTGCTCAATCTAGTGCGACAGCCCAGGCTGCGCTTGCCGGTAAACAGGTTATCCTGTCTGGATTGGAACAACAAGTCAGAGATGCCAAGGTCGGGCTCCAGGGCGAAGAGATGCAGCTGCAACAGGCTAAGAGATCCGCGCAGGCCGCTGCAAATTCTGCTAAGCAAGCTATGCACCAGGTACGTGAAGCTAAAAGGTTTTGATACACAAAATAACTATAAGGGCTTTAGGGAATGAGATGAAGTAGGGAACTTTGTAAGCCACTACGAAAAGAAAAATGATTACAATATGTCGTGCTTAATATGTGTAATATTCTGAAGGCAATGCTGCAAGATACAATTTAAATAACAATTAATATTTATCAAAAAGCGTGTAAGTAGAAACAAATATTTACAAGCAATAAAAATTACAAGAACAAGTGAAACGCACTTTCCGACCACGGCCAAACAGCGTTACTCAAAAAATGCAAATTATTAACAACAATTGCGCAAACTGACCAGCACAATACACAATAATTTTGGCAATGAACTAATTAAAAAAACCGGAGACCAGCTGACAGCTTTTTACAACAAAAATAACGCAACGGCGATACTAAAGTAACTTTTAAAGATAATAAAAACAGCAACGCGAAGTGACTAACAACGAAATGTACAAAAAAACTCATTGTGCAAATCGGTACAAATGAGTTTACGAAAAAATAATATAAAACATTGAAGAAAGATATCGGAAAGTCAATTAACATTACGGAATTACGCAATTGCTCGGTCCACTTGCTTTGGGAAATGAATTGATCGCGTTCAGAGACAGATCGTTTTATTACAATTGCAGTAAGTGGCAATAAAACATTATGTGGCAGAAATTGGTAATGTCACTAAGTGAATTGTTGACAATGTGGAAGTTAAAAGCTATATTATTATAATGGATATTGGAGTTGCACAAAAATGAAAAGTAAAATAGAACGTAAGATTTAGATCACCCACCGGTAAAGTAGAGCAAATGCAATCACAAAAGTATTTACTGTTGTTTGCATTATTACGTCTCTTTCCTTACGCATTTTTTAAATGAACCATTTTAGATTACATTATTGGATTTTATCTTACATACTGAACAAAATAAATGCTTTTTGGAAAAGCTTATCGAGTCATCGAAAGTAAAACGTCTGCAATGAGTACGATTATGTTGTCTCATCATCATCATGTACAGCTCATGAGCTCCGTTATTATCTCTTTCAATATGTTGTGTATGGTGCATTTGATTGACTTTATTTTAATTATTTTTCTTGATTGTAATTTTAATGGGTTATATGGTCTATCTTCTACAATGGATAATCCAAAAGTCAATGATGATTAGATATGGACTGTTTATACCGATGAATTTGAAAAGGGTTTTAATATGGCTGCAATCTATATCAAACTTTTGAAACTCCCAAAGCCAATGCAACTTCATACCCGTGCAAAAATAATTGAATTTCAGTTTCCAAATATTACGTGACAAAACGTGAACAAAAACATATTAATTTGAACTTTGCAATGCCATGTAATTGATTTGCTTTTATGTTATGGTGTTTAGTAACTAAGTAAAGTACGAAAAACGGTTAGTTCTTGCAACAGATAAATCTTAGGAAAGAAGTTGTTGTCAATCATTGCTAATCATGTTGTAATTTTGATCGAGTATTTCTATTTGAGGTGCTTGGTTAAGAGTTAAGGATAAAGTTTATAATAATTAGAAGAAATTCGTGGGAAAGATGTCAAAAGTGTGTCAGTGTTTCTCAATCCCTGAAGTTTGGACCTCTTTAAAGACTACAATGAAATAAACTTTTTCGGCCAGAGTTTTTTTTTGTGAAGCCACAACCAATAGTATGTTTGCTTTAGCATACACAGAAACGTCATTATGCTGATTGAAAAACTTATCTTTGTATATCGTAACGAGAATAATTTTCGGCTTGTAACAAACTTTGATTCAATCTTAGACATGGACAATTACCTATGACCATCATTTCAGACAAAATCAATATTTTTTCAACGATTACATAAATCGTTGCTTTTTTATTTTCTTTTAATGCTTCAGTAATATCAGCTTATTGACTAATTTGGTCTAGGCTCACAGCACAGTGTCCGATTACCATAATCTGATGTTTATATAACGGTTGCAACTTCATTTGTAATCATCTGTCTCCATAACTTTGACAAAGGTCTTCTTATAGCCTGAGCTACTGAAATCTTCATTTGTTAAAGAAACCTTACATTCCAACCAATGTCATCGAATGAATTGTATGTTTACTTTATTGGACGTTTTGTCATGATCATAGGATCATATGATCTTAAGTTTTTGATCTTCATAGATTTCCTTTCATCATTAGTTTCATTATATCTTTCATCAGCTTTTCTTGAGCAGGTCCAGTCTTAACTAATGATGCTTATTTGATCAGTGTCCCAACTAATTCTGAAGGTTCCTTCATGCCTCTTGCACCAATATTATAATCTCCTCCCAAGTTCGACAAAATTTGAGAAACCCAATCAAGAAATCGTAATGGTTTGAACCGAATCATTTTGCAAGCACTGATTTTATCGTTCTTCAGTTTTGTTTGCGACACGTTTTAATTATGAACACGTTTCGGTCTATTTTGTGGCTTTATTGTATTTAGATATTATTTAAATAACCGTTTAGAGTCCAAGGTTGATATTTCTATGTTGATACAGTTTGTCATTATTATTTTCTCAATGCGAATTAATGTCAATGACTTCCTTTTATATGATATGGATTCATTTGTTGCTTTTTTAGATGAATTAGATAATATTTAAAATTAAACGGATCATCCATTAACCTTATAAAATGTTTTGTTCAAAAATAAAGCGTTCAGTCTTACCCAGGTCAAAATACACTTAAGTATTTTTTTTACACAGCTTGCATGTTGTGTTGCATGTAGAAATCCGGTATTGAAACTAGATGCCCCACATGTTGCAATTTGATCTTAACATTGTAATCAATACGCGTTACCTTCCTGTAATTTCGCGGTCCGAGAGGAATTGTACATTGAACTTGAAAACTTTCGCTCTCTTTGTTTTGTAAGGTTTGGTGTCATTTTGTAGCACATCTGTCTTTTGAAGTTATTTATATATTTGAGATCATTTCTCTGTACCGTCTTTGTAATTGTCATTTTCATTTCATTCATTGATATTTTTTTCTGCTTCTGCCATTTTACCCTTTGATTCTTAGCTACATCTAGGTCTTCACAAGATTAAATCACGTATTTTGGATACTCCCGAATAAGTCCTTTGTTGCTATATAGGTCACCAGTTAACTGCGGAAACTGCTGATTTTTTAAAACTTTAACCACAACTCCTAAAATCTTCACAGGTCGCCGTAATCCAAGCAGCCATGAACGCTGCCCAAGCGACGTCAGAGAACGCCAACGAAGCAGCTTCCCAGGCTGCAGGTGAGCTCGGTGCCCAGACTGCCATGGTAGGAGCAGCCAGACAGAGGCTGCATGCCCTGCAGGAGCAGCTGCATGGAGTCAGGATCGACTTCGAGGCTACGCAGTCCGCGGCGAGAAAGGCTCAGGTATGGAAGATAGAAATTCTGTGTTTAGTGGTTCTGAGCGGTTTGATATTGGCATGTTTAATTGGGAAGATCGAAAGAAAGATGTTGTGTAGATGAAGAGGTTAATTTTGATCAATGAACGCTGCTCAAGGCAATCTTTTTTTAATCAATAAAAATGAAGTATGACTTTGGAAGCAATAGTAATGGATTATTCTAAATTCATAAAATGTTGGACTCCTGACATATTCGTCAAGAGTTCGTTAACATTTTTGGGGCCATACTGTATTCAATGTTTTCTCGATATTTAGACTTATAGACAGTACCTATTAGTGATAGGTTAATAAATGTTAAGTCATTAATAATAATGAGTGACGTTTCCCTGAACAGGAAGCGCAGCAGAACTCAAGGGCGTACATTTTTGAGGACATTACCATTTCCATGTTTTACTGAGACGATGAGAAGAAGAACAGTTATTTATTTCATGATATATTATACTCTTGCTGTCACCAAATAAACCGTTGATCTCACTTCTCTCTTTGTTTCTATCTGAATCACTTTTAGAAAAATCACTCTCAATTTTATTTGAGACACTGCCTGGTCAGGCTTACTTTTATTCTTTTTCTAATTCATTTTTATTCTCACTTTCTAGTATCAGTCTGAATCTAGCAGTTCTATAAATCATTTACTACCTCACAAGTTTACAATCTTTTAACTCTCAAGACTTTAGATATGTTAAGGTACTAGTCACATTCACTCATGCCACACACTTGAAGTGAAAAACAGTTGCAACAGAACAGGACCTAATGGGGTCCCTTTGCAAACCCTAACCCAAACTCTGCACACCAAAATTGCTCTTTTACAATATTTTCCCTTTGTCACAGGCGGCGGCTCAACAGGCCCAGGCTAACGCTGCAGCAGCAGCTGCCAAGGCTGCGGCAGCCGGCCTCGGCGGTCAGCACAAGGACGCGTCTCACGAAGGTACGGCGCCCGAGCAGCAGTACCAAGCTGCTCCTCAAAGCCAAGAGCAGGACAGTCAGGAGTACTATCATCAGCTACAGTCGGACTACCACCACTAGTAACAATAAGGTTTTAGGTGTCTAAGTTCTGGGATTTGTTGAAGTTTTTTGGGTTGTTGATTTTTTTCATTGTCTTTCTTTTTCAGTTGTTTCCTTATCTTATCTTCTTTCCATTACTTCTCCATGATATTCCTGTATTATTTTTTTTGCACATTTCTCGCTACTATTTATTTAGTTCTCCTTTTTCAGTTGCCCATACCTTTATATTTTTTCTTACTTGTAGGTTATTCGTTACGTATATTTGTACGTTTCGTTTAGAAATCACGTTTTCCCTTTCATCATTCATTAATTGGTTACTGAAATCTACATCTTTCCTTTCCTTCCCTTATCTTCATATCCTTTCTCATTACCTACTTCATATACCGATATAAAGACTAAAAAGTCTTTATATCTCTCCTTCTGTCATAAAAAATCAACAAAATAAAAAAGTTTGAGAATCCCAGAACAAAAGCTACACGTTATTATTAGGATAGGATACTTTAGCATTCAAATATTTATTTCACCACTTTGCTTATCCTATTCTAATCTTAACTTAACAATTAGTAGAAAATCTTCTACTACGATGTAAATAAAAATGTTTTTTATAGTTAGGAGTGCTTCAAGATCGAGTTAATGTGATATCTGTTATGTTTCAAACATTTTTTTACTTTTATATGAGGTCCCAAGTGGTTCCAGTTTTGTATATGTGTAACTTTTTAGTTATACTACAAAAATGTTAGGAGGTAATAATGCCGGACGGCAAACGAACCTTGTAACATCGCAACGCAACAACGCAACTTCAAAATCTATTACGTTTCTTTCTTTGTTGCTGCAACACGTTGCATGCTACGTTAAATTGCTTGTTGTGTTGCATGTTGCGCAACACAGATTCCTTTGATACTAACATACAAAATTAAGTGCGATGTCTCAAAGCCATAGAGTGTCGACAGAAAGTGTGAAAAAATAAAATATTGTTTTTGTTACTTCTGTTTTTTCAATACGATCTTGACTGATGACTATCTGACTGTGACTACTTCTGACTGTTACTTGACATCTCACTTAATATCACTAACTTGACTTGACTAACACTTACCTACCCAACTTGCTTCTCACATAATGATCTCGAAAGATTTGTATTTTAATACGAGCGTGTCAGTTTTTTACTGACGAAACAATTTATCCAAAAAGTTTTGACGTGAGTTTTTGCTTTTCGAATACATAAATAATGTTGCCAGTTTAAACGCATAAGGGCACGGAAGAATAAAGAAGCTATCCAATGGAGAACATAAAAAATTTGAATTTTTAGTTCATTGTTTGGTATGACAGAAATGTTTAGAGGTCCTATCTCCAAGGTAGCTTAAAAGAAAATGTTTTCTGAACTTGTTTGTGAAGAAGATTTCTCGAAATATGTAAAAATATTAAAAGCTAATGTCGATAAATTATTATCCACTCCAGTAAATCAAAGAATATTAGACTGATTAGACATTAGAACGTCGCCTCTTCATGACGATAGGTAGGTGCACCACATGATCAAATAACTACGTTCAGGTAAGTATCTTCCTATCACTTATTAAAGCTATGCACTTTCATTCTGACACTGCCTTCTATATCACAGTAGATACTCTCTACTCAAATGCTTCCGAATTCTTCATAATACTATTTTTCAAAATCTCAATGAATTTAGGTTTGTTATTGAAGCTAGATATCCTAGCTTACCAGATGTTGGTATTACTTTACACCACATTCGCAAATTTGGCTTAACCTATGGCTTTGTTTCATGGCTCGTCAACGAATCAAGAAGATTCGTTAAGCGAGATCTTTCCTATATTTCAGAGTGGGCCAGCTCCGACCAGGATCCTATTCAAGTGACCAGCGAACAACCCTTGCACCTCCACGAAGAACCTCCGCTCACCCCAGCCCCAGAACCATCTCACGCTCTCATTGAAACCAACGCATTTACACCACTACCCGCCAAGTCCGCACTCAGCCAATCACCGCCTCCGAAACCAAACCAGATCGAATTAGATAAACCCGTCGAATACCGGTTCCAGCCATTCCATTCCGCTTTCAACCAGTTTAGGTACAAACCTATACCGGCTAAGCCTGCAAAATTAGTCGCTAAACAAGTTAAATTGGTCGCTAAACCTTCAAAATTAGTTGCTAAGCCTACGAAGTTAGTCGCTAAGCCAACTAAGTTAGTTGTTGCAAAGTCTATTGGGAAGATGTTTCCAGAGGCTTACGTTAATTTAGATAGCTTTTTTAACGAACACAATCGGAATAATAACGCGAAGCAATTTGGATTTTATGGATGGTAGTAGAAGAAAGTTATTTAAGAGGTAGGTCCATATTGTAAGTAGCTCATTGCTTCCCCATTACACACCAAGGTTATGGCCCTTGTTATAATTATTTTTATTTATGCCATATAGTAACTTTAAAGCCCTTCTATGTATGTTATTTATTTATCAATGAAATTAGCTTATCTATGTATTTGTTATACGAAAGCACAGATGTTAGATCCTAATGAATATGATCCTTTTCAAACATTGTTCATTGTTATTACCTACATACACATCTACTTTAATTTTTTTTTCGTCTTGTAATCAAATGTCGTATGTCTCTAGCGCCAGCGAAAGAAGAGCAGAAGGCGGCTGAACCAGAGCAAGAACAAGCAGAAGAGATCGAAGAAGAAGAAGAAGAAGAAGAGGAAGAAGATTGTGAAGAAGAAAAGAAGAAATAATAGATAAACCAAATAGTTAAATGCCATTTATTAGTTCGATGTCTACATAGCTTTTAATTTTGTTACTTAATTTTAAGGACGTTGTAGTAATAAAATAATAAAATCATTTGTAGGTATTTATTTTACATTGAACAAAACCTAATTTATTGAAGAGAGAGATCTCAATGTTTTTTGTGGTGCATTGAAATAAACGTGATTTAAAGTTCGAGGTGATAATTAATTTATTAAATGTGCTTTTTATTTAACCTATATGATAACTACCTACGTATCGAAAACTTAAAAGGTATCACTTTATGTGCCCAATGGCTGAGCGATGTAGGTAAGCGTTCGTGGCATACCCGGGTTCGATTCCCGCCTTCGTTTTCTTGACGAAAATTAGCCACTCTTTAGTCTGGTACTAGCTTTATATAATCCAGTTACATTCCAATTTCAGCTATAAATAGATATAAAATAGAAAATATTTACTGCATTGATGAATACTAGCATTGCACCACTCAGTTAAATATTTTTTCTTGTATTTCTAAACGCATTGCAGTAAACATCAAAGTGATTAGTTTCATTTCTTTCAAAGCAGTATAAAATAAAACTTTAATTTATTTACAACTTTGATTAACTTACCGAAAAGGCTAATTCTACTATAAATTGTCACCAAATAAAATACACTAATAAATCAATGTTTTATTTTTATTAATTTTGATTGGATTCTCTTGTGACAACATTTAAAAACAAGATAAATTTTGTGTCAAGAGTAGTGAAACGGAACGGTCCTTTCAAAACGCGATATTGTCGCGCTACACACGTAGTGTTGAAAAATAATTAATTAAAATACGAAAATGTCCGTCGTAAAGAAGAAGAAGCGTGTTTCCAAAAAGAACAAGAAAGCATGGGGAAAATACTCTGACATCCGTGATGTTGAAGAGTTTCTTGAAGATCAGAGATTAGAAGAAAGATTGGGGTAAGTGAGGTTATGTTGACATCATGTGCGCAACTATTTCGTGTTTATTTTCGCTAAAGCCTTGTATAAGTGCCGATTAATCAAGTTTATAATATCTGAAAAATGAAATACTTTGCAATGCTTTTAACCCAAATCTATTTAGGTTCGTATAAAATCAATTTTACTTACTTAGAACACTGTGTCTTATTTTGTGATGATAAGGCATTATTATCATAGCAGAAGCCAATTTTATCTATTTATAAAAGAAAAATAACTAGTCAGTCATCTCGACTATTCCCTGTTCAGATACCAACAAAATAATAAATCATTGCTCCACATTATTTCACAATATTAACTTAAATTTTTTCAGTAAGTTTGAAACCAAGCCAGACAGTGAACTGTTCGTGGTAGACACAGCCGGAGACAATGATGAGGTCAAGGCTGAGGACACAAAGCCATTGTCACGCAAACTACAGAAGAGAGCCAAGCTGAAGGAAGTACCAAAATGCTTTGAAGTTCTGCTGCCCACTTCTAAGGTATGATACCGTGAAGTATTTGATACAAAATAAAACAAACACCTTGACGGTGTTTAAAATTTGAGTCAAGTAAAACCATCCAATAATACAACACAATAAATACATCACTAATTGATGCTAGCCTTTGTTTTACTTATGAATTTAGGGGTGTTGATTTTTCTGTTGAGATTAATTTTTTTCTATGTTTCTGTCAAATCCCTGTATGAGCCAATCGCAGTCTGAAAGTATAAAAAAAAAATTCACATAGGCCTACATGGGCACTTATAAAATCATCATATCAAAAGAAAAAGTTTGGTCCGAGTTGGTTTGTCGTTTCTTCTTGAGAAGAACCGGCAAGAATCTCCATGGTAATTTTAAGCTGATAATTGATTGATAATAAATAATTGATTGATTGAAGCAAACCCTATTAACAGTCTGATATTCATGCATATCCAGTTTTGAATGTTTAAGATACAATAAATCATAATTATGACCATTTTCTAGGTACAAGATCCAAACAAAAAACGTAACCATGTAAACCAGATTGGCTCTAAACCGTCCGCTTTGAGCAAGTTAAGACAAGCTCGTCAAGCACAGAAGGGCGTGTTTGAGAAGAAGCTGGTGGAGGCCAAGAAGAACAGGAAGATGGCACTAGACAAGAAGAGGAAGGCCAAGCAAGTTAGACAGAACTTCAACTTGGATCTGTGGGGGAAAGATTGTAAGTGGCCTTTTATTGTTATTCTATCTTCAATTTGCAACTGGATTAATTTTCTGGCGTTTTGAGTCAGATTTGAGTAGATCTGATCTGAACTACACCTTGACACTTGTACGTTTTTGCACACTCGGTAATTGAAAAAAAGATCTTAGTTTTCTCACAAGGGTAACTTAGGGTTATTCCTTTGAAAACACAGTTTATTATTAAAAATCCTAGCCCAAGTAACTTTTTGTAGCTCCTGCAGTTTGCTATGTTAGTGAAATGTGAAGTTTTTGTTATTTTTTTTATAAGTAACTGGCAGTTGCCCGTGACTTCGTTTTATGTAATCGTTTTAGGTAATTTTGAGGTGAGAAAAAAAAAACTGCACATGTTCTTCCCCAGAATATAATCTATCTCCTTGCCAAATTTCATTACATCCGATCAACCATTTAGTCGTGAAAAGGCAACAAACAAACGGAGTTAATTTCGCATTTGTAATATTAGTATGGATTCTATATTTTTCTAGTTTCGTCAATAGCCATATTTAAATATGATATTATGCATTTAGTTTTAATTTGCTAGCTTACTAAATAAATTAAAAAAAAAAAAGACTTTATTTGGTTCTCACATTTTGTGGCCAAAATAATCATTCTCATTTCAATACGTTTTCCCCAGTACCAGAAGCTAAAGGCATACCAGAGACCCTGATAGACGAGTTCATATCAGAGGAAGCGCAGCTGCACAATATTCTACCCACACAGAGACTCAGGCCGAAGCCTCCGCTAGCCAAGTCTGTGATGACGAGAGCTGCAGTGGAGACACCACACCCAGGTGTCAGTTATAATCCTTCTTACCAGGTTAGTACAAGCATTTCTTTGTTATTAATACTTTAAAAAAAAAAGAAAGTGTTTGAGAAACTGCAAATTACTTGACCATTTTATAGATGGTCATATGTGTTCACCATTGCAAGTGACAATTTTTGATATACTCAAGGTACTAAGCTCCTACACCAATGAAGCCTTACTAAAAACTAATGACTGAGTTATCTATTGTCAGCTTAGCTAGAATTATAAGAGGATTAGCTCTTAGTTAGTTGTGTCAGTTCCGTATCATTTGTCATCTGTATCTTTTCAAATGCATTGTGTGAGCCACTATTTAAAAAATAATCATTAATAAACGACAATATTGGACAAACAGCACACAATCCCTTGTTGTTAATTATTCATTAATTGTAATATCATACATTCATATATTATTATTTTTACAGGAGCATCAAGACTTGCTCCAACAAGTGGGCAAACACGAAGAGAAGATGATGAAGCGAGAGGCGCATCTCCACAGAGTCACCACCGGCATGTTCAGGAGAGTCACGCAAGTCGAGAAAGACGTAAGTACTTGCAATTTTCATTCTATAAAAGAAATTAATACCTAAATAATAACATCGGCTCGGTTAGATCTTTAAGTTAAGCCGAGCTTGCTTAGGTTGGGGGGGGGGAGGGGAGGCGTACGTGTATGGATAACCCATTTCATACAGATTTCCTCCATGCCTCGGACAGTACGTAATGCCGTTGGTCCCGGCTGTCATTTGTAGATCTTTGATAGTCATTACATGTAGTCAGTGACCCGAAAATCTGACAACCAGTCTTACCAAGAGGTATTGTATTACCCAGTACTAACTGGGTTGTGGAGTCGCTCTATGTAAAATACTGGAAGCCGAGCCCCGAAAAGGCTAGGCAAATGATGACTGGATTTATCGTGTTGCGAATTCAACAGAGAAAAATGTGCACTGAGGGATTTTCACCTCTCGATGCTCATCAGTGCGGTGAAATTCCAATGCGCAATAAAAACTTACATACCTACACAGTTTCTTAATCAAACATTTCTAACCACTTTAGAACCAATGGCGCGAGGAAATGAGCTCCGGCCTCCCGCAACCCCACAACCCAGCCGACGAGCCGGACACGGACACGGACAACGAGTACAAGGCCGTGAACCCGCCGGTGAAGAACAAGAAGAAAGACCACAAGGCCCGGAGGAAGCAGAAGGAACAGCTTGTTGAGAAGGAGCGGCTGAAGCGCGTGAAGATTGATAAGCAGAAGATTACGGATCTTTACAAGTGAGTTCACTTTTGTTGTTCCTAATATGTGAGATCATTTTGTAGATTTCGTTTAGTACATTAAAAATGGAAATTCATCAGTGAAGTGTTGAACTTGAGAAACCAGCCATGAGGCAACCATAGCATGAGCTCTTACCAAGTGGTCGCGTATTACCCAGTTAGTGGGTTGTGGAGGTCAGATAGGCAGTCGCTTCATGTAACAGTACAGTACTCAGCTGTATCCAGTTAGACTGGGAGCCGACCCGAACATAGTTTGAGAAAAGGCTATGCAGATGATGACCATAGCATGAGGTCTTCCTCTGGTCTCCTAGACCGCAATTTATTCTTTTCTGACCAATACTTGTAATATACAGGGTGATCCTTATTAGCGAGACTATCGAATGGTCTCATAATACAGTGTGCGTTTTTTCCCCGAAATCAATGGGTTTGATTCCTGGCTAGGAATATTGATTTTTCAAAAATCAAATGATGCAATTTTAGTTTTTATCAAAATCGAGCTCGAGATTCTTTTGAGTATTTTTCGCTATTCCTCATAGTTTTAGATTTGGCCAGCCACGCCCACTTGATAAATTCACCCTGTAAATTCATGTCATCCACGTCCCGCCGTATGGACACCACACCGGTTTAGGTCACCTATGTCGATTGCATCGATTGCAGATTCGGTACACTGATATTTACTTGAATTTAATTAATATGTGCTGATAAAGACACTTTTCACTAAAAATTCTATAATACATCTTCCAGACTCCGCAAACTCCAGTCGTCATTAAAGTCCCGCGAGGAGCAGCAAGCCGACGAGCGCAGCAAGCGCGCGGAAAAGCGCGCCAGCACGGAGGCCACCGCGCTGCCCACGCTGAGCGCGCACAAGACGCCCGCCAGGGAACCCGACTTTGTGGACCCCAAGCAGCTGTCGGGCGATCTGAGGAACATACAGTCTACCAGTAAGTATCACATGTACATAGTAGTACATGACATTTTAAACTCCTGCAAAAGAATCATCACATTTTCTTCTTAGTATGTTGATGGCAAATATTGATTGAAGAAGTTACTTTTTTTTTGTCTGGCCCAGTACCTACTCAGCAAGACTAACATCATTTGCGAACGTAGGCATTAGGTCCTCATTTATTGATGCTGCACTGAAAAACCACTAATGAATGACTTGGCGAGACTCTACTTTACCTCTTATATCTTATGTAGCTTCACGATCCTCGTTTTCTGAAGTTTTGTCTGTTTCTAAGTTGGATAGTCAATCGGCCCCTGGCTGGAGGCCTTATTCTCATGACACCCACAGGATAGTCCGGTTAAGCAGAGGCCAGCCTCATAGGTTGACCGGCCAGATGCCATTAACCAAAAAAAAAACGGATCTATCGATTAGGGAAATGTTTTCATTATTTAAGATTTTACCGAGTTTATTATTTTCGCAAGCACTAGAAACAAGGATTCCTTTCTCTTTTCAACAAGCAATCTTTTATTTATGTCGCTAGCTTCCATAGACGTACCCATAACTTTTTGTTTAATGAGCCTAGTCTCCCACTGTCGGGCAAAAGCTTCCCCTATTCCTTTCGAACTCTCCCGGTGTTTTGCCTGCTCTGGCCAATTACTCAGGAACGAACCCATAACTTTATCTCAAGATAAATGAGCTATCCTCACGATACTAATAGATGTCTACAGCAACTAGTCTTGTAACAGTGGAACCGTTTCGTAGGTGACAAGCCTATGCTACCTTACCGTACTAAACATAAGATCCATTTTTCCAGCAAACCCTCTCCGAGAACGTTTCGAGTCCCTCCAACGCCGCGGCGCCCTCGCGGCCTCCAAACTAATGATGAAGAAGAAGAGGAAACTCAAGAGTTACTTCAAAGCCGGCCACAAAGTCACCGAGAAAGATATAGAGAAATATGTCACCAAGAATGTAGGTAAAAAGTGATCTTATTGTATGTGGTGTAAGGTCGGATTTATCTTGTATGATAAGTGTAAAATGCGTACGTTATTAAAGAGTTATTTAACTACTTTGTTGCTTTGATTTATTTCATATTACCTTTTAGTATTACATAACACAATAACCTCTGTAATCCCCAAAGGGTTCGGAAGAGGTGTACCTAATAATAGTACTCCCACGTTTCGCCAGTTATGTTTAAGTCCCATGTAATTGGAGCGCGACCATTGCCATCAACCGGGCACAAATCCAGACTCCGTGGCTGCTTAGAATCTGAAGATTCTTGATGGAAAACTAACTCTTTACCCGACCTCGAATCACTTTTAGTATTAGTAATTTTTTTTAGTATAATAGATTTAAGATTGAAAGTAGCAAACAGAGTATGATAAGGATCCTAGCAGGTGGAGATCTGTGCTTTCTGCCTACCCTCATGGGAAAAAAAACGTGAGTTTATGTACTTTAATATTTTCACATCAATCAATACCTATAATTTTGAATGTTCTCTCTCAGTAAGCGGTATTTTTGGGTTGGTATTACGATAAAAAATCTCTATGTCATCTTCAAAATTAAGTAGAATTTCTTTCATAAGAGGGGTTGGTTGATAGGCGTGAAAAAAAAGTCCAAATAAATATTTTATACAAAAAATTTACTAAAAAAATATCTAACATATAATACATCTAGAAATAGTCCACTTATGAGTATATTACAGAGATATTGTGGCAGTGTAACGAATATACAATCTAACGTAACATAGCTTGTAGGTAACTCAGTATTAATCCTAGGATGTTCCCTAAACATAGGAAAATTAAACATTACGGTCGCTTATAAATAGAATACTATGCGTTAGTCTATGTAGTCAATTTTTTTCAATAACAAAACGTAATAAGTTAACTAGGTTACATACTAGGGTGGCTGGTTTGAGCAATATGCACATATTACGTAGAAAATATTATGTTATAATCCCCTGCCTAATTACTTGAGTTTTCTCATCAAAATTGACTGGCAAAATAAACGTTGCCCATACCTGCATTTTAACATCAATTCTTGTACATAATTCTTTTTTATGAAAAAAGGAATTTAGATTACCCAAAATCCTTTGTTTTAATAACTGTATAAATACAGTCTGCAGACCTTACAAATATATTCAAATATCTGTAGGCTTCACAGAAAATTAATATATTTTTGTTTCAAAATAGTTACTTTTTGCCAATAGGTACTGATTTTTTAAATAATTGTAAGGAAATTCAATGAAAATTTTGTGTTAAAATTAAGTACAATTTCAATAATAACGTTACTTCATAATTATTACTATGTGCATATTGCCCTACCAGCCTGTACAGAATCATCATAATTTTCAAACATCTGAAAATACTGATGCTCTCTTTAAATCGGTTGAAAACGAATAAATTCTATCTACATAATCACATTTACACATTTATATTTAGGGTTTGAAATTATTTATTTTGAAACATTCTGTTTGTAACTTTCTCTTATAACATCATTTATTTGATTCAACTTTTATTTACATAATTATGGCGGACTGAATGCCTTTTGCCATCGTCATCAGTCAATCCTTTGATAGACTTGTATATTGCCAATATCTGATTCTTTTTAAAGGTCTTGTGGTCTTGGGCAGCCACGTTAGTCCCATCATCTATGTTAATAATTACATTACGGTAGGCTTTTGCTACCCTTAAAGCTAAATTGTTTTCTCTTGTTCCATATAATTGTTTGTTGATACTCTCATTATGCATTACACAAAAAATATCTAATAACTTTTGAAATCTTTTAACTGTACAACAAATTAAAATGATTTGAAGATACAAGATAAGTTACAAAGCAGAACGTTCACACATCTTAAACATCAAATTCCGTCTAGAAAATACAAAAAAAATGTCGCACTGGACTCAACCCTAAATATAAAAACAAAGTCCTTACGTCTCTAGAACATTCTCAACCCCACCTCGCCGCGATAGAGTACAGCGACCTTAATAACTCTAAGGCCCTGGTATCGGACGTGGCTTTCCCATCACTAGCAGGTGCAACCCTAGCTTCAGCTATAGGAGTATCTATAAAAGGTAATTTAGTCGTTGTTTTTGGTTCAACAGGAGTTGTTCTGACGTGGAATTTCTTCACACCTCTTCGACTGGCGGTGATACTGCTGGTTCTAAGTGGACTGAAAGTTGTCGCTGACGTTTCTAGGTCTTCTGTAGTTTTGACACTTTCTGTTGTTGTGGTTGTCGTGGTTTGTGGTGCGTTTGATAGAGAATTGATGGCGCTGGGATCGAAGTTCAAGCTTTTCCCCCTCCTGTCTCCTCTGGGCCTTTCTATCCTATCTGTTCGTCTGTGCACATTTCTGTCAGTCTCTGTGGTTGGTAGTTCAGCTACCTCTTCTTCTTTAGCGATATCTTCCATGTCCTTTTGAGAGACAGCCATCAAAGCTTCAAGTAAAGCTTTCTTCGACGCCTCAGCGGTGGTGTTGTGGTCATCATCGCATGTCTGTATCAGCAACAATATCAATCTCTTCACCGTCTTTGATTTCGTTTTCTTCATTACATTCATTAGTTTTTCTGCTGTCGTTGCATTCATAATTTCTTTTGCTTTTTCTACTACTGTGTCCGTTATTGTTGTTAGGTCTTGAGCTGGTTCAGTTGAAGAATCTCTTAGCAGCCTTCCTTGTCTTTCAAAATCTTTTGTCTCAAGCGTTGTTACTTCGAAACCGACTGTCGGTTCAGCGGTCTGTTCTGTGGGAACGTACTCTGTAGGAGTAGTGGCTGTGTTAGGAATGTAAGTGTTCTCTGATAATCCTTGATTGTGGTCTGGTGCTGTTGGACTCAACCCATCGTTGAGCGTGATAGGATCTATGACAGTACTCTGCCAGTTTCCGTAAGTGCTCGACCAAGCGAATTGGTTCGTCGTCTTGTCACTGTCTGGAGATGTGAATACAGTGTCAGGTACCGTCGGTGTGGTAGTAGTTAAAGATTCTGTCTCTGTCACTCTTGCGGTTGTAGTAGGTTGCGTTGTAGTTTGTACGGTAGTCAGGTCTTCATCAGGTATCGTAGGAGCTTCGAGGTCCTCAGCGGGTTTCTTTATCGGTTCGGCGTCAAATGTTATCGTTTTTCCTTGTCGGATGCTGTTACCTTGTGGCGCTGCGAAGGATTGACTGTGAGCTCTTTGCAATTCTTCTTCATTTTCTAGCTCAACACTTTCAGTTTCCGTGAAGTAGACTGAAGTGGTCGACGGCAGTGCTGTTGTCGTCCTAATCTTCTTGCTTTCGAAGTCGCTGACGGATGTTGACACGGATGGGTCGATACCCCAAGCTGTTGGCAAGTTAGTAGCTTCAACGTACTCGCTTAAAGGTCTACCTTCAGTAGACACTGCATTCGTTCCGTAAGGAGAATCATTCAGAGTCAAAGCATTATTCTGGAATCCGCCATATTTGTGAATCGAGTAATCGTTTTCTGTTGTAGTTGTGGGTTCACTGTTGATGCTGGAGAGAGTGTTAATGTTAACTGCGACAGTGTTGGTATATGAGGGAGTGGTAGCAGCGGGAGTAGGTGGTGATGTGTATGATGCTGATATTCTTCCACAACATCTGAATGGATTTCTGGCAGTAGTAGAAAGTGAGCTGTATGCAGCCGATGATGCATATTCCGACACTGGTCTAGGAGTAGTTGTTGGCTGTTCTGTTACCGGGTAAATTGTAGGCACACCTAAAGCCTTTGGTTCTCGCACATTGTTCGATAGTGGCGGTGCAGATTTGTGATCATCAGAGAAGCCTAAGATTTCATCATCTTCTTCGTTGATTGTAGTTGTTGGTTCTGTGTTGATAGATTCTTCTGTTGTGGTTAACAAGTCTCCGAATGATGGGTGGGTTGGTCTGATATCTGATAGAACCTTCCTGAATTGTACTGGATCTTGGAGGTAAGCAGATAAAGCGTGAGTGAAAACTTGAGCTAACTCTCTGATTTGTGGTGAAGTAGCAATGGGGTTTTGACTCTGCATGACAGACAAATCTTCAGCCAATTCGTTATAAGTTCCATTAGGATCTTCTCTTATTTCTTCCAATAACTCCGCGTTAGTCATTTGTTGTCCAAAGAGGTTGCTGTATTTGTTTATAGTCTGGCGGCTGAATAAAGCTGGAAGTACTTCCTCCATGGACTCGTAATCATCAAAGGAAGGTGTGACTGTTTCACTCTCTTCAGGAGTTGGAGTTGTTGATAGATTATCCAAAGCAGTTGCGTAGTAAATTGCCAAGCTGTGCAACGTCTTTGGTGTCAATGATGGCGGTACGACTAATCCTGGCCTGTTAGGCTGATCTCCGAAATATCTGTCAGTCATAGTCGTTGGGAGAGTAGGTTCCGTAGGCCCAGTAGGTCCGTACCTATCCAGGTTCAATTTCCTCATGAGTCTTTCGCGACGTTCTTGGTAGGACGGTTCCGTGGTCCCCTGGTTTGCTTGGTTAGTGCTGGAGTATACGTCATATCTATCAGAAGATGCCGTCTGAGTGAACACATCAGCTCTGGTAGTGTGAGGGATCTTTGTAGCCGATTCGAAACTGTCCTTCGTATCGATAGTAACTTTCTTTTGTTTTTCAGCAAAGTCGCTTCTTGCTGTAACTTGAGGGATTTTCTCAGTAGTAGTAGTAGTTGTTGTTAAAGTCTTGTTCTTCTCTTTTTGGAGGAATCCTTTCAGTAGCGATACTCCAGGCCTTGTATACGGCTCTTGCTTTTCAATGATAGTGGAGTAACTCTTGGTGTATGGCACCAATGTTGGCCGTTTGGTTGTGGTTGGCTCAGGAGTCGATGGAGGAGAATGTTTGTCACGAATATCGTAAAGAGTCGTCAAGTTTGGATTGTTTTTAGCTTTAGGCTTAGCAGGAAGGTTTGGTGTGTAAACCGGGTATGGTCTGTAGGCCTTGTTATGGAAATCTTGAAGATACTGCCTGTTATTGTTGTTGGCAAAAGCTGCAGTTTCCGCAGCGACCTGCATCTCCCTGAAACTGTAGTCTGGAGTATTTCTGTATACTGGAGATTCTGTATAAGTTGGCTGTGTGGACCTTGCAGGGACATTACCGAAGTTCGTCGAGATCAGTTGAACCAGACTCTTCCTTCGTTGTTCAAAGGCAGTTGTGGCGGCAGTTCTTTGTGTAGGGTTAAAGTTGTCAGTGAACAAGGCTTGGTAAGTCTTCACAGTAGCTTTAGGGATCTCGGTCTGTCTCTGTCTGCTTCTCAGCAGTCGTTCAGTCGTGCTGGGCACATTGACTGGCGTGCGTCTGGTCTCCGCCCTGATGTTTGTATCAGCGCCGACTTGTTGAAGGTCCTGGTTCTTGCTCAGGCTTTGTGAGACCTTCTGGCTCTTCTTCTGTTCGTTGGAATAGTATTCAGCGCTGGATTCGTAAAGGGCAGGGGCAGAGGCGCAGTCCACCTTGAACCACCAGTCACATATGAGGTGCGACTGGCTGAAGATGGTGCCGTTTGGACAAAGGAACGAGATCTTGCGGGATGAGTCGCATATGTGGAATACCTGGAATGGGATTATTAAAATCAGTATCGAGCGTCAATTATAAATTCAGAACACTTATTTCAATTAAAACATTTATACGCATTTTTGAACTGTTAGTCTAAAAGTTGAAGTTAAATTGCCCATTTCAAATATGTAGTAGGTTATTGCATAGTAAATGGTTTTTCAGGATTGATGCTTCTATGAACTCATTGCATTTAGTATGTCAATATTGTTGTACAGTTGGCAACTTAATTAGACTTAGGCAGCATCCCGTGTGCTTTTCCAAAATTCATCTTGCCATAACAACGGCGAATTTGTCAATTCTATCCTTACTTTTGATAAAAAGACTTATTAGTTTATCAGAGCTAATATGAATATAGTGCATTGATACAAATATGAATATTGATGACGAAAGTAACTACAGGTACCTGGCAATCGGTCTCCAAGTCTGCGTAGTATCCGGTGGGCACGTTCTTGCAGTTGAACCCTGTAGGCGGGATGTTCGGGTAAGCGGGGAAGTCCACACCAGCCCTGCCGATCACACCTGGAAACATAGCATATTTATTATAAGCAGTTTCCTTCATCTTTCGTATTTATTGTCGTCGACATCTGCTTAGCCTGTTTCCAACTATGTTGAGTTCAGATTCCAGTCTAACCTAATGCAGCTGAATTCCAGTATTTTACATGGAGTGACTGCTTAACTATCTGACCTCCACATGGCTATTAACTGGGTATTACGATACCCCTTGGTAAGACTGGTTGTCTGACTTTCAGGTTTCTAAAAATTCGTAACGGCTGTCAAAGATCTACAAATGACTGCCAGGATTATAATAGTATGTTATACCTTGATACTCAACGATGTCCTCAGGCTGGTTGTCAGGAGGTATGAGCCTCTTCACCAGTGCCTTCCCCTCCGTGTAGTGCTCGAAACCCGCGGCTCCCATAGCCTGGGCTATCTCCTGTAGGCTCTCCACGCTTGGAGCGGGGGCATATAGCTCCGTATCCTGGGGACATGATAAAATGACGTTAAAAATATTAATAGATAAAATAGGAAGCGAGCCTAATGCCATCAATCGGGTGCAGATTCAGAATCCGGGATGCTACTGAGAAATTAATGACAGAAAAACACAACCGTCCTGGGAATTGAACCCAGGACCTCATGCTCGGCGGTAGCGCTTGCGACCACTGGACCACGAAGATAGTCAGTAAATGGCGAGGTGCCATTTAACTCGTAGCCAAATAAACCTTGACAGATATCAGGTAAGTGTGCATGCCAGTTACATGTAGTGGTTAACTAGTGATTTAAGAGTAAATGGTTAGGACCAATTTACCTGTCGCCGTTGCGCTGTCCGGCGAGCTCCTTCACAGGCGCCTGGAATAGAAATAAAATATCATTAACACAATATTTAAATAAACCATGTGTGTACGTATCACGCAAAGATAAGGTCATCATTTGTAACTCTAGGTTTAAAATAAATTTATACATTATTAGGTAAAATTAACTAAACTATACTAACAAAAAACTATAAAAGGACATCAAAAAACTCATCCCCAACGCTGTCAGCTGGTAATGTGCCCAAGACTGGTAGCGTTACCACGTTGTTTGGCAACACTTAGCCTCTGACCAAGGTAAAAGCCTGTCCTTGGGCACGGGAGCATCAACTAGGCGTTTAGAAATTTCGTTTGTAAAATAACCACCAGGATCCCTAACCTAGCTACGTTATGTTTCGCAAGACCCAGATCGTTAAGTCCACAAAAAACCCAACATACAATAGGTACCATGTTCTTTCAATCGATAGCCTAGATTACAATACCTTTAGAATTTCAACACATCTTTCAGCATAACTTAGCATTATCTAACTTGTCAATTCTACATCCGGCAGACGAGTTCCTCACATTGTCATGACCAGACTAATACATATAAATCCCACACAATGATACAATTAAATCAGTAATCGACATAAACGCTTACAACGAGCCAACCACACGTAAGATAAAACAGTTTGTAGTTAAAAGGAACTTTATGTCACAGGAGTAAGGACGGTTTTTAAGTTCAAGTGTTGCCAGTGATGTGCAGTTGGATTTACAAGTGTATGAATAATGGGGATAGACAATGGGACCTGCTTTCTAATGCAAGTCGTGGTCGCTATGCGGGGATCCCGCGGTGATTCACGATTCACTGTATCGGATGGGGTAGTGGACTGAGAGATGGTCGAATAGCGATTTGGTGAAATACTCGCTGTTGTGGTAAAAAAATAATGTTTGGATGGATCAAAAATTTATTATAATTATTACCAGCTAGTGCTGTCCCACTGAAGGGTAAAGGCTTCCCTTTCTTTTTCCATTCAACTCGATCCTGAGCCAATATCGACCAATCCCGCAGTCGTGGATGTAAGGCTTCAACAATTACATTACATTAGTATGTTAACAATTAAATTCATAACATATGTTGTTTCATACTGAATCAAGTGTGCTTATTCTCATCTTGTATCCACCACTTGTATGACATCCTTGTATCAAAATATTATCAAAACATCACGGTACTAAGACTCACAATTCAGTTTCGTTAATCAGCTTTCAGTATAATCCGCTATTCCGACAATACTATAACCGCAACCTAATACCGTATAGCGCACTAACTAGAGAGTGAAAGTATCGATGTGATCGATGAGTCGCAGAACACGTGAATAGAGATGTACCGCTTATCGATATGTAACACAATAGTGCTGCTCGTAATAGTGGGCGTTCGTTTGTTTTAGAATAATAGTCAAGTTGGTAATGATTCAAGAAAGCTTTTTAAGTCTGGGAACTGGCTTACAGGCGTGTTGAAATCAGATGAAGATTGTCATTGATATTGTATGTGGTGGTGCGGTAGATTGATGTTTTGCTGCTAAGGTAAAGCAAAGGCTGTACGGTTGGCTATTGACCATGAGCCTGCCAGTGACATATAACACAACATAACACCTGTATTCCTGGTAGAGACAACAGACGTTTGTTTTTGTTCCAAGAAATGCGTTAAAGACCCATGTGAACTAGAGCGAACCTTTTGCTATCATACTGGCACCGATATCCGGGTCCAGGCTACTACTCAATAGAAAATCTGATTATATTTTCATTTTATGAAAAGTTAACGAGTCTAACTTCGAGCCGAAGCAGCCAGGTTAGCAGGCATGCACAGTAGCGGATAAGAGGCTCATTTGGTAAGTGACAAACAAAGTATACAGGATGGAAGGGACATCGACGCACAAACGGTTTCCACGTAGGTATTCAGTAACGTACATCATTCTGAACGCATCGAAATTTTTCATCGGTATTTTTTTTTAAGCAGCTGGTCTATTGACCGTGTAGGTTGCACTTCTGTAGTAAACAGCTGGTTTAAAAAAAAAAATAGATGAATAACTTCTATGTTTTGCTATGATTCAGAATGATATATTGAATGCGTGGTAATCGTTTGGGCGTCGATGTCCCTTCGATCCTGTATATTTATCTCGGCTAGGTATTGATAAATCTCATACCTTCTGCAGTTCCACCCAGTGTGTGCGCTGCTCAACCCATATCTGGTTGCGTGCAGAAATTAAACGTATTTACTAACGGAGGATTTGAATTTGGATAGCATGACTGTCTTATTATAAAAGATATTAAAAGTAAACAAAAATCTTTTATTCTCTTTATTACCGCGGCTTCGCCCGCGTGTATGTCGAAAATAATACCACCATAACGTACTACCGGGATAAAAGTATCCTACGAGTGTGTCCTAACCCAGGCCTTAGCTATTCCTGTGCTTTTGCAATTTCCAACAAATCAACAGACAGACGGTTACTTTCGCGTTTATGACAAAATATTATATTAGTATCGATATGAAGTAGCATTTGCCTCGCAGTGGGACAGTAACTGGCTGGCATTATTCATACATAGGTAGCGTCCTATGATGATAGGTGTAAAGTGACCTTTGTTAGGGTCAAAACAGTTACTGTTAATGGTAGTGGTAACAGATGGTGCTAGTCTATCAACGTCCTACTTGTATCTATAGCCTGCACCTATAAAATGTCTATTTTACTAGCTGACCCGCGAGTCCGCGTGAAATTCTTATGTTTACTAATATTATAAATGCGAAGGTAAGTTTGTTTGTTACCTTTTCATGCCTTAATCACTGAAGATCGGAAATTTTGCATATGCGTTGTCAGGTGTACAGAATCGGACATAGTGTACCTTTCATCCCGAAAAAAACCACTGTTCCCGAGGAAAACAACAATAACGTTCTTATGATAATAGATGTGTTTCGAATCATGATTGAATGACATTATTACAAGCAGAGTACAACCCGAATTGATTGTCAAATTCTAAATTATCGCGAGAGAAGCCTAAGCTAGTGATTATAAAAACATTACTATTACTATTTGCCGGTTTCTTCAGGATGTTTTCCTTCCGTGTTTTTCCTGAAGATTGATCCAAGCGGCTGTTATTATTTAGCCACAAGCTCCTCGAATATCGATCACAGTAAAAGCTAAAATTTCGAAAAGGTTAAAGAAAGGCGTGATTTAGCACCCTCACTTGGTCTCTGACTGTATAAGGAAGCATGATAGGTTTCCCTACAGCTATGTCCATATCTTTAAATTGCTACTTTCTTGCCGGCACGACCTATGAGAAATGCATTTTCCTACCAATACGTAGTTAGTAAGCTGGCTAGTGCAGGGTGTGCCGGAGGTATTTAACTTTCGTTACCTACGCACATGCAAGCTAATTATTTTAAATCTGAACACACACAAATGGCATTTTTAAACCATCATCATATTCTGCTTAGCCTTTTCCCAACTATATTGGGGTCGGCTTCCAGTCTAACCGGATGCAGCTGAATACCAGTATTTTACATGGAGCGACTGCCTATGTGACCTCCACAACCCAGTTGTTACTCGGTAATATAATACGATACCCCTTGGTAAGACTGGTTGTCAGACTTCTTGGGCCACTGACTACCTAACGACTGTCAAAGATCCACAAATGACACCCGGGACGAATGGCTTAAAGAGCTTTTCGAGGCACGGAGGAAACTCGGTATGTAATGGGTGGTCACCCATCCACAGACCAATCTAGGCAAGCACGGCTTAACCAAAAGATCGACCCGAGCGGCTATTATTATTAAGCCACGAGCTCCTTTATTTAATTTTACCAGAAAAACTCGACTATTAACCTTATAAACACTTGATAGTGTTTCGGATCTCAAAAACCAAAAGCTTAGAATGTGCAATCTACTTTAAAATAACTTTGCAAAATGGTTATGGAATTTAATGACTGGTTGAATGTTAGGTAAGAGGTATAGATCTTACAATTAGGTATTACAAGTTAAAGACATTCTAACAAAAGTTCGTGACAATCTAAAAACATATGATTTGGACTTTCTCTCACATAGCTGTAATAATAAGTACTTTCCGTGTCATCCATTACTCTCAAAATGGAGTAGTCCCCTATCTATGAAATGGCAATCGGATTTTATCAGCCTAATTATTTCCAGGTTTTGTGCGTCCCTCCTCCAGGTGCCAATAGGATTTACGACTGTTAGAGTGAGTAACTGGACTTTTATCATGTTATTATTTTTTCTTTTATTCATATCTATACATATAAATTACAATTTTTAAATATTTCAATCTCAAAAAAAAACATTGAAAATAAAAATGTAGTATTATTTTTCCTTTAATTATTAATATAAAATCTAATACATTTTTAAATGTTCCTTAAATAAAAAACAATATAAAAAAAATTTAAAATATAAAAAATTATAGCCTATCGATATCGGGTACACGGTCAGGTTTATATTATTATTTAAGGACCTTTCCGAGGGTTACCAAAAGTTAAAACGGACGTGAAAATAATATTGAGGCATTGAAACTGTCAGAACTTATTAAGTGAATCCTCTCCTTAAGCTAGTTCCATTAAAAAAAACAATTAAATTAGCTGCAAATCATTGGTGGCGATTGGCTGAAACACTTCACATAGTATAACGATGTGCCGACAGACCGATACAGATAAGCGCACGATTTATGACCACTTGCGCAAGCGCAGGCTTTCGCTAGGTCGCTGTTAGGATGTGTGTACATGCTCGTTGGTGAAGGGCGTTCTTGGAAACTGCTGCGTATTATTCGATGATCAGAAAACGCTAGTTGATGATCAGGGAATGCTTGATTTTCGCCTATCTTGAAAAAGTGGTATATTTACCATTTCACGCAACAGCCTACTGACGACTAAAAAGACTGTTATGAGACCAAGAGGGATACCTCTTCTTGTGGCGGCAACATGATAATGTTACCCATTAGCTGGGTTATGGAAAATAGATTGGCAGTCGCTACATGCAAAATACTGGTATTCGGCATTCTAGCATACAGGTGGGAAAGGACTTGGCAGATGATGATGATGATAAAATGTTTATTATCCGACTGCCTATGGAAGGGTTATGTTTTTCGCGCGTAAATTGTATGTTCCTTTGTTTGTTTTTTGAAAATTTCTTTATTACCTCGTATGTTCCAAATGGCTGGATGGATTTCGACAATTAAGATATCATTAGATTCTTCTCAAAACCCAAGTGTCCTTAGACAGAGGTTTAAAAAAAAAAAATGGCGAATTTTTGGCGCTAAATTGTAAGTCGTTAATATTTTTTTTCAACCAAACCTATCCAGTAGGGTATCAAAATGAAGGAAATTAAAAGGAGATTACAAATATATGTATATTGGCACATAATACAATTTATAGTCGGGTTTTTTGTTACTTTTAATTAAATGTTATTTTGTTTTATTTCAATGATTGATTACAGTTATCTTCTGCGTATTCCGGTGGTATTAACATTTAATCACAAGAACATTTTGTCGTTCCAGTCTCAAGTCTAAACAACGCCTTACAACCCAGTCGTGAGAAGAAGCGCCGATCTGATTAACTAATACAATTAGAGCCTTCAGCTGTTCATCGATTGTTTAAATACTTATCGTGCGCCTCTTATATTTATTGCTACAGGCTACAGGTTATAAACCTTGAACCCAGGTTTAGGTCGACCGTCCACTGCTACTTAAGATGTGCACAGAGAAGTTTGCCATGATATGTGTGTTGCTGGAGACTTTGTCCCGCCTCTTCTTCTGTTCAGCTAAGATGCTATGAAGTGGCAAAAGGCTGGCGTTTCCGGGGACTGTCTCATGTAATTTTAATGTTCCAACAATTCTGATTCATCACCTTCTGCCGTGCCTTTTCCCAACTATGAGGTCGCCTTCCAGTTTAACCGGATGCAGCTGAATACCAGTATTTTATATGGAGCGACTGCCTATCTAGTCTCCACAACCTAGTTAGTAGTGGGTAATACGATACTCCTTGGTAAGACTGGTTGTTAGACACTCAGGCCACTGACGCGTCTGTCAAAGACAGCCTGGACCAACAACGGTTTACCGTGCTTTCCGAGGCAAGGAGGAACCTAGGTATGTAATGGATGGTCACCCATCCATGGACTTGATGATCGATCCGAGCGGCTGTTATTATTTAGCCACGAGCTCCTCAAATAGTTCTGATTATCAGCCTAATTTAAAATATGTTTCGTTTGTTAGCTGTGCGATTCATTTGTTTACCAGACACGTGTTCGTGTGTGCCTGTGGGTCGCAGAGCATAATCCCGCCTACATGTTCAAATCAAAGCTAAGTAAATACATGTGCGTAGTTTAGCCGTGGGCTGCTGTGGAGCAGTGCCTTTATATACCTGAGAATGTGTCGATTATCGTCCAATGAGCTTGAAGCTAATGTTTTTAGGATGATTCTTTAATACATATGTTGTGGGAATGACCTAGCATTTGGCATTAAACGTAATAATATCGAGATGTAAATTGTCTCATTGCAAAGCAGAGATCTTTTTTCACACAGTAACGTACGTCTACATAGATCATTATTTTGTTTATGTATCTTCTCAATGGAATTCCACAGGTACAGCAATTACACATACGATTTCGGACATTTAAATGTAGGTTAACTGACAGTGTTTATTTTTGTTGCAAATCAGTGGTGTAGCCGTGTAGGTAAAAAAATGTGTTAAGCTTTTGTGCCAAATAAACTACCTTTTTTTTTTTTTTTTTTCGGATGGGAAATCATCAAATGACTTCTCCCGCTCTGGGTGGAGTGGGAGGGAGTGTCAGACTCTTGCTGACTAAAACCCATCCATGTTCCTTCATTGCCCTTTGTGTTCCAGGGCAGGCATCGGCCCTTGCGGGCCCCTTCCTGGTTGCTGACATCTCTTTGAGGCGCGCGTGGAACACGAACGCGCCGTCGACACGGCCTGTCGTCATAAGACGGAGGGACGGTGAGCTAACCCATTACTCACCGTTCACAGGCCCGCGCCTACGGTGGCCGGGAGCCACCACGTGGCCCCCGACGCCCGGTGCGTCGGGGGCGCGCGGCGGCTGGGACGTGAGATTCTCTCCCTCTCACGTCCCGCCACCTCCTTTGCTAGCATGACTGCTTCAAATAAACTACCTTTCGACTGGGATTAGAACTCTCAAACTCTTGTTCGTCAGCTGGACGTCTTAATCAATACGAAGGTGCCGCTGCAACAACCCATCCTAAGGGCTTACACAAGTGTCAATCGCTTTCAAAGCGCTTCGTGTTTCTACAGCACTTTTCAACGGAATTGACATTAGATTTTCAGTGGCCTACGTAAGTCGTAGGTATACATTCTTTATATTTTTTCGCCATTTTCCCTGATATAATGCCACTTGGTTCCCTCAGGGCAAACTAAACAGACATGAAGTACAGATAAGTTTCAACTTTACGACGTTCACTCACTTCCTGTAGTTTGCAGAGATATGCGACGCAGACAGACAGACAGATGCTCGGTTACATCTCGATCGGCCGTAACTTGACGACACCGCAGACCGCACGCGTAAATGTCACAGTTCCTATATTACTGGAGATAGTGCCAGGAGTAGGGTTGGCACTTGGTGATTATGATTCGATTCTAAGATAGTACTACATTGGAATACACTTTTTTGTGTTTGTTTTGTAGAATGTTTAGTCTGCGCTAAGTAGTCGTATATTAGGTCTGTACTGTAGCGCTAAGTGCTTACCAACTTCTTAGTCTAGGGTACGAAGTTTGGTCTTTGTCCTATATTTTTACATACTCTTGCATCCCATGCTCTTAATCAAATCTATTGTTCCCAGTACATGTGAATTTTCTTCGAGGGGTTTTTCAGTGGACTTATTTATGATCTGCCTTCTAATATTCGCTGTTCCTCATTCTAATTCAACCGTTGTATTGATAATAGAATTTAATAATATTGACGAGCTTATAATGTTTGAATGAATTTCAAGAACTTGTGAATCTTAGCAAACTTAGCATTCATTTTTGAACCAAAAGGAAAGGCATTATGGTAAGCCCCTCACCAAGCACTAAAACTGTCGTGTCAAAATCAAGCTTACCGTAAAACCAATCGACTCTGTGACAACCCTACGCCATTACGTGGAGAGTGTATTAGCAAAGTTGTATAACAAAATAATACGACGTCTGCCGATGCACTTAAAACGCGTATAATATCTAAATGCCGCCATATTGGTTGTAACAATGGAATATTGTCAGTAATAACTCCTTATAAGCTGCAATCTTTTCTAGAACATTGGGTCTGATCTAGAATTTATGCGTGGGTTTAACTGAAGAAATTAGTAACTATTTCGTGTAGTCTAGATCATCCTAGGTATTAGAAATAATAATGGTGTATGTTTCCGGTGTCTTTATCTAGGGCACGGATGAAGATTCATATGATTTGTAGCCTTTTATCTCGGATGGTGCGCTAAATAAGTTTCTGTAGAGGAACAGCTGAAGTGCGGAAACGTGTATCATGAGAAGCTGGTCGTGAACTAACATTGACTTAAGAAAAAACTTAAATGTTAGGCTCAGAAGCCAGAAAATTTGACAGCCAACCAGTCTTACCAAGGGGTATCGTGTTACCTAGTTTGTGGAGGTCAGACAGGCAGTCGCTCCATGTAAAATACTGGTAATCAGATGCATCCAGTATCCTAAATAGGTTGGGAAAAAGCTCGATCGAGGTGATATGCTCTGTATCACTACTATTATCTTATCATGACCTGGTTACAGGGCTCATTTATATATTTTAATCACAAATCTGTACACGACATTCAACCTCAAAATCAGACAGCTATATATTAAACCCTTGCACATAACAACAGGCTGTTATTCTGTCAAGCGAGGCTTGTCAAGATGGACACGCGACGCAGAGGTCGAGGCTAGCGTCCGCGTCGCCTGTAGGCCTGTCAACGAGTTATCAAGTGATTCATGCATAATATTTAAGGAGATTGTTTTATTTTTGTTTTGTTTATATTAAGTGATGTATTGTGGTGAAATGTTGTTGTGAAGTTCAAGTATGTTGAGTGGATGATTCATTGATCTGTGTAGGCATATGTAACATCACGCCTGTAATGCCCAAAGGGTTAGGCAGCGGTGTATGTAATATCACACCCACATTTCGCCAGACCACTTTTTGATAATTATGTTTAGGAAGAGTGTATAACAATTACAATCGAGTTTGTATGTGAGTGTGCTCGTGTCTTCACACGAGGTGAATTCTGCAGTTCTGGAGGCTAGAAATAGTAGGCTGAGAATTATCCCACGGAACGTACATATTTCCGGGATAAAAAGTATCAGATTTCCAGGACATGGTCCTGGTGCCAAATAGGCGTCATCTAATGCCAATAGACAGACCAACGAACTAACTTTCGTATTTATAGTAGGTATCAGTATGTACGTCTAGATCCTTGATCAGCAGCAAAGTCATAGAGAAGACATTGTTATAGAATTTCGCAGTAGAACTAGATCACAACAATTATTTTCAATTTGTCGAGAACCTCGTGAAAACCGAGAAAGATGAGCAAAACAAGCATCTTGACTTGTCGACATGTGAGATGTGGACTCAGCTATAACTGGGCTGATAGTCGTTTCAGCCAATGGCTTAATTGCCAAGAGCCTCGACCTATACCTGAGGAGGCTCTCGTTAGGCAGCTGGATCATGGGCTTGATTCTGAAAGCGGTACTCCTGGACACGATTCGTATTGTTAGGAGATTCCTCTCTCTGGAACCCTGACCACCGGTAGCTTTCCGGTGGGCTTTGTATGCAATAGGCATAACGTACCACAAAGCCTTACCTATAATTAGAAAAAATATACCTCCGCCTATAAACTAAGTACCTACCTACCACTCAAAAAACTACAGATATTTATCTAAAAACAAAATCGAAGGCTAATAAATAATAATTATTATTTGTTGAACAAACCAAAGACAATGTCGACACAATAATGGAACCATATCTTAACGACGTTGCCTCAGAGGAACTTGTGAAACGCCGTTACAAGTCTAGATCACAGTAATTATGCGCAGACGCATCGATCGAGCTTTGACGTTCGAAATTTGAAATTATCGACGACCTTTAGAGATCGATATTTTTGTTAATGGTTGTTATTGTCGCTTTTAATAAGGTTCTAAGCTTTTGTAAAGGTTTTTTATTGTTAAGAAATTAGGTTCTCTGAGATCTAGAATATCTAGGCCACTGATAGACCGTCTGTGTAGATTTTTGTGTGTTGTTCGTCCAGAGAACTTACCAGGGAATTTATCATCAGATCCATCATCAATTAGTTGTGAGTTCGCCCATTTTTAGCTTCACAATAAGAAGAATGGTTTTTTATCCCCAAAAGAACGTTGCGTCTAACTACTAAGTGTACTAACTATTGCGTCAGGTATCAACGCTCTTTCGTCCTCCTTTATCTAAAGACTCAGGCTCTGAAGCTTCAAGGACTCTTCAAAAGATTGTCTCATAAATAAAAATGAGAGATAACTTTTTTTTGTCAGCCTGAGTTGTCCCGTTCCTGGGCAAAGGCCTCCCCCGTTCCTTCAACTTTTCTCGATGTTGCGCCTCTTCTCGCCAATTAACGAGAAAGCCATCCAAGGCGTCAAGAGATACGAGATAACTTACATATCATAATCAGCGTAAACAGCAGTATCGTCTTCATGATGTCGGCTCCTAAACTACTCCGTCTCCACCGCATGACAGCTCTGAAACAAAACGAGAAAATAAGGGTTAAAAGAATGTTTGATTGATCACCGGCACCCCAATTGCATAATATACATTCAATCACTCTCCGTAGGCTTTAAAAGAAAATTCTTAATGCATTGCTCAAAATGTTTGAAACATTCGGGGAACAAATGGCTTCTAAGACATAGGCTCCTTGCCTAATTTAGAAGTCAAACGTTCATTTATAAATTGTCTCTGTTGTACAAATCCTGTCACTAACTGTTGTTTGGTTTTTATGTACAAATAAAACATTTATTATTATTAGAAAACATTCATTGAACTGTCAAAATGAACGTGACGCCATTGCCGTGACGTGAAACATATTTCAGGTGAAAATCAATTCTATAGTTTAGTCGTGAATCTCAGTAGTAGTTAAAGCTCTTTGTGAGGAAGCTATCTGGAGAAGTAGTACCAACATAACCGATTTTACCTCATCTATCCTCGTCAGGTAATTTTCAAGGTAACAAGCTTTCAAATATATCCTGTGAAAGAAGCTTTGCCTATTCCACGACTAGTCAGAACAATGTTACATGTTACATGACCTCAATATTCAATCGAAACTTTCATCGCCTCTCATATTCACGGAGACCAACCGGAACTTCCCGAACATACCACCACGTCCACGTCTAACAAGAACCGGCGCACGCGCAACGGTGACGTCACGGAGTCACGATACACAGCGACATCTGTGATTTACTGCTGTACCAGTTATACAGCGGGATGCTAAGACGGATGTGAACTTTTGTTTCAATATACGACAATTTCCACTAATATTAAGTACATTTACACTTACAATCCTATTTCAAAATGGCGCCCAAAAACAGAGTACCTAGTCTAGATCTTATAAACACCTATCAAAATATGAAACATCATCTATTTTTAACGCCTATGGCTTACTTCTGTGTTTGTGTGTATGATTTTTGTCTCTACTTATGTGTTGTTGTTTTTTATTTTGTTACCCTAAACAGAATATTGCAGTGATATCGATGACAGAAAACTCTAAGGGAGAAGAAATTCACACGTGCCACAACCACACCACAATAAGAACACGTAGGCGGGCACTATTTCGTATGAAAATGAATAGTTTAATTCACATGGATCATGGTTACCACAACGCAACTGCAAGAACCTGCTGCGAAACTATTTCACACGTAACCACCGCTTGACCACTTTTTGTCGCTGCGATGTGGTGTGGTTGTGGTACGTTTGAATTTTCCTTTGGATTTTTCTGTCATCGTTATCGCAGCAATATTTTTAGGGTTACAAAATGTCACAAGCTATCGAAAAGCGTATTATGTTAATCTTGTTGAAAAATGTTTCGGATACACGAAACGTTTGGAAACGATTGCTACTTAGACTGTCGGAATAAACTCAAACTCAAACTCAAACTCAAACTCAAAGCATTTATTTCAATTAGACCATAACAGGCACTTTTGAATGTCAGAAAAACAAAGAAGGCGAAGCTACAGTCCCAGACACAAGGCATAATAACTTGTGAAAGTACTGTAGTTGCCCATTCCAAAGCGTAGATCTCTATGGAGAAGAATGGGCAAGAAACTCCATGGACACTCTTTTCAATCAAAATATTTTTACAAGGTCTTGGTTACATCATTCATGTTGAGATAATACATATATGTGAGAACAATGTAGAAAGATGTGCACATTAAGAGCGTCCAGAGTAAAAGATTAGATCAACACTTTAAAAACAAAGAAGTTAGAATAAACCATGGCAGCTAAGAGATGACCAGTCCCAACTGACAGCGCCCGTTCACGAACATGACGCATGGATCAGCACCATTCAACTCAACCATTTTGAAGGGAACTAAATGATCCGACACACCCGCCACCATCAGCGAGACATTTGAGTGAGCATGACATTCTCTCAACCGCCAGGGCAAACTCGAGTCAAAGAATGATAACTAAATGTAAATGGTAGCTTTACAGTACATAGTACTCACACATGTGCTATGCAATTATATAATACTAAGAGATTGAATCTATACAATGCAAGGATATTTTTACAATCTTCTGCAGCTTCAACATTAACTTCACATGTTAATCAATTAGTTTGCCCCTATGGTTGTGGAGTAGGACCAGCATTGAGCCAAGCATTTCTATCATCAATGTAATCCCCCAATTTATAATATGCTTGCCCACATAGTGTGCGTTTAATACAAGATTTAAATTTCGTCTCATTCAGTTGTAGAATGTGGGGAGGTATTTTATTGTAACATTTTAAACAGTACCCCATGAAAGATGAGTCTACTTTAGCTAGCCTGAAACCTGGCTGTACTAGTTGGTCCCTGTTTCTAGTACTATAGTGGTGTCTGTCACCTCTTTTACTAAATAAATGCAGATTTTTTCTAACGTACATGATGTTTTCATATATGTATTGACAAGGTACTGTCATGATGTTAATTTCCTTAAACAGTTCCCTAAGAGAATCGCGCTTACGAAGATCATATATGGCTCTTAAAAACTTTTCTCCCAAAAAAAAAAACTCAAAGCATTTATTTCAAATAGACCCGTGACCGTCCCTTTAATCTAAGTGCCTTTGGGGGTATGAAGAACAGGGTGTAAAGATCTTCATCCCCAAAGAAAAGGAAGGATCCTCAGACCAGACAGGTGTTATGACTGGTGGGCTACTGCCCGACAGTTGTTGTCGGGTTTTTCTAAACTTTAACTGCGCGATGTAGGAATTTGATGTTAGTTCTTTAATTTTGTCATAGATGGCGCTATAGTACTTTCTGTTCTATGTTGCTGTAGTACTTTTTGTAGTGCCGCTACACGCCCACAACAGATTGCACAGATTTCCATATGCTCTTATTAACACCATAATTTACACTTATCTAACGTCTCCATAACCTTACATTCCGATACGTCTGGGAGACGTACAGCGGCACAGTTAATTGCCTGTTATCTCACGGCGCTGATGACACTAGTTACATAAAGTTATGATATAGCATATACTTGTAGTTGACGAGTTCCGGTATTGGACGTGTAAATATGCAGTTACTTGTCGGTTTTTGTTTAGAGCTTTTCCGGAGTATTTAAATATTTTAAGTGCCTACGTGGTATTAAAACGGCTCTTGATCAGGTTTTAGATCCCTGATCAGGTTCTAATATTTTGATAAGTTGAAAATAATAAATTAGTTGGCGGGTTTCTTTTTAAACAACTTTTCGAAAATGTTTTTGTTTTTGGTACAATATTTATTTGTGTTTTCATCAGTTAATGAACGAGCACGTATAAAGAAGATTAAACAATGTTAATCCCACTGTATAAAGTAACGTTTCTTAGCCATTAATTATTCTTGTTTGCAGTCACTAAGGTATTTAGAATTGTCGTTGCTGTTATTGTTGAATATCTATTTCTGAGTTCCCAGGTGAGAAAGATCTATTATCCGACTTTGGGTTATCCTTTTATCCATTCCCATTCTTTTGTCTTGTCCGAAAGTCGGTGAAAGAAAAGCCCTTTTCCTAGATAAATCTAACTGACAGCAGTTTCTAAACTTAAACTGAATAAAATCATATGGACAAAATTGAACACACACATTCTAACACATTATCATTTTAATTCAATCTACTTACTATCAAAACACGCTGTAAAACAAACTAAAACGTGAAGAAAATCTACAAGCTACTGCACACGCGCTGTTCCGGAAGTCGCGAGTCGTGACACAAGATGGCCGCGCTTCCGGCCGCCATTGTTGGTATGCCAATTAATAGCAACAGGTCACTTTCCAACGACTTTTGAACTTGTTTTATACATTTTCCTGGAGTTTGAATACGGAAAGGTAAATATGCTAATGACTTAAAGATATATTGAGAAGGCGACTGTGAACTGAGGGTCTTAAACTGTTTATGTGGTTGTAAAGTCAGTCGTTTTACCTGATTGGTGTGTGGAAATGCATAATTATAATTCGTAACTATTAATTTAAGCGCATTGCATACGAAGAAGCACGGTGCGGCCCGCCTGTAGGTTGTGATGGTGCGTACAAAATATACGAAAGTAATGTAAGAGTTTTGCGTTACGGTGCAGCCGGCTCAAATGTGCGTTTATAAGGCTAACGCACATTTGAGCGGACTGCATCATACTACACATTATAGACTGTCTACATGAATTAACACGAAGTTACTGCAAATCGTTGTACGAAGCATTAGAAGTTGTATTTATTTTCAAGATCTACAAAATATCTTACTAAATCTGTAGATAGAATAAAGTCGTGTTTGTCTGTGTGACTTTATTACAGTACTAGCTGCGCTCTGCGGCTCTACCCGCGTAAGTTTTGATCTCTAATTTTTTGAAAATAAATTATAGCCTATGTTACTTCCTGATAATTTAGCTTTCTATTGGTGAAAAATTAGTTAAAATCGGTCCAGTAGTTTCGGAGCTTATTGGGTACAAACAAAAAAATCTTTCTTCTTTATAATATTAGTTTAGATAAAAATGTAGATGTTACGATTGTTTCGTCATCACATCAAAAAATTGCACTAGAGAAACAACAGCAGGTCACAATTAATTGTTCAAAAGTTCTTGAAAGCAACTGTAAGTACATACTTGGCACAAAAAAATAGACTGTCTTCTGTATATTTTTTCTAAAACAACTAAATAGTTTCTCTCTCAACAGACATAAAACAAGCGTGTTACAATATGCAGCAGTCTCGTTTATTTATTTACATTTACAATCAATCGTTACGCTTCGTAGATGGTTATCGCTCAATTGCTGTACTACCAAATACAGCGAGCTTAACGAAGTGAATATACTTCACTTGTAGATAGTTTAGAAGGTGACTATTTCACGTACGTTGGACTACCTATCTGGAAACTATGAAATATATCTTTTAATTTAATTATCATGTGTGTATATTTTTCAATATTTGAGGTAACAAAATAATAAAAACATTCTTTTGATCATATTGACACGCCAAAAGATTCGTAGGGATTATACAGGCTGACAATCTGTATTTACTTGAACGTAAATTGTGTGTACTGTCGTTTACACGAAAACGGTCACTAATACATGTTTGAAAATACGTTATGTATGATGCAATTTTGTATGTTTAAGACTAATTTTATTGTAGAAAACAAGTATTACAATTTGTTTATGGGTGTGTAAACAGGTAGTATGTATTCTGAACTTATTTCAGAATTTTTGTTTAGCTATATTTTGAAACCACGTCAGCATTTTTTAGATTAAGTACATTAGTCAAACATGAATAAATGAAATCTAAGGTAAAGGTAAGCAAAACACTTGTGCGCTCGCTGTTACTCTGATGTAAGGGAGAGCAGATGACCTGAGCTCGTAAAAACTATGATGACTACTGAATAATTGAGCTGATCGGACCTTACTACTGGTCCAAGTGGTAAACTTAAGGCAAGGGAAGCGCCAGGGTAATCAGCAAAATTCAAATTTAGTTTTTTGCAATATATAACCTGTCACTGACCAGCAACTTACAAAAAACTTAATAAAATTTGAATTTCGCGAGCTACCCTGGCGCTTACTTATAATATTATATAATTTACTAGAGAAAGAACTGGAATTCCTATCACATTTAAAAATCATGCATTCAAATTAGGCTGAAAATCTGGACTTTTTGAACGTCAAAAATGATAAAGATAGTTGCCCAAAATGCCTTCACCAATTCTAATTCTTCCTAGTCTTTCAGCTCGAGAGAAATGGCGAAAATAATTCTCCAGCGAATTTTCTGAATTGATGTTTTTTTTTCGCAAAACATAATCAAGTTTCGAAAATGTAAATGGTTTGAGTGCAACTTAGTCTGGGTCAGTTTCGACACTAATTAGATAGCCTAAACTATTAACTTACTCAGAAAAAAATATGAGAGATTTAATGACGCAATCGTAAGTAAAATAGATGAATTAAATGGTGCTGGTATATTAATCATTTTATTTCAGACCAAATTATCCATGTGAAAGTGAAAGTGAAAAAAAAATACTTTACAATAGAGAATTAAATTAAATGAAATTATTAATATTAAATTATTACAATTGTGTTAATCAAATCTTATGCACTATAATAGCAGTAGCGAAGGGTCAATTTTTGTAAGAGAAAAGCCGGAGTACATATCTTTAATGTGACTATATTATTTGTCTATAGAATACTCACTGTGCCATTTTTCAACAGGAAGCCGGTAGGAATGGAGTTGAATGGAACCTTCGGCACTGCCTAATAGCTACTAATAGGTCGTGCAGTTCCGATCTAGATGTCTCAAAAGAACCTTTTACCTTGTTAGCTGAAATACTTTCACACGATTTGCGTGTGGCATGTTTGTTTAACTATAAAAGTTTGGATAATATGAGTAGAGTATTTGAATTAGATTTTGTATTATATTGATTCAAAGTGCAAGGTCATGCGGGGTTGCTTCCTAACAAGTTACAAGTAAGATCTTATCTTTGAACTGGATAAATATCATTAAAAATGATGAGGTCCTGGGTTCGATTCCCGAGTCGGACAAATTATTACTGGGTATTTCCATCAGGAATTTCTCAGTATCAGCCACGGTGTCTGGACTTGTATCCGGTTGATGGAAATAGGCTCGTCTCCTATTGCATGGAACTTAAACATAACTGGCGAAATGTGGGTGTATTATTATGTCCATCTCTGCCTAACCGATAATCGATGTTATGTTATGATAAATATGAATGCGAAAATAACAATGTCTTAAAGGACCTGATTAAGGATATAGCATACTATATTATTAACCCGATAGAGCTTTCCCGTGGTATTTCCATATCTAGGGCTCCAACATTTCTGAATCACTCATACTTATTATGACACCAACACCAAGTCACATTTCAAAACTTCCTAAAAAGGTCGTAACACACTTTCAATAACGCTATCGCTACATCTTATCTCTTACACCGCCGACTTCCTTCTCCGTATCGCGCGATCTCTTGCGAAAGGCAACGTTTTCGTCTGCTTGCTTTTCCCATGCATTAGTTGCTTTCGTACGTCACGAGCCGATTGCGCCCGATTACGCCCGATCGTGGCCGAAGATAGGAAGGGGCTGAGCTAGGGGCTAAGGTTTGTTATGAGTGGCTAATTGAGGTCGAGCGGCTAAGGGTTAAACAAATAGGAAGAGATGTCGCGATAAGATGTTGTGTAAACTTGCGGGTGATTTTTTGTTTGATGTTAGATTACATGTTTGTTGAAATGAAGGAGCTTTGTAATGACCTTGTTATGTATGTTGTATCATCACTTACTTATGTGAAGTAGTGATATAGCCGGACTGCCAAGTCATAGGTCTCGAGTTCTACCAAAGATACGTACCTCTGATTTTTCGGATTCATGTGCAATTATCACTTGCCTCTGTGAAGAAAAACATCGTGAGGAAACCAGCACGCCTGAGAAATATTCTATCGTATCTCGACGGCACGTAAAGCCAAGTAAGAGCCCCATTGGGCGGCATAAAAACTCTGAAAAGGTTGGGCACTAACCACACGGAAAAGAGTTACTTATGCCTTGTTGAGTGGGATGCTCCTTGCTTTTTAGTACTACTCTTGTAGACACTTCGAACGAATTATGCTGTCATGTGTGAGAATATAAACTTTCTCAAATAAGCTATTAGGTTTTCGAAACCGGATTTACGGTCTAGATTAATTTATAACCTGATTGATCTAAATTACGGTTTGATTGCTAGTTCATTCAGTAAAGCTGTGTCGAATAGCTTGCTATTTTAAAATGCTGCAATCATTTTGGTAACTTTGAGTGTCAATAAGTTTTTAGACCACTTCAAAATTACAATAAAAATTCGGACTTAATTTTTTTTTAATAAGCCTATCCTGTCCCACTGCTGGGCAAAGGTCCCCAATTCCTTTCCAACCCTCTCAGTGTTTTTCCTTCTCTGGCCAATCAGTCAGGAACGAGTCCAAATCGTCACGCCAGCGTTTCTTGGGCCTGCCTCGGTGACGACGACCGTCTTCAGGCATCCACTGTGTGACGATTCTGGCCCATCTGTCCTGACCCATCCTGGAAATGTGACCAGCCCAGTCCCATTTTACCCTCGCAGACTTCGGACTCAATATGCTACTATTATTCTAGCAGCCTGAGGTCTGGATTTGTGCCCGGTCAACAATAGGCTCGCTCCTTACTATGGGACTTAAACAAACATAACTGGTGAAATGTGAGTGTGCTGTAAGCAGGTAAACTTCTGCCCAATCCTTTAGATATTACAAGCGTGATGTTAGGCCTATTAATTTCGACAACGAAGCGTATATTTTCCCATCAAGTGAACCCATTGTTGGGCTAGTTAATTAACCATATAAGGTTAAAGATTACACGATATGATCACTCAAATTAACCAAGAGGTCAACTCGAGGTTCAAATATGGCGAGAATTAGTCATTTCCTTTTTACATTAACACCATTTTTGTATACCTAGCTTTACTAGGAGTCTAACATGGTAGTGTATATTGATATGGGTGTTATTAAATTAAGTAGGTTAAAAGAGATTAACTAAGTATTTCAATTGGCTGGGCGTTTGGTTCTATCTATCGAAGGTGGTAGATTCGATTCCCATGCGTTTAAAAAATACACAAATGATTTATACCTGTGAGGAAATTAAAAGAGTTCAAAGAAAAATATTTGCACCAACATTTCGCCAGTTATGTTTAAGTGCCATGTAATTGGGGCGACCCTATTGCCATCAACCGGGCACAAATTCAGACTCCGTGTCTGCTACTGAGAAATCCCTGATGGAAAAACCAATAACACTTTTCCTGACCCGGGAATAGAACCCAGGACTCATACTCAGCAATCGCGTTTGCGACCACTAGACCAAAGAGGCAGTAAAAAAGGCGAAAGGCGACTGCAATTCTGTTCTCTCGAAATAAAATACGTAATTTCACTCAAGCGCACCGACGTAAGATCTAAGATTCAGCTCATTTTTCAAATGCCATCCTGCTAGCATCTCTAATTATATTTCTACACCGATGACCCGGTAGGATTGACAAATCATCTCAGATCCATATCGCAGCATTCCTGCGTTCGCTACAATTTTCTGATAATCACACAGACTCTGATTTCTCTGTCTAGATTTGAATCTAGCTGTTTTTGCTTAGTAATGAGGATTGGGATGAATGCAATATTGTTGTAGGAAATAAAAATTGTATGTAACTTTGTTTCGAAATACATTGCTTATTAATTTTTGGCCCATTCAAGTATGTCCGAATCAGTCAGTCACGGCATAAGTTATACGAGTAACTATGCTCTGTTTGTTTGTCAGGTTTCCATGTTTGGCAAACACGTAGACCATGAATTCCTTTATACCAACGGAACTTTCGGGTGGATTAATTTTTGACCAATACGCGGCCGAAACCGTGGGTAAAAACTACTGTTACCGATGCCACGGAGAGTATCTAAACGTTACGTAACATTACAATGTCATCATCATCATCTGCCTAGGCTTTTCCCAACTATGTTGGGGTCGGCTTCCAGTCTAACCGGATGCAGCTAAATACCAGTATTTCTATTTTACATGGAGCGACTGCCTATCTGACATCCAAAACCCAGTTAGTACTGGGTAAAATGATATCCCTTGGTAAGACTGGTTGACAGACTTTTTGGGCCACTGACTACCTTTAACGTCTGTCAAAGATCTAACGGCTTAACGTGCTTTCTGAGGCACGGAGGAAACTTGGTACGTAATGGGCGGTCACCCATCCACAGAACAACCTAGGCAAGCACGGCTTAATCTAAAGATCGAACTGAGCGGCTGTAATTATTTAGCCACGAGCTCCTTCCTCACATTACCATCAATGTGTACCTATCTAATTTGTTCCATTAGAAAATCTTAAGAGCAAAAGTAGTAAACATTATAATGTTGTTATAATCTGCACCATTCCGCTGCAATCAGTTAAATAACTAACTAAAATAACGTTTACGACATTTTCGACAATTACACTGCCGAGCAAAATAAATGGGACGTTGCAAACTCTAAATGTCTCCGACTTAATTGCGTTGTGTATTGCGAAACGGACAGACAGACGAAATGTTTGTTATTAGAGAATCTAATCTAGAGTAGAGGTGTTCGCACGAGGACTGGGTTTAAACGACCTTTGCACTTTCTGATAGTTAGTAAAAGCTCTGTTACTTGATAGATTTAACAGTCACTTATTATGACAAAATGTCATGGTGACCAGAAAATAGTCTACCTATGACGCAATATAACTTTTTCAATATCATAAAAGTTCTTTCACTTACGGCTTTTAATTACGTCGACAGAAATTGACTTGTTACGATGCATAGTACAAAATGTCGTGAATCTCGTACCTTAATTAACAAAGACAGACATTAGGTCAGTCTCAGTACTATTATAATATAATCTGATGTGCTTGTGGTACAAAGTACTAGCTTTGAATGTAGCGAATTTGACACATTATTGGGAAGCAGTTCGAAAGTTTGTAAATGGCGATTACAAAGTATTTTTCTTTGGATACTTTTTGCTAGGAAAAAGCACGGCTTCTGTAGAAATCTCCAAGCGGTTGAAACTGCGGAGCACTGTTATTAATAAGAAGCTAATATCACTCACGTGCATATTATATAGCCCACTGTTGTTCATTTTTGTTTTATTCCACGTTTACACGACTCCGAAAAAAAAACAAATCAACGTTTACGTTTTCAGTACATAAGAGGAGGTCTGAAATTGGCGCCAGTGACTGAAATGTTATGCGGTAGTCGGTTGTCGTGGTATGGGCATGTGATAGGGAGGAATGAGGGAAATGTCGAGAGGAAAGATTTGAGTATGAATAACAGTAGAGAAAGACCAAAGAAACGATGGATGGACTGTGTGAAGGATGATATGGCAAGAAGGGATCTGAGTAATAGAGAAGTATGGAAGAAGAAGACATGCTGCGCCGACCCCAAATAAATTTGGAATGAAACCCCGAATGGGATAAGGGATAGTTTCAGTTTTCGATTAACCCTTTCGCTGCCCAGCACCCAGCGTAATATGGGCTTTGGACTCATATGCTGGGTGCTAGGCAGCGAAAGGGATTTCGGGAGGTGAGTTTAAGACTTCGAGTGCCGAAATCCAACATCGTTGTATCTCTAATTAATTACATTTTCTCCGTGTGAAAGTCAAAAAATTACAAAAAGTGAACCCACTGATACCAGTTTAACCGACAAAACACAATGTCCTATCGATCGTGGTTTATAAATGATGCATTTCTCTGTAGTGGGACAGATGCAAGCCGATAATCTTTCTACATTACGGCTTGTCAAGCATCTAATATTGGTAGATACTGTATACTTTTCTCTAATTTCAAATGAAGGATGAAAATAAAAAGATGGCTTCCATCCGATGATCTCACGTTGTTAGCGACTGCGCAAGAGTCGTTACTGGTCGCTGTAAGTGTAGTATACAGGCTGTGTTTATTGTTTGTACGTTTGTCTTCATAAGTAGACGAGAATACTAAAGTTTTATAGGTTTATATGTCAAACAAGGAAAGAATTAGGTATTACATGAAACTTGTAAGTACACTTTGGTAAAAGAAAATTACATACATTCATACATCACACCTGTAATCCCCGAAGGGCATTGGCAGAGGTGGTGGTGGAGGTAACAGAGGTATACCTAATAGTACACCCATATTTCGCCAGTTATGTTTAAGGCCCATGATGGGCCGGGCACAAATCCAGACTCCGTGGCTGCTACTGAGAACTTCTTGATGGTAAAACCCAATAACAATTTGCCAGACCTGGGAATCGAACCCAGGACCTCCTGCTTAGCAGTCGCGATTGCGACCATTAGAACAACTGAGGCAGTCAAGAAAATTATACATTTATCAAAGAAAACATTTTCCAACGCGTGAAGAAAATAGTTCTATAGGTTTATTTCTAGTGGGTATAGACGTTGGGAGAATGACTGATAAATGTACGAGAAGGATAATGATGATGTATTTTGCTATAGTCCAGCAGATTTTAACGTAGAATATTATAGTTGGTGGAAATTCTATACTTAATACGAATATTAAACCAGAAATAATTATAATTTTCAGTAAGTATGTGCACTTATATGTGCCTACGTTGCAGTGTAAGTTTCATAAACCATTTTGATAAGGTGCTTCTTCTTTATCGTGTGGTTAGTGCCCAACCTGGTGTCAGAGTTTTTATGTCGCCCTTGGGCCTCTGACTTGTCTTTACATGCCGTGGAGAAATATCTCAGGCATGCTGGTTTCCTCACGATGTTTTCCTTCACCGAATCAAGTGATAATTATACAATACGCACATAAATCCGATAATCCAGAGGTGCGTCTTGGGCCTTGATGATGTGCAGATTTTAATCATTTTCGCAAACATAGTCTAAACGTCTAACAGCCTCAAGTTAGAGATAAGTAATGTGCGAAATGTTGTAAGATACCTATCAAGCTATCACTAACTACATCTAAACTTAGTGCCATCAGCTGTGAAGGTCGCTTAGATTCACGCGAGGCACTTAGGCTGCGCACAGACTGAGACAAGACTGTCCAGTTTTTTAATCAACATATTCTATCCCACTGCTGGGCCTCCTCCATTTCTTTCCAGCTATCCCGGTGTTTTCCAGCTATTCCTGTGGCCAATCAGTCAGGAACGAGTCCAAATCGTCACGCCACCGTTTCTTGGGCCTGCCTCGGTGACGACGACCGTCTTCAGGCACCCACTGTGTGACGATTCTGGCCCATCTGTCCTGACCTATACTGGAAATGTGACCCACCCAGTCGCATTTTAACCTCGCAGACTTATCGCCCACATCGGCATCGGCCTGTCTTGGAGCGTATTACTGACTAGTATTGACTGTGTATTAGACATGGAAAATTGGACATATTCGACACAGGTCTATGAAACAATGATGGCTTCCAAACTTGCATCAAAACTATATGCCGAAAAACCAAAGAAAAAAATAAACAGCATTTTCATCATCAAGCCTTAATACCAATGTATTTTTAGTCAGCTCATCATAGCCATCTTCTTCCATACAACCTTGTCCATTGAGTATCTCGGATATCATCAAAAAAAAATCTGTATCATCGTCTACATAACCTTTCCTATCGGATGCAGGTGGACACCATTATTTTGCATGGAGCGAATGTCGATCTGAAATCCACAACCCAGTAACTGGGTTTCGCACGTCCTGGGTTCGATTCCCGGGTCCAGCAAAGTGATATTGAATTATCCCATCAGAAATTTCTCAGTAGCAGCCACAGAGTCTGGATTTGTGCCCGGTTGATGGCAATATGCTCCCCCTATTACATGGGACTTAAAACATAACTGGCAAAATGTGGGTGTACTATAAGGTACACGTCTCTGCCTAACCCTTCGGGGATTACAGGTGTGATACTATGTTCTTTCATGCGAAAATGTACGCGTCAAACTATTATGTCCCTAGTGTGAATACTGCCTAAGTAAAATCTAAGTACTTAATGATGCTTGACATCACTTAATGGCTGTAACAAAAGATTATTGACCGATGATAATTTGTGTTTAAGTTTTATTTTGTAAACTTCTCGCAAGGTCAGACCGCCAGGTGGGTGTCAAAAGGTCATGACTATAGTAAGAGTAGGTCTAGGCTTTTGTTTTGAACTTTTGATAATGATCTCGTCAAAATCTGTGACTACAGTTTTGAGATTAAATATGAGAAAATAATGTTTGAATGTTGAAACATCAAAACGTTAAAAGGAATCTTATATTTTTCTTTAATTTTGGTATTAAACTAAAGTTTCTGTGCAGGATTGGATTTGAAACGGTAATAATACAGGGTGTTTTTTGTTGTTTCATTAATTTTGGACATGAAGTCTCTGTACATGATTTGATTTGAATCAGCAATAATACAGGGTGCTTTTTTATAGGATCATGTTATTCCTTTTGAGTTTATTAGTTACGATGATATTTTTAAAATTGCATGCAATAACTATGATTGATGATCCAATTCTGATCACTGTTTAATTTCTCACTTAACACTCCACTAAATCATGATTAATTTCAGAATCATTGCCCCCATGCATCTAACTCAACATTTCAGTTTCAAAATGTTTATCTTGCGCACACGCAACCCGGCGATCAAGTTGTCTCTACACGCGATCGCTCCAATATAGCGCTACCAAATGTAGAGAAGCGTGAAATTGTACACGCCTTCGCAATGTAGAGGGTAGAGTTGTATGGAGAGGAGAGCGATACGATATAATGTTATGTTTTGTAGTTAGAGAGAGCGTAGCAGTGAGGGGCACGGCTAAGTAGACATCTATGGATCGACCAGGTTAAGCTACGCTTACAAAGGTAGATCCATGGACGGGTGACCCATCCATTACTAATCTAGAACCCCTGAATTCCTCGGATAGCAAGTTTCGGTCTTGGTCAGTCGTATCGAAGGGTAGTACGGACGCCCGAAAATTAGACAAACAGTCTTACCAAGGGGTGTCCTGTTACCCAGCTACTAGGTTGTGGAGGTCAGACAGGCAGTCGGTCTATTTATACTACTAGCATGCAGCTGCATCCGTTTAGACTTTAAACTAACCACAACATAATTGGAAAAAGGCTTGGCAGACGATGATGACGTAAAAATACATCAAGATAAATTACAACACACAATGACCCAATCGGTCGATAATTTTGAAGATAATTTTTGATATTTTTGGACTGTAACGTTAATTTTATCGTATAGCTCACAGGGGCGTGCTACCCTAACTGCAACAGACAGACAAACAGTCAGAACAATGAATAATGGCTCCGCAACCGTCGGCTCGGTTATTTGCGATAACAAATTGCTACCGAGTAGCGCTCCCTCCTGCTATTTATCGGGCAGCTTTGATTCCACACATAAATGGTAGATCGATTTCAGCAAACGTTTTGAGAAAATTAACGGTCAGAATCTATGATGATTTTAAGAAAAAGGTAATCTTGGCTTCGATCATTTGGCTACACAGCATGCACCTTGAAGCTGAACAAGTTTCTCCATGGAACCAACCTTCTACATAACATAACATCACGCCTGTAATCCCCGAAGGGTTTGGCAGAGGTGTACCTCATAGTACACCCCCATTTCGCCTGTTATGTTTAAGTCCCATGTAATAGGGGGCGAGCCTGTTGCCATCAACTGGGCACAAACCCAGACTCCGTGGCTTCTACTGAGCAATTCCTGATGGAAAAACCCAATAACACTTTGACCGACCTGGGAATCGAACCGAGTTACAATACGAATACAGAGTTATTTTCGCATAAATGATATTAGTGTGGAAGTATGCTCGGTAACTTAATTGAATGTGCTAACTTTACAATATTTGTTTTAGCTTCGTTTATATGTAATTATAGACCACGAAATTACCTACAATTTAATCAGATAGTGTTATCACAGCTAATATAAAATTGAAATAAACCTCGTCTCACGGATAGTTAACCGTGAAATAAGCCGTGAAAGTGGTTTCGTTACAATATTAGTTATCTGTTGAGTTATCTTTAAGCATATACATAAGCAAGATAGGTTAGGCAGAGAGAACACGAAATCTACAAACAACACTTAACGCTTTTTGCTGTTGTTCATTGCTTATTTTTTTAAAGGAGAAGGTTCGAACTTTTGACCTCTCGTTTGCCAAACCTCTCTGATTTGTAACGGTTATATTTCAGAACTGTCAAAGTTGGTACCTTATATATTATTACGCCTGTATGATGTTCCGAAAGAACACCAATAATAGTAGTTTAACGGGTATTGCGTCAATTTTACCGGGCACAACAAAACTAAGACATTGCTAGACCTAGAAATCGAACCCAGGACTAAGCTCCACACCGTTATATGGTTGAAGTTCCACGGACCCGAATAACGGGCTATGCTGTCGGCTACTCTGTTCCCTGATCATTATAATATGGATTTATTCAAAGTTGGAGTGACTCGATTTCTTCTAGGCAAGCGTGCTCCACCTTAGGCCGCATCATCGCTTCACATCAGGTGAATTGCGGTCCAACGCAAGCCCCTATTTACTAAATTAAAAAAAAAACCCTAGTTCATTGAGACAGTCAATCAAATAAAGTGAATCGTAACAAAAAGTTGCAGAATTAGCGTACCCTTATCAGACTATCAATATCCTATTAAAATAAATTCACAAAGAACCATAAATAATAGACAATGAATAATAGAGTTAAGCTAATTTGTGTGAACATACCGCCATTGTGGCCTGAACATTGGACGGGCTATTAATATTGATACCTCAATACATGTCGAAATCAATTAGCTTTGCAATGGATGCTGGGGCTTTCAATGAGTTGTGAATTTGAATGTTTAAGTAACTTAGAAGTTAGAAGATGAAGATGCTTTGTTCAGCGAAATCTATGGAAGGTTACAGGGATCAAGGAGTATTTCATGAAACGGTTACATAACAATAAATTATTTAATGTTCCTCATCTTCTAAATATGAATTCACTTATGAAATTGAACGTGATTAGTACATTTAAATTACGTTCAAAAGCTGCTATAAATGTCAATATTTTTTAATAATTATGACATAATACTGTCAAATAAATTGACTACTGAAATTCGAACACATTAAAGACGAAGAGGTTTTGTCAGGAATAAAGTGAAAACAACCGATTGCATTCCTAGTAGCCCTTGTAGCCGGCGCTACGTGTTTTTTTCTTTCATCCCCTGTCTACCATACTTTCATTTACTCCTTTCTCTTTCATATCATTTCTCGCACAATCTATCCATCTTTTCTTTGGTCTTCCTCTCCCTCTCCAGCCATTAACGGGATGTACGGAATTCTGAAGACTGTAACAGATAGGATCTCTTCTCCGATATGGAGAACTTTATTAATTTTTTTTTTTTTCACTTTAGTTTGAATATATTTTAATTTTATCTTATTTTAATTTTCATTTTAATGTAAATTTATTTAATTTTTGATTCTATCGTTAATTTATTTTTAAATTCTGACATTGATTTCAATTTTAGTTTATTTTATTTTATTTTAATATAAATCGGATTGTATGGATCAAGTTATCTGAAATAAATGAATTTTATTTATTTATTTTATTATCATTTATATTCATCACACTTTTCGCTCACTTTTTTGTCTCGAGTTCGAACCCAAGGCACGCACCTCTGATTTTTCGGATTCATGTGCGTATAGTATAATTATCACTTGCTTTTCGGTGAAGGAAAACATCGTGAGGAAACCAGCATGCCTGAGAGATATTTCTTGACGGCATGTAAAAGCCAAGTCAGAGGCCCATGGGCGGCATAAAAACTCTGACACCAGGTTACGAACTAACCACACGATAAGGAAGGAGGAGGATCACACTTTTCCTCATATGCTAAATTTTTCGTAAGTGCCGACATATGTAAATATTACAGATCGTTCTGGATTAGTTTATCCGTCAGAACCTAATAATAAAACACAATTCTATCTGCATAGCACAATTAATAAACAAACAATACAATGTACATATCTTGACCTTTGCAGCCTTACTCCCAAAAACTACAACGGTAGATCGGAAGTGGAAGGAAGTCCGGAAATTATAACAGATCTATTATTTTAGACAAACCAGCTCATTTCATTGTTTCCAGTGGCATTGGTGCGGGCATGGTCCAATCTGAGGTGTGAAGCGTCCTTCTGACAACAGTGAGAAATATTATTGCGCAATTTGATTTTGTATTCTTGGATATATTCTTACATGAAGAAATGGCTGATTTTTGTAGTTTGATGGTGTTTCATAAATGTGATCGTCTTAAAAATCAAGTCAATAAATAAATTAGAACGCCTTTCGTCACTATTTATTTAATAAATAGAGTAATGGAACTAGTTGAGCTTCGCACATCGGCACCAAATGTATGTTACATTTTCGAAGTTTACTTTGCCGTACCTGACATAGGAGCTCGTGGCTAAATAATAGCAGCCGCTCGGATCGATCTTTAGGTTAAGCCGTGCTTGCCTACGTTGGTCTGTGGATGGGTGACCGCCCATTACATACCGAGTTTCCTCCGTGCCTCGGAAAGCACGTTAAGCCGTTGGTACCGGGTGTCATTTGTAGATCTTTGACAGTCGTTAGGTAGTCAGGGCCCCAAAAAAGTCTGACGACCAGTCTTACCACGGGGTATCGTAGTACCCAGTACTAACTGGGTTGTGGAGGTCTGATAGGTAGTCGCTCCATGTAAAATACTGGTATTCAGCTGCATCCGGTTAAGACTGGAAGCCGACCCCAATATAGTTGGGAAAAGGCTAGGCTGATGATGACTTTGCCGTACCTGACATATTAATGATGTCATGTACACTACCTTTTTAACAAAGCTCATTGCTACAATGCTCGTATTGCTCGTATTTTATAGACGTAAACATATCATTCAACCCATAATGTATACTTAAGTAAAACACACATCTACTGTTAATAAAGACATTAACACAAATGTACATAATTAATCACCACCGTGAGAAATGCAAAACTAGAATCAATCATACAGTACATACATAAGTAAATAATGGTAAGATTATGTACTAATTACTTTCGATCATCTTAGTGTTGCGCAAGCGATCATCTGTCGATAATTGTTGTGATGTATGCATACCGAGGAGGGCGGCAACCTGCGGGGTGTGTGGTCTAAGGGAGAGGAGGTAGCGATTTAGGGAGAAAAGTAACGGTATTATGTACTAATCACTTTCGATCGTCTCTGAGTTGCGCAAGCGATCATCTGTCGATAATAACTGTTGTGATGTATGCATAGCGAGGCGGGCGGCAACCTGCGGGGTGTGTGGTCTAAGGGAGAGGAGGTCGCGATTTAGGGAGAAAAGTAACGGTATTATGTACTAATCACTTTCGATCGTCTCTGAGTTGCGCAAGCGATCATCTGTCGATAATAACTGTTGTGATGTATGCATAGCGAGGCGGGCGGCAACCTGCGGGGTGTGTGGTCTAAGGGAGAGGAGGTCGCGATTTAGGGAGAAAAGTAACGGTATTATGTACTAATCACTTTCGATCGTCTCTGAGTTGCGCAAGCGATCATCTGTCGATAATAACTGTTGTGATGTATGCATAGCGAGGCGGGCGGCAACCTGCGGGGTGTGTGGTCTAAGGGAGTGGAGGTAGCGATTCATAATAACAACGGCATTTACAAGTGATTAAAGTGTGATTTGAGATCAATTGTCGGCTGTCAGGCAGCGGATCATACATCACCCATGTCTGGCTGTTATCTATACAAATTCAATCTTATTGTCTTACATGATACTTAGTTGATTGGGTTACAGGGATTACTCGTAATGTGCCCAGTAAACTAACTTTAAATATATGACGACGTAAACCTACTTGTTATCTTGTCAATTTTCTTGTCATTGCAGGATGCTGCTTTTCATCACGAATGTAGCCTTAATTGGCGGATTGGGGTGACCAATTGGGTCTTGACATTGACTTGATAATACAGTTTAACATTTGAATGATATTTGTCAAAGAATAGGTTGTTTGAACTGAACTATAAAAGGTTTATTTTTAATCGCTGTTCGCTTACGACTTGCACCACACATTCACTTTCACCGCTCTAGTCGGGATGCGCAGGAGTAGCCGACCGAGTAATCGATTCAGAAATCATTTAATTGCTTTGCTCTCGTGCTGTAATGCCAACATCATCGGTATGGATCGTAACTGAGTTTATGTCTTTCTTAGATCAGATATCGACGATTCAAGTTATGATTGCTTTGTTTAGCATCTTATACAGTGTGTAAACGGACCCTTCACGAAGCCGTCAACCAAGCATTATGCACATCAAACTAAGTAACTTTACACAAAAATTATTGGTGGGAAACGACTTTTTTGGGGTGAAAAATCAAGTTTTACGGTAAAACTCAATGTAACGCACTCAAAACATGGTACTGATGGATGCATTGAATAGTACAAGGATCGTGGAGGTATTTTAAGTAAAGTTATGATATTAAAAACTTGTGAAAATGTTGCAATTTGGACCCCCAATATCTCCGTAATTAGAAGGTTCCCATGTGTGGTCTAGAACAAAAAGAATATCGCAATGACGAGCAAAACAAGTGCCTTTCGGCTTCGTTAAGGGTCTTGTTACACCCTTTATTTATTTCTATTCGGTGTTTCAAGTTATTGTTCTCCTTGTTTAGTCTGTCTACTGCTCGTTGTCGTGTTCTCCTTCTTAGACAGAAGTGATTGCATATAAACTACAAATTGTTGTTCTATCATTTGTTTAATTATTTTTATGAAAGCTCGTAAGTACTTTGACAAGTTGGAATCAATTTCAAAGCGATTCGTATTTTTGCAACGACTTTCAAAGGATTGACATTTTACAGCTTTTCGGTAACCTATATCAATCCGATATTTTTCTTATTTTGCTTTGTTAAGATTAATTACATTGCCATATTTTTTAAATACCTATTTAAATTTTTAATGAATGTTCCACAAAACATCCTTATCCTTACTAATATTATAAATGCGAAAGTAAGTTTGTTTGTTTGTTTGTTACATTTTCACGCCTAAACCATTGCACCGATCATCCTGAAATTTTGCATATACGTTCGCACGTTTTGCACGTACGTACAGAAACGGACATAGGGTACCTTTCATCCCGAAAAAAGTAATGTTCCCGAGGAAAACAACAATAACGTTATTATGCTCATAGATGGCGCCACGTGTCTTTCGAATCATTATTGAATTATATTATTACAAGCAGAGTACAACCCGAATTGATTTTTAAATTCTAAATTAAGCTAGTTCCTCAATAAATTCGCAAAACTATTCATCTCAGCAGAAGACACGGCTTATAAAACACAATTTTATGTAACCAATACAGTTAGAAACGATCCCCACAGTACCACAGATACAATCACAACTGAAAGTAAGTGAAATATCGTGCGAATTCGTACGAAGCGGACGAAATATGATCCTATAAAGTTAGTCTCGGTAAAAGCCGTTCCCTGAACTTAGGGTCAGACTTTCAACTTGTGACCAACTGGTACTTAACGCGTACAGTCAACGAAACTAATCGGTATACAGGCAAAGAGAGAGGTGAAGAGCTGCTGATAATGATGGGGCTAGCTTTTGGTGGGCAAATTCGTCCGGGAAAGTAGATGTTATGACAGATTTTAAAACTAAAAGGTCAAGCACATGCGAAATTTGAAAGTAAGTTTGTAAAGGTAACGCACCTGTAATGTGTCTGATATTGTCGAAGTTCATAGATACAAATGTATTTGCTTTTCTTTCTGTGATCGCATACCACAACCTTGTCTATCTTCTGTGTTGCCATTCAACAAATATCATCAAACCAAAATATGTTGAAAATCAAGACACTTTCGGTCGAACGCCTTCCAAAGACTTCACAACAATACGGTTTTTAAAGTGGAATAAAGCTACCTGCATACCCATCTCTTTTGTGAAGTGTACCTAACGCTAGGTGAACCTAACTTTCTGACGGCATTCTGTTTGATAGCCACCCGGTCAGAGGTTAAGGTCTTTCTAATGTTTTGTGTCTGTGTATTATAAGCCATTATAGGAAATGCATGGATGGTTTCTCTTATAGTCAATAATTTGGCATGTATTGTTTGTTGACGTATTGACATGACTATAATGTGACTATTTTTAGTGCTAAGTTTTTGAAATATAGGTGCCTCAGTCATACAATTTGTCAATATTTCTTTTGGCAAGATCGGGTCGAATTTCCCAATTTAACTAATATCTAGTATAGCAAGTTAAATCTAAGTTTTGCATGATAAACATTTTTTTTTAGGAGAGTATGTATTGGACTTCTTTTTGACATACCTTTCAGCTTCGCATAGCAGTGGTATTGCGATTGATTGATTTAATAGACAGCTCCTATAACTTAGTGGCTATGTGGCGTATATATCCAGTATTACACAAAAGAATGGTCTTAAGACTCTGATGGTCTCCGATGGTTCTTAGAGAGAAGAGGATTCATTTAATCAAGTTAGACTATTAACTAAGCTCTCTGTTCACCCCGGAAGTTGGGTAGCGTGATTCTGAACAACAATGTAGTGGTACAATAAAGGTATCTTCCCATAACTCAGAGCACGTAACGGCTGATCGTATCGGCAAACTGAATGTGTTCGTGTAAATGTTCCCTACATTTACACGTCGTGATGATTAATTGTGTGTTCTGCATAGAGACGGTGGAGGACGGCACTGGGAGAATGGATAAGTTTAGGATTAGTTTTAATTTACTACTGTCTTGTAGGGTCTATTGCTCGCAAGTATTACAGAACATGGAGTTATGGGATTCATTCTTATGTCGGGCAAAATGTTATCATAATAGCATAAGCATAAGCAAATTCAGCCTGTATTGTTTACACTACTGGGACACACGGCCTCCTCTCTATGAGAGGAAATGGGCTACAATCCACCACGCCGGCCCAGTGCGGGTTGGTAGATGTCACATGTCTTCGAACTTTTGGTTCTAGGACATTCCGGTTTCCTCACGATGTTTTCAACATAAAAAAATGTGTGGAAATTGTGTGCGGGCAAAATGTTGATAAAATTTTGCCCGCACACAATTTCCACAATTTCTCAGAAACAGGTCGGAGTCTGGATTTGTACCCGGTTGATGGCAAGGCCTCCTCTTACATGGGACTTGAACATGATTGCAACTTTACGTCACTAAAGGTAGTCTTCTGCCTAACCCGTCGGGGAAAACAGGCATGGTGTTATTAAATTTATCTATCTTTTACCGTGTGTCGAGGTGATAGTTTGTAGCGCGACTGTTGCCCGTTTGCCGTACAGGCTGACGATTTTGTCACCTGTCTTCGTCTGTATATTAAAAAAGTCAGCGTTGACATAACGCTGGGAAGTTTCTTGCATCATTTTATGGTATGAATACTTCCTTTAGCGGTTTAGTGTCGTTTGCCTTTTTAAATGCTGATCGTCAACTAATTTGAATCTGGCACCGTTTTCTACTTCTTTTTGAATTGTTGTTGGTATGACTTGACAATTTACTTGGACTCAGTAGGTGTTTTTGCCCAGGCTCAGTTAAGGGCAGGTGTAGGAACACTTAAGAATTCTGTAATTGTAATGTCAACGATTGGACACGGGCTACAAAAAGTATCCCGTTTGAATTTTACGTGAATTTTAACACAAAATCGCCCCACTTTCTGTGTCCGCATTTTAGTTAAAAAGTAAACCGTCTACTATCCACTAGTTTTCACATGATCCATAGTAGGAACTGTCAGTCTGTAATACATACCAGTAGAACAAGATAATCAGCTCATACTCGTCGCAAAAAGTCAATGTATTCGCACATAAATAAGTACATAGGTGCTGTGAGCACGGGAAGTGATGTAAATGTTAATATATAGGTAAATGTGGCTGTTTGCGTGTTGCTGCTTATGTAAGGGGTTCGTATTAAACTTGTCAGTGAGTTGAATGTCTCGTTGGTCTATTCGTGGCTAGTTTTACTCATCATTTGTCTAGCCTTTTCCCAACTGTGTTGGGGCCAGCTTGCAATCTAGCCGGATGCAGCTGAACACTGGTATTTTACATGGAGCGACTGCGATCTGACCTCCACAACCCAGTTAGTACTGGACAGTACTTTACCCCTTGGTAAGGCTGGCTGTCTGACTTTCGGGCCAGTGACACTGACTTTCGGGCCACTGACTACCTGTAACGACTGTCAAAGGTCTACAAATGACAGCCGGAGTCAACGGCTTAACATGCTTTCCGAGGCACGGAGGAAACTCTGTATGTAATGTGCGGTCACCCATCCACGGACCAATCTAGGCAAGCGCGGCTTAACCTGAAAATCGGCCTAGCGGCTGTTATAATTTAGCCACGAGCTCCTCCCGGCTAGCTAGTGTTACTGATGAATAAGGTCCTGGATTCGATCCTCAGGGCAGGCAAAAAGCAGTTTGGATTTGTGCAATAGCATACTAACCCTGGTCTATCTCGATGTCACCTTTAATGGAATTCACAAGGCAGTGCCCACAGCAAGAAAGCACTTGTAAGTAATCTTATTTAATCTAGAAGGCTCATTAAAACAATATTATTTAAGCAAATTCTACAGTAGATCGTGAGTGAAGTCACGGTATGAGTTATAAGTTAAATAAAAAGTAGTTTGCGCCAGTTTTCTAAGCGTGAGACTGACTTAAGTGTGGTATAAGTTACTAACTTGTTTGTGGTCCCTTGTGGTAGGAATATAAGTGAGTTGTGGCGGTGTTAAGATGACATTACTTCAATTAGGTAAATGAGGAGTAAAGTAACGCTGCCTCGTTGGTGGTCGCAATCGCTACTGCTGAGCATGTGGTCCAATTCCCAGGTTGGGTCAAGGTATTATTGGGGTTTTCCGTCAGGAACTTCTAAGTATTGAGTAACAGCCCAGAGTGATTTTGTGCCCAGTTGATGGCTAAATTCTCGCTTTCTACTATAGGTATGGACAAACACCACTGCCCAACGAAATCTATAGATGAATTAGTCAGAACCCCAACACGGTGTTTGTAAGTAAGGTTTCACTAGTTATTTACAGTGGGTAACTTACATAGGATTTAAATCATAACTGGAGAAAAGTGGGTGTAGTAACTATAAGTAATTTCTGTCTAACCCTTCATGGAATAAAGGCATGATTTAAAGTAGAATTCACAACAGATTGACGTCGGTAAGACAAAATTTCAGAATCGAACCAGAAAAATGTAGCACAAGAGTCCGTCATACTTCCACTGCGCTAACTTTGACATAGCCAAGATTTTGTAAAATTATTTTAATTTAAAAATTTCTTGCCCATTCTTCTCCATAGAGATCTACGCTTTGGAATGACTACTACAGTACTACTTGTGACTGGGACTGTAGCTTCATCCTTTTGTTTTTACCTTCAAAAGTGCCTGTAATGGTCTCATTGAAATAAATGCTTTGAGTTTGAGTTTACCATGCATAACTTTGCCACCCGTAACTTTACAATCCGTTAAGTTGACGCCTATTAAAAGATAATCATCAAGAACATCATTCTTTTTCTCTAATCAGTATATAAATAATTCAAATGAGTTAAGTGTGCCTTTGTTTTCTCAGTAATCAAAGCAAACAAGGCACTTTACTGTTATCTCTATCACTTAATACTTAATTAGCATACGTTTTATACTTTATGGGTAACGTTTAGTTTAGCTCTACTTTTTACGCAAATTTTTACTTAATTAATTCTGACATACTTGCATGAACTTGTGGCATTAATTAATTAGGTGTCCGATTAGAAACGGCACTATGGTAAACTATACTATACTACATCCATCTATTTAAATGACTAAATAAATCACTCCCGGGGGCTTGTATTTCGTTGATTCGGTTTTATTTTGTTTTATTCGTGGATCGAAGGATTTTCAAGTCATGGGGAGAGGCCTTTGCCCAGCAGTGGAGTGACACAGGCTAACAGTAACAGTATTTTGTTAAAGTACTGTCTTTTGAAAATAAAATGATGTTCCGACCAATCGGATTCAATATTTCAAGATTCAAGATTCAATGTGCTTGGTATCAACTCTATACAACTTGCAATCTTTAGGGGTTTTTCTTTAAATGATCATGAAAAAGAATGCACTCAACTCAGCATAGGTTTAGAAATTGTAGAGAATAAGGTTTAAAATATTCAAAAAACAACTATCTTCTTTTTTAGTCGGCATGACAAAAGAGATGCTCAGGGTACCGACCACCACCGATGTCCAGTCACCGGTAACCACGTATTCAGTAATCATTCTGAAAAAAAAACATGCTGTTCCATACATTTTGACCGTTTAGCTATTACTCTTTTGTAGGTAACAGCTGTGTTTTTTTTAATTACCCGCCCCGGTTCAGAATGATGTACTGAATACGTGCTAACCGTTTGTGCGGTTGCGTCCCTTCCACCGTGTTTAGAAAACTTCAAGTAATAACAGTAGGTAGGTCAAACGCTTTTTGCAGTTCTGAACATATGCTCAAAAACCCTTTATCTAAACCCAGTATTATCAGAGAATCTTCAAACACATTCATGTAACGAGTCATAGTATCAAAAACATAACTAACTTGTGTTTTGTCGCAGTCGGTTAGAAGCGTGAGTGATACTCGACAGATTATCATCTTCCCACGTTTCACATAACTGTCATGCGATCTGTTTTAGTACCTATTTTATGGATGGTGCGGAGGTAAAGACTGTTGATAGTGCACCTTTAGGATAGTAGGTTTGATGATAGATCGTGTAACGTTATTGTTTTATGTTTTAACACGTTACCTACTGTTTTGAAAGCAATTATCTATAGGGTGTAAAAGGCCCTTAGCGAAGCCGAAAGGCACTTGTTCTGCGCGCCAATGCGATATTTTTTTTTGTTCTAGACCATACCTGGGAACCTTCTAGTTACGGAGATATTGGGGGTCAAAGTTCCAACTTTTTCACAAGTTTTTTTAAACAAAAGTTTTTAAAGTAAGATTTTTAAACACTTCGACGACCTACTATTCAATCCATCCATCAGCACAATGTTCTGTGTGTGTTACATTGAGTCCTACCGTAAAACGTGATTTTTCACCCCAAAAAAAGTCGTTTCCCAGCAAATATTGTTGCGTAAAGTTACTTAGTTTGGTGTACAGAATGCTTGGTTGACGGCTTCGTGAAGGGTCCGTATACACCCTGTATTAGTATACATATCGATGCCATTATATACTCCTAAAATAAAGAGAGAAAAGTTAATGTCAATCATTAATAACACCCACATCTATAGTCAAGTTAAAGTAATTACTTGAATTTAAGTAATTACTTCTGCAAACATTTTAATACAATAACGAATTAAGAACCGTCAAAGAAAGCAAAGCTAAGAATTCTAACTTTTGACAGTTCTAACAGCAAGCAATTACTAAACTACAGAATAAAAATCGTATCTTAAATAATGCCTTTTACTCAAGTAATCACTATGACTTGTTTATAGACGCGGGTGTGACAGTTATTATATAAGAACGACTTGAAATCGATTCTCACTAGTTTCCTGTGCCCTCTATTGTCTCATCTATAGTTTATGTCAATAGTACAACGCGTGGAGTTACAACTGACGGGGAGGTCGTGAGTTGTAACTCCACGTGTTTCACTATTGACAATCCTCGTGTCAACCGTTGGCACTGCTGTTAAGTAAACATCCCATTTACGCCTGCCGTCTTCAATTGGGCACGCCTTCAAATCTACTCTCAACTTTTTTATTAATATGACAGGTTTAGTTTATCTACGTTATTGTCGAGGTTATTAGTGCGTCTAACGTTTTAATATCAAATATTTTCATACGAATGTGCCCAGTGCTCTTTTGAGCACGGTATGTTTTTTTCTAACTAAATAAAAAAAACTACTTTTTCTTTTATTTTATTTTCAAACTCCTTATTATCCACCAAAAAATATAAGTTAGTTTTTTAGTTTTGTTTGAAAAATGTCTGGAAAATACCTGGAGAGTCCAAACTAAAGAGGTAAAACCTGCTTCAGTTTTGCCTGACATTTGCAATCCGCACACTGTACGAAACGTTATCATGAGCTTTAAACAAGATTGATAGTGGTACCAATTCACGAGTCGTGTGTCGGAACCATCAGACAAATAGAATTTACAAGTATCATACAATATTCCCACGATATTAAACTCACGACCTTTCTACGGTACTTTCTTTAGTCACTGACTGCCTCGTTGGTTTAGTAGTCGCATTTGCGATCCTAGGTTCGATTCCCGGATTTTTAAACGTGTTGCAAAAGCCCAATAACAATTATTGGGTTTTTCCATCAGGAATTTCTCAGTAGCAACCACGGAGTCTGGTTTGTGCCCGGTTGATGGCAATAGGCTCGCTTCCTATTACGTGAAATTTAAACATAACTGGCTAACTGTGTGTACTATTAAGGTGCAACTCTGTATAGCCTTTCGGGGATTACAGGTGTGATGTTGTGCTATGTTTCATTACTCATTCAGTTTCTGCAAGCCTAAATATTTAAGTAAACTAGGATTTCTCTTTTATCATCCTTTGAAAATACTAGCTTAAACTTTACATCAATGGACCTTTTCCCCGAATTTTTAAAACCTAATTTCAATGTCAATCTGACAAAAATAACTCTTTCTTACTATATTTTTGCAAGATTTTAACCATGCAACTATATAACTTTAGTCATTGACTAAAGCTGATTTCAAATATTTTAATTACAGGCATCCCTTCCCTTCTGGATGTAAATATGTTTGTGTATTTCGACCGGTATAAATAGTCACTATCGTGAGAAAATAAATATTTTGATGTACCCTCTCACTCTGCCAAACAAATCATTTTTGTGTCTGTATATAAAGCCAACAACGGCAACTTTACCAACCATTCGACCTATCTATACATATAAAATTCAAAGTCCTGACTGACTGACTGACTGACTGACTGACTGACTGACTGAGATATCAACGCACAGCCCAAACCACTGGTCCTAGAGACATGAAATTTGGAGGGTGTATTCTTTGTGAAGGGTAGGTATCCACTAAGAAAGGGTTTTTCGAAATTCCACCCCTAAGAGGGTGAAATGGGGTGTTGAATTTTCTATGAAACTTTTTATTCTCGCAGTCGATTGACTTGACAATTTGTGTACATACTCTTCAGATAAAATTATGAGATACGTGTATCACAGTTTTTCCAAAATCATCCCCCAATTTAAAATTCAATGTCCTGATTGGCTGACTGATATATCAATGCACAGCCCAAACCGCTGGTCCTAGAGACATGAAATTTGGAGGGTGTATTCTTTGTGAATAGTAGGTATCCGCTAAGAAAGGGTTTTTCGAAATTCCACCCCTAAGAGGGTGAAATGGGGTGTTGAATTTTCTGGGACGATTGACTCGAAAATTGGTGTACACACTCTTCAATTAAAATTATGTGACATGACTGTATCAGTTTTTCCAAAATCATCCCCAACAGTGTCAAATAGGGCTTCGAAGCTCACGTAGACGGGCGCATGGCGCGCAGTGTTGCGCGGGGCATGCGGGGCGCGGGAGTATTTACCTATTAGTAAGTAGGTAGAATTTTTTGTGGTAGACGTGTCTGTAAATATGGGTTATTCCACCGATTTTCGCGTTCGTGATACGCGACATTGATATTAAATATTATGTCAAAGTATTATGTCTATAGATTCCTAATGAATCTTTTGATTGTTGTCACCAGTGTCCAATCTCAAACCGAGGTATCAATATTTTACTTATGTAATTTAATTGACATTACTATGAACTAATATTTGCAAGTTATAAGCAAGAACATGTAAATCTATGTATGTACTATACATACATAGATTACTTATTATCCCAGAAGTAAGATCCTGTGGGCAATTCCCAAACTCCACGCGGGCGAAGCCGCGGGCATAAGCTAGTCTATAAATAAATGCAATCGAACAGCACAGTATTCGATAAACTTTTTTTGTAAACATTATCCTTTCTTTAACCGACTTCCCTGTTCCGTGATCGTAAGAAATAATAAGATATATAAATGTTAATCACCCGGGAATGTAAATGTAACATGCGTATTCTCATTTCTTGGACTTGTTTTTATGACATATGCACTTATTCGTCTCATAATTAATGGAGATGGCTTTCGTATGTCAAGAGAAATATATTATGCCCTGTAGCTAGTAGACAATAACTGTTTTTAAAACATGGTATTATATATACCTTGTTGGAGTAGTGATCGCTAGCGGCACTGCTGCATGAGGGTAGACTCGTGGGTTGGATTCGCAGGTTGGGAAACCTCATCAATAGAATTTCTCAATAGCATACCGGGGTACAAGTCCATGGTATGTATACTCGTGCTCCGTTGATAGCAATAGACTCGCTCCCTCCTACATGTGAATGTGGATGTGCTATAGGTACTACCCCTCTGCCTATCCTTACGTAGATTACAGGCGTGATGTTATAATTATTATGCTACAGTTAAAATATCTGCGAGAAAATCTATTCAATTAGAAGAGTGAAGTGCCTATGCTAACCTATAACTAATTTCTGAATTTATTATTTTATTTTGTGAGAAATGTATTCGAGAAAATAACATCATACAATCCATTCCATCCATTTTTTTCAGTCGGTTCTTCTTATACGTATTTGGTAACATGACATCTAAAATCCCATTCTTCCTCAGCCATGCAATGCCATGTTTCACAACAAAGCCTACCCGCAACACAATACAATTATTTACACTTTCAACCTATTATAGTTAATGTTAAACTCGTTTTTGAAGAAGAAAGAACTTTTATTGTACCTTTGCTAACCACGTTAGGCTAGGTTATATGTCCTTGGTTTGAGTCTAGGCAGAGCATAGCCAAGCTTTTCCTAACTTTGTTGGAGTCGGCAGTGTATTTTGCATAGAGCGACTACGATTCGGAATTCAAAAATCCAGTTACTGGGCACGAATCACTAGGCCGAGGTATATATAGAGGGCAAGCCTTAGAAGATTCATCATCACCTTCCTGCGCTTGTCTCATTTTATTTGGTGTCGGCGCAACACGTTTTTTCATTCATTCTCCCCTGTCAATCGTCACGCCACGTCACGCTTATCCAATCATTTTTTGACTTAGAAGATTAACTTACAAAAATAAACTTTCGTTGCATTTTCATTATCATTTTATCTGTTATATTTGTGAAAAGAGTCTGAAATTGTACCTGAGGTGTTGTCGGCGGGAACTCCCATAATCATCACACTGCTAGTAACAATATCAGCTAACAAACATCTTTAATTGTGCCTATCCCTTCAAGGCTTGCCATCATCATTTACATACTTTCATCAGGGACGAACAGACAAACAAAAGTGAACGTAGCCATCGATACGGTATGTATCATAATTTATAACCAATTTGCCAATAACTGCGATGATTACTGTAGTTAACTGCGACCTTCGAAACGTGGTTAAATTGCTTAGCCAGATCTGTCATGTACTGATAACGTAAGTTTTAAACTGAGTGACAATAGTTCGATGGTTAGAAAGTTGACCTGGTGATTGACATGTCAAATTAGAATATATTTAAGTTCAGTGTGAAAAAGCATTGATTATATTAGCCATTATCGTTTTCATAATTCAACATTTTATGTTTATGCTTTGAACTGGACAAACTTGTACCATACATTTTGCCACAAACTTGTACCATATATTTTGCCTGTATAGATTCTAGACCCACGAATAAGCATTGCAATTTCTGTTAGTTAAAAAAAGACAAACTGTACCAGACTTTGCAAAATGTACAAATTGAATTTTTGTATGGAATAGCTGATTTTTGTAGCCCTGCGTTCTATACACCGTGTGTTGGCCTCTCTGCATGCCATGTTAGATACATAATGAGTTAATTCATCCATCCCAAAGTAATAACATAATACCATAATAACTTACTTAAGACATTTTGCAATTGTTTTAACAGGGAATCATATTTGTTAACATCTTCACTCTATAATTATTTAGTGCCCTTTTGACAGTACGTGTACACGCCAACATAAAGACACGGTAATATTATAATACAGTAATGTAACTCGGCCGCATGATAGAAATAAATGCCTACAGCCGCGCGGTACGTAAACATGCGTTAGGGCCGCGTCTCCAGCATTTTAATTACATTTGCCTACTTTCTGTTTCTATTTAGTTTTGTGATTGTAAATATCCTTTTTATATAAATAAATGAAATACTTTGTATATTGAATAGGAAGTGTTCAATAAAAATGCGTGTTGTTTTTTGATTGGTAGATTTAATTAAAAAAACATGTTTTTGTTTGAAAAACAAATCGGGCTTATAAATTTGCGACCGAAAAATATTTGCGCCTCGACTTAGTCGTACGAAATGCTTTATTGTTAAATTTTAAAGTATAATAAATCCGCATTCTTATATAAAGCTTAATTAAAAATTGTTTTGGGAAACATGGACAAGGTGGAGAAAATGGAATATCTTTTACTTGGTTATAGATACCTGCAGCTACTTTACAATTTACATGTTTGGTTTTAAGTGAATTTCGCAATATTTCCTCCATTTTTTCTATATATTCCACAAAATCATCGTTGGGTACAATCAAAAAAGCGTTATTGACGAATTCATACAACCAAAAACAGCACAATATTTCCTACTCGTCATATTAACTGATTTTTAGAGAAAAAATCGCGCGGTTATTGTTAAAAAAACAACACACCGTCCGTTCGACACTGCGGTACAGCCGTGACTGTCTGCACCGCGAGCGCACCCCACGATCGAGGCGCGTAGGTATAGCTCGCGTTTCGTCCGTTTGTATGAAGTTGGAGTACTGTATTATAATATTACCGTGATAAAGATGATGAAAGTGTACACGATCGACCATTCAAACGAACAAATTAACGATATCACATTACACTACAGTGGGCGGAAGACCCAGCATTAGCGTACACTGCGTTGCAAATAATTGTATCCACACAATGAAAGGCCGAAGTTTTCTATCTTGTTTCACGCTCGTTTAAAAGATACCATCGACTACATCCTCCTAGCGATATTGTTTACAACTCAACTAAATAGACTGTGACGTTTTATTTGCACTGCAGTGTATTTGGTAATTAAAAAAACAAAGGCTGGAGGTTGGAGTGTTTGTTTTTAATTGTTTATTGGGTTTCATTGAAAGGTGCAATTTTCTTCTAACTTGAATATGAATAAATCCTATTTTAGTCACTAACTTGGAAAAATTATTTTCAACCTCGATTGATCTCTGATCAATAGACCTACTTTATTTCAGCCTGTGTTATCTTATCATGTAGAAAAGACCATGCTTGATTTGAAAAGAGACAGATTTATCATATGCTAGAAGAAAAAAAATATTTTTTAATACCTAAATTACTTAGGTACGGACTAGTTTTACTTTAGTTAAGGGGTTTCCTATTACCCTGATACTGGGTTGTGGAGGTAAAAAGGGCAGTATTTCTCTCTCTAATTCTCTATGTAAAATACTGGTATTCAGCTGCAGCCGGTTAGACTGGAAGGTGACCCCAACATACTTGGGATAAAGGATGGGCAGACGATGATGATCTACTTAGGTATAGGTACCTACCTAAATGGAGTAGGTAATCAATAGCAACCGGCCTTGCTTTCGATCGCCTCAGTTTCGTCTCGCTAACCTTACCATTGCGAAATGCAATGTATCTGCGCCTGCGCCGATCGCGATTAAGATGGGAAGGTCGCGGGTTCGGTTCCCAGGCGGAAACATTATGTTTGTGTTGTTTTTGCTATGATCTGCTGATTACTTGTTTGTTTTGTGTGTTATGAGAAATTCATTAGTATTTAATAAACATGAGAAATAAATTCAAACTCAATTTTTTGACTTTACTGAGTTAAGAGTTATTCAGTATCTACCTTACCTTACCTCTTAATTTTAAGTTATGCTCTAAATTGGATTGTTAACTGATTTGTGTAACTAATGAATTTAAAATAACTTGATGCTATGTAACATACTACCATGTCCATTTATATTTGTAAGCCGTTCAGGCAAAACATGATTGTGATATAATTTGATGTAACATCTTGCATGCCATGTGTGTGTATGTAAACTCATGTTTTGGACAAACAAAAACCATTTTATTTTATCTTATCTACCTATATCTAACAATAGAATTTCATTTAAGAAAAAAATTAACAATAAACACAAGCTATAAAGCTTGTTATACATTTTATAATTTGACATGTAAAGTGATCGCTGCCATGCCATTTTTCTCGTTTAAGGTTTCAGAGATGACCCTTTCAGCAGGCTTGGCTAGGGTTTGGTTACTTTACATTTTACAAGGGTGTTTTTTTGTGTGTTCTTAATGAAAAATTTATAAAGGGTGTAAAAAGACCCTTAACGAAGCCGAAAGGCACTTATTCTCCCCGTCATTGCAATCATTTTTTTGTTCTAGACCATACCTGGGAACCTTCTAGTTACGGAGATATTGGGGGTCAAAGTTCCAACTTTTTCACAAGTTTTTTTTTAAATACATGTTTTTAAAGTAAGGTTTTTACATTAAACACCTCCATCATCCCCGTACCATTCAATCCATCCATCAGCACAATGTTCTGAGTGCGTAACATTGAGTTTTACCGTATCACGTCATTTTTCACCACAAAAAAAAATTTTTTGCGTAAAGTTACTTAGTTTGATGTACAGTATGCTTGGTTGACGGCTTCGTGAAGGGTCCGTTTACACCCTGTATGTGTTCACGAAATAAGAAACGATTCCTCTTTTTTTAATATCAATTTTGGTGTGTTTTGCCACCAAGCTTAAAATTCTCTCTAAAAGCTCTAATCGAAAACAAAAGACACACGCAAGCAAATAAAGCGACCAACCCATGACCATTGACCAACCTAATAAAAAAAAACAAATAGCCCAAAAGCCGTCTGATCGGTACTATTGTGTTATAATTGTCAGTGAAATGACTTGTAATAAAGAATGCTGATTGGCCAGCAGAAGAAAGTGCGCGATAAATGATGTGTCTCACTATTATACTTTATACTAGTGCACCGAGATGTGTGGGGATTGGTACAAGTGATAAGATGTTAAAGGTAAAAGGCACCTTCAACATTTAGGCCAATAGTCGTCACAAATAGAGGAAGATCATCAAAATGTGTCGGGAACATCATGAAGCCCAGCAGAGAGCGAAAGACTAATGAGGGTAAAAGTGCCAAAGTATCTATAGGCCTCCATTTTTATTGCCGTACTTCTCGGTTCTGTGCATCCCACATCCAACTGTTCCACGTACCTTATTGTAAGGCTATGCACCCACTACCTAGCTCAATATTTTTTGGAAAAAATCAACCTTTTGGATTAGAAAAGGTTTTGCATTTGTCGTTTTTCAGGAAATTCGAGATCACTGGGATGGGAGTCATGTTGAAGTTTAAATATCTGCTGTTTAATTGGTAATTCGACAGGATTATTTATGGATGAACTGTTTGAAGGATGATATGGCTAGAAAGGAGATGACGAGTAATAGAGAAGTATGCAAGAAGATATGCTGCGCCGACCTCAAATAAATTGGGATAAGGACAGGAGAATGATGATGATGGTGATGATTTCTAAAGTTATATTCAATCTTTAAATTGAATAATGTTATTCCCGCTTGTCGCTTTCATTTTGTACCCAACTGCGTCAGCTGAGTCAGTGATATAAAATCCTTTCCATTGAAAGCACCTTCGTTATCTTTACATAACTTCATAATTTAACACTCACACATAAGTATGTACAAGTTATCTATAGAGAAATAAATACGTCGGTACATCTCGCGTGAATACGATTATGTGTTTTTGTCGAGCACGACGTGATAAATCTAATAATGTCTTATAATAAGCGGGTATTATGATAAAATGCTTGAAAGTGACGTTTTTATAGGTACATACTTATATATTTTTATGTTGGTTGTGAATTGTAATGCAATTGTTTTAGTGCTTATGTTGATTTATATTATGAGATACATACACGTTAATAGTTATGTTTCATTTATAAAATAAGTTGACTTTTTAGAAAACAATCTTAAGGTAACATTGATTATGTCATAGCATATTGATGGATGAAGAGGGAGAGGAAGACCAAAGAAACGATGGATGGATTGTGTGAGGAATGATGAAAGATAAAGGAGTAAATGATTGCGTGACGGTTGACAGAGGAGAATGGAAGAAAAAAACGTGTTGCGCCGACCCCAAATAACATGGGACAAGGGCAGGAAGATGATGATCCCGCATGTTTTCTCCCGAGTGCTAGGCAAGGGAGTTCCTCATAGTACACAAACATTTTGTTACTTATTAAATCAGATATAACATACTTAATTGCTGTTAGCTTAGAACTAATGAAATAATTCAGTAAAACTCTGTAAAAGAGCAAAGACAATGATTTTTGGAAGGCCTGACGTGCTCACAACGATTTAGCAATCACTTAACGATAACACATCACATCATTTGAAAGGTTTGGCAGAGGTGTAGCTTACTCGAATTTCGTCAATTATCTTTAAGTCCCAGGTAATAAGGGCGAGTCCATTGCCGTCAACCGTGCGCAAATCCTGACTTCGTGCTGCTACTGTATTTAGCTTGGCAATGAATGGCAGGGTCCAAAAGCGTATTATACTAAAGTAGAATGATTAACAATAATGAATGATGGTCGAAATGGCAACAGTGTGGCAATAGCCTTGAAGCTCTCGCTGATCAGCGGAACGATACCATGATGTCTTACTCTGAATCAAATTATAGTCATTACAGTAAGACGGAGGAACTGATTTCCTCCGTCGTACTATGGATGTGACGAAACCCTCGGCAGCAGACCGTTTGTAGAAGGCTTGAGTACGTTGTAATTGTAAAGTATTGTAAGTGGTAGGTAGTGTAATAATGCCCTTGGTATAATGAGATTGTAGGTAGTCAAGTGGAGCAGTTTTGATCAGGGCCCTATTTAATAAGTCCGTCAGGCGACAGGTAACTGGCCGCAAATGGCACACATTGAGTTTTAATAAAAGTTATGTTTTGTAGAGACTCGCCTCTGTCCGTTAAAATACCTGTGCATGTCTTTGTCCACTTCTTCATGTAACCTGAATGTGTATCTTGTTTGTAGGTATCCTGATTTTTTCCATCAGGAATGACTTAGTAGGAACCCGGATTCGAAGTTTTGATAGGTTGATAGCAATAGGCTCACTCTATTACTTAACTGGCGAAAACTGGGGGACTTAAATATAACTGGCGAAATATGGGTCTACTAAAGGTTCAACTCTGTCTATCTTCGGAGATTAGGAGACAGGTCTGATCTTATTTTTTTTTTCTACAGCCTTGTATGTCCCACTGCAGGGCAAAGCCCTCCCCCATCCTCCTTGAAGTTGCAGAATCATGAGCCAAAATAATAAAAATAAAACAAAAGATAGCAGATAGTACAATGATGGATGAGCAACATTTGACATTACCTGTCAAAATTGACAAGTAAAACATCAATTCTCGAATTCCCTGATGATTCATGAGTTCCATGACCCCTCGTGATGCATCCAACCTTTACACTAAAACCTCCGTAAAAAGGATGTAGGCTTTAACTAAATGTCGATCGATTGTCGATTGTCTGTGCCGATGCCAAGGATGTTTCAGTTAATGGATCTCTGGGTAATGGATGATAGAAGGTGTGTTTAGATGTTTTTATTTCGTGTTGCATCGTGATTTGTTGATTAGTTTAAATGTGTAACGATGTGCAGTTGTTTGTTTTTTGGTTGTTATGTTCTGTGTTCTGGAGGTCATTTGAAATAAGCTTTAGTTTGTTTTAGTTATGATTGGCTAGTGAGAAGTCGTAATTAACTTTACTCTTTACTGAGGTCAATAGACTGACCGCTTTAATAAGTCCTCCGCCTCGCCCCATCAAAGGCATATTAAGCGTCCATAAAGACCTAACAATATCCTACAGGTTACTTGCTTTAAAATAACCATAATCCACGTAGGAATTGCGATACTAATTGAACCAATACGTGATCAACCTTCAGAATATTCCATTTAAATTGATAACTTCGCGAGGACTCATTAAAGCGGTCGGTCAATAGTTATATGCTTGCTATATTATGCTCCTACATAGCTTGAAGTTTAACTTAGAGGGGAAGACGGGAATATTCATAGTGCAACTCATCATAACTGTTTGGGAGAGGAGCTCGAGGCTAAATAATAACAGGCGCTGGGGTCGATCTTTAGGTTAAGCCGTGCTAACCTAGATTGGTACGTTGATGTGTGACCACCCATTACATACCGAGTTTCCTCCTCACCTCTGAAAGCACATTAAACCGTCGGTCCCGGCTGTCATTTGTAGATCTTTGACAGTCGTTCCAGGTAGTCAGTAGCTCGAAAGTCTGATAACCAGTGTTACCTAAGGGTATCGTATTACCCAGTACTAACTGGGTTGAGAAGCAGTAGCTTCATCTAAAATACTAGTATTCAACTGCACCTGGTTAGACTGGAAGCCGATCCCAACATACTGGGATCGGCAGAAGATGAACTCATCATTACTGCTCTCAAAACGGTGAAAGAAAACATAGGAAAACCTAGAACCAAAAAATCGAAGACATGTGGCATCCACCAATCCACACTGGGCCCCCGTGGTGGAGAAGAGGCTTGTGCCCCTTGGTGGGTACAGCCTAGGCTGAAAATGCAATCCTAAGCATCATGCTAGTTGCATTACCAGCAGCATTCACGTCTGTTACACTATGGTCCCACCATGTGACTCCACACATACGTAATCACCCACAAAACGTACTTGACCGCATAATAAGCTGCATTAAAATAGTTTTCGTGTCATAAAAGCTAATTAACAGCATCTATTGTGCTTGTTCCCTCTGAGGTCGGAGTGTGGGAGTGCGTCTCTCGTTGCTAAATGCAATCAGTTTGGAACTATGACGATTATGTCAAGGATGCAGTTCAATGGAAATTGTGAAGAATTTTCTAGTGTCATTGTTTTGGTTTTTGAGTAATACGGTTTGATTTTGTAATTATTTAGTGATTGGGAAAACTTGAGGAGCTCGTGGCTAAATAATAACAGCCGCTCGGGTCGATCTCTAGGTTAAGCCGTGCTTGCCTAGGTTGGTCTGTGGATGGGTGACCACCCATTACATACCGAGTTTCATCCGTGCCTCGGAAAGCACGTTAAGCCGTTGGTCCCGGCTGTCATTTGTAGATCTTTGACAGTCGTTAGGTAGTCAGTCTGACAACCAGTCTTACCAAGGGGTATAGAATTACCCAGCCACTAACTGGGTTGTTGCGGTAAGATAGGCAGTCGCTCCATGTAAAATACAGGTATTCAGCTGCATCCGGTTAGACTGGAAGCCGACCCTAATATAGTTGGGAAAAGGCTAGGTAGATGATGGAAGAGAATTCATAGCAGAAATATTTTGGCACAAATGGAGAAAACCGTATTGTATTCAAGAACATGAGGGTTGAGGAAGATACGGAACCCGCAATTTTTTTTGTATTTTTTTTTCAATGCCCCACAGATAAATATCTTAACTCTTAGATCAGTTCTAGGTTTCAAGATTGGACTAAAAACGAACCTTTTTAGTGTTAATTGTAAATGAAATTCCTACTGGAAAAACATGTAACTTTCAGTTAGCAGAAAAATAGACACATGGCATGTCGTGCTCGCTGCACAAGTAACACGAGTGAAAATTAATTATTATTTACAGCTGATGAGTCAATACCCCGCCGCAGTGTTGTCGGCTTTATTGTTTTAATTATTCAATTGACAGATAGACACTGCATAATTATTGTAATATATTCAAGTGCCAGTATTGTTTATAAGCTTAGATACTAATGTGTTAATTATTGCCAGTTGTGTGCCTATATTTTCTAAGCGTTACACACGTAAATTCGTAAAAATTATGATGCTGTCAATTGTAAAATACGTTATTTACAGTTACTGCTATTACCAATTTTATGTCTTTGCTAGCTGTGGTGATTATGGTAATGACCTGCATTTTGGTCCTTTTTCGGCGAGGGACCATTTTTATACGTTGAAAACTATGAGCTAGCGCAGTCAATTAGGTAAATTAGTGCAGGCAGGTAATTAGTTGGGTTATAAACACGGAATTAGATGACTCTGAAAAAGTATCTTTCCTTCCTTTTTCGCGTGACGATTTGGACTCTTTTCCGACTGATTGGCCAGAGAAGGCAAAACACCGGAAGAGTTGAAAAGGAATGATGGAGGCCTTTACCCAACAGTGGGACAGAATGGGCTAATAAAAAAGAACCTTTCTACAATGTGTGTTCATTGTACATAGAAGACTAAAAACTTCACAACTTTTCTTAGCTACTGACTGATTGTTTATTTTCATGTACATTTTTATAACTGGTACGTCTACGTTATTACTAACTGTTATGAGATTTGACAGCAGATTGTAAATGATTACAAACTTGATCATACTTTCAGTAACCGCTTGTTACCGAATTCCAAAATGTGTCGTGTAATGTAACACAATACCATTACATAACAACATCAAACATTATTGATCTCACCTTTTGACATTACACTACCAAAATAATGGCTCAATACCCCAATACCATCAGATATGACGATTTCAATACATTCATTCGGTTTGTCTGAAGAAAAAATGTCGGATCAATAAATATTGATCGTTTGTAACGAACCTTATTTGGTGTGAAAGTAAAATTGTCATTACTTGTGTTAGTAGCTTAGATGTCATCTATGATAGTTATATAAATACTAGTAGGATGTAGGATGTCGTGATTTTGAAGATTTTGATCTAACACAATTGGTATTATAATGAAAGTTAGTGTCATTCTTGAGTATTGAGAGTTCCGTATCATGTATTTTTAGTAAATATTTAGTGCCTATTTTAATTTCATTTCATTTCATTTAAGGTGAACCGTTTCAGAATAAAAACCTTTTTAATAGTTTTTAGTAAAGAGAAAATTTTGTGCCAACCCTAATTATTACATGCATGGTCTGGCAAAGGGCACTGGGCAAATATGTGTGGGAGTTGATCCCGCCCGCGGCTTTACATGCGAACTATTAAGTTATTATGGTCTTCTGAGCGTGCCGATGGTAATCTAAACTGAGTCGGCAAATGCAGAATTTACCTATTTATTATTGTTGTATAATAAAAACGTTTAACAGTTTCCAAATAATACTTATAAAAGAACACACTCAATAACCTCTACACACACTTAATATTACAATCCCAAATAATTTCCCAAATCCAGCTTACAAAACAAAACACCCAATTTTGAAACGTACCAAATCACAAATTAGATTAATTCTCTCACGTTCCGAAATGGCTCTTATCTCGCATCATATAAGAACTGTTTTAGATTGTGTGCGCACGCGCAGGCGTCACGCGATCAGTTATATAAGTGTTACAATTAAGCTTTTGCCGTGAGAACGGTGTATTGTGGTGATTCAATTATTGACACACAAACTGTGGTTATACTTCTAATAAGGTAACAAGATTACATTCAGGTGTGGTTATTAGATATGTGAATTGCTCATTAGGTTAGTTTCCTGAATTATTAACTTCACATAATATCACGCTTGCCCGAAGGGGTGACCAGAGGTCAATTGTATAATGTACACCCGCATTTCGCCAGTTATTGTAATAAGGGGCGAGCCTATTGCCTGGGGTAGCAGGTGAATGAGAGTTGCCCGGAGAGACGAGTCCGTTGAACTGTGATTGGAGAGACCTATGTCCAGCTGTGCACTGCTTTGGGCTGATGAGGATGGTGATGAGATTATAGCCATCGCCAGACTCTGGAGTGTTATTAAAAACCTTTTTGACTGTGGTCGTAATCGCGACTGCCGAAAATGAAGTCCTGGGTTCGACTCCCGGGTCAGGCAAATGTTATTGGGTATCAGCCACGGAATCGGAATCTGGATTTGTGCCGGTTGATGGCATGGGACTTAAACATATCTAGCGAAATGTGGGTGTACTATTATGTACACCAACGGGTGTTGGCGTGATGTTATTTTATGTCCTAAAGAAATATGTTACCGTTTGGATTTGTCCCATATTTTCTAGTAGCTCAAATAGCAACAAGCAAATCATTTCCTCGGCTTATTAGGAACACCCTAACCTACGTCAACCATGCACAAACTATCGGTCTGATCTTAAAACAAGATTCAGCTACCAAAATAAAAAGAGCGATAATACGACACAACTTCGGTAACAATTACCGACCCGACCAGTAAGACCGGTCGGTATTACGGCTGATTACGGTCGGCAATACCGGAAGACTTGTCGGAATTTCCTCTTAAGATCAAGGGCACTGAGTCATTGGGACTGTTCAAAGTAATTAGCCCGAAGGACTTTAGTAAAAGGGTTGATGTTTGATAGATTGTATACATGAAGTACCTACGTAGGTACATACTTGGTTTATTTTAATGATAATGACATGTTTGTGGTGTTACGCGAATTGATAAAATAAGAAATGAGTACATAAGAAGAAGTCTGAAAGTGGCGCCGGTGACTGAAAAGTTGTGTGGTAATCGGTTGTTGTGGTATGGACATGTGATGCGGAGGAATGAGGAAAATATTGTGAGGAAAGTTTTGAGTATGATTGTGGAAGGGTATACGAGTAGAGGAAGACCAAAGAGAAGATGGATGGATGTGTGAAGGATGATATGGTAAGTGAAAGAAGGTGCCTGATGAGATGATGAATAACGCCGACCCAAACAAATTGGGATTAGGGCAGGATGATGTTTGTGTGTTTAGGTGTCCTCTGCCCAAACCTGTGTGTATAACAGGCATGTTATCTTCATGATTTGAGAAGCAAAAGTGTCTAGGAATCAATAGATTGATTCATATTTTCTTAGTCTCGTGAAGACCTTTCAATAGACAGCCTGTTTTCTACTTCAGACTTTGCTTGTATCTACATAAGGCCACACATCATCAAACCAAGTAAATGTTGGGAAATGACTTTAGTTTAGGGCGAAATATCACGTTTTCCGGTATGACTCGATGTAACGCAACGCACTCAAAATATTGTGCTGATTGATGCATTGAATAAATAGTACAGGGGTTATGGAGGTATTTAAAGTTAAGTTATAACATAAGAATATGTATTTTAAATTAAAACTTGTACAAATGTTGGAACTTTGACCTCCAATTAAATATATCCGTAACTATATAAGGTACAATCAAGAACAAAAAAATAATCGCAGTGACGGGGAGAACAAGTGCCTTTCGGCTTCGATAAGGGTACTTTTAACACATTTTATACTTGATGGTCATACAAAAGTTTACATTAAACAACATACTTATCTGTTATTAAATGATAACACCTATGCAATAGAATAATAAACTACTAGATATTTGGACCTTTTCTTTGCCACTCATACCATTTAGATTTAGCACCTTAATAGTAAATATTCAAGATCCAAAATCGTTTAACAATCGTGTCATATATTAACCCAAATCAACAAACGCAAGGAGCCTTCCTCAAACTACTTTCATTGACTCGGACGTGAAATTATGACAGTGGTAACACTTACACTTGCTCTACCAAAACCACCCTTACTGCAACGATATAAAGGCCCTATCAATATGTTAGCACCCACGTTGGTGGATAGTACGAGTGATCGAGTCGATGGGAAGATGGCCTTTACGGTCGGTCGTTATAGCGTGCGTACGGACGAACGGTACTCGTTGTAGCGTCGGCAGACAAACTGTAGCATTCAAGTACTTTTGGGGATTCATTTTAACATAATATAACATCACGCTTGTAATCCCACAAGGGTTAGGCAGAAGTTTACTTAATAGCACACTCACATTTCGGGGCGAGCTTATTACCGTCAACCGGCCACAAATCCAGACTCCGTGGCTGCTACTGAGAAATTCCTGATGGAAAACCCAATAACACTTTGTCTGACCTGGGAATCGAACCCAGGATCATGCTCAGCAGTCGCGCTTGCGACCATTAGACAGGCGCGAGCGAGACGGATTCATTTTAAACTATCCCTAAATAATATTCTTGAAGCGGACGTTCTGGGAAACTGTTTCATGTTATTTTGACGTTCAAAATGTTAGAATAAACGACTTGACCGTTGGCAGACGATTGATTGATGGTCAAACAAACTTTCTGTGTCTATTTCTGTACCTAATGTTAATTAATTATCAAAAAAGTGAATGGACGACCCTTGAATAATTCAAAGATAATTCAGCATGGTAACTATGACCACTTATTTTAATTCCACCATTCACTTATATTTTTAAGTCTTACTAAACATTTTCTCAATAACAATGTAACTACACAATTATTAAATCTAACATCACCCATCATTTTAAAATTAAATGATGAGGTACGGTTAAATTAACATAACACAATCGCAATGGCTACTGAAGACGAAGTCCTGGGTTTGAATTCCATTACCGGCAAAATGTATATTGGGTTTTTCCTTCTGTCTAGATTTGTGCCCATTTGATGGCAATAGCGACTCATACATTATACCTAACCGGCGCAATATGGGTGAACGTACACCTCAGGGGATGACAGACGTTGATGTTAGGTTACAATTGACCGAAAATTATAAACATTAAGCCTGTAATTCTCGAAGGGTTAGGCAGAGGTGCACCCCTCAGTACACCCACATATCGTCAGATATGTTTAAGTCCCATGTATTAGGGGGCGAGCCTATTGCCATCAGACTCCGTGGATGCTACTAAGAAATTCCTGCTGGAAAAACCCAATAACACTTTGCCCGACTTGGGAATCGAACCCCATGCTCAACAGTCGCGCTTGCGACCGCTAGACCAACAAGGCAGTCCAACAATTATTCTTCACTAGCTGTTCCCCGCGACCTTCGTCCGCGTCAAGTTATTAAAAATACAATTTTCCCCGTTTTTGCAACATTTTTCATTGCTGCTACGCTCCTATTGGTCGTAGCGTGATGATATATAGCCTATAGCCTTCCTCGATAAATGGACTACCCAACACTGAAAGAATCATTCAAATCGGACCAGTAGTTCCAGAGATTAGCGCGTTCAAACAAACAAACAAACAAACAAACAAACAAACAAACCCTGCAGCTTTATAATATTAGTATAGATAATGTATTAGTGACGATTGTTCTGCAGTCTGTACCCGCTGTACGAAACTGTTAGCCGTCCTTGAACTTTCGCTCGTAGCGACGTCACTCGTGCGCACTGAGCCTTAACACACACATGCATGGATGTATAGGGCTCTCACGATTCATGATAGTTAAGATTTTGGGCCTCAATTTCATAAACTCAAACTCAAAGTATTTATTTCAAATAGACCCGTGACAGGCAATTTTGCATAGTTAAAAATTATCTACATACAGTCCAGCCACAGGCATAATAACTGTGAATGGTGAAAAACAACAGTAGTTGCACATTCCAAAATCGTCGATCTCATGGAGAAGAATGGGCAAGAATCTCCATGGACACTCTTTTCAAATCAAGTCAGATATTACATAGTCCTGGGTACAATATTGTCTGCTTCTATATGTGAGCACAATGTAGGCATAGATAGGCAACTTAGCTGTCTTATGGGTTAAGTTCTTCAGGAGTCATTAAGAAATTCCGTGGTTTACAGGAAGCTTTCCCGACCTACAATCGTGAAGGCGTCAGTTAAAAGTTCTCTATTGAACGTGACCTTCTGGTTTACTTATAAACAGGTGTCGATTCAAATAACATTATAAACTGATTATTTTTGTTCTGACTTCATTTTATTTTCGTGGTCAATGCTGTGTTATTAAGTAATTTCGTATCAGACTGTACTGACCAGTAGCGAAGGGTCAATTTTTGTAATAAGGTAAGCCGGAGAACATAAATTTAATGTGATTATATTATTTGTCTATAAAATACTGACTGTGACATTTTTCAAAGGGAATCCGGAAGGAATCGAGTTGTATGGAACCTTCGCCACTGGTACTGACCCCAATAATATTCAAATTCATCCAAAACCATACCATACACTATTAAGCCGTTTTGAAGATCTCTATAACTTAAAAAAATATCGTGTTTATGTACGACCATTCACAATTTCACACACACAAAGACACTCATACAAGAATACTTCAATTTCACAGCACTTTACGATTGCCATAACGCATGTTATTATCTTGTATTTCTAGATGTTATCGAGGTTCGTTGGCTGGTAGGCAGATTTATAGCTTGCTTTAAGACAAACTAACAACTGTAATCGTGGAGATACATTATGTGATGTGTCGGTAGGTGTAAGGGTTTTTAGACAAGATTGTAGGAGTTATCAACTGAGCCTGATGCAGTCAGAGCTGGAGATAGACCTCTCTGAGGCTACGCCGTAACACCCTGTCCTACATCACGTTCCAAGCCTTTTCCTCACTATGTTGGGGTCTACTTCCAGACTAATACCAGTATTTAACATGGAGCGTCTGCCTGTCTGGCCTCCACAACCCAGTTAGTACTGGGTACTACCGACATACCCCTTGGTAAGACTGGTTGTCAGACTTTCGGACCACTGACTACCTGTAACGACTGTCAAAGATCTACAAATGACATTCAGGACCAGATGCTTAACGTGGTTTCCGACGCACGGAGGAAACTCGATACGTAATGGGTGATCACCCATCCACGGATCAACCTAAGCAAGCACGACTTCACCGGAGAATTGACCCGAGCGGCTGTTATTATTTAGCCACGAGCTTCTCTAAAACACCATGTCCGAATCCTGTCATCCGAACCCAGCCACCATCTTAAGATCGTCAGTTCATCTCGCTGGGGGCGTCCAACGCCACCCTGCGCTGACTGTAGGAGTTTGCCCTGACTGATTACCGTAGTTTTTATTATTTAAGAAAGAGTCTGAAGGATATGTCTATGATTTTAGGTTAAGTGGTAATTTAGCTTGATTGTACAACTGTTAAGTGTTACTGCAAAACATAGTTGACTAGTTTCTTGCGTGTCTAAGTTGTTGTTGAACTGAGAGACGATGCGTGTGCTTTAAATTTTACTTGCATTGCGCCCGCTTCTTTTTTGTGTAAAATGTTTCAACTGAAAAAAAAACAGTTTCACATTTTTCAAATTAATGGATAAATGAAATATTGCAACGATGAACAAAGGATATGAGGATTATATGTAAATGATTTCATAGGAGCACTTAATCTGTTATGTTGTGTCAATACGATATACTTGACATAGGATAAATACTAAATACATGACATTTTGCAAATCGATTAATCAAAATCGGTCACAGATCGATACACATCGTGTGATCTTGTCGTGAGGTGTTGACATTTTATAAATTTATTTTACCACTGAGCTACTTTACATGTAATGTCAATGTCTCAATTGTAATACATGTGTACTTACTAGTATATAATGTAATGTCTAGACATTTGGTATTCCCGGCACATTAATCAGAAGCTTTTAGTTAAGTGTTAAGGTGTGTGAGTTTTGTAATGTTTATTTCTTAGTGGTTGAACTATGAGTAATTAACAGTAAAAAGTTGTTTAAATAAGTTTTATGATTTGTTTTGTGTGAATAAGTAGTTATAAAAGGTTTATGGTAGTTTAATTACAAACGAGCGACTTGGTCTGAATAACGTTACTTAAATGATTACAGGTATGTACGTACATAAACATAGATTTATGTGTATATTTTGATTATTATATTATTAAGATTCTTTTTTGATATCTTATTTATTAAGTCCATTATCGATGTATTTTAAGAATGAACACAAATAATAGAAAAATGGAACATTGTGGGTTTCTGTAGGCACAACTTATTCTAACAATTAGTACAAAACTCTAGGAAAAATGGCACGTTGTAAGACCGGAACATTCTTTCGTGAATCCGAATAATGTTACATGTTACACAAGTACCTAAACAGGGGCATCATCAATCGTCATTATTTACATAAGAAGCTCACACAATAGTATGGGAACGCGCAACGAGAAAAACGTAGGATTTACTATAAAACTTTAATTGGTTGTTGCGCTCACACAAAGTCACTGCGTACGATTTCATAAATATATGAATTCCGGCCGCCAGTGCAATTACTAGGGAAGAATTTGTTACTAAATATGGTAAATGAAGCGGTTCTTACTACATTATTTAGTAATTATATTGCTGTAATGATGTTGTAGAAACATTAATTTATTTTAATTATTATTGGTTTGATGAAGAGACGAGGGAGAAAGGGCGCACTGTTGGTTGGCAAATATTGTATTTGGCAAAACACTACTGTGTATTTGATAGTAGTAGTTAGGTTTAACTTATTTTCTTATTTAAAATTCTTATAACTTATATTTCAAAATAAAAAGACCATTGTACTAGATAAATGTAAACACTTAAATGTAGCCCATTTAAGTGTTTTAACCATTCAAGTTATTGGAACCTTTTTCTGTTTTTATTTTGTTTTTGAAACTGTCAGGTTTGAAAAACCAGCAAATGTTTTTTTTTTTGTCACGTGTAATAAATTGCATTTCCTTGTTCATTACTTGTAACAATTACTCACCTATTGTTTTTACAATCATGAGGAAATTACTGTTTTCATTATGAAAACTTGAACAATAACATTTAGTATCAAACTACGAAACTGTATTTCTTTAACAGATTTTCAACTATATCGCTAAAACATTAGGTTCAAGGTTGATTGGGAAAATTTGACAGTTTCGAGTAGCTTGATGTGCTATCTGTAGGTACCTAAGATTTCATCACTTGCCTACAAACAATAATTATTTCCATCCGTGATGAAATATGTCAAACACAAGAAGAAGGCTCAACTTAAATACAGCTTAATTATCACTATTAACTTGTAATTACAGAACTTGCAATTAAAACATCCTGTAAATTACAAGACAATTTGACCCTTATTTATACAATTTGAGTACCGTACTTACATTTTATTAGGTCAAAGTAATTTCAGTGCATTTGCTAATATGTCGTATAATACCGAATTCGTTAAACGTTGATTAAATAAATAAAGTAATTATAAACTTACCAGTTTAATTAGAATTTTACTCTGTTGATCTGGAATCAGTTCCTGAAAATAAAATAAGATATTGAGTAATTTTTAATACACAAAACAAAATAATTTTAAAATTATACTTAGTACTTAATGAATCTATTAACTGCACGCGTAGCATGACCACCGTAGAAACGGGTTTCTTTGACGGAAGAATCGACAAAATGACAGATTGTGAAAAGAAATCTGTCATTTTGTCGACACAATCTGTCTTTCGTCTCTACGGTGGTCATGCTACGCGTACTAGTTTTTTCATGCGTGGATGTTTTCCGTCAGGGACGTACGTCCAGGATTAAATGTGACCATGTCATTCTGCAGGTCGTGGTCTACCTGGGAGCCGAATGTCATGAAATGCATTTTACCGTGAAGGTGAAAGAAAACAGACAGAAATGAGTTACTTTCGCAAATAAAATGTTTAATGTGAATCGGGAATCTGATTTTCCTAGGGATACCTGATGGAGAAACGCATATCTATGAATCGCTTTTCTTAAACCGATTTTGAAGCCGCTATATTTAAATAAAATATTATAGATTTAAAAAATGTATATATTTCTCGTATTCTTTCTCGGCGAACCCATCATGGGTATGCATAAAAAATAACTAGTCCGGCGACATCTATGGCAGTCCACCATATTGGATTTAGAATGTTGCCACTTAGCTAACCATGCATTGTCATCCAAGTTAAACGTGTATGCAAAATTTCAGCTCAATCGGAAACTGGGTCTTTAACTTCTAAGTTTTTTACATTGTTTCAGCTAAAGCTAATAAAAGCGTGATAAAATAGGGGTTTACCAGTCTATATCCAACTCTATTGTTATTTCTTTTGACATCTTATAAATCAAATGTCAATGGATGTCAAAAGAAGACATACCAAAAGGATCGTCTTCGTGATCGCAATAACGATTGCAACATTTTTTTTGGATCTTTAAAAGTCAAAATTTGAATAAGTTAGGTACGCATTAGAACTGTTACCTAGATAATAGATGACAGTTTGTAACGTCTATCGACACTTAGTTACATAATTGAAGACAAATTGTAGCGATTTAACCGTGTAAAATTGCATACTGTTAAGGACGAGCCTATTCTATATTTCCAAACATAGAATTGGAGCTCTTGTTACACATAAGATCTGTGAAAGTTGCAGAATGACGTTTATTTTTAGAATTAACATAACACCACGCCTATAATCCCTGAAGGGTAAGCCAGAGGTATACCTAATAGTACACCCACATTTCAGCAGTTATGTTTAATTCCCATGTAATAGGGGACGAGCCTATTGCCATCAACCGGGCACAAATCCAGGCTCCGTAGCTGCTACTGAGATTACTGATGCAAAAACCCAATAACAAATTGCCCGAGCCGGGAACTGAATCCAGCACCTCATGCTCAGCAGTCGCGCTTGCAACCACTAGACTAACGAGGCAGATTTAGAATAAATAGATTGTAAAGTGAGTTATTGCCGAAAAATACACAGAACTGCCTCTTACAGAAAAATTTACAGTGTTTTTACAAAATACAATGAAGCATCGAATTGGCCCAAAACTTGTTGCATATAGTAAGAAACCAACTGAAGTGGCAATGGGCTGGCCAGGTTTGTCGTAGGACTGTTGGCCGACAGAGTAGACGGAGTTCTGGAGTGGACCGACGATCTTAAAAAGGAGGGCTAGGTCAGCCTGCATGTGCAAGGTGGCTTAACTCCTGCAGTAGATTGTGATAGGCTGAATCTTGAAAGTGCAAGTTTTACAAAGTAATTAATGTCAACATAATTGCAGTGTTTAACTTTTAAGAGGACACGCACGAGTGCAGTAGAAACCGAGATGTCTCGTGTGAGACGCGAGATCATTTGATATCATCGTTTGTGTGACACAGTAACAGGCTGTTGCTGTGTCACATAAACGCTAGAATGAAGACATTATCGAATGGTTTGTTGTGGAGATTATTATTTATTTACTTATTTAAATTGTAGTGGATTATTGTGACGTTGACTGTAGGTGTAGTAGGGAGTAAAAGGTATATAATATATTTAAGATTTAGTTAAATTACCAGAAAACTTTTTGATGGGGAAACAAATTAACTAAAAGCAATGCTTTCGTAAGTTACTAATGGGTATATCATGTTATGTATTTAGTGATTATTTTATGGATCAAAATTAAAAGTTAATTAATCTAATTAGGCTGAGACTCGGCACTTAGCGTAATATACTTAACATCAAAAAGAAAAACGTCCGTTAAAAAAAACCGTCGCAAAAACCCAATTTCATTTTGCATCGGCTTAATTTTTCTTTTATTAAATACTAACTGTTGCCTGCGACTTCGTTCTTGTGGGAAATTTATTTTATAAGTATGAGAAAAAAATGCCTATGTGTTATTCCAGAGTATAATCTAACTCTGTGCCAAATTTCATCCAGATCCTTTCAGCCGTTCTGGCGTGATTGAATAACAAACATCCATCAAAACTTTCGTATTTATAATATTATTATTGAATATGATTATGTCTTCAGCGATCTTTCATTAAATTACGGGTTACAGTTCAATTTTATTTAATACGACCCAACAATTTAACTTCAACCACGCACAATTTAACATAAAATCGTACGCATCACATTTCTCAACATCCAGGTCACGACTCACCTGTAATACATTCTCTAACACATTTCTACTCAAACAATACTCTGTTTACTCAAATCGGTGCGGTTTGAGTTCAGCGCCTATAAACTTACTATAAACTTAGTTTATTCGCCATTGTGAGTCCTATGGGACATTGTGATGGTGTTTCGACAATTGTTGACTGGTTTATTGAGCTTTTGTGTTGTGGACTTCTTGAAATCTTTCATTAATGTCATTTTAATGGAGTTTAACTGTATGTAGGTGTCCATTTTGGAATTTATGGTCCAGTTTCTATATTCATTGAGTATATATTGTACAGTTACAGGTAGTCAGTGGCCCGAAATTTTGACATCCAGTCTTACCAAGGGATATTGTATTGCTCAGTACTAACTAGGTTGTGGAGGTCAGATAGGCAGTCGCTCCATGTAAAATACTTGTATGCAACCGGTTAGACAGGGCAGATGATGATTTATTGATTGACCGATTTACTTACACAAAAAACGTAGTGGTCTTGTAGAGATTTTCAAGTTTCTCACATTTTTTCATTGAAGACTAGCTGACTTAGATTATTATGAGTTTTAGCGGGTATTTCTCGAAACATGGAGAGTCAATCCTAGCACAAGCACGCCGTGTAAACGTCGCGTAAATACGACGATTTTTAAATTTAAAATACTTATTAAACATTTATAAAATTTTCATAACTATTTCACCAAAATGCTATTGGATAATTGTATATTCGATTTAAAAAACGACGTATTTACCTTACTTATACACCGCCCGCTTGTGCTAGACCTAGAGCCTCAAGTCTTTGTAATTTTCATGCAAGAGCAAACGAAAACTTCGTTGGTTTATATTTTATTTAACAGCTTTTTCAAAGAAGTACTGTCAAGGGATATCTCTTAATCTGCCTAGATTTTTAATTTTGTTTTTAATGTTAATTTAATTTAAATCGGATTTTATGGATCAAGTAATCTGAAATAAATTAATAAATTTTATTTATTTTTCCCAAATATGGTGCAATGTTTCCAGTCTAACCTACATACGACATACAACCCACTTACTGGTTAGCACGACACATGTTAAGGGATATATCTATTAAGTTGCAACACTGAGGTCGATGTTTTTCTTTTTATCTTCTCATCTACATGGTAATAAATATTATCTTCCGTATAAGGCATTGTCCATTGAAATGTACACTCGTATCTTTTAGCTAAGTCTCTGCACGCAACTCTGACTTGTCACCGTTTTTGTAAATACTGCTGGAGTCTGACACCGTAACACTTAATACGTATCATGACAATACAAGGTGTAAACAGACCCTTCACGAAGCCGTCAACCAAGCATTCTGAACATCAAACTAAATAACTCTACGCAAAAATTATTGCTGGGAAACTCAGCTCACTCCAACAGTAGGACTCAATGTAAGGCACTCAATACATTGTGCTGATGCTGATGGATTCATTGAATAGTACGGGGGTCTAAACGTCTATTTTAATAAAACTTGTGAAAATGTTGGAACTTTGACCCCCAATATCTCCGTAACTAGAAGGTTCTCAGGTATGTAAGTTCCAGCTGTAGAATTTGTATCTTGCACATACAATACAATTTATTTTTTTATTTTACAATTTTTATTTAAGGTTCGAGTATATTCACTTTTATTGCAAACTGCAAAGAAGAAGAGACGGGCTCTTCATGCTAAACAAACGAATGATTTCGTTTTGCTAAAGTTGCATCGCATCCATCAGTAATAATTTCATGATCAGTCACAAATTAAAATTAGTAGTCACATTTCAGTTCCTCTACTGAATGACCGCCTCGTTGGTCTAGTGGCCGCAAGCGCGACTGCAGCATGAGGTCCTGCGTTCGATTTGCAGGTCGAGCAAAGTGTTATTGGGTTTTTCCATCGGGAATTTCTCAGTAGCGGCCACAGAGTTTGAATTTGTGCCCGATTGATGGCAATAGGCTCGCCCCCTGTTACATGGGACTTACACATAACTAGCGAAATGTGGGTGTAATATTACGAGCACCTCTGCCTTCCCCTCGGGGATTACAGGCGTGGTGTTATGTTATTTCAAATACTAAACCCACAAATAAAAAACCCAAACGCTGAAATAAAACCCATTACAACTGAAAATAACAACACAATAAACACAAAATTGCAACAATAAACCATTACAATTCGTTCATAATGAATTATTACTAGATGCAATCGTACTTTCATCTGCGCGGGCGCATACCGAAGCGCATGCGATGCTTTCCCCGCGTTATTACTTGATGGGTGGCTATTAAATAAGTATTGTGCAAGTTTATGTACGAAAATATTCATGTGGTCAGTGAAGGATGGGTTTTGTGATCGTTTTGGGGAGTTATGACCCGTGGCGGGTTATGTAAGGGGCTGTCAGTGTGTCTGTGTGTTGTTTATTACTCGTGAATGATGTTAACACGTCGTTTTACGAGTTTAGAGAAGGTGACTGTGTTAGAAACAACGAGAGAATTGTTTTAAATACACTCGTAGTTCGCGTAGCTGAATTTTGAACTTTTTGCCATCGATACGCCAAGAAGGAGAAGATTTGTACAAAATTCTAAATTAAAATAACTCTTACAAGACAAAAAAGCAAGAGGATTCTTTCCTGTAAGTTTTGTGTTTATACCTCAGTAAAATTGTGATCTATCTGAATGCGGATGAGGTTCTTTTAAAGGTTTAGCACAAGACTGCGGTTTCAAATCCCGGCCAGGACCATCATCTGCCTAGCCTTTTCTCAACTATGTTGGGGTCAGCTTCTAGTCTAACCGGATGCAGCTGAATACCAGTATTTTACATGGAGCGACTGCCCATCTGACCTCCACAACCCAGTTAGTACTGGGTAATACGATACCCCTTGGTAAGACTGGTTGTCAGACTTTTTGGGCCACTGACTACCTGTAACGACTGTCAGAGATCTACAAATGACAGCCGAGACCAACGGCTTTACGTGCTTTCTTTTTTTTTAGTATGTAATGGGTGGTCACCCATCTACAGACCAACCTCGGCAAGCACGGCTTAACCTAGATGTAGATGTGATTATTTTTTGTCACATGTAACAAATTCTGTCTTTAAACAAATGGTTATCTTAAACCTAAAAATAAGCCTTTGCTTAATCGAAAGACAGTGTTGTTTAGTGTAATTATAGTTTTTATTCCTAAGTTCTTAATTGGCGTCAAGAAAACTTAGTCACAGATGTCTCTCATATTTCATAATCACGCCTCACAGTAGGTCTTAGGCAATGCAATCTTCATAACTACATGCTTTTAGGTACCTCCTGAGGTCTTCTCAAGACCTAAGCAAACTAACATAACTTAAGAACTTAACGAGTTGCCTAACAGGGCTTGTTTTACCTACTATATTATTTTATTACAAGCATAACAACACGCTTGCAATTACCGAAGGGTTGGGCAATCCAGCCTAATTTGCTAATTTTGTTCCTGTTTAGAGTAACTATGAAGTTCTTCTTCTCCATAGGAAACGACCAACCCGAACCGTGCACCTTTTCTCGAAAATATTTTGATTTGTTTCCATAAAAGGGGTATATGTGTGCGTATGTGATTTTGTTTCTATATGTTACTTCGAAGCTTAAACACTCGGTATTTTGAGGCTGCCTTTCATAAAAGGCAGACTTCAAAACACCCAGTGTTTAAGCTTACTTTTGACGTTTTAAAAGTGCTCATTCTCAGCTTAATTTGATTATTAATTGATTTTCATTGCCATAAACTGAGCAAAATTATTCTTATTCTTTTTCTTTATTGCACACAAAATTAAAATATATAAACACAAAATTACAATATATAAACACAAAATTACAATATATAGCTTACGTACAACGGCGTGCTTAACCCAGAATTGGGTTTTCTTACAACAAACCTAACTTTATTAAAAATTCCAAGCTGGTTTTGAGAAATCTTGGTCGAAAAACCCAGTAACACTTTGCCTGAGCTGGTATTCGAACCTAAGATCCCATTCTGAATTTTTGCACTTACGTCCACTAGACGAACATAAATTACCTTAATACCTTCAGTCTGACCAACATGTTGATCCACCAACACCTGTGTAATTAATGTTGGGCAATGTTGTTGTAATGGCGCTTAATAGACCATGGGCATTTTGTTGACAACGTATGTGGCATTAAAATGATGGGCTGTGAGGGTTCAACTAGCTGTTAAGACTGTTTTTGCTGGCCGTGGTAATTGTTTGTCGTAAACATACCTTATGTAAGTTGGTAGGTATTCTAACGTCATTTTTATTGTGCAATTCATGAAAAAGTATGTAGTGAATAAAAATGTAGTAGGTTTTAGAATGGAGTTTGGTATCGTATTGTGGCTTTCTAATTGAAATGAATTTGGTCATTGAGATATTCGATCCTGATATACTTTACACATGGATAATATAACATGACGCCTCTTTCCACAAAGGGTTAGGCAGAGGTGTAGGTAAAAGTGCAGTCTCATATCGCCAGTCCCATGTAAAAAAGGGCGATCCTATTACCATCACGGGCACAACAAATGCAGACAATGGTCTTCTAATGATAAATTCAGAGAGAGAGTTCCTGAGAACCCATCATAGTTTTAAGAAGATTCCATTTAGTGAGTTTTTGTACCGCTCTAAAATAATTATACTCGACTAGCTGTGCTTGCGGCTTTGCTCCCGTTTTGCACGGAATGTACTTATCAAAACGTTTTAAATATAGCCTATAACACTCGGGGATAATATAGCTTCCCGATAGTGAAAGTATTTTCGGAATCGGAGCAGTAGTTCCTAAGATTACCCCCTACATACAAACTTACAATATTAGCATAGATTTCGTCATCTACAGCTATATGTGACAATCACAATCTCCCAACATTTGCATCCAATCGATCCCCTTTCCACATGTTATTGACTGCAGCTGACCATGACTTTTACTCGCACCGATCTGCGCCCGCGCACCCGAGCGTGATCGTGTTATGTAGTGTCAGTACGAGTGTGCTATAATCATGCGCAATCGGTATTAATCACTGTAGTTGTGAGCAGTGAGATTAAGTGCCGATGAATCTGATTAGATTCGATAAGCATTTGCTCTATTGATTTTAGTCTAATCAGAAATAGCTCCGCAGATCTTGGACTTCTGCCAGTAAAATGATGGCAGTAGATTCCCTCCATGTTACTTATTACATGGTATTCAAACGTCACTAGCGATATATTGGTGTCCTGAAACGTGGCTTACCCTTTCGGATAATAAGGACAAGAAGATTTTATTTAAAATATCGTCGTTTTTGCGTCGATGGCAATTCCACCCTGTATTGTAAAAAAATGACTAAATAAATGACTAACCAAGGTAAAGTTTGGTAAATAATTGCATGAAAGTGCTGTGTGCTTTCACGGTTTAAAACTAAACTTACGCTGTCACTTACGGTATATCTTCCGTGATTGTTCATTATTTTGAGTTCCCGATGTTTCGACGCTGTTGCAAGCGCCATGATCGCGGGATGACTGTTTTGGTAGCGCGTGTAGCAAAAAACTTAGATAGAGGGTAGACAGATTTGTCTGCACCGAACAATTTATTTACCACCCGCATTCTATAGTCATCCTGCGATCGTGGCGCTTGCAACACCGTCGAAATATCGGGAGCTCAAAATAATCAACAATCACGGAAGATATCCCGTAAGTGACAGTATAAGTTTGTATGAAAGGGTTTTTATATGTCTGTTTGAAAAGGAAATTACGTACGTAATACAGCATTAACCAATACTATTCAATAAGCTTGTTGCAAACATCCGTATTAGCTCTGTGACTGTCTGTCACGTACTCCTAATTATTAAGCAAATATCTTAGCCATGATTCTTATTTCAAATTCATCACACGGTATCGGACACGTGCACAACATTTCACACACGATTAACCTCTACTTTATTGCTTGACAAGTTCCCGTAATAAACGATGGAGCGTCCTTTATTCCTTTGAATTGTAGAAACAATAGAGCATCTTTTGGAAACGCATAAAGAATAAGGGTCTCACAGGTCAAAAGTAATAATTCAACAGATTCTAAACAAAAGATAAAAGTATCTGATTTCTAAACGCAATTCTGAATACTGCAACATGTGTTTGCAATTTACTTAAAACTTTGCCTGCTCGAAGGGCCCTTAAGACAATTGAGACGTTTGCACAAAAAAAAGGGCAATAAACCAATTCTGTAAAAAAGTATGGGACCCATGCGGGATGTATTGAGAAAGACGGTTGGCAGGAGAAAGCTTGGAGGGAACTCAGGGCAGTTGGTTTTAAATCGCGGGAGAGTCCACACGTGGAGGCTGGTCTACCCAAGTCGAGGAGTCGGTCTAAAGCGGTTAAAAGTGCTAGGACGTCCTAGGTTCGGTTCGTGAGGTTAGCGTAATCTTGGTACCAAGATCGTCATGTCCCAGAGGACTGTCGCAAGATAGCGATTAGTATTTTATACGTTAAATATAAGTAGTAGTAATAAGTCTAGTTAAAGTGAGTGACGAGATCCGGAAGGCGAGGCTGTGGCGAGACGAAACTGGTAATGTGTGCAGTACTATGTAAGTTAGTTGGAGACTAATCCTCTTCAATGAACAACGAACACGTGGTAAGTGTTTACTATATACCTGTAATTAACTCCTAGCTTAAGTAGCAGTTGAGCGGGTATCGCAGAGGAGCTAATAATAATTTATTTCAGCAAGACGGAACAGCCGCTTCATCATCACAATGTACTATCTATTATCTCATGTGTTATGTGTCCACCTCCTAATCCGAACCTTGGCGCATATTTGTCGTCTGCGTTTGGTTATAGGGAGACGGCGAACGCCTTCGCACACTGTACACACATTTCATGCATACGACATGTACACTGTACACCAACACACCCGACTATTGACGAATGTTGACTTGAATCTGACTCGTCACAAAAGGAAGGCAGAACCGTGATATTCGCACTTCAATTAGAATGGACTATATTGATAGTCAGGCTATAATGCCGATTTGTACTCGTACTATAATTCAACCAAACGTAACTGTAAATAATGATGTTCTTAAGCGCAAGCGTAACGTTTCCTTTACCAAACATTTCAACATATCTTTGCGTCCTCTTGTCTTATTAGCTTAATCACTTATTGTAGCTTTGTTTTATAAGATTTGATATTATTCTTGTATATGTCTTAACTGTCAATTCCCTATACTAACTTCACCTAGCATCCCATCCTCTTAGTCGGTGGGGAGGTACATGTAATGGACGGTCCTCACAGTGACGTGCGGTAGGCAGGAGCACGCATTTCCTTCTCCGGAAGGAACCGACATTAACACTAATATTAATATGATTTAGGAAAAACGAAAATTTTATCAGCCTAGGGTAATTTAGGAACAGTCACATGTGGTGCCGTGACCAGGATTCTCGTCATTAAATGTACTGATTCACTTCAGTGCAACGAGAAAGAACAATTTATGGGTTACTACAATAAAACACAACGTATTTTTATGGTTCTAGAAAATGTAAGAGACAGCTAGAGTTACAACGGCTAAAATAACATATTTTTAATTGATTGAGGTGTTTGAATTCTTCAACCACTGGTAGTGGGTTCAATTCCCGCATGATTATCAGTTGATATACTTGCACTCCATTGTCATGGATTTTGGGTTCGATTCCCAACTGAAGCAATAGTTGATAAGTAATTAGATTCCTGTGTCACGGGTTGTGGGTTCAATTCCCGCGTTTTTGTTGGTTTAGAAATGGTGTTGGTTCCGATGTTAGCAAAAGTGGGTTCGATTCCCGTATACTATATTTATATACTTTTTTTTAAGTGGGTAACAGTCCAAGAGGTTGTTCTTTTTATTCTAGTGCGACTTTAATTATGGGTTCGATTCCCTGTTGATGAAGGTTAGTGTCCATTAGTACTCTTACAGATTTTGATACATGTTTGCAATTGAATGATTTGTATTAGTACGAGTATGACTGGGGGATGAGTGAAAGTAGTTATAAGACACGCCCCAACTGTGGGTAAACTTTATATTATTACTGCTTAGATGCCAAGAAGCATGAATTTTACAAAAAGGCAATCAATGTACTTAGAGATTAATTAAACTATTAGCATAGAAAGTTAACCTAAAACTTTCCGATTCTGTGTCATATAATTGGACAAATACTCGTGTGGACTTATTTCGAATTCCAGGATATTTCAAATCTTCGTTTGGCTGTCACTACGCTTTGTCTAAACCTTTCGGTTGTGAGTTGCGGTCGGGTCAAAGTTTCACCAAATTCAGCTGACATCGGCTGACTTCAACGGCAGCCGTAGCGTGGCTCCAGTTACGAAGCTAAGTTTTACTTTTATTAAACGTAATAGTTACCCGTTGTCGCGCGATATGACGTCGTTATCTTAACAATATAATTATTTTGTTTTGAGCTACATCAGTTCCAATATTGGAGTCTACCAGATAATATTCTTGCCAATATTTCAAGATCCAAGTCAGGAGAGTACAACACTGTGACCTAATAAGCTAATAATTGTTTAAATAATCTATGGTATTTACATTTCAAAGTTTGTGTCAAAGTCTAGATTCTTATTTACTCAATGAAGGTGCACAAAATGTGTTGTAATTTTAATTTTAGATAGGCTCCTATTCTTGCAAATGATCGTTATTTCAAATTACATAACATTCATTTTCTAATACAACTTTCCAACTCTAGTTGGATTTCAGAACTGCTCTTTCCTCTTATAGTCTGAGGGGGGCGACTAAATGGAATAAAGTCTAATATGTCTATGTGCGGACTATTTCAGCTACTCCTGGATACGACTACGAGCAGCTGACTAAGCTGACTCAGCGTTGAGGTGCATTGGGGAAGGCCTCTGTCCAGCAGCAGCCGCGGTAGGCTGAGTTTAGAACGAGGGAGCACCGTAGGTAGCGTCGCTCGATAGCACTAATACTCTTATGAGAGACTCTGGTATGTAAAACTAAATTATAAGCATGCACAGGTCTTCTGCAATTACCTGAACCGTGGTAAATGACAAAAGTATCTTGAGGGAGAATAATTTCAAATACAAGGATGATGTATCGATTAAACGATACTTCTGCGAAACTAAGCAAAATTATAGCAGGCGATGCATCTTAATAGATTGCTGTTCCAGTTGGAACAATTATAATATTCTGATTAGGCGAATATAGCAGACGGATGTACTTAATGTATTCTTTAGTACTGTCATGAAACGGCGCAGTTTATCCTATTATGAAAGCTCATCCGCTGTACTGCGTCACGCGTCTGATTTTCAGAGGGGGGAATGTGACTGTCTGTCACGTACTCCTAATTATTAAGCAAATATCTTAGCCATGATTCTTATTTCAAATTCATCACACGGTATCGGACACGTGCACAACATTTAACCTCTACTTTATTGCTTGACAAGTTCCCGTAATAAACGATGGAGCGTCCTTTATTCCTTTGAATTGTAGAAACAATAGAGCATCTTTTGGAAACGCATAAAGAATAAGGGTCTCACAGGTCAAAAGTAATAATTCAACAGATTCTAAACAAAAGATAAAAGTATCTGATTTCTAAACGCAATTCTGAATACTGCAACATGTGTTTGCAATTTACTTAAAACTTTGCCTGCTCGAAGGGCCCTTAAGACAATTGAGACGTTTGCACAAAAAAAAGGGCAATAAACCAATTCTGTAAAAAAGTATGGGACCCATGCGGGATGTATTGAGAAAGACGGTTGGCAGGAGAAAGCTTGGAGGGAACTCAGGGCAGTTGGTTTTAAATCGCGGGAGAGTCCACACGTGGAGGCTGGTCTACCCAAGTCGAGGAGTCGGTCTAAAGCGGTTAAAAGTGCTAGGACGTCCTAGGTTCGGTTCGTGAGGTTAGCGTAATCTTGGTACCAAGATCGTCATGTCCCAGAGGACTGTCGCAAGATAGCGATTAGTATTTTATACGTTAAATATAAGTAGTAGTAATAAGTCTAGTTAAAGTGAGTGACGAGATCCGGAAGGCGAGGCTGTGGCGAGACGAAACTGGTAATGTGTGCAGTACTATGTAAGTTAGTTGGAGACTAATCCTCTTCAATGAACAACGAACACGTGGTAAGTGTTTACTATATACCTGTAATTAACTCCTAGCTTAAGTAGCAGTTGAGCGGGTATCGCAGAGGAGCTAATAATAATTTATTTCAGCAAGACGGAACAGCCGCTTCATCATCACAATGTACTATCTATTATCTCATGTGTTATGTGTCCACCTCCTAATCCGAACCTTGGCGCATATTTGTCGTCTGCGTTTGGTTATAGGGAGACGGCGAACGCCTTCGCACACTGTACACACATTTCATGCATACGACATGTACACTGTACACCAACACACCCGACTATTGACGAATGTTGACTTGAATCTGACTCGTCACAAAAGGAAGGCAGAACCGTGATATTCGCACTTCAATTAGAATGGACTATATTGATAGTCAGGCTATAATGCCGATTTGTACTCGTACTATAATTCAACCAAACGTAACTGTAAATAATGATGTTCTTAAGCGCAAGCGTAACGTTTCCTTTACCAAACATTTCAACATATCTTTGCGTCCTCTTGTCTTATTAGCTTAATCACTTATTGTAGCTTTGTTTTATAAGATTTGATATTATTCTTGTATATGTCTTAACTGTCAATTCCCTATACTAACTTCACCTAGCATCCCATCCTCTTAGTCGGTGGGGAGGTACATGTAATGGACGGTCCTCACAGTGACGTGCGGTAGGCAGGAGCACGCATTTCCTTCTCCGGAAGGAACCGACATTAACACTAATATTAATATGATTTAGGAAAAACGAAAATTTTATCAGCCTAGGGTAATTTAGGAACAGTCACAGCTCCAACATAACTAGTAGAATCACCTTAAATATAAGTTCATCGCCGTAATGTTTCCGCGAGTGACACGACCGCTCTCAATGTACCGTCTACCATCCGTTACGTAACCGAACGTTCTAGAGTCACCTTGTGAACTAGAGAGGTAGCTAATAGAGCCTTCCTATCACCCAAGGTATGTTCTACAAACGGACATATGGTGAAACGGCATGAAAAGCCAAGTCAGAGGCCTATGGGTAGTATAAAAACTGTGACACCAGGTTAGGCACTAACCACTCGAAACAGAAAGAATGGTGAAGAAAAGATTCAAAGGAAAGGCGTTTTACTGGCTATATCTTAGAAAAAGCGATTTATCAGAGACGCTTGTGTCTGAATATGTGTCCGGTTGATAGCAATTACAGCTAACACCGAAATCCTACTATTCATTAAACTAATCGGACGAAACTCTACGACGTCGGGGATAGGGCAATAGGAGATGGCAAGTGGAGCTAGGCAAGACATCTGGCTAGATGTGAAGATGGCTGATGGACTAAGCTTTTGACCGAATGGTGGCCCAAGTTGGGCCTAAGAAAACAGGGCCGTCCAAAACCGAGTTGGGTTGAGGATATCGTCTCAATCGCGGGAAGCAGATGGTTATGGGACGCACAGAACAGAGAAGAAAGGGGAGGCCTATACCCAACATTAGGCGAATCCAGGCTGAAATGATGATGATGATAGCTATGGGCTTCCCTTCTAGCTAGGTTACTATGCCATATCGAATACCAAATCATCTGCCAATTGGGGAAACGTGGGTGTACTTTACGTACTCTCTACACATTTTCTAACGCCGTGAGCTCCTATAAGTCGTGACGACATGACAAAATACCACGAACACCAAAACACACAAAGATAATTTAAGCACCAACAATAAGTGGCTTTATTTACGACAATACAAATTGAAGTGAGTCGTGGTGCGCACTTGGTGCACATTCTAGCAACCTTGTGATCCGTGACGGTGGTGGAGGTCTGCAGTACATGTGTACTTGTTTCCCTGACCTTACTTTACATGAAAGTTCTAGTACTTACGTACTTTGTACTGATTTTTTTTTGTATTTCGACGGTCGAGTAGGTAGCAACGACTTCCTCTTTGGTGTAGTGGTCGTAAGCGTTACTGCTGAGCATGAGGTCCTTGGTTCGATTCCCAGGTCGGGCAACGAATTGCGTTTGTCAATAACGTATCCTCGTTAACAGCCTGTTTGTGCCTGTTATGGCAATAGACAAAAGGTGGAAAAGGAAATGTGGGCTTTAGGTAAATCAGCCGATTTGTTATTTGATCCAGGCGCAAAATATTTAGCTTCCGGGCTACAACTTAGAATTTGGGGCGACATCTTCAAAATGAACAAGCCCCTTAAATAAAGAGAAAAAAAAAACTTAGAATTTATACCTTATGGAAAAACCCAATAACACTTTGACCGATGTGGTAATCGATCTCAGGGCCTCATATAAGGCCAAAAACATACTATTAGTAAATTAACGTATGTCGCGGTTTGTGACCATTCTATGTTATTTTTACTAATTAGGGCTTGACAACGTTCTGTCTCACCAAAACCTTGCTCCACACATTCCCTCATCAAAATTAATTTGGCATTCTTTCTAGAAACTCTCATACATGTAGCAAGCATCACACAATTACAGGCATATTACAAAATGTCTGAGTTATTTATAATGGCTGACAAAGGTAATTTTTGAAAAGAAACAAATTCACAAGACTACGTTGCAGATTGATAAAGGTCAAGAAAGATTACGATAGACCAGTTAAGGCAAAATGTACTTTGAGATGAGGAAGTATGGTTGGTTTTTACCATGCCTTTTTTGTTTAATTAGATTATTAGAGTAAATTGCTAGGTAAAGAATATGCATATAATATATTGAATTCTCTTTGAGGGAGAATTCTGATAGATATAATTATGATGATAGGTATATAGGGTGAATTTTTCAAGTGGGCGTGGATGGCCAAATCCGAAACTATGAGAAATAGCGAAAAATACTCAAAGGAGTCTCGAACCAGATTTTGATGAAAATTCAGTTAATTGGTGGTAAAAATCAAGTAAGTAGGCAACGTACTAAATCATATTTTACAAGCCGAAGCGGCGGTGTGCGCGCTATGTTTATCGAAGAATCAGTAATCGGTGAAGCCAATAAGTCTTGGTGTAGAGATCGCGTATCTGCGGCTTGTGTAGAGTGGGACGCCCTTGAGCTATTTGGACCGACTAACTTGAAAAGATGGCTGGGACAGACTGGATTGGACTGGACTGGGAGAGCCCTATCTCCGGCAGTGGACTGCGTTATGCTGACTTGATTGATTGATTGTTCACAATGATGAATGTTGTTGGCAATTTGTACTTAGATCTGATGTTGTTCTTAGCGTGTCACAATTCAAAAAAAGCAGGCCAACATTTGTCGACGAGTTTGGCGTCCATCAGCTGCTCCTGTGATGTGCAAACAACAGGACAGGCAGGACACGATATATCAAGTGTCCCATCGTTTGTGGGGCAACACCACATTTACACTCCAGGGCAGAGTCATCTATGAATCCGCACACCTAATCACTCACATGATTTATAAAAAAAATAATGTTGAACTAAAAAAACCGGCTGCCTACTTGTTCAAAGTTTTAAATGTTTGTTTTGGTCCAAGAGGCTGCTGTTACTAATGTATTTATATTAAACTAGCTGTTGCCTGTGACCTTCGTTCGCTAAAAATCGTTCATCATCTGCCTAGCCTTTTCCCAACTATATTGGGGTCGGCTTCCAGTCTAACCGGATGCAGCTGAATACCAGTATTTTACATGGAGCGACTGCCTATCGGACCTCCACAACCCAGTTAGTACTGGGTAATACGATACCCTTGGTAAGACTGGTTGTCAGACTTTTTGGGCCACTGACTACCTAACGACTGTCAAAGATCTACAAATGACAGCCGGGACCAACGGCTTAACGTGCTTTCCGAGGAACGGAGGAAACTCGGTATGTAATGGGTGGTCACCCATCCACGGACCAACCTAGGCAAGCACGGCTTAACCTAAAGATCGACCCGAGCGGCTGTTATTATTTAGCCACGAGCTCCTCGCTAAAAAATCGTTCGTAAAATTATTATAAAAAAAAATACTTTAGGGTTGTTTTTTTTTGCACTGAACCCTAATTATTATTCTAAAATAAAAGCATGTTAGACCTTTTAATATCAGCTATATGCCAGTAAAAATTGGTCCAGCCGTTTTGGAGATACGCCGGAACAAAGAGTAAGACAAAAATTGAAAAAAAAAATGTTTTGTTATAAGTACCATACTTTCAAATGCAGTCAGTAAAAATCTGTTATTTTGAAATTACAAACGTCAATTTTATTTATTTGTATGTGTGTATAAATGTGCAAACGCAAAGTCTCGTTTAAGCGATCTATCATTTAGCAAAAAGTCGTCTGCACTGACCCATATTCGATATAAATTCTAATACATTCGACATTCTTTTTATTTGGCTATGTTAAGTCAATATTACATATGAATGGATGTATGTCCTTTTGTAGAATGCAGACCGTTCACTTATAATCATAAACCATTGCCAATCTGCATAATTTTGTGAAATACCATTCATTGACAATATTAGAATGTTGTATAAATTACAGAGGAAGCAATTTAAATAATGGGTAACTTACTTAATAGCATGTTAAGTCCGAAATTAATACAATAGCTAGGCACATCATTAAAAGCATTAATAGTAGGTAATATTGGGTAGTTCTTCGAAATTTGATTCTACGACTGATTCATATGGGCAACATTTAAATAGGTAATAAATATAATAGGTAGAAAATAGGTATACCATATAACATATATGTTATATCGTATACCTATTTTCATATGAACATGTGTTACAGAGCTGAAAGTGAAATAAAATTTTGGCCATATGAATCAGTCGAAGAATCAAATTTCGAAGAACTACCCTATTACGGGAACTGATTTTACATGAGAGAAGATTTTGAGCTTTGAACTGTAGGGTTATTGTTTTATTGTACTGCTAGAAGTTATAAAACTGATTATGAAACTGGTTATCCTAGGAACAAATATGTGTTTTAATTTTAAGTTTGTAAGTTTTGGTTAATTATTGTTTTTTTTTTAAATAGTAAGTGTTTTACATATAATATGCATGCTAGATTCACATCTAGTAGATGTTAATCATAAATAGTTCACAAAAAATGCATTGTTTGTGATTTGTTACAAAATTTAATATTTATATTGTGTGTACACTATCGCATTAGGTAACCCTGTAAAGATAGTCGCAAGATGAAAAAAAAAAAAAAAAAAAAATTGCTTTGTAACTTTTTTATTGAATTCGTGATTGGACATCAGTTTTGTGAATTAAATTAAAAAAACTCTGTCCCCCAAGATACAGGAGCAGCCTAGTTCGGGCACCTCAGTTTACTAATTAACATGTTAAAATTTAACTTGTTACGATTATATCATAGCTCTAAGTTAGATTAAGAAAATATTTGTAACAATGACTTAATAAATTTATTCTTATTCTAACTATAACTGCGTTCATACCTATTGGGTGTAAAAATATCCTTAACGAAGCCGAAAGGTACTTGTTCTCCCTGTCATTACGATCAGTTTTTTTTTGTTCTAGACAACACCTGAGAACTTTATAGTTATTTTTATTTTTTATATTATACTTATACTTAATAGGATATATTGGGGTCAAAGTTACAACTTTTTCACAAGTTTTTTTTTCAAATACCTACTAGTTTTTACGTTGCGTTACATTGTGTCCTACCGTAAAAAGTGATTTTTCAGCACAAAAATAAAAAGTCGATTCCCAGCAGAAATTTTTGCGTAGAGTTACTTAGTTTGATGTAAAGAATGCTTGGTTGACGTCTTCGTGAAGGGTTCGTTTACATCTTTCTGTTGCATCTTTCAATTACATTTAATAAAAGTACCGTTGAAAGTAAAGATAGGTAAGTACATAATTACATGAGATTCTTATTTTTTTTATTTATACTTTATTTTATTTATTTTCATTTTAGATAGAAGATAAGGGATTGTTTTGATATTAATTCATAAAACATACCTAAGAGTATTCTAGTTCAGCTTATAAGACAGGTCAACGAATGTACGCGAGAGGCAAGAATCTACTTCATTTCAGAAAGCTTTCACATTTACGTGAGTATATCTACATTGTACAGAAGATGCAACATTGTGTAACAGTGCAATTACGGCTATGTATCACTTGAATGCATTACATATTATTAAATTATTTCAGTAATCTGTGTGAAATTACATGTTTTTGCTTGTATTTACAACGGTTGAAAGTAAGATGTTTATGTAAATTCGGTTTATGTATTTTATAGTTACATTTTAGACAGTACTTGAGTTTTGTTTGGAAAATTACTTAATTATACAACTTCATTCGTGTTTCTTTTGAATAAATTGTCATTGTTATTTACCTAAAAGAAGGCCGGCAAAATTGGACCCAAAGAATTTAAAAATTAACGAAGCTCCATTCAAGTGTAAATATAAAATAATTATAACTACAATTTTATGAGATAATTATGTAAAAATATTGAATTTTTAGGACACGGGAATCAAAAGTTATAATTAATCGAGCAATTACAAAACTTTTTTATTTTTTTATTATTATTTTATTACTTTTTTATTGCACCTTTCTTTTCAGAGTAACATACATGGCGATAAGTTAATGGTACCTATTGTCATACTACTGCCCATACCCTAATTTATTAGTGCTCGGTGCAGCACGTCTTTTTCGACTATTCAATTCGAATAGTCATCATCTCAGTTAGTCAACCGTTTCTAACCATATCATGTGTCACTCAATGAGTTGGGTTGGGACATAGAATATTTATTATTATTCCGGTAGTACCTTCATTCTAGTGGGGCATTTTGCGGCAACCACTCAGGGAAAGTCACTGACAAAAGCTAGTCTATACAAATAAATAAAATTGAAGTGTCTGTTTGTAACATCAAAATAACAACTTTTTACTGAATGCATATGAAAATAATATATTCGGCATTTATAACAAAAACACAGTTTTTTTAAATTTTTGTCTGTCTGTCTGTCGGTCTGTCTGTCTGTTTGTTCCGGCTAATCTCCGAAAAGGTTGAACGATTTTGACGGGACTTTTATTGCCAGATAGTTGATGTTATAAGGTGTAACATATGCTACTTTTATTTTTAGAATAAAAAAAATAATTAAACCCTTGAAATTGGTAACAAAATTCGATTAAAAAAGGGGTCATATTTATTAAATAATAATTTGAACCGGACACCGGACCGGCACAGCTAGTATTTAATGAAGCTTCTATGGTAGTCATATTCTGTTCTCTACATCTTCAAATACAACCATTAGATCTAATTCAGTACTAATCGATTTTAAAAAACTGCTAACAAGCAGTGGCGCCACAGTTGCGCAACATCGCCGCCACAGTGAACTATGACCCGCTGAGCATGCGTGCTAATAATTATATGTTACGTTTTAGGTTCTTTTGTAACGAATCCTATTTTTCGTTCAGTAACAAGTTAAAGTTTGGATTACAATCTTAATGTTTCTTTATTTTAAAAAGTAGCTAATTTAATAAGCAGGTAGGCAAGTTCTTCAGTTAAACAGCTTAACCAGCATATAATCTTTCTGACATACAAAAATAAGGCAGAAATATAACATAACATAACATCACGCCTGTAATTGAAACCTGGAATCCCCTGGAATCCTGGAATCTGGAGCCTGGAATTGGCTCCTGAAATACAGGTATTATAACCTAGCTCTGGAGCCAGGGTCTCAATTTTTTCTGTACCCTGTTTTTATGGCAATAAAAGAATTTATTTATTTATTTATTTATTAATTAGGCAGATGTTTTTCAAATATTACACCCACATTTCGGCAGTTATCTTTAAGTCCCATGTAATAGGGAGCGAGCCTATTGCCATCAACCAGGTACAAATCCAGACTCCGTGGCTGCTACTGAGAAATTCTTGATGGAAAAACCCAATAGCACAGAAATATAAAATGACAGAAAATCGTTTCCAACACAAATCGTAGTCTAGATAGTAACAGAGTAAAATGAAATCAATAAAAACTTTAACATTTTTAGATATATACCTCATTAGTGTTCATTTGGTTATATTACGGAACTCTTGAGCAAAATGTCTTACTGCTATACCTAATGATCGCGGTCAGTCAGACAATCTAAGAAAATAAATCACTTATGTACATAGATCTTCCTATAAACAATTTGCTAGTCTGTAAATGAATGCCAGTGAATCGACACATAATGTATTCTCATTACATAATAAACACATGTTTGTGCATGTAATGAAGAAAAAGTACATTTAAACTTTAGTTCCGGTGTGCTGAAGTAGTTGGATAGTCCACTTTATTATGTTTGTATTAACTGTTTTCTGTTAAAGTGAAGGTTTCTAAGTTAATTTGAACATATTTAACATTATGTCATTATTTTCCTGACGGGTGTACCATAGTGCACACATTTCGCCTGGTATGTTAAATTCCCATGTAGTAGGCGGCGAGCCTATTACCATCTACCGGGCGCAAATCCCAATTCTGGGCTACGCACTACGTACTTTGTTCGATCTGGGATTCGAACCTAGGACCTCAGCGGTAGCGCTTGCGATCACTAGACTAACTAGGCAACGAGCAATTTCATTATTTGAAATAAAATGAGGACATAACTTTGACGAGAAACTTGCTTTTTTATTACCGATGAAAAATTCCTATGTGGGGCGGGCGTGGGTTCAGAATGATGTACTGAATACGTGGTAAACGATTTGGCGTCCCTTCCAACCTGTACTCAAAGAATATGAATATAATATGATATCATTGACTGTTGGGTTAATCCCATGGTAATCGGGTATGGCCTTTTGATCAACATCCCACGATTTAACTACCTGCTGGAAAATTAAGCCAGATTGACAGCAGACCTAGCCAAAGTGCGTCAGACATGCTAAAGTATCAGATAACAATCTAAGGAATCATGATCTGCCTAGTCTTTTCCTAACGCTTGGCTTCTAGTCTAACCGGATGCAGCTAATTACCAGTATTTTACATGCAGCGACTGCACAATCCAGTTAGTCCTGAGTAATACGATACCCTTTGGTAAGACTGGTTGTCAGACTTTCGGACGACTGATTACTGTCAACGATTTACAAATCACAGCCGGGACCAACGGCTTAACGTGCTTTCCGAGGCACGGGGGAAACTCGTTGTGTAATGGGTGGTCACCCATCCACAGACCAACCTACGCAAGTCAATAGTCTAAGGAATCAAAGTACACAAAAACCATTTTGAGACAATTTTTTCTCTTGTCACTAATATGATCAGTTCGTAATCCCCTGCTTAACCTCTAAGCGGTACGGGGGGTAATGTGTCGAACGTAATGTGCTGTGGGAACTAAGATGCGTTGCGATATGTTTTGATGGTGCGTATTATTATAAGGGCCGAGGAATGGGCTGAAGCGGGCGCGAGTGCGTGTAGTATTAGTGCTTATAAAGCTGGAATAGCTCCAGATGAAATGAATTTTCCTCCTTCACGTATGCAAAACAAACAGAACAAACACAAACCATCAAATAGGCATAAATCCAGACTCCGTGGTAGCTAATGAGAACCTCCTGATGTAAAAATTCAATTTCGACTGCACGGTTGGCGCAGTGGCTCAGCGATTGGCTGCGCTGCGTGTCGCGGGTTCGATTACCGCACGGAACAAATATTTGTATGGCAAGTAGTTGTTCCGGGTTTGTCTCTGTTTGTGTACGTGAGTTTAAATGTTTGTAAACGCACCCACGATACAGGAGAAATTCCGAGTGTGGGGCAACGATTAAAAAAAAAAAAAAACCATTGGCCTGATCTGAGAATAGAACCTAGGACCCAAACTTAGCAGTATCGCTTGCGACCACTCGACCAACGAGGCAGTCTGTTACAAGAGTGATATTTTTAAACCAAAATCACTAGTCCAAGAATAAGATCTATTCTCTTATAGTAATTAATACTAGGACTATAAATGCATGTATAATTTACTTTGGTATTTTTGCCCCAAAAAATTTATTTGTACGCAACCCGCGTCTCTCTTCTAACTTAAACCCAACAAATCTCATGATGTTTTGCAATAATTATGTTTATTTAGCGCTCACAGTAGCGACCTTTAGGGAAATTGCCATTCGCCATATTGTAGCCATACACAGCCATTGTATGAGTTGAATGGCAGCCATCATTACGGGCAGGCTTTGTGTGAGTTGTATGTAATGTTATTGATGGTCATGTCAATGATGTATTGAAGCGAGGAGATTGGTGTCGTGTGGGGAATTATTGGCGGTATGCCTTGGTTGGTGACATAGAAAGGATAGTAGTTTGTGTTTACTAAGGTGTTTCAATAGGTTTTGTGATTGAATCTTCTGCGTATAAAGGGTGGAATCGACACCGATGCTAAAATGGTAACCACATATTCAGTACATCATTCTGAATCCCCCCAATTAGATATTTTTCTTCTGTTATTAAAAAAAAACAGTTGTTTCCTACAAAACTGTAATACCTACACGGTCAAAATATATGGAACAGCTGATTTAAAAAGAATTACCGATGAAAAATGTATATGTGGGGGGGGGGGGCTCAGAATGATGTTCTCAATGTGGTAACCGTTTCTAGTGTCGGTGTCCCTTCCCCTAACATTAAACTAACATTTGTGAGCAATAGATAGTCATGTTATATCTAATATTAAAGTATCGTAATAGTGTGATAAATTATTCCGTTGAAATATTAAATTAATTGTTTGTAGGCCATCAACTACTTTTAGAGAAGTTTTACTTCTGTTTTCTTAGCCTGATATTTAAGTTTTCATATCCTAAACACTGACAATACATTGTTACTAACAATAACTAGCTAACTGAACATTATAAGCCAATAATGATTATTATGCTTCTCACAGCACACTAAAATCAATCATTATTTCCAACAAAAACAAAGCTGCTATAACAATGAATACTAACACCATTAAAGGCATGAAAACTAATTATGTCTCTACACAAAAACGTAAACATATTATATGACACTATGGGTCTAATAACCCACGTTTAGGTGTGGTCATGCGAGCAAAAGGTCGCAGGTTCGAGCCTTTGCTGAACTTTGAGCTTCACGTGTTGAAATGAACGCTAAGACAATAAAACGAAGTATTCAATTCAAATTTATTTAAAGCTTCTATGATAATGGCATAACATCTCATAAAGAGGAGTATAGAGCGTTAAACATAAATGGTAAAATACATAAGGATTTATTATACCAGTTATGTTTAACAGTTATGTTAAAGTGGGCGACCCTAATCTAGTCTTCTGCAAGCTATGCAAAATACTGAAAATATTACCGACCGGCTCAATATTAGTTGCGAACCCGTGATTACTTGCTCAACGGTCGCATTTGCAACCAATAAACCTACGAGCCAGCAATTAAACCAATATATGCCTAATCGTTTTGCAAAGTTAATAATAATTTATGATCAATATTACCGAATACTTTGACTAGTTAGTACTAATTATAAATATTTATTAGTATCCAAAATACCAGTTTGTTGTTTATGTAATCCATTTTTTTAGTACATAAAATATTACGAGTACGTAGTTTTTATACGAAACAAGATCTATATGTGCTGTGTAAATCAAGTTCCTGCCATATAAAAGACATCAACGCGCGAGCACCTTTTGCGGCGTGTCTTTTAATCATAATATTTTTCCGTTTAACTTTCCATTAAGAACTTATACGTTGAACAACTTGTTTATAACAGGAAAATATCATCGGTTACAACTAGTATGCAAAACTATGATACAGTGGGAAACTTGTGACCTATTTTTTCCTAAAACGAATCCTTCAGGAAGCCATCAACCAAGCATTCTGTACATTAAACTAAGTAAATCTACGCAAAAATAATTGCTAGGAAACGATTTATTTTTTTTGGGGTGAAAAATCTCGTTTTACTGTAAAGCTCAATGTAACGCACTCAAAACATTGTGCTAATGGGTGCATTGAATGGTATAGGGGTATTGGAGGTGTTTAAAGTAGAGTTATAAGATTTATAAATTTTATTAAAAAAAAAAGTGTGAATAAGTTGAAACTTTGACCCCCAATATCTCCGTAACTAGAAGGTTCCAAGGTAAGGTCCAGAACAAAAAAATATATCGCAATGACGGGAAGAACGAGTAAGTATCAGCTTCGTTAAGGGTATAAAATCGTCAAAATAAATAATGGGTTTAAAAACCCTTTATTTATTTTGAGGTTTTTTTAAAAACAACTTACGAAAACTTTCCACGTCGTCAGTGATCTAGAATCATGCGCTGATTTCATGCTTACAGTTGGCGAGTTCCTTACACCTTATTTAGGCATTAACGAGTACAGGAAACAATCCCCTTAATCCTAAAGCCTACACTATCTTTATAGGGCACGCGCAGTAAGCGTCGCGAACGAATGCGCGCACGCCGACGCGTCGTCAAGGATAAAACCGAAGTAATGCCAGTAGGAACTGTTCTTGATCGCAATTATAAAGTTATTTTTGTTTTTAAGATTGTTGTAAACAATCTTTTTCGGTTTTCTATTTATAAATGTAGACATATTAGTTATGTTGCATGGATTATATTTTCGCTCACTTTATCAGAAAGGGGCATTGCCTTGTGGGACTACATACATTTAAGAATAAGAATAAGAAAACATTTACTAAGCCATTGTTACAAACATTTTCTTAATCTAACATAGAGCTATGATATAATCGTAACAAGTTAAATTAAAAACAAAGTAATTAGTAAACAGAGATCCCCAAACTAGGCTGCGCCTATTAATTTTAAGTTAACGCAACTCTGTTAACTTAAAATCGTTAACTTAAAATTAAAACAAATATTTGTTGATGTGGTAGTTCTTTCAACAGGGCGTTTTGGTAACATACTGATAACTATTACGTATACACGGTGTAAGGGACACCGCGCGCAATCGTTGACATGAATTCAGTACATGATTCTAGGGTCTAGAATTACCAGCAGCGGTGAAATACAAATGTCAAAATGTATGGAGCAACTACTTAGCCGCTCCATACATTTGGATCAAGTAGTAACTTATTGGGGGCTCCAACTATAACATAATATCACGGTTGTTATACCCGAAGGGTTGGGCAGAGGAGTACTGTACACCCACATTTCGCCAGTTGTGCTTAATTCCCATGGAATAGGAGACAAGCCTATTTTTTTTAATACTAAACTAACTTTTGCCCGCGGTTTCGCTCGCATTAATTTAGAATTTTACAGTTAAACTCTTAACACACTACTAAAGTTTCTATAATAATATAATTCAACAATCATGATTCGAAAGACACGTGGCGCCATCTATTATCATAAGAACGTTATCGTTGTTTTCCTCGAGAACAGTACTTTTTTTCGGGATAAAAGTAACTCTATGCCCGTTTCTGTACATCTGACAACGTAAATTCAAAATTTCAGGTTGATCGGTTCAGTGGCTTAGGCGTGAAAAGGTAACAAACAAACAAACTTTCTTTCGCATTTACAATTTAGGATTGGTTTGCGTTTGGCCGCAACTCGCCTGATGTGGAGCAATGATTAATTGCCAACAACCGGGTGCAAATCCCGATGCCGTGGCTAATACTGAAAAATTACCTGATGGAAAAACTCAATAACACTCTGCCCGACTTGGAAATCAAACCCAGGACCACTAGAATGTAGACTCGGTAACTATTGATAATGACGTCACATTCTGTCAATAGAAATTAAATTAACCTCTTGAGTATGAATAAATCTATTAATTAAATTAGAGACGTGAATGAAAACAATTTGTTAGGACATCATGGAATACCTTCCAATATAAATATGAAATCATTCTTGCAAATCATTGAATTATGTATGATCTTAATTTTATGAATGCAACTCCAAACCAGTTTTGAAATCATTTGTCACAAAAACAAATGACTAAGCACTATCATTTATTTTAAAAAAACATAACTTACATAATTATGGAATAATGAAAGTACAAATTGATCAAGCTGGAGGTGCTACGAACATGTGCGTGTGAGCAGAATTCGGCTTAGCTGAGCGGCGAACTCGAATGTATGATAACGAACGATTATATACGTTTGAGAAATTATTAGATTTAGCTCAATGTGTGCCGAGCCGACCTGAACATAATTCAGCGATGGTATACCGAACTGAATTTAAGGGAACATGCCCGCGAGGAATTTCAAAAATAGGTCTTTGAAGAAACAATTGCCGTTGCGCTGTGTCAAGCCTGCCCACATAAAGGTCAACAGGAACAGCTGCAGGTCAGACCGATCATATCAGACTAGACATACTCTTTCTTAAAGTTTAATGTCAAAAATAATTGAATCGGCTCAGTTTTCGAGGAGAAAAAAGGGGAATACGAAACGTCGATTTCGTCAAAATTTGTGCGGAGAATCGCAGGCCTTGTTCCCTCTTAACGATCGGTACAAATATAAACCGGATTACGCTTCGAGTCGGTCTTTTGGTGTTCAACAAATACTACCAAATCGAATTGAACCGGTGTCCTTAAAAATAACATGAAAGTAAAACTAATCACGAACGCGATTAATATAATAGGTAGAGGTAACTCAGTACATAACCATTTCGTTATTTGTCCCATAAAAACAAATTACTAAGCACTAATACTATAGAAAAAAATATAACTTACACATACCTAACATGTAAGTGAAACTAACCAAGTATTAGTCAATTATTAATTATTAAAAGTAATCAATATTAATCTTAGGCTGATCTAGTGAGTTGCGACAAGCTGGGGAGTGTCACCTACCGGCCTAGATTAATTGGCGCAGCGCCTGCGTCGGCGCAGGTACATGTGCATGATCATGTTATTAAGTTATTACGACATTCTGATTGGCAGTGAAAACTATACGTGAAGAAAATTGCGTTTGAGAAAATATTTCTTAAAGAAACGAAGTGTTGTTGGGTTTTTCCATCAGAGTTTTCTCAGTATGCATTTATGTCCTATTGATGGCAATAGGCTCGCTTCCTATTACATACATGGTACTTAAACATGACTCGTGAAATGTGGTCACTTCTGCTTAACCCTGCGGGTGTAAATAGGCGTGATGCTATGGCTTCTAACTGAGCCCTAAATTATTATTATTTTATTTATTTTAATTGAACAATTAATGGGCCCTTATGCATTGTCACGGAGTCAGTCAGTCAGTTGAAGCTATTTGCCTGAGTATTGCAAATAATAGATAGTAGGTGCCTACAGAGAAAAACTGATAGTAACTCCATGGACCTTCATTCACCATCTGCCTAGCCTTTCCCCAACTATGTTGGGGTCGGCTTCCAGTCTAACCGGATGCAGCTGAATACCAGTATTTTACAAGGAGCGACTGCCTACCTGACCTCCACAACCCGGCGGGGTAGCACGATATTGGTAAGACTGGTTGTTAGACTTTCGAGCCACTGACTACCTATAACGACTGTCAAAGATCTAGAAATGACAGCCGGGACCAACGGCTTAACGTGCTTTCCGAGGCATGGAGGAAACTCGGTTTGTGACGGGTAGTCACTCATCCACTGACAAACCTAGGCAAGTGCGGCTTAACCTAAAAATCGATCCGAGCGGCTGTTATTATTTAGCAACGAGCTCATCTATGGACCTTCATTGTTAGTATCTAAACAATTTACGAGTTTGATTCCCGGATCAGAGAAATTGCTATAAAAAAAAAACTAATAATAACTAACGTAGAATTTCGGCCCGATAGCAATAATTAGTAATTGACTCGGTGTTATTATAATGACGTGGAATTTCAGACTGTCATCGCGACTATTATTATCGACCTCTGCCTGTCTCTCTTATACCGAGATACAGGCGTGATTTATTTTATAGCTATAGAGAACTATAAAAACAAAAAAAAACTATAAAATGGGGTAAAGAACTATAAAATGAGCCTTTCAAACGGTGTTAGCAAAGGCTAGATGGATGCACATAAACATGCACATAAAATGCATTCATACATAAATGTACCCAAATGCATCATGCAATAAATCTCCACTGGTCCCAGTGCCAGCTTGATTTATGCACTGCCTACAGTTCTGCTTATATTCCAACACAAAACAAGCATGATGATTTAAAGCCAAGACAAAAACATATGTAGGACGATGACACCCATTAACTTACAATAAATAAAATAATAAATTAAATTGCACAACACTCAAAATTGTCGTGAGAAAAAACAATGAAATCAATTGACAACTTCCTTTCTTAGTTAGAAGTAAGCTAATTAGTTATAATTAACGTAAATTAAACAAACACTCACCAAATCGAAATGTTCACACGGTCGTATAATATATTCACTGAAATAGTTATGTCACTGTCACTTGAGAATCACTTGGACTTTCAAACTGCTTTTAACTTGCGGAAAAACTAAATGCGAAAGAAAAAAGAAAATTAGTATCAACGATACGCTAATTTGAACCAACATGATACGCCAATTTGAATTAAGCCAAAAAAATGCTCTCAAATTAAATCGAGAGCGCGAATAGTTGTTTCTTGTGACGATATGTTAATTACTAACACCTAATAGATATTATAGCACAGTTCCTAGATTGTATAACGGACTCATAACGTGTGTTCAGCAAGAACTCCAGTCTAGCGAACACAATGCCTTCCCACGGCGGCTAAAAGTCCTACGCTTACGCAAACACATAATTAGGTTCGTTTTTTTTACATCAAAACATTTGGACATTGTCTAACATATTCGACAAAGCAATGTTACTAGTCTTTGTGAAAAAAATTAAACATTGAACTATTGTCAAAGCAAGTCGGGTGAGAAGATTAGATTAAAGGTTATGTAAAAAGTCGGTCAAATGAATATATACAAGATCTTTGAAAATGATATTCTGTATACAATGCAATGCCGTGCAGCGGTATTTCTTATGATTTTTCATTCAAACTTTAACCTCGCGAAAATATGTGAGTTTAATTTTTGCAATACGTAGTTTTAGAAGAAAGTTACGTCAAAATGACTAACTGTCGGAGTTTATTGATAAAATTACTGTTAAATGTAATCTAACCGGCAATTAGTATAATTTTATTGTTTTGAAAAGTTTTAACTTTCGCTCTCAAACTATTCTATGAGATGTTATCACGAATCTGAATGTAACTAATAACTTGGTTACCAAAACCGAAATCAAAACTTTTTTATGAACACTTTTAAACCCTTACAACCCCTATATTTGATACGCAAAAAATCCAAACAAAACTATTCCCTAAATATAAAAAATAAACAACAAATTAAAAGCAGTCCAAAAGCTACGCCAACATTAAAAAAAACAAAGACGAAAATATTAAAATAAAATATAAAAATTAAAAAAATACCGAATATGTGAGTGGTTTAACGTCGCGTAAGGATGCGCTCGCGACGGTCGGCCGTCGGCGAAGACTGCGCGATCTGCGCGCGCGCCGGCTGCTCGGAGGGGCGCCAGAGCATCCGCGATTGTTCTCCTTATTACTCAAACTTTATACACAGATGTACTAACGTTGTACGCGGGTACTGTTGCAAAATGGACGGTTGTTAGCTAGCTCTAGCATGCGGGTTTGGTTAGACACTTAGAGTTTGAAGATGGGCTTTCAAAGTGTCATTTAATGTTAAAACGTAACGAAGTTCTGGAACCCATTTCTCTTTCGTAAAAGAATCCGGAGACTGCTGTTCACAATCTTTATACCATTTATGCGAAATTAATAATTAGTGTCTCAATTTACACATCGAAGATATTCGTTTTATAGCTAATATCATAGTTTTCCTGCTCTAATATCCTATAATTATTTAAAAATTTGGTTGGGCTATTTACCATTTAACTGTTATGTTTTAACTTTCGATATCTGTTTTAATAAATATTTAATTAATAACTAAAAAAAAATAACAGAAATCTCAAAAGAAAATATGTTTCTACTGGGAATCAAATCACATTCATCTGCTTTCGCTGTTCAAGGTTTTGTCTAAACACGCACAATCCATTACTGCTCTATTTCCGTGCATTTACATTGTAACCACATAGTTTAATGGAAATTTGATAATTGAATTTAAAAAATATTTAAATCATAAATCTATCGAACAAAGAAACGATGGATGGACTGTGTGAAGGATGATATGGCTAGAAAGGAGGTGACTGCTGAGATGACGCGTAATAGAGAAGTAAGGAAGGAAGAAGAAGACATGCTGCGCCGACCCCAAGTAAATTGGGATAAGGGCATGAGAATGATGATGATCTATGGCCCTGCGGTGAGCATGCCATCCTTGGCTCGCTCACCGTTCCAGTTTTTTTTAAATATTCAGTAGCTTGCCTGAACTAATGAAATTTAAATTTTGCTGTGCCCCTACGGGCTCTACAACGGCTCGTAGCTCTAAGCCTTTTGTTAACACCATGTTTTTACCTTGTGCCATCAACCATTTACACAATAAAAAGGCGGTTGGTGTTGATAACATCCCAGGGGAGCTGCTTAAGTACGGGGGTGAGAGACTGCATGAAGTCATCAGGGATCTCTTCGTGAAAATGTGGAATGTAGAGTGTGTGCCAGACACTTACAAAGTATCTCGAATAAGCGCCTTATATAAGAACAAAGGCGACCGATCAGACTGCAACTCTTATCGTGGAATATCGCTGCTGTCTACCCCTGGAAAAGTATTTGCAAAAATCCTTCTCAACCGTCTTATTCCATTATCAGAAACAATCCTTCCAGAGACCCAATTTGGCTTTCGTCCTGACAGAGGGACCTGTGAAGCTATATTCTCTATTCGCCAGCTTCAAGAAAAAAGTAAAGAACAAGCTCGACCCCTATTCCTCTGCTTTGTCGATCTTGAAAAGGCATTCGACAGTGTTCCCCGGGAAGCTCTGTGGGCTCTGTTGATAAAACTAGGATGCTCTGAAAAATTTGTTAGGATGATACGACTTCTGCATGACGATATGTCTTGTTGCGTCGCGGTAAAAGGCGAACAATCAGACTTTTTTAATGTCACTTGTGGCGTAAAGCAGGGATGTGTTCTTGCGCCAACTCTCTTTGCTCTGTACTTTGCCGTCGTCATTCGAGAAACCCTGAAACGTATTTCAGAAGGCATTCGGATTCGTTTCCGAACCGATGGCAATTTATTCAACCTTGCCAGATTGAAAGCCCGAACAAAAGTCTCTTATACCACGATTACAGAGATAATGTACGCTGATGACCTATGCTTCGTGGCGGACACTTGCGACAGTTTGCAGGCGCTGATAGCAGGCCTCAATGACGTTTGTTGTAAGTTTGGTCTTTCAATAAACGTCAAAAAAACCGAAGTTATGGCTATGAACGTAGACGAAGAGCTGTTAGTTCCTGACATCCTAATCGGCAGTGGCAAGCTGAAACAAGTAGAAAGCTTCAAGTATTTAGGCAGCATAATTACCAGTAAAGGGGATCTCGACGCAGAGGTTAATCAGAGAATATGTGCTGCAGCAGCAGCTTTTGGCAAATTGCAGCCCAAAGTTTTCGGTTCGCACGATCTGAAGCTGACTACCAAGATCTCTGTGTACATGGCAATAGTTCTACCCAATCTTCTTTATGCGTCGGAAACGTGGTGTCTCTATCGTAGACATATACGGACCTTGGACAAATTCCATCTTAAATGCCTCCGAAACATCATGAACATCAGATGGTCGGATCGTATTAGAAATACGAACGTCTTAAGACAAGCCAAGGTCCTTGGCATAGAGGCCTACTTGATGAGACGTCAGCTAAGGTGGTGTGGGCATGTCTCTAGAATGCACGAAGAGAGACTGGCGAAGCGCATCTTCTATTCTGAACTCCAGGAAGGAAAACGGAAACGTGGTGGTCAATTTTTACGTTTCAAGGATGTTCAGAGTAGACACTTCAAAAGATGCGAAATTGACCCCTTAGTATGGGAAAAGCAGGCACAAAATCGGCCCGAGTGGAGACGTCGTGTGCATCGGCAGGTCAACGCCTTCGAAGAGAATAGAAGGTCGCAGCTAGATTTAAAGCGGGATAACCTTAAAACTAGGCCACCTGCAGCTATACCCTACAATTTCATCAATGGTGTTCTGACATGTCCGCTTTGTGCTCGGAGTTTTTCGGCCAAAGTTGGGTATGCAAGTCACTTAAGAGCACATGATAGAGCAGCACATCAAAGCTCTAGACAACCTCCCTAGAAAACCATTGAATGCAGTCGCTGTGGCCGAAATCGGCTAGATGGCATCATCACATCATCACCTTGTGAAAGGCAAATAAACGAATATGAGTATGAATAATGACTGGTTAATGGCACTAAGATTGATCCCGCGAATATTACTGGGAACTATCGTAAACGACTCTGCCTATCCCTTCGAAACAAACGTTCGTAATGAAAACCGTTTTGATGCTAAACAGTTAAAGTTGGTTATGAATGAAGAACTATTTCGTGAACAGCAATTTGCGATTCCTTGAAAATGCACTGCACTAAAATTTTTGCGCACATAAGAGTTAAGAAGTAACAATGGTCCAGCGGTCAAAGGGTCGACTGGCGATCGTGAGGTCGTGAGTTCAAATCCTGACTCACTGAACAATGATGAACCTTCTACTTAGTGAAATGTATGGGCTCAGAGATAAAAGGTATCTAGGGAAGGGCCAAAGTGCTGACAACAATAGAAACATTTCTTTGCATTTCCAAGCTGTATGTAGGTAGGCTTTGTGTTATTTATTTCATCACAACTGATCTCTGCTCAAAACGGTGAAGTAAAAAGGCATGTCCTAAAACCTAAAAAATAAAGATGTGACAACACCGACCCGCATTGGGCCCGCGTTGTGGACTAAGGCCTACCCTGTCTCTCAGATTGGAGTCTGGAGGCAGAGGGAACATTTTAGACTGATAGTGCTCTTATGCATATGCTATGATATTGCCTGTGTTCCCTTTTACTTTGCTGTGGCCTAAATACTGATGTAATACTGGATTTACTTTCTACCGCATCGTCCTTATGTTTTGTATTTAAAATATTTGACGGGAAAAAATATATGACTGCCTCGTTGGTGCAGTGGTCGAGTCAAGCGCGACTGCTGAGCATGCCAGGACAGCATGCGAGTTCGATTTCCAAGTCGGGCAACGTTCCATCAGGAATTTCTTAGTAGCAGCCACGGAGTTTGGATTTGGATTCGTGCCCGATTGATGGCAATAACCTCACCCCTTATTAAACAGGCCTTAAACATAACTGGTGAATTACTATTAACTACACGGAAGTACTATTAGGTACACTGCCTAACCCTTCTGGGATTACAGGCGTGATGTTTTATTATGTTATATTTGACGGGACCTTATCAGTGGACGACCGAAGTTCGAACTCACGTCCTCACGCTCGTCAATCCAATACCTTTGCCGTTGAGCTGCTTTAAGTTGTTACAAGGAGTCAACCTCTCAATCAGATAGTGGTAATGAATGAAAGAGCGTTGAAATGAGCTCAAACTACTAGACTCCCAGGACATTCCAGGTCATGGATAAATAACGCACCGCGGTTGTTTCCTCCTCTGATATTGGCACGAGCTGTTAGTATATGGCTCACACCTCGATGAAAAGATTCGCTAGCTAGCGAGTTAGTAGCAGGACGCCAGACATATTGTGGATTTCGTAATTACTTTACCACCTTAAGGCTCGGACTTTTTCTGACTTTTTCTATAGAGCAATTTTTATCAATTTTTTTTTGTCACATAGAAAACATAACCAAACAGTAGAATACTTACTTACAAAAATATAACTCTTAAGAAAAAGTTAAACTATCTAAATATATCACATTACCTTAAAAAGTGATGGACAACATTCATTCATTAGAGAAGTACCTACCAAAAGAAGAATTCTAGGTTAGGTGATCCAAGTAGGTGCAGCGGTCCCTCTTATATCAATGAAAAACGAATCCGTTTGAAAAAACTAACGAACAACCATAAATTCATTCATCCCCAATTTAACCCCTGCTGGGGTTGTATAATCGAAAATACTTCGTAACTTTTATTACTAATGAAGATTACTTTTAATGAAACTGATTGTAACATCCGTAAACCCACCATTAGGTCCAGTTGAAATCCAGCGTTGGGCATTAGTTTGCCTATTTGGCGCAGCCGACAGGCACACAATGTTTTCTTTCTTTTTTAGATTTTTTATTTTGCTTGTTTTTATTGTGTATACTTGCGGCATATGAAAATAAAATGTATTTTCTTTCTCTCTTTTTTTTGACTTGACGATTGTGGGCCATGTGTTTCGTAGAAAATGTGTAAAGTTTTAGAGGGACTCGTGGGGTATTTTTGGATCGCAAAAAGTGTAATCGTGTTGAAAGTGTGCGTACTTATTGCACGCCCATCTTAATCGAAGAGACTATACAATAATATAAATCAATCCTTTTAGAGTCGGTTGTCGTTAACAATGAGTGTCAATCGTCAGTATCTTGGACAGGTGACGAAAGCTTCAGTGCTCAAGCGCAGCATTTAGCTGATGGTGTATAGTTCAATCGTGAGCCTTTCAGGAGGTGACGATATATTGTTATGGGCTATCAGTTGGAAAGAGCTAGCATGTTTATAACAATAGGACTTTGTGAGAATTTAAATGGAATAGTCCTGGTTTTAAAAATCATTAGATCAACTATCGGTGTCATGCCCAACTGATTGTTTTGAGTAAGTAGATGTACAGTAAACTGGTTCCAGAAACATGAATTGAACCTTTAGGATTATGAAGAACAGGGAGTAAAGTTCTTCACCCCACAATAGGGGTTGGAAGATCAACCCTTTTCAATAAAAGGTAGAATCCTCTGACCAGAAGGATGTTGTGTCTCATGGGCTGCTACCCGACAGCTGGTGTCGGGGTTTTCTATATAGGGTGACTGGTAATTAGTGACCGATACTTAAACACGTGATTGTACTCATGATAACAAACAACTTTCCCAAAGAAATATTTTTTTTAAACGGCTAACAGCTGATAGGTCACAGGCGCGCGCGTGCGAATTTCATACGGCTGTTGTGTTATTGTGATAACAGTCTGTTTAAAAAAAAAGTTGCTTTGAGAAAGTTATTTGTATCATGACTAGAATCACGTATTTAAGCGTCGGTCACTAATAACCAGTCACCCTATATAGGCTTAAGTCGCGGATAACTAAAATTGCGCGATTTAGAATTTCGATGTTAGTTCTTCATTTGTGCCATAGATGGCGGTGTAGTACTTTTTGTTGTGCACTTGTGCCGCTACAAACTGATTTAGAGTTGAGATCGCTAGTATGCATAAACTGTATTATTACAACAATTTATATGTATTTTCTTTAAGTCTATTAAAAAATAATAATATGAATGGTTCTGTGAACCATGCTTTAAAACTAACTGGCACCTAAACTGATTAAACAGGAACGATATTTAGCTGAGCGATTGATATCGTAGAACTTCGATATCGTACACTTTTAAACATTACTGCCAACTTACATTTTAGCATTACTGCCAACTTAGTGGTGATAGCAAAAAGTAATTGTTGAGGTTGTTTTAGCTTAAGTTCAATCCCATCAACACAGAAACAGAGGGCATTTCTTTCATTGACGGCACGGTTGGCGCAGTGGCTGGGCGATTTGCTGCTGCGCTGCGTGGTGCGGGTTCGATCCCCGCACGGAACAAATATTTTATGACCTACAATTAGTTGCGTTTGGGTGTTTATGTATGTGAGTTTAAATATTTGTAAACGCACCCACGATACAGGAGAAAAGCGTAGTTTTTAAAAAAAAAAAAACGCCAATTCTAAAAAAACGGCCAAGTGCGAGTCGGATTTGCGCATGAAGGGTTCCGTACTATCGTAGTAGGGGAGCCCCCTTTAATTTTTAATTTATTTGTTGTTATAGCAGCAACAGAAATACACATTCTGTGAAAATATAATTAAAAATAAATTAAAATATCATATTATATTATGGATGGGTAGTTCTTCGAAATTTGATTCTTCGACTGATTCATATGGCCAAAATTTTATTTCACTTTCAGCTCTGTAACACATGTTCATATGAAAATAGGTATACGATATAACATATATGTTATATGGTATACCTATTTTCTACCTATTATATTTATTACCTATTTAAATTTTGGCCATATGAATCAGTCGAAGAATCAAATTTTGAAGAACTACCCGGATCATGAGATACAGCCCGTTGACAGACAGATGGACGGACAGCGGAGACTTAGTAATAGGGTCCCTAAAAGCACGCTCATAAAATCAATAACCCAAACGCCACGTAAGATAACTCTAGCCGAACAGTTATCACGCCTCCACTAACTGCACCTGATTTATGGGGTCCCGGCTTCAGTTCCCGGGTCGTGCAAACTCTTCACGTAACGAGAACCATAGATTGCGCGGTGTGTATAGACTACGAAGACTATAAAGTAAGCCATTGTTAGTGGTTCGCTATAAAGAGTGGCTGTCTCCGTTTATCTGTCCGTCTGTGGCGGTTGATCTACGTAACTGGAGTCATGGGCTCCATGTGGCTTATCAGTATGGTGATATCGGATATGGCTTTCCTATTTGGAGTAGTATATGTTATTTTTACTGTAATTATTAAGGGTACCTGCCTCGTTGGTCTAGTGGTCGCAATCGCGACTGCTGTGCATGAGATCCTGGGTTCGATTCCCGGATCGGGCAAATTTTTACTAGGTTTTTCTATCTGGAATTTCTCAGTAGCAGCCACGGTGTCTGGATTTGTGCTCGGTTGATGGCAATAGGCTTACCCCCTATTACATGGGACTTAAACATAACTGGCAAATTTTTGTATACTATTAGGTACCTCTGCCTAACTCTTCGAGGATTACAGGCGTGATGTTATGTATGTATTAAGGGTTATTATGTGGTTGGCAATTAAATAAACTTAAAGTTTATCCTGCTTTATAACGACGGCCTCATTGGTGTAATGGACCCGAGTGCTACTGCTCAGGACTAGGGTTTGGGTTTGATTTCCAGGTCGGGAACGATTATTAGGTCGTAGTCCGGTCTAGGTTCGTCTAAATTTGGAGAATCGATTTCTAGGTCTTAGTAGCAGCCAAACGTCTGGATTAGTCTTTGAGGAGTACAGGTGTAATGTTATGTGTATACAAAACTAGCTTTTGCCTGTGACTTCGCTCGCGTTAATTTAGAATTTGACAATCAATTCGGGTTGTACTCTATTTGTAATAATATAATTCAATCATGATTCGAAAGACACGTGGCGCCATCGATTATCATAAGAACGTTATTGCTGTTTTCCTCGGTAACGGAACTTTTTTCGGGATGAAAGGTACCCTATGTCCGTTTTTGTACACCTGACAACGTATATGCAAAATTTCAGGATGATCGGTTAAGTGTTTTAACCGTGAAAAGGTAACAAACAAACAAACTTACTTTCGCATTTATAATATTAGTTAGGAGGTTAGGATATCCACTTAGCACATAGACTTCATTAACCCGAAGGGGTCAGCAAACGTGTTAAGTTACATCAACATTTTGTCAGTTTAATGCCAGTTAAATAAGTGAGGGGTAAAGCTATTGCCATTAACTTGTTGAGAATTTCTAAATAGAAAAATAAAACAACATTTTTCCTTACAAGCGGATTGTTGATGTGTTTTGATTTTAATTATTTAAATGTTACTATAACCTTGTTAGCTTAGTTATACATTTTATTATGCATGCTGTGGTCTCCTGTAAGTGAAGGAGTACACCTACGTGGTACTTTTGTCGACGATTATTTATTTCGTGTTTGTGTACATCCTTTGTTGGAGGTCCTAAATAAATAAATAAACCCAGGACCCCAGTTTCATCAGTACATACAAGACGCCGACAGTATAGAAGAGTTCATCAGTTGACCAATGACAGGTATTGATGCGATATTTCGATTATTTCTATTATTGAGTTTTATTATTATTTTTATGCGTTATTAGGTAATTAAGTGACTATAAATTTTATTATTTTCATCTTTTGACATTATATTTCTTTATTAAATGACTATTCATTTTATTATTGTAAAAATTTGTTATTGTTATTTTTTTTTATATCTTTGATTATTACTTTCTAATTCTTATTAATCTAATTTATGTTATTTTCTACACAGTGAATTGTGTTAAGAAATAAATGACTTATGATTACTTATGACTTATGCTCAAGACAGACAACTCTATATCATTTTTCTGCTGGCTTATGTCGTGTCCCACTGCTCGGCAAAGGTCTCTCATTTCTTCTTCCAAACCTCTCTGTTTTGGTATTTTATGTTATTACCATCATCTGCCTGCCTTTTCCCAACTATATTGGGGTCGGCTTCCAGTCTAACCGGATGTAGCTGAATACCAGTATTTTACGTGGAGCGACTGCTATCTAACCTCCACAACTCAGTTAGTACTGGATAATACGATACCCCTTGGTAAGACTGGTTGTCAGACTTTTTGGGCCACTGACTACCTAACGACTGTCAAAGATCTACAATTGACACCCGGGACCAACGGCTTAAGGTGCTTTCCGAGGCACGGAGGAAACTCGGTATGTAATGGGTGGTCGCCCATCTACAGACCAACCTAGGCAAGCACGGCTTAACCTAAAGATCGACCCGAGCGGCTGTTATTTTTAAGCCACGAGCTCCTCATTGTATATTATTACCAAGGTATAAAAAAGAACCTCTAGGAATACAACCTACGCCCCTTGCACTGCAACCAAGCTTCGCACATGCACCAATCAACTCTTGAGAAACCCTTATTTTCAAAGTTTAATGAGCCTGTCTCAATAGTTCAGGGTCACCAGCTAATAACGCTGACACATGTCCGTCTGTCTGTCCGTTTGATTGGACACGCCGTCACGTGGGCGACGTTAGGAAATGGTCTGGCTAATAATCGGGCAACTCTAACGTGATAATGGATGGGTACTGGGATTATTAATTATCAATTAGGTGGGGTTTTGGTCAAGGTTAGTCGTGGGTTTGGAGTAATTGGTTGCATTTCTTTTTATATCACAACATCACGCCTGTAATTTCCGAAGGGTTAGGCAGAGGTGTACCTAACAGTAGGTACTCCCATGTAATAGGGAGCGAGTCTATTGCCATCAACCGGGCTCGAATCCAGACTCTGTTATTACTACTGAGAATTTCGTAAAAGAAAAACCCAATAACACTTTGCCCGGCCTGGGTTCATCCAGGACCTCGCGCTCAACAGTCGCGCTTGCGACCACTCGACCAACGAGGCGGTCTTTTTATAGGTTATTAATAGAATAGACTTCGATGGATCAATGATCAATATATTAGTGAAATATTTCATAATTTCATTAAATAATAATTTGACAAATTAAACAAAATATCAAAATATTTTTGAGTACCTATTCTTTTTGTCTCTGCATTACCCTAAGGTAGACTGGTAGATAATACCTAAGGCATTAAGTCCGCCTTTGTACAGTTTTTAAAAACAGTTTTTTTGTAAAGTTTTGATAAAAAAAAAAATTGGACAGGTAATCTATTTTGTTAACTTAACAAAGAAGTGTCCCTAAATTAGGTATAAACACCCACATTTCGCCACACATATGTTCCAATCTCATGTAATTGGGAGCGAGTCTTTTGCCAAAAACCGGAAAAAATCGAGACTGTGTCGCTGCTGCACTGAGAAATTTCTTATTTTTATTAAATCTCGTGTTAGGTCTACCTACCTAGATCTCACGCTTTTTCAGCAACTCTTCTTTGCGATTTTCTATCTGACACTTATCTACTAGCCTGCCTCAGTAGACACCGCCCGACCCTGCAAAAATAACTACATTAACATTCCAACAAAAATGAACTTAAACGTTTTTTAACGCAACTATAACGAAAACTTGATTAAATCCTTTTAATTTGCGGTGTATTAACCAACGCTCCAATGTCAACGGTTTGACTACGAAACGTTATAAATAACTGTTATTACTGGAATTGTGTTAAAATTGTCGTTATTTGTCTGTCCTTGGGGTTAGACGTGACTGTTGTAGTCGAGTTTTTCTAAAACGGTTTGGAAATTCATGTTTATTTCGAAAATGTCACTAAATAAATCGTCCGTTTCTTTGTTGTTAACTTGATCTCGGAAACATGATCACGAATAACATGATCTCAAAATTGTTTTTTTTTTTCTATATCCTACTTATATAGATAGACGTTCAAAAGTGCCCTTTATTGGAGTAATGTAAATAAATCGTATCGTCGTTAAGTTCTAACACCATGTAAGACAATTTTTGGCGGTTTAGACATTTTGATACCCTTTGCTAGAGACTCGGAAAACGCGTTGTTTCAGCCAATCGGAAACAAGCATCGTCTCTATTTAATTTTAACTGAACACAAATTAAAAAATGGTTTGGAACTGCGTAAAATTATGCAGTTTTTTCGCTCTCCTGTAAAGTTGCTATTTTTGACTTACGTGGAGTTAGAACATCAGCGACGGTATGACTTTAACTTTGAAATATTAACAAAAGTGCATCTTACATTTTTATTGTAAGACTGACTGCTTACATTCATAGATTCTGTATATTAATTGTATCTCACCGATATCTTACCTTAGCTTCACAATATTTGGCATATACCCAAAGTAGTTTCCATGGACACAATTGCGATGCGCAAGAGCACGTGTCCAATAAAGCTATTGGCATCCTAGCCCGGGTCACTAGACCAATGCATCAATACTCCAAGTAAATGCGACCTCAATACTGTGACGCCATGTGCATTATCAGCCAATAATGTTCCCAAGGCTGGGTCACTGGCCTCCTCTTTATTCTCTCGTGGACTGTGATCCACCACGCGGGCACACTGCGGGTTGGTGGATGTCACATGAAGCCAAAAAGACTTTATAGAGCAGACATTAGGAATATTTTCATACAAAAATTTTGATCCCGAACATTTTTGATTTTGATATATGAATCTTACCTGATAAGCGGGCGTATGACACTAGGCAGAGCGACTTGTTACTAAGTAGTAACAAGTATTGGATACCGATTTTCTTCGTTATGTCCCGTCTATCGCTAGTAAATACTCGTAATTGAATGGCTTTGCATGAAGCCAAACGTTAGGCCGTGAGCCCTTTTTAACACATCATCGGCTTCAGACAAAGTTGTATTTCCAGTAATAACTTGTGCAATGTTTATAAATACATAAATTCAACTATTTACGATTTTCAAAATGCGTTTATTAAAATTAATTGTCGTTGACAAATCGCAGCGATTACGCAGCGGTGTCGCAAATTAGTGGAAAGATGAAAATAAAATGTTCTTCGCAAGCTGCGGTCGGGTGTCAGAAAAACTGTTGGTCTTAATAATAGTTTTAACGCTGAGATTTTAATGGGAAAAGGAAATACTACCTTGAAATACTGTTGCTATGGTGATACGAATGAAATGAAGAAAAAGTCGTTGTGCTGTCGTGTGCCCTCTTGTTGAGCCGCATGTAGATTGCAATCGGGATCTTGTCGGTTATAAATTTGTAGAGATATTGCCCAAAATGAGGTAACGCGAGGAGAGAAACCTTCTTACAATTATTTTTTACAACCTTTCATACGAATCTAGTTTTGAGAGATACTCCGGAAAATCGTTTCAATAAGACAGTAAGAAATAGTAGACTGTATTATTTATTGGCTTTTTCATACTTATGCAAGGATTTAGAGGTCCACAAAGTCATTAGATCAGAAAAAGATACTAATGGCATAACTTTCCCTTGTGTTTCCAAGTGGGTGTACCGCTGGACTTAGGCCTCTCCTAAGTTGCGCCGCGGCACCCTAAGTATGCACCACGTTCTTTTAATACTTGAACGGAGCTATTTAGCATTTACATCTCACATGCTGTACAAAAAAAGAATTACTTGTCTAATAAGAATTTGTGTGGTATAGGTACTACCACAAAAAAAACCCGACTACTGAAAAATCATGCTCTAATTAAATTCGGGGTTTACAGGGTAAAATCGACTCCTCCTATTGTCGAAGTCGGTTAAAATGTAACTTATGTTACCTGGGCCATAATAACGAATCGATTGACACCTTATTCATCAAAATCGGATAAATCATTTAGGTACTACGGAGGAACATATATACCTACATAGAGTGCTAAAATCATAACCCTTCCTTTTAGCTTCGCCGTAGTCGGGTAATTAAAATAATGACATAACCATGATATAACTTACCGAAAAATCTAACCATCATCATCTAGATTTCTCTTTCCATAAAATTACAGTAGTCATCATTAATTTAGCAGCGACCGAGTCCTGTCGGTATCAGTTCCCCGATCACCCGGTAGGCGGCGTTGCGCAAGCGATGCGACGTGAGATTCTAAAACAATATCACTGTGTAATGTCGCATCCGTTACGTACGGAGCCAGTTTGGAAAATTCTCCCGATATGGTGAAGATTTGGAATAGTAGAAAGCTTTTCTACGTAATTTTCGAAGCTTAATGTATCATAGAATCCGGGTCATCGCAAGTCTGACAGAATTCGGTGTTTGAAAATCTTTTTCGTCTTCTGTTAAGCCTCGTGCGTGTATAAACAGATGTGTGAACGTAGGCGAGGCAAAAGGAGTACGTAAGGATCGTAGCAGGTCGGCGATCGGCGGCGGCGACCTCTCGCGCCCGGCCCTGGTTCAGGCCATGGTCCGGAGCGAGAGGGAATGGGAAGCCGTCATCTCCTTCTGCGAAGCAGTCATGCTAGCGAAGGAGGTGGCGGGACGTGAGAGAGAGAGAATCTCTCGTCCCAGCCGCCGCGGGCGACACACCGGGCGTCGGGGGCCACGTGGTGGCTCCCGGCCACCGTAGGCGCGGGCCTGTGGAGGGTGAGTAATGGGTTAGCTCACCGTCCGTCCGTCTTATGACGACAGGCCGTGTCGACGGCGCGTTCGTGTTCCACGCGCGCCTCAAAGCGATGTCAGCAACTAGGAAGGGGCTCGCAAGGGCCGATGCCTGCCGGGGCTGCGGGACTGTTCGAAAGAGATACCGTGGCCCTGGAACACAAAGGGCAATGAAGGAACATGGATGGGTTTTAGTCCGTAAGAGTCTGACACTCCCTCCCACTCCACCCAGAGCGGGAGAAGTCATTTGATGATTTCCCATCCATAAAAAAAAAAAAAAAAAGTATCGTAGTAAGACAGAACGCCACCTGTTCTGTGAATTCTGTCTACCCCCATGGGAACAGGTGCGAGTTTACAAAGATAAATCTAAAAATTAATAACAGTCCTCCTGACCGTTTTCTGCCACGGCGGCTAATCTTAGCGGAGATTAACCATCGGCGCGGAAGATATTATAGTGCAGAATTATGTACCTACGCAGACAAAGGTGCATTACTCTCTGTTCCCTTACTGAGGACGGCAATCCGACACGACCGGAGAGAGATCAGAAAAATACAATAACACTTTTTGCCCGTCCTGGGAGTCGAACGCAGGACTCCACGCTCAGCAGTCGCGCTTGAGACCATGAGACCAACGCGACTGGGCGGTTACAACGCTTAAAAATTACAACAGTCCGGGTCATTGAGTCAGTGATTATTCACTGCTAATAGCATTGTGTGATACACTGATCTGAGTTAAAATCGATCTCTCCCAAGATAACATGTTTCTCCTAGAGTTACTTTGCACATGGATGATGTTTTACTCTAGATCTCCAGAACTATCATAGTCGAGTATTCCACCAACCTACATATCCCTAAAAATTAATGATCTCCAAGCACTTGACAGATTGATATAAATTGACAGACTTTTAATAATGATGCTTATAAAAGTGGGCCGATATCGGTATGTAATGTCAAAACAAAAGATGATGTAACTACCTATCGAAGATTGATAGTAAAAGCTGCTCTATTCGACTCCAAGTATGTATCGATTGATGGTGAATGTCAGAACAATTTAGGTTAGTATTAAGAGAATACACAACTTGGTCTTATTGTAAATACTAGATAAACTAGACACAACATAGACTGTCCACTTCTTCTTCTTATGCAATTAATATGAAACATTATCGATTTGTTTCTTGATTAACAATCAAACTCAAAATATAACAATGGTTCTAAATCAAAAAGGCTATTTAGGAACCTCAATGACGGAGAAGACAGAATAACTGTATACTAATTAGTTCCTATATTACCCTTTTGCTTTAACATCGTAAATGAAACTCCCATAAAAACAATTATTAATAACTACTAGTTGCAAAACACCATCACACCTGTATATTCCCGAAGGGTTAGGCACAGATATAGTTACATATAGTACACCTAGATTTAGCCAGTTACGTTTCAAACTACATAAATAGGGAGCGAGCCAATAGCCATCAACAGGACACAAATCCAAACTCTGGAATGGGACTGAGAATTTCAGGAGAACACTTTGCCGAACCCGGGAACCGAACCTAGGATCTCATGCTCAGTCACGCTTGCGACCACTAAACCAACGAAACAGTCATGACTGACTTATTCCTGATGAAAAAACTCAATAACACTAGTCCAGAGGTAGTTCATAGCTCTCAATTTGATTGCGACCTAAAAAACAAAAAAAAAAATAGATTTTCGTAAATGAAAGTCAGAAACAATCATAGTTAGCGAACATTTGATCATCCATTGATAGTAAGGAACACAGACTACTCAGTTTCCCGTCTAAACAATTTCACTTAACTAACAATCACTTCACTACAGCTTCCTCACGCCCGCTCCCGCTCCGCTTGTCAGCAACCGCGCCCTTTGACCCGACCCTAACTAGCATGCTTGTGGATATTCAATCATGCTGCAACGTCAGGTAGAAAGTGGCGGTAATCATTTATCTTCATTGAGTATTCACCGGGAAGACTTGCGTGGAAGTGTTTATTGATTTTACTTTAAGTATACGTTTCCTTGAATAAACTGGAAATTGTGAGGTATGAGTCAGTGTAACTCTTTAAGGGGTGATACTCCGGCGCGTTCGTGTTCCACGCGCGCCTCAAAGAGATGTCAGCAACCAAGAAGGGGCCCGCAAGGGCCGATGCCTGCCGGGGCTGCAGGACTGTTCGAAAGAGATACCGTGGCCCTGGAACACAAAGGGCAATGAAGGAACATGGATGGGTTTTAGTCAGTAAGAGTCTGACACTCCCTCCCACTCCACCCAGAGCGGGAGAAGTCATTTGATGATTTCCCATCCGTAAAAAAAAAAAAAAAAAAAAAGGGGTGATACTCGCATGTTCGGATCGGCATGATTCGACATAGCCGGGCGGTAAAATGGAATATACAAGGTGTAAACGGACCCTTCACGAAGCCGCCAACCAAGCGTTCTGTGTACATCAAACTAAGTAACTCTACCCAAAATTTATTGCTAGCAAACGACTTTTTTTTTGGGGGTGAAAAATCACGGTGCTTATGGATGCATTGAATAGTACGAGGATCTTGGAGGTATTTCAAGTGAATTTATGATATTAAAAACGTGTGAAAAAGTTGGAAGTTTGACCCCCAATATCTCCGTAACTAGAAGGTTCCCGGGTATGGTCTAGAGAACAAAAAAATGATCGCAGTGACAGGGTGAACAAGTGCTGCGGGACTGTTCGAAAGAGATACCGTGGCCCTGGAACACAAAGGGCAATGAAGGAACATGGATGGGTTTTAGTCAGTAAGAGTCTGACACTCCCTCCCACTCCACCCAGAGCGGGAGAAGTCATTTGATGATTTCCCATCCACAAAAAAAAAAAAAAAAAAAAAAATAGGGTGAACAAGTGCCTTTCGGCTTCTTTCTGAGGGTACTTTTACACCCATTATGTAGATATTTTATACCTTCTGTCTAAAATCAAGCGGCTTGTGCCAAGCGTGTTTCATCGATGATAGATGCCGAATCAAATGTGCCGACCCGCACACATGAGTAGCATCCCTAACGCATAAGTCAGTAACTCTTTAATGTTGGGTACACAATACATACATTACTTGGTGATTCCATCATTGACAGGGGTCATACGATTCATCTTTTAGCAATAACCTTTGTATAAGTTTCTTCGATCATGCGTCTTCGTTATTTTATTTTATTTTATCAGTAATAATCTTTTTTTGCTTGTAGAGGGCAAAATAATAAATTTGAGACTGGTTCATCACCGTTGCTCTCAACGGTAGATATACAAACTTTGCGGTACATGAAACTTGAATGTCCTGTCCTAGAATCAAGACATGTGACAACCACCTGGGCACTCCTGAGCACACCTGGGCACACTGGGCCGCGTGTTGCATTGAGGCCAACTCCTCTCTTACAAAGAAGACATTATAGGCTTATTAGCTTCTTCTTAGTGTATAAATAAGAAAATATTATCTAAGTAATGTCTTTTTTTTAATCTCGGAGACTAAATTGACAAGTGAAAATGTCAAAACTGACTTAAATCCTATTGAAATCTATGTCAGTTTGCCATTTTTACTTGTCAATTTAATCTCCGAGATTAAAAAACAAACTGTAGGTAGGTAAATATTTGACATTGCTCTCATTTTTTACAACTGCACAATTATAATATACAGATTGTGGATCTAGAACTCCTGACCTCTTCTCTCTTAAACCATTAAGCAATTGTCACTTTATCAAGTCTAGACTCGACAATCTTCTCACGGAAACACTTCCTAGTCTAACTTCCGACCGTATTAAATATAATATCATATAACATAATTATGTTAAGAAGCATATTATTATAGAAATGTATTCGCGTGCGCTGATCTATGTAAATGATAATAAGTTAAGAATACGCTCCGGTTTCTTGTGCGCAAAAAGTGTTCGTTGTTGTGCTCGCTCAGATGTGGGAACGTTGAGCTAGTGTTGTAGGGAGTCGATGCTGTAATTATCGATTAATTAACCTATGAAAATGTGGATGTAAAGCAAAGCACACCTCTACCTACCTTCTGCCATCAGGAAAATAACCGTGATGTTATTATGTTTAGTGTTGTCTGGCAGTTTCAGCTTAGAAATTACGATGGAGAGGTATGTTCTTAACCTCATAGAATTGTACTGGGAATGTTATTTCTATGTGTAAATGTATGTTGCTAAACTCGTTCTATTGAGACAGATCTTTACTGAAGTGAGAAGAAAAGAGAGCAGCGGTGGCCCATGGTGGCGGCCCCGACTTACGAACGGGGAACGGCAGGCGTTTGTGTAATTTATTTCATCACCACTACTCTCAAAACGGTGAAGAAAACATAGTGAGGAAACCTAGGCATGTCCTATAGAACCGAAGAAAAAAAAATCGAAGACATGTGACATCGACAAACCCGCACTGGGCCCACGTGGTAGATTATACCCCATTCCCTCTCATAGAGAGGAGGCCGTGTGTCCCAGCAGTATAGAGGCTGATTTTGCTATGCTGTGCTTATTATTGAAGAGTCAATGGTCAACGATCTACGAATGACCGCCTTGACCAACTGTATTTTGTACAACGTGGAAAAATGGCGAAGACAATAACATCGATAGCCAAGCCACATGACTACACACGAAAACTCATCGACGTTGACACGGATCCCGCGTAATGATCGTCATTATGGCATCGTGACGCAACGACTCCATCTTGCGGGAAGACGATTTAGCGCTTTTTACCCCTCGCTCGAGATAATCTGATTAATTTCATTATATTTTTGTGTGTTCGTTGCGATTTTGGCGTGAGAGCACCGGTTTTGTTGTGGGGAATATGCTCGTTTACATAATTGGCTGTTAATAATTATTAGGTAGTGTTATAACATGATTATAAAGTATGCGACAGTATTTGTGTTAATTAGTCCCTGAGATCTACCTAACTATTGCATTTTTATTATTTACCTCGCGTGCCTCGTTGGTATAGTGTTCGCAAACGCATACAATGTTGTGAATGAGGTCCTTGGTTCGATTCCTGGGTCCGACAAAGTGTTAATGAGTTTTTCCATGAAGCATTTATTAGTAGCTGTCCGCAGTCTATTTGTGCTCAATTGATGAGATTAGGCTCGTACCCTATTCAATGATTTAAACATAACTGGTGGGATGTGGTTGTACTCTGTCTAAACGTCCGGAGATTACAGGCGTGATGTTATGTTATTTACCTGACTTGATCAAGTGCTGTACTAAGCACAACACGATGGTGAATGAATAACTAAATTGAATAATTTGTGACGAATTGTAATTGATTTGTCGCGACAATTACCAACAGTAATAATTGATCAAAATACCAGACTTATTAAATAACCATGAAATCTAATAATCGCGGAACTAAAGAAGAAAGTATAATCATAAAATATCAGCTTGTAATTGTCTAATAACATGTCAAAGTTTAAGAGTACCGACTAAAGAAACATTTAATTTCTTAGACTATAGCTATATATTAATTGTCATAACCCACTTTTGTGACATGATTCTTTAGTGCAGATTGATGGGTTAAGGATCAGCCAAAACGATACAAACAAATTGCGTACCGGCTGCGGACTATCTGCGGAAAGTATCTATCAGTATGCACTACCCGCGTCCAAAATTTGTCTGTACCAGTTTGACACTGAACTTATACTGGAATACTAGTAAATTAACACTCATCACCATCACCAGCAGCAGTTTTCTGCTGGACACAGTACTATCCAACCACATGCTGTAAAGCTCGAATCGCGCCTCGTTCATACAACTCCTGCCATTCACCCTGCGAAGATTGTAGCTCCACCAAACATACAGGCGTCCTTACGAGTCGCAGTCTCCACTGAAGGATTCATCATGCTCAAACGACCTGAGGGTCTAGACAAAGTGAATTTGGAGTGAAGGGAAAAGTGGAAAATGTATTTGATCGACGTATGTTACCAAAAAGTGTAAGCCATTCCTGTCCAAAGTCTCTATTGCAACTAATTCGTCCATATCAGCTTACTAACTCAAGCTCCTTAATTCCAACTAACATAACATAACATGAAACAACATCACGCCTGTAATCCCCAAAGGGTTAGGCAGAGGTGTACCTAATAGTACACCCACATTTCGCAAGTATAACTCAAATTATTCCCCCTATTTTATCCTTCAAAGAGCTATAGGTACACCTAAACGCATATGCATATATATTAGGTTCACAATAACACAGTATTTAAAGTTATATAAGATTACAATGTGTTAGTCTGTCGCAACCGACTGATCTGGATCAATGTGTGTCGAGCGTCAAAGGTGATCAGTCTGACTGACTGCTTTGTAATGAACCAATCAACAGACAGTCATTATGTCAGTTTTAGATCGATTAATTTCGATTGTAATATTAAAATGGATGATTCTTCGCAATTATGTTGGTAAGAGGTGCTTTGCATTTGTTCGGCTCGGTACTTTAGATTCGACGGTAAATGTTAAACAAAAAAGGCGACCTGGAGCTATAACTTCACATATTCGGCTTTCATTTGACTCGTGACGATCGACAAACACCGTTCGGCATGTAACATAGCTGAATCATGTTCGAGTCAGCTCTGCGCAATTTGATTTTGCCGGCTACCCGTGCCGAATCATGTGGACCCCGCACTTTTGATTTCTGCGACGATTTTTTCAATTGGTATCAATGTATAGGTAGAAAATAAATTGTCTAATTAAAGAAGTTTTATTCCTTCTTATAGGATACCTAACTAATGCGCCAGCCCGGCGGAGAAGATACAGGTATCGTACCTTATGCATGCATAATTTTATAGTTTTCGCCAACATATGTCCGATTTCAGGAACACTACGGGCCACTAACATAATACCACCGGACTATCTCTACTAAGTCAGTATGTAGTCAACTGACTACATATCATCACGCCTGTAATCCCCGAAGGGTTAGGCAGAGGTGTACCTAATAGTACACTCACGTTTCGCCAGTTGTTTAAGTCCCATGTAACAGGGGACGAGCCTATTGCCATCAAACACAAATCCAGACTCCGTGGCAGCTACTGAGACATTTCTGATAGAAACCCCAATAACACTTTGCCCGACCTGGGAATCGAACCCACGACCTCATGCTCAACAGACTTAAACCAACGAGGCAGTCTTAACTGACTAGTTTAACTTATTAACCAACATAACCTACAGCATGCTAGCCGCAATCCCCACACGGTATGCCAAAACTTTTAACTAGGCGTTATTTCTTGGTTCAACAATAGCGTTTGATACAATTCGCAACCCGGTTGGGTAACGCGCACAATGCGCCTAACTAACGTTGCGTGGAAGAGGTTCTGTCGTGAACTCGTGACCACACCCAATTTCACTCATTTGGGTCGGTGGGCGATGTGTAATTAGATTTATTGTTAGACAATAGGGTGTGAAATTGAATGAGATAACATAACATCATGTCTGTATTTACCGAAGGGTCAGGCGGAAGTGTGCCTATAGGACACCCACATTTCGCCAGTTATGTTCTAGTTCCATGTAATAGGGGGCGAGCCTATTGCCATAAATCGGGCACATGTCCAGACTATGAGCAGCTAATGACAAATTGCTAGTTCCTTAAATTTAGATTGCTTTTTAAAAAGATCAGGGTATGAGTATATTAAGGGCGCATCCCCACTATGTCATGACGATTAATTTATCGTTGGTTTTTAGTTGGCAAAAGTCGTAGACGACAGTTAATCGTGTCGTCGTATAGGTATGTGAAAATCTCCACTTAAATACACAAGCCACGACGCTTTAAACGACACGATAACCTATCGTCACGACATTGCGGGAACGGGCCCTTATTGGTAAATGGTAAGTCGGCATCCTGGCCCAGACAAGTCCGTATGTGAATCCTATTTAAAATCATGATCACTTAATCCATATGCATCCGCGAAAGAGCAAAAAAATATAGAAAACAGAAACAAGTACAATATCTTCATAATTTATTTTCTACTTTCTTATACACGGGTTGATTTTCAAGGTTAAGCGGCGCTTGCCAAAGTCGGTCTGTAAATGGGTGACCATCCATTATATACCGAGTTTCCAACGTACCGGGAAGCACAGTTAAGCCGTTGGTCCCGGCTGTCATTTGTACATTTTTGACAGTTGTTACAGGTATTCAGTGGCCTGAAAGTCTGACAACCAGTCTTACCAAGGGGAACCGTATTACCCAGTACCTACTAACCGGGTTGTGGATGTCTATGTAAAATACTGGTACTCGGCTGCATCCGGTTAGACTGGAAACCGACCCCAACACCCGTATCTCTCTTTTGATGAAGAAACACGGTTTATAACTAAACGTACACCGTCACTTACAGATATCTTCCGTGTTTATCGATTATTCTGAGCTCCCTATAATTGATAATCACGGAAGATATCCCGTAAAATGACAGTGTATGTTTAAGAAATATAATTTTTAATTTAGAAATAATTCATTAAAATGAATAAAAGAAATTCAATAGACATGAGTAAGTCATCAATCTATATTTCTTCAACTCCCATTCACAATATAATAGTTCTGAACTTCTGACCATTGACACTGCAACGCCTCCCATCCACAGCGGGGCTTTCATTCATACATCCTCTAATTAATCCTCTGCTATCGTAACAATCCTCTTTATAAACTGATCGAGTAATGTCCAATAGTTTACATCATGAAATTGCCGATTGTTATACCCACCAACTGAACCATACACTTTCGAAAGCAAAATAAAAATGAAACCAAACAAAACTAGGCCTTAAGCCAAAGCAATAGAGTCAAGGAAGTGAAAAACTTTTTGTTCTGACAGAAAAAGGTCTTGTTTCTACATAAATTATGGATATTTTGCCTAACTTTCGATCGGTGTTTTGGAGTGATGAGAAACTTTGATTCCCACGGCGGAGTTGCATTTCGTTGTTACTACCGTCTTGTTTTGTGCTGACATGATTGATTCAGTCTAGGCTGTGGAGTCTAGGCTTTAAGATGATCATTTCAGTAACAATTTGTTGCTCAACATGGTTCTTTCTTTTTGGTTCTCACAGACTTTTTCAACGGGTTTTTTTTTATCACTAAATCGGCCTGCTCTTGACCTCGATCACGCCTGATGGAAAGCGGTAGATGAGGTCTATGATGGAACGAGCGTGCCTAGAAGATGCCTGTTCACTCTTGCTTTGAAGGCAGACGGGTTAAATGTGGGTTGCTCTCACAGAACAGCCCGTTCATCGTCATCAGTGATGTGGAGCCCGGATGTCTTACTACGGGAATCGCGTCCAATTTATGAAGCTGAGATAGGCTCATACTCAGCTGCATCCGCTTAGATTGGGAATCGATGTACCTACTTATTTGGCGCGATTAAAATCTGAACTAACACTGCCAACTTGTTCTAGTTAATTTCTCAAAAGATTACCTACAAGGTTCCTATGTTAATGGGGCGATGTGTGAAAATGTGGCTGTGAATCGTTCGATGTCTAAATGAAAGCACCAAATATTCTTGTAGCTGTACTTGTAATTACTGTTGCGTGCTCTGTCAACAGTTTCTATGTGTGCGGGTGCTGCACTGTCACCGCCCTTTCTATGCGTAATTACGTTTGAACTTTTATGAAACACTTACTTGTGTAAAGTGTCAAAATTCCCATCGTAGAACTTAATTGTTCGGTTACGTGGTTTTCGATTTTCGTTGAATGACAAAATAATTATTGTTTCTTATCCAACTTGCATGTATTGTCCCTCTGCAGTGCAGAAGCTTCCCTCGCTCTTTTCCACACAATTTTGTTTTCTGTGGCCAAGCCTCGTCTCGGCATCGTCACCTTGGTCTGCCACGATATGGCCTAGCATTTTATTACTACTACACTAGTAGGCAATTTGCCCACTTTTGAACTTTCCTCATAACTTTTTCAAAAAGAGAAAAAATTACGAGTGTACGTGTTTACAACATTTTTTAAATTCGTTTGAAGAATTTGAATCATCGTTGTATTCCTGAGAATCGTTTGAAGATAACAGTGATGTTTACGTTTAGCGTTAAATGTGGTGCGGTGCAAGTGGACCTTAATATTAGAAGCAATTTAGGCAATATATGATAGGCATCCCAATATCATTGGCCTGTCTTTTAGGTTGCATTCTCGATAGGCAAAGTAATACTCTGCAGTTGGTCCTCCAAAACACAATAGCTTACGCATACATATGTATTTATGTAATCATTTGGCTCCTCAAAAATGCGTTCACCATTAACGTTAACAATTTATCTCGTACATTACATAATAAGTGAGTACTTATTAATTGCAAGTATTACGATTACTCCATATCTTCCACAACTGATATACTTACACCCACATGTAATTAAATTCTGATCTTCTCAATCGAATTGTACCTTATGTATTGTAATGTCGTAATCATTCGTCTTTTATCAAATCATCTCACTTTCGATCAGTTTGGAAACAAAAGCGTTGGGTCAGAGGTAACTTATTGAGTGCAGTGTACTTGCGTGGGCAGATCAATTAAAACTGTTGTATAATCTTTGATAGGCGACAAATGGTTTCTATGACATTTCTCAGTAATTAATGGCAAACCGTTTTGTGATGTAATACGTGTATGGCTTGGCTTTTTAAAACGGAACCCTTATAGATTCGTCCTGTCCGTCTGTATGTCACAGCCATTTTACTGCGAGATTGTTGGCACCAAACAATTGACATTTGGAGGAGGTGCCTTCGAACATACAGGGTGTAAACAGACCCTTCACGAAGCCGTCAACCAAGCATTCTGTACATCAAACTAAGTAACTTTACGCAAAAATTATTGCTGGGAAACGACTTTTTTTTTGGGGTAAAAAATCAACCTCCAATATCTCCGTAACTAGAAGGTTCCCAGGTATGGTCTAGAACAAAAAAAATATCGCAATGACGGGGAGAACTAGTGCCTTTCGGCTTCGTTAAGGGTCTATTTACACCCTTTATGATGTGAAATTATGACAAAAATAAAAATAGGGGTTGCTGTCCCTTAAACCCTGTATATAAGTACACCTCCGCTGTAGATACTCACCAACTTCTTTTTATTGGAAAGTACGGTGTCGCCAGTCTCCGACAGTTTCTCATCAAACCTAATAGGTTCAACTTAAGACTTCTTTAACTTAAACAATATAGTAATTATCTACGCCTTGTTAATGTCTCGCAGTTTTTCCAACGAGTATCGTGTTACCCAGTATCTGGGTTGTTGAGGTTGCATGGAAGGTACTAGAATTTTATTCAACTACGTACAATTAGACTGGAAGTCGACTTCAACTGATACAGTTAGCCTGCGTCATCCCACTGCTGGGCAAAGGCCTCTCCCCATGACTTCCAGTTGCTTCTATCCAGGGCTAATGTGGACCACTGGTCGTTTGTTTTGTCCAGCTCATCCCGCCATTAACTACGAGGTCTGCCGCGACGCCTTCTGGCTGTGTCGACTTAAACTAAGTTAGAAAATGTTAAGACCCACTTTTTGTGAGCACCATCATTGCTTATTACTTATTTGATTTAAGGATAATTTAGGATCACAAAATAAACAACAGCATTCGTACAACACCAAATTTATTTAAATTGCAGTTACACAACACGTTATTTTATTATTAGTAACACACAGACTACAATATGTTAGAATTATTACATTAATTATTTCTAATTTAATATTGAGTTTAGAAACAAATGAGTACATTATAATTTTATTATAATTACCGACATATTTATTACCTAGACTTATTATAAGTTGCTTGTAACACTAAAATTTCATTAAAGTAGTTCCATTAAATACATTAAAACGAATTTACATATTACTATGTACTATGTACTTACTATGTACTAAGTAAGATTCATCGACAAGCACATGCATGCTGTAGTCGTTATTGTTACTTTATAATTATATTATACTTTTAGTTTTAAATGGCCTATTAATATTTATACAAGTACCATTACAATGACTTCATAAATAAACAGCATATCACGGTACAGTTAAATCAACAGATTATTCAATATTCGTTTATATTCTAGACTAGAAATGGCTTTTAAATAATATACAGGTGCCATAGAAATACTAAGTTTATGTTATATGGCGTACTTTATCTTTGTCTTGTAATGTACAACTTATTATTTAGGCACATGCAGGCTTCGGTGGCACGTATGTCAAACCTCTTTCGTAGCCACTGGAAGTATGGTGAATGACTGTACTTATTTTTGTGTCGACAATTCAAATATCTAGAATCTTCATCTCCTTAGCGCATTGATTGCAAAAAGTTCTAATAAATGTTTAACTTCGCGAACTCCGCTCACTGATGCAGACATAAGGTCAGCTGCGCAGGTGTGAGGGCATGCGGCACAAGACGGAAGGAAGGTCGTTGTCTGTAGGAAGACCCCGCTTACGTATTTGAGAGCTGATTGTCCATCAACAGCTATAAATCTCAACAATATGTGGCGATGCGGACAGCTCTGTCATTTTGATCTTGGAGACGACAGTTTGGATTATTAATTTTCGAGGACAGTACAGTCTCCACACGGAATAACCGTTCACATTATTGGACAGTAGATTACCCACAGGGAAGGCCTGTTTATTTTCCTATAACAGTCAGTCGCGCGCAGGGATGATTTTTTCTATCCAATGTCACTTCACTGGTCACATTTGTGACTGCCGCTGAAAAGACGCAAGTCGTGGTCGACCGTGCCCATGTCGCCGACCTTACGGCCCAAACATGTAAACACGACACGTCCTTGCAATGTGCCACAACGTGAAGGCAGGTCGAGGGTATGTGTTCTAACCCCTTATATCCAAAGTAGCTATAGTGTCTTTCATTTCACTGGCACCATGTAGTCACCATGCAGTATGTGAAGCACATCATTGCTGTTAGTCGATTGAAGTAGTCGTTGTATTTGAGGATATGACAACACGCCCACCGTTGCCTGATGTATTAGTATATTCTAACGACATAGGTGATTACAGACTAAAATCTATGGAAGACCTAATACTATCTTACTTGTAGATTGAATCTATCCCTACATACTAGACCACTTATAGTTGGGTCGTACATAAATACACACAGTTAGCTCATTCGTGCCGTATTCGCGTCCCAGCGCAATATACAATTTAACATAACTTAGATTATTTTATATTACCTACTTCCAATATCATCAGATAATTATCTAATTAATAAAAAATTCATCATCATCATATTACTGAAGTTCTTACATCTAGTACCTTAAATTAAAAAAATATAGGTGATGGTTGTTAGATCAAACAGAAAATTTGGAGCCAAATGGTTGGATTTTTTTTATACAAGTGTACTAATACTACTTCTAAACAGGCAAACACCAAAACTGACCTGAGTCTACTGAACTAGACGATCAGATGTAGAGAAAACTAAACTAAACCTAATACCCCCCCCCCCCCACGAGTTATCAATCATCTAAGCTACGTCGGTATGACGACGGCATTTCCCTATTTCAATAATATCTGAATATTGTTCCGATGGTATATAAATGTCCAACTTGAGTTACTCCACACCTGTCAAATGAGGAGGAATTCAAGCTATTTTACCTCTTATTCACGTAGTATTAATAAATTAATAATTGTATATTAATCACATTAATACCTGCACACTTGTCAGTATGTTGTGGCGACATTCCCCTGACTCGCATGCTAGCCTGCACCCAAGACCCCAGTATTTTACTCGAAGCGACTAGCGACGGCCGTCTGATCTCCGCAACCCAACTAGAGGGGACACTGGTGTCCGCAGGTGAGGCTAGTTTGCGGATAGTTTCGAGCAAGTGACTGCCTGTGACGACTGTCGAAGGTATCAGCGCGACAGCCGGGACCGACCGCTTAACGTGCCCTCCGAAGCACGGATTATATTAGGATACAACCGACTCGTAGTCAGGCATCACTGTATTTATGCCGCAAATTGATGCCTTGTGTGGTTTTTATAACACCCTAGTGAGTATGAGGGATTGTATTGCATTCCATAAGAGGAATATTAAAACCCCAAACTCAAAGTTTTGTTTCGAATGGGACTTTCCAGTGTCTTTTATGAATAATCTGATAGAATTGATATGCCACCTGTTGTATCAAAGGCCATTCATTTGTATTTGTGTCTACATGTTGAATACCTAAGTTCCATTATCATCATTCTTTGTTTCCGCTTCTTCATGATTTTCTCAATAGAAGGTTAGCTTATACCAATCTTTTAGAATGATTTTAAAATAATTTTAGGGTAACCCAATCCTACAAGATAAATTTTGAATATTCAGTCATCTTATTTGCAATTAGATCTACACGAAGTATTAATGGATTACTTAACAAGGTCTACGTTTTTTTCTGAAACCGAAAGAGTATTAAAGTATAGACCTGCACACTTGTCAGTATGTCGTGACGACATTCCCCTGACTCGCATGCTAGTCCAACCTAGCTTGCACCCAAGATCCCAGTATTTTACACGAAGCGACCAGCGACTGCCGTCTGATCTCCGCAACCCCACTAGAGGGAACACCGGTGTTCTCAGGTGAGACTCGTTTGCGGATAATTGCGAGCATTTGACTGCCCGTGACGACTGTCGAAGGTATCAGCAAGACAGCCGGGACCGACGGCTTAGCGTGCCCTCCGAAGTACGGAGATGACGTTAGTCCAAGACATGAAGTCGATAAATAAATTATAACTAGAACTAGAGAAGATATTAAATCATCACGTGCAATATTTACAGATAACTTAGCACGGTTTTCTTATCTCAAATTTCGTCAGTATCATTGCCTATAATAGTTTTATCTTTATGTACATAGGTAATAGTTTAACTTATAATAAATTGGTATCCATGTTCTGCTACAGCTCCAGGTGTTCAATAATTTAATAGTGTCTTATAACACACGTTTGAATTGAAATTGGATTTAGTGAAAGTGCCAAAATACCGGTAATAGGTTATTTACTTTATAATCTAAAGTTTCGGCTTGCTGTTGACCACAGTTCGATATTTTAAATGCTGCCTGCAATTGGAAGACAGAGCAACCGAATGTAACTTTGTTTTGAATATTTGTATTGCTATTTGCAAAAAGATTTACACTAAGAAGTGGTGAAGGGTGCGCGTTTTGGGGACTGTCTGTCTTTGTTTCATTTTGACTGACAGGAAGTTCTCTGGGATTTCGTCAAGCTTCATGGTCTCAGCGCTATTGTGGTGGTCACCACTGTTGATTCTGGCTTATAGGAGTTGCAGTGGTTTAGGAATAGTGTGGCGGGCTTGTACGGGAAGCGCTGAACTTAAAGTTAATTACTCAATTTGAATTAATTAAAGCCTGCGTCACTAAACGAGGTTGTAGAATTTAGGGCTAAATGATTTGCTTTCTTATCTTTTTTAGTTTTGCTACTAATTTTCCTAAAAGAAAACTAAGCGTAATTATAGCCAGACTTCCTTTTTAGTATATCTTATTGTGGATATCAACTGACGCAATGAAACGTGTCAGTAGACATCGTGCGTAAGACTAAAAATAACCTAACTATACCTAGTAATACCGTTCTAATATATAACTCTTCTTAGTCCTCCATGGCTGAATATGTACAAATACCGTGTTTAATAGGTATTCTAATTATTATGTCACTTCATTTCCAAATGTATGTATAACTTACTTTTTTGACTAATTAAGATCTAATAACGTATCAATGTTTATGCTACCAGAAGTGGGTATAGTTAAGCCTTTAAAGTTTTCCACGGCAAAAGGTAGATTGTGAGTTGCTCTATTATTTACCATTATAGACCGACCGCTTTAATGAGTCCACGCGAAGGTATCAATTTAAATGGAATATTTTGAAGGTTGATCACGTATTGGTTCAATTAGTATCGTAATACCTACGTGGATTATAGTTATTTTAAAGCAAATAACCTGTAGGATATTGTTCGGACTTTGTGGACGCTTAATGTGCCTTTGATGGGGCAAGGCGGAGGACTCATTAAAGCGGTCGCTCTACAGATTCACGGACTAGTATTAATAATTAATACTAATTTATAATAGTAATTTATGGTTAAGCAAGGAAAAGACGTTTCAAAATCTGCACGAAAATGTGGAGACTGTGGTCATAGCACAGAAGACATAAACGCGTTGAGAAAAAATACTGTTAGGTTTTAAATCATTTTAATACTGCAATGAGGATTACTCATTTCAATTTGCATTACTAATATTTGCATTATGATATTTAAAAAGAATTGAACACCACTTATGTTGCCTGCAAGTGCATGTTATGTTTCTTTTGGTATAGCATATATATTTTAACTTTGTAATATTGATCAATTATTTAACACAGCGAAATACTTTTCGGCAAATTAATGCTTGTTTTTTATATTCATTAAGTAAGTTATCACGTAATAAGTGGTGCATAAACATGAACTTTTTTTTAATTTTCGTTGTTTTTCTTTTAATCTATTACGACCTAATCTCTATTTCCTGTACAGAAGTTATATTTATTTCCCTTACTACTAATACGGTTCTTTTTGATTTGACGCACCCATCACTTATTTACAATACTTTCCTATATCAATGAATAATCTATTTGTATGTCTAATTACTGTTAATTAATATACATATTGTGATTTATGTTAAAGTTAGCGCGGACTGATGAACAGTCGCCGTATTTGTTTATGCCAAGTTGATCGGTGGCATTGCCTTAAAGTTATAACTTGAAGCTAACTTACATGTATAATTAAGTCACTTTGGTACCCAGGGTAACAAAGTTCTTTCTTTTTCTGAGAATATCCGCTGATTAAATGATGAAAGATAAAACATATTCATGAGATTTTTTTTTTTACACTATTACGTCGATTTTATTCAAAGACTTTTCTTGATTTGTTTTTCTAAAATATTTTTTTGCACGTTGTAATTTTTAAGCACGAGTCCGACTAGGCAGGTGACTTGTCTGGTGGGCTGCTGCCCGACACGGTGGTTGAAGCATGTAGTTACTTCAATTTTTGTTTTGAAGTATTCTGATGATTTGGAATAATTTAGCCTAATCTATGACTAGATCTGGACTAAATATTTAATTACTTTTTTAATAAGTACAACCGATCTCCAATGAAATGATCACGAGAAATATTTACAGATTACTTAGCACGGTTATCTTATTTCTAATTTTACGAGTAAGACCTCTTTAAATTCCTCCTTATATATCTACAATACATAATTTGATTTCTGTGTTGCAAATGCACCGGCTGTTATGTAGTGTTTAGGCGCATTTTATGTGAAATATTTGAAAGTCCCTTTTCGGCCTACCACTGATATTTCAATAATGATAAAACGTATATTATATTATGAAAGCTTATGATATGGCTTTCAGTATGTATACAGCTAAGTTCAACTCAAGCGCAAAAATCGCGTTTCGGACCATTGTAGGCAGTACATTTGTACGGCTATGCCTTCAAAGAACTAATATTTCAACAGTGTTATGAGATATGTTCTACATTTCGTTCTAAAACTGGTAAGTTAAAATCAAACGAAAAGACGGCGATTTGATGTTTTTGGCATTTTTTTTTGTTTTTGATATTTTTATTTTTCAACAGTGATTCGACTTATGAGATGACCGCTATTTAATTCTGTGACAGCTAAGTTCAATTTAAGCGCGAAAAGAATGTTTTGGCGAATTTTATGTGTGTGTGTGTGTGTATTATTTTGTACGGACCATATTAGAATATAATGAACACTTCACATAGATATAAGCTAGATCCGTATTTTTTAGACGAGTAACATCAGCAGTTATCTCAAATATCTTTATATGAAATCGTTTAAATTCAAATGAGTGTGCTTTCAGGAATTATAAAAATCTCTTCTTTTTTATATTAGTTTTGTCGTTCCATATATGTCCGCTTTATATTGACGCCCGTATAAAGTGGTTGTTAGCGGGAATAGCGCCTACACGATTGAGAATGGCATCGTGTATCGCGGCGTATTGCTATTACAGTGCGATTGCACTGGGCAAAGATTCAGATAAAAACTTGTTTTCACATAGACATAAAGATTTTAACTAAGAGAAGAGAGAGAGGAATAGAGATTTCAATATGCTTTTATGGGATTGCCAATAAAAGGCCACTCACTTTGTTATCTAAGTTTTCGACATGTTTTTAGCTGCCCAAAGTTCGGTCTTTTAAAAATAGGAAGAAATGCAGAGTACCAGAAGTAATTTCACTTTATTTTAAATATTCATGTAGGTACCTATTGTTATTTGCATAAAGATTTGAGAGCCTTTTACTGTAGTCCTTGGTACAAACAAAATTAATTGCAGGAACATTTATTATTATATGAAATGCTTAAAAATATAAATTCTAAACTATCCTAATTTAATTTAAACGCTACGTAAGTGTATTCTTTACTGTGATTAGTATTATTTGTGCGGCTCCGAAAAGCTGTTATTTACACGAAACAACGTGGCGTGCGCACGATTGCAGGGACACTTATTATGATATCAAATGCCCAAAAACAGATTCCGGATCATAAATCCTAAAATACCTAAAGTGTATTATTTTTACTATGACTAGTATTATTTGTGCGGTATCCGGACAGCTGTTCTATAAACGCTTTAATATTTACAAACAACATCGCATGCGCACAACTTTTAACTATTTCCGTTCTTTGACCCGAGGACATGTACGCAGTTGTTATTTACATGTCACGGGTATTATATTTTGATTTATAATATTTAATGTTAGACTTAAACGCAAGACTATTTGTACAACTTGCGTGTTTTCTCTTCATCCTAATTAAAACAGTTTTTTAGTAAACGCTTGCGACGACATATTTATCATACAACTTGACGACACTAATAATTTAAGACCGGATGATATGCAAATACATATCTGCATATCCCCTTGCATATTATGACTGTATTCTTAATTTGAAGTGTATCTGGAAAAATGCAAAAATGGGCCCGAGGTGCTCTCCGCAAAAAAACACCTACATTAAAAAGTGCCCATTGAAGTAAATGTAGAACGCACGATCGTTTTCAAGTTATAAAAAGAATTTAATAAATAGAAGGCCCAATCGCACCACTGATAATTTGTAATAGTACACGGTTTTTAAGAAAAAACATTATTTTGTAATTCTTATTTCAATGTTATATATATTTTGGCACATTTGTTGCTTATATTGACGATTTTAAGTTGCTCGATAACTACTATAATATCTAACTCTACTTAGTCTATCACGACATAATATGAACAAAAGCCGCGATTAAAAGTTAACTTAATTATTCTCTGCATACTTAGGTCACTTTTTCGAAATGTACAACTTACTTATTTTTATTTATTTAACACTAAATAGGCTTATGTTTGGCGCCAACTCGCCTGATGTGAAGCGATCACGCGGCCTAGGACGCACCTTTTTTTCTGAACAAGTTCGAATAACTTATTATTCGTTTTTAGTAAACGTAACGAATATAACTTTGGATTTTCAAGGAAAAAGCTCTAGTTTTTTGTTGGAAACAAAGCTAATCCATTAGATTGGCAGACAGGTATTATTAATTAATGCGCAGGTCTCCACAATGTCAGTCGTTCAGACTGACAGATACGGCTGACAGATTATTTATTTTTAATAATCCCGTACGATACCAGTGTCCAGTATCATAATAAGCTACTTGAAAAAAACATGCACCACTTAATGTTACCAGTGTGTGCTTCCTCTTTCGCGTGTGGTATATTTATTGCATTCATTATAAAATTAATATCTCCGTACAACACAGAACGGTATTTTAATTTTGGAATGTTAAGAATTAATCAAATAATTTTCAGCAATTAGCAACCTTGCCCCTAGTTTCAAAATACTAGTTTGATTTTAATTCAGTCGACATGTCGAAAAAAGGTTAGCTGTAAAGTATTCCGAAGTAATGGAACTTTAACAGGTTGTTTGGGTACCCCTAACTAGGCAGCCTATCCCAAGTTTCCGACCTCAAGGACCCTGTGCTCAAACTCAAAGCATTTATTTCAAGGGTATAACGACTTCAAGAGATATAAGCGATAAACTGAAAAAAAGTCAAGAACAAAATTTGAGGTTTTTGTCCTCCAAGTTAGCACAGGATCCAAAAATTAAAGTATTAGCTAATAGCCCAATATTAACTCAGATAATATTGGGCTAGCTAACATAAACTAAGCTTTGTTCAAGAGATAGAAGCGATAAATAAAAAAAAGTCAAGAAAAAAAATTGAGGTATTTGTCCCCCCCCCCCCCCTTTCAAGTTAGCACAGGGTCCAAAAATAAATGTGTTAGCCAATAGCCCAACATCAACGGAGATAATATTGGACTATTGGCTAACACAAACTGTGCTTTGCTCAAGAGATATAAGCGATAAACTGAAAAGAAGTCAAGAAAAAAATTTGACGTATTGTCCCCCCCGCCCTCCAAGCTAGCACAGGGTACTCGAGGTCGAAAACTTAGGACCCCCAAACAACTTCTTGAAGTTTCAATAACTTTGAAATACTTTCCAGGTGCATAACTGCTAGACTATTTGGAGTTCATGTTTATTTGTAATCTTCGTAATTATCATTCTGTAAGTGGTGTAACATATTTTCTTCGGTTTTTTTTGTATTTTGTTGTTTTTTTTTTCAATTTTCTTTTTTTAATGTATCCTATCACGGACTAACCTCTGTACAGAAGCCGTGTGTATTTTCCTTACTACTAATACGGTTTTCATTGCTCTGACTCACTTAATAGACATTTACAATACTTATATTTATGAATAATCTAATTTATACTATGATTTTTGTTATTTATATTTATTTATTTTTTCATATTTTTACACAGTTTTGACGTTTCATAAGAGCCCATGTACCTAGGTTTATCTAGTAAATGCATAAGGGTTGGGTTGCCACCGTTGACCCTGCGAGTGGGTTCCTTCACCAGCAACCCGACACCTGCGACCTCTACTTTGAAAATGTCAAAGAAGCTCCCTGATGCTGTAGTCACTCCAGCTTTAGCAAGATCTTCTTCTATCTTTATCGTGTGGTTAGTGCCTAACCTGGTGTCAGAGTTTTTATGCCGCCCATGGGCCTCTGACTCTTCAGCAAGATTGAAGTTGCATATTGCCTAACTGCGTCAAAAGATGCTCACTTTTCTATTTTGTTGACTTACTAACTAATACTACTTAGAATAGCATTTTCACGCTCACTGAAACTTAAAATCGTATTTATCGTCACTCATAGAATATTTGGATGCTTTTTCGCTTATCTACAGCTATGTAAATCTTTGGCCCTTTAGACACTATCTTGGTACATTTTCTTGTTGTTTCATGTGTTGTATATAGGTTACGGCTAAAAGCCGATGTAAGGTTACACCTAGTTCTAGCCGGCTATACCTAGGTGCGGCCAGTAACTATCCTTTTTATTGCTAGGACACACCGACCAAATGGATGGGGTTAGGTTAGGTTAGAACTGTGACCAAAGGCGCGCGAGGCGAGCGAGCGTTACATCCAAATTGGTTGCATTATAACAAACTGCTACCGGCCGCACCTAGGTATAGCCGGCTAGAACTAGGTGTAACCTTACTTCGGCTTTTAGCCGTAACATATATACATAAACACTAATAGTCCTTAATTTTTATCTTCTAAACAAAATTGCTGGTGCTAGGTTTTCGACTCAATAAGCATATTATTAGCGAAGCTCGATGGTTCTACGAACATCCTGTTGCTAAAAGAGACCGGGGTTGGAAATTGCATTTTTTTTTGTATTTCTAGAGCCCATGTTTTTGTGCAGATGCGGAAGGCGGAACAATAGGCGCTCATGTGATACAACTTGAAAATACCTGTGTTCGAAGTGGATTGGATTGGCTGACATGAGGTCGCGTAATGTATTAGCAAATTTTTACTTATTTGATAAAATTTGTATTTGAGAACCTGTAATTGGCTCTGTGTTGCCTATACAATTGTTATTCATTTGTCATAGCTGTTGATTCTCCTAACTATAAATAAATAAATAATTAAAAATCAGCCAAGTGCGCGTCGGAACGCGCACAGTAAAGGGTTCCGTAATTGAGATTACTTATGACATATTTATCCCACGAACAAACATACATTTTCAGTTATAATACCAGCCTGTTACTGTCCCACTGCTGGGCAAAGGCCTCTTCTCATACAGAGAAGGCACGAGCATTGATCACCACGCTTGCTCAAGACGGGTTGGCGATTTCAGACTTATATTAATTATAAGTCCAGGTTTCCTCACGATGTTTTCCTTCACCGATGTCTGTGATGTTCAAGATAAACTTAGAAAGTACATATGAATTGAAAAAGTCACATTGGTACTTGCCCGGCACATTTTCAGTTAAAAAACATTAATCATCATCATCATTCTCCTACCCTTATACCAAATTATTTGGGGTTGGCGCAGCATGTCTTGTTCTTCCATTCTTCATATTACACGTCATATCATCACTCGCCTCATTCATACTCAAACTTCCATTCGCGTTACACAACACACCGCACTAGCATTCTCATCTCAGCCACATGCAAGCCTTTCATTCATCTCTTTTGTGGCCCAAACGTTCTGATCCATACAAGACAGCAGGTCTTACCAGTGTTTTATTAATCTTCCCTATTAACTTGGGAAGATGTACGCCACATCCATATACGTCACAGTCAATTCTCTAACTGCATCTGTAAGTTTGTAAACCCAAAAATATGTTTATAACTACAAATTAACGTTTTTCGGATTGTTTTGATTTTTTTGTCTTGCCAAATTTTATCATTCTATGTAAACGGGAAGTACCCCATTGGTTTTAATTTACTGGCGAGTGTAAAAATAATCTGCGTAAATGGCATAAAACCCCTCATATCTTTTTTGATTGATTTTTTACAGCTCCAAGGGACCATACATCTAATAATAAAGGGATTTAGGAGATTAACATGGAATATTTTTCGTGTAGAGGACCTACACTCAGACATGCGTAAACCATGGCACGTCCTATGTAACATTTTTGGACTTAAGCTTGAATTCCAATCAGTTTTCGACGGTACAAAGTAAGTGAGTTAGGAGTTCCCTTTCTGAAAATATCTCGGCGTTCTCGTTTTTTTTTTAAATCGATCGCTTCTGGTTTAGGTGTTTTTTTTTCAGATGCGTTATTCAGTTGAAAAGCTTGCCCCACAATATGTCTCGGTAATAGGTATTACCGGCGTAAACCTAACACTATGAGCATATCGTCGAGTCGAGATTCTTAATATTTACAAATTACATTTAATCTTGGATTGTCCTTAAAGTATTCTAGCCTAACCCAATACTAATTATTAATAGACTAGGTATTAATTAAAGTTTTAGATGTTTTATAGTTACTTAAATACTTAAAACTTATCTAATGGCAGTGCCTTTACCGTTAGCGAGGAAATTCTTATATAAATCCCTTTTTCAGGGTTCCATAGTCAACTAGGAACCCTTTTTTCGCTATGTCCGTCCGTCTGTCCGTCTGTCTGTCCGTAGTTTAGCTCAAAAATTTGGCATGAATACATAGATTAGTTAGCCGACAAAGTGGTAAAATAAAATCTAGAAAAGTATTATATTTATGGTATCTCTTATACACGTAAAGTGGGGATATTTTTTCTGTATTGTGGGATGTCGTTGGATAGGTCTTTAAAAAATATTGCTAGTTTGTTCAAATAATATTTCGACTAAGGGATTCGTTTGTGAATTTTTTTTTGACAACCTTGCTAGCCAGATTTGAATTATTTATCTTTCTCTGCTTTCACGAGGTTCTCGTCATGCGGAACCGTTATATCAACAATCATTGCGCGACGCTCCAATCGATCTATCACCACAATTTCAGGTTTATTGGCAACAATAGTCCTGTCAGAGACGATAGATCGATCCCAATACAACGTGATATTACCGTCATTGAGAACTGGCTCGGGCGCATACTTATAGTATGGCACTGATTCCACAATTATTGTACTTCAGAGCAAGTTGCTGGTGGATAATCCTGGCAACGAGGTTGTGTCTATGCAAGTACTCTCCATTAGCCAGACGAGAAAGTTTTATTTTTTTTATTCCAATAAAAAACATGGTTTTGAGGCAAATCGGACCGTAGGAAGTGAATTAAATTAACGTTGCAAGACTACGGATTTTCTTAACTATATTACTTAACTTACTTCTTAAATGCCGTTTATAAATTTAATATTATTTAGGACTTACGCCTAGTTACAGTTGGATCCCCTGCATCGTATTGTTCAAGTTATGCACAAACCTTATAAACTATTTTAAAGTTTTTATTTGTCTTCATATACTTATTATGACGTAAAAGTAACTATCGGAATTTAATTTACAATTTCATAGTTTCTGATTTGTACACAATATCTTTGGGTTTGCATGCCGGAACACAGCAAGGCTGCTTGGTATGAATAGAAAGAAACGAAAGGAGTGGAAAACAGTAAATTGACCGTTCGAAACAAAATATTAGGTACGAATATATTGTGTACAGGGCGTAAACGGACCCTTCACGAAGCTATATTAAGTTAAGTTAAGTTATATTTTGGTTTGTCATATGCTACCGAAACGCTTCTGTCAATTCTGTTGACAGTAGAAGAAAATCGATACGGTTTGTAAGCAATTGTCTCTTGTGTGCGGACTAGCTTCGTACACCAGACAGATATTTCATAGTCAGGACAATTACCTGTCTCGTAGCTGTAGTAGTCGCTAGCGCGACTGCTAGGCGGTTCTAGGTTCGATTCCCCGGACAGGCATAGTGGTATTGAGTTTTTCCATCAGGAATTTCGCAGTAGTCTGGATTTGTGCCCGGTTGATTACATGAGACTTAAATACAGGGTGTAAACAGACCCTTCACGAAGCCGTCAACCAAGCATTCTGTACATCAAACTAAGTAACTCTACCCCAAAATGATTGCTGGGAAACAATTTTTTTGTTGGGGTGAAAAATCACCTTTTACGGTAGGACTCAATGTAACGCCTTCAAAACATTGTGATGATGGATGCATTGCATAGTACGGGAGTCGTGGAGGTATTTAAATTAAAAAATGTTCATAAAAAAAATGGTCTTGGGTGGTAATTTGTCAATTTGGTTTGACCCCCAGTATCTCCGTAATTAGAAGGTTCCCAGGTATAAGCTAGAACAAAAAACTGATCGCAGTGACGGGGAACACAAGTGCCTTTCAGCTTCGTTAAGGGTCGTGTTAAACCCTTTAGAATGTAGATTGATTGTTTGTTTGATTTTAAATTTTTTTGATTTCCGAATGCCTATCATCAGCGTTTGAATATTAAATGGGATCAGTGTGCTCATCATTATAAAAACTTTTTCTATCTTGAAATTTGAATGACCCTTTTTCGGTTCCAAGTTATTACAATTACTCCTTGTATGGTAACTGGCATCAATGAGCTTACATGATTATTATCCACACTTTATGTTATTGTAATATTTGTTTTCTAAACGCAAGTCTTGGGATCAGAGGCGAACATTCTCTATGAGGCCCGTGTTAACTGTAGATTGAAACTTTTGATTTTGAATTTAACGTTATTCTTATTCTAGTTAAGTACCTACTTATTAAGTATTTAACCTAACTCGGAAATACACCGGTTTTATCTTATACATACATTGTGGTACCAGCATCTACACATCCCTTATCCGATTATAATAAGGTTTAAACAAAATACCTGGCGTTATTTAATTATGTGTTATAGCCAGTGCAACAGAGATAGACATACAGGTCGAATAGTACCATCCCTTTTTCGCAACAGAAAAATAACAGCTTCAACACTTCTTAATATGACCCCGGACAAACTTTAGTAGGTCACGGTACTTATGAATATGAACCAATTTACTTTGGGTCGAACCTTGAAACATGGAAAAAACAATGCCGTCAAGGGTCGCCCTGTAGATGTGAAACATCTATGTTAATATTAGAATTCATAATCAATAAAAAAATCTTTAACGAAATATGGAGTAAAATAAAGAAAAAAGACAAAAACGTGACGTTAATAAAATCAATTTATTTTTCCTATTATTTCAATTTTTATAATAAAAGAGACACTATTTTGACTTTTATTTACCCATAACAATTTTTCCAAAACAAACTTTACCCTAATGGGAAAAGGTTGATTTTACGTGGCATAGAGACACCGACACCGCCATACCATTTTCCGTCACGGCATACGAGACAGTTTTACTGCCTAGCTGTGCATACAGATGTTTCACATCAAAAATCAACTGTTACTTACATTTGAAGGCTTATATGGCACAGCTGAGTATGTAGTCCCATAGCGGAAGTTGTTAATCTTCATGAGTAATATACTATAATCAATAAAAGTTGAAAATTTAGAAAGTTTCTGGTATTTTGTTTGAACCTTATACTTGGTATAAGGTTATAAAAATTTAAAAAAATATCTTAATGATCAAAGAAAAACTTATTCCTATTTAGTATCTAAGTGTTGACATTTAAAAGCCGCAAAGACTATAGACTTCTATTCCTTAAGTAAATTATACTTGTAGGATTGGTATCTTACGAACTGTATTGCTTATCTAATCATTAATTTAAACACAGACGCCTTTTGTGCCTGTCTGTGTAAACGCGTTGTAATTCCAAACTACGCAACGGATTTTGATGCAGTTTCCACCATCGCTTGGCGAGTTTATTCCTGCACTGTACTAAAATAAATCTCGATATTTACTGTAAGAAAACCCATTTTTGGGTTATGCTCAGCCTTTATACATAAGCCATATTATAGCAATTTGTAATTTAAAGATAAACATTTAATTTTTGTGCAATAAAGTTTAAGAACAAGTAAACACATTAAGTAAGCATGAATATGATTAGGTCTTATCATCGTGGCATGTAATTCCCATTTCTCTTTGTAGTTGTTTAAAATGTTATCCGTAACAAAGAATCCCATTCGAAATAAAACTTTGGCGTTTAATGAGGCCATAGAATGGGCTTATACGGCTAAAAACCTATAAGGGCCAGTTCTATGGCAGGACTTATACCTCGCACTGCGAAAAATGTTGGAAACTTTTTTTATATTATTTGTGACCTCGGAATATACCTAATAGATGTCTGTAAGAATTATTTAGAAAAGAGAATGGCGTTCAAAATGTTGTCTAGTGATTTTTTTCGCAGTGCGAGGTAAGATTGAAGCAGCCTACTTAAAGAACGACCTGGGTCCTGCAAGCAGGGTCTCAAGCCTTTATATTGCGTATTTGGGCAGATATTTTACAGCAAATATGTACGACAAAACACGCTATAATACGGCAGAGATCCATATCCAGGAGCACAGAGGTCCAGTGCTTTGGGCAGGCTGCTCCCTCCCCCCCAGGGTGCGGGGGGAGGTCGGGCTGCCGGTCCTCGTCACTCACCGTGTGCCACGTGTGCGCCGGTGTGCAGTGAGAGCGTGGTACTTCCCCGGTCGAGCCAGCCCGGGAGCTGTGGGCAGCTGGACGCCACAGCGCGGCTCTACCACGTATAAATATGCTCGAAAGGAGACAAGCTGCTTACAGCACTCTGAAATTTTGCAACTGCATTGATGTTGCATCGCGTTTTGCGACTTCGATTGCTGTTTCGAAATCGTTCATTTCATTTTAGATGGCGAAGGTGTGGAGTTGGTAAAATTATTAAAATGCTCTAGTCCAGTATACACACACAGCGCTAGCTATCTATCTCGTTTAACTTGCCTCAACTTAGTATAATATAACGTATTATATATTATATTCTATTATACACATGTAACTCAATAACAGGCAAAAACTATCGGCAGGTTATCTATACATATAATAAGACAGTAAAAAAACTGTGTCTGTACATTGAAGATATTTAAAAAAAAAAAATTGAGGGGGGTTTAGAAACAGTAATAGAGCACGAATCCAAAAAAAAAATTCTGTCTGTTTGTCTGTTTATCTGTTTGTCTGTTTGTCTGTTTGTCTGTTTGTCTGTTTGTTTGTACACGCTAATCTTCGGAACTACTAGACGGATTTGAAAGATTTTTTTTTTGTTGTGTATGTATTAAGTCTGGGCAACATATAGGCTATAATTTATCTTGGAAACTTGAACACCTGATGCAGAACCGCAATAGAATAGCTAAACTATAAGAGATACAAAAATGGTACCATAACAAAAATTGTTCCACGTGATGAGCATTTTCTGCTGAGAGAATAAATTTGAAGATCTGGAACACCTGATGTGGAACTCCAAGAGTCCAGCAACACTATAACATATATAGGAATGACGTCTTAGCAAAAATTGTTCAATCTGATGACCACTCTCTGTTGATTTATAAAAATCGAAGATCTGGAACACCTGTTGTGGAACTCCAAGAGCCCAGCTACACCATAACACATATAGGAATGACGTCTTAGCAAACATTGTTCAATCTGATGAGCACTCTCGGTTGACTTATAAAATCGAAGATCTAGAACACCTGTTGTGGAACTCCAAGAGCCCAGCTACACCATAACACATATAGGAATGACGTCTTAGCAAAAATTGTTCAATCTGATGACCACTCTCTGTTGATTTATAAAAATCGAAGATCTGGAACACCTGTTGTGGAACTCCAAGAGCCCAGCTACACAATAACACATATAGGAATGACGTCTTAGCAAACATTGTTCAATCTGATGAGCACTCTCTGTTGATTTATAAAAATCGAAGTTCTGGAACACCTATTGTGGAACTCCAAGAGCCCAGCTACACCATAACACATATAGGAATGAAGTCTTAGCAAAAATTGTTCAATCTGATGAGCACTCTCTGTTGACTTATAAAAATCGAAGATCTGGAACACCTGTTGTGGAACTCCAAGAGCCCAGCTACACAATAACACATATAGGAATGACGTCTTAGCAAACATTGTTCAATCTGATGAGCACTCTCTGTTGATTTATAAAAATCGAAGTTCTGGAACACCTATTGTGGAACTCCAAGAGCCCAGCTACACCATAACACATATAGGAATGAAGTCTTAGCAAAAATTGTTCAATCTGATGAGCACTCTCTGTTGACTTATAAAAATCGAAGATCTGGAACACCTGTTGTGGAACTCCAAGAGCCCAGCTACACCATAACACATATAGGAATGACGTCTTAGCAAAAGTTGTTCGGTCTGATGGGCTTTTCCTGTTGACTTATAAAAATCGAAGATCAGAAACATCTGATGTGGAAATCAAAGCTATCACTAATTTCACTGTATAATTATAAAATAACATAAGCTGGGAGTATCTCCACGCGGTGAAGGCGGTAACAGTTTAGGACTGATATTCGATGACGACGGTATATCATTGAAAATTTGACTCTACTGGACAAAACTCCTATTTATTTTTTTACTTTATCGAATAAATATGCCTCCGGGCTTATGTTATTTGAGTGTTTTAGACTTTTTCCACTTATCTTCGTGACGCGGTAGCCTACCCGGTAACGCAGGGGAGCAGTCACTTAGATTTTAATTGATCAGGTATCTTCACAATAAAACTATAACCATGCCTAGAAAGAGGTCAAATCTTTCCCAATGTTCCAAAGGAGCTAAAAGATTGAGGATCATAAGATCCCAAGAATCTACCGAAGAACGTCAGCAGAGACTTGATGCTGTTCGAGAACATCAGGCTGCCACTCGCTCCGTGGAAACCTCTTCCCCTCTTCTCTTCTCTTCCTCTTGGATAACGAAGCACGCCTGCGTTCTCAGTGTATTTACGCATTTACATCCAGGTCTCTAGAGAACTGTGAAGAACATGATGCGCGACTGACCGCTGATCGTGAACGTCACGCATTGTCTCGCGAATCGGAGACGTTCACGGATAGAGAATTACGCTTGAGTTCTAAGCGTATCTACGCATCGACTTCTAGGTCTCTAGAGACAAGTGGGGAACGTGATGAGCGACTGACCACTGATCGAGAACGTCACGCATTGTCTCGCGAGTCGGAGACGTTCACGGATAGAGAATTACGCTTGAGTTCCAAGCGTATCTACGCATCGACTTCTGACTTACAAAAATGAAAGATCTGGAACGTCTCGAATCGTCTCGCGCATCCCGTTGTTTTCCCGTCCCCGGGCTCTTAGAATTCGACATCAGACGTTTCAGATCTTCGATTTTGACGACCCCGTTGTCGCTGGCATAAGCAACAGGATCCGCGTACGAAGTCGCGGGCAGAAGCTAGTTTTATAAATAATTTGACCCCTCAAAAAATCTTCTCATTAATTTCATAGTCGTAAACGATGATATTGGAAGTTCTAATTAGCCGAGTGCAATTAGACAAAAAATACTCTAAAGGTGGAACGAAGTTTATAGTAGTCGGATTTTCATGGGACTTTTTTTATTGAGTTCCTAGAAGAGTGGAGAAGAAAGTTAAAAATAAAAATTTCGACGCTCGCGACTTCTTTTTTTTTTTTGGTTTTCCTTTGGCATATTTTTTTTTTCGTTCATGAATAAATTCAAATTCAACGAATTCATATTGTGGCGTAATAGTGTGACATGCGTGCATCCATTAAACGCCAATTTGGTCTGCATCTTTTTCATTGTTGTTGACGAAATGCATATTTCCAGGTTTTTTTAATGAAAATTTCCTATTTTTTCAATTATTTCTAAAATACCAAGTTTTAACACAAAGATTTCTTTTGTTATTGGTAACCGATACTTTTTCACAGATAACTGGATGTAAAAAAGTGCAAGAAATCCATATTTACGAGTGAAGTGACTAAAAATTCATTCGCAAATATCAGGAAATCTTCTATGAAAAAGTTAAAGAAGGCCATTTTTCTCAGAATTTTTCTATGGCAGTCATTATAAATATTATCCTGAAAATATCGTTATTATATCAGCTATCCGCAGAGAACACAAAATAAAAAAAATATTCGGCGGTTCTCGATAAATGTTGATTATTGCTGACGAAGGTGAAATTGGGCCGCTGGTAAACTCACAAAAATTGTCGTAATTGTAACGTAACCATTTCTCATAATTTCTATTTAGAATTAGTTGCAAGCCTGGGTCTCTGCGCCCCATTTAATATAAATACCGATTCCGATACCGCTCCCAATTCTTAGCGATAGATCCCTTTTGTCATGTTTTACTTTCTCAGCAGTAACTGATATTTAACTAGTATCCTTGAATATTTTTCTGGTTATTAGACCTTATTAGATAGCTACTAAAATGAGGTTTTGGAAAATAACTTGCACATTGAGATACATAGAAAAATTTCGAAAAAAAATGCCTTCATTAACATAGACGATTTTCTGATTTTTGCGAATGAATTTTAAGTCACTTAACTCATGAATATGGTTTTTTTTTAACATTTTCTTGTCCAGTTATCTGTAAAAATGTATTTTTTACCAATTTCAAAAGAAATCTTAGTTTTAAAATTCGATATTTTAGAAATAATTGAAAAAATCGGAAATTTTCAAAAAATACTTTAAATATGCATTACATCGACAATAATGAACAAAGAAACAGACCAAATTGGCGTTTAATGGATGCACGCAGGTCACACTATTACGCCACAATATGAATTCGTTGAATTTGAAGTTATACATGATCGAAAAAAAAATATTCCAAAGGAAAACCAAAAAAAAAAAAAAAAAGTCGCGAGCGTCGAAATTTTTTTTTTAACTTTCTTCTCGACTCCTCTGGGAACTCAATAAAAAAAGTCCCATGAAAATCCGACCACTATAAACTTCGTTCCACCTTATTGTCTAATTGCACTCGACTAAATAAACTCAAAAGTACCTTAACATAGAATCGATTAGCACACAAATATGGAATATATTTTTATACAAAACTCTAGCATAACATGCTTTTATTCGAGGTATTAGACTGACTGCAGCATCAGCAATTGAACTTTAATACTGCTGGCTTCGTTCCAATAAAAAAGTCTAACAATATTAATTATTTTTATTATTTTCTATTGTAGTGCTGATTTTCATTATCATCAAACGATTTCTGCATATCGATTAAAATCTAGTTACAGCATTTATACAAATACATATTATTTTCAGAGCAAATAAAAACGTGTGCTAGACGAAGATGATGATGCTGCATTTTCAGATGTTGTTCAGTAGATTTGATATTGATTCATTACAGTACGTACATCGTATACGGCGACCAGCAAACGGAACTCGGTGTGTGATGACAAATGAAGGCTGCTGATGATAAAGGGTTTGTGGTCGTGGCTGTTGCGTTGGATTCTGTGAAAATATGTTCCTGTTAGTGTGTTAGTGTTGTAGTTGACAATAAATTAGCATCATTAAAGTTGGGATTTTCAGGCAGGGGGAAAATTGAGTATCGTGTTTCGTATCTTCAAAGTATTTTACTGATTGAAAAGTTTAAATTATGTGTAGAATTATAATTTGTATGGGAGTTTAGGGAGTCAATGTTACTTTTCTGTTTGAGACCAGAAAAAAAACATCATTAACACAAACTTTATTAACACTTATTTATTCAAATAAGACTGAGTTACCGTCTAGCAAGACATCTTCAGTCTCATCAGTCTTCCCAGTGTTTAAGTTGTTTTAGTTTTTTGTTATTTGTATTATTAACATAAGACTGTTGTCCCCTTTATTTATTTCTATACAAATCTAATACATTTTTAAATATTCGTTAAAATAAAAACAATATAAAAACATTTTAAAATATAAAAATTGTAGCCCACCGGTATCGGGAACAGGGACATTAGATACATTAGACTATTGTTATTATTATGCTCAACAGCTGTTTAGTCTTTTCCAAACTATGTTGGGGTCGGCTTCCAGTCTAACCGGATGCAGCTGAATACCAAAATTTTACATGAAGTGACTGTCTATTTGACTTCCACAACTTGGTTAGTACTGGGTGATATGTAACCCCTTGGTCAAATTGGTTGTCAGACTTTCGGGCTACTGACTGCCTGTAACGACTGACAGCCGGGACTAACGGCCTAACGTGCTCTTCTAGGCACCGAGGAAACTTGGTATGTGGGTAATGAATGGTCACCCATCCACGGACCGACTTGGGCAAGTACGGCTTAGCTTTGAAGATTCACCCGCGCGGATTTTATTATTTAGTCACGAACACTGTGGTAGTTGATGGAAGTGTATTTTATGAAAACTCACATTGTTATGATGTAGGTGTGGTAGCTGGCGCCAGATGCCACTCACTATATGAAGTAGAAGGAGTGCGGCTGCAGCTCCAGCTGCGCCATCTTGGCGAGCAGGCGGTGCAGGCGGCGCTGTGCGGCTGCTCCAGCCGCGCTGTGCGCGTCGCCCCGTGCGCCCGCGCGCGGCGCTAACCCGCGGCACACACCCAGGCGCTGCGCCACGTGCCGGGGCATCTGGGGGCACGGAACGTGCTTACTTAAAGGAAAAAACCACTGACAACTTATAAAATAATTATTTTCAAAGTAATCAATATTATTAAAGTAAAACGTCTAGAGAGAATAGATTACGGTTTTCTTCTCTCACTATTTATAGTCAACGTTTCGAACTGAACGAATTTTCATAGCAATTTTTTTTATGTTGGACTGTAAGGATGGAGTTTGTAAGTATGCCATCTTTTTATACCCATTTTTATCTTTATTTTGAGAAACTTCTCCTTGCTGTAGGACGTGGGTGAATTTTGATCAATTGAGATAGAGGCACGTGACAAAGGGTGTAGGCGAACTTAATAATATGCTTGTTTTTAGTAAATTTAAGGTAGCTGCACTTCGGTAAACGAAGCTTTAATTTGTTGTTTGTAGCAGTAGTCTGTAATCTATCAAGTTCTTGTTGAAATAAAATGCAATTATCTACAGTTTTGATGGACTTGTATACCTTCTAATCATCGGCGTATAACAGAAACTCAGTGTTGCGGAAACAGTAACCTATATCATTTACAAATATGTTACATAAGAGCGGCCCAAGGATAGAGCCTTGTGGGACACCAGATGTGACTTCGATAATATTTGATCTGTATCCATTAATTACCACCCTTTGACAGCGGTTCGAAATATACGAAGCCAACCAACGCAGTAAATTGCCACGAATTCCGTTAAGGCAATTTTACTAAGTAGCAGCTCCTGGTCCACCTTGTCAAAGGCTTTGCAAAAATCTGTAATATACAGCATCTACTTGCAGACCATTGTCGAAACTATCAAATAAGAAGCTGGCGAAAGACAGGAGGTTGGTAGTAGTAGATCGCTGTTTAAGGAAGCCTGGTTGTTGTTGTATAATGACATTGTGTAAGGATGGATATATTTCATTATGGACGAGTCTCTCAAAAACCTTTGACAAAATGGAGAGGATCGCGATTGGACGGTAGTTCTCTACATTACCCTTCGACCGATATTCAAATGATAACAACATACATGTATATACGCCAATCATATTGACATAGACTCTCAAATAAGGTTACCAGCATAACAAAAATCAATACCCATATTCAAGCATCCTTTAGTTTATAAGAAAAAACATCTCTCTATAGGATCAGCAGCACAATCCAAACGTCTTTTTCACATTTGTAAAGCTGCCTTAATTGTGATGGTTTTTCGAGGTTTAGCAAGTGTGTAGATAGATGAATAGAGTAGGTATGTTATTTCTAATCACTTTGCCAGTTTCGTAAAAGAAATTCTTGTGATATATTTTTATCAATGGTTTGTAAAAATAACTGCATTTAGATTTTTATGTTTCAACCCTACAATAATTCTTTTTATCCCATTTAAAATGGATATTATAATAAACTAATTTCATTTGCGACTGTGCCTAAAAAATATATTTAATTATTATCTTCTAAACCCCCGGTTGCTTCATATTAAAAAAAAAAAAGGGAAATGATAATTCACACGAAGATCTTGCCTAAAAATCAGAAAGACGCAGCTACAGCCTGCTTCATGGCATTCTCCTTTATTCATTCATAATTCCTCATACAACGTCAACATTACTGAAACGTTACATGTACCTAAAGACGAAAAAAGCTACACAATTATAAAAATCAGCACTTACATTGAACAGCGGTGAGTGCAATATAGGAGTCCACAGAGGCAATAACTTGTTGAGCACGGTGGAGTTACACTCCAACAAGGACTCCAGTAGACTGAGAAAGTGAAGGTTCACCGTCTCTGCCAGCTGAAAGATACGATACTTTTAGTTTTTAGGTTCGTGATAAAGTTATAGGAAAGATTGTGAAAGGCATTTGTCTTTTATTTGTGTTTAATGAAGTTATGAGTCATCTACAAGCATCATTATTACCTTTTGCGAATCCTCTGATACGGTGATCGATACTTTCTGATACGGTCCTTAATTGTTTACCTTTTTAAATCTAAGATTGAATTCGTTACTCGTAGTGTAATTAGGACATGCGAAAAAATGTTCGCACCGACAAGAGTAAGCTCGCTCATGGAGCAATACATACAATTTGACTTTGAGTGAGCAAGAATATATGATTCAAATAACAATGTCAATAATAAATAAATAAACCTTTTATTTCTCCTCCACAAAGACACCTTAAAAAGATGAAAAGACACTACATCTGATAAAATCCTTTGTGGAAGACTGGTATCTGCACTAGGAAAAACTTGTCACACAGATTACCAGCCAGTGTGTAACAGTGTTTGAGTATTAAATCAAAGTTTTTTTTATTATATCAAGTTAATATAAAATAAAAAAGATCATTTTTTGGACACGGTTGAGCGAATGTGACGATTTAAATATTTACTTTAAATAATCTTTTCCTTCTTAAAAATAAAATGTATGTCACCAATTGAGGACCATTCGTTCTAAGTGGAGTACTGTATCGTGGCACTCACCACTTTGGATTGCACGGTGACCTGCAGTATGCTGGGCACCAGCTTGCACCAGAAGTCCAGCAGGATGCAGGTGGTGGTGTTGTGCGGCTCGCTGCAGGGCGGCGAAGAAGCCGCCAGCTGCTCCAGGTACAGGGTCCACAGCTGGCACAGCACGAAGGCGTGCAGTAACGCGGACATGCGCAGGGCGGCAGGCTTTGTTTGTTCCACGTAAGATGACATTATTGTCTGTGGACAATAGATATTAATAGGACTACGTGGAAACATAAAATATATACTTCAGAAATCCTAGACAAAGTGACATTGTTGGAAGGAAGAAAGTCTTTAAAAGACTTGTGCTACTATTGTGTAGTGTAAACATAATGGCTACTCATAATTAGAGAAATCTGGTAGCTACGGATTATAACAGTTTTGTAAAAGATAAATCAGAATTATTTTACAAGACAAATATACTTTAACCATATAACCATATGAACGACAAACTCGAATCGTTTTCTGAGCTTTTTTGAATTTGTTCCAAAATGCGCACTTATTGCTAAATTAAAGATCAGTTTTCAAATCTATGACATCGAGCATACCTACAAAATCACGTTTTTATACAAAATCCAAAAATTTCCATCGAAATATTCTCGAAATATCTTCCGTACCTTTTTGATATACCTTTGAAAATGGGCAACCACAATTACTTCTTCTTCCTTGTTTGACATTGAAAAGCCTTTTTTACGTAGTGTTACCTGTATATAGTCAGTGATATGGCACGTGGCGTCCTGCGGCACGGGCTGGTGCATGTGCGCGGCCTGCGTGTGGCAGGCGGGCAGCTGGTGCGTGCGGCTGTTGCACAGCGCGCCCATCACCAGCCACGAGATCAGGCGCACGCGCGTCACGCACTCGCACACCTCGCGGGACCTTGGAAACGTTCATTTGATTAAAAGCTCCCAAGGATTTTACACACCAGGCTTTTTTTTAATCTGCGGTTCACTCTTATGGCAAATGATTTGATTGGCTGTTCTTACATCTGTCACAGTCGAAACTATTTTTGGTTGGGAAGTTATTAACGTTATAAACAAAAACAAAGCATTTATTTCAAACTAGCTGTTGCCCGCGACTTCGTTCGCGTGGAAATTTTGGTATGTATGTGTAAGACTGCCTCGAGTGGTCGCAAGTAGGGAATGCAAATCCGTTCTGTTTTAAAATCCGGATTTTTAAGAACGGATTTTTTGTCCAATCCGGATTATCCGGATTTTACGGATTTATCATGAATTAAACTGAAAAAGAGGAAATTCAAGGAATGGCAGAGTGTTGAAGTTGCAAGTGTTAGTCTGAAAGCTGAAAGAAAGAGTGAGTATGATGCTCTCAAGAAAAAAGCCAAGGAAGCTGTGGCCATAGCTAGAGCAAAGGCCCAAGACAAGCTTTATGACACTTTCAGGCCAAAAACAACTATACCGGCTTGCTAGAGCTAGAGAGAGAAAGGCGAGGGATGTATGTCAGATTAAATGCGTAAAAGATGAAGCTGGAATGGTTCTTTCGGATGATGAGAAAATTAAGAATAGGTGGATGGGGTACTTTGAAAAACTGATGAATGAGGAGAATGACTGGAACGGTGTGCTGGACAATAAACCAGTGAGTGAGGGGTTAGTGAGAAAGATTAGTATGGATGAAGTGAGAATAGCAGTAAATGGAATGAAGAATGGTAAAGCTTTAGGACCTGACGGTATACCAGTTGAAGTTTGGAAGTTATTACGGGTGGATGGATGGACGTGGTTAGCTTTATTTTTCAATAATTTGTTGCTGGAAGAAGCCACACCTGACGAGTAGAACAACAGTTCGCTGGTGCCCATCTTTAAAAATAAAAGTGATGTGCTGGAGTGCAATAACTAAAGAGAAATAAAGCTAATGGCGCATAGTATGAAAGTTTGGGAGAAAGTTATTGAAAGACGACTGAGAGAAGAGAGTGAAATTTCTCAAAATCAATTCGATTTTATGCCTGGTCGGGGAACGACGGATGCTATTTTTGCCACCCGCCAGCTGTGCGAGAAATACAGAAGTGCGCACAAAAACTTGCACATGGTGTTCATCGACCTCGAAAAGGCATATGACCAGGTACCTCGTGAGATTTTGTGGTGGGTCCTGAAAGAGAAAGGTATGCCTGGGAAGTATGTGCAGTTGATCCGAGCGATGTACAGTCAACGTAGTACCCAAGCCCGGTCTACAGCTGGCACTACCGGCAGCTTCAATGTAGCTGTCGGCTTGCACCAAGGGTCGGCTCTAAGCCCTTACCTCTTCCTGATGATAATGGACGCTATTACGTCGGACATCCAGGAAGAAGCTCCCTGGTGTATGCTGTTTGCCGACGACATTGTGTTGGTTGCCGAGAGTGGCCTAGAGGCCCAGAGCAGATCAGAGGTGTGGTGGGAAAGACTGGAGAATGTTGGCCTGAAAGTCAGTAGGGCCAAAACAGAATATTTATTCTGTGATTTCGGCGGTCTCTCCAGTCATGTGCCCTTAACGGCCATAACTCTTGCCGGAACGCCCATACCGATCTGTTTCAATTTTCGGTACCTCGGATCGCTTGTCCTAGGGGATGGCGAAGTAGACCGAGACGTAACGTAACGCACCGGATCAACTCAGGATGGATGAAATGGCTATAGGTCACTGGAACAATTTGTGACCCACGGATGCCCCTCAAGTTAAAGGGGAAAATATACAAGTCAGTGATTAGACCTTTCGTACTGTATGGATCGGAATGCTGGGCTGTGAAGAAGATGGATGAAAAAAGATTGCATGTAGCGGAGATGAGAATGTTGAGGTGGGTGTGTGGTGTAACAAGAATGGATAAGGTAAGGAACGAGTATATTAGAGGGAGTTTAAAAGTTGCGCCAGTTACAGAAAAATTGAAAGGGAATCGACTGTCTTGGTATGGACATTTATGATGAGGAAGGACGAATCGCATGTGACTCGCTATCCTCGAATTTCATCCAATCCGCCGACCCGTGTCCTGCACCTCGCACTCCCCAGACGCGACACGAATATTCGCGCGATAATGTAGCCCCCGAATCACATTTTTTTATTATTCAAAAAATCCGGATTCAATTTTTGAATCCGGATTTGGAAGTCGAGTAAAAATGTGCGGATATCCGGATTTTTCGGATTACGGATAGTCCGGATTGCATTCCCTAGTCGCAAGCGTGACTACTAAGTATGAGGTCCTGGGATCGATTCCCGGGTCGGGCAAAGTGTTAAAAAAAAAGAATGTTTATTTCAATTAGATACATAAAGTTATGACACACATGATTTGGAGATCACCTTTTAAGAAAGGAGATGCTTGGGTTAGGGGGCGTCCATTAATTACGTGAGGCAATTTTGGCGATTTGTCAACCCCCCCCTCTCCCCTTAAACTTAACTTAACTATAAACTACCTCCCTGCCTAATTTCATCTTTTTACGTCAAGCGGTTTCGATATTTCGTGATGAGTGAGTGACCTTTCGCTTTTATATATTTTTGCTTTTATTTTTTTAATATTTTGCTCTGAAGTTAAAATGCAGCCACATCTAAACGTTAAAGACGTGCCGCGAGTGAAACAGTTATAATCTCAGTTATTAGTTATTTTCGTTATTTCTCTTCACTCCACAATTGTAAATAAAGCCTGCTCAGTATAGAAAAAATGCCTAATACAGCCCCCTCCCCCAACTGTTCACCGAATGAAAAATATGTTGAATATACATAAAAAAAACTAAAGTCATCACCAATAGCGTAAAAAGTAGGGTTGAGGTAGATGGGCAAGAAATTCACTATAACGTCGATGAGTACATTTGAGTTTGAAAGTTGCCGAGTCGAGAACGCCTGGAAGAGCTACTGGTCCATGAAGTCGCTGATGAAGGGTGACCTACCTTTTTCCCGGAAGCACAATCCCATCAACATGTGCATTCTGCCCATCCTAACCGGTCAGGGACCAAGTTTGAGCACCGTAATGCTCAAACTTGGCCCCTGACCGAGTCGCAAAAGTCCAAACTCAAGGTTGGCCAAAGGGCGATGGAACGTAGCGTATTGGGTATTAAGCTCAGCGACAGAATTCGCAATACGCTCAAAAACTGGAATCGCTGATGTGGGCGATAAGATTGCTAGTTTGGAGTGGGATTGGGCGGGCCAAGTCTGTAGAATGCATCAGGACCGGTGGGCCAGAGTCGTCACGCAGTGGGTGCCAGAAGACGGGCGTCGTCGCCGAGGGAGGTCTAGAAAACGCTGGTGTGACGACTTAGAAGCGTTTGTGACAGATTGGACGAAGAAAACCGCACGGAGAGAAGAATGGAAGGCAATGGGGGAGGTTTTTGCCCAGCAGTGGGACAATAAAGGCTAAAAAAAAAGATTACATAAAAATTATAACGAATGGGTTGCCTAATCATTAATTCAAGAATATTTAAAACTGCGACAGACGCTAGGGTTGACCGCTTTTTCTTAGACAACGTTATACTTTCCAATCACATTTAAGCGTAAACTTGTCGACCTGTGTATCCTGCCTATCCTAACCTATGGTACCCAGACATGATCTTTGACGGAGGCTGAAAAGTCCAAACTCAAGGTATGCCAGAGAGCGATGGATTTTAAACATCGAAATCACCGATTGAATACGCAACACCACAATGCGCTCCAAGACAGGCATCGCCGATGTTGGCGATAAGTGTAAGAGGTTCAAATGGGACTGAGCGGGTCACATTTCCAGAATGGGTCAGGACAGATGGGCCAGAATGGTCATACAGTAAGTACCTGAAGACTGTCATCGTCACCGAGGCAGACCCAACAAACGCTGGTGTGACGATTTGGACTCGTTCCTGACTGATTGGCCAGAGAAGGCAAAACACCGGCAGAGTTGGAAAGGAAATGGGGAAAGCCTTTGTCCAGCAGTGGGACAGAATAGGCTATTTAAAAAAACAAAACGTTATACCATCGTGTTTGTTATAAAATTACCTATCTGTTTTTTAATACATATTTTAATGAGAAAACAGATGAGTGTATATAGTACCTAGTAGTACACCCACATTTTGTCAGTTATGTTTAACTCCCATGAAATATTTAGCGAGCCTATTGCCATTTTGTATAAAGAACAGGTTGTAAGGTTCTTTATCCCCCATAGAAAATGGAGGATAGTCCGACCAGACGGGTGTAATGTCTGGTGGGCTATAACTGCCCAACAGTTGTTGTCGGGTACTTCTATATAGTCTTAAGTCGCGGATAACTTTATTTGGGCGATTTATTTGACCCAGGCAGAATTTAGACGCATTTCGATGTTTAGTTCATCACCTGCGTCATAGATGGCGCTGTAGTACTTTTTGTTATATGTTGCTGTAGTAGTTTTTATAGTGCCGATACACCATCAACCGGGCACAAAACCAGACTTCGTAGTTGCTACTGAGAATTTGCTGGTGGAAAAACTCAATAACACGTTGCCCGACCGGGAATCTAACCCAGGACCTCATGCTCGCTTCTGAACACTATACCAATCTATAAAAGAACAATAAAATTCCAAAATAAAATTCCAAACTGCGATTGATTATTGATAATTTGCAAATCGAGAAGGAAACATACTTATAGTAAAGCAAGAACTTTTTGTAGAAATCATCATCATCATTCTCCTGCCGTTATCCCAATTTTTTCGGGGTCGGCGCAGAATGCCATCTTCTTCCATACTTCTCTATTACATTTTGGAGAAACGTTTGAAGAAAAAAGGGAGAAAAACGGAAATGCAAACGATGTCAATACAAAAAAAGGAAATCTAAAAGCATCAAAAAAATATTCAAACAAATTACAAAAAAGTGAAAGTAATAGTGGGGTTTGAACTTGCGACCAGTTGCTTACAGAACGTTCAAGAACCCGCTAGGCTGTTTACTCTGTTGACATAAGCTTTAAATAGCCATTCTGGTGCTTGTCATGACTGAAACGTCAAACAAATGAAGGATACTGACATAATGCATTATTGCTCACCCCCTTAAGCGAGTAGCGTGATAATATATAGCCTAACATGTGAAGAAGCCTGTAAGGAATATTTGTGCAAAATTTGAACAGGATCTATGCAGTAGTTTTTGAGCCAAGTCGGAACATAAAATTGGATTTTTACGATTTTATTATATGTATAGATAGACCACTTACAGGCACTTCTGAATAGACAAAACAAGAAGATGACGCTACAGTCCAGCCACAGGCATAATAACTGTGAACGGACTGTGGTTGCCCATTTGCAACGTTGGAATGGGCACAGCAAACAAATAAGGTTTATTTTTTTAGGTTATTTCTATAATTATTTTTGATAATTATAACCATTAAATAATTTATTCATTTTAGGAATGCATCCATATAAAAGCTGAAATCATAAAACTATCAATGCATTCCGTATAAAAAGATTTTTAAAAGAGAAAACGCAATTCAACCGCGCGAGTCAAAAAGCTTTTGACTGATTAACAGTTTTGACTGTAACATATCAATTAACCAATCCCAGCATATTCACAAGAGTGTATCAGTGTCAGTAACATTGTTCTCATCAGCCTCAGACGTCGAGCTCGCTGTATATCTCATCATGTTATCCTCGCTCTAAATAGGAACTCTCTTAATCTAGTCGCAATCTCATCTCACCGACAAAAATATGTTGGAAAACAGGTATTTTTGGCGGATTCATGCACGTCTTTACTTACACTAGGCAACATCTTACTTAATACCCGGGATGTAAAGCGCACTGTTACCCAGTACTGACTGGGTTGTGGAGGTCAGATAGGCAGTCGCTCCATATAAAATACTGGTATTCAGCTGCATCGGGTAAGACTGGTAGCCGACCTCAATAAAGATGGGAAAAGGCTAGGCAGATGACGATGATAAAAGCGCGCTATTTATTAGGTTCTAAAGCTTTCGGCTCTAAGCTGGAAAAATCGTACTTTTATTTGGGCCGTCATTGGAATGTCACTGAGATAAGAATGCGTATGGTTGTAACTGCTCCTATTAAATGGTAGCTCGAGACAAATACGTAAAAAAAATAATACATACCCCGGCAGTGATGCACTGATCCATGGGGTCATATGCCTGGCCGGCTGCGCCCGGTCCTGTCTTCCCCGGCTATGTTCTAGGGCGAGTTCCATGGCCACATATTGGGCTATACCACCCTTCACTATGGCCCCCAACGTGTCTTCGTTTAGACAGATCAGGTTGCGGTTCACGATCGATTTTGAGACGGAGCCCTGTTGACAAAAAAAAAACTTATAAGTACATACCGGAAAACTCCGGTACTTTCTTCACAGAGATCAATAATACACAAAATGTTAGTTATTCATCCAAAGTTATTTTATCGCCTTCAAAGTATGCTCCTTCAGAAACAATACATTTACGCCAACGAATAATCCAATCATCAAAACATTTTTTGATCACTTTTTCCGGAATTGAGCTCAGTTCTCGCCGCGAATTCTCCTTTATGTCTTCTATCGAATGAAAACGGGTGCCTCGAAGTGGTCATTTGAGTTTAGGAAAAAGAAAGAAGTCGGCTGGAGCCATATCTGGTGAATAAGGTGGTTGCTCGATGGTATTCGTTTAGTTTTTGGTCAAAAATTCGTTCACTATGATGGCCTTGTGCGAAGGCGCATTATCGTGGTGCAAAATCCAAGAATTGTCTTTCTACAAATCTGGCCTTTTTCACCGAATTTGCTCTCTTAAACGAGATTATTTCCTGTTTAACCAAGCACAGAAATCCATTCAGCCGTTAAGACGTGAAGAGGTAACGGATAGACAAATAGTTACATTCGCATTTATTATATTAGTACCTATGGAAGGATCGTAGGAGATGGCGTTCTGTGGTTTCAACCTACCCCATGGGAAAAAGGCGTGAGTTCATTATGCTTGTATGTAGTACGTATGGAATTTATGCTTTTGAGTTTCTTTGACGAATATGATACACAAAACTGAACTGGCAGCGGGCTGGCTTCGTTGAAGGACTCGGTATCCGCTCTTGGCTCATTAACTTGGCTGGCTATCTACATAACTTAGTAAGCCACGCTAACGAGCGGAAGGGCAGACACCACGTGTCGGCAAGCGCAGCGTAGGACCCAACGACGTAGACCGACGACCTTAACGAAGACGAAAATGTAAAAGAAGTCCAGAGACCGTATTTTTCTATAAGTTTATTTTTTGTTTGAACGCGCAGGATATGGAATCTCTAGAATCGAATTGATGGAATCTGCAGTCGATTTTTTTTTTGCATATGGTAGCATAATTCTTAAGAAAAGTTATAGGGTAACATCATCACAACCCTTAGGAGCTGGGGAAAATTAAACGGGGCGGGCGAAATCCCGGGACAAAGCTCCTGATGGATACTGGTTTGGTTGGTTGCTTATGCCAGTTTCTCACACTTTGAAAGTCGTTGGAAATATTGTAAACGCTGTGCGATTGGCACTTGTTTACACTGTCATCACACTGGAAGCGGAAGACGGAGAACTCGGTGTTGAGATGCGATTTGAGCAGACCTAATGATACCTTGATCATGACTCCACCAGTAATGCCTCAGCAGCAGTCCGCCGGATCCTAGTTTTGCACCCGGCTGTCGGTAATAGGCTCGCCCCCCTTTAAACGGAACTTGGGAACTGTGGGTACACCTCTGAGAGACGTCGAGCTTCAATGCTTCGGTGCATTTCTGGTTGATTATGGCTTGCAGGAGTTGCACTAGTTGGGAATATTGTGGCCGGCCAACTCTTCGACGGAAACATGAAACACGGATAAACTCTTCGTGGATAACCCAGGAAGAGTTAGTCCGCCATACACATCACAGTTTCAATGATGTGTTGTCACCTTAATCTTGGTGATAGGGCGAATCGAGTCACCCAGCAACTGAATTGTGGAGGTCAAACAGGGAAGTATAGGTGTCCAGCTACTGCTGGTTAGACTGGAAGCTGGCCCTAACACAGTTGGGAAAAAGCTGCACAGATAATGTTACCTTAATCTTGTTGAGCAGATGCGGGTCGTGCAGCAAGTCGATCATGTCGGGCAGGTGCGGCCGCATGCAGTCCACGGCGCCGCCCGCCACCTCGCGCGCGTCCCCGTGCGTGCTGGCCAGCTCGCCGCCCGACAGCTGCGGCGGCAGCACCAGGCGGCACCCGTGACCTACACGACCGTATTTTCTTTGGGTTAGTTTTGTTTTCTTTTAGGTATTCCGTATTTTAATGGTAAGAACTTTGCTCAGATTTTTTTGTGTCGTCATGACGAAAACACTCAGAGGATTCGGTCGTTGGGCATCATCGCTAATCACACGTAAATAATCATTCATTTGCGAGAACTTTAAATAATATTTGCCGCGTTGCAGATTTTTTATTTGTGTCGTTCTTCTCGCAAATAAACGAATACAGGGTAGGTAAAAAATCGTGGATCAAACGAAACAGGGCGATAGTTGGGGTTATCAGGGTCATGTTTTGATAAAGTTTTTTAGTGAGGTTCTGAAGTTACAAATAATTTTTCGTGAGACTTTAAAAATATTGAATGAAGTGCCAATTCTCATAAATCATGGTACACACTGTCATAAAAGCACTTTTGTAGTGACGATACATTCCCTAGCAGTAAATAAACACCAGTAATTGCCTAATATTTAATAATAAAAAAATGTATTTTCTTAAAAAAACACTCAACTAGTCATAACTTTTAAAGAGATCAAGTTAGGACTCTATCACAGAGTTACTTTTTACTGCAAATAACCCTAGCTATCGCTGTTTCGTTTGATCCACGATTTTTTTACCCACCCTGTATACTAAGATGCCAATAATATAAACTAACAGCTTCAAAAACTCACCTTGCAGCACAAACTGTATCAGTATAAACAGGTTATCATCAGGTATCGTAGTCTTGGTCCTTAAAGCTTGCACCAGTTCGTAGACCAGCACCCGGCAGACCAGAAGCTTGTCCCGGTCGCGGCTGAAGACCCTCGTGCAGACCACGGAAAGCTCAGAGATGACAGACAGCTTCAACACGAAGTTCTGGACCCCATAGCTGATGATCTTGGTTATCGGCTCCAAGATGCTCTGGGCGACCAAGGAAACGGTGAAGTTAAGATTTATACTTGTATCAAGGTGGTAAGCACGGAATCGGATTTTCATTTCAGTGCTTTGCCAGAATTGATGCAAATGTTAATTTTTCGCCTCACCGTCGTCTTGGCCGCCCAGACCATCCATTATGTAGTTGTGTTACTTTTAAACATAAGGCCCCGCTTACACCATACATAAATAATTAAGTAAGTAGATAAAGCATTAGTCGAATTTAAAATAAAGTTCTTTATTCTATCAATAGTTTAAAGATTTCAGAGACATCGTATACATTCATCGAGTGTAGTATAGGGATTAAACCTTATATCATAGACTAAGTAATGATTTGACCTATGACAGGGGTTTCGATGTTCTAATCCGAGAGAGTGTAATAAAACAGACAAACGAACAGACGGAGTTATATTAGCATTTTTTTAATATAATTACGGGTTTGAGGTGCAAGTGGGCCTAAAATACGAGGAACAGGATGGAAAATTCCTTTGCCTCCATACAAAAGAATCTTAACTATTCTCGCTAATATGATCATTCTTCAGCAGCAGTTTTGAGTCTGGATCTATGAACGGTCGAGGGCAATCGATAGGCTCGCTTTGTTAAAAATCAAGAAGATACACATATGTTTTTGTCGGCCTCATAATCGTACATGGTAAATCCGGCCGACCAGTAAAGGTGGGATCACATCTAACGGACTGGACACGGGACAGGTCCGCTCGGTGTAACTGCGTGCTTACCTTGTGCTGCGCCGCGGCGGGTATCTTGAGCGCGGCGGTGGCGGCGCGCAGCAGCGGCAGCACGTCGTCGATCTGGTGCAGCAGCAGCGCGGCGGAGCGCAGCAGCGCCTCCAGCTGCTGCACCAGCGCCGCGCACACTTACCTTGTGCTGCGCCGCGGCGGGTATCTTGAGCGCGGCGGTGGCGGCGCGCAGCAGCGGCAGCACGTCGTCGATCTGGTGCAGCAGCAGCGCGGCGGAGCGCAGCAGCGCCTCCAGCTGCTGCACCAGCGCCGCGCACACTTACCTTGTGCTGCGCCGCGGCGGGTATCTTGAGCGCGGCGGTGGCGGCGCGCAGCAGCGGCAGCACGTCGTCGATCTGGTGCAGCAGCAGCGCGGCGGAGCGCAGCAGCGCCTCCAGCTGCTGCACCAGCGCCGCGCACACTTACCTTGTGCTGCGCCGCGGCGGGTATCTTGAGCGCGGCGGTGGCGGCGCGCAGCAGCGGCAGCACGTCGTCGATCTGGTGCAGCAGCAGCGCGGCGGAGCGCAGCAGCGCCTCCAGCTGCTGCACCAGCGCCGCGCACACTTACCTTGTGCTGCGCCGCGGCGGGTATCTTGAGCGCGGCGGTGGCGGCGCGCAGCAGCGGCAGCACGTCGTCGATCTGGTGCAGCAGCAGCGCGGCGGAGCGCAGCAGCGCCTCCAGCTGCTGCACCAGCGCCGCGCACACTTACCTTGTGCTGCGCCGCGGCGGGTATCTTGAGCGCGGCGGTGGCGGCGCGCAGCAGCGGCAGCACGTCGTCGATCTGGTGCAGCAGCAGCGCGGCGGAGCGCAGCAGCGCCTCCAGCTGCTGCACCAGCGCCGCGCACACTTACCTTGTGCTGCGCCGCGGCGGGTATCTTGAGCGCGGCGGTGGCGGCGCGCAGCAGCGGCAGCACGTCGTCGATCTGGTGCAGCAGCAGCGCGGCGGAGCGCAGCAGCGCCTCCAGCTGCTGCACCAGCGCCGCGCACACTTACCTTGTGCTGCGCCGCGGCGGGTATCTTGAGCGCGGCGGTGGCGGCGCGCAGCAGCGGCAGCACGTCGTCGATCTGGTGCAGCAGCAGCGCGGCGGAGCGCAGCAGCGCCTCCAGCTGCTGCACCAGCGCCGCGCACACTTACCTTGTGCTGCGCCGCGGCGGGTATCTTGAGCGCGGCGGTGGCGGCGCGCAGCAGCGGCAGCACGTCGTCGATCTGGTGCAGCAGCAGCGCGGCGGAGCGCAGCAGCGCCTCCAGCTGCTGCACCAGCGCCGCGCACACTTACCTTGTGCTGCGCCGCGGCGGGTATCTTGAGCGCGGCGGTGGCGGCGCGCAGCAGCGGCAGCACGTCGTCGATCTGGTGCAGCAGCAGCGCGGCGGAGCGCAGCAGCGCCTCCAGCTGCTGCACCAGCGCCGCGCACACTTACCTTGTGCTGCGCCGCGGCGGGTATCTTGAGCGCGGCGGTGGCGGCGCGCAGCAGCGGCAGCACGTCGTCGATCTGGTGCAGCAGCAGCGCGGCGGAGCGCAGCAGCGCCTCCAGCTGCTGCACCAGCGCCGCGCACACTTACCTTGTGCTGCGCCGCGGCGGGTATCTTGAGCGCGGCGGTGGCGGCGCGCAGCAGCGGCAGCACGTCGTCGATCTGGTGCAGCAGCAGCGCGGCGGAGCGCAGCAGCGCCTCCAGCTGCTGCACCAGCGCCGCGCACACTTACCTTGTGCTGCGCCGCGGCGGGTATCTTGAGCGCGGCGGTGGCGGCGCGCAGCAGCGGCAGCACGTCGTCGATCTGGTGCAGCAGCAGCGCGGCGGAGCGCAGCAGCGCCTCCAGCTGCTGCACCAGCGCCGCGCACACTTACCTTGTGCTGCGCCGCGGCGGGTATCTTGAGCGCGGCGGTGGCGGCGCGCAGCAGCGGCAGCACGTCGTCGATCTGGTGCAGCAGCAGCGCGGCGGAGCGCAGCAGCGCCTCCAGCTGCTGCACCAGCGCCGCGCATGCGCTGATGGGGCCCAGCGCCTCGGGCGCCAGGCACTCCAGGTACATCGCTATGTTGCCCGCTATTACTGTTATTTGCTGGAACATATATTGTTGGTGAATAAAATTAACTAAATCGAATGTTTTGCTGTTATTTTTTTGTTTTTAAAAGCTTTGTTTGATTAGTTATTGTGACTCCAGAAACGATTTATTGATATATTTTATATAGGATAATCAGAAAAATCCAGGGACAAAACACATATTCTATCTAGAATTCAAGAAAATCGGAAACTTAATTTCTAATAGGCTAATCTAAGAGTCAATTCATTACATCTTGATTATAATTGGTCCGAACAAGATTCGAGTGAAACAGTTAACGAAGCAGCACATCCGTCAGTGCATAAAGTTCATATCAACCAATTAGTGTTCATCGTTGTTATTCCAATCGACATACCAAAAAAATATGTAGGGTTTTTGCAGAAATCCTAGGAGATTAGTATTTTTTTTTTTCAATAATTCTGCGACACACACATAAAACAATTAATCTTAACTTAGCCTCTCTTTTTCCCTTCTTTGGTGCACTCAGAAAAATTTATTGGTAATCACACAATGAATAATCACAATACTCACATCAACTGGCAGCGTCTTCTTCGAGTTAAGATGTTCCACCACCAGCTGCAGCGGTCCACAAGGATACAACTCGTTAAAGTCCACGAACGCCTGCGCTATGCTCTTGAAGAACATCTGCCGTTGTTTCTCTGTGGACAAGTTCAATGGTCAAGCAATCTGGATCATGCATCCATCAAATCCAGAAAAGTTTTCATACCAACTTCGAATCAAATCAATTCAGAAAACAGAAAATTCGAAAGCTTTCAGAAGCGGGGATAGATCTATCATTAATCTGATATCAGCTTGGTTTATTCATCATGTCTACCTATGTCTGTCACACGGTAGCCATGCGTTTGACTATAGTGTTACTACGACGCTCTCGAAGCCGTCTGTGATGGAGAGGACTTTGAGAACGACGTTGGAAGTGTATAGATACCGCCATAGTACACTCTTAAGGCCTTGTTCACACACAGCGTATAGTCAGCCGCCGACTGTGAGCGTCAAGTTCAAATTGTAAAAAAACAAACGGCAGTCTGAATTTTCTTCCTACATTTTTACTGAGCGCTCACAGTCGACGGCCGCCTATACGCTTTGTGTGAACGTAGCCTTAACGTTGAAACTATTTCTATATATAAGAAGGGACACAAACTGCAGCATGTATCAGAGAGGTTTGCTCTTTTTAAGGATGTGGTCCAGAGCATCAAACTTAGTTTCTCCAAGGGACCGTAATTTCATCGTAATCGTGAAACATTCAGCTGCCCCGCAGTTCAATACCTACTCGACCCAAATGCAAAAAATGATCGCAATGACGGAGAGACCAAGTGCCTTTCGGCTTCGCTAAACGTCTTTTTACAAGCATTATGTTATCTCACCAGGAGTTCTCTGTAAGAATATCTGCAGGAACACGTTGTTGGGCGCGAGCTGGTGCAGCACACAGCGCAAGAACTGATGCGCCACGAACACGGCGCTGCCGGGGAGACGAGTGTTTGTTTCAGCCTGCCAGGAATAGTTGCCGAGTTGGACCACCCTGTATAAAAATAGTATTCAGTTAGGTGCTTAAAAGGTGTGTTTATATCGAAATACCACCAGTTTAGTGCTGCCCATAATCTTGGCCGGAGGCTTCGACCAAGAGCAAGGTGTTGCCGCTCGACTAATAACCAGACCAGATGCGGCCAAATTTTCTTTGGGATTGCAGTCTTTTGTGCGACCTTTCGTAACGCGTAATATTAGTCTCTAATGTTCTAAACATACGAGGTAGTAAGTAATCCGAGAACGAGCCTATACAAGTGCAAGTACAAGAGAACTGACACCAGGATATCTTGAAATAAGTTACAAATATTTTGATATCAAAAAGAACTTACCTGCTAACATTGTGCAGTAGCTGTGGCAGCATGCCGGCAGCTGCAGCAGGCTCGCGGTGCACGAACGTGGCCAGCACTATGATGCACAGGCCGAGCTCTTCGTCGCTGTACTGCTCTACTGCTGTGCCACATTCTGCACCTGTTTGTAGCGGGACATACATAGGCGTTAACGTGTGGGTTTAAAAACATTATTTTTATGAAGAATGCCCCAGAAAAATAACCCTTGATTGCACGCAGACATCAGCAGAATCACGAAAGAAGAAGAAGATGATGGCCTACCTTCTTCTAAATAATACAAGACAAGGCAGAGGATGTCAGAAAATGCTGTAAAATTTTGAGTGCACAGCCACTGGAGCGTAGCGAAGACCAGTCACGAGTCAGGTACACTGATGGCCTAATCAAGGCAACGGGAGACAGTTGTGGCTCAAAATAGTCAAAAATTATGTGCAATGGAGAACAGCTCCACATATCTTTCAGAGCATGTGCGGTTGGATACATGGAAAAGAATATACGTACACCGGTAGCACAGCTCGGCATCGGGGCGGTGCGGCGCGGCGTGCGCGTGCGCAGCCCGCTTGCCGGCGCGCGTGTCGTCCTCCCACCAGCCGCCACAGCCGCCACTACAGCTGCCGCACTCTGGGACAACGGTATATTGTGCATTAATAAATGAATAAACAAGATTTTTATTTAAAAGATTCTAACGCGCGCCTATCGTATTGGATGGCAATAGGGTCTATTACCTATTAATTTAACTTTGCTGTGCCCGACAGAGTCCATAATTGATTCAATGTTTTAACATACCAACTGTTTTATTTTAACACTAGCTGTTGCCCGCGACTTCGTTCGCGTGGAAATTTTGGTATGTATGTGTAAGTCTGCCCCGAGTGGTCGCAAGCGTTAGTAGTCACGCTTGCGACCACTCGAGGCAGACTCTCGAGTATGAGGTCCTGGGATCGATTCCCGGGTCGGGCACGTGTAGTGTGTGTGTTTCAATTAGATACATAAAGTTATGACACACATGATTTGGAGATCACCTTTTAAGCAAGGAGATGCTTGGGTTAGGGGGCGTCCATTAATTACGTGAGGCAATTTTGGCGATTTTTCAACCCCCCCCCCTCTCCCCTTGGTGAGATGTCGTGAGATTTTGCTTTTAATTTACAACATTAAGAGACTTTTTGCGAGAGCCCTTAGACCTCCTTAATCCAGCCCTGCCGCAAAATCCGTTCTTAGCAGACTTTTACTGACTATTTATTACCTCCCTGCCAAATTTCAAGTTTGTAGCACAAAAAATGAAGGACTTTCATACAAACTTGCGAGAGCCCTTAGACCCCCTTAATCCGGCCCTGTCGCAAAATCCGTTCTTAGCGGACGTCTACTAACTATAAACTACCTCCCTGCCTAATTTCGTCTTTTTACGTCAAGCAGTTTCGATTTTTTTTTTCCCTGAAGCACAATCTCATCGACATGTGCATTCTGCCCATCCTAACCGGTCAGGGACCAAGTTTGAGCAACGTAATGCTCAAACTTGGTCCCTGACCGAGTCGCAAAAGTTCAAACTCAAGGTTGGCCAAAGGGCGATGGAACGTAGCGTATTGGGTATTAAGCTCAGCGACAGAATTCGCAATACCACAATACGCTCAAAAACTGGAATCGCTGATGTGGGCGATAAGATTGCTAGTTTGGAGTGGGATTGGGCGGGCCACGTCTGTAGAATGCATCAGGACCGGTGGGCCAGAGTCGTCACGCAGTGGGTGCCCGAAGACGGGCGTCGTCGCCGAGGGAGGTCTAGAAAACGCTGGTGTGACGATTTAGAAGCGTTTGTGACAGATTGGACGAAGAAAACCGCACGGAGAGAACAATGGAAGGCAATGGGGGAGGTTTTTGCCCAACAGTGGGACAATAAAGGCTAAAAAAAAGATTAAATAAAAATTATAACGAATGGGTTGCCTAATCATTAAGTCAAGAATATTTAAAACTGCGACAGACGCCAGGCTTAACCGCTTTTACTTAGACAACGTTATACTTTCCAATCACATTTAAGCTTAAACTTGTCGACCTGTGTATCCTGCCTATCCTAACCTATGGTACCCAGACATGATCTTTGACGGAGGCTGAAAAGTCCAAACTCAAGGTTTGCCAAAGAGCGATGGATTTTAAACATCAAAATCACCGATTGAATATGCAACACCACAATGCGTTCCAAGACAGGCATCGCCGATGTTGGCGATAAGTGTAAGACGTTCAAATGGGACTGAGCGGGTCACATTTCCAGGATGAGTCAGGACAGATGAGCCAGAATGGTCATACAGCAGGTACCTGAAGACTGTCATCGTCACCGAGGCAGACCCAACAAACGCTGGTGTGACGATTTGGATTCGTTCCTGACTGATTGGCCAGAGAAGGCAAAACACCGGGAGAGTTGGAAAGGAAATGGGGAAAGCCTTTGTGGTGGGTAGTGGGACAGAATAGGGTAATTAAAAAAAACAAAACGTTATACCATCGTGTTTGTTATAAAATTACCTATCTGTTTTTTAATACATATTTTAATGAGAAAACAGATGAGTGTATATAGTACCTAGTAGTATACCCACATTTTGTCAGTTATGTTTAACTCCCATGAAATATTTAGCGAGCCTATTGCCATTTTGTATAAAGAACAGGTTGTAAGGTTCTTCATCCCCCATAGAAAAGGGAGGATACTCCGACCAGACGGGTGTAATGTCTGGTGGGCTATAACTGCCCAACAGTTGTTGTCGGGTACTTCTATATAGTCTTTAGTCGCGGATAACTTTATTTGAGCGATTTATTTGACCCAGGCAGAATTTAGACGTATTTCGATGTTTAGTTCATCACCTGCGTCATAGATGGCGCTGTAGTACTTTTTGTTATATGTTGCTGTAGTACTTTTTATAGTGTCGATACACCATCAACCGGGCACAAAACCAGACTTCGTAGTTGCTACTGAGAATTTGCTGGTGGAAAAACTCAATAACACATTGCCCGACCGGGAATCTAACCCAGGACCTCATGCTCGCTTCTGAACACTATACCAATCTATAAAAGAACAATAAAATTCCAAAATAAAATTCCAAACTGCGATTGATTATTGATATTTTGCAAATCGAGAAGGAAACAGACTTCTAGTAAAGCAAGAACTTTTTGTAGAAATCATCATCATCATTCTCCTGCCGTTATCCCATTTTTTTCGGGGTCGGCGCAGCATGTCATCTTCTTCCATACTTCTCTATTACTTTTTGGAGAAACGTTTGAAGAAAAAAGGAGAAAAACGGAAGTGCAAACGATGTCAATACAAAAAAAAATGGAAATCTAAAAGCATCAAAAAAATATTCAAACACATTACAAAAAAGTGAAAGTAATAGTGGGGTTTGAACTTGCGACCAGTAGCTTACAGAACGTTCAAGAACCCGCTAGGCTGTTTTCTCTGTTGACATAAGCTTTAAATAGCCATTCTGGTGCTTGTCATGACTGAAACGTCAAACAAATGAAGGATACTGACATAATGCATTATTGCTCACCCCCTTAAGCGAGTAGCGTGATAATATATAGCCTAACATGTGAAGAAGCCTGTAAGGAATATTTGTGCAAAATTTGAACAGGATCTATGCAGTAGTTTTTGAGCCAAGTCGGAACATAAAATTGGATTTTTACGATTTTATTATATGTATAGATTACGGAATGCAATAAAGTATTGAGTATTGAGTATCTCGGTAGAATATCTCGAGTCTTAAACCGAACTAATCTTTCGCTCAGGATTTGTGCCCGACTAATAGCAAGTTGCTTGGTCTTGCCCTGTTACATGTGAGAAATACAGAAAAGAGAGACAGTGGATATCATCTGCAAATCTCAATGAATTTAAGGAAAAAAATAGTTACCAGTAGTATGTTGGTGCGGCGGCGACCCGGTCTGCGCCACCTGCCGCGCCAGCCGACGGGGAGACCTACACATTAACACACAAACATTACTTGTATAATATTACAGGATCCTCCGTATTTTTACCTAATTAATATTATTTCTAGTTAAACAAATATCAACTTTATACTAGAGCATATTAAGGGAGTAACTCGGTTGATTTCAGAATGACTGGTTCTAAAAAGCCATAGACATTTTCGTGTTGCAAACGGAACTGTTTGTTTCAGAAATGAAGTTATGTGTCATAGTTTACTTACCTGGTAGTCTCGGAAGGTTTCTTGTTCAGTTCATGAGGTCTAGTGGTGGGAGTGGGCGTGGGAGTGGCGTCGCCCTCCGACCGAGAGGATGCTGTGTTGTCCGTCGAGTCATCTAGATAACGCATAACACGTCACACACACGTCACGTCACACGTCTAACCAGCTTGATTTTACCGCAGTTGACTACACATTGCTATAACGGCTTTGGTGAGCAACTTCCAAACGAACGTATAAAAAAAGTTTCATTAATTGGTTTCCTTTGTAACAAGCTGCGCTGGAGGAGCGAGACAGAGTCCTGCATCTATCTCTGTCTAGAATTACCAACATTCTAGGCAGAGATAGGCGCAGAATTCTGTCTGGCAGGAATAATTTGCTGAAAACTGTAACACTTAAATTATATGTGGTGAATCTTAAACAGTGACGCAGGAGTTTTATTTTTTTTGACAATAAAAGAAACTAACCTGGTGGTAGACTCAACGCCTCCCTGACTCGGTCCACCAGAGCGTTGAACACCGGATACTGCTCTTTGTTGGGCTTCGGACCGATTGGCAGCAACCTAAATAAAATGCATTGATAACTTTGAAGCACTGAAAGCATGTGTTACTTAATTTTGGGTCAATATAGCGCAAGGATGCGCCTTTAGTAGGTACACCAGTTATAGGGGGCGAGCCGGGCTCAAAACAAAACTCCGAGCTACTGCTGAAAATTTTCTATCAGAAAAACAACAGTTGCCCAACCCGGGAATCGAACCTCATATTCAGCAGTTGCGCTTGCGATCTCTATCTAGTTTGGAAAACTTGTCCTAGCTATGGTAGGTATTTACCTTTCAGTGGGTGGTATGTGGAAGGGCTGATGGGAATGTTGCTGCATCATAGGTGGCGGGGCGTTCCACGCGACCTCCATCTTGGATAGCGGGGACTCCGGCGACGCGTACGCATAGCCCACGTTCTTGGCTAGGGACAAGGGAGACACGGCTTTACTAAGGGAAAACTTGGTGTTCAAAATCAAGGTTTTTATGACTTATGTTATTTTTATTTGTCGAGCATTTTCACAAAGATACATAATACAATCTACGAGGAGCTCGTGGCTAAATAATAACAGCTGCTCGGGTCGATCTTTAGGTTAAGCCGTGCGTGCCTAGGTTGCAGGGGCGTAGCTACCGCCGTATCTGCCGTATCAATTATACGGGGCCCCCGGGCTACGGGGGCCCCCAACTTAGAAAAACTAAAGTCATCATCAGCTATAAATGATTTAATAAATCAGTTTTCCGAAAAAAGGCAAGCAGAGTGTATATTTAATTTGAATTGTTTGTATTTTTTTTGGAAAATGTGACAGATAGATAATTATGATGAATAAATATTTATTTTAATTTTATGCATTTTTTTTTCTTTTGTGAGAAATCTTTACCCTTCCTAAGGGCCCCCAAACAAATTTTTATACAGGGCCCCGCCAAGGCACGCTACGCTTCTGCTAGGTTGGTCTGTGGATAGGTGACCACCCATTACATCTCGGTATGTAATGGGTGGTCACCTATCCTCCGTGCCTCGGAAAACACGTTAAGCCTTTGGTCTCGCCATTTGTAGATCTTTGACAGTTGTTAGGTAGTCAGTTGCCCAAAAAGTCTGACAACCAGTCTTACCAAGGGGTATCGTATTTCCCAGTACTAACTGGGTTAGGTCAGATAGAAAGTCGCTCCATGTAAAATACTGGTATTCCGCTGTATCCGGTTAGACTGGAAGCGGACCCCAATATAGTTGGGAAAAAGCTAGGCTGATGATGATGACTTATTACAATCTAGCCTTAATACTTTCGATGAAATAAACTATCAGCAAATATTAATGGCTCGATAAGACTCTTACCTGGGCTCTTGATGTGATGCTGCGGCGGTGAACGTGCATGCGGCCACTGTCCGAACTGGTTGTCTCCGTTGGACGACGGCGCTGTGTCCGGGGAAGTGCTGCTACCCACTGTCATAACATTACAAGTAGATAAAAACATCTACTGTCACCAAGAGGAAAAATATATGCATAGCGAAATAGAAAATGGCAGAGTTAAAGATCCATGTACTATGTCTATAAATTAACAGCCAAAAAAATTATGGTCGAATGCAAGCCAAAAAAAATACTGAAAAATTAAGAAAAAAAATATCTGCAAAATCATTTATATTCACGCTATAAAAATAAGTACATAAGTCACAAAGGGAAAAAATAAATATAAGTGAGAATAAAGTACAGAAAAATAAAGTAAACTACAAGTAATTAAATCTGAAGTCTTGTTTACAGTTCTATTGAAGTTTGCTACTGGTCTTACTTCAGTTAGGGACAGAAGTAAAACCGGATTCAAACTTTTACAGAATAGTAAAATGGATCCGGTAAAAATATAAATCTTGATCCTGATTAAAGTAGTTGTAAGTCGAGAAATAATTAATTCTTCTTCCCATTGTGATGTCCGAAGAATGAAAATAAAAAAACGCAAAATAAACGGAGGAAAAATTGTAAATCAAGGTTGATTTCAGGTTTTTCTCAGTGGATACCAAATAGTGGTGGTAGTGGATAGGAAACGACAACGCGGCAGGCCCAGAAGGAGATGGCGGGATGAGCTGGACTCATTCGCAAAGGATTGGCCTACAATCGCACTAAATCGCGAAATGTGGAAGGAGGGAAGGGAGGCCTTTGCCCTGCAGTGGGACAATATAGGCTTAAAATAATAATAAGGTTGATTTCGTTATTTGCAACATTCTACTCAAACAAGCAGTATTAATACTGACATAATAAAACAAAATGAATGCAAAGACTTACTTCATTAGATTCCCCATACCGGGTCAAAAGTTTATTACGTTTCTGTTTTGTTGACAATGACATTTGAATGGTATTGTCTCGCTCCCTCATACTGAAAATCGTATCTTTCGTTCCATAAGGGATGCGTGAACTCGTGAATTCACTGTTCCCAGCGCGAATACTTGCGTGAGGGGCACATCTAACGATTGAAATCTTTGGAAAAATAACATACCAATAATCCTCTTCTGCTTGCCTAGTATCTTGGCCCGCGGCGACGCCTGCTGGTGTAACTGATCGGGCCAGATCTCCACCGACTGACCACTCATTGGCGTCGATTTCCTATTGGAAATGTCATATTTTGGACTGATCAAAAACGTCCCACATGACAAAATATGGAGAAATTAAAAATAAACAATTGCTACAAAAATTCTTCGGTACTTAAATGATGCTGAGAGAGAGAGGCGTGTGAAATGGTATTGAAAAACTAAAATGGCGGCGTCAGTTCAGATTTCGCGCGCCAAACGCACCTTATACAAAGCCATTTTCCTTGTTTATATATTGAGCCAATAACTATAGACCCGTATCCGTGTTGCCGGTTTTCAGCAAAGTGTTTGTAAAGGCTTAATCATATGCTCAACCACTTTAACACCAATAAAATCTTACATGAGAAACAGTATGGTTTCACCAAAGGACGTTGTACGACTGACACCGGTGTCACCTTATTAAAACACATATTTACTGCGTGGGAAGAGGCACAAGATGCCATAGGAATTTTCTGTTACCTCTCGAAAGCATTTGATTGCGTTAACCACGAAACCCTGCTCTTAAAACTTGAACATTACGGTTTAGGGAAACTTGCGCTCAGTTAAGTGAAATCGTATTTAAACGATAGACGCATCAGCAAGTACAAATAAATGGTGTTAAGTCAATGGGTCTAAAAGTAAGTATGGGTGTACCACAAGGGTCGATATTCGGTCTTTTCCTCTTTTTGGTCCCTTCCTTCCCTTCTACACTACTAAGCCGCACCACTGGTGGTGTCGTGGGGAATTTTTTTTCCCTTCTACGCTACTAGTCCAGTGGTACCGTAGGTAATTGTAAAATACATGTATATGCGTTCCCTTCCACACTACTAAGCCGCACCACTGGTAGTGTCGTGGGTATTCTTTTTTCCCTTCTGCACTACTGGGCCAGTGGTATCGTAGGTATTTGTAAAATACATATATATGCGTTCAAAAAAAAAAAAACGCAATACCTATAAGTTTATCTAGCATAGATCCAAAATATTTACATTTTTATTTTCGAAAACAAATTATGTAGTGTAATTAGGGAACGCATATAATATGTATTTTACAAATACCTACGATACCACTGGACCAGTAGTGCAGAAGGGAAAAAAGAATACCCACGACACTACCAGTGGTGCGGCTTAGTAGTGTGGAAGGGAACGCATATACATGTATTTTACAATTACCTACGGTACCACTGGACTAGTAGTGTAGAAGGGAAAAAAAATCCCCACGACACCACCAGTGGTGCGGCTTAGTAGTGTAGAAGGGAAGGAAGGTTTTTGGTCTATTTTAATGATCTACCCCATTTATTTAAAAACCAATCACAAATGGTGTTGTACGTTCGTAAAACTCAATTAATACTTCAGGAAGTGCAAACACATTTATGCCCGTGACTGTACAAAAGTATAGAAAATAATGATGATAAAATAATGTAATAACACTTACAGGTTTGAGGAGTCGCTACCTATGGACACGGATGAACTGGTAGACAGCTGGTGTGCGGAGCGGGATCCAAGGGTAGGCTATTTAAACATAACACCCAATATTAATTAACATATCATAGTCACACCTGAGGAAAACATCGTGAGGAAACCAGCATGTCTGAGAGATATTTCTTGACGGCATGTAAAGCCAAGTCAGGGGCCCATGGGCGGCATAAAACCTCTGACACCAGGTTAGGCACTAACCACACGATAAAGAAGAATAGTTACTTAAGCCCAGTTGCACCACAAACCAAAACCAGTGCAGCGCTAAACGAACTTACCACATCGCATCGTTCCATTTCTGTCACTTGTAGTAGATGACAGAAATGGAAAGATATTTTAAGTAAGCGTTTAGCGCATTTTTTTTTTTTTTATGGGAAGTCATCAAATAACCCCCCCCCCCCCCCCGCGCTCATAACGCATTACACATCGCATTCGCATTTAGTTAGCGAGTTGTGGTTCAAGTGGGCTTTAGTTTAGTCTACTTTGAATAAAGGTTTTTTTACTCATTTATCTCTAATCTGGCAATTACAGTCAATTGGAAAATTGACAATTTCAACATTTAGGGTTCTGTAGCCGAAGAGTAACTATTACTAAGCCTCCGCTGTCCGTTAGTCGGTCTGTCTGTCAGCGGGCTGAATCTCATGATACGTAATAGGTAGACAGTTGAAATATTCACAGAATGTATTTCTGTTGCCACTATAACAACAAATAATAAAAAAATATTAAAAATTAAAGGGGGCTCCCCTACTACGATGGTATGGAACCCTTCATACGCGAGTCCAACTCGCACTTAGCCAGTTTTTTAGAAGGCAAACAATCAGTCGGGCTATCTGACTGTAAATGGACCACCACCTATGGACCTGTGCAATACCAAAGACAATGAGAAACTGTCCCATATGTATATGATGATAACTAATATAATTTCTAATAATAATTTCCTTTGATCTTTTCTAATTCAACTGTCTAAGCGAAGCCTTGAGCGACTATACTAACCTACCAACCTAAGACTAGTAATAAAAATAAAATGTCATGCAAAATGAAGGCAGTAATATTCTATAATCTTACGATTTTACTTAGCTGCGGGTAAGCAGTAGTAGTGGCTGGCGTTTCTACCTTTGGCGGGTCCTCGTAGTGCGACGGCTCGTCGAACGAACCCTGGAGTGTTGGAACAGGTTAGTATACAAGAAATATAAAAAATAACAACACAACGATTCTGGAACAACTAGTGATGCGCATTTTCTATATCGATGACTCAGATTTTGTCCGACCTGCAAAACTATTCACAAACGCTTCGATTCGATTTCGATTCGACAAGTCGTATGTCTATCTTTTTTTGGCATTACGAAAGCGAGCGAGATAGACTTTCCAAATCGAATCGATGCGTTTGTGAATAGCTATGCAGTACGTAGCAACCTGGAAAGCTCTGTCGATTGCCTCATTCAAGTCCACGGCGACATAGCAAAACATCAATATTTCTGTGGTTTATCTAAGTTAAATATTAAGTTACTGTACTCACATTCATTTCAGCCGAAAGACGTCCACTGCTGGACATAGGCCTCCCCCAAAGGGGAGTTTTTGCCATAATCGCCACGCTTGGCAGGCGGGTTGGCGATCGCAGTACGGTTGTTACAAAAGCACAGAGAGCGCTGCTACCCATTCTCTGGTAAGTCCCTTAGTCGCCTCTTACGACACCCGCGGGAAGATATGGGATGGTGCTATTCCTTACGTCCGACACCATATGGAACTCGCAAACTTCCCAAAAAATGCATTCATTATGTAGTTCAAAAGACCTAAGCGAGCAAACAGGCAGACACAAATGTTACTGTTTCTTCTATTTATGCTACCACAGAGCAGAATTTTTTTTTCAGCATACATATTTATGAAGCAGTGGATTCTGTAGCTTTATCAAAATGAAAGGGTTTGTCATTCAGAGTGTTACAAATAATATGGTTCTCTTCAAACAATATATTCTTTGAGGCATGTTTGGGGGGGCCTGGTTTTGCCGAATTAGGAAGCTTCCCTAAATAATTGGCTTACCGGTGCCGTGCTGCCATGGACGGTGGTGTCAGACTTGTCGCTGGTCTCAGGTATGGCGATCAGCTCGCTCTCCGACGACTCCTGCTCCAGACTCCACTGCTGATACCTGAAGACAAAACCTTGATTACCTTTTAAAGTTACCTTAATTTAAGACCAGTTTTTATTTAAAACTATAATTATTCAGACGTATCTTACCATAGACGTGTCTTACCAGTCATCGAGTAGTGCACTTACTCGATGACTCGCAAAAAACATCTATGGCGTCTATGCTGAAAATTGACATGACCACAAATCATTGGTAACAGTTAGAACGGAAACGCCGTACGATCGTTTCGTAGAATAAGTGCTACCCCTGACAAGCGGTTTATTGTACGGCTTAGTATTAAGAAAACTGTTAAAAGTTCATCACCCCTTCGGCATGGCAAACAGATGGCGCCGTATCTATAAAGGCGAATCATACGTATTCACCGGTTAAAACCTGATGATGAAACCTTTACCTTTCCCAAGTTTTACCTGGGGTTATACCTGAAGACAAAACCTTTACCTTTTTACCAGTACCTTAGGTTTTTAGGTTTTTTAGGGTAACCTTAGGTTTTCTTCACAAAATAAGTAAGCTGAAGTGGCAATGGGCCAGCCATATTAGCTGTAGAACCGATGACCGTTGGAGTAGACGTGTTCTTGAGTGGAGACCGCGAATCGGCAAGCGTCAGGTGGGACGCCCGCTGGCTCGTTGGAGCGACGATCTTCGCAAGGTGGCTGCAACTGCTGGTAGCAACTGGATGAGAGTTGCTGAGAATCGAGTTGAGTGGCGTGCGATTGAGGAGGCCTATGAGCAGCAGTAGACTGCTGTAGGCTGATTATGATGAACCTTTGGGTGTTGCGGAGACGAACTGTACCGATAGTAAATATCACCATGCTGAAAATTTGCATTCACATCATTTAGCGGTCGTTTGGTTTAGCTCTAAATCCTGGGTTGGTTGATTGGTTATGGTTTGGTTGTTGATTAATGGCCACTGGTCAAGTTTATATTGACTGTTTATAAAAATGGTAAATCTAAGCTAATTTAGCACTAAGATGGTTTGACGTGGTTTGGTTGAGTTACGCGATTGGTATCCGAACATGCACTAACTTGGTAATACTTGCGATACATGCATTTATGGAAATGCATGATGGCAAAGGTGCTGAGCTGTTCGGTTGCAAATATTGTACCGAACAATTGGTATCAGTTAGAACACGCTGGACGTTTATTTCGTTATCCAAGTGCTTCCCCTGATGAGCGATAAGTTAGTTATATTTTGTCCTTAAATAGATAAGTACAGTACAAACATGCTGTCACATGACGTTTTAGAAAGAGAGCGACTTTGTAGGCCGTTGTCTTTGTCACGCATATCAATGTGACAGCCACTTTGTAGACCGTTGTCTTTGTCACGCATACCAATATGACAGCCGTCTCTGTCACGCATACTAATGTGACAGCCACATTGAAGACCGTTGTCTCTGTCTCGCATACCAATGTGACAGCCAATTTTCTTAACGTTACTGTAGTAGTAGATTTGTAGAAGTAACTTTTGAGTTCCGCATTAAATTTAGTAGAATTACTTAGGAGTAGATAATGATAAAGGTACAATTTGGGGGCTCCCATAATAGTAAACCGCAGCAGTGGAGCCGCTAATCACTATATCAGACAGTATCTATGTAACTCTATGAAAACGGCAACAGTCGGCAATGTCGATGTTTTGATAAAGTTACATAAAAACTAGTCGAGCCAAAGCGATTTACGGTTTCAGTCACCACCAGAAATGTGGTAAGTATAGTTACGGCACTGGAAAAATAAGTAGTAAGTATTTTTTTATAGGTACTCAAGCCCCTTTTACCACAAAAATCACTAAATACAATTAACGCTAAAACATTTCAGTCAATCGTATGAAATTGACTTAGACAAAACGATGTTTTTAATATTTTAGAACAACTTTATGCATTTTAATAGTTTGTGGTGCAAACAGGTCTTGACACTGTGCTTTTAAAAGTCAGCAACGTCGCGAAGAACTGACATTTTTTTCACTTTTTTGATTAATTCATCCTCTTCTTAGTCCCATGTTACTTTTATTCCATCTCCTGTCAACCATCAAACTATCATTCACCGCTTTTCCTTTCATATCATTCCTCACACAATCACATTAAATTAATCAGAACAGCGAAATGTTTGACAGCTATTTGCGACATCGCAAACTTTCAGAATGCACCTTCTTAAAAATATAAATTATCCAGAGTCCGTAGCTGCTACTGAGATATTCCTGATGGAAAACCCCAATAACACTATTCCCGACCCGGGAACAGAACCTAGGACCTCATGCTCAGCAGTCGAGCTTGCGACCACTAGACCAACGAGGCAGTCGAGGCAACGAGGTAGCAGTAATTATTAATGTTGTAATAATATGCCGGCGGTAGGGAGCTCAAGCTACCTCCGCTATTCCGCCACCACGACCTGCCGGAGCTGAGACCGGTGCAGCGTTATCTGTTGCTAAAGCCTACAAAACCTGTGTTTAAAACCTGAAGACAAAACCTTTATCTTTTTATCAGTCAACCTTAGGTTCTCTTCACAATATAAGCTAGCTCACAGAATAAGTAAGCTGAAGTGGCAATGGGCCGGCCATATTAGCCGTAGAACCAATGACCGTTGGGGTAGACGTGTTCTTGGGTGGAAACCGTGAATCGGCAAGCGTGAGGTGGGACAGATGGTGGGGTTAAAGTCTAATCTCGTCAAAGTTACCTAAAGTGGCAATCTAGCCATAACAGGGGGGAGAGAGATCCTTATACTTATTATAATATCAAAGCAATACTTATCATAAAATCAAAGCAATACTTATCATAACATTAAAGCAATACTTATCATAAAATCTAAGCAAACCTCTTACCAGTTACCAGTACTAACCATCGTTTTTTACTTTTTAGTTCAGGACTACAAAGATAAAAACTGAAAAATCTTCTACGATGACTTCAGGGAGATCTGAAAACACAAAAATGTCAGTACAATTGTTTTCTATGAGTACCTATTACAAATATAAAGAAATAACTTACCAGCTCATAATAATCAGATATGGGGGAGGCCTTTGCCCAGCAGTGGGATATAGAAGACTATAGAAAAAAACATGTGGTACAATCTCTCACTGTTTAAACTAAAACAGGTGACATGCGTTACACATTAACTTACCAACACGAAGTTCTCTGTAAGAGATAGATTCATTAGACAAACCCTCACTAATAAATACGGAATAAAGCTACGAAATAACTTTATTCAGTGTTTATTAATATGTTTTAATTCGTTAGGGGGACATATTTAATAGGCAGTCTAGCCATAACAAGATTAAGAGACATCCTTCTACTTATCATAAAATCAAAGCAATACTTATCATTAAATTAAAGCAATACTTATAATTAAATCAAAGCGAAGCCCTTACTAGTGACCGATACTTACCATGGTTTTTAACTTTCTAGTTCAGAACTACAAATTAAAAAAACGGTAAAACCTTGTACATGACAACAACATGATAAGTGTTTTAGCGTCCGAGTCCCGTCCACCCTGTATATAATGTAAAATACAATGGTACTATAGTATTCAGTTGCATCCGGTTAGACTGGAAGCCAACCCTAACATAGTTGGGAAAAGGTTGGGCAGATGATGTTACCAGTTACCAATTATACTTACCACCGTTTTTAAATGCATAGTTCAGTACTACAAAGTAAAAAATGTACCTACCAATGTCATGTAGTTTACATGTTCTTTCAAGTTGCTAATCTGTCCAGCTGAGAAACTGTCCAGTTGAGAACCTGTCCAGTTGCGAATCTGCCCATTGGCTCCGGAGGGACTACCTGGGGTTAAAACCTGAAGACAAAACCTTTATTTATAAACTTTACCTGGGGTTTAAGTCTAATTTAGTCAAAGTTACTTAAAGTGGCAGTCTAGCCATACTAGGGGGAAGAGTGATCCTTACACTTACTATATATTCAAAGCAATACTTATCACTAAATCAAAGCGAAATAATACCTACCACCGTTTTTTACATTTTAGCTACAGAGTAAAAAAAGGTAAATCCTATTACAATGACTTCAGCAAGATCTGAAAACACAAAAATAACAGGGGGATACTTATACTTATTATAAAATCAAAGAAATAATTATCATAAAATCACAGCAATACTTATCATAAAATCAAAGCAATACTTATCATTACATCAAAGAAAAACCCTTACCAGAAATGAGGACATCCGCAAGAGAACCGACGTAGCCCGAAGAATTGCCTAACTTAAGTGGCAGTGGGCTGGGCACATTGCTCGCAGAACGGATGGCCGAAGGGGACGAAAAGTTCCGAAGTGGCAACCGCGAACCGGAAGACGTTGCGTTGGAAGTCCTCCCACTAGGTGGATCGATGACCTGGTGAAGGTTGCGGGGATCCACTGGATGCGAGAAGCACGAGACCGGTCAATGTAGCGACACTTAGGGGGACGCCTAGGTCCAGTAGTGGGCGTCTTTCGGCTGAAATCATTTCAGCCGAAAGATGATGATGGTGATGAACCAGTTACCAATACTTACCAACGTTTTTTACTTTTTAGTTTAGGACTACAAAGTAAGAAACGGTAGAACGTTGACTTCAGCAAGATCTGCAAACACAAAAGTGTCAGTACAATAGTTTTTAGTGAGTACTACAAATATAAAGAAATAACTTACTTGCTCATAATAAACAAATAATTGCATTAATCACTCGGAGAATCTCTCACTAATTAAACTAAAATAGAGACCACTCACAAAAAAAAATTGAAAAAAAACATATAAGTAAAATGTCAGTTTTTGTTTTCACTTCACTTCACTTTTTCGAAAACTGGCTCTTATTGCTCTTCGGTCTATACATATAGACCGAAGAAAAAAAAAACTACAATAGTACATTAGTATAGCAGTGACTTTTAAATACGACGAAATAAACTTTTTACGATAAATAAGCTTTTTTACGAAGGAATAAAATAATAGACCGCAAGTATTTATCACTATGATTTACGTAAGAAAATTTCAATTGCACGGGCTACCTTAGTGCATTCTCCTGCAGTATTTGTTTCTTAAATCAATTTTTTGCTTTGTTATCAGAAAAAATGTTTTCTTTTGAATGAAAGAGAATTTCTTTTCATTTTTTGTGAGTTAAGATTTTTTTTACTTTATGTAAATTAAGTGTTTTCGTCTTCTTCTTCTTCCTAGCGCTATCCCACTTTAAGTGGGGTCGGCTCTTCTAATTTTCTAGCACTAGGACCGTCTGTCCTGGCTTGTCGAGTCGGGCAGTTCTGCCTCCAATAGGAGCTTCGTCATGCTAGTCCACCACGTAACCGGAGGTCGTCCTGTACCTCTCTTATGTTCGGGTAGTTGCAGACTTTCTTCACCACCTCGACTCTTCGCATCACGTGACCATAACTATTTGAGACGGCTTTTTTTGTTTTTTTTTACGGATGGGAAATCATCAAATGACTTCTCCCGCTCTGGGTGGAGTGGGAGGGAGTGTCAGACTCTTACTGACTAAAACCCATCCATGTTCCTTCATTGCCCTTAGTGTTCCAGGGCCACGGTATCTCTTTCGAAAAGTCCCGCAACCCCGGCAATTTGAGACGGCTCTCGTTTAGTTTCTCTGGTATAGGGGCGACTTTGAAACTACCACGGATATGCTCGTTTCGTACTTTCTCCAGTATTCCAGTATCGTCACGCCTCCAGACCACTTGAGCATCTTCATCTCGGCGTGAGAAGCCTTTGTACATGCGTCTTTTTCACTGGCCAACATTCCGCTCCGTACATCCAGTGAAGCAACAATAACACGATGAGTTAAGGATCTGGAAGTCTGCTTGCTAAGGACAAGACTCGGCCGAGGTCGGCGCAGCACGGCTTCTTCTTCCATAGTTCTATTCTAGTCGTCATATCAGTGTTAATATCCTTTCTGGTCATATCGTCTATTTCACACAATCCACTCATCGTTTCTTGGGTTACATTCACAACACGTTAGGGCGCGTTATTTTAATAATGTTCTAATATAAGAAGCTTGCCCCTGCAGTCTCGACATTAGATAGCGACAAAAATCGGTCGCTCAGTCATATCGTTGTGAAATTCCTTTAATAGATTTTCTACTTTATTTCGAAAGCATAAAGTTGAAAATCTATTTAGTTACTGACTACATTTTTCAATAGTGGTGGAACTTAAATTATCTGAAGCCATGGTCATAGTTTGTGTCATGATATCCGTAACACCGTGTATATGAGGGGAGGTTGGGCACTCGGAACTCGTCACTGACCGCGCGATCAGCAGCAACCCTGGGTCGCCGTCGGCCGCCGCCGATTTGGTGTGAGAGCGTGGTACTTCCCCGGGCGAGCCAGCCCACTACGCGCTGTACTTACGTAGTACCTAGTACTTCCGAGTACAGCATGGCTCTACCACTATACAGGCGTCCTTGCAGGCAAACAATGTAGTACGTGGAAGTAAGGCAAAACGGCTCGTGGAGCATCGTAAAAGTAATCCCGAACGGCTCGAGCTCAGAGTATTGTGATCCTGTGCAGTGCTTATACCTTACCTCGCGGTGAACCGAACCATTGCATATAATATTTGAACTTTTTGAGGGCGTACATCATTCGGAGTGAAATGATCCTCAATTCAGAAATTATTGAGCAGCACTGCACAGGTAATAACAAAGATGAGTTGAGAGACAGATCACAACCGTCTGGTTACTAAGGGCAACAGTTTAGTCTATAAACTGTTGCCCTTACGGACTTTGAATTTACTTTGCCAAGGCGTAGGTGCATAGAAAAGGGTTCGTACCATTCAACTTGTATTCACATTTGCTCATAACAATGTGAACTCTTTCCACGTGAAAATGAGGTTCATATTCTTATGATCCGACTTATCAATATGAAGTCAAAATCTGGTCAGTGAATTTTGCACGAGGAACCTAAACCCACTTGCACACTCATTCTCCTACCCATATCCCAATTTATTTGGGGTCTACACATCATGTCTACATCTTCCATACTTCTACATTAGTCATCGTCTCAGCAGTCACACTCTTTCTAGCCATATCATCATCCACACAGTCCATCCATCGTTTTTTTGGTTACACTGGCGATAGGCATTTTAATAGGCTTTTAAATGTATTTGTTTCTGCATGTGATAATTTTATTTAATATGTAATGTTCAATAGAATGTAAATTTTAATGAATAAATAAATGAATGAATGAATGGTTATGACACGTTGTTATTTTAATAATGACACTTCACATTAGGGTTATAATTATTATTTTCTGAAAATTTTGAGTACGTACTTCATTATAATCAATTAATCCTCAGTTCAGAAAATATTGGGCAACAATAACACGATGAGTTATGAGACGGATCTCCACCGTCTGGTTGCTAAAGGCAAGATCCACTGGGGTCGGCGCAGCACGATTTCTTCTTCCATACTTCTCTACTAGTCGTCAACTTAGTACTCACTCCCTCTCTTCTAGCCATATCGGTTTTCACACACTCCATCCATAATATCTTCGGTCACACTTACGACACGTTAATGCGAATTACAGTCCGGTCAAAATTGACATTCAAGTTACAATAATTCGCATAGAGCTGAAAATTGGTACGAATGTTGGAAACACCATTATAAATAAAATATGAAAATTCGCCAAATCTGCAAAAAAATTCAAGGGTACGTTTTATAATAAAAATCAGATTCGTAAGAAAAAAGGAGTAAAAACAATTTTATAGATAATTGCATGATCTACAATTTTTGTTTGATTGACTGAAAAATGCAAAAAAAAATAAAAAAATAATAATAATATGTGGGGTCGATGGGGACTTTTAATAATTAATTTGCAATGGTGTTACCAATATTCGCATTTATAGTATCTTTCCCCTATTTTTTGAGCTAACTTGACCGGACAATTAAGACAAAGAGGTCACAAAAGAGCATATGGTCACTTATATCGATTGTCTCAAAATTTCCGTAAGAATTGTATTTGCCGCCATTTTTGCGGCAACAACGTAAAAAACAGATTGAAAGCTGTTATTTAGGGTTAGTATATTGGAGCACTACACGAGAGAACAACACCATACATGCATGAGACATTTCTTGTTCGTGTACTCTCTCGTTTCGGTGATTAGAATTGACTCCCTACATCATGTGATTTAAAATTACTATATTTCTTTTTATGGTGCCAACAGGCCACTACCACCCGTGCACTGAAGGAGGAGATTCTACATTGCATTAAAGAAATTCATTCATTTTATGTAAAATGAATGAATTTCTATTATAGAGATTCAATAAATAAAATAAATAATACCTTGCGTACTATAAAATTCAATAAATAAAATTAAAATGTATTAAAAAAAACTGTGTTTCTATTGAATTCAGATCTTGCGTAAATTTTGGGACAACCTTTGTAAGCGATTCTTGCTACTCTTAAATACATCACGAACTCCAGAAAAGTTGCTGATGCATTGTAACCTCTTTGGATCCTCCCCAAATACACGGTGTAAGAGACATCATGAGTCGTGACACTCGTGACACAAACTTTTTGCCATGAATTCCATGCCATGCCATGCATTGCCATGATTCTAGGCTCACAAACATTGAAATTGTACGTCGGTTAATAAAAAATGGGTCCATATTGGCTCACCTAAAGTTCTTTTCCCGAAATTGTTCTTCCTAACGATTTGTAATCCGAATGATCACTCTTCCTAAAATTTTTCATCCTAAAGTTTTCATTCATACTATTTGTAGTGCTACCGGCGATGTTCATAACACTCATGTTTCCGAAAATTGTGATGAATAATATCATTAATGTAAATATATTTAAACTCCTACTGTTTTTTATCATAACGCTTTTATCCCTAAACATAAGTCTTAGGGGCACTATGAAAAAAAACTTAGAAAAATTTCGCAACCAATTTCGAAGTAGCGCTCGCCGGCCGCTGCCGCGGCACCGCTCGGCTCGGCTCGCGCGTAGTTGGTCACAGTTCTAACCTAACCTAACCTATGGATCCCTTCCACATCGTTTTTACGCCAAACGGTTAGTCGGAGACAAAAACACCAAAAAACTTTTATTCGTACATTTAGGTGTTTTATACGATAGAATTGAGAAAATAAACGGTTTGCAAAAATAACACTTTTTTGGCTAAATTTTTCTAAGTCTAAACAAAGAAATCTAAACAAAAAATATATGACTCTGAATAATAGTGTCAAAGATGGTTATGTTGAGAAAATATAGGAAAACAAATAAAAGTATAACAGATGTTTATTGCTACTGAGATTATGAAGTTGAATACTTCGGAATTATAAAATTAGAGACAGAGTAGTTAGGAATTGTGATTGTTAGGATGAAAAATGTTAGGAAGAACATTTTCGGATTTCCAATTATCGGAGTTGAAAATTTAGGTGAACTTTGGCGCACCCATAAAAAATCGGTTCAAGTGTATGTACAGCCGATTTTAGTTACTGACTACATATTTCAATAGTGGTGGATCTTAAATTATTTGAAGCCATGGTCATAGTTTGTGTCATGATATCCGTAACACCGTGTATATGATGGGAGGTTGGGCACTCGGAACTTGTCACTGACCGCGCGAATAGCAGCAACCCTGGGTCGCTACTGGCCGCCGGTGTGATGTGAGAGCGTGGTACTTCCCCGGGCGAGCCAGCCCACTACGCGCTGTACTCAAGTACCTAGTGCGTACGAGTACAGCATGGCTCTACCGCTATACAGGCGTCCTTGCAGGCAAACAATGTATTACGTGGAATTGAGGCTAATTTACAAAACGGCTCGTGGAGCATCGTAAAAGTAATCCTGAACGGCTCGAGCTCAGAGTATTGTGATCCTGCGCAGTGCGTATACCTTACCTCGCGGTGAACCGAACCATTGCATATAATATCTGACCTTTTTGAGGGCGTACATCATTCGAAGTGAAATGATCCTCAGTTCAGAAATTATTGAGAAGCACTGCACAAGTAATAACACAGAGGAGTTAAGAGACAGATCAAAACCGTCTGGTTACTAAGGGCAACAGTTCAAAGACCATGCTTTTTAATTTAATTTGCCCAGTAAAGAAGGCGTAGGTGCATAGAAAAGGGTTCGTACCATTCAACTCGTATTCACATTTGCTCATAACAATATGAACTCTATTGACTTGAAAATGAGATTTTTATTTAAGAATAAAAATCTCATTTTCAAGTCGATAAGTGGAGGATCATAAGTGACCCGCTTAGTTTACTTAACAATATGAAGTCAAAATCTGGTCAGTGAATTTTGCGTGAAGAACCTAAATCCACTTCCCATATCCCAGTTTATTGGGGGTCAACGCATCATGTCTACATCTTCCATACTTCTACATTAGTCATCACCTCAGTAGTCACACTCTTTCTAGCCATATCATCTTGCACACAGCCCATCCATCATTTTTATGGTTACACTGGCGATAGGCATTTTAATAGGGTTTTAAATGTATTTGTTTCTGCATGTGATAATTTTATTTAATATGTAATGTTCAATACAATGTAAATTTTTAATGAATAAATAAAAGAATGAATGAATGGTTAGGACACTTTGTTGTTTTAATAATGACACTTCACATTAGGGTTATAACTTTTATTTTCTGAAATTTTTGAGTACGTACTTCATTATAATCAATGAATCCTCAGTTCAGAAAATATTGGGCAAAAATAACATGATGAGTTAAGAGACGGATCTCCACCGTCTGGCTCCTAAGGGCAAGATTCACTAGGGTCGGCGCAGCACGATTTCTTCATCCATACTTCTGTACTAGTGGTCAACTTAATACTCACTCCCTTTCTTCTAGCCATATCGTCTTTTGCACAGTTCATCCATCGTATCTTTGTCACACTCACGTTAATGCGAGTTATAGTCCCGTCAAAAATGACATTCAAGGTTACAATAATTTCCATAGAGCTGAAAATTCTTACGAATGTAGGATACACCATTATAAATGAAATATTAAAATTCCCCACATCTGCAAAAAAAAATATTCAAGCTCAAAGTTCGCTATAATGGTTTTTTGCATCTTCCAGCCAAACGGTAGGTACGTTTATCATAAAAATCATATTATAAAAATCATGATTATTAAGAAAAAAGGAGTAAAAACAATTTTTATAGATGATCTACAATTTTTGTTCGATATATTTTTATGTATACCACGATGTGGAGCCCTGACACAGCCAGAAGGCGACGCGGTAGACCTCGCAAGAGATGGCGGGACGAGCTGGACAAAACTAACGACCAGTGGTCCACATTGGCTCTGGATCGAAGAATTCGGAAGTCATGGAGAGAGGCCTTTGCCCAGCAGTGGGATGACACAGGCTAGCAATATCAGTATATTTTTATGTTAAAAGTTACCGTTTGGCTGAAAAATGCAAAAAAGACATTTACGCGAATTTTGACCTTGAAAATTTTTTTTGAATAAGATATGAGATCCATGGGGACTTTTAATATTTCATTTGTAATAGTGTTCCCAACATTCGTATTTATTGTAACCTTTCCCCTATTTGTTTAGCTAACTTGACCGGACAATTAAGACAAAGAGGTCACAAAAGAGCATAAGGTCACCTAATTGAGTGTCCCAAAATTTCCGTAAGAATTGTATTTGCCGCCATTTTTGCGGTAAAGAGTTGGCATTAACATAAAACACAGATTGACAGCTGACAGTTCAAGGTAAGTAAAAATGGAGCAGCACTACACGAGAGAACAACACCACACGTGCATGAAACATTTCTTGGTCGTGAATTATCTCCTTTCGGTGATCAGAATTGGCTCCCTACATCATGTGATTTAACATTACTAAATTTCTTTTTATGGTGCCAACTAGCCCACTACCACCCGTGCATTGAAGGAGGAGATTCTACACTGCATTAAAGATATTCAGTCACATTTATGTAAAATGGTCATGAAAAAAACAAAAATATGTATATCTGCCATATTGCGTACTATAAGATTCAATAAATAAAATTAAAGTTAATTTAAAAAACTGTGTTTCTATCGAATTGAAATCTTGCGTAAATTTTGGGACAACCTTTGCCCCGCTACTCTTAAATACATCACGAGCTCCAGAAAAGTTGCTGATGCATTGTAACCTCTTTAGACCCTCCCCAAATACACGGTGTAAGGGACATCATGAGTCGTGACACAAACTTTTTGCCATGAATTCGGTTCATGATTCTAGACGCACAAACATTGAAATTGTACGTCGGTTAATAAAAAATCGGTTCAAGTGTATGTACAGCCGATTTTAGTTACTGACTACATATTTCAATAGTGGTGGATCTTGAATTACCTGAATCCATGGTCATAGTTTGTGTCGTGATATCTGTAACACCGTGTATAGGAGGGGAGGTTGGGCAGTCGGAACTCGTCACTGACCGCGCGAACAGCAGCAACGCTGGCTCGCTACTGGCCGCCGCCGGTGTGGTGTGAGAGCGTGGTACTTCCCCGGGCGAGCCAGCCCACTACGCGCTGTACTCAAGTACTCAGTACTTACGAGTACAGCATGGCTCTACCACTATAAGATTGTCTACAAGAGAGACACTGTAGAAAATGGTAAAAGATAATGAATATGATATCGAATCATATGTTAAAAGTAATAGGACAACCTTCGTCTTAGATCTAATTTGTTTAGAGAGTAATAATTAAAATTGTATGTGCAGTTAGTTAGATAGTTGTGTGTGTATTTAGTTTAAAAGAAATGTTAATTATCAGTTATGAATACAATTAATATCAGGCGTGAAGACTTCATATGCGGAATCCAACCTAACCGGCGCGTTGATGTAAAAATGTTAGTTAAATGTCATGAAGACAATACCAAGCTTAAAAACTTGATATGCGCGATATGCTTGATATGCGATAAACTTGAGAACCCAAACTTACCGTCATTGAGTTTTTTTTTAAATTATTTTAAGAGTACACCTTATGCCTAAAAAATTGAGATGCGGAACCCAGTCTTACCATATCTGACAGATAGTTGCCTGCATTTGCTGCCTAGTCTCTAATTATCATCGAACACATGAAATTCACACACACATCAAAAGTGTCTAGGGATATTTTACATTTATTAGCATAGCTTTTACATTTAAAAAAAAATTAAACGCGAATTTGTTCCTGGCACGTTTATCTTCTATATTCAAATATTAAGTTAACAAAAATCATAGATGTGGCATAATTCGTTTCTATTATTTTAGTTTTATCTAAAAATCCTTTTAAAATATAAAAAAGGTCAGCTTTTTATTAAATTTTCTGTAAGAGTATAAAATTCTGCGCACTTTGATATGAGGATGCTTTAAGAAATTCTTCATAGTTTTGTTTAAATACGTGAATAACTAAAATATCCGGAGACACTTTTGATGTGGGTAGTTGTACACCCGAGAAAGTTGATGGCCGACCATTTTAAAGTCTTATGCCCTTGGTATGTAATAAGGTTAAAAGTGTTCAACCGCAAACGTTACCGTTTGTACATAAATCAACAATTAACTCACTTGGCAGACTTGGCGGGTTCCTCCCAGTGGGTGTGCATGTGCGCGGGCGACTTGTGGTGCAGCTTGGGCTTGTTCCTGTCCAGCGGGGGCAGGGGGCTGGTAGCTGCTCGCTCGGAAGACGCTCCAGGAGCCGGCTCGTGTTCTGTCTTCAGCGACGGCTGGCTGAGATCTGTAAATGTACTAGAGTTATAGTTGCATGCCTATTGGTCTTCTCTCTTTTGCAGTGGACAAAGGCAAATATGTACCTGAATTTTCGAAAGTCCTTCCTGAGTGCTCACTCTCGGAATATAAGGAACTCCTTACCTGTGCCTAATTTATGCTTCTAGACTCAACGCTTTAGGCTGTCAATTGATGAATGAGTTTAGGATGTTTATGGAGCAGTGGAGCCCAGTTACGAGTTGTCGTCGGTTTGTTTGAACCCAAGCTGGCTTCACTTGGTGCAAATTACTTGATCAGCACTGCTCTCCAAACGGTGAAAGAAAACATCTTGAGGAAACACACCGGGTCCGAGCACATTAGTACATTTTTAAGCATATTGATTATCGTGGCTATAAACTGAATCAAAATTCAAATACGTAAAGAACGAAACTACGGTATGTAATGGGTGATCATTCATCCAAGGAATGATCTTTAAGATCGACGCCTACGGCTGATATGATTAAATAAACATAATCTATGGAGTAGTCTCACCTCTAGCCCTAACCGTGTGCGGCATGACGATCATGGGCGGGATGCGCTTGCACTGGTGGTACTGCGCCTCCACCGTGTTGAGCACCACGCGCACCAGCGACTGCACCATGGCGCACACGCTGCCGCTGCCGTAGTGGTACTGGGAGAGGTGGACGGTTTTAGAAAAGAAAAGATGGAAATAAAACTTTAACAACCTTAGTTTTTGTATACCCTAAACTTCATAACAGGTATTTTTTTTCAACTTGTTTTTTGTGCTGTATGAGCAGTATAAGGTTAAGTTATTTTGGTTATACCTACATTTGTATTCACATAAATTAACAAAATGTATGGGCTAACCAAAGAGATTTAATTTACACATACATTTTCATACATAAAAATGTGATTAAAAGTTTCAGTGTAAGGCTTTTTAGCAAAATGATTTGATTTCCAAGTTTGACACGTCACACGTTACACTTGTGCCGACAGGAATCAGTTGTTCATAATTCATTAATGATGAGTATAAAACGACGAATACAAAATGCTGCGTCAGCGCTCCTACACTATGACCCCTTAAGTGGTTTAGGGCTAAAGACTTACCTTATAAAGCACAACGAGTAGTGCCATGAGCCAGTGTCTCCTAACATGCGGCTCCAACGCCACCAGGGAGTACGTACTGGCCGCACTGCACGCGCTGCTGCCCGCGCCGCAGCAATACTGCACAAGTGCACAAGCAAGCGTCATTGTACCACATCATATTACGGACAGAATTCATGAATGTCTGGCTATGTCAGTACTACGGTCAACAGGTACACTCACATCCGTGGGACACCACCTTAAGAGATCTTCTCACCCCAAAAAAAAACTCGTTTCCTAGCAATCATTTTTGCAAAGAGCAACTCATTTTGATGGCTTCGTGTAGAGTCCGTTTACACCTTGTATACCAATGGAGTTGTAGGTCACGACGCGAGGACGTCATGAATTCAGTTCTAACCCAACCCCCTATATTCAATATCCCATACATGGGTGGCTAGGTTTTGATAGACTTAAGATCAATAAAAGTTGGAGGAAACACCTCCAACGTTCGTCCGTCGTATCGTAGATATCCTATTTAAAAAAAAAAGCGAAAAATGAAAGAAAAGGCGTTTTTGGCACTACTACTAAATTAATTTAAATTAAAAGATTATTTGTGTGAAAAAAGGAACACCAACATCATAAAACATCGTATAAATACCATAATACAGTCAAGTACAGTCGAACGAGGTACTTGGCACACAGGCAGGTAACTTAACTCAGTTACAGGCACTTTTGAGTAGTCAAAAACACGTAAATGAAGCTATAGTCCACCCATAAGGCATAATAATTACTGTGAAAAGATTGCGAGTGTGCTGAGCAGACGATTGTTTAAGATCACATCTTAAGTTTCCCATAAGCTTAAAATGTTAGAGGAGCAACAGGCGTGTTCGATTTGGCCTGATTCAGTACAGGTCGGGCGGGTAAATTGAATGTATGCTGACTGGCTGTGTTAAATCTTGCATAATCAGGCCGACTTGAACATGTAAGTAATACAATTATAAGCACAATGAAAATTAATATCGGCAGTACATGGTTTATTTCATTGCCCGTATACCAAACAGTTCGTTCGACTGTACACACATACCTGTAGCAAGAGTAACGTCGGCTCGGCAATACTGGCGCCCATGACGTGGTTCTGATCCAGCACCTGAGGCAGGTTCGCCATGAACGCGTTGAAAATCGACGATTGCCTGGGTGGGGAAATAGAGAGAAATATATGTAGTAACATTACATTGTAGGACTATAAAAACTACAAAAGAACTAAAAAACAAACAAACTACTAAAAAATAAAAAGTACTTTTAAAAAATGTTTGAAGTTCTAGCGCAAACTGAACTTTTTGTAAGGGTTTTAAAGTGTTTTTTGCCAAAAACAGATATTTGTTTACATTCTTGGATAATTTATTGCGGACGTGGCAAAGATAAAGGTGCACCCGCATTTCGACAGATATATTTAAGGCCCATGTAATAGGGGGCGAGCCTACTGCCAACCGGGCACATTTCAATTAAATGATCAGCATACAACGCCCTACGAAGTCGAATATCCACTAGGAAATAGACCACCTCTCTAAAAGAGGAGAGCTGTAATCCACCACACCGCTCAGTGCTGGGTGGTGGATGTCACGTGTCTTGATGTTTTGGTTCCAGGACATGCCGGTTTCCTCACGTCACTTACCTTAATGTAAATGGTGAAATATGGAAGTACTTCTCCACACAATTGTAGCCTAGTAGCAGGAACAGATGTTTTAGTACTAGCTCTTGAGTTTTAGAGGACTGCTTGTCCTCCATTGGGTGGGCTTGGTCGGACCTGAAACGGATGGCATGTTAGAATCTTTGAAGAATATTTTAACTAACTACCTACTATTGAAAACCAATAATTACTTTAAGTATATCACCATCAAAAATGTCATAGGAATATTAACTAAAGTGTGCGTTTTAGTAAGTCTCTCATTTTTCCAATCATATACAAACTCAACATGAAAAAAAATGATTACAATTTTTCATTTTGCAGTTTCAAATTTCACCTCAAAATGACAATTTTCATCAAAACAAACAGTATTGGTTCAACGATGAACGAATTCATTATCTATTTAATACATAAGTGGTTTAAATAAACGTGTGCTTACCTTGACAGGAACTGCATAAGCAGAAACACCAGTAAGTTCGTGGTCTCTCTATCGGCCTCCTCAAGATCCACCGCTTTGGGCAGGATCGTGTTCAGCGTGTCTTCTGAACGCCCGGACAGGGAGTGGAACCCATCTGTAGAGGTAACATTTTGTGAGATGAAGTAATAGTTACTATAGTTGCTGCCAGTTAAGATGGCAATGGCGGTCATTGACCCACCTACATTTATTAAAGTTCTTAACTTTGAAATCCACAAATAAGCCTGTTCATGTCTTGAATCGTCATCTATCGTGATCTTCAACATCTTTTCTAATGACAAACGATACATGGTTCATTTGTTTTGGTTCGTACGAAGAGATATTATGGAAAAAGCAATGACCGCTATTGCCATCTTAACTGGCAGCAACTATAGTATGCCGACGACGTTAGCAACAGATTCTCAGTTAAGGAAAGATAATCAGTTAGGGAGGAGCTCTCATTTAAGGAAAATTATTCAGTTGAGGAATCTCAGTTGACATATTATTCAGTTAAGCTAACTAAGTATCTTTTCTTAACTGAGTGACCTTTCATCACTAAGTTAAGAAAAGATACTCAGTTAGGGAAGGATACCAAATCAGTTTAGAGAAACTCACTTAAAAAGTATACCAGTGGAGATAATCAGTTGAGGAAAAAAACAATATTAGATATACAGAACCTAGGTAGAACTCACCGTGTGTGTTGTTGGACCTCTGCGCAGTGCCCAGCGGCTGTGGCGCCGCTAGCAGCTGGCCCAGCCCGAAGCGAGACGTCTTGCGTTTCAGCAATGGCGCCGAGTACTGCCGGGAATACACTTTCTCGCGTTCTGTAGGAATAAAACACTCATTGTCATAATCTTAGTAAATTAATAAGGGTTTTTACAAGTCACATCCATTTAAATATTTTTTAAGATAGATTTTAGAGTTTCCGAGAAACGCTCAGCATTATGGCAGTACTTTCATCCAGCATATTCCCACAACCCTCACCAGGTCGTCGATCCACCTTTCGGGTGGTCTGGCAACGCTGCGTCTGTACGCGGTCGCCATACATGAACTCTTCGTCCCCATTGGCCATCTGTTTTATCCGGAATGTGCCCTGCTCACGGCCACTTCAGTTTAGCAATTCCTATGTCGGTATCTCTGGTTCTTCGGCGGTCATTGTGCAGGTAGAATTTTATAGAGAAGGACATCAGTAGGACACCGCGTGATGTGGAGCCACATCAAGATCGATGTCCCACTTTGTCACACTCTGTCACACTTCGTTTTATTTACACATGTTTTTAAAACTTTTTTAAGTGAGAACTTTATCCTCTTATAAATAAGGTCTATTGGGTAGCTGTCGTTAGAGGTGAAATAAGTATGAAAGTATCAAGAACATCAACACTCACCATGCCTGGTGTCAGGGTGTGGCGGCATGGTGGCGGGCGCAGAGATGGTCCGCTTGTACGGCCACTTGGTGCCGAACGACGCGCTCAGCGTGTTCACGTTACTGTCCCGCGCAGACACGCTGAGGGCCTCGTGTGCGCGACGGACTTTGTACAGGAACCATTCCGAACTGGTCTCGCTGCTCACCAGCTCTGGATGGACAAGAAGATAAGGTTCGTTAGATGTTGAGTAGAAGATGGCGGAATGGGCTGGATAAATAGGGACCAGTGGTCTACGTTAGCCCTGGAAAGAAAGAACCGGACGTCATGGGGAGCCTTTGGAGTAGAATGATGCAGTCTAAAAGTAGCAGTAATAGAAAATGTCAACCATTTAATGCAAAGTTAAAGTTATTCATTGAAAGTTAAAGCTGTGAGTGTGAGAGTGCTTTTGAAGTACTAGTTAGTTTAATGAAAAAATCAGTTTTAGTTGTGATAATTGAACTGCACACCAAAATTCACCAAATATATAAAAAGGCCCAATAACAAAAAAAAACCTGAAAGAGATACAGCGAAAACAAAATAAATCAAACAAATAAAAATACCCACACCAAGACCAATATTGGCACATGTTGGGCATACATTTATACACCTTCAATTTACAACGACCAACATGCACCAACATTGGTCCTGCTTGACAAACTCACCTCTCAAATTAGAGAAATCAATAGTCTTATTGGAGTTAATCTGCGCCTCCAAGAACAGAGCTTCGAATCTGTTGAGGAAGAACTCCCAGGTCAGGATCTTGCGGTCACTGAGGGTGTTGTGGAGCTGGTAGATGGACTGCAGAATCATGGGCCGGTCGACGATGACCAGGTCGAACTGCGTCTCTAGGCAGTACAGAAGTAACTGGGAACAAATAACCCAAGATAAAGTAAGTCAAGATGTAAATATGACACATTGGAGTTAGAAGAATTCACATGGGTATAAGTAGCAGAGGAGGCTCTACGAAGTCGTTAAAAAATCGCAAACACTGACTATACGACTAGTTTCAATAAAATCCTACAAAAACGTCTCCGTAGGTGGCCCAATTTCATGGTTACGAGAATACTGAATAAACACCCGACAAGTTTCACTAGGTAGCAATCATCTGTGAAGAAATACAATAATCCATTTTCACCCCCAGTTTGGGTGCGATTGGCTGTTGATTTTCATTCAACCAATCACACTAATTACAATTATTACAATTGCATTTAATTTACGTTTAATTTTGACACGTCCATAACTTTTGTTCCAGAAACCAGTCAAGAATATTTTATTAGTTTGACGTTTTAATCCGAAATAATAAGAGATTGTGAATTGGCTCGTTTTGGCTGAACTACGTCCAGTAAACATTTGTGGTTCATCACAACGCATCGCAAAAATGGTAGTTGATCACTATTCTTAAATTTTTGATACTAAGGTGTGTATGTAATTTCATTATGCAAAAAGGGCAGAATGGATTTTATACATCACACAGATAGAGAATATTCTGGATTAAATCGTAGGAGACAGAAAATACGGAAAATATGATATTTTTTCTCTCGGGAACTCAAAACATGGGAAATATCTCGTTTTCAGTATTAATTTATTAATTTATTTAAACTTCATGTACAAAAGTGGTACATAGGCGGACTTAAGGCCACAAGGCATTCTCTACCAGTCAACCTTGGGGTCAAATAGGACAGCATAGTGATAGAACTAAAATAGGTAGGTATTAATGATAGTAACTAAATTAATAATACTTACATCAACCGCGTTGTCGTGCACAGTCCCGATGTACAGAGTGGCTCGCTGTGCCACGTACACGTTGATATCATCCATGCTGGAGATCAGGTAGCAGAAGGCAGTGGCCAGCGCTGTCTGCAGTGGCAGGCTGGTCTTCGTGGGGGAGCCGTCCATGAACCTTGAGGAAGTCGAGGTGTACTAGACTATTGCTTGGACGTTGTAAATAAATCATGGTCTCATGACTCATAATCAGAGCTTAAACAGCGATGCGATGTTTCAATACTCAATATGCAATAAAGTGTTGAGTATTGAGTATTGAAACATCGTCAATAAGACATCGGTATACTACACTAGGTCCTGCCTGACTTCAAGCACTGCTGGCAATTAACAATCTACCTCTGAATAGGAAACCTTTTAAAGGCGATCTAATCCCACAATATAGAAGATATCACTAAACACGAACTAAGATTAAAACAAATGTGGAAGTGGATGGTGTGAGTGGTGGAGTGATGTGTGAGTGTGTGTGTGTGTGTGTCTGTGTGTGTGTGGAATAAGGTTGCAAAACTAAAATATGAACACATTGAAGTGGTATCTGTTGTAACTCAGACACTCGGGCAAAAGACACTTGGCAAAATCCATAATGTCGTCACTTGGATTCCATTACACATCTTTAAAGTATTTCTTAAAATATAATCATTGTTTTGTCTCTTCTGAAAACTTGTCATATTTAATACGCGCGCGGTATTGTTGGCGTATGTAAAAAAGCCCGTAAGTAAAGTACCTTTTGTTTTTTTAGCTTATAATTTTAAGATTGTAATTTTAAGTTGAAACAAATGTAGCATTTTGGAACCTAAACTATATGAAATAGGCCTTATCTTAAAAGATAAAATCGATATTTCACGAGTTAGTGCTCGTGACTGTACACTCAAACAAATGTCTAGTGAAAGAGAAAAAGATCTATCCACTTCGACTTACTTTTGTCTTTGACTTTTGGTTTTGACTATACTTTTTAGGTTTGACTTTGAATTTGAACGTTTTCTTTTTTTACTAACTTCTGAATTTTGATTTGTCCCTTAAACAAGATTTTGTCTTTCGAGTTAGATTTCTGATTTTTACAATCTGTGGTTGGCTTCTTTTAAAATATATCATTGTTATACTAACTTGTCAATGAAGCAAGTTCTCTATAAAGAACCGAGCCACGTACCTGATGATAATGCTGACTCGTTCCACCGCAGTGAAGCGGACATGGTAGTCGTGATGATGGAACTGGTCGCGGATGAGGTTGCAGAACACGTCTGCTCCTCCGGCCAGGGTAACGCAGTGCAGCAGCACCGGCACGGCCACGGAGCAGATGTGCGAGTGCGACGCGTTGCACACGTTCCACAGGCTGCCGGGGTAAAGACTTAATGTAGATGCTAACATCAAATCTTTGACCCCGGCGTGGGGTGATAGCAAGTATACAAAGTGTAAACAGACCCTTCACGAAGCCGAAAGGCACTTGTTCTCCTCGTAATTGCAAAATTTTTTTTTTGTTCTGGACAATACCTGGAATCCTTCCAGTTACGGAGATATTAGAGGTCAAAGATCTAACTTTTTCACAAGTTTTTGAGAGCGTAACATTGGGTCTTATTGTACGTGATTTTTCAGCCCAAAAAAAAAATCGTTTCCCAGCAATAATGTTTTCGAAAAATTGCTTACTTTGATGTATAGAATGCTTGGTTGACGGCTTCTTGAAGTGTCCGTTTACACCTTGTATGAGAGATTGTCGGTTATAATACACCACGAGGGCCCAGTACGGTTTGGTAAATGTCACATCTTCAATTTTTCGTTCTAGGCCATGCTGGTTTCCTCGTGTGGTGTTAGCAGAACAGTGGTGAAAATAAATTATACAAAGTAATGTGACTGTCTGGGTTGGAACTCAGAGAATGAGGCCACGATAAATAATTTATAAGTCCACTGTTGCTCCTCGGCCACTTCTGCTCTCTACTTCTTCTATAATATCAAACTAAAATACTTTTGTACTATCATAATATTTGTATTAGACAAGCTGTGTATTCTTATCGTCACCCATTAACCAAGCGTACCGCAGTCCACTACTGGACATATGCCTCTCTCTCCAGCGCCGCACCACAACATTGTCGCTATCCTGGCATTCATCTAGCCTCTCAATAATTCTCGTATTTATCGAATCCAGTATCACAAGCTTAGCAAAACTGGCTGCTTAACCTAATAACAGTCTGATAGACATGAATTAATTGAGCTTTGACTTACGTTTGTCTATGACTTTAGGCTTTATCCTTTGACTTTGCCTTTAAGCTTCGACTTAGACTTTTAACGTTTGCCTTTTATTACTAACTTCTAACTCCGCCATTTGTCCGTGACATATGACTCTGTCTTAGAGCTTGACTTTTAAGTTTTACTTTGATTTTAATTTTGTCTCTGTCTTCCTTTAACGTATAGTATAACAATACTAACTTGTCAATGAGCAGGTTCTCCTGGCACCAGATGAGGAAGCCGCGATGGTCTGCGAGTGCGTCGGTGCTCAGCACTAACACTTGCAGACACTGCAGCAGGTGGTACAACACGTCGGGACGAGATGTGCTCTTCAGTTCCTGAAACAGAGTTTGTCAACAATAGATAAGGTAGCAAACAAAACGTGTTCTATTCTTTTGTCATGCACGATCATGTCAAAGGATTTAATAGAAAAAAATATCTAATAGAAACGAAACTTCCACTCAGTTCAAAATATCACTATTATATTAATTTCGGGGTGTACGATGATTTATTTTATATCAATCAGTGATTTAAAGTAATCACGTAAAAAAGGTCATAAATCGGCTGAAATGAACTACGCCGTAGGCCCACCAGGGCTACGCCGTAGCACCGCATAGCATAAGGAAAGCAAGTTATACCTGTAAAAGCTGATGAATATACTGCAACTCCTGAGGTAGTTCTTCAATGCAGAAGTGGAATTTCCCAGCTGATGTTGGCCAGAAGTTGGTCATATCGTCTTCTACTGACTCTGCCATGTTTTCGTGGTCGCCCAGGAGGTTTGGTGTTGATACCTGTATGGAACAATTTAATTTAAATTATCTAGCCGTTTTTTCGTTCTAACTACATTAAAAAAAAACATGAAAATCCAATTCAAAATTTTAACTGAAGCTCAAGTTGACAAGGACACCTCAATTGTTAAAAATAGGTTGTCATACAGTGCGAGAAGAATTTCAGATTAAATCATTCAAATTTTAAGTGGGACTTTAAATTGGCATCCCCAAGTAAAGCCAACTGCACACATGTGATAACAGTAAGGGTAAGGGCAATGTTTGTAGTACAACATGTTACCACTTATGTGCGGTTGATTGTAACTTTTCTGACACATTTTTTAAAAAATTCTATGAAATACTTTCGGAACAGAGTATGAGGTACTTACATCAGCAGTAGCAGTAGCCACATCCGTATCAGTCAGGGTCACAGTATGCGCAGTAGCCAGGGTAGGAGCATCAGCAGGTGGGAGCGACACGGCCATGTCCAGCTGTTCCGTAATCGTCTCCACAGTGGCCGTCATTATCTGGATCACCACCACAGTTCAAAGACGACGGTTCAAAGACTTTGGTAGAAAGGTACAAAGCATTTCGGGACTAAAGCTGTTTTTTTTGACACCACGTTGTCAGTGAATTCTACTGCTATAATACAGCGTGATTTTTCTACTTCTAAATACTGTTTTTTTTCGATCCTTGTTTTTGTTTTCTAGAGCTTTTTGTATTGTGTATTTTAGTTTGCTCTTTTCAGCAGCTAACTTCTATGTTTAAAAATTGGGATAATCTTACCTGCATTTTATGGATTCTACCTTTAATTTATTTCGGTTTTACTAAAAATATTAATATTCATATATTTCTCATCCATCTATCATCTACAGCTTGATTAAAAATAGATAACCAATACTGTATGTAAAACCAGTTATTACAATTCTGTGTCCCGACAGTGGGTTTTTTTCCTTTATATCCTGAAAAATGCTAATTTATTTTTGTTACAACGTTAGACCGTGATAATCATTAGAAGTATCACGATCGTAACTACAACAACATCAAACTATTGACTTCACTGTGATATACATTGGATACTAAGCTATTTATTTATTTCACTAACACTACATAAGCTATTTATATTATGTAAACACAGTGAAGTCCTAAGAAAGGCCGATTTTATACGGGAGTTTTTTTTTCTCAAAAAAATCAAGAAGTTTTTAAATGTATCATCGAATACTTCAACATTTAACTGAAGACACAAAAAGCTGTAGAAATAAGGAAGATTTTCTCGGATATTAGTATATGATCGGCCTGTATCTAACACCAATAAAACAAATCACATCCACATATGAAAAAGCACAAGAGTTAGGTTAGATAGACGCTTTGCTTCGGACATGTCTGACATAGAATATAAACTTATACATAACAGGGCCTTTATCTACACTTCAGTCATTGGTAACTCTCTTCAATGCACTTTTAAATCCTATTTTTAATGGATACCCGCTCATAAGAATGATAGTAGTCATCGAGAGCCAATGGGCGTGTTCCAAATTAAAATTCAAATAATAATGTCTTTATAATAGTCAAAATCTGCAAGACTCCGTTGATATTTTCTAACAGTTTCGGAAACACATTTGGGAAAATTCAACCTGTGTGTGGTTAAACAGGATGCTTTTTTTCAAATGCGCGTCCGAAACTGACGTCGGTCAAATAATTTCTTAATTTCCATCTGAAAAAGAACATTACCATAGATAATTATGGAATCAGGTATTGCTTTGCGGGAATCCATGACATTATATGTATTGCAGTAAATTTAGTGTTAATTATGCGAAAAAGGTCGAAGATTGGATGCAGGATGCAGCAGAACATCTTCTGAGGATGCCCCGTGAAGTGTCTAGTATCAGAGTGGACGGCATGCTAATTTTCGCTTTTCAAGCAAGTGCATACATTTCCGGGCGGGAGGGTGCTGCAATATGCATCCAAGCCCGGATTTTTCGCGGAATTAAGACTAAATATTTTGCATAACATTTATAAATGACCATATTAAAGTATTATATTTTAGTTTTCTATGTAAGACACCTCGTAGCAAAGCTAAATAATATCCAGTGACATACTTGAGCGTCGCCCGAAGATTTAGTGATCGTGGCATCCGAGCCGACATCGCTTATGAGAGAGAGTTGCATGAAATGAACAAACTATACCACTACGTTACAATATATTTACTAAGACATGGAGCGTCTGGCAGGTGCTATGGTCAGTGTGGGTTTGAAGTGTTTATTTAAGAGATGGCTAGTTATTGTGCCAAAGAAAAATGATGAGGTAAGTATAACAGTTACATTAAAACTTGAAATGCTTCAATAAGGCTGGAGTCTCATATTTATCTCATAAATGAAATCAGCATCCTAATTTTGCGGCTCATTCGAAGTCTCTTTCCTTGTTCTTCCTTTATCGTGTGGTTAGTGCCTAACATGTGTCAGAGTTTTTATGCCGCCCGTGGGCCTCTGACTTGGCTTACTTGCTTTCCTTGTGACAAATCAACAATATAAATTGCGGTGTTGAGCAGACGAATCTTTTAAACGTTGTTGAGAAATGAATTACGAATTATCATCAAATGATTTTAGTTGTGAGTGACAACTACTTAACATAATTTATTTTTAGCTGCCGAAGAAAATATGCGTTTTTTGCGGCCGATGAAATTAATAGGAGACTTCATCCTTAAGACGCACAAAATATTTAAGATTTTTTTGGAGGAAACAATATATAACCATCAGACTAAGTTATCCCATGCAACATTTTATAGTACAAGTAAAAAACAGAGAAACAATTTTTTTTTATCCGTTTATTTTAAAAACCCTATCTTTTCAACACCAATTATCCACAACAAAAAACATCAATAACCATAAAAATACAGTTTTTTTTAAAGAACCTACAATGACCACAGCAGGAACCAAGCCAGACTTAATAACACATATAAAGAAGTAGGTACGTACATGCGGCATGTGCACCAGCACCCCGCCCACCGAGCTCCTGTCGCCGCCGCCCAGCGGGTGCGCCATCGACATGAGCGCGTCCACCGAGGAGGCCGGCGTGCCGCCCGACTTGCTGCGTTCTTCCTCGGACTGCGCCTTCTTGTGGCACTGCGCGTCGGGCCAGATGTCGTCGAGGGACGCCTGTTCCAAATATTATAAATGACTGAGGTAGAAGCACCAGGGTAGCCCTCGAAATTCTCTTACGTTTTTTACAATTTGCCGGTCAGTGTCAGGTTGTATGTTGATGAAAATATGATTCGCGCAAGTAGCACGTATGTAGTTACAGAATTATAATCATTAAAATCATCAATACAACCCTCTTAGTTCATTTAACCCCATTGAAGGACTGTTTCCTGAAACAGTCATGAATTTGTATTATTCTTGTTTTGGTAGGAGTAGAAAATTTCCACGGACGACTGGAGCGTTTATCACGTTGACTATTAGGATGACAGATATCGGACAAACTAACAGACTTATTGCCAAGACAATTTACTGACCTCAGGCATAGGTTTAGGCTTGTCGGGCACGAGAGCCCGCACCAGCAGCACGGCCAGCTGGTGCCACAGCGCCGCCGCCTCGCAGTACGAGCACGCGCCCTCCGCCAGGCACACCGCTACCACACAAGAACACTATATTATTAATTAATCGTGTACGAAGTACAAAGTGAAAAGGAGCAGATCAAAGCTAAGAATTTTGATGTTAGCTGTGATAAGTCATGAGATTGAAAAAATATTCAATTGACCAGAGACCAGATCTTACTAACTCTGTATGTTTTGATGTAGGAGGTAATAAACTACTCATCAGGTTTCAAAGATTCTTCGTTATTGCCGAATGCCATAGAATATTTAGAACTCACCATGCTCAATAGTGTTGGTCTGATTAGACTTCAGCATCAGACGCAGCAGTTTGGTAGCCTCGCTGCTGACATTCTGACTGTTGATGCGGCGCTGTTGCAGCTCCATCTAGTGATACAAATGGTTAACATGAGAAACAAATCACCAAAAATATGAAGTTTTACTACCTTCTTATATAATTACAAAATGCCCATGTAATAAGGCACCTCCCATAGCCCAGTGGTCTGTAACGGAGTATACCTTAACCAGACTGGTTGCGCGGATACATAGACAATTAGTTTGTTGATTGGCACAGGTAATCCCCACCTCTAAATCATTCCCGCACAAAACCTCCGTTGTCGATTCCCAACGATCAATGGCTGCCGACACACCATCGCGATAACACATGTTCTCGACATATTAATAAAAAGTGGTGAAATTGGTGTGATCTTCTCGCTTTCGCTGTCTCCATGTTACGTGCCATGCTCCAGGAAGCTGCTTGGGAAATCGAGGTATGTGCAATCCTTCCTTATAAGCGTACTGCTCGTTTTTTCCACGTGTTCCTGACAGTATGCAATTCCTCCCGCCAATTTAGCTGTGCCAATTTATAATTGTTTAAATTCTTAGCAAAAAAACCAGCGCAATCATTTGGTCCTTCGAGCCGGATAAGTGTCGTAAAATCAGTAGCAGCCATTCCCTAGGAAATCCTAGGTAGTTCGTTTAGTTAATCCCGCGTATTTGTACCAAATACTTCGCCACGAGGCAAGTTAGGTATTTAGTTAAAATCTCGTAAACTCCGCATTAGATTAAGTAGCATCGTTTATATTTGGCTCAACACCGCAATCATTTACCAATTCTATCGTATCGTATCGTCCCTGTCGTTTCGTATTTCGCTCATCACCGCGTAGTTACATACACCGCATAATTTCTATCGTATTCGTTTCGTGTCGTTATCCTAGCTAGTAATTGGTACTAGCGTTTGTCGTAATCATCGCGTTATTTAAATAAGTTTCAATTTGTTCGAAAACCGGTTCGGTAAGTAGGTCACAGCACGTGTGCGCTCGACTGCCCGGCCAGGTTAAGTTAACAAACTATCAATTAGTACATCTGCACAATAGAATAGTTAATATTAATTCTTTCTTATATTATTTCCTTTCTTAATTATTTCGTGTTTCATAAATCGCTAACATGCCCATCGACTTAACGCTCAGGCGACTGGTTTCTAAGCGAGATAGAATATTTTGTCGTATGCAAGCAATATGTGATTCGTTAAAACATATTGATTCGGAAGAATTCAATAAGGAATCCTTCCTCTGTGACGTTAAAACAGTAGATTCAATGCGTGCAGATTTTGAAAGTGTGTTGGATGATATTGTTGATCATGAGCTTAAATTAAATCCTGATTACGTCATCAACTATCAGGCGCTTTCTTCGTTCGAAGACCTATTAGGCCGTGTAAAACGAGCCGAGGAAAAACTACAGGTCCAATCTCGTAGTCAGGTTCAAAGGTCACCTCGATTACCTCCTATCGAAATACCCGAATTTAACGGAGATATTAAAAATTGGCCTTTATTTATAGCTAGTTATCGCAACGCCGTACACAATAATGTTTCTCTGACAGACAGTGAAAGGTTATATTATTTAATAGGAAGGTTGACTGCCAAGGCGCGATCTGTTTGTGCCGGCATATCTCCAACCGCTGACAACTACCCTCTTATTTTTGATTTACTTTGTAAACGGTATGAAGATAAGCGTCAATCAGCGACTTCATACCTAGACCAATTATTTGAATTTAAATCTATTTCGTCAGGAACCCCTAGTAGTTTAGAATCTTTTCTCGATAAATTCGCATCGTCTGTAGCCGCGTTAAAAAACACAAAGGTCAATGACCTATCTGATTTTATTTTGTTGCATATCGCTCTTAAAAAACTTGATCCAGACACTGCGCGTACTTTCGAATCTAATCATCAATTAAGATCGAATAATTCCGAAATTCCATCTTTTTCTGATTTAATAAGTTTTGTTCGCGATCACATAAAGGTATTAGAACGTACGTCATCTCCTGTTGCTCGAGTCGTCAGCAACAGAGGATCCGATCGTAAATCTACAAAATCTACACAGGCTTACGCGAGTACATCTGGTTCTGAGTCCGCCGCGTGTAATCTATGCAATGAGCATCATAACTACATTTATAAATGTAGGGTATTTAATAGTTATAACCCAGATCAACGTTTTAAATTCATTAAGTCTAACAATTTATGTATAAATTGCCTAAGTAGTGGTCATCGTGTTTCTGCGTGTGGGTCAACATCTACATGTAGGAAATGTAATCACAAACATCATACTCTCTTGTGTTTCGGAAGTCAAACCCGCTCCCGGCCCACAGAGGCCGCTCCCAGTGACTCGACCACTGTTCAAGCACACACTGACGTAGCCCTGTGTTCATTATCCGATAATCATGGTGGGAGTAGCCACATGATTCGACCTCTTACCACGGTACTCATAGCAACCGCACGTATCATTATCGTGGATTCTCGCGGAATTGAACATAGTTTCAGGGCATTATTGGACAGCGCATCTCAAAGTAATTTTATAACTCGCGAGTGTTGTCAACGCTTAGGTTTGAACATAAATAATCGACCTGCCTGTTCTACCGTAAAGGGAATAGGAGGTTCGAGTAAAACAATTCAGGGTTCCGTAAAAATTAAATTTCATTCTCGTTTCGACCGCAACATAAATTATAATATCGAGTCTTTAGTAGTAGATAAAATTACCGAACGTTTGCCAACTGCTACGGTCGACGCCTCTCTTTTGTCTAACTTCAAAAATTTACCGTTGGCAGACGATACGTATTTTTCTCCAGGCCCAATTCAAGTATTGATCGGTGCTTCAATTTTCCCGCATTTACTTTTGTCGAACAAGGTGCCAGGACAAGCGAAACATTTCTCGCCTCTCGCATTGGAAACTGTCCTTGGCTATGTTATTGTAGGTGATGCCCCGGTACGCGTTGACAGCAACACGACCGTTTCATATTGTTGTACCGCTGATCCGTTGGACTCTGCGATCCGAAAGTTCTGGGAATTGGAGGAAGTAGACGTCCCCCCGCTGCTCAGCCCGGATGACAAATTGTGTGAGGAGTTCTACAACCGCACTACCACTCGGGATAGTGACGGACGATACGTGGTTGCTTTGCCTTTCAAGGGTGATGTCGAATCCCTTGGTAACTCGCGTCAAGCAAGTGAACGTCGGTTTTACTGCTTGGAAAGGAAGATGCAAGCTTCTCCACAATTAAAGGTCGCGTATGACGGTGTCATCCGCGAGTATTTAGGAAAGGGCTATATTTCACCTACAAATTCTGATTCTTCAGAAATTTCATATTTTATTCCGCATCATGGTGTGATCCGAGATGATAAGGTCACAACCAAACTTCGTGTCGTTCTCGATGGTAGTTGTAAAACTACCTCCCGCGTTTCTCTAAATGATCTCTTGTATGGTGGGCAAAATCTACAAGGGAATCTTTTTAATATTATTATTGGTTTTCGTTTATTTTCGATCGCTCTTTCCGCAGACATTCGTCAAATGTTTCTCAGCATTGGAATCCGAGAATCTGATCGGCGTTTCCAACGCATTTTGTATCGCTTTTCCCCGCAAGAACCTTTACAGGTTTATGAATTTAATCGTGTCGTTTTTGGGCTCAAGTCTAGCCCCTTTCATGCGCTGCGAACTATCAAGCAGCTGGCAGAGGACGAGGGTGACTCTTACCCTCAGGCAAAAAATATTGTCGCTGAAGGTTTGTATATGGACGATTTTGTCCATTCCGTTCTCACGGAAGACCAGGGCATTTCCACAGCTTCGGAAATGATAGGTCTCATGAAAGCTGGTCAATTTGAATTAGTTAAATGGACCAGCAACTCCCAAGTCGTCTTGGATTCGATTCCGCCTTCGCATCGCCTGCCAGCTATCAAAGAATTCGACGAGTCCGACCAACATAAGGTACTGGGCTTGTGTTGGTCGCCGACGTCGGACCACTTCGGCATGAAAGTTAGTACCCCTTTTGAAAATTGTACTAAGCGTACAATATTGTCGTGTGTCGCTAAAATATGGGACGTCATGGGATTTGTCGCGCCAGTCGTCCTGTACGCCAAACTGCTGATCAAACAGCTTTGGCTGTGTGATTGTGACTGGGATGATACCCCACCTGAAAATATAGTGAGGCTGTGGACTCGCTTTAAGGAAGAGCTTCCTTTGCTCGGTAGTATAAAAATCCCACGTCACGTTGGTATCGTCGCCGATAGTGTGGTCACTATCTTGGCTTTCGCGGACGCCAGTGAGAAGGCATACGGGGGAGTGATTTACTTCCACGTCCAAAATAGCGATGGCAATATAGTTAAGTTGTTAACCGCTAAGTCTAAGGTGTCTCCTAAGAAGGTCGTTTCTCTCGCTCGTCTTGAGCTATGTGCTATTCTTGTGCTAGCTCAACTAATAAAAAATGTTGTAGTCGCTTGTCAAAACCGCATTGTTTTTCGTAATATATTCGCATTTTCGGATTCGACAGTCGCTCTCTGTTGGGTACATTCGTCGCCCCATCGGTGGAATACCTTTGTGGCCAACAGAGTGTCGAAAATACAAAACGACCTATCTCCACAAAATTTGTATCACGTGTCCGGTACGGAAAATCCCGCAGATTGTGTGTCACGTGGACTCACACCTTCTCAAATTATTGACCATCCGCTTTGGTTCAGTGGTCCTCCGTGGGCTCACTTGGATGTCTCACGGTGGCCTGTCGTTCCCTTCAATCCCTCTTCGGTGTCTGAAGCACCCGAAGAGAAGAAGCATTCGTTGCTATCCGCTACACCAAACGAAAGATCTCCTATTCTTTCTTTGGTCGATCGTATCTCGTCTTGGAGTAAATTGCTTCGAGTAGTAATCTATGTTTGTCGCTTCGCTAGATTATTACCTCCTAGAAATCGCATGTCAGCAGCAGATTACAACTTCGCTGAACTACTCGTCCTTCGTGAACTTCAGCGCTTTCATTTCTCCACTGAGATCGCTAGAATCAGGGAAGGCAAAGATTGTAGTCCTACCTTTAGACACTTAAAACCGTTCCTCAAAGACGGACTCGTCAGAGTCGGAGGCCGTTTAAGAAACTCAGATTTAAATTATGATCGGAAATACCCTATTTTGCTTCCAAGTAAGGATCTTATTTTGAACTTGTTAGTAGAATACCATCATAAGTTAAACTGCCACGCAGGTCCCGACCTGCTGTTGTCACTATTGCGTCAGAAATACTGGATACTTTCTGCACGCAATTTAATTAGGAATAGGATCCACAAGTGCATTCCTTGCTTTCGTCTTCGCCCTAAGCCAAGTTTCCCTGAGATGGCAGATCATCGTTCTTGTCGCGTCGTTCAAACCGCCAAACCGTTTGTCCACACGGGCACAGACTACGCCGGTCCGTTTAAGGTCACTATGTCTCGCGGTCGAGGTATTCGTTCCACCAAGGCCTACGTGTGTCTGTTCGTCTGCTTGACCACGCGTGCGGTGCACATAGAACTAGCTGGTGATCTTAGCACAGCTAGTTTTATGGGCGCTTTGAAGCGGTTCCTGTCTAGGCGTGGCCCCGTGAGTAAGATTTATTCGGACAACGGGACTAATTACATAGGCGCAAAGCGCAAACTTTCGGAACTTCACGAATTTCTTTGCTCAAAACATCATAATAACGAATTCGGTCATATGTTAGCTGAGAATCGTATAGATTGGTCACTCAATGTCCCGACTGCTAGTCACTTCGGCGGCAATTGGGAGGCTAATATAAAAAGTTTAAAGTCTCACTTATATCGAGTCGTAGGGGATACTATTCTTTCGTTTGAAGAGTTAAGCACCGTGCTTACTCAAATCGAGTCCGTTATGAATACTAGACCTCTTTGTAGGACGCTCTCTAGCGACCCTTCGGAACCGCTAGCTTTAACTCCAGCGCACTTTTTGAATCTCACGCCTTTAAAGTACTTGCCTGCGGAGGAAATAGAGGAAAGGACTATTACTGCTAGACACGAGTTGCTAGATAGTTTAGTACAGTCGTTTTGGAAGCGCTGGAGAGGTGGATACCTCCACACGTTGCAATCGCGTCGCAAATGGAACACGCCGGTCGATCCAGTCGCTGTCGGCACGGTCGTGATTCTTATAACCGACAATTCGCCTCCACTGCACTGGCCTTTGGGTGTCGTGGAGGAAGTTTTCCCTGACTCCACCGGAGTCACTCGTATCGTTCGGGTTAAGACAGCGACTGGATCCTACTTGCGTCCCGTCGTGCGTCTTTGCCCGTTGCCTAACCAATAGACACGTCGGTTTATCATTCAAGGTTAGGTAACGTTAGCAATTAGGTAGTTTAGTAGTTTGTAGTTTCGTATTTGAAGGCATCCCTTCAAGCCCGGGGGAATGGTTGCGCGGATACATAGACAATTAGTTTGTTGATTGGCACAGGTAATCCCCACCTCTAAATCATTCCCGCACAAAACCTCCGTTGTCGATTCCCAACGATCAATGGCTGCCGACACACCATCGCGATAACACATGTTCTCGACATATTAATAAAAAGTGGTGAAATTGGTGTGATCTTCTCGCTTTCGCTGTCTCCATGTTACGTGCCATGCTCCAGGAAGCTGCTTGGGAAATCGAGGTATGTGCAATCCTTCCTTATAAGCGTACTGCTCGTTTTTTCCACGTGTTCCTGACAGTATGCAATTCCTCCCGCCAATTTAGCTGTGCCAATTTATAATTGTTTAAATTCTTAGCAAAAAAACCAGCGCAATCACAGACTTTGACCGAAAGCAATCGAAGTCTGACCCTGGAGACCCAAGGAACGAACCCAGGAGCCCTTGCTGCCCAGACAAAAGACCAAAGAGGCAGTCAGCAAGACTTCAAATTTTCTAGTTCAAAAATGACCAAAAAAATGAGTAGTATACGTGAAACTGACCTGTTTGAGCAGTATATCCAACATAAGTATGCAGCAGGTGAGGTTCTGCGGCTTCATCTGATCGTCCTTATCTTTTTTATCCTTGTCGTTGTTAGGGGACTCCTTAGGTTCCTTCGGTTTTGTGCCATCTGAGTGACAATCAATTGTTGTATGAGTTTTTAAAAGTATAAAATATTTAGAAGTCTATAAAATGTTACTTCGTGTTTATTCTTTTTTGAAGTTTGTCAAAGAAGACACATCCATTTAATGTTTTTTTTGTGAATATTTCGCACAATATCAATATGAAAAATTAATACATTACCCAGAGTAGGTGGTTTAAATATTTTCTCAGGCAGGTTGACGACGCAGTGGCTGAACAGGTCGAACAGCTGCGACAGCGGGATGCGCACGTCCAGCATGGAGATGGTCTGTGGAGAAATCTGTGTGACTGACCTGGTGCCTTACCCGGAGTACGCACACAGATGTTCCCCAGAGGGAACCATGCCTTTGGAAGTTACCCCTGGAGAACGAGCTTGGAAAGAGATTTTCTTAGGCCATAGAAATATTTCGGATTTTGTCCAGCGGTGGGACATAATTTCTAGTGTTGTGCCTTACTCGGTTATTATGTTTAGAAAATCTATAAAAAAAAATTAAGTACTAATCAAACATATCTGAGAAGTTTTTCCGAATGATTTCATTTGACCCTGTTAGACATTTTAGAGGTATTTCAGATTGAGGCAGACTACTTTAGAGGTTGTGATAGGGTGTGAGTAGACTTATAGTTAATGATTTATTTGTAAGTAGGATCATCTTTAAAAGATTTATCATAACCTGGAACCACTCCAGCACCGGCAGCACAGTGTCAGGGGTAGGTGTGGTGGTGACCTTGAGCACAGCGAACTTGTACAGGTTCTTCTCGTCCACGCCCACCATCGCGCCTTCCGGCTCCAGGATCTTGCCGAGGGGAACCTTCAGCTCCATTAACTCCTGTTGTGAGTTGAAGGATTGTTTTAATGAAATAGGGATTTATTACATTAAGGTAAAAAGAGAGTGATACCTTACCTTTTCAGGAACATCAGTGCAGATGGCTTCCATCCAGGCTGGCATGATGTAGTCCCAAATGGATTGCGTGATGATTCCGTACGGGATCAAGCAGTACAGTCTGTGAATGAAAGAAGACGATTCATCATCATCATCCACAGCCCGACTTCACCCACTGCTGGGTATTGGCCTCTATTTGCTTGTGGGAAGCTCCAAGTTCAAAGAAGGGGATTAAGTACATTTATTTATGTGCTATGCTTTTATCAGGAAAAGACCAGGAATGAGATACTGTGTGGTTATTATTTCATTCTTCTTGTGACGATGATTAATTATTGCACAACTTTAATTCTGATCCCTACTTACAGAGAATTGTCGTCAACAGTGGAATTATGTAAAGCTGGTTGCCCACGATACATGGTACCACAATTCACTGCGTGAAACTGTATGAGCCGTCGACATGAGGGTCTTTCTTAAAGGTGCGACCAAGTCGTGGCAATACGTACTCGTAGGTCACTCCTAGCACGTGTTGTGATTATCACATGTCCAGCTTTACTATTAAAACATAGTATGTACCTGTTGAGTCCGTCCTTCAGATGGTGCGTCTTGGAGGCCAGGTTGTCCCAGTGGCCGGCCTGGCGCGTGTAGTGCGGCGGGTGCGGCAGCAGGCACGCCACCAGCACGGCGCGGTGCGACTCCGCGATGTTGCGCAGCCAGCCACAGACATGCTCACATTTCAGCTTCTCTACTGTGTTTGCTGTTTCACCTACAATACAAAATTAAAAGTCGAGTTCAATAGCATCATAATCTCACTCTAACGTTCCCACAGCTGGGATAGACACATGCCTCCCCTCTATGAGAGGGATTAGGCAGTAACACAACACGCGGAACGGTCGATGTCACGTGTGTTCAAATTCTTGGTTCTAGGACATGACCGAGTATCCTCACGATGTTTTCCTACACTGCACCGTTTTGAGAGTAGTAGTGATGAAATAAATTCCACAAAGTAAAGAATCACTACTTCAATACTCTATTCCTATAAGTCTACGTACTCACCAGTATAGGAGAAGGAAGTGACATGGAACCAATGGAACAGCACAGAGAGCAGGCGGCCCAGGATCTCGTCAGGAGTGTCGGGGTTCGGAGTACACAGGCCCACCATCAGCCACACTCCGTATCTGCGAACATGTATAAGTAGTTAAAGAGGATGGCCAGTATGAAAAGGTAACCACTACTATAACAAAGTATGTACAACAGGTGTATTCTTTTATGAACTGAAAGCATTAATCTGACAATGGAATATTGAGGGCCACGTGGCAACTATTTGTTCGTATATGATATAAAATATTCCAGCTACAACATGTCGGCATCATGTTGTTTTATATTTTAATGTTATCAGTATTCTCTTGTCAATTTTTATATGGGTACACCCACTCATACTTAAAAAACAATCTGATCTATGCATAACACAGTATATACCACCCGTTTATATGCACATAAAATTAGTGAATATATTTTATTTTCCTAAAATATTTTAGTGAAACCTTTTAGTTCCGAGTGTACATTTCCTTTATAAGAATTAGATAAACATATTTAACAAAACAATGACATTTAACACATCTTAATTAACTGAACACCATAAGAACATATTAAAAATCATCATATAAAGCAATTCAAAATATTATATTTCTTGCTTATGAAACGTAAGAAGATGGGCGCACGGTTTGAACTGGTTTTTTTTACAACCGTCAAAACTCTCTAAAACACTTTTATAAATATATTGGCTTTTACAATGTCGACAAATTACAATGTTAACAATTAAGGGAAGGGATTGATACCTGAGACCAAGTAGCTACCAGGGTACTTAACAAAAAAAACAAGAGACAATCTTATTACTAATAAAAATGCGAAGGTTTGGATGGCTGGATATTTGTTACTCAATCACGCCAGAACAGCTGAACGGATTGGGATGAAATTTGGCACAGAGATAGATTAAAGTCTGGAATAGCACATTGGCTACTTTTTTTTCTCAGTAAATCAAAATTTCCACTCAAATGAAGTCGCGGCCAACAGCTTGTGCTCAATAAATCGAAGCATTTATAAATCTACAAGGCCTACTGTACAGGCCATTAAACTTCTCAAATCAAAAACAAGCAGTAAAAAGACCATCGTGTATAATTAAACATCAATACATCCAGAAATCATCTTCTTCAGCGCCCGCGCCGTCGCCGCCGCCGTACCGTCGCGTGTATCCGAACGGCAGTATCCAGATAGTGTGCTCCTCTCACACGGAACACTATCTATCTGGATAGTGTCGGCCAGACTAACTTCCGAAGCACTCTCAACTCGGTGGGCATCGACGGGATGATCTGAGTTGGCGTGCAGTCTCGAGCACCGATATGTAATCACTTTTGAATCTTGCTAAGTGTATTCATATTAGTACTCGTGACTGTACATACTGGTGCACTTGTCTGCGTCTATGGTTAGTCTCCGCTGAATTTGGCCAAAATTCAGCCAGACGAGCTTTACAAATAGTCGTGTCAGCATTGTCAGATAGACCAGAATACAGGGTGTAAGGGATAGCCCTCCGCAGACTGATGGGGTGAATTCAGTATACGAGTATCATACTAAGATGAACGGTACAAGAAATTATTTTCAGATCGTAATGGGAATCCAATAAATTTGATTTGTTTTTTTTTTTCATACGCAATGTATCGTTACCGTGGCAAAACGCACGTAGCGAACGGCAAGCGCGATGACGACTTCGATGTACTAGGTAGAATGTGAACAGCTGATTTCACGCGTCGTTCGTTAGAGTTTTTCAACATTCATTGTTGTTTTTTTATTTTAGCCGTATTATTTACATAAATGGAGTGCTGCGTACAAAGAATGTAATTTTACATTGAAAGGAATAGTAACTGAAAAACCGATAAAAAAAAATTTCCTGAGAATAAATCCGGTGCATTATGATTCAAAATAAGCAGCTGAATGCACCTTGCCAATTTACGGAGGGCTGTCCCTTACACCCTATATAAAAGTTTCACGGGCCGTATTTTACAGTGGTAGTCCGCAGACCACATAGGTTGAGATCCAATGACTTATAGACATGTAAAATATCTTCCCGAGATTTTTCAACTTCTCATTCTGTTACCATTTCTTTCTTCACATTTGTACCACAAATCAGTAAATTCGTTTCAAAAACATTGTTTAGTTTTTATTTCACATTTTTTTCATTTCATGGGCGTACATGGGAACTTAAACTTATAAAAGGTCGAGAGGAAAAATTATGCACGGTTCGGGTTGGTCGTTTCCTATGGAGAAGAACCGGTAAGAAACTCCATGCTTACTCTTTTAAAATTATTTGTTTTTACAATATTATTATTACAGTCTACAATAAGTCGTTACTTAGCACCCAAAAAAACGTAATACAAGATTAAGTTAACAGGTATCTAGGAATGCAGGCCTACAATGTTCACACATTCACAAACAATCTGTAAAAAAGAATCTATACAAAGGTAAGAAAATATTATAAAATAGCCTAAATTAAACAAGTGACACAAATGTTGTCATCAATGCTGTAACTATTCTGGACAAGTTGGTTACTCTTCACTGTTTTTAAGATGATAGAGAGAGAATGATGCTATATGCGAGATATATATATATTTATATTTTAATCACACGCAATATCTCTAAAAACTATAACAAAGTAAGTCTTACCTCCCAAGCAGCTGTCGGTCTTCAACTGAGATAGGATCAGGCAAGTCTACACTGAGCGGAGGTTTCAGTTGTTCGGTAGAGCTGTCAGGGTCTTCCATGTTGATGGGCTTGGCGTCTTTCAGGAGGCTGAAGAAGAAATATCTATTTAGGCCCGCTTGTAACACAAATCACAGAACGCAAACAGCGCTTAAACAAAATTCAGCCACTTATGAACGACAAATTAGGCTGAAAATCAGTACATTTTCAACGTAAAACGTATATGTATAATTTGCATGGGAATTCCTCCAAAACGCCTGCCCTGCACAACTTCCTAGTGTTTTAGGTGGGGTGAATAAATAGCGCCTGCCTTCTGATAACTGTGTGCTGTAGCTGTCACCTGAACGACGAACTGTACTGTATTACAGCACAAGCCTGCTAAGAGCATTAGGACTGTCCTGAAGCTGCTGAACCATTAATATGCCCATTTCTGGTAAAAGCCTGGTGCTGGCAGTACCGTAGTGTGTACCTGATGATAGCCTCGACGAGGTTGGTCTGCATGTCGCTGTCCATCTGCCAGGCGAGCGGCAGGCGCGTGTGCACCACGTGGTCCCCTGTTGTGCCGGTTGGCACTGCTGGCAGTACCGTAGTGTGTACCTGATGATAGCCTCGACGAGGTTGGTCTGCATGTCGCTGTCCATCTGCCAGGCGAGCGGCAGGCGCGTGTGCACCACGTGGTCCCCTGTTGTGCCGGTTGGCACTGCTGGCAGTACCGTAGTGTGTACCTGATGATAGCCTCGACGAGGTTGGTCTGCATGTCGCTGTCCATCTGCCAGGCGAGCGGCAGGCGCGTGTGCACCACGTGGTCCCCTGTTGTGCCGGTTGGCACTGCTGGCAGTACCGTAGTGTGTACCTGATGATAGCCTCGACGAGGTTGGTCTGCATGTCGCTGTCCATCTGCCATGCGAGCGGCAGGCGCGTGTGCACCACGTGGTCCCCTGTTGTGCCGGTTGGCACTGCTGGCAGTACCGTAGTGTGTACCTGATGATAGCCTCGACGAGGTTGGTCTGCATGTCGCTGTCCATCTGCCAGGCGAGCGGCAGGCGCGTGTGCACCACGTGGTCCCCTGTTGTGCCGGTTGGCACTGCTGGCAGTACCGTAGTGTGTACCTGATGATAGCCTCGACGAGGTTGGTCTGCATGTCGCTGTCCATCTGCCAGGCGAGCGGCAGGCGCGTGTGCACCACGTGGTCCCCTGTTGTGCCGGTTGGCACTGCTGGCAGTACCGTAGTGTGTACCTGATGATAGCCTCGACGAGGTTGGTCTGCATGTCGCTGTCCATCTGCCATGCGAGCGGCAGGCGCGTGTGCACCACGTGGTCCCCTGTTGTGCCGGTTGGCACTGCTGGCAGTACCGTAGTGTGTACCTGATGATAGCCTCGACGAGGTTGGTCTGCATGTCGCTGTCCATCTGCCATGCGAGCGGCAGGCGCGTGTGCACTACGTGGTCCCCGCCGCGCCGGCTGTTGTGCCGGTTGCCGTGGCACTGCTGGCAGTACCTAGCAAGAACAAGTATGTTACATGACTATCAAAGCTACACAAAATTATCATCAAATTTTGAAATAAGTACATTGTTTTATTTTCGATAACGTCGTTAAGTATCCGATAGGTAGAAAAACAAGCCCTACTTAAAGGACCTATCAATTTTACGAAGATTTTGTGTCATAAAAATTCGCAAATTGACTGCTTAAATTTTTATTGCATATCTTTTTGGCTATTTCGTCGATAGAAGGCGATGGATGTGATCTAAGATAGAACGCGGGCACACAAAAGATTACTGTTCACTCGTCTTTGCAAGCCAACGAGATAAAAATCTTTTCTATAAACTGTAAACATAAGTTGATTTTTAATAAATAAATTAAAAAAACTCTATCTCACCTGATGGGATGGTTTCCATTGTAGCTGGCACACTCGTTGGAAAAGCAGATCGAGTATGCTGCCTTGTCACTGGAGCGGCAGTTCTGAAATTATACATTCATTTATTTTCGTGGTACCCACGACGGCCGATCAAGCTATTCAAAACTAGTTTATGCGGATCTCTCATTGTATAGGAAATCTATGCAAAGCGAGGCCAATTTATACTGAAAATGTGCAGCTTCATGTGCCGCCATGTGTACGAATTTAATAAAAATGTAAATATAACTTTTAAAAATCTATTAAAAGTTATATTTACCTTATTCTCGCAGACCATGGACACCTGCTGTTGAGGGTGCAGAATGTCGAAGAAACGCTGGTTCGGATGCTCCCTGAGAATGAAACAAAGCAAGGATTTATTAAAGGAAGAATTTCAGGGTGTGTTTAACCTGCTACATGCATGGTAAAAGGGGTCTTTATGGTCCCATTTAACAAGGCACACACCTGTGTATCTCATTAGCGCACTCTATGCACAAGTACAGAGGCGGCGGACTGTCGGACGCGAAGGTGACGCTGATGCAGTGGTCGTAGCACACCTTGGCTGCTTCTGCTGTCCCCGCGTTGGGACACATGTCGCGTTGGCATAAGAACGGGACCAGGTCATCTGAAACCAGAACGCTGGGTTAGGTTTAAGGAAAATTAATTGAACTATTTTTTTGGTATTGGTTTCTGGAATTTTGAGATGGGGTAGAAAATAACTTTTCCTATAAATTTTTGCTATTTCTGACTTTTCTAGCACAAGATTGATATTATTTTTTATAAATACTGACTGGAGAACTTGCACAGCAATCCCTTCCTGTCGAACAGCTTGGCGTCGAACGGCGGCCAGTAGTAGAACAGCAGCTTGGCAGCAGACAGCCTGGCGCCCCACGTGCCGTATGCTATGACGCATAGGATGTCCTTCACAACCGACTGCTTCATCGACATCAGGCATTCCAGGAGTTGGCAGTGGTGGGCTACAACAAAATATTTAAATCTCAAGTTCAGTCAAGGGTGTGATGGATTCTTTCAAAATCGAAAGTCTATTGATTCTAATTAAGCTAAAGCTAAGTATCAATACTTTTTTAATGTCAAATATGAAATAAGACAGATCCCCGAAGGCGCCCGCTCCTCACCAATTCCTATTGTTTAAGCTGAGAAGAAGAATTGGTGGAACACGTAAGTACTAAAAGCGAAAATCTTAAATCTACTTTAATGTGTGTATAGGATTCTATAAATAAGAAGAACTAAAACCTAAAAAAAAATGTTGGTTTAATTCCCAGGTTCCCCATCCTTGCTTGAATGCGGAGGGCTTTTTTTATGGAAGTCAACATAAATTGTTAATTCAATGAAAGTCCAACTACATTATTTAATTTAAATAAGCTAAAGCTGATCATTTATAAAAAAACTCGTAATAGGTCATTGTTAAAATATCGAAAGGACATTACTAATCTACTAAAGTAGCAAACCCTACAATAACCATGTATTAACGTACTAAGTCAACCAGACGAAAGCACAAAAAGCGACCCTGACTTCGGTAACATAAGATCACAATAAGATTGCACGAACGAAACACTAAGTCCGCGAAGGGTAAACCAGCTCATAAATCATTTTTATGGTCGCTCCTGTCACCGACAAATGGCGCTACAAGCGAAACACTGCCGCAGTACGGCAGTGCATCACTAGTGGCGCCATCTCCTCAACTCGCACAATATTAAACTAGAGGGCGTTACTGTTCAAGAACTACCGCAATACGACACTATGGGTAGTGGTGCCACCTATGGAATGTTTCCATCACTCATTTACCATTTACTTCACAATATTACACTAGATGGCGTTACTGTTCAAGAACTACCGCAATACGACACTATGGGTAGTGGTGCCACCTATGGAATGTTTCCATCACTCATTTACCATTTACTTCACAATATTACACTAGATGGCGTTACTGTTCACGTACTACTGCAATGCGACAAAAAATTGCAGGCGTAAGCCTGTGGCGCCATCTATTGGCTCGTGCGACGAATCATATACCAGTCAGAAACAACACATTTTCGCCTTGCCATACTAGACTAGATGGAGCCACTAACGACCAACTACTGCATTGCGACAGTGCATTACTTGTGGTGCCAAACCTCATTTACCAAACCTCGTGATATCGTTCAGAATCAATATGATTGCCATGCGCATTGTGCGACAAGATGGAGGTCTACCGCAATGCGATAATGCGTTACTTGTGGTGCCATCTACCAAACCTCGTGATATCGTTCAGAATCAATATTTTTGCCATGCGCATTGCACGACAAGATGGAGGACCACCGCCTTCTTTCTTGCCCATTCTTCTCCATGAGATCAACTTTTTTCGAATGGGCAACTACAGTCCATTCACAGTTATTATGCCTGTGGCTGGACTGTAGGTAGCTTATTTTTGACTACGCAAGAGCGCCTGTCACGATTCTATTTGAAATAAATGCTTTGAGTTTGAGTTTGTAGCCAGTCTTCCTTTCAAAATCGGAAATAAAGCCTTTTTTGTCTTAAGTATCTATCGTGAACCTTAAAATTTTTGACATATCAAAAACGATATGTAGTCTTTGATTTTGGTTCGTGCGAAGAGATATTAGGAAAAAGGCAATGATCGCTATCACACATACTACACGCAACATCTATAGCGGCGCCATCTAGTAAATTACGAGATGACTCATATATCAGTCAAAATTAACATTTTTGCCACGCTTAAGCAAAAGACGTCACTAATTGTAAACTACCGCCATGCAGCAGTAGGTGACTTGTGGCGCCATCTACCGGATCTAATAATTCCCCTAAGCACCACTGGTGGACAGGGACATTACTTTTTTTTTATTCCCAATGTCCACCACCTGCTTGCCTAGCACTGGTGGACAGTGACACGATTATTAAAAATAATCTCTTTTCCCACCGCGTGGTGGACAGTGATACAACCTTTTTCCCAGTAACCACCAATTTGATTTTCGCTGCTATTTTCAAAATTATTATTGATTAGTTATTATGTGTGATTTTACTTCGGCGTCGCAATATTTTCTGTAGTACTGTCTTGTTTTAATTAAATGTATACAATTATTGTAAAATAATTTTATTATGTTATTGATTTTGTTATTTTACCAGCACTTTCCCATTACCGTCTCTACTCTCTGTCCTATGTTAGACTGAAGGTGATGGTAGCTGTTTATTACATGGGACCTGGCGAAATGTGAGTGTACTATAAAGGGTGTAAAAAGACCCTTAACGAAGCCGAAAGGCACTTGTTCTCCTCGTCATTGCGATCATTTTTTTCTTCTAGACCATACCTGGGAACCTTCTAGTTACGGAGATATTGGGGGTCAAAGTTCCAAATTTTTCACAAGTTTTTTTTAAATACTACTTTTTAAGGTTCTAACTTTACTCCAATTACCTCTATAGTCCGTTTACTATTCAAAGCATCCATCAGCAATAAGTTTTGAGCGCATTATATTGAGTTTTACCGTAAAATGTGATTTGTGACCCCAAAAAAAAATTTCGTTTCCCAGCAAAAATTTTTGTGTAAAGTTACTTAGTTTGATGTACAGAATGCTTGGTTGACGGCTTGGTGAAGGGTCTGTTTACACCCCGTATATATATACCTCTGCCTAACCCTACAGGGAATACAAGCGTGTTGTTATGTTAGAAATGAACACTTACCGGGGTTGCTTGAGTGCTGGAACACCATCATGATGATAGCGGCGACTGATTGTGAAGCCTGGCTCTCTTCCTCCATGCCTGCATACTTGCGAGCTGAAATAAACGACACATTAAATTCTGATTTAAAAAAAAAAACGACAAAAGCAAACGCGGTTCCCAAAAAGGCGATCCTGAGATTTTACTATTTTCGTCTGTTACCTCGTGATCACTGTAAAGTTACCAAGAGTGCAAGGAGGTGAGTAGAGACTAATCACAGGCCTCACCGCATCGCACGCCATCTTGATCCTCGGCTACTGTCATCCTGCAGTTCCAAACCGCCATACGAACCTAGCCTAAGAACGGATCAACCATAGCAACTATCAATAGTTACTTATAGTACAAGAGTAGATGCAAGACCTGGGGGCCTAAAATAGCGCCTAGCAATGCGCCACTGGGAACATCGTCGCTCCACCTAGCCTGAGGACGAAATAAAATGGAAAACTGAAGTGAATACTTACTAATAGTAAAAGGCAGGATGTAGTAAGAGAGGAGATGTAGAATCTCCTGATGAAGCGCCACAGGGAACATGGCGACGCAGTAGGCTACCAGGAATGGTAGGTTGTCAATCATGTCGTACTCCAGGAAGGGTAGCAGGCAACCCAGGCACTGTAGGATGGCTTGACCGAATGCTAGAAACATAAGTGCTATTTTATGTGCTGCAAAATATTTGAATGTTCAAAAAATTTTATTCAATGATCAACGTGTAAAAAAAATATTTCAATGCTAATTTTTAAATTTAATGTTCAAGGTTTTAAAAAAGTTTTTCAATATTTTAAGTATTAAAATACTATGATGTCCTAAGTGTTAGTAAAGTACCTATTTCGAGGTATACGTACTAGTATTTCATAGTTCTAATAGAGTTACTAGTGAGTACTAAATAACAGCAAATAAGTAAATTATTTGTTTTTATTAAGTATTTTAAGTTAAATGTTTCGTTCTTAATATGTAGGTAAGTAAGAAAACCTCACTATCGGACAAAAACAACTTCATTTACTACCACAAAGGCACGTATGAGAATATTTTAAAAAGATAAGACTTAAAAACAAAAGATGACCTAATCAGTCTTCAATTCCAAACCTAAAACGACATCATCAAATGCTACAAAAACAAAATAAAAAACAATCATCATTATTATGTACCCAGCGTTCCATACTGCAGATGCGGTGTGGAGTCCACAAGTCCAGACAGAGCATTGAACAAGCTCTTATAGTCCAGGTTGGGGTACAGGCCCATCCTCTCACTGTCATTGTCAGCGTCCCGCAGCATCTCAAGAGGGGAGCGTGGGACATCTTTGAGAACGCCTGCAGAATTTGTAGAGCAATCAGCAAAAGGTTGGAAGTAAAGAGATATGAGAGGAGTAGGATTTATACTACTTATGTGACTAAACTGAACGCGATCAACATAAATCATAACCGTGTTCAAGATGTTGTCTGTGTCAATTTTCCATAGGTCAAAATCGCCCTTAGAAGTATTGAACGGTGGCTTCTAATTTATCTTCAAGAACTATATTCTTGAAGATAAATTAGAAGACAAATTAAAAAGCTTGTCTGCTCTGAAAACATCTTTTGACATCTTTTAACTTTTGTAATAATCAGTAGCATATCTTTGTCCCTCTTATGTTTTCAAGCTGCACCCGCGACTTCACTGGTGTTCCCTAAGTGTACGCAGCATATGAATTTACATAAAACAAACACACATTCAGATGAACCTTGTATAAACGTGTTAAAAACGCAAATCTCCAGTTATAAGACTTCTTCGCTGAATTCCATTCTTCCTTGCATGGCAAATCTGGAGCCTCTTCAAGAAACCTTACGACGGCAGTCGCATCGTAGTTCCCATTGTAGGGGGGATCAACGTCGTGACGACGACGTGGTCAAGCGACAAACGCGCTTCAGTTATTTTCTCTGCGTGAGTGTCGTCGTGTCGCGGTACCACTTCATTCATTTGTTTCGGCTGTTTTGCAACACGTAGGTATGTCGCTTGACCAAGATGTAACAATTTCTTGGCTATACGGCTGGACCCTATTGAAAAGACCCTACAAGACTATGGAAGAAGAATACAATGAAATGCTACTTACTAAGAAGAGTCTGGGAGAAGTATTTGACAGTGTTGGCAATGTCAGTGCCAAGAGGCAACGGCTGAATGTTGTGTTGGAGCCGCAGCTGGGCATCGTACAGGCTGCGGATTTTTGCTGTAACTGTATAGGACGAGGCTATCGAGTTATCATATTAGTATCTAGTGGTCTGTTTCTTCTTAAAGGAAAATAAGGAGGAAATAAAGATGGCTTTAGGTAAGATTTAGAGCGCAAAGTTACTTATTGTTAGATTTTATAAATATTCCATTACTGTTTAAACCGGTGAATAGTTTGAGACGGCAAAGAACACACGAACAATGAGAAAATTAATCTAAATTTTTTAAGGCGTTTTATTCCAGTTGCATTGTTTTAAAGAAACATGATCTTCTTCAAGTTAACTTACTTTTTGCTGCCATGTCGAAAATTCTACTACTTATAGGTAGTCTAAGTTCAAGTCACGTGACACCCTGTAGTGTTTCGTAGCGGCTCCTAAACTACAACAGTATTATATCTAAGCTCCTAGACTCAAGGTCTATGCTGCATTCCAGATTTTAAACTCATTGTTCGATTTAGAAAACTTCGAATATTCCTAGATTAATTATGTTGCGTAGATACCTACCTACTTACACACAGCCCTCTTTGTAAGTTCCCCCCTTTTGTTAACAGAGATTATTAGAAAGCTTTAACTATAATAAACAAAATTACTATCCAGTACATTCGTCGGCCACGCTGCATGAGATCAAGTTTCATTAAAATAGAAAGAAGATTTATTATTAAATCCTGAACTCCCCGTCAAAGCATTATTACAAAATGCAACCCTCAAAGGGCCAGTATCCATCAGCTTACGTCAGATGCAAATAATTAGGAGGTATATAAGGGTGGATTACGATCAGACGCAGACAAACAACCCCTTTTCAAAGGATGCAGCTTTTTTTTTTGTTAATAGCATGGCAACCCTCAAAGCGCAGTTTTGTTTAGTATATAACTGCCACCCTCGCGTCGTTATCGATCGGTATTTTATGTGCAATATTGTATCTAAGGGACGTGTGTGACAATGAATGCGCGCTCTCTCATAAAGTCATAACTGATTTTTATTTTAATAAACGTTAGTATTCATTCAAAATTTTAACGCGCTGTGCGAAAATATTAGGTACTTGTTTTTTGCCGTGTTTAGCGTAGCAGCTCCTGCTCAGTGAGAGTGTGGGAGCAAGGGCAATACCGTCTAATAATGTACCAACTTATTGATTCGAACTGGCATATAAAAGCGCCAGCTTAGCTTAGTAACAAATAACCCCCAATAACGCGCACCCCTTAACGCTTCAAATCTTATCCTACTCTTCAAATGAAAACGCCGACATAACGCAAAGGGTACTCTAGTTAGACTTTCAGAGCAGTCCACAACTCGATGAAATTAGTCTGTGAAGACGTCATTATAACGTGCACAACGTTATAATGGCGTCTTATTTCATCGAGTTTCATTTAACAATTTGTGTAGATAGATAGGAAGGTGTTAAATTTGAGTAGGCCCTGTAAGGTTGTTTACCTTCCAACCATACTTATTATGCATGCTGGTTGTTTAATAAGTCTGGCCACATCCAGGCAACAAAAGAATGTATGGTTGTTTTTTAATGTAATGTAATGATAGTCCTGACTAAGAATCTCAAAAGTGAAGTCCTTTTAAGTGCTTTAAAATATATAATTAAAATCTCTACAAGTCTTTTATTTAAATAAAGGTAGCCAGAAGATATTCTGCTAGTACGTTACAGACTTGCAGTACAGAAACAAAGGAGCGCAGGAGTGTGGTCAAGACGTTGAGAAAACTTGATTTACATTACGAGGATTCAATACCTTGAGATTTTGAAGAGTAGATTCGATTTGTACACAGCCGTTTTAATTGCTAAGTACCTACATGGGTGACCGAGCTCTGCTCAAATAGAGAAAACAAATTTTCCCAGATAATATATAAGACCCAGCTAGATCGATTTTTCGCTCCCTATATTAAAACTTTCAACGAAATCGTTAGAGCCCTTCGAGAACGTGATTACAAATATATACGGGGTGTAAACAGACCCTTCACGAAGCCGTCAACCAAGCATTCTATACATCAAACTAAGTAACTTTACGCAAAAATTATTGCTGGGAAACGACTTTTTTTTTGGGGTGAAAAATCACGTTTTACGGTAAAACTCAATGTAACGCACTCAAAACATTGTGCTGATGGATGGATTGATTAGTACGGGGATCGTGAAGGTATTTAAAGTAAAAATCTTACATTAAAAATATTTATTTAAAAAAAAACTTGGGAAAAAGTTGGAACTTTGACCCCCAATATCTCCGTAACTAGAAGGTTACGGAGATAACCAGAACAAAAAAATGATCGTAATGACGGGGACAACAAGTACCTTTCGGCTTCGTTACCCTTTAGACCAAAATAGTTTCCCAAGAACATTGGAAAACAAGATAGTCTCGAAAAACGCCCTCGCTGAACGCCGCCTTTTTGAACGGGAACGAAGTGTAGTGAAGTAACTACCTACCTTCTAACTTATTTTTCCAGAATAATACACTATATCATAATATGGTAAATACATTAGCACTAACATAGCAGAAAGTCATCGGAGAATACCTACGCATTTTTTGTATGAATTACGTTTTACAGTAGGACTCAACGTAACGCACTTAAACCATTGTCCTGATGGATGGATTGAAAAGTACGGGGGTCGTGGAGGTGATGAAAGTAAAAATCTTTTATTAAAAACATTTAAAAAACTTGTGAAAAAGTTGGAACTTTGACTTTGAGGTATTGTCTAGAACAAAAAAAAATTATCGCAATGACGGGGAGAACAAGTGCCTCGTTTCCCAGCAATAATTTTTGGGGAAAGTTACTTAGTTTGATGTACATAATGCATGGTTGGCGGCTTCGTGAAGGGTCCGTTTACACCCTGTAAAATTTAGGAAGCAACTAATGCAATAAGGAACTTATATTTTTTGTATTTATCTGTGGAGGCTTGTTATTATAATGTTATTAGTCTGTAAGCTTACCTAAAATGTAAAAAAAATGAAATAAACAATATTTTGAATGATATTTGATCTAGGTGTGAAAATTGCTCATACAAGACAGTTTAAGATGTCTTATTATTTTTAATTTTCTCTTCTTTTATTTTAATCAAGACTATTAATACTGTAATATTATGCTATTCCTCTGACATGTTTGTGTAGGTAACACTAGTGTATTGATCTTGACATTATTAGGACTTATTTATATTATTATGTATGACGACGCATCATAGCCGCCATCTTAAGTTTACAGTAAGAAACTGTAAGAGCACGTGCAATGCGGGTAGGTTTGCGATCCGGGTTTTTAAAAGATTTGAGCAATAGAGATTTACAAGAAGCCCACAAAATATTTCATACTGATGTCTCCCTCTGCAAGTTATTACAGAAAATGGAATAAATAATTGCTTCGTAAGCGTTATTTTTGATCCAAACAACCTATAATATGACGCTACCCTCACAACAATTGTTGTTTAGTATATAACTGCAACCCTACGAGGGTTGCAGTTATATCATCGTGCTTGTACATCTTGGTTATATATAAGGGAAGCATGTATGCGCGCACCCCAATTGCAGTTTTTTTTAACAAATGCAAGTAGGTATTGAAACTTTAATAAACTGTAGGATGCCGTGCACTCCGAAAATTTTTCAATGATGTTTTTTTTTCAATGACGCTGTTTCCTAAAATGCATAGCGTAGCAACGAAGAAGCGTGGGAGTGAGTGCAATGTCGATATGTAATATTGAATATAGAATATTAAAAAGAGGTTTAGGAGAAGCCCACATCTTATTTTATATTATGACTCTCTCCAAGTTATATTACTTAGAATAGCATTAAATTGCTTGCTTCGTAACATTATTGTTAACATACAACCCCCAACACCCCGCACCCCTCAACGTTTGAAATCTAATCAGGATATTGGAATAGCCGCCATCTTTGAACGCCAATATAACGCATGACGTAGTACTTTATACATTGAGACTATAATATCTGCTATCCCTTCGAATTAAAAGTTCACGAACCGTATATATAACCGTTTATCTCAAAAACAAAATATCCAATCTTCAAACCAATTTACGTTGAAAGTTTTATACGTTCGACGAATATTTTTTTGCCTGCGGGCAGCAGGACCCCCCTCTCCCCTAGGGGCTCTAGATTTTTAAAAGCTATAACTTTTCTTGCCTGATGCCACAGAACGTACGCAATAAATTTTAGCGTACAATAGAAATTACATTTTCTTTAAATCAACGCGCGGTTCGTACTTTCGAACGCTGCGAAAAAACTTTTATCACAAAGGCGGTATAGACAGAGATTGAAATAAATTAGGAGCCCTTTGCCCCGAGGCCTTAATAGGCAATTAAAGCATACAATATGCAAGGCTGCAAAAAATGGAGCATGTGGATATTTTGATCTCAAATTACATAATTATCTGAATTTATTCGAGGCAAAAAATAAAAATTTCCGTGCTCGCGTTTGCAGCCTAGTTTCTGTTGAATCTTAACTTTGATTGTAAGTCGCCCAGGTAACTCCGGTAGGTCGAAACAATTCTAACCTCTCCAAGGTAGGTAAAGTTTTGAAATTTTCGAGCTCGCTTCGGTCGCTCTTCAGACTACTTTCTCTTGAACTTGACTAAAATTAGACCAGGAAACTCTCGTAGAAGAATCGAAAAAATTCTAATCCGTCCAAGGCAGTGTCATAAAAATTTCGAACTCGCTCCGTTCGCTCTTGCAGCCTAATTCGTCTTGAATGTTGGCTATCACTGTAAGTCAATAAAATAACTGCTGTATGAAGGGATAGCATGTATGTATGAAGGGGTAGATTTTCGAGCTCGCTTCGCTTGCACTTGGAGACTTGGTTCATTTTGTTCTTCAAATTATCGCCCTAAATCGATTGCTATATTAGAAAAGCTAACTTGTCTGGAGTGGAGAGAATTTTGTTATAGTCCCTAGACTTTTGAAATAACCCTTCAAAATTAGTAACTTCTACTTCTATATAAACAAGTATCGAAAATCTAAGCAATCCGAGGTAACCGAGGTACTAACTTTTGAAGTGACTATTGCATTTTAGATTCTTAGAAGAACTTCTGCTGCATCCGTAAATAGTAAACTTAATCCTTACAAATCTGTTTCTGCAAATGGCGAGGTCTGCCGCCATCACCTTCGAACCTAACCTATCTAAGTCGGGGTGCCCCAAGTCCAGAGCTCGCTTCGCTCATTTTGAAAGCCATCCAAGTCTTTCAAGAAAAACCGCTGAAATTTAAAAATTTCGAAGAATGCATGCGTCGCTTACGTCAAATCTTAACTCAAGACAAAGGACCGCGTGCACGTTTTTCAAAAAGTCGTACCCTTCTTAGTAACACGATTTGTAACAGGAGTTAAAATAAAGACAGATTTAGAGAAGTATTTGAAACGCCAATCAATCAACTGTTTGAACTTACTTATTTCACGCACGCCACACACGTTCCAGTATACTTGCGCAAGTCCAGACTTGCACAAATACACGTATTTCGAAGGTGACCACAGACGGCTCAAGCATGCTTGCACAAGTATCATTTCAATGATATTTGTACAAGTGTGCGTACATGCAGCGAGCTACTTATGCTATGGATATAAAGGGTGTAAAAAGACCCTTAACGAAGCCGAAAGGTACTTGTTCTCCCCGTCAATGCGATCATTTTTTTGTTCTAGACCATACCTGGGAACCTTCTAGTTACGGAGATATTGGGGGTCAAAGTTCCAACTTTTTCACAAGTTTTTTTTTAAAATACATGTTTTTAAAGTAAGATTTCTACGTTAAACACCTCGACGACCCTCGTGCTATTCAATCCAACCATCAGCACAATGTTCTGAGCGCGTTAGATTGAGTTCTACCGTAAAAGGTGATTTTTGATCCCAAAAAAAAAAATTGTTTCCCAGCAAAAATTTTTGCGTAAAGTTACTTAGTTTTATGTACAGAAGGCTTGGTTGACGGCTTAGTGAAGGGTCCGTTTACACCCTGTATATTACATATTATATTTATAAATTACGTTTGGTTCGAATTTTCGGTATTGCTCAATTGTTTTATTATAAGCAGCATTTTTTTTTGTCCCTGTGGTGATAGTCTTTACTTTTTATTTGCCAAAGACTTGGCTCATTTCTGTACATATTTATTAATTCTTCTATAATATCGCGAACTCCTTGCCTCTCGGTAGTCTCGTTCATTTTGGCGCGAAAATGACGTGCGTACATGTAGGTGGCTAAAACAATACTGAAACTTGCGCGAAATGCTCCCACACACGTTCAAGTAAACTTGCACAAACGCAAGTTTGCACAAGTTGGGAATTGAAATTTTGAACTTTTTCAAGAACTTGTGCAAGTCGGAAATTTGCGCAATTATCTTCCAACACACGTTCCAGTATACTTGCGCAAGTCTGGACTTGCGCAAGTATACTGGAACGTGTGTGGCCGGCATTATATTAAAAATAATAAGGCTTCATATTGTAAAGTCCCAAGAACTTGGCACATTTAATCAGGGCCGCGACAGGCATGCGTGGCGAGCGCGCCTGGGGCGGGGCAGCGCATCCTGATTGGTGCCGCAGTTATGGCGCAATACATAAACCCGCGGGACGCATGTGCAGACCGTATTGATCGGCGCGGCGTCCTCTATTAGCTAAGAAGGGCGAACCCGGGGTGTACCAGGGTGCAAGGGGAATCCGCGCTTGCGCCCCGCGCCCTACGCCAATGCAGTACTTTTGCTCGATATATAGATTTTTTTTATTGATTTCTTATTAGAAGTCTAGATGAGTTTTGGCATTGAGTTTTGGTTGGTTGCGTTTGGACAAAATTGTTTTGAATGTTGAAATGAGTGTTTTGGGCATACTTTAATAAATATTAAAGTTTTTTAATTTCGGAGGATAGGTATTATTTTCGAATAAGTACCTAATTATTTGCAAATATTTGTGAAAGTATTTAAACAGTAATGGAATAATTTTAGTTATGAAAAAGGACAGCTCGTATGAGATTTCGTTTGAAGTGGCAATCATACACATGGTCTTGAGAAATACAATTCAGAAAACACAGGTCAAATAAAAAAGCAGCATTAATTATATTTATTGATACATTTATTTACTACACAAAAGTACATCATGCAATTTATTAATCTAACAGTGACTACATTTTCAAAGACTAAATAATTCATAATTTTCTAAGACAGACACCAAACTATTTCTAACAGTTTTGACACCAAGTCTACTACAGACACATAGATTTTTAATACAATATGTAAGAGAAAGCAAATTATACTTCAAACAAAGAAAATGTACTACTTCCCACAAGTTTATTTAAAAAGCAGTCTTATGTCTTCAAAATAAGGCTTCAATTTTCTTTAACTCGACTTACTGGCTGATTTTTTCAGGGAAAATTCTCAGCAGTAAGTAGAATCTATTTATAGGATTTGCTTATATTCTCTTACACAATGTATTTATAGATTTATTTGAAGCAAATAAATATTTCAGAGGGCCAGCAATTGGATGAATACAATTTAGTTTGAGTAAGCGTTTCATAGTAATATTTTAAATATGATAGAAACATTTTGGCTTTACAATGATATTACAGAGATTTTTTTAAAGTCAAGAGCATGTTTTTTGATTTAATTTTAAAAATTTTGTAGCAATTTTTTTTTCACAAAATAAATGACTATGTGCAAGGTGTGACAAAGGGAAGTTAATTTAACACAAGTTTTTTTTACATCACTCAAAAATTCATAATTGAAAAAATTCGGAAATGGCTTTTTATAACTTTTTTTTTCACATAAAACATATAGACAGACAGGACATTTACAAAGATATACATACACAGAAGGGTAAGAGCAGGTATAGAGTATACATAGAGATTTGATAGACAAAGCTTCCCCCGGAAACCCCCACACCAGGACAAGCAGCGGGATGGTACGGACAGACATACTGGTTTAGCCAACATTTTAGAAAGGTGAGCCACACAAACAGGAATCCTGATTCTGCTAAATCAATTAATTGGTGAAACTGCATTTTAATAGTTATAATAAATAATAAAATGAAGTTATTTTCATCTGAATAAATTATGATTAGTACCTAGTTAACGTCCGAGGCAAAACTGCGAAGCTGCTAACCGGAGCCAAATTTTTTAATGTGTGTTCAGGATGTTGCACAAATTAAAAAAGCTAACACAACTTGCTTGCACAAAGTCTCAATGGATTGTGAGCCCCGGGCAAAGGTAGCTTGAAATGGCGAACGCACCCCTCCATCCCCCACTCCCACCTGCGCGCATGCGTAGTGGTGGCTTCACCTTGGGCGCGGTTGAAAAATTGCAGGAGTGGTGACTTACGTAACCTTCCGCCATTTTGTTTTCATCAGCCACATTCTATTATTTCCGGGGCTCACTTTATTTCATAAAGCAAGCCCAAGAAATTGCAAACAATGACATCTAATGCAGTTTGACCACAAATTAACAGAATCAGGAATACATTTAACATTTAAACAACATCAGGATACTCATCTCTGTAGAACTAAACACACATTGTATATTTAGAACATTCTAGGATACAACGGGGCGGGATGGAGACACCAACACCAAATAATCCTAGGGAAATGCACACATGAAACCTAGAAGGGAAACAGGGTTACCATCTTGAAGTATCATGTCTTTTTAGAAAGTTACCCTAAGACCTAGTCCTAGAATAATATGAAAAAAGATTTTTATCTCTAATTATGCATGCATATTGATAGATTACATATTTAGTGTAATAGGTATTTTATTTAAATATTCTCTGACTTTATTGCAAATATTAAATATTTAAGCATTTGCAAAGTGAAAGCAAGCCACACTCAACTGCATATGGCTGCTTGGTAAAAGTGAATATTTTCCCCGATTCAAAGTTTAAATCAAATAATGCAAATTTTTATTTTATTTCCAGAAGGCAAATGCAGTATAAAACCAAATTAGCTAATTGGTCGCAATAGAAAACTTCAACTGCATGTGCAAGAAAAAATATTAAGTTTTTCAGCAAGCAGTCTGTTCCAAGCTCTTTGCTTAGAGGTTTTAGGCAATTAAATTAAGATTTATGTAAATTCATAGTGCACTTTATTGTTTATCTTCACAGTGCAAGTAAAGCTCATCCAATGCAAGATTTTTTAAATAATAAAAAATCTTATTTAATTATCTGGAGAGAAACAACATCTAAAATACATGATGCTAGTTACAAAAAATAAAATAAAACTGCAAAAGCAAGAACAAAAAAAAATAAGTTCACTATGAGAACAGATTCTCCGACCTTCTCAGCCAAGAAATTTCAAGAAAATCAAGATTTTTGGAGGGAAATCAACTAGCACAATTTAATTAGAATATCACAATTGCTAAGAGACACAGATGGCAACCCTAAGAGATGAGGGGGCAAGGCAAGCTAACGTGCCGGAACAAAAAGTGCCACAAAATTGAATAGCTCGCTTGTACGAGCTCACCTTTCAAGCTCAGCTCAGAGTCCGAAACCGAATACTGCATGGTATCCTGTGGCCCCTGCATTTGGACACATATAAAGCACTACTCAACGACGCCCCTCATACAACTCTGAAAAACAAACGCGTTAATTTCCATGCAAGGCGATCACTGAATTTAATGTAAGCGCTAATAGTAATAGGGATACTTACATGCCGCCGCCCGGGTTCCCATGTTGATGAGCTGGATCTTGAAGCTGCCCTGCATTGGAGCACCGGGTCGAATGCCCCCGCTCACGCAACTGCACTCAAATAGAGGGGCCGAGCCGGCCGAATGCAGGGGACGACGACGGTCGGGTCGCTGGGAAGGGGTACTAGGGGTAGTTTGAAAGAGACAAGACCTAAATCTAGATAGCCTATCCTCCTCAGGCAATCAGTTATCGATCGGTTTATAGCGGTCCGCGCATGGGTAATTTACGTCAACATTGTTATTGTTATGTCAACTTAATACGTCAAATTGATGATGTCCGGTCTAGATAGATGCAGTAGTGCATCCGGCATCGATATCGCACTTTTTCCTTTGTGGTTTACAACATTTTTCTAATTTTCTATCAAATATTCAAAATGAGATCTTGAATAATCATATCATTGCAAAATGTGAAGGTTATGTCGCAATTTTTTTAATGATTATCAAGCATAAACCAAATGTTATCTCGAATTTAATAATGCGAAAGGTGCTATTTTCACCAAATCAAAATAGGGGTAGAATATTGCACTGACTTAGTTGATTATTCGTCCAATTTTTAAGACTAAACGTGAATTTTCGTCTTATAAGAATCTTAGCTGACCCGTTCACAGCTGTCATCCGAGCTGCGCGCGAAACACTGGGGATGAATGGGGTGGGAACCGTGGAATGGGGTGAATGGCGCGAACGTTCAAATATGTTAATGTCATGTCTAGCGTAATAAGAATTGGAAATCGCGACAGCTATCACCTAGATACAATTAAATTAGGACATACTTACATTGCTTTTTAGCTTTTTGGGTACCTACCTACCTATGTTGTGATGTTTTTTCATATTTTCAAGGTAAGTATTCTTTGTTTCTTTTGTTTTGAAACGTTTGAATGTCAGTATAGGTGAAGTCAAAGATACGAGATAATTTATTCCGTGTACCTGAGAGCATTTAAATCTGATTTTAGGGTCTTATAACGCTGAATAATTAATATTTTTTGTCATGTGTTGTTTTTTTATGTATAATGTGTTTGTTTGTTCTTGTTATAGCGGATTGAAGTTGGTTTAAATATATTTTGTGAGAGCATGTTAGGTTAGGTAGTGTAAGTCAAGTCAATCACGTTGCCTTTTAGTGTTAAATGTTGCTATTGAATATTAAAAGAAACACGATTATAAATTGAAAAATATTTTTATTGACACGATTAATATCACAATAGAAACTATAATACAATATAATACCTACAATCACAGTGTCCAGTGCTTTCCGCTTACGAGACTCCATTCATCTACAGTTTTAAATTTTATGATATATTAATATCGCTTATAAGGTAGGCCTAAACTCGTAGGTAACTAATTACTATGTGAAATATTTAAATCTTAGTTAACATTAATTTGGGACCAGCCCTTAAATATAATTTTTGCGATACAACACAACTGTGCATGAATAGAGCCCTTGACTCCATTCCTTAATTCTAGGTAGGTACACCCTAATTACACCGATAATAACAACAAAAACTCATAATATTATCATAATTATGTTAAATCCTAAGTAAAAGACGGTGTAACAGTGGGTTTTCTAGGTAAAACAAAACGAAAAAATAATATCACCACTCTAAAAGAATTTAAGTCAGCTAGTACGCCGAGCTGCCGAGGTACATGCTACAATACACACTGTAGTTTATTGACTTGTGTACAGTGGCATTGAATGTAAACGGTAGCCATTATATCATCAACGGTCCATCGCGCCGGACAAGGCTTGCTGGAGAACAAGCTGTTGCGCGCTTATCAGCTTCTTTAACTCTCTCACTTCCTGAGTCAACTGACGTACATTCTCCGATGTCTCATCCAGCCTGGCCTGCAGACTCCCCAACCCTGAGGAATACCCATACTCTCTGTAACCCGAGTCATTGTTATTCTCGTACTTCTTGAAACACGAGTAGGCGCCAGTTGTTGATCCGCTCGACGATATCGTGTGACCGTATTGCTTCCTCATTTTTGCAATTTCGTAAGCAGCCATCATTATGTCGCGAGGAAGTCGTTTCTCACTCGGGTTTAATGGTTTGACGCTCAACACGACTCTGTAAGCTTGTGGGGACACTAGAGCTGAGGAATGGAGGATTTTTAATAGACATTTCGGCAGATAGCCATTAAACAAGGCCAGTTCCATGTAGGATATCAGTTTCGTTTGTCTCACCAGTTTAGATAGACCCGCGGTTTTTCTTAACCCCTGAATGTCATGGACAGCTATACCCACTAATAAGTTCATAAGGACTACAGTAACAAACATTAAAAATAAAACATAAGTGATTTGCGCTGAGAATTCTAAAAGGACAGGAGGGTCATTACCATCTGGCTCATTAAGCAGTAAATCTAAATTTAGCTCGCCAATCATCATGGTCAGGACAGTTATGAAGCCCATGAAAGGGTTCGCGAAAGAGGAGGAGTCAGGGAAAATAACACAGAAACTTATAGTAAAGCCGATTAATATACAGGAGTAGGCCATCAGTAGTTTGGCAAATTCCTTTTGAACTTTCTGGTACATCGCGACGTAGGTCCCAAAAACGGGCAGTTGTCCTATCATCATCATTAAGTTAGTCCAGCCCGCCAGCACCGCGAACGCACCTACGTGATTCTGCCAAGTGTACGTGATGTTGGTGTAGATATACGATATGAGAAACACGCTCACAATCACGAACCATTCGATAATATTCTCGGATTGCATCAAATATTGTTTCACAGTAGAGTAACCGGCTATTCCGTAAACCTTTCTGAATATCTCAAATATCGTGATTCCGGCTAGCACCCACCATTGCATTTCTATTACAAATGGATTTTTCCGTAACAGGTCTCCGAGAATGGATTGTTTTTGACAGAGTTCCTGCTCTTGAATCGTTTCCTCCATATCTTTACTGCCGTTGTAACAATTATGCGCCAGAGCAGTCAAAACATACAATGTTAGACACAGAACAAATATGAAACTCAGAAACAGCCGAGCGACGTAGTATTTACGTATTTTCTCCCACTTAATGTAAAGGAATGCTGAACAAAGTGGATGGAGGAGCACCTCTTTCTGTCCCTCGTCGACGAACGTGTTCAAGTAACTAATCTCCCGCGGGTAACAATGATGTAGTATGCTACGAAAGTCGAGCTCCAATTCAACCTCCCTATTGCTCGTCTGAGAGTGTCGTAGCGTGATCGCACAGTCCAATTTTCGAGTTACCATTGCTAGAGACGCCGGCGTTTTTCTAGCTATTACATTAAGCGCCGAGTTTCCTTTTTTAGATCTCGTTGTGACGTCAGCGCCGTGGTAGATTAATGTCTCGACGCATGCTGACAGTCCGTCGAGAGCGGCCAGGTGCAGTGGAGTGAAGCCGTACTCGTCCTTCTGGTTCACATTGGCTCCCCAACTTATCAACGTCTCGATAATATCGCAAGCGCTGTCGGACTTGCCGATAGCGGCGTGGAGTGGGGTCCTCATGTCGAAGTCGTTGGCGTTCGGTTCGGCGTTACCTTTTCTCAGCAAGGACTCCACACACTCCAAACTCGATGAACGTGCAGCCAGGTGCAATGCCGTGAAACCACGGTGATTTTTCAAACTAGCTTCAGCACCTTTAGACAGTAACAAATCCACACATTCCACAAATCCACCGTCAGCTGCCAGATGTAGCGCAGTGGACTCCCTGTCGCCGACGCGCGTCCGCACGTTCGGGTCCGCACCGGGCGTCTCGAGCAGTATCGTTAGGCACTGGAACATTCCTAAATCGGCCGCAAGATGTATAGCGTTGGTGCCGCCCGGTTCAATTTGATTCACGTCGACACCGTGGGATATAAACAATTTAAGGCATTCCACGGAGTTGGCTCGCACCGCACAATGGAGCAGGCCACCTTCACAGTTGACATACTTTACGGCGGAATGTACGGATGCACCGCGACTGATTAGCAAATTAGCCACTTGCACTGAGTTCCCGAACGCGGCACAATGGAGCGGGGCGAAGCATCTTGGCATGTAATTAGGGTCCGAGCCGCAGGACAGCAGGTAGGTAGCGCATTCGGTGGATCCACTGAAGGCTGCGACGTGCAGCGGGGACAGTCCCAGGGCATCGAAGTACAGCGGATCAGCTCCGACCTCGATCAGCGGCTGCAGGAAGTTGGCAAGTTTCAGGAAGGCCGCCCAAAACAGGCATACGTTCTTTTCTGCCTCTGTAGCCGTCGAGAAAGTAGAAGCAGCGAATTCTGCGGTAATAACCCCGGTCTCTAGCTCGTCCAGTAATCGCAGACGTCCGCCGACGGCGCGCATCTGCTCGTGCGCGCTCTGACGTAACGAGTCTCCGCAGATGTGCGCAGTTAGGTCTAGGGGTGGCTCTTCGAAGCTGTCGTACATGTTGGGGGCGCTCTCGGCGGGGGGCGAGGAGCCGGCGTTGACGTACTCGAGGTGTCCCATGGAGGGATAGGCTCGTTCGAGGGACTCTTCGTCAAGCGGAGGGTGGGTCTGGTGCTGGGTTCTTGCTGGGGAGGAGAGGACGCGGGAGACGCGAGGCCTGCGATCCATGTCGGCGCGCGGGAGGGTCTTGGGGCGGGCGTCATCTTCGCTGGTCTGTCGGCGGCGCGCGAACCAGCGCGCGGTGAGCAGACGGCGCGTGGCGGGCATGCGGGCGGCGACGCGGCACTGAGCGCCGAACGCCGCTATTATGCGCCAATTGTGGCCGCACATGAATCGCGCGCACCTTTTCGATGTTAGGCTGTTTGCAGACGAAGATATTTTTCCACTTCGAACGACTTTGTGTCGCAGCAACTGACGTTTCTTCATTTTTAATAAGATTTTGCGGGTGGTCGCATTTACCGCTGGGTCGACACAGGAGGCAGGCTTTGCATGGAATCAATCAAAGCTGGCCATATTTATAGGCAAGAAAACAATCGTCACACTCAGGAAGATAAGAAACGTCGGAATCAATATTATGTAAATCACTGGGTTTTTAACTTATCAACAACTTCTGAATTACCCTTTTGTCACGGCTGAAATCCAAATTCACCACTAGGAAGGCAAGTACCTACCTATCCCAGATTGGAACTGGCATAAACTGAACACAAATTAGGTAACAATTTTATTCACCAATAAAAATCATTTAAAGGAATTAAGCAAATAAGCCCACCAGGCAAGAATGAGAAATCGATTACCGAGTCGAAAACGCCTGGAAAAGCTACTGGTCCTAGAAGAGAAAGACGCATATGGAGGGCTTCAAGGAGATCTTCCGATCTCCTTGAAGCGCAAACTCATGGACATGTGCGTTCTGCCCTCGAGTCCCAGAAGTTACGCGTTGGAGTTTGGCAAAGGGCAATGGAACGCAGCATTCAGGGTGTCAAAAGACAAGACAGGGTACGAAAAACCACGCTGCGTTCCAAAATGCCCATGATGGACGTTGGCAAGAAGGCTGCTGGCGTTGACACGATGACCACTGGGCAAAAGACGGACGATTGCCGGAAGACGGGCGGCGCCGCTCTACGATCTAGACGCATACCGCGAGGACTGGTTCGAGGAGGCTCGGGAAAGAGCTCATGGAAGGAATTGCGGGCCCTTGCCCAGCAGTGGGACAGTAAAAGCTAGTAATAAAAGGAAATTAAATTCCTATATCACACAGTCAAATGCCTTTTTGTCAAATGTCGATGATCTTTAGTGTTTTCAGATTTATTATTAAACTATCAGACACACCTTTGTATCTGTAGGTATCTGCTACTTAATTATCATAGTCCACGGTTGCTGGTGGTGCAACCAGCCTGGCTCCCATCAACAATACCCCTGACCAATGAATGTATTTACTAACATTTCCCGCGGTGATATCATTGTGACCAAGACTTGATATGGCGGCTCACAAGATCTCGGTCATTACCGCTACTTACAAAAAACGTGCCTCTTAGGTTAACAAGACGTCTTTAAGGCCCAGTCTACATCTAAGCGGAGTTGAGCGGAGCGATCAGAGGTCCAAGATCCGACCAATCATGGGAGAGACGAGAGACGCGATGCGGATTACCACCAATCTGACTTGTCAATTCTCGCTATCCTCTCCGCTTCGCATGTCTTCGCTTTGGTGGAAACCAAGCCTGAAGATTGTAATTTGTTTGAAGACATGTGAGTCAGGTCTCTGGATCAACTTGGATTGGCGTCAGTCAAAGAGATCCTGAATTGAATCAATGACTCATCATTTTTGTTCGTAGCTCGCACGTGGATTTGGGTCCGCTATTGGGCAAATGGAATAAGTGCCAAACGGCTAATGAAACTTCCATCAACTGACACCATTATCTCAAAGCTAACTACACTTTACCAACTACCTACTTACCTACTTGGTAGTACATGATCCTTCCCCAGTCGTTTTTGATTTCCGTCGGAGGATTAGTGAGGGAAGAGCCGATGCCAAAACTTATATTTATTGCGTACGCACTTGCGCACTACAAAAACTCAAATTGGATAATTTCATGGATTTCAAACATATTTTTTCTGGTTTACTTCAAATTACAGGCCCCCGGCCCCCTTGGATCATGGGCCTTGGGCACGTGTCCAGCGTGCCCAGTGGAAAAGATGGCGCTGCTCATTCTGATACTGCTTGGCTCCTGTTTATTCTAAGTACCTATGCTAGGAAATACCGAGTTTCCTCCGTGCCTCGGAAAGCACGTTAAGCCGTTGGTCCCGGTTGTCATTTGTAGATCTTTGACAGTCGTTACAGGTAGTCAGTGGCCCAAAAAGTCTGACAACTCAGATAGGCAGTCGCTCCATGTAAAATACTGGTATTCAGCTGCATCCGGTTAGACTGGAAGCCGACCCTAAAATAGTTGTGAAAACTCTAGGCAGATGGTTATGACCAAGCTAGGAAATGTTTTCACAGCCAATTCTTGAAGGATGTCTAGACCAACCGGAACTTGAGCGAAGTTACACCAACAGCCTGTTGTAGTTATGACGCCTTAGTCCATCTAGACTAATTAACAATTCAGTAAGAATTACGTACTTAGATATAATTAGGTACTACCAACAATAATATTCGTGAGAACGGAAACAATCAACGTTCTTTAACAACAATGGTCTATTAGCCACTAGGTATATCTCAGCCACAATTGCAATAATAGCAATGCGATTGTGGATTGTTAAAATACGACTTAAGATAACATTAGGATCTTTATCTTGAAGACAATAGACTAAAAAATGACATCGTATAATGCTGTTGGACATAAATACACTCAGAGAATCTCCACAATAACTTTCGACGGGGTTGGGGTATTACCTATTCTTATTTCTTCTGTGTAGCTGTATACGACCATCCGACAATAATGTAGGTACCGAGTCGATCTCCGCCAGATGGTACCTGACGGTTCGGAGTTCGATTCAGGCCTGCGCCCGCGCTGTTTTGATTTTCATATTTATCTTTAATTGTTTTACGTATGTTGTTGGTGGCACGTTTTGATTTCGAATCGTAGTTTAGAAATAGCTTGATGCGATACTGGCTTGCTTCAAGAACCTTTTTTTGAGTATTTCTCATTTTTTGGTAAGTTTCCCGACTTTTTTGATAAATGTTAAATATTTTTAACAAAAACAAGCGACGCTGCAGCATCAACTAGTGCAAACGATTCACAGACTTGCATGGAACGAATTCTTTCAGTAAATTCGATTACCCATGCGAATTGGTTACCGGTCCGGATTTCTGCTAGACCGACCACATACAAAGCAGCATGGCGTATTGTGTGACCAATGGCTGTGAACGGAGTGGCCTGGTCATCTCATGGGGGACAATGGGGGTCAAAGTACAATCGGACACATGGATGTTAAGTATAATGAAGATTAAAATGATCTACGTTCCTACCTACTTGGATACATTTTGATTTGTATGTTTAGTCGTTTTCATTCAGAAGAATAGCACTGAATGCGTCATAAACAAGATTTAATCAGGGTCACGGGATCCATGAGATACCTACTGCGTTTGATTACCTACATTACGAGACAATGAAAGAACAATGGTAACGCCTTGTGCAGTCTGGGGACCACACTTAGAGCTCGCGTGCATTCGTAAAAATACTCTCAAAAGATAGGTCTCGGTCAAATTAAGATAAAAGGTAATCACAGCATATTTTTATAATATTGGATTTGGCTAGAATAATATAATTTATAAACACACTTGTCGCGTGGGCAAAATCAGAACTAACGCCGCCATTTTATTTTTTCAATACATTTCACCAGTGGCGTAGCGTTGGATTTTGCCGCCCGGGGCCGAATGTAATTTTGGCCGCCCCCTCTAATTTCATAATTAGTCAAGAAACGTAGGAAAGAGTCAAAATACAAAGCATTTTTTTATTATTAAAAAAAAAATCTATAAGTTTATTTTTCAAAGTAAAATCTTTTTTATACACAATTTCATTCAAGAAAGGAGGTTTCTGATGAGATGACGAGTAATAAAGAATTAGAGAGGTATGGAAGAGGAAGACTTTCTGCGCTTATGCCTAATGAATTGAGATAAGAAGGGCAAGAGAATGATGATGATGATGATGATCATTTTTGTTCGTATGTATGTAGGTTTGTCATGTTCAATTGCTAATATAGCTAATACCTAGTGTATAAGGTTTGCCGTTCGGGAAATTAACAAAAACAGCGAGCTCAAAATTTTTTAGCACATCTGATAAATTACATTTTATTTTAACTATTTATAAAGATAAATAAGCTTTTTTATCGAATTATGCATTTAGATTTGACACAAGCTTTAGATTTGAGAGTAAGTAGGATGCAAGAGCGAGCGAAGCGAGCTCGAAAATTTTATCACCCCGCCTCGGATACTTAGGTGACAGATTTTCTTTTCACGATTCAAACAAATGGAATTTAACATACCTTTTCTACGAATGTATTAAAGATATGGAACGATTAAGAAAACTTAGCTGTAAGAGCGAGCGAAGTGAGCTAGAAAATTTTAGCATCCCAGATAGGTTCGATTTTCTTTTTACCATAAATACAGATATAAAAAGGGAGGCGGCAGGCTAGAAGAATTAAGTGCTTGTATCTAGAAAATACGGGGCGGCACACTGGAATAGACCAGGCCAGCGGCATATACTAAGGAAAATGCTCCACTTCTTGGTTGTCCTTGTTTTTGCAACGTAGTCCCGATGACTTTAGTAATTACCTGATCTGATAATTATGACCTGACGCTACCGTCTGGTTCCGCTTGCCGCGGCCTGACTCTTGCTCTCTGCCGCCCCCTGAAATGTGCCGCCCGGGGCCATAGCCCACCCGGCACCCCCCACGCTACGCCACTGCATTTCACAAAATGTTTAGCAACAGCGCTCTCCTGTCAACCCTAATGGAACTTCAAAAGATCCATGTAGGATAGAAAAGTTATTTAGTTAGTTCGTTTTTTCCTTTTTTTTCCACGTTACATGGAAAGAAAAGCCCCATTATTGCTTCATATAATGAGCACACTTTCATTGATGAACTCTTCTGAAATTAACAGAGCCCTAAACAGCCGATCTTCTTTGCTCATGTTGTAGAATGTGATCGTAAGTAAACAGACCTATTGTTTCATTACTGAATAATGTTATACTTAGCTATATCCTGAGTGGAGGATTTGTTCTTAGAAAAAATCTAAGGAGATAAAATTGGTGCTGTCATTTCAAAGGTTTCTAGAAGTCAGTGTCAGCACAACCTGTGGAAGAATCACAAGGATTGGAAGAAGGATTAAAGTTGCGTTTTAGTTTCCCCTTATACCTATTTTTTGTTAGCCTGTCAAGTGCTCCACTGCTGGGCAAACACCTCCCCTTTCTCCTTCCAACCCTCTCTATCTTGTGTCTCTGCAAACAAGATCAGATCAGATGGTCACACCACCTTCGCCGCGGTCTACCTTCACAGCCATTTCCTCTGTCAGGCGTCCTGTGAGTGACGATCTGCCCACCTCTCCGGGTGAATTTGTGCTACGTGGCCAGCTCGCTGCTACTTTTTCTCAAACTTCTGTAACTTGAATTATGGAGCGCAGGGTGGTGTTTCTAACGGTTATATAATATATTATATATTTTAATGGAAAAAGGCATTAATTTACATCTAGGCTATGGCGTACAAGCTGTTCGTGACCCTCAAAATGGACAACAAAGAATCGTTTTCCAAAAGTAGGCCTCGCAGAAATGTTAGTGCAGTTTAACTAGATCGACTAATCCTGATAAATCCGCGCAATCAAGCGCCCAAACTCAGCGCAAACTAGCCATCGACGCAGGAGATATAGTGCATTGTGTATCCAAACACCAATGCACTCACTTCCCTTACTCTAATAATTTGGCAGGACGGCAATCTGAGTCTGACGCGACCGGACAGCAATCAGTCGCAGGACAAACGGCTCAAAGGGCCATCGCAAAATCAAACGCACATTAATCCCGAGTCTACATCGCCCCAAAGAATCGTCTGTCAATTAATAGTAAAATAATATACCTATTGACCAGTGTCCAGTATGAAGATCTAGAGGTACACATGCGTTTATCTAATTAACCTTACTTGTTATTATGCTGCACGTTTCTCGATATAAGTGGTGTTGTCGATTGTATTGATACACCTATTGTAAAGACTTGTGGTCTTGAGCGTTTTCTGAAGACAGAGTATTTGAACTTTATTCTCTGTGGCTAAAAGTGCAAATTAGGTTACGCAAGCACACTCAAGGATAAGGACGCCCCAGAATCCGTGTAATGTATACGTTTAATTCTACACATTATGTAACTGATATATGAAACGTTTGGTAAAACGCCTTTGAAGACCAGTAATCTCGACAGCAGGCGAGACCACTTCAAGAGCAAGCTTATGTATTACTAGTATCAATGTAAATCCAACATACAGATGCAATAATATAATCCCTAACCCAAATAGTCGTTAAACGAATCATCACCATTCTCCTGCCCTAATCCAAATTTATTTTGGGGCGGCGCAGCATGTCTTCTTCTGCCATAATAACTTCTCTATTTTTCGTCATCTCAGTCACCTCGTTAAAGGCTAGAAAAGCCTTATAATCCTTCACACAGTCCATCCATCGTTTCTTTAGTATTCCTCTACTCTTATAGCGATCCACATTCATACTTGCCAAAAACAAATAGAAAATAGAAATAGTTACCTTTACCAAAATCGACATGGACTGTATTACTCCCTTATTAAGTAGAGTTCGTGCTAGCAGCAATGGTATTCTGGCGGTTATTGCGTCCTATTTTAAAACAATACATCGGGGCGCCCGGTGCTGCTGACTAAAATCAAAATAACATAAAATTGATGTAATTAGTTATGGGGAATATACAGGATGTGAACGGACCCTTCACGAAGCCGTCAACCAAGCATTCTGTACATCAAAGTAATTAACTTTACGCAAAAAATATTGCTGGGAAACTACTTTTTTTTTGGGGCGAATAATACATTACACAAAAATTTTCGGTTTTTCCGGTATGAGTGTAGTTTTTGTGGTTTTTTGGGTTACTGATAACTAAAATGAGGTTAAAATGAAAATCCAAGAGGGCGCCGAGGAAAATTTTCGGTTCTTCTGGTATGAGTGTCGTTTTTGTGGTTTTTTGGGTCACTGATAACAAAAAGGAGGTCAAAATGAAAACCCAAGATGGCGCTGAGAAAAATTTTTGGTTTTTCCTAGGATAACTTAGGAGGCAAGAGTGAGCGAACTAAGACCCCGCCATCCCCTTCGTGTTAGGTTACTTTAAACCCTGCAGACAGAAATAGGAGCCGCGTGTAGCGGGGCTCTGCCTGTCTCCATTCCCCCCTCGCAACCCACACTTCCTGCCAAACGATTCTAAATTTTTACCAACTAACTGGTTTCAGAGTTGATTTTCGATGTAACTATAGTGCAAACTATTATTTTTGTACGTATTTTAATTATGTTGTTTTTGAAATTATGACTTTATAGTGCTTATTTATTTCATACATTTGGTTCATGTTTATTAAAGTTAGTTAAATTATAGATGTATTATTATTTTAAAGAGTTGATATTTACAGTACAATTTTAAAGCTGTTTTCATCGACTAAATGCTATCAAATACACCCCAATAATTATTACTGGAAGAATTAATTCAAAATTACTGTAACTGCATCACCAAATTTCTTGCCACTGGCATAATACTTTTTCACTAACCCTGAATCAAATAAATATTGATTTGATTTTGATTCGATTTAATTTGTATTACCTACACATAAAAATCCGCTGCCCCTAGGACAAGTCTCTCACATTTGCATTAAATTCAACGTTTATTTTGTCGTCAAATACAGTATTTTATTTAGTTTTATTAGTCTGTCTCATTATTCCAGTCCTGCTTTCAATACTAGTACCTAAGCAAGCATCATGTTTAATCCCCTCTATTCATTGAAAACAATGATGTCTGGTAGTGATCGTTGTAGATTACAAAAAACTGGAACAATTTTATTATTCCAACATTTGAATACCCGTTGGTGAGGAGCTCGTAGCTAAATAGTAACAGCCGCTCGGGTCGGTCTTTAGGTTAACCCGTGCTTGCCTATGTGGGTCTGCGGATGGATGACCGCCCATTACATACCGAGTTTGCTCCGTGCCTAGGAGCACGTTAAGCCGTTGGTCCCGGCTGTCATTTGTAGATCTTTGACAGTCGTTACAGAGTGGCCCAAAAAGTCTGACAACCAATCTTACCAAGGGTTTTCGTATTACCCAGTACTAACTGGGTTGTGGAGGTCAGATAGGCAGTCGCTCCATATAAAATGCTGGTATTCAGCTGCATCCGGTAACACTGGAAGCCAACTCCAACATAGTTGGGAAAGGGTTAGGCAGATGATGATGACTTGAATAGCCGTTGGTCCATACCTAACCTGATGCTAGTACTTTTGTATTTGCCTAAATATTCGCATTAAAAAGATGAGCTATACGAAATATATCCTAATTGGTTCAAAATAAAGTTCATTTTTCATTAGTTTTTTACTAAAAAACGCCAACTGTAGCGACAATACGAAATTACAACCCTCTTAATCGAAACACTGCTTATGGATGTAAAATTCACTGGGGTAGCTTTATTCGTTTTTAAATACTAGTATTTACCAGTCAGCATAGGGTGTTTCAAGGCCATTTTTAACAATTTTTGCGACCGTTTTAAAAGATAATCCTCAAACGTACTCAAAAGATCTTTTCATGTGTATTTTTTGCTGGGCTATAATATAAATGAAGTCTTTTTTATACCGAATTGCTATTATGCTAAAACCCTATCTAGTTGCATCTGGTTTTAATGAAAGCTGACCCCTTTGTGTGAAATGTAAAATTGATTGAAATGACAAAAAGATTTATTTTTATTAACTGGTCAGAGAGTACAGCTGTGGTCTGTGATAATTCATCTTGATTGATTTGCTCTGAGCGCCATAGAGATCTACGCTTTGGAATGGACAACTACAGTACTTCCACAAGTTATTATGCCTTGTGTCTGGGATTATAGCTTCGCCTGCTTTGTTTTTCTGACATTCAAAAGTGCCTGTTATGGTCTAATTGAAATAAATGCTTTGAGTTTGAATTTGAGTTTGCGCAAACATTCAAGTCTGACATTATTTTCTTTTTGATTTTAGTGGACTCCATCGGTACAAAGATGTAGGTACTGCGAACTGATTCATACGAAGAAGATTATGATATCATCTGTCTGGCCTTTTATCAACCAAGTTGATGTCGGCTTCCAGTCTCTTACGGTAACAATGTACCAGTATTTTACATGGAACGTTTGCCTATCTGACTAGACACGCGGCAATCGCGTTTTGAATGTTTACCACAACTATCAACCGGTTTGACATTTTCGGTAGCTTGTGTCAATTCAAAACCTTTAAAGGCGCAAACCCACCGCGGTGCACGCTGTGCACGGGCACGCCACGCATTTTAACTGCGTGGATTCATTTGTTTGATAACGTGGGTCTACGTTTCCACAGCAGTACACGCTACACACCCACAACTATGTACAGCTGTAGCGTGCGTGGCCCATTTCGGCATAGTCGTGGGTTAATATTCGTGTTTAGCGTGCACCGCGTGCATGGCGTTGACAGCGTTGAGCTATGCGAGCATCTTATTCGAGCAAGTCACGCATGTACTAATGACTTAATTTAATGCATAGCGTGTCCGTGTTTTGCAGTGGACACTATCACTTACATTTTCATGCAAAGTAAAGCTTAATACACGTGCGTAGCCTATCCGTCCGCCGCGGTGGGTTTGCGCCTTTATTATTAGTCCAATAACTTTATTCGCTGATAGAATGTAACTTTTTATCTATGGTATGACCACTTTAAGTGTGCAGTTCAAGGTGGTGTTGCTTGTCAAGAAAATTTGCATCGATATGTCAAACTTGGTACATTTATTTTAGTCTGTTTTCCCGCCTGTACAGGTAAGTTGATTGAAGTGTACACCCCCACACCACACTGGCGATGGCGGTGTGGCCTGCGCTTTAGACAGGAAATCGTCAGACGCTTAGCGTCTAAAATGAAAACAACAATATTTGTATAATTCAAATATTTAATGTTATACAATTTGCAGCTTATACACATAGAGAATGTACATATGTATGAATACAGTTATAACATAATTACAAGTAGGTGCAATCACAAGTTAGAAGTACAAGACGATACGACTGTCGCAGTGACGCCAGACAAACATATAGATTTACATAACGTGTGTATGCAAAATAGCCTAATTATTATATCAGAAAAAGATATTTCTTATGTGTTATGTTGATATTTTTTATAAAGTACAAAACATGAGAATCGTTTCAGATCCATTTAATTGGAAATAATCATCTTCGTAGTATTCAAGCTATTTTGCATTCAAACGACCATAATATTTTATTAATCATACATATTTTTTGGATGGATTAAGTTGTTTTATTTAAACTAAAATAATAACTATTAAAGCTAACCATTAAAACGTACTAAAGTATAAATTAAAAACTATTTACAAAATATTACAAAAGGTTTTTATTTCCATTACACAAAACATTATTCGTTTATTAGTAAAAAAATATTAATTCAATGGTATCCTTAAATATTATTGTTTCTGTTTATGTACTTGTTGTGAACACAAGACAAAATATGACATGGCACAAAATAGTCCGAAATTATGTGACAAACGTATAATACTGTGACAATGTCGAAAATGATCAAAACATGTGCTTCTGCCGGCCTCGACGAGCGAGGTCGGCGTGAGGATATCAAAAGCGTGCAGTAGCCGACTCAGAACGTGCTGAGTCGCTTAGACGTTTTGGAGATGGCGCATACACGTACTGGCAGACAGCGTGGTAGGTGACTATCGCGCTTGTGCCAGCAGGAGCCCGCACTTGTGTAGCTGTATCAATTTCTCTCATCTCTCCTAGTCTGTACGACTGTCTAGTTGTTCTCTACATCTTATATGATAGAATTATTTGGCCATTTTATTCTTATGTTATGTTAAAAAGAATCACTCAGGCACACTCAAAACTAATATTCTAATTCCCATGAACTCCCCGTAGACATGAACCCACAATATTAAGTATTGTATATTTTATGAGATATGTTAAAATGAGGGGTTTTAAACGATAGTTGTACATTACAATTATATGGAAAAACAAATACACTTGATAACAGTATAAAATAACTTCAGGATTTTAACAAAATATCAATATTAAGAATAACTAGTTGATTCACACTTCTTTCTTCAAAGTCTTTGGACCAGCCCAAGTTGTGTACTTTCGGTTTTCATTCAACCGAAAATAATATATTTCGAAAATTCCGCAATTTCAGTCAGTTCTCAATTCCAATTTAGATAACACGTTTAGAGATTTAATTTTAAGATTCAATTAGTAATAGTTGCACTTGAATAACTAGGATCGAAATATGAAAAGTTGAAGTTTAAATCTATAGCCTACATATTAATTAAAGTCCAAGGCTTCAAGATTTAAACCAGTTTGCGTAGGGGTAACACAAACGACAGACTTTTTGTATGATCAAATCTGCGATGGACAAAGAGCCTTGCGACACCACAGACTGGTATGTACAAAAAGCCCCTCGTTTAAGTCTCTATCATTTCTCATATCTCGCCTAGCCTTTTGAACAAGTCATTTCTTCACACACATCACTCGGCTGCCACTAGATGGCGCGCACAACATCCATTGCTACGTACAGAGGTTTGCTATCACTTATTTCCATTCCGCGTCGCAGTGGCCCGTGGCACCGCGGCGGTCTAGACGGCGGAGTACTTCCTGCCGTCGTCGCTGGAGTAGCAGTGCTGGCAGTGCAGGCGCTGGGCGCGCACGCGCACGTCTGCGCCGGCGCGGCCGTCGCCCAGGCGCGCGCCGCACACGGCGCACGTGAAGCACCACACGTGGTAGCACAGCGACAGCGACGAGATGATCATGGCGGCGCCGCGACCTGACCAAACATAGCGTTAGGGCACTGCTGGCAGGATATTTATCTTATGTATAGTACTCCTCACAGCGACCAATCAGCCATCGGCGTGGGAGTTATTATAGTGCACAAATGCATGCGCACACTTCCCTCACTCTCTTAGTCCGATGTCACGACGAGGATGTTAATTATTATGAATGTTATATCAATGTAGATGAGTAGTAAAATAAAAATTATGGAACGTGTTAGCACAGAGAATGATTATGTTACAAAAAAGGTGTGTCAATGGAGAAGATGAGTATTGAAATGGGATCTAGGTACATATACAGGTGGAATTAAAAATAAATCGTTACCACTGCACCTACAAGAAAATGGTCTTAATAGACTGTCCAGTCTATCCATAATAAAAAGTAAGTCGTAGTTTTATTTCCTGCGAAGTGTTTGGGAATGTATAAGGTGTAAACAGACCCTTCACGAAGCCGTCAACCAAGCATTCTGTACATCAAACTAAGTAACACTACGCAAAAATATTGTTGGGAAATGACTTTTTTTGGGGGAAAAATTAATCACGTTTTACGGTAAAACTCAATGTAACGCACTCAAAGCTTAGTGCTGATGGATGCTTGGAATAGTAAACAGGTCATGGAGTTAATTAAAGTAAATTTAAAACCTTTAAATGTGGTATTTAAAAAAAACTTGTGAAAAATTGGAACTTTGACTTCCAATATCTCCGTAACTAGAAGGTTCCTAGGTACGGTTGAGAACAAAAAAATGGTCGCAATGACGGGGAGAACAAGTGCCTTTCGGCTTATTTAAGGGTCTTTTTACACCCTTTATAAACAAGCGGACGTGAACAACTAAAAATATTTAGAAGATCATAACATGCAAGCTCTAAATCTAGTAGAGAGCGTGTCGTGCAATGCGTGTAGTAGTGCATGGTGGGTGTGCGTACATTCGTACCTAGTTCCTCTCCGCAGTGCGAGCACTTGCGCCGCCCGCTCACGCTCAGCAGCTTCTCCTCGCGCGGCTCGGTCCGCACGGGCCGCTTCACGTCCGACGATACTAGTTGTTGGCTGGAATTACAACATATTTAGTAATATTGGAATATAAACTGAATCTGCTTATATTTAGTTAAATTGTTACTGTCGTACTGTTGTAGTAAGTCGTATCTTTTTAGGTTAAATTCTGTTTTTCCCCATGAATGTTGAATCCCAGAACTCTTAGTTCAGCATTGTTCTACAATACGGACCTAAAACTACTGCTACAGATGGGTTTCGGATAGTGGTTTCGAATAGTAAGTGATTACTGCAGTCTAAATTCGAAGACATGTGACATCTACCAACCCGCACTGGGCCCGCGTGGTGGATTATAGCCCATTCCCTCTCATAGAGAGGAAGCCTGTGTCCCAGCATTGGAAACATTATAGGCTGATTATGCTTATGCTATGTCTAAGTGTACCTGGAATAATTAAAGCTTAAAATGTATAGTAGATACATAAAGATACTCATTTATTTTACATCGTTTTTGACTGTCCCTTAGCCGAATTATCTTAGCGAATAGGGTTAAAATAATTGTTTTGTTCTTCTTCAAATCGATTCCTCAGATTTTGTCTGACCAGTACGTGGCGACCTGGACAGCTCTATCGTTTTGCTTAGTTTAAGTCCTGAAAGGTTCAGGTACTCGTGCACGACCGGCAGAGAGAGAATAGAAGAGTGTCTGTCGGGCCTCCACACGCACATTGCGTTATAAAGCAGCAGCGTTGGTATTGCTCTCACCTGGTGCTGAGCGCGTGCATGGCGTGCAGCGGCACTGGCGGCGCGTCGTGCGTGTAGGAGTGGCGCTGGGCGGCGCGCAGCTTGCCGCGCTGCTCCTCTATGCGACGGGCCTCCGCCTCCTGGGGGATACAGCGTTGCAGTTAGATAACAAAACTATGAGAAGGCGAAACAAAAACTTACCATAATATTTCGGCAAAACCCAATAACACTTTTCGCTCGGCCCGGGAATCGAACCCATACTTAGCAGTCTAACTTGCGACGGCGAGACAAACAAACAAACTTAAAATCATAGTAAAATTATGAGCACGAATAAAAGCAGAAAGGGCCTCAAAAATCGTGCACACCAACTATGTAGTTGAATCACAACGTTGTAACGGTTTCATATTTCATTAGACAAAGAGTTACGTTACCTGTATAAGCCAATGTTGGTTGTAATTGAAGTTGGCTGGCTTCCTGTTCCGCGCCTGCATCCAGTCGGAGCTAGCGATCAATTTCGGTGTGGGGGCCGCGCTGAGAGCCTGGAATTATACAGAATAAGCATTAATCACAGATCACAGTCAATCAGATCACAGTCAATAATAGTACTTATTTTAATTCGCGTAGAGCTATTTTTGTCTGAAGCAAGGCCTTTGATATTTCTACAAAGCTGGAAAGAAAAAACTCCCGTGCTAAATTCATGGTAAGGGATCGTCCATTAATTACGTGAAGCATTTAAGGAGGTTGAACAGAATCTCACCCAATCTCACGAAGGGAAAAAACTGAGTTTAATTAAGTAAACATGTTTCTCCACCAAAATATGGCTAAATCCTGCACATTAATATTCAACGAAAGTAATTAGGCAAATTTTATTTTTTAAATAAATCCAACGCTATCAAGCACAGATTTACACTAAAACGCATTTTGAAAAATGTCACGTGAGATTAAGGGTGGTGTTTGGTGAGGGGGGGGCTCGAAAAATCGACAAAATCGCCCCCTATCAGTGCGCGTCGATGATAAGATCCCTTAAAAACTGTACAGTTTTTGCCATTACAAAGTAAGAAGGAGAAGACTGGACATATATCGTTACCTGCAGCGTATGCCTTGTCATGGGATGGTAGTTGGCGTTGCCGTTAGTGTTGGGCTTCTGTCGTAGCTGCACGTTCGCGTACTCCACCGCCGAAGGCACGCGACTGCTTCTAGAAACATGCGGAAGATGGAGTTAGTGAGTTGTCAGAATAATGGATGTGACTTTAGAAGGGGGCTTGAAAGAATACAACATCTGATGTTGTCGATTTTTTTTGGGTAATAAGAATTTTTACTGCCTCGGTTTTTCTAGAGACCACCAGCAATAGTGCATGAGATCTTGATTCCCAGATGGACAATGTGATATTGGGTTTTTCCATCAGGAATTCTTTGCAGCAGCCTGAAGTCTGGTTTTGTGTCCGATTGATGGCAATACGGTCGACCCCCATTACATATCGTACAGGTACTCCTCTGACTAATAGTTCAAGGATAACGTGATACGTGAAGTAACGAGAGATGGGTACAGGTATTTAGATTAAAGTATGATATTGTTGGTTGTGTTGAGAAAAAATAAGTTAGTATTTCTCATGCAACATCAAAGCGAGTGGGAACCTCATTGTATCTACGAATAATTGCCAAAAAATTACATCTTTATGTATTGTACTCGCATATACAATTGGTACTTATCTACATTTAACAGAAATTTAAACACCTCAGATTTTGTAGCCGCCAGACTATTTTGCTTCTGGAGAAGCTTTTTGTAAATTGGTTTTCCCCTATTCTAAGCGTAGGTAATAGGTATTATTACAATGTTCGAGGGGAACCCGAACTAAAGCCTTGTGTTAATCAAAGTAACAATAAACTTACCTCATAGTAATTTCCCTCTCAATAGACTCCCTACTCTTCGGCTTAGGCGGCAGCACAGGCTGTGGGACCCTCATCGGCTGTGCTCTGATCTCCTTCCTCTCATACAAGACCCTCCGACTTTCCTCCACACCAAAATGCCTCTGCATATGTTCCTCTGACACTATAGGCTTCCTCTTTTCATCCACCATCCTCTCATCTATCTGCCTTTCGGGAACTGCAGGAGGTATGGATGGGAAGTTCTCGTTTAAGAGTAAATTTGGCATGGAGTGTCTATAATGTGGATTTGCCTTGGGTCTGTTCAAAGGCGGTTTCTCCGGAGATGATGGTATTGAAGATATGTCCTGGACCGATTTCTGGATGATTCTGGTCTGGTCTCGTAGAAGGTTTTCTCTTTGACGGCGCAGTTCTTCCTGTTCTAGTTGGAGTAATTCTCGTTCGAAGCGAAGGACTTCCTATGTTGGAGTAAGATATTGTTTAAGATATTTGCTTTTTTTGTAGGGCTGCGTCAAGGGTGCGTGTAAGGCCCTATAGTAATAAAAGTATGCTTATGGAATGTACAAGTTTTAGTACATATGTATAGATTTTGTTAACTTAAGTTATTGATTGTTAACTTATGTATTACTTAAAATTACGTTTGATTAATTTCCCATTGTTTCGTAATAATGTTTTTACAACTGAAACAAACGTTAGTAGCTTAAAACTTAGAAATAATATAGGACCTTACAGCTCAAGACTTAAAGAAGTAATTGAAGTAATTGATTGATTTGATTAGTAAGACATGTAATTTTAGTGACATTAACATGAAGTGCAAGGCTTAAAGCGGGCGTGTGTTAATCACATTGATTACAATGTTGGGGCAGTGAAGTTTGAAAGAAATTAGAGAAAACTTCGGTCAACAAGAGTATGTTCCCAAATGTTTTTTTTCACCATTGGACAAAATTAAAATAGAAAGTTATAAGCTCTTCCCTTTTTAGTTTGAGTTTGTTTATAGTTTGTTTATTTTTTTAGACAAATCTTTAAAATCAATATCATCCTGATAGAAGAAGAGCCAGAATAGTCATTTTTTTAGAAATTAATCCATTATTTTCATACTATGACTCAAACTCAAACTCAAAGCATTTATTTCAAATAGACCCGTGACAGGCACTTTTGTACAGTCAAAAATAAGCTACCTACAGTCCAGCCACAGACATAACAACTGTGAATGGACTGCAGTTGCCCATTCGAAAATAGTAGATCTCATGGAGAATCTCAGACTAAGATATCCCTGTTGAAAATCATGTAAATATGAACCGAAGTTTCCCCTTTGTATGTATGTTTATGTAAGTGTAAAACATCATTCACCTTGGTGTTGGCATCGTCATAGGGCCCGTCCGGCCAGTCCTCGCTAGCCGACGCCTGAAAGTGACGCCGCACCACGCGTTGTTATTTACAATCACAACATGGCGACCAGTAGGAACCACAATATTTAATGTTAATATTGATACTGACTAGTGAAAACGGTGAAAAAAAGATAAACTTAAATCGGCAAATTTCATAACATCACGCCTGTAATCTCCGAAGGGTTAGGCAGAGGTGTGCCTGATTAATAATACACCAGTTATAGTTACAAGTTCCATTGGAACTTATTGCTATCAACTGGACACAAATCCAGACTCCGTGGCTGCTACTGAGAAATTCCTGATGGAAAAACCCAATAACAATTTGCCGGACCCGGGATTCGAACCCAGAACCTCATGCTCAGCAGTCGCGATTGTGACCACTTGACAGTATTATTTGAGAGCTATGAAGAAACTGTGCCGTCGAAATATTGCATATTACAGAGTGTTCATTTTATTAGAAAATTTTTAAGTAAATTTTGCTTTTATCAATGTGCAAAATGCATCATTACTTTTAACACATTTACAAAATATGTCTTTGTGTTTATCTGATAGTGGATACAAATAACTGTCAGTATAGTGCGTAATGTAATTTTTCTCATTTAAATATTGTGGTTCCAATGTTAGATGTGAGTTAATACCTTGAGCATTTGACAACATTAATGTTTCAATGATTAACGATTTCAATATTTGTATGACATGTTTATGTAAATTATACTTAGTAGGAATGTATGTTTCTTAATAACACAATTTAAAATATATACAGGGTGTAAACGGACCCTTCACGAAGCCGTCAACCAAGCATTCTGTACATCAAACTAAGTAACTCTACGCAAAAATTATTGCTGGGAAACGACTTTTTTTTTTGGGGTGAAAAATCACGTTTTACGTTAAAACTCAATGTTACGCACTGAAAACTTAGTGCTGATGGATGCTTTGAAAAGTAAACGGGTCATGGAGGTAATTAAAGTAAAGTTAAAACCTTAAAAAGTGGTTTTAAAAAAAAAAACTTGTGAAAAAATTGGAACTTTGACCTTCAATATCCCCAGAACCTGTGGTTTCCCAGGTAGTGTCTAGAAGAAAAAAATGATCCCAATGATGGGTAGAATATGTGGTTTTCGTTTTCGTTAAGGGTCTTTTTACACCCATTATTGGTATAACATGCAATTACCCCTTTATAAAAGAAGTTTTAACTTTGGTGTAAAAACTAGTTTTGGTGCAACATGCCAGTGCATTTTAAGTAATCAAATAAATATTGCAGTGAAGAAAATAAAAGGCAAATAATAATTTAAAATAAATAATATTTATTTAAAAATAAAGTGTACATACATAATCAAGAACTACTTTTGTGACTAATTTAGGTTTTTGCTATTATTTCTCAATAATAAAGTGGCTTTTAAATACGTCGGAAAAAAGCGTTAAAAAAAGCAAAATAAATGTGTTAATGGCAGCATAGTTTGTTTTAAATACCACGTATTTTACAGAAATATTTACACAACCAAATGACCAAAAAGTAACAGTAATTTGAATTATTTTTATAAACTTTTATATTTTGATAATAAATTATAAGTATGTAAAATAAAGAACTAAGTAGATTTTTTTTATTTGAACTTTTAAGTATTTGTAACTCAACTTACACCTACAATTAAATTATTTCTATCTATATTATTCACTTATTACCTACCACCTAAATTCTAAATAATTTTGATCAACATTGTGAATTTTAGTGGTATTTAAAACGACGTAAATTAATCACATACCAAATAAATAATCGTCCTTATATCTAAAGTGCTTGCAGAGCATGTACAGTGCTAGCCTCTACGGTCACAGCGTGAACATAGCTTAAATATATAGGAGAAAGGATATAGCCGCTTTTGCTTCACATAATATAAATGCCAATAGTAGAATTTTTGACACATAGACAAAAATATTTCTTCTCATAATTTCCAAAATAAGAATATAATCAAATAATTCTTTATTTCAATTAAAATGAAGGCTTGTCAAACGTAATTATGATCATGACATAATTTAATAGTCGTGAAGACAAAGCGAAAGCGGCATAAATAATAAACCGCTTAATCAACTAATCACCAAAGCGGAGAATTCGAGAAACGACCAAATATATTTCCCATACAAAATATAGCTTATTATAATATAATAGGGAGATCTACTATTTGTACTTACTGCGACGAAAATACATGCTGAAGAATTGGCTACAAAAATCACAACTCTATTTGTCTGAAATAAGGTCGATTTTTCAACGAGATACCAGATATAATTTCAGCATGCATACTTAGTCACTCTACGCAAGAAATAGGAAACAATATTAAGTATATAACTTTCTAATAAATAATAATATCTTCTAAATAGCATTTCACTATGATGAAATGAAGAAGAGTATAATATAAATTTTAATTGCGATTTGATTTGACACTAAAATCCTTTAGTTTCTTTGAAAAATGATTTTGTTAACATGTGCGGATTTACCAAAGACAACCAATATTATACCACCACCACACAGGCTTATGTATGCTTTAGTCTACTATGAAAAATATATATAAATAACAATAATAGCACTATGGTTTTCTAAGAAAAATAGAACAGTAATCATAGCATAAATATTTTCATAGCAGACCCATAAAATGTGCAAATGATGACAGTCAAAAGTAGTGCCAAATCAAAATGTTTACCTGAAGTAACAAAGGTTATTTTGAGGTGTAAATTAAATACATAATCTCTTTGCGGCTTATTGTGTAAGTAAAATATGTGCCAAAAGTACATTCCGTAAATTCTAGCAGCAATAATCTTAGTGATTGCAAATTATCTTGTCTGATACAATTTTATCAATCAAATCAACATGCAAAAGATCAATCAAATCATTAGTCATTTGTTTTATCAATGAATTCACTGACAAATATTTGAAGTTTGTACAGGCCTGTTAATTAATTCAGACGATGCCTGAGGTAGGTCTGGGGTGCGGGAGGGGTGCTGTCACCTGTCACAACTGACATTAGTGACACATCATTACCCCTCCTGCAACGCGCAGTTACTTAAGGCCTCGACCAGTAGCTTCTATTTTTTTGGTGTTAACAATTCAGAAATGCCTGTAAATGGTCGATTTGAAATAATTACTATGAGTTCGCACAAATTTTGCACCTTCCAAAATAACCTTTGTACTCGTCTATCCCGATATAATTGTATACATATTGATATAATCAGTTTAAAGTACCTGCTGCTGCTGTATAGTCTTGTCGAGGCTCTCGATTTTGTCTGTCGGTCCCTCGCTCTGCTCGCTTAGCTCGCTCAGCTTAGAGCTGAGGTTCGTGGAGAAAGTCTCTTGTTGCTTTTTCGCTGATTCTTCCTCATCTGATGTTACTGTTACGTGTGTGTAGGGCTGGAATTAAGATTGTATAGTTATGAGTATAGAGCTTATTTTTCATAAATAAACTGCATTTTTTATGCTGTCTGGGAAGATCTTTGCCCTGCAGTGAGCCAGTAATAGGCTGGTATTATAGGCTATATGTTATTTTAAAGAAAGAATAGTATTGACCCATTAAGCCTCGACTAACGAGATTCAATTATTTATCTATTGTTTGTGGTTTACTTGCAAAAAGAGATTTTTATAACATACTGATTTTCCCCAAACTATTTCACGTTAATTGATACTAACGGTGACTAAGACAATATTTTGCTCATGACTCACTGATGCGTTGTATTATGCCGGCCACACACGTTCCAGTATACTTGCGCAAGTCCAGACTTGCACAAATACACGTATTTCGAAGGTGACCACAGACGGCTCAAGCATGCTTGCACAAGTATCATTTCAATGATATTTGTACAAGTGTGCGTACATGCAGCGAGCTACTTATGCTATGGATAATATTACATATTATATTTATAAATTACGTTTGGTTCGAATTTTCGGTATTGCTCAATTGTTTTATTATAAGCAGCATTTTTTTTTTGTCCCTGTGGTGATAGTCTTTACTTTTTATTTGCCAAAGACTTGGCTCATTTCTGTACATATTTATTAATTCTTCTATAATATCGCGAACTCCTTGCCTCTCGGTAGTCTCGTTCATTTTGGCGCGAAAATGACGTGCGTACATGTAGGTGGCTAAAACAATACTGAAACTTGCGCGAAATGCTCCCACACACGTTCAAGTAAACTTGCACAAACGCAAGTTTGCACAAGTTGGGAATTGAAATTTTGAACTTTTTCAAGAACTTGTGCAAGTCGGAAATTTGCGCAATTATCTTCCAACACACGTTCCAGTATACTTGCGCAAGTCTGGACTTGCGCAAGTATACTGGAACGTGTGTGGCCGGCGTTAGATGGTTTAGTCATAAACTTCATAGTAAAATTGATTTACACCACTATTTTACTAGCCTTTATCTTCCAAGATAATCGTTTTTATTAATGTACATAGTAGGCTTATATTTTACTATGGAAGTTTTATAGCCGTACACGTACTGTGGGTTTAGGGCAAACTTCCGTAGATTTCTAGCCATCGTTATCTGCTGATCGCATGTAAATTATAAGTAGCAGTAGATTGTGAGTCATGATAGGATTAATTTCGGACATCATTATGTGATTACTGATAAGAAATTGGGATTCACATTTTTAGACTTTGATGCGGTAATAGAAGGAAAACTATGCGTACTTTTATTTTTAACTGCTATCTGGCATTTTGTTTTAGAGACAATAAGCCATACATCTGTCCGATTTCTCTATCTGATTTTATGTTTTTATGTAGTGAGCTACTATAAGATGAAGTATTCCAGAAACTACTCTTCGATATGTACGAATTTGGGAAAGACATTGACGCTTTTCGCTATGCTTAAAAACATTACTTTATCTTTTTGAGCAGTTGCGTAAAAATCAGGAAATTCACGCCTAGAGAGAGCATTATAAATTCTACGGTGAACATGCAATGCAACATCACCAAAAAATAATGAAAACGATTTCCACGTCAAGTAAAAAACAGAATCATCACTACATAGTATAAAGCAAAGTCGCTTCCCGCTGTCTGTCTGTCCCTATGTATGCTTAAATCTTTAAAACTACGCAACGGATTTTGATGCGGTTTTTTTTAATAGATAGAGTGATTCAAGAGGAAGGTTTATATGTATTATACATGCATAATATAGTCGAGAAACACTGATAATTTTAGAGGTTTTTAATGTAAGGTCGTAAATAAACACATTTTTTTGCGCTTACATTGCAAACGCTGGCTGAACCCTACGAGCTAGATCAAAATAATGTACTACAGTATTATACACCTTAAAAAGGTCTACAAAAAAGTCCGCGATGGTATATGTCTATCTCTTAGGGATAACCCACAATAACCATTTTTTATCCTTTACTTACGAGAAAATAATGGCTTATTTACGAAAAAGCGATTTTAAGCAATACAGCATTAATCCTTATCCAATTAAGTACCTTAAATACTTTGTGCATGTAATATAGATCAATATGGCCCTTTACAGCATGTAATTTAAATGAATATTTTCGAAGATATTACAGATTTAAAATGCAGGGACATAGCGGTTGCGGCGGGGCGGTACCGGCCGGGGAGCGCAAGCCTATCAATAGTGCGTCGAAGGCCGCGCTTCGCCCTATAGCACTTTATGATTAGCAGGGATCGCACGCGTTTATCGGAGCTCTCTAGCGAGGAAAATAACAATTATCTTCTTATAATATATAAAAGCGAAAAGTCACTCACTCTCTCACTCATCGCGAAATATCGAAAACCGCTTGACGTATAAAGATGAAATTTGGCAAGGAGGTAGTTTATAGGTAGTAGACGTCCGCTAAGAATGGATTTTGCGACAGGGCTGGATTAAGGGGGTCCAAGGGCTCTCGCAAGTTTGTATGAAAGTCCTTCTTATTTGTGCTACAAACTTAGAATTTGGCCGGGAGGTAGTAGAGTAAAAAAAGTTTTGTCTTTCGTAATATAAAACAAAGTCGCTCCCGTTGTTTGTACGCTTAAATCTTTTAACCTACGCAACGGATTTGAATGTAGTTTTCAGCAATAGATAGAATGATTCAAGAGGAAGGTTTATATGTATATATTATTGCACCCGTGCGAAGCCGGGGCGGGTCGCTAGTTGCAAATAAATGATATCACCTTATGAAATCATCTCAGATTATGCCTTGACCACCTTTCTGATGTTGTTCAAGGCTATGAGGCTCGATCTAGGTATCCTTTAGTGTTTTGTGTTTATCTGATAACGGATACTTTTTACTTTTATCTCATTGTAATGCCTAAAATTCTGATTTCAGATACTTTGCATAACAATAAATGCAGATTGCATAAATTGGCCTTTTTGTGTCAACAAAATTGACTCTGCGGTCGACCAATTTTCAACTTTATTACTTAGAGCACAAGGGTGAAAAGTGGTAGACCCTCAGTGGACTCGGGAGCACCTATGCTTGTGATAAAATGCTTCTTAGAGATTTTATACCCTGGCTCTTTTTCTGTCAAAAATCGTTGAAAATGATACTTAATAGGTCAATGAGATATTATTTAGAATCGCAACGTTTGTTCAGGGCTTTACGAGGCACTATTAAATACTTCCATCGGCTTTACGAGGAACCCTCAAAATAAAGTAAAAAAAACAAGAAAAATAATCAAACATACCTCACTATTCTGTCTGCTGTGAGGATTAGAAGTCTCCGGAGACGAATGCCCCTTGTACCAGGCCTCAGCCGAAGGTCCTCTATCCACATCCACACCAGAATCCCGACTTTCTCTCAACTTAGCATCCATATCATGAGATAACGTCTTCTTGTACAGAAGCTTCTCGATCTTCGTCTCTTCCTGGAGGAAGGAAGTGATGTCAGGTCGTGGAGCCAGGGTGAGCTCCACGTCCAGGTAGCTGTCGTCTTGGCCCTCGATGCCGAGGAAGCTGCTGCGTTTGTTGCGGATCTCTTTCTTGATGCGGCGGGCTGAGCTAGTGTGTTTGAAGTTACCCTGGAAATTGTGAAATATTAAGGTTAGTATTAAATTGTAATTGTTTTTTTTTTTGAGTAATTTTATATTTTTTTTAACATTATAATATCATGCCTATAATCTCCAAAGGTGTATCCATAGTGCACACATAGTTGGCTTTATGTTTCAGTGTTTGTAATAGTATGCCACCAACCGAGCAAAAATCAGACTCCAAGCTGTTTGAGAAATTTTTGATTGGATTGTTTTGCTGGAACTGTAAATCGAACCCAGCAGTAGCGCTTGCGACCACTTGACCAGCGAAGCAGTCTCATGATGAGCATCTCTAGATAAAACACTTAAAATGATCATGATGACATTCACCTAGAAAACTCAAGATCTACTCACATTGCCAAGCAGCTCATCATCAGCCCCATCATCAGTTGGAGGCGGCGGTGGCTTCTCCTTCGGTGGTTCCAGCACATTCGTTGGCATATCCAGAGGGAACGCACTCTCAGAGGCAAACGCCGAGGAGTTCTGATAGAAGAGATCCATGTTCTCATACAGAGGCGTCACTGCTATCTTCTTCTTCAGAAAGTCTACGTCATCCTTCTTCTGGACTTCTGTATCGTCCATGGTAGCGCTGTCTTCCGAGTCAAGTTCTTTGAATGCCAGTTCTAGAGCATCCAGGACCTATGGGCACAGGTTAAAAGTTGAAGGGTTTGTCTGTGGTGTAGGGTGAGACAATAAGATTATTTAAAATATTGCATTGTAGAAGCATTGCTTGGTGTAAGCAAGGATGCTTTGGAAAATTATAGTGTCTTTGAAAAAAAAAACATTCAGTCAAATTCGTAACCTCTTTCTTTATGAAGTCGGTTATAAACTGGATTACTCTATAGTAAGTATATTTATGTGAATGCTTTAAAATTCACAGCGAAAATGCTGTTTATGTCAAAGTGCTTCTACAGTGCATTTAAAGAAAATTAACACATAATAAAAGGCTTTATTTTAGAGGAAGCTAATTCCAATAAAAACAAACGACAACACATTTAGAAAGAAATCAATTCTGAATTAGAAAAAAAATATCAAATCCCTATAAAATTAATTGAAAAAAAAAACTATGAAAACTTGTGTAAATTGCAAGTTTTTCGTAAAAAAAAATATATTACAGTTGAACTAAAAAACAACACGTAAAAAAATTTATCTATACTACTATTTCTAAAAAGTAACAGAATATTTTTAACATACGAAAGTGCAAAAAAGATGCATGCAGAAGCGTTTTGGTTAAATGCAAAATGAAAATGAAGCGACACCCACCACTTGAAACTTTTTCTTACCTTTATATTAGCCCATCACCATTTTTTCTTAAAATATTTAAATTAGGATATAGTTCGCCTACTCTCTGAGAGGACTTTTATCATACTGTGTCATGATGTACAGATAAAATTGTTTGTCTAAGATAACAAGTAGCAAGATAACATTGTACTGATTTTATAACTATTATAATACCATTTTGATTAATGATTGCGTGTAATTATATGATAATATGTGGTTATATTACATATATAATTGATAATGGCACAGATATAATATGGGTAACATGTGTAAACAAATAAAAATTATATAAAAATGTAGGGAGATATAAGAGAATTTGGAACTTGTGTGTGTCTGTTTGAGTACAAATGGAAACAGACAAACAAAAGAAAAAATATATATATTTCTCAGATAAGGTCTTAAGTGTGACATAAGGTTTTTCTTTTTTCATAATTATATTACAAATTCGGGGTCAAATTAATATGCTTCTTGAGGGCAATAAATGAGTACTAATTACTACGTACATAAATAAAACTCATACAAATAACTATGTAACATGTATTTTGATATAATGCCATAAAACATATCACGTTAATATTAAATGAATAAATACTGGGGTTCTACGCTAAATGTATATGAATAAGGTTTCTATACAAAACTGTGTGACGCTACTACATAACCCTGTATGTCTAAGGGCTCGTACACACGAGCTACTTTTTCTAACGACTATTTTTTATCGCCGCGTTTAGTACCGTTAAAAAATCGCACATTGAAGACTTTTTGGTAACATGCACTTTAATGATTGCTAAAAATATATTCCTACTATAAAGAGTGTTAATAAATATAAGACTTAATGTCTAATAGTCTGCAATGTGCGACTAGAGGTAATTTATTTGATCAACATCGACACTTAATTATATTTGTCTTACGTGTGCAGGAATCCTAAATATGGCTGAATTCTTTGGTTTTAGCACAGTGGAGATATTTTAAGGTAATAATAAATGGGTCTACGCGACACAGGTGATATTAGTGATGACTGATTGGTGAAATCAAAGATCTAAAATGTACAAGAAATGACATCCATGGGGACTCTCATCTATGCTTGCGATGCAATATATGAGAATGATATGGATATGATATATCGATGGTGGAACTTTGAAATGATCTAAGCGACATTAAATGTGCTGAGAATTTTCAAAGCTCGGCGCTGAGCCGAACCTTGTAAATCCATCAGCGTGCGGGACATTACAAGTTTCCTCAGTCGATATTTTCTACATAAAGAAGGGCCAGAGTAGGCCTTTTGATTTTACATTCACGACTACATACTTAAATATGGGCATTTGACATAATTATGTCGTGCGACAAGTCGCAATAAGCAAAGTGTGAACGCGGTTTTATTTGTATAAAGATCGATCACTTCGTGTCATTACTAAAATAGATGAGTACTGTCCAACTCAAAAAGGGCTTAAGTAATTTATTGGGGTTTTAAAAATATTGTTTCTATTTATCTATCACTTAATAATCTACGACGAATATATTAAATAGTCGTAAGATTAAGTATTCCACCGACTAAAAGTCGTCGGAGTCTGTAAGAAATCTGCCCATCTGTAGTAATCCTTATCCTACTCGAGTAAGTACAAAGAGGCTGACGTGATGAGGCTGCAACATTAATCTAAACCTCATCGGTGGCTACAGAATTAGTTAAAGTTTTCGTCGTAATCTTATTGTTAATAAACAGTATAGTTTTCCGTCTATTCGGTTCTATGCTACGCTTAGTCCGCTTCTCCCAAAACGGGTTTCCGTCCTGCGAGCTACTTACCGCTACTTCGCCTTTGTTAGCTGTAATATCACGAGGTTGATGTATATCTTTAATACTTATATTATTATGATTAGATGAATTATCTAATTTAACAAGTGAACACTCAGATGTATAAGATAAGTCGGGTATATCGTTACTTTTTAGCGATTTAACTGAATTTTTGGGTGATATGTTAGTAATAGTTGTGATATTAGAGACAGTTACCATTGGCATGCTGTTAGTAGAGTTAACATTGTTAGTAGTCCCGGCACCGGCGCTCATATTGTTGCGAATTTCATTCAGATTAAGATGTATGGTCATTTTGCCCTCGAACACCACTGTGTCGCTCTCCGACGCGGTGGAGACAGGCTCATTCAAACTTACACTGGTGTCCTGGTTTTCCAAACTTTTAAGAGTGTCTTCGTCATCTTTGTCTAGTTGTATCTCAGTAACTTCTGTCACACTTAGCTCTTCAGGCTGAGATACGCATTGAAGGTAGTTGCTCGCGCTGTCGTCATCAGTTTTGATGTCTTGTTCTTCTGTCTCTTCTACTATGATGTCTTGGATTAGTTGAACGGGTTCTGGTACCTTGTACATCTCTTCCATCTTGACGTCCATAGCTGTTCCGTCTTCGTTTGAGGACTCGTATTCGGAGGCTTCTACCATTGGTTCTCCGATAGGAGAGGCCACTTGGGTCAAATCAGCGATGTCGTCAGCTGGAGCGCAAGAATCCCTAGCAGTGTGGATCCCACTGTCTTCTGTCTCGATATCGCTCGGGACAGTGTTGTTCTGCATCTCAGCGCAATCGAAATCTTCTAAGCTTTGGACTCTGTCAAATGAATTAGGAGACGATTGTCCGTTGATGTCCAAACTGTCCAGAGAACGGCAGAAGCTTTGCATTTGGCTCTCAATTCCGGACAGGCTCGATTTAAGAGAGCTGTCCATCATTGATTCTTTTGTTTCTTCAATCTTGATTTCGATATCTTTGTTATGTGCCATCTCTTCTTCAACGGATATTTTTGGTATCTCCTTATTTTTGGCCGCGTCAAGACAAGACAAACGTTCTTTTAGGCTCATGGACACTTGTTTGACTTCAGTTTTGGTCAATTTTTCTTCTTCAGAATTTTGTGATTTGAGGCTGGAGAGGCGTTCTTTCAGAGATCGAGTATTGCTCAGATCACCGTTCGACAGCCTCTTGACCTTTTCAGGTTCAGTAGATTTTACTTTTTCAAGTGAAGATAGACGCTCTTTAAGTGGCTTCACTTCCGTAGGTAACTTGGTCAGGTCGCTCGTAGACTTTTGAACGTGCATCTCTTCTGTGAACTTTTCTAAACTAGACAGTCTTTCTTTGATGGATTTTTTGTTCGCAATTTCGGGCAATTTCGGTTTCGTCTGTGCCTCTTGAGAGTTTTCTCTTTCAAACTGTTCCCTCCTCTTGTGTATGTCGACTTTTGGTAAGTCTTTCTTCTGGTTGTTGTTTTTTGTGTCATTGGCTCTTTCTTGTTGGAAAGAAGATAGTTTTTCTTCAATTTTATTGCTGACGTTTGTCCTGATTCTGTTGAGGTCACCATTTTTCTCTGGGGACTTTTCTTTGAAGTTGTTGTTGACAGCTGTTTTGACGATGTTGCTGTTAGTTTGTGAGATGATCCTGGACTTGTATCCTTCGATGGCTCCCTCGTAGGTGTACTCCTCAGGCTCGGGGGAGCTGATGGTGGTGGTCGTGCACGTGTCGTATTCGTTGGCGCTAGAGCCAAGCTTGCGATTTGTGTCGCAGTTCGACAGGTTGTCGACGTCTGAATGATTCTTATCCAGGTCGATACCGTCGCTCTGGAAATGGAGAATTTTACTATTAATTGTTATTTATGGCGACAGAACATAACGATCTTAAGAGCTAAATAAAGACCAAAGTTGTAAAGTAGCTTTTTTATTTATAAAATATATTGATTTTTCTAGCAAAGGTGTGTAAGGCTGAAAAATTGTATACGATGAAGGAAAAGAACAAGACTTGTCGAGCCCAAATTTATTTGGATGAGGGCCGGAGGATAGTGATGATGAAATAGAGCTGCTAGTTGGTTTTTTTCTTCCTTGAAGTTCAGAGTCTAATGTTTTTACTCGTAAAATAAGTGTAGTCAAATAGTGTGTACTTACAGCGAGGCTATGCGTATCACAGTCTTCGCTGAGACTGCTCTTGGTGCTGGAGGTGCCGATCCCGAGGTCGCTCAGGTCGTGGCTGTCGTCTTCTGTCGTGTAGAGCGCGAGGGGGTTCCGCCTTCTGCGGCCGGCGCTGGAACAGAAGGTAGAGAAGAGGTTAGTCATGGTAGAAGAGGGTATGAGTTTGGTAATAAATGATGAATTGTGAATGTGCAGTGATTTTTGTGCTTTTGGTAGATAGGTTGTGGGAAGTAGTGTTGAACTATATTCAAGTATATTCATCAAGCTTTGGAGTTTATCTGTAGTACGGTTGCGTGAATATTAGGAAAAAAAAAAACATTTTCCTACATGAATTGTGATCAAAACATATTAAGATTTAAATAACGCATTTTGGAAAGATATACCAATAACAGTTAGGTATACGAACAATCTTTAATTTTATACTTTTAATCAGTGTCTTTATAGACCACAAAATAATTTAAAACATAGACCAATATAAAAGTCATTTATTCAAATTCATAATTGAACGTCAGTAACCTTTTTGAACGTCAAAAGATAGTTCCCCAACACGCGTACACAACTTCCTAACGTTTGAGCTAGTCAGAAGAAGTAGCGGAACATACACCCCAGATATTATTATCAGTAATCCTTAGTAAGACAACGGAACCGGTCACAAGTAAAATATGCAGTTTACTATACCAGTCACCACATTTCCAAACAATACCTAACCCGATATCCAGCAGATATATTTCCAGAACCACATGTACCTATAATTAGGGCCCAGTCACACCGGCTGTCCGCACTCCTCGACTATATCTGTCTATTAGTCAGGTCTCTTAGTCACTGGTTACATCCTAGATAGTGTTGTGACTACTACGTTCCAAGAATAGAGGTGGGACATGTTTGTGTTATGATTTTAGAATTGCGGTTATTTTTAGAGGTGCTATGTTTGTTTTTGGATAGCCTAGTTTTGTGATATGGTAATCTGTGTTAGGTTAATGTCTATGGTAATAGTGATTGAATTAGGTTTTTCAATTTGGATTTTATTTTTAGTCTGGAAAGTACTATAGTCTTTGTTCAACAAAAAGTAAAGAGCAAGTTATTGCTGCTGTTAAATGTAGCGAGCTATTAAGTTAACAAAATGTAATGTACAGTCACGAGCAGTAACAGGTCTGACACTTAGCAAAATTCAAAAGTGATTTTCTCGTGCAATAACGGGTTCTACTTTGAGATAACCCCTATTTCGTAATACTATGACTTCCAAAATACTATGTGTATGTTCGTGAAAAAGTTAACCAATACATTAAGATTTAATTAAATTAATTAATTATTTTTTAAATTTAATTTTTAAGATCTTTTTTGTAATTATTACCTATGTTTATGAATAAATGATTCTGATTCTGATTCTGATTCTGAAAAACTCGTAAGATCTTTTTTTATAGTTTCTGCATGTGTACATATTTGTACTCGTGACTGTATATGTAGGTATACTGTAAACTTTATAAGAAATAATAATCGAAAACTATAAAGATTGATCACTGAATATTACCTAATCAACAATCAACATCCCCGCGCAAAACGAAACGCTTGCAACTAAAACCAAATTAAAAAAAAACGACTGCACATTTACAAAAACCAGTTTACTATTCAAGGTTCCCTGACGCAACATCACAAATCACATCATTACCGAATGATATAACGTATGAAAAGTGAAAACATGTCCGCAGTCAGACTTTCTTCGTAACACATTACTATTTGAATAGAAAGCAGTTAAAATGGCAGCGCTGATAATGTTATGATTTACGACAGATTTGCGTGAGATAAAGTTTGTTCTGTAATTCGTATGTGATTCGGTTTGTCACGGGGACATTGACCTTAACAGACCATGGGAAATTGTGGAGTAATTAACACGTTCTGCGAGAGATCTGTGTGCGCGTGTGGTGTTATTTTCTCTGTTTTATTAGTTTTTTCGATGGGAAGTGAAAAAATGACGGGGCATATTAATAATTATATTTTGAAAACTGTCAGCATCAACAGCCGAGCCTTTTCCCAACTATGTTGGGGTCGGTTTCCAGTCTTAACTGGATCCAGCTGAATAACAGTATTTTACATGGAGCGACTGCCTATCTGACCTCCACAACCCAGTTAGCACTGGGTAATACGATACCCATTGTTTAGACTGAATACGAAAACTGTCATCATCATATCAAATTTTCCTCATGCTTATTACAATTTTTTCGTTCGTCAGAGACTTCGTTTTCTCGAATTTTCCGACAGTTGAAAAACTGGAATAAGTAAGAGTTTTGAAAAAAATGTGTTTTAAATAAAATTACGATGATATAAGTCATACAGTGAGAATAAGAAAAACAGTTTAACCACCTTCCCAGATTTTCTTTTCACTACTGTGTTCAAGATCATAGTTAGACCTGACCGTATATCTAGATTTCATCTTAATTGCTATAATTACGCCTACCAGCTTCCCGTGGCACAAGGAGAGATTGAGGGGAAAATGAAACGTATTGTAGGCGCAAGATTAGTGATCATACCTTGTTACAATGTACCTCATTATGTAATTGCTCAATGCTAATTTATTGCACTTAGATTTTTAGAGAGTGACGCAAATAGTTCGACACAGAGTCTATTGGCGTCATCCGAACCTCAGCGAGGTGTATGTCGTCTTTTACGATTTTATTGGATTGACTATAAGAGTAGAGGAAGACCAAAGAAACGATGGATGGATTGTGGGAATGATAATATGGCTCGAAAGGAGGTGACTGCTGATATGACGAGTAATAGAGAAGTATGGAAAAAGACATGCTGCACCGACCCCAAATAAATTGGGATAAGGGCAGGAGAATGATGATGATGACACAAAGTACTTTCTGACCGGGTCACGCCGATTCCGCATCCATAAATGCGGTCAGTGGTAAGAACTATAGTCAGAAGGTTGTTTTAGAGAACTTTTTTTAAAGTAATTATGCAAAGAAGAGGTTATGCACTAAGCTAATAGTATATGTGAGGTAGATTCGTTTTCATCTTCTTCAAAAAGGAGGGTCATCATACGAAAACAAACTATAAATCAACGCGAAAGTTTTTCGACAGTCAAAGCTTGAAGAATGAAATATTTACGAAACTAGCATTCTCTCATAAATCAAAAGACACATTTCTTTTAGCCATAAATCACATTTAAACGAAGTTTGTTTCCTCAAGTTGGTTTAAAACTCGTCAGGCCCATCCCAAATGTTATTTAAGCATTTTTACAAAAACTTTCACATCTAAATACCCATTTTCTAACTAATTAAAAAATTCCGACATATAATTACAGACTCGTCTCACAATTAATTTGTTGTTTTTCTTCATCTATGTATTATCATATCTCTTTACTTTGTATATATATATTTTTTGTATGTATGTATATATGTATTTATTATTATATTTTATTTTTGGAAATGTTCAGTACTATTGCACCTACTGTTTTTGTCTCTGCATCACCCTAAGGTAGACTGGTAGAAAATGCCTAAGGCATTAAGTCCGCCTTTGTACATTATGTGCATAAAGTTTTAATAAATAAATAAATTACGCCCTTCTGTCTTCTCCCAAGGTATAGGCAGAGGTGTGACTGGTCTATATTACACTCACATTTTGACAGATATGTAGGTAAATTCCTATGTTTTAGGAGGCGAGTGTCTCATTACCAAGTACAGACTCAGACTCCAGGATGCTGCGACTGAATATTTTTTATTAAAACCCAATAACCCTAAGGAGGGGAGGGTGAGGTTCTCGGTTCGATTCCCAGGTCGGGAAAAGTGCTATTTAGTTTCTCCATCAGGAATTTCTCCGTAACAGCCACGAAGTCTAGATTTTTGCCCGGTAGATTGCAATAGGGTCGCCCCCTATTAAATGGGGCTTAAACATAACTGGCGAAATGTGGGTGTACTATTAGGTACGCCTTTGCTTTTAATCCTTCGAAGATTACAGGCGTGATGTTATGTGAATCGAACCCAATAACACTTTATCCAGTCAAAGGGTCGAACCCAAACCCATACGACCAACAGCCACTTGCTCTGCTAGTTAAACGGGTAACAATTCAACCTAATTACAAAATTCCAACTAATAATCTTTACATAGTATAAAACAAAGTCGCTTCCGCTGTTTGTACGCTTAAATCTTTTAAATGACGATTTAATGCAGTTTTCAGCAATAGATAGAGTAGTTCAAGAGGAAGGTTTATATGTATATTGCACCCGTACGAAGCCGGGGCGGGTCGCTAGTAGAGAATAAAGTCTAAGAAACAAATCCGTGTAAATACCAGAGGTCGGCCATTTTGTGACACGACTGACCTCTGAGGTGTGAACTCACATATGACCATAATTTCGGCATTACATCACAAAATTAAATTACTTTAAGCGAAATAATGGTTTTATTTGATGACCATGCGGTTACATGTTAATTTGTCGCTCTATGTTATTATTTCTTGGAAATTGCGGGTAGTCAAACTTTACTGTAGTTTGGAGGTAGATTATTTATTTGACGTTTTCAACATCTTTCTAGCTTGCTTATCCCAACTAAGTTGGGTTGGGTTGGTTGACCAAATGCAACATGATGAATACTCTAGTAAGTATTTTACATGGAGGGACTGCATATCTGACCTCCACAACCCAGTTAATGGGAATTAGGGGTACCTTGCTAAGACTAATTTTCAAGTAAGGTTTTATCAGTCTTATAACATTCTAATAAATTGTTACTCTATGATTTCAAAAGAAAAATGTTATTACAGCACAGTTCTCAGACATTAAAAAAAAACCAACAAAAAACATATTATACATTAGTTCTTGTGTGTGGTAAGCAATCAATTAATAAATTGCTTTATCTTATCAAAATAGTAAAAAGACCATTAAAAAAACCATTAATTTAATGCCCACATTTGTGAAAATCTAATTTTAGACAAAATTGGAATCTCTCGCTTCTGCCTTTGCCAATGCCATATTAAGTTAGAACCAAAGTGAAGATTATTACATCAAAATTGAATTCATCTAACACTTACTTTACAGGCAATAAAAGATCTATCTCGCCGCGTATTACCAGTATTACCTACACGGATTCTTTGAAAAGAAAATATCCTTGGCGTAAAACAAAAATGGCATAATCCTATGACCGGCACATGGCAAAAAGAATAGCAGAAAAACCATCCCCATTAGTGTGGTGGGAACTTGCATAAAAGTTGTAAATATAGTAAAGTTGCTTGCTCGGTAACCAGGCAATTTTTCCTTGTAAAGACGGTTCACGTCGTATGGACAGGTGCGAAGACATGTCAAAGAGATAAAATGAGCTGTCGTGAGACGGATAGGATGCCCTAGTATCACTTATGCTTATCCTACACCAGTATTTTACATGGAGTTCCTGCTTATCTGACCACAAAACCCCAGTGACTGGGTTACATGATAGCCCTTGGTAAGACTGGGTGTCAGACTTTTGGGCTTCTGACTAAACATACCTAACGATTGTTTCAAATCGCAAATCTAGCCGGGACCAACGGGTTTAATGTGCTTTCCATGACACCAAGGAGTATGATATCGTTATCAGGATATCCTGGCGTGGACTTTAGACCAATTACAAGAAGATTTCTTAGCTTAACTTTATTGAACCTTCTGTCTATTTATTCCACAACCTACAGCTCATTTCCTTACCCATTCCCACATGGTGGAGGGGATAATTTTCACAGGAATCGACTCCTGCCTCACGATGCGCGTGCGTCGAATCACGAATCGATTTAGTTCAACTATTACGTATCGGAAAAATTCGTGTTCTTCCTCATTTCTTACCTTAATAATGTGTAATGTGGATTCTTATGTTGTTAATGAAGTTACAAGACTTATGTATGGTTTTGTGTTATATAAGAGTATATTACGGATGTTAACTACACTATTGTGTGATTGGAGCCGCGCTGTGAGGCTTAAATCGATAGTGCACTTTGTTTTTTTTTGTACGTTTTTTATTAAAAGGGGGCTTCACGTTGAAGTCGTCATCAATAGGGCTATGTTTGTAGATCCGAACAGTTTATTGTGAAGGCTAACAAACAAAGCATGGCATTTTAGATTTGAGAGCTTGCGAATAATAGGTATAATGAATGCTTTTAATCCGACATCAAAACACTCAAAAACCTACTTAAAAAACCTCTCAAATAAGAAAACAACAGTCAATTAGCCGCGGCCATACTGCCCATGTAGATCATAAAACGTAACGACGCACGTACGATCACGTGACGCGGAGCCGGCGCACGATCGTCACTTATTCGTGGATTTTTGCACGATATGCCACTTGCGCGCATTCCGAATGGTTTTGGGGCACGAAGTAAGTAATTAATGGAGTGCTATGTGTCGCAGAAATGGCGACAGAAATCGTTCCACTGCAGCCTATCGTCAGTTAAAAAGCCAGAACTTTAGTTTCCTTAGTTAGTGCGAGGTACCGAAAAAGCCCGATTGTCTATTACGCTTGGTCACCATTTACATATATTGCAGCGAAAAATATTCTACTACAGTCTAATGTTGACTGTTGAAAAGCCAGCACTAGTTTTTAAGTTTCTTCGTTTAAGTATATTCCCTAGTTAGTGCGAGCTTGATTATCATAGTTATGCTACCATTAGAGACTACTGGGTCTGGCAGTACAGAATACTGGGTCTGGCGGTAGTTGGTTCCTGGCTAAGAATAGAAAAAGCACTACACATGATGCTGCTGATTGTTCAATGACAAAAAAATATTTTGACCTTGCTTACCTATTAGTAGGTGTATCTTACGTAGGGCAAGGTAGATTTAAGAGTGAACACTGACTGACTTAGGACTCCATTCATTAATTATTCCTGGGTGTGAATGTTTGACAAGGGAGTGGCGCCAGTGTGGGCGCAGCTATTAAGTTTGATGGACTTGTATGGAATAGATTAGTCTGTCAAGTTATAGCTCCTGTTGCTAAGATGCTGGAAGTATCTCCAATTTTTAGGACTTGCCGTTTTTCTAATGAATAACATGAAAATCTATCGGAGAAGGCTAAATGTTGAGCTGGTAGTAATGCCCTCGGCCACACACCCACGCCCACAGTTGATCAAATCTAAAGACTACTTTTAAAATGTTCTTAAAAACACTCTCCTTCCCCGCCTCTTAATCTTTCATTGTGGCCATAGCTATTTTTGAATGAAGACTTGCATTTTGCATCTATGTACAGTAACAGTTTTCCGATGGTCTGAAGATAAACTCACTTCAATTTCAGGTCAAAACTCAAGACAGCTTCAATTTTGCGAGCATTTTAATCTCCAAATCCCAGTTTCTGTCACAACATGAGCAACGAGCATTCCTCGTCCGAGCTCAGTGGGAATGTCTCGAAACATGAGCATTGTCGAGCATTGTCAGCGAACTCCGTGGTTATGTCGCAAGGCTACGTGCGCATGCGCAGCCGTGTGACAACTTACAACTTCATGTACTTGTCTGTGAAGTACGTGATTGTGAGGTACATTTTTGACATTCTGATCGTGAGAGGATTTTTCGTGATGACTGAGAATGTCATTTGAAATGAAGTACTTAAAAATTCCTGTCCTAATTGAGAACCATTATATTATTGGAATGAGTCAAATCTTTTTCCACTTATGATTCGAAAATAGTTTCTGAATGATGAGATATTAAAAATTACGAACAAGAATTGATCAGAGTGGGATACATTTCATTATTTTGACCTACAGAGATTCAGTTAATATTTGAACTGGGTATTGTAAAACATCCACCAACCCGCACTGGGCTCTGTGGTCGATCCAGACACACTCGCCCTCACAGATAGGAAGCCTATGTCTCAGCAGTGGTAATTATATAGCAAGATCAAGTTATTGTCAAATAAAGCACTGTATAAAAATTACTTATTAAATTGGCAAACCCCATAACAGCAGTAGGTCTAGGTACAGAACCAAGACCATACAAAACAAAACCTACTTCCAACCACCCAGGAGGCACCTCTAACTCAACCATTCATACTTTATATGATAACTAACCACATTTTTTCCCTCACCACGATAAAAACCAGGCCTACTTTTCTGCCTACATGTGCAGTTCCACCGTGATGTATGTGCGTAGCCTTAACTACGGAGATATTAGCTTTCGAGCCGCGCCTGCGCCTTTAATTGGCGAGGAACCGGTGTGGCGGGAACTTATGGGAAGACCATGCGGTTTTTTGTCGGCACTATTCCAGTAAGACACATGCGATGCTGTGGACTAGGACTTATGGAGGCAGGGTTGCCACGTGGTAGGAAGTTTTAAAGTTGGAATCACGTCGACAGTCAGTTGTTTGGAGATGCAATCGAAAGATCTCATACTGGGATCAAAACGTTTTACTTGAAACAGATACAGAAGAAAAGACTGAAACAAGAATGAGGAAGACCAAAGAAACGATGGATGGACTGTGTAAAGGATAATATGGCAAGAAAGGAGATGTCTGATGAGATGACGAGTAATAGAGAAGTATGGAAGAAGAAGAAATGCTGCGCGGACCCCAAATGAATTGGGATAAGGGTAAGAGAATGATGATGAGATGCAGAAGAAAAGAATGGGTAGAAAGTTGGTGACCACAGAGATTACGGCTAATATAATGTGCTGCGCCGACCTTAGGTCAATTTTGTTTAAGCGCAAGAGGGTGATCATTAAGAAAGAAAACATCGTATCGGGTAGTGAGTTAATACCAATAACATACAGCCGCACGAAATCGAAGATCAAAGGTCGTATGTGGACTTTGAGTTTTGTATAACACATTGAATTGTTATCAAACAAAAGATCACATTCAATCAATCGATGCTCAAGAATGTGCTGACGTCTATAGAGTTGCGTTTTTTTTATCAACAAGAGTGCACGTACATACTCATAGATATAGTGATACCAATGTGTTAGTGCGCAGGATTATTAATTGACACAAACAATTCTGGACATTCAATTAAGCATAATCTTCCGGAAAGGGAAGTGCTGTTCATATCTACAGATTAATTTAACACATCCATTAAGTCTTGCTATCACAATCTGTTTCATTAATGTTTCAAGCCAAATTGGTATTATGTGCCAGCCCTACACCGCATGCCGAGCTCCGACTGCGCGACTAGTAACCGCCGCACAGTGTTCGGAATCACTAAATTACGAGCTACTTTAGGTATAAACATCATGGCAATATAAATTGAAGTTTGCAAGTGATTAGGGTACATTATTAGTCACTCAACTCGATCCCATGAAAAATTTGCCGATTCCGGGAAATGTTCACCACTCAGCACTGCTCTAAACCCACGCAATAACTATACGGTCATTCGTTTTTGTTAGCCGCTAATAATCGCACGTGTTTACGCTCTGTTCTTACAACAGTTGTTGAGTTTTTTTATAAAAAATTTGGTTCATCATGGGTTCCACATCCACAGGTAAGATATACACCAATTTGTTAATCATATATAAATTCCTATTATGAGAAAATAGATAAAATATGAATTGAAAAAAATAACCAAATTTGCAAAAAGTTTAATCGTTTACTAGACTCCAACTATTTCCCAGCCAATTCCAGCCGTCCATGTTTTTTTGTGAAACTTGAGTATTTATCTAGCTTTCGAATGAATCTAGTCTCAATATTCGACTCGCCGCGACTTTTGAGTGATGTAATTTTTTCGTTCACCAGGTGTAACCCACGGAATAACACGCCTTCACCTTTTCGACCTTTAATGTCGTCATAAACTGGTCAATCTAGTGAATAAGGGATCTTCTATTGCTCAGATGGTGGACTTTGTCTCTTCAGAGGTTCCAGTACTTCCAGTAGAAGTTATTAAAACATAAGCAGCGGCTTACAGAAGATGCGGCCGCGTCAGATACAGATATCTTACATCGCTTGTTCCACTACAGCTAGTGATGAAGAGAGAGGAAAGTGACACAATTCTTTGGCAAAACCCGATATCTTCCTCCACTCACTTCTGCCGTCCGATACGTTACCAGATGTTGCTGTGGAAGCAGCGTTATTTCCTTCTTTTAATCGTCTGAATTGATGCACTTATACCAACAAAATCCATCCTTTGAGCGAAAGCAGATCGAGCAGGTGTACATTCAGGTTGTTGGCATCTTGTTTTTTACTGAACAAAGCTCTTCTTGCAGCCAGGCGTAGCATTTTAAAACATACTTCTCTTTGTTCCTGTTAGCACTCCATTTCTTGGTTAGCACAGCAGAAAACACCTTAATTTTTTTTAATAACTTCTACTGGAAGTACTGGAACCTCTGAAGAGACAAAGTCCACCATCTGAGCAATAGAAGATCCCTTATTCACTAGATTGACCAGTTTATGACGACATTAAAGGTCGAAAAGGTGAAGGCGTGTTATTCCGTGGGTTACACCTGGTGAACGAAAAAATTACATCACTCAAAAGTCGCGGCGAGTCGAATATTGAGACTAGATTCATTCGAAAGCTAGATAAATACTCAAGTTTCACAAAAAAACATGGACGGCTGGAATTGGCTGGGAAATAGTTGGAGTCTAGTAAACGATTAAACTTTTTGCAAATTTGGTTATTTTTTTCAATTCATATTTTATCTATTTTCTCATAATAGGAATTTATATATGATTAACAAATTGGTGTATATCTTACCTGTGGATGTGGAACCCATGATGAACCAAATTTTTTATAAAAAAACTCAACAACTGTTGTAAGAACAGAGCGTAAACACGTGCGATTATTAGCGGCTAACAAAAACGAATGACCGTATAGTTATTGCGTGGGTTTAGAGCAGTGCTGAGTGGTGAACATTTCCCGGAATCGGCAAATTTTTCATGGGATCGAGTTGAGTGACTAATAATGTACCCTAATCACTTGCAAACTTCAATTTATATTGCCATGATGTTTATACCTAAAGTAGCTCGTAATTTAGTGATTCCGAACACTGTGCGCCGCAACCCAGTCTAATGTGAACAGTCCTTAACGCAAATGTCCGCCAGTCGTTTTGTCTATACTGCGCTTAACGGCAGTTTCATTATTCATAACTTTTTTAGTCGATGCTCTATGCTATGCGACAAATGTGTCTACAAGATCTTTTCTCTATGACTTCTATGATGGCTGTGTGGGGCGCGATTGAGATAAATATGGTTTATGATTATGATACGTAAGCTGAACTGTTATGAATGTTTTTTTGTTGACTCGTGGTTTCCATAAAAGATCATCGTTGAAAAGCAATTAAGCCAAAAGAATATAGCAACGATCTCTACGTTCATTAAGTTCCTAGTTTAGTCAGACCAGATAAACGATGGATGGACTGTGTAGAATATGATATGGCTAGAAAGGGAGCGACTACTGAGATGACATCTAATAATAGCGAAGTATGAAAGAAGAAGACATGCAGCGCCAAATGAAATGGGATGAAGGCACTAGAATGATGATAAGTTCCTAAAACATACCATTACTTATTACATCAATGCATGGATAAAACCACAAGAACATAAAAACAAGTATTTACGAGGATTCAAGACACGAGGCAAATCACGCAACAAACTCCACACAATAGCACTCCTTCAATCCTACAATAAGGAAACAGCGCACACAAATAAGAGTAAACTTTCCAATATTTACTACTGACACATTCGCAAGGAATGCACCTACAAATAAATAAACAGCACATTCGTTCCAGCACACATTGTTATCTCCCACTTATCAAGGAGATAAAACAGGAATTAAATTGCCGAGTGGCAGACAGGCCTCGGTACCCCTGGATCTAGCCGTTCAGTTATATTTGAATAGCAAATGAATTGGCCGATACAGAATATTACTAATGGTAATGTATGTAAGTGGTCTGCAAATAGGATTTGAAGGGATTAGGAAAGTTGTTAAAGAAAGTGTCGATGTTTCGACGGGTTTTAGTATTCATTATTTAAGTGTTTGTGTGGCTGGGGAGCAATATTTTATACTTAGTCGTAGAAAATAAATTGTAAGTCGTGCCAACCCCTGCAGTCTCGACATTAGATAGCGACAAAAATCGGTCGCTAAGTCGTATCGTTGTCAAATTCCTTTAATAGATTTTCTAATTTATTTCGAAAGCATAAGGTTGAAAAACTATTAATGAAATTTGACATCGATTACACTTAACGATCGATTTTTTTGTCGTTATATTTGTCGAGACTGCAGAGCCAGGCTAGGAGGGTTACAAGAGCGAATGGTTTTATTTAAGAGAGGACTCATTCATTAATGGGATTATGGGATACTGGGGAAGTTAGAAAGACTTTGTAGTAGGATATTGAGTGATGGCAGGGTTCGTGTGATATTTAAAGAGATGAATAAAGGTAAGAACTGCCGACAAACAGTACTGCAGTTTATTTCCAATTCGTAATGCATCTCTGAATAAGCGAAAGAAATATCGGTTCATAGGTAAGCATCTCGGGACTCAGACGAGATAAGAGAGTTTTTATCACAAGTGGCTTGGCCTAGATTGTTTTTACAGCTAGGAGACAATAATGGAAAGATTACCTACTTATCCCTTTGTTGTGTTTTGCGCAGAAGATAAAATATGTAGGTAAGTAAGTACTATGAATCACGATAATTGTGTGTTTAAACAAATTCTCGTAAAACGACACAAACGCGGTCCAAAAGTACCTTGTTCCCCACTAAACCACCTTGTAAGTTAATCTCAACTTTACCCAAAACACACAAAGAACAAATCACTTTATCAAGCATTGGGTACTCATTCAAATCATCAAATATCAACTCTAACCCAAACTCATACAGCATAATGTCGTACGTCAAGTATAACGTCCTTAGTCAAGATATCATATGTACATGTAACAGTTGTGAACGTTCAGGAGACAGGTCGGAATATGATATTATGCTGGATGTAATGCCGTACTGGGTAATTATAGTGATGTAATTAGAACTAGCTTGGGACTGGGTAACTTTGACTATTTCGGGGTTCAGAGGGTTTCGAAGGGGTTCGAGGATCAGGGTCCTACTGATGAGGAAAGATCCTCTGGCTGGACAGGTACTGTCATGGAGGACTACTGCCGGATACTTCTTGGGTATCGTAGATTATGTTAATCATCTCTATGAAGTAAACAACCAGTAATTTTCTTAATTATTTGCCAATGCTGACAACATTTCAGCATCAATTTATAATGCTAAATAGTTCGTGGACGCTTGTAGCTAATAGAGCGACATATAACAGTACCTATCAAGTAGACCGCAATGTCGCTGCTGTCGGGTTTTACTTAACCAATCCGTTAAGGCATTGGACTGCAAATTGAAAGGTAAATGACGACACACCGACCGCGACATCAAACGAACTAACAGAAGAAGGTTCCAGTTTATCATTTGTGAAGATAAAAGCCACTGTTCCATGACCTAACCCACTGCGTAGGCTCCCAAACATATAAAAGAACATCATGCAACAAAAGCCTACAATGTATCCTAATGACCGTAAAACAAATGTGTATGAGCAGAGCACCCACGCACAGTTATACTGAGGTCGTGATATAGGCCCACGCAAGGGGCTTACTTTGGGCTTATAACAGGATAAAGTTGGTACAATTTGCAAAGATCAGATCCGAGTCATTGAGCATGGAAATTGTCTATTTCATGGTTTGTATTTAGTTATGGTCGATGAAGGTAATTTAAGGTTTTGTAAGAAGCTTATGGTCAGTCTACTGGATGGATAAACAGATGCAATAATTGCAAAATACTAACTACCTGGCTTACAGAGAGGAGGCCGCATATTAGCAAAAGTAACGTGGAATGACTCGGCTAGATGGATCGACCTTAAAAATGTGGCTTGGACAGACTAGATGCGGAAGGCAGAAAACAGGGTGTTGTGGACGTTGTGGTGCAGCCAAGGAGGGCCTATGTCTAACCGAGATCTGCGATTATGCTGCTGAATGGAAAGTACCACTATGCTACGTCAAAAACTTCTGGAGTGGCGACCGCGAACCCGAAGACGTTGAGTTGGAAGGCCTTCCACTAAGTGGACCAATGACCTGGTGCAGGTTGCGGGGATCCGTTGGATGCGAGCAGTGGACGTCTTTCGGCTGAAATGATGATGATGATGATGCTACGTCATATGTCAAATCGTAAGCTAGAGTCAAAATAGGTAATGTCACCGACACAAAAACCTTTAAAACCGTAACTCAGTGCTAGAGCAAGGCAGAACCAACAATGGAAGTTGAACTTTCCCCTCCAAACTATCCCACAAACCCCACTATCTCAGCATTCCTATTCACAAACCTTTCCTCCAAGACTCCTTACTCCCATCACTAAAGGATTGCCCTTATCACAGGGATTGAAATACAATAGCTTCTAATCTGGAGACTACAAGATAAGCCGAGAAAGCTGATGTTTGTATCGGAACAGACTCTAAGGCACTACTGTTAATGTAGTCTGATTAGATTCTGTTGTACATAACAATAAACTGCTCGGGAAAGGAATTAGATTGTTACTATTGTAATCGGAGGACGATAAATTAATTAGTGTTAGTTGTTGTACTGATTGTGGAGGCTTTGGTTTATTGGAAGCTGCGGATAGGGTTTCTAATTAAAATGTTTTAGTTTTAGTACAATGAGAAGATATCGAGAAAGTAGTGTATTCATTTTGCTTTGTGACTCTTCGTTATTTACCCTAAGCTGATAAAATTTTTGGTTACCAGAAACTACAGATATACCTGCTTAAATCCTTACGCACTGTTTTCTTCATTCTTTTTCCTAATTATGTTTAAATAATTGTCAGGGTCGGCTTATCCCAAAAGGAAAAGGGCTGCGCCCCATATCACAAAATCACAGTTACCAAAATATGATTGGAATGTGTGTTATGTATGTTTCAAATTCGGCAAATCGGAAAAAAAAGGATCAAATATTCAATAACAAAACCCAAAGCATAATGTGAACAGCATACAGCCAAACAATCTATGTATTAATCAAACAACCAAGCAGTGTTTAGGTCTCAAAACAAGTGACGATATCGACAGCTAATCAATCATCGGCAAACATGCGCCTACGCAAGAATGTTTTGGTTTTATGCTCTTTGGCAGTCGAAGGTTAGGTGTTTTAGCGTTTGTTTTGAAACTTCACATTCTTCATAATGTGTCGTCTGTTGTGAAATTGAAGAATTCCTAAAGATATAAAGTGGGCAGTTCATAGTTAAGACGCCATGATAACGAGTATGACCAGGGGGTCTAAAATGGTAATTTAGGCCCCCAGATGTATGAAAGTGGACGAAACAATAGTAGTATGACATGTAAGGATCTTAGCAGGCTGCGTTCTATAGTTTCTGCTTACCCTCATGTAAAAGACGACATATGGGAGTTCATGTATGTATGATGATGACGTCAAATATTCCAGGCAAAACTTCAGTCAAAATAACTGAAAAAACGCAACTTCAAAGATATTCTAAATGCGCAATTTAAAATCCAGATAAAACACTACAACTATAGAAGACGACCTCATAATTACTTACTTTTCAACCTAACCACTGCCTGCATAACTCTTAACAGTCTACCTGGACTGACTACCTGGATACAAAGTTACCGATAGTCACTTAGCTACATTAAATTTACCTACGCACGGCGGTAAGTAATTGCGGAGCAGTAAAAGCAACAATTACAAGACACGTAGTTAGTTGCATTCTTAGAAAATACACTCGTATTTGCGTGCTGTTAAAATGAACGCGTAATAAACTACTGGTTGCTACCGATCGGTTATGAGCTAGAAAATATCTTAGAAATACTAACTCTCACTTGTATCGGACTTGCAGTCAATATTACTTTAATGTGTTTGGAGAATTACTTCCTCTCCAGATGTCATATTCTTAACTTGGTTTTGCTCGCGACTTGGTGGAGGTCGGGAATCATCACACGGGAACGTATGACCGGGCTTAAAATAATCGTATGTCCTAACTTAGGTCACCTTTTTGCCAAAGTTCATCGAAAACTGTTCAGCTGTTACTGTGTGAAAAGTTGACACACAGAGTTACTTTTGCATTTATAATATTAGTAAGTATGTATACAAATAAGTACCTATACTAAATAAATATGCAAAGCCTTGTCTGAAGGTCAGCATATTTCGATGTATATTTATTTCGCGTTATAAATCGACTCCTATTTTTTTCAGGTTCAAAGTGTGAATGTTTCAAGAGAATGCAAAAAAAAACCATGAAAATGGCGGAAAGCTTTAGCACATTCCTTATAAGTGAGCTTAGTAACGCTTGAAACAACCTACGCATTAAAAACCTCAATCCATCACTTCCGCGGACTAACAATCCGGCTCGAAGGACCAAAAAAACGACCAGCACCATTCCTTACACCGTCAACTCAAACCGTCGATAACGATCTCTATCAAATACAATATCAACGATTACAGCAATCTTCCTGAAATGGACAGAAACATTTACGATTGCGTGAGGCAAAAATATCAAGTTTGCTGTAACAAAAATGACGTAAAATCCCCATGGAGTATGGTGTACACGATCTAGGAACACTGACTGTTGTGTAAGACAAATATGGAATTAATTATGGCTGTGCAAGCTGGAAACGATAGCGTTTTGCAGATTTTTTATGCTGTACCGGGCGTTTGAAATGGGAACTTGAACTGTTGGCTATCTAAACATATAAAGGCGAAAGGTCACTCACTCACTCACTCACTCACTCATCACGAAATATCAAAAACCACTTGACGCATAAAGATGAAATTTGGCAGAGAGGTAGTTTATAGATAGTAGACGTCCGCTAAGAACGGATTTTGCGACAGGGCCGGATTAAGGAGGTCTAAGGGCTCTCGCAAGTTTGTATGAAAGTCCTTCACTTTTTGTGGTACAAACTTGGAATTTGGTAGGTAATAGGTAGGCAGAAAAAGCTGCATTGCAACGCATGCCGGGTATAGCTAGTATTGTATAGAACGTGCATCTCAGCAATTTCTGTAGAACCAAAGAGTGTCTTATTTAATACAGATTTTGCGGTCCAGGTGATCTGGTTTTCTAATGGTTTAAATTGTAAGTTACTACCAAAATCAACACCAACTCGCTAATTCTTAACCCTCACACCATAGACCTCTTGCCAAATACGGCACACCCGCGTTCCAATACGGCGTACTATCATAACACCATGCTATCCACGGCCGCAATGCCTTGCTTTATGGGAGATCGCACGTAAGAACTGGCTGTTGGTCCAGAACATTCCCCTGTTTTGCTCCGAACGTGGGATGCCGGAGAAATGGTTAACTTAGCTCGGAGATACATTGGATGGTTTGTTTTGTTGCGTGTTTGGTAAGGTTAGAATCTTTGGTATGTAATTGAGACTTGATAAGAGATAGGTATTTGATTTTCCAAAAAGGTAGTTTTTTCATGGTTAGTTCTAGAGGTTACATCCAATCCAATCAATAAAATTTATAATTAAGCTGAGCCAAAAAGAAAACTGGAAAGCGATGCATACCCTATGTAGGTGACACGTACAAAAAAATAGGTACGCTTGACTTTCAATCTAATTAGCTATACTTAACTATGTTGATATTATAGAGAATAGAGGCTATTTTTATTTTATTATGTTGATATATTATATATTTAAGTTAAAACAAAGGTTCACATCTAGGTTAAACTTGAAATATGCATTTTACAAGACCGCGCTACGCAATTCATTAGTAAAATAAAATTGAAACCAGTTAGAATCTAAGCTTACAAAATAATCGTGCCCCAAATTCAGGCCCCCATAAATCCAGTTCAAACAATAAAACCTACCTCAACAGCAACCCAGTAACCAAGGCACCCAGGGTATTGCTCTCGTGAAAGTGGCTCCTACTATCTGCCATCACAATTGCAGTGCTTACACCCCCCGAGCTGAGCGTAATGATAGTGTTTGCTTAGAAAGTGATCTCCGAAGGTATAGATAACATTTTTGCATAAAATTATTCTGTTGTGGGCGGAGAGTGAAAATTGTTTGCTGTGATTTTTGTTTTTAATTGCTTTATCAAGTGTTGGTGTTAATTTTATAAAAGTGAACCTTGTATTAAAAATATAAAGCAGAATTTGCTATTGCTGAAGTGTCTGATAGACAAAAACCCACATGAGACACTAATCCCGACACAGACATCGTATTAATTATGTATGCGAATTTATTATAGCTTAAAAAAATATTGCTACAACAGAGCTTTTATTTAGGCATCCATTTAAGTGTAACCCAGTGTTGGTGAAAGCGAACATAAAGAACCTTCATTGGATTCGTATCCCTTTTTAATGAAATTTTGTACCAAGTACTAACACTAGAAGCCTATTTCCCAAAGGACTAGACACAAAACAATCTCTTTGTAACTCCAACAAAAAGCCCTATAAACCTAAACTAGCTCAATTGAAGTCTAAAAGCGCCTACGTCAGTCAGACAGTCAGTCTTTAGCCGTTTAGCCATTTAGCCCGTCGATCGTAGTCGTGCATCGTCCAACTTTCTAGCGAACAATTAGCTATTTACTAGTTCCCTTATTTGTTAGACCTTTTAGTTTCCGTGGGATTGTGTAAATCTATAATTATGCTAGAATAGGAAAATAGAAATGGTCAATTCGAGTGCGCTTAGGACGACATCTATACACGTTACTTAGTAGTTTAGCTAAGATTTATTCCTGTGAGTGTCGTTCGCACGACCAACCAAGCTATAAAAACTAGTTTATGCAGAACTCTTATTGTACGGGAAATCTATATAAAACGAACCTATATAAAAGTCGCCGTGTGTATGACTACGACTGTCAAACTAGAAACTGTGCAAGATAGTGACGAGATGTCTAAAGGTGAACGCAGACCTGGCCGCACCGCACGCGCCGCAGTCGCCGCATTCGAATTCTTTGTATGAAATTCTATGCAACCTCGCACACCCACCCGCGCCGCAGTCACCGCAGTACCCGATGCGGCCAAACTCCCCAAGCCGCAGCTGATGACGTCAGAAACGCCGGCCCGCCCGCAGCGGACGCTGCGCCCGGCGCGGCGCGGGCGCAGCGTCCGATGCGGGCGGCGTGCGCATAACAAAAGCTATGACTGCGGCGACTGCGGCTCGCCCGCATCGGACGCTGCGCCCGGCGCGGCGCGGCTGACGTCATTCGCATCCACCGGCCGGCCGAAACGCATGTGCGTGCGCACTTCAAAAACTATATTTCGTGTTTCTGCGATTTATATAAGTACAAGAATATTTCATTTTCTTCTTCCTCTAATAATAAACAACTGATAACAAATTGTTCGTCAAGAGCCATACTGTAATACACGCCCAATCTCGATTTAAATTAGAAACTGAATGAAAGAAATCCAGTGCGATGCGTGCGGTGACGGGAACGACTGCGGCGACTGCGGCGACTGCGGGGACTGCGGCGACTGCGGGGACTGCGGCGACTGCGGCGCGGACAGATGTGCGAGGCCATTAACAAATGCGATGACTGCGGCGACTGCGGCGCGTGCGGTGCGGCCAGGTCTGCGTTCACCTTAAGTCAGCACGTGCTAAGTAACGTTTATAGATCCAGCTTTCAAGCTTGAAGTTTATAGTTTCTACGAGTGAAAAATTCTTTATTTGTTTCCTCAAGATTTGTCCGGCATTTTAATCAACAAAAAAATAGATTTTCATGGCAATTAGAACTGTATTTTCCTACAAACGTTTTGTTAAGGGTCAAAAACCTTACATTAACGGCATCAGCGACGGTAATTCGTCATCATCAAGTACTGCTACGTATTTACTGTTTGATTACAGCCATTGGTTTCCCATCTAAACTGTAGTAAATAGGCACTTAAATATGGAAACATCTAAATTGCATTGCCCAAGCATAGTTAGGCAATCTTATTTAGATGTTTTACCTGCTCTCGTTATTATTATCTAAGCATAACACCACTTCAAACTAGATCATACAATTTCAACTCGAGACAAGCATGAAAATTGACGTAAATTCAGCTCGACAGTTAAATAAACGTTCATTACAGCCTAACACATAATCTTTGGCGAAATATCGTAAACTGTTGCAATACTAATTTAGTTAAACCAATTATTATGATGTGCAATTCAAAACTAACTTTATTACAACAACTCAAAGTTAATAATCATTTGTCGTACCTGTCAATCTATGTAGAACATGAGCGCTATTTTGTCATGATCTGTCACGTGATGTAAGCTGTATCGGTAAAGAGATCAGATTATGTTGGTCATGCAAGTGATAGAGCGTCCGATAGCATAATCCGTGTCATCGGTTGCACGACAGATGAATTTCACAATTTTCTTAGATATTCGTGTTTGTGAAAAAGCGGTTATTAGAGATAGGTAGATTGATACTGATAGCGAATGCTGTCGGTTTTAAAACGCAATAGTTGAGGCAATGACTTGGTTGAAAGGAAAAGTCTAGCGTGATTGTCGATTTTACTTGAATGGGTACTGAGGATTTACTGTCAGAGTATAACGCAGGATTACTGATGATTTTCTTGAGAATGAATGCTTTGGGCACAGTAAAAAAGTGTAGTAAAACTAGTTTATACCCGTGCCATCGCCCGCGTGGAGTTCGATAATTGTCCCACGGGGTCACACTATCGGGATAAAAAGTATCCTATGTGTTAATCCAGGCTATAAACTATGTGAGTGCTAAATTTCATCCAAATCCGTTCAGTAGTTTTTGCGTGAAAGAGGAACAAACATCCATCCATCCTTCTTCACAAACTTTCGCATTTATAATATTATATTAGTAAGAAGTAGGACTAGTAGGAAATCTCAGTGCCTCGGGAAACACTCATCAATAATACTGCTTTAATCAACTTAACTTTTACTGAGCAAAGGACCAACGCAGGAGTACTATTAGGTACACCACGGCTACACCTCTGCCTAAACCTGCAGCTGTACCCCGCAGGGAACACCTTTTTCTAAAATAAAAAAGCAAACAACAAAGTATCATGAGTTACTTCTTATAACATCAGCTATCTGCCAGTACAAATCCCGTCAAAATTGGTCTAACCGTTTCCGAGGTTAGCCGGAACAAACAGAAAGACAAAAATAAAAAATATTTTTTATTATTCATATGCATTCAATTAAAAGCTGTTTATGTTGAAATTACAAACAGACACTCCAATTTAATTTATTTGTATAAATGTAAAGGATCAAATTCTCTCTCCAAAAACAAATTAGAACGGTTCTTCAAACATTTCTCACTAACAAATAGTTTTAATTAATCTATGATTAAACACAAACTTTCTCACCTCATCGCGATATAATATGTCATTGTGTTACAAGTGCATGTAATGTAACCGATATGATACTATGACAGTGGGTTCCACGACCCGATTGTGGTGACAGTCAGGGTGACCACACGACCGGGACGGACTCTCCTGAATTACTTTTATTGATATCGTTTTGGAAATTATTTTTTTATGGAAATTTACTTTTAACAGCCTGAGTGTGATTATCAAAAAAATCGGATTGCATGAACCTAGCACGGAGGCTTTTTATCTGTGTGTTGACATTTTCAAATAATGGATTCCAAGTTATCTAAGCGTTTCTAAGACCATTTTGAAAATATTCATATGTCACTTCTGAAAAATCCAAAGATCCATAATAAAAACTATTTTTGCTATTTCATAACACAAGCCATATTTTTGTAATTACTTTTCGCTTGAGAGCGGAGTATTTCTTCTTGGTTCTCAAAACACTCCTAAAAACCTTATGGTAAAAATAACATAAAACCATTCCACATTACACACGGATCTCTAAAAGCGGAAAGGATGCGGTTATGGTGTCAATCAAAAGGGAAAAGTTAAGCTCGTGTTACGTGGAGCTGCGGTCTCTTTGTCATTACGTGTTTGAACCGAGATTTAAACTAACACACGGCTTTTAATCGTACGCTTAGTTATTTTAGTTTGAGGTTTTATTTGACATTTACCGTTCAATACTAAATGCAAAAGACCACCTAAACTTGCTGACTGATTTCTTCATCAGTCTTTTATCTTCAGTGGTTCGTTACTTTTTAAGAGGTATGAGGAACAGGCCAGCTTGCGGCTTAATAATATCAGCGGCTCGCATCGATCTTCAGGTTAAGCCGGACTTGCCTATGTTGATATGTGGATACCCTGACCGCCTATTTCATATCGAGGTTCCTCCGTCGGAAAGCACGTTAAGCCGTTGTCATTTGTAGATCTTTGGCAGTCGTTACAGCCAGTCAGTGGCCTGAAAGTCTGACAACCAGAAAGGTATCGTGTTACGAAGTAGTAGCTGGGTTGTTGAGGTCAGATAGGCAGACGCTCCATGTAAAATACTGGTACTCAGTTGCATCCGGTTAGACTGGAAGCCGACCCCAACATAGTTGGCAAAAGGTTAGGCAGATGTGAGGGTCAGGGTGTAAAGTTCCTCACCCACCATAGAAAAGGGAGGATCCTCCGACCAGACGGGTATAGTCTGCCCAACGATTATTTTCGGGCATAATGAGGAGGCAAGTTGGAGAGGTAATACTTGACTGAATTAAATAACTAGTCTATACCTAACTAAGGGCATCTGATGACGTAGTAACGTAGACTTATCAAGGCAGTTTACTGTTTAATTAGCCTATGTTTAATTAATACATAGCGGTTGACATCATATTTGATCTATCACTAATGTTTATCTTAGTGAGGTCATCTTTTAATTATAATATTTACTAAGATCTGACAACTTCTATCTATGTTTTGGTTACGTAAAATAATACCTAAATTACTTGGATATCCTAGATATTGGTACACACGGCGGCACATGTAGCTGTACATTTCCAGTATAACTTGGCCTCGCCTTGTATAGATTTTCTATACAGTGAGATATCCGCATAAACTAGTATTATATTAATTGATTGGCCGTCGTGCGTACATTTGGCTTATTATAACTACGAAGTTCTAACAAGAGGAACCCGATGCTGAATACAGATCCAGAATTGGTATTACAGCAAAATATACGAAAACAATAAACTCTACTGATAATTGCTTTAAAAATGGCCAAAAGCATAACATAATATAGGACTGATAGGACCGGACTAGGACACCGTAATTCCCATGAAAGTTTACCACATTTTGTTCACCTCTATACCTAGCCAGTCTCCTACCAATATTTCATAACACAGACATAAGTATCGGTATTGTCCTTTCATAATTACGGATTGGTCACACTACATCGGAACACTAGTGTTACGTATAATTACAAATGGCGGCGTTACTACGAGCAGCTGATGTAACCTGAAGATAAGTAGGCCACGGTTGAAGACTGCCAGTATTAGAGACGGTACTGTTAATTCATGATTTACAACAATATTATAACATCATGATAGTTATCCCCGAAGGGTATTTCTTCAGTTATGTTTTAGTCCCACGTAATAGGGAGCGAGCCTATCTCCATCAACCGAGTACAAATCGACTCCTACTGAGAAATTACTGAATGAAAATCCCAATAACAGTTTGCCCGGCCTGGAAATCGAAAACCACAATTAGGTTTCATGTTAATCAAATTGGTGTCCAGTGTCCATGTAAAATGCCAGTCCCCAAACGAAGAATAAAGAGATGTGTCTAAAGAAAAACTCGTGAAAACCCTATGGATATGAGGTAGTAAAAAAAAGGGTAGACATATGGAAGAAATTAGCGGTAAGATCTAGCTAGGTAGCTAGCGGTTAATAAGTTATAAATGTGACTTCAATATGTAGACTTTAAAAGACTTTGTGATTCATAATATGAAAGACACAAAGACGACATTCGTATGACAAAACTCCTCAACAAAGAGAGGCAGGTAAGTTCTCTGAATGGTCCAATTTAGCACAAGTATGTGTTTGTTTCCGAATAGTTGCCGCCTGTATGTACGAGTATGAATGAGCGCACAATGTAGCTGTTCTCGGAACGTTAGCAAACATCCTCTAGTTTTGAAAACTATCGCCAATTATGTGTACACCGCTAAACAGTATACAATGCACTTGGTTTTGGTATGAACGCGGTACATACACATACACTCTGATAGAAAGCAATGGAACGTATGCTCGCTGGTAACATTTTCATTTGAGCTGGCCTTTAACTCCTGAGGTTTTTTAGGCCACTATTATAGCCCCTCCTCCCCCTTGGTGATACATCGTGAGTTTTTAGGCTACCCCTCCCCCCCCTCCCAATATGTATTTTACTAAAGAAAGTTTTAGATATGAATTTGTTTTAAAACAAATAAAAATATATCGGTTTTTTTTACATAAATTCGCTGGCTAGAATTCAAATCATATATTGGTATGTAACATATTTTACATATCGACCCACGAAAAACTACACGTGATTGTCACATTACCCTGTCCCTCGCGATCACTCATGTTTTTTTCCAAACCCTTCCCCTGTTCGAAACTCACTCATTAAAGAACGACCCCTTAGCAGATCAGCTTATAGACGGTGTAATCACATCACCACGACTTCAGCACATGAGTTTGGATCTCCAAGATCTATTAACCGATCATTTACGCCGTGTATACTGGTTTTCTTACCACTAACGTACTAGTGAAGATGTATTTCATAATCATCATCTTCCTGCCCTTGTCCCATTACTTGAGGTCGGCGCAACACGTTTTTTCTTCCATTCTCCTCTGTAAACCGTCACGCTATCATTTACTCCTTTTTCTTTCATATCATTCCTCACACAATCCATCCATACTAATGTAGATGTATAAATAAACATATTCGCTACCAAAACAATTGTACCTACCTATTATACAATTCGTAGAGTAGAACATTAATATTCTGAGTCTAATATAATTTCAGTAGTTGCCTAATACAATGTAACTAACAAGGCGTTAGTTGTGGTATGTTCTAGAAATAAATTCACAACTAACTTCTTTGTATTGAACAGTACGGCAGTAGCGATAACCTACCAATTAATTAATGTTTTGTTTGAGTGATATTTTGACTGTTTGAACTGTGTTAGTAATGCTTGCGATAGAAATAATTGATCGTAACTTCAGAGGTGGATAAAAGAGAGAATAGCAAGTACATTAGGCATTTATAGAAATTCAGCCGCATCCGGGAAGACTGGAAGCCGACTCCAACATAGTTGGGAAAAGGCTAGGCAGATGATGATAATGATGATTCAGTAAATATCGGCTAATATTCTATGCCGTTATGTTATTCTCGTGTGCAATTAATATAACATCATTATAAAATACCACGAGTATTATTACGTCTATCAAAATACAATTCGAAATATTTTAATTAGGTACTTCAGCTTCACAAATTATTTGAAGCAAAACGGAAATCCGGATGTTAAGAACATCGTAATTGTAACGAAAGTCGATCAGTTGATAAATAATCGATTTCATGTATTACAAGTATTACGCAAGAACAAATTAAAATTGGTTTATCTGAACTGCAATTACAATTTGATCGCAATTCCGATGAGTTTGATTGAAGATCAACGATTGATGGTTATGCCCGATTGGTTGTTAAATGATTCGGTGAAACATTGGTATGGCGGCCGAAATATCGATGAAATTCTTTGATTTTGTAATTGCGTAGTACAAGGACACTTTCTACGAAACGCAATTGTGCTGTGACTGAAAATTTACTTCAGAAAATGGTATTCTTTTATTAAAACATAGATAAAGCATAACATACTATAACATCACACCTGTAATTTAGGGTTAGCCAGAGGTGTACCTAATAGTACACCCACATTTCGCCAGTAATGTTTAAGTCCCATGTAATAGGGGGCGAACCTATTGCCATCAACCAGGCACAAATCTAGACTCCGTGGCTGCTACTAACAAATCTCTGATAGAAAAACCAAATAGCACTTTGCCCGACCCGGGAATCGAACCCAGGACCTCATCTTCAGCAGTCGCGCTTGCGACTATTCGACCAACGAGGCAGTCAACATAGATAAAGGCAGTCAAACTAACTAGTTTTTATTCAATTTCCCCAAAGAAATGTTGTTTTATAGGCAGTCATCAAAAATGACATGCGATCGCGGTCACCGATCCCTCAACGAACGTGCTACTTCATTATTTCCTGTGGGGTCGGGGATAATGGGTGTCCCACTCATCATGTCACACGTGTCAGGGATATCCTAGATATTATGTCACCATGACAATCTCCTTGTTTAAGATTTGAGCATAACCAGCATCATACCTGCAATCCCCAAGGGTTAGGCAGAAGTGTACCCATAGTATATACACTCACCAACTTCAAAGACATCAGAAATCATTACATAACCAAAAAATCTAGCCTAAAATCCAGCCAAAGCAAACGTTCACGCGTCACGCCTATCTGCGCTCACGCATGTACTCCCCCAAGTACTCGTAACCCGATCAGTCGCGCCTTGCTCGTCGACCGAGACGGACGTGTAGTGTAACTTACACCGGCTGTAGTCAGGCAGTCACATACGAAAGTTGATTTCCTTTGGGGGAGATTAGATTAGATTTTATAATTATTGAAGGTGTTAGGTTACTGATGGAACTATTTTATGGCTTCTTTTTGTATTGTTATGGGAGGAGGCTATTTGTCAAGCATATTGGAATCTTAGGAATATTTTAATGGTCCTGTAACGCACTGTGCTGCTAACCCATTTTTATTCATCTCGGCTCAAAAGTTATGACAATGTCATAGTAAGACAATGCATTATAATGAATTTCTTTTTATTCGAGTTTTTTTTAGACTAGTAATAACCGCATTTACGAGAAATGGGGGAGAGTAAAAATTCTGTTCGTTGTCGAAAAAAATCTCGTACTCAATTAAGTGAAGATTTAGGTGAAAACTTTATAAAATACATATTAAGTAGATTGTCTGTTAGCCAAACAATTCAAATTGACTTCCACAGACCCCAAACTATAGCGTGATAGAAACACATTAACTAAACAATTCCCATGTTAGCAATAACCAATAAGAAACGTAACAGAAACATTCTCATAGTTAAAATAACTTTATTTTCTGAACTCAACACCGCTCCTAATTGATTTGGAGTAACTGCCGAAACAATCAATTTGCACTGACCTGGATTTGAACCTGTGTACCTTCACACGTTAGTTATTAAGAGTCAATGTATGAGGAATGGTGTTCATTGCTGCTCTTGTATAGAGGTAAGGTTATAGATGTAAACAGGGTGATAATATGTAATTTAATCAAATTTTAATCCATAGTTGCCTACTCTAAAATCTCAATGTTTCTTTGAATAAGTAATTAACGAAGAAACAATCATTAATAAATAAAAAAGTGTGTATGTTAAAAATTTTTTTTGTGGTTTTGTATTACAAAGTTAAATATAACTTATATATACTTTGCAAAGTCTGACTGCCTGAAGATTAAGTTCGCTTCCAGAACATTCCATTTGACATCAGAACTTCAGAAGATACCCACATACAAGCAAGAAGTAAAAGCCTCACAATGGTCAGCCACCAACCACTTCGAAATCAGTGTCAGTAATCGATTCAAAATGAACCCGAGCAATACAACACCGTGTATCGAGTCAATGACATCGATATTACATTACAAGCATTGCGAATCGATAACCTTACTATTCTACCGCAACACTAGTATGTAGGAAAACACATATGTAACCAGTGAACTTTGGAAAAGCAACCTTAATGCAGAAAAAATTAAGTCGAAATTGTATTGGGATATGTAAGAAAATTTGATTTAAAAAATGTGCTACTGTGATTTCAAACTTAGAGTTGTGACGATAAGGTTCAAATTGCTTTGTTACTAAACTATTACCAAATATGTAATAATTTTTTATAGATCGAGTGGTCAGTATTTTTACGACAACATTACATGGTCTAAATGGTCTTGTTTGGTAAAAAAATGTGTTAAAACAACTATGTTTCGATGTCAGCCAAACTTTGTTGGTTTTTACAACTTTTTTACAATATAAATGTAAAAACGTGGGCTTTTTACTAGACCTTTCAAATGGTCGGAAAAAACTGTAAAATTGTTATTTATCGTCACACAGCTATTCACCGATAACTCCTGTCAGTTTAGATTTTATTAGCAGACTGGAGAACCCCACACAGCTTTTTTGACACAATAAAATCTTCCGTACTCATTTTCACCAACAGTAAGCAACACCTAAATGAATTGCTAAATATGATTACAATGTTGGCATTTCAACTCTCAATAACCCAACAGAGCTCTTTTATTGAGGTATTCATTTAGGATGTAAAAACCGGGCAAGTGCGTGTCGGGTTTCGTAGTTGCCCATCAAAATATGCGGACACTTCCTACGGGGCGATTAGCCTCCGAAAAATGATTTTTATTGTAATAATAAAAAACAAACTTATATTTGCAGTTGAAAAAGGAGGAAAAAAAGGAGAAAAAAGATGGAACTACACAATACGACTATTTCATTCAATAATCTACCAATAAAATAATAATCTCTAACTAATTACCGTCATAACCACATTTGTCACACTTTTGCAACAAAAAGTAATAACGAATTAAATAATAACATAATTTACTATCCGTTGCGCAAGTAAAGTAATATAATAATAAGCAATAAGCCGATACGTTAAGAAATAACGAATTAGACTATTAATGTTGGTTATTTCATTATCTGTGGTGTAATAAGATCATCTACGTGGGAACTTATTGTGTGAAGGATGATTACAAGTATCGGTTGCAGATATGAAAGTATTTCAAGTATGCTCTTAGCAGTGGATCAATGATCTTGAAGTTTAATTAGAAGGTAATCAAAAAGCAGCTGGCCACATATTTCTAAGGAAACTTTATAATTGGAGTTCTTCTTTATCGTGTGGTTAGTTCGTAACCTGGTGTCAGAGTTTTTATGCCGCCCATGGGCCTCTGACTTGGCTTTACATGCCGTCGAGAAATATCTCTCAGGCATGCTGGTTTCCTCACGATGTTTTCCTTTACCGAAAAGCAAGTGATAATTATACTATACGCACCTGAATCCGAAAAATCAGAGGTGCGTGCCTTGGGCTCGAATTCGAGAACTGTGACTTGGCAGTCCGACGGTCACACCACTAGGCTATCACTGCTACCTACTTTTGGACTATTGCTTTTACTTACTATTGGAGTCAAAGTAGTACTATGGAAAACTAGACAGTATTTTCATAACATCATCATTCATAATCTGCCTAGCCTTTTCCCTTTAAATGGAGCGACTGACTGCCTGACCTCCACAACCCAGTTAGTACCTACTGGGTAATACGATACCCCTTGGTAAGACTGGTTGTCAGACTTTTTGGGCCACTGACTAATACTAACGACTGTCAAAGATCTACAAATGACATCCGGGACCAACGGCTTAACGTGTTTTCCGAGGCACAGAGGAAACTCGGTATGTAATGGGTGGTCACCCATCCACAGACCAACCTAGGCAAGCACGGCTTGACCTAAAGATTGAAGACGAGCGGCTGTTATTATTTAGCCACGAGCTCTTCCTTTCATAACATCATCATTCTCCTGCCCTTATCCCAACTTATTTGGGGCGCAGCATGTTTTCTTCTCGTCATCTCAGCAGTCACCTCCTTTCTAGCCATATCATCCTTCACACAGTCCATCCACAGTATTATCATAACAGCAAAGCAAATAGACGTAACCAGAAAGCGTTTTACAGCATTATGTAAACCAAAAGAGATGCAGACTATACTTAAAATGCGCTTTAGGATTTTACTTGCAATATTGTATGTTTCTAATGAGTCCTAACAATATTGAGCTTACTCATCATTAGCCTAGCCTTTACGTATATTCCAGTGGTTGAAACTGCTTCTTTAAACATGTACAAATATCGGTTGCCACGCAAAGGGCAATTCTATATTTTTCTATAACATACACAATTACACACACACACACTCATACAATCGCACAAATATTGTATGTTTATCTAAAAATACTTGATATTGAAGAGCGGGGTCTCCCAATACAGGCATTACTTGCTTAAAGGGAGGCTCCAATTTCTAATTCTGTTTTTGTAAAACACTTATGTTGAAGAAATAAATGATTTGATTTGATACTTGTCAGAATCTACACCTAATCACAATATCCACTACGTTATAGTAAACCTTCAAGCCTGTCTCCAGACGAGACAAGAATCTAATCCATACATTATGTTTCTCTTTCGTTTCACGCGAAGACACATACATATTACACATGTATATGTACATATTTATCTGGTAGTTGAACTCAGTAGCCAGTAAAGTGATGTTAATGTATAGTGCTGACACTCACGGCTTTGTTTACACGTTTAAGAATACTATAAATAAGACTGTAGTACTTTGGAAGACGGGAGGTGCTGCATTTGAAATGTCTTCATCTATTACTGCTGTTGGCTTGAAGAATTGAAAAGCTATACAAGATTCAATTTCAAACATTTCTGATAATGATGGGCAAAGTAGCGGGGGAACGAGGTGTTCACCGGAGAAGATGTCTTGGCTAAGAAACTTATGCGAATGGACCGGAATCAAGTGCTGCTGAGCTGTTCCACCCTTGCAAAAGACAAAGGAGATTTATTTGGAGTTGATGGCTGAACTTCAGTAATTGGAGAGGTAGAAGAAGATACTTTTCTTGATTTCGTTTTACTCAGTTCATCTCCAAAGGTGTCGATCAAAGCCATTAACACTGATTTTCTTTTACGACTAAACGACGTAAACGATGATTAATACCCTGTGTCTGGATACCACAATCACGTGCAACATAAACATCCTGACTTACACGGACATCCGAAGATCACAGGACTTACCCGACGTGCAAACGAAATGCATTAGGAGCTCCAATGTATTTGTGTTTAGTGAAGTTATCAACGTTTACAGATTGTTTTTGTCGCTGCTTTGATCATTATTTTGTTGTTATTGATTGGCAAAACGATCAGACCCACCTGATGGCAAGTCACAATTACTATGGAGATAAGCATTGTGTAATAACAGAGACATTGCAAACACGTTGTTATACCTGAGACAAAGTTGAAATAAGTATCTCAAGTGTTTCTCATAAAAAATAGAACACAACAACGCTGTTAGGAAGCTGAACCATGGAGTTTTCTCCCCGATTTTCTCAATAGAAACCTACTTTTTGGAATAGGCACAAAGTTGAAAGTTTCTGACTCTTTAATAATTCAAATGCATCTCTAAATGCTAATAAAAGCTTCGAGTTTGAGAAAATGATATGGTGCTACTTAATGAAGATGATCGTGAAATGATTATAATAAGTTCTGTTGGTGTACTACCTATGTACTGACCGTTCCTCCAGCATCTCGTTGAAGGTCTTGGACTTGGCGCGCGGCTGGCTGGGCTCGTGCTCCATCCGCCGCACCTCCACGCACCTCTCTATGATGTGCTCCACCCTCTTTCGCCGCGACGACTTCCAGTTGTCCAGGTTCTGTAACAATGAGGGTTGGGTGGTTAGTTTAACCGTTGATATCAATATCTTGCCCTGTTTCGTTTTTAACAGTCAATTCATCTTTAGATCCGTCAGATCGGTATTCACATCCTTTCCTCCAACGTCCAAAAATTTTATGACTTGATTAGCTAACTTAAGTTAGATAATCATGAGAATCATCATCACGATGAAGAATTACTTGTGGGAGTTCATCACTTGATTTAAATTGAACCATAGTAGGAATCTATCTATCCTGGATGAGACTGGCACAGGGACGTGGAGATTGGCAGAAGAAAAGAGAGGCCTATTCCCTGCAGTGGGTGAACTCAGGCTGTGAATGATGATGATGATGATGAGGAATCTACTTGAACTGGAATAAATTGAGGGATCTGTGAGACAGGCTAGGCAAATCACTTGAAGAATAACGTCGGCGGTGATAAATTGACCTTACTAATGTTTTGCTAAGTTTAACTACTGAATAAAACAATGCGTATTAAGGCGTATATTACCAACAGAAAAACTCACTTTACGCATCCTATCACGTAACTTTTTGATCTTTTCCTCCATTTTATAATAATTATATTATCAATGTTTCCAATAAACCGCTTATTAACACAGTAGCTATGCTTCAACTGAAGCCAGTCACTTGGTCATAACTGATGCATACTTAACTCCTGACCTAAAGGTTACAAGACGGTCGGAGCCACTCAAAGATGTTTACGTATTTATCTCAATGCCGCTCAGTTTACATCATTAATTAGGTGAAACTAGACTAATTGCTCTGTATCTATAATGCGGATCTAGGTGAAGACCTTGAGAGAAGAATTCCAGATGTAGTACTTGCTTGATTGGGTTATTAATCTTAGTGAGCAAATAGGTAATTTCAGGATACTATGCCAAGCCAAAAGGGTAGAATATAACATAAGTATAACATCACGCCTGTAATCCCCGAAGGGTTAGAGAGGGGTATATCTGGTATATCCATATTTTGCCAAGTATGGACTATAATATTATAAAGAAGTAGAGTTTGTGAAAAATATTTACCAATGAGAATATTTAAAAAGTTCCCGCGTACGTTAGTTTCCGATTAAAACAGGAGCGAAGCCGCGGGAAAAACGTTAGTTTTTCATAATTTGACAAACTGAGAGATTAAAAAAACGTAATCTCATTCGGTATTTTCTTAGGAATTGTTAGTCTCCTTTCTAACGTCTTCACAATTTCATTAAACAACGTGATCTACAATAAATATTAATTGATATGTAATATATTCTAGCATCGTAAATCTATAAACAAATAGTTTCTCTGCAATTAATATACATATTACGTGTCGTGGTCACGCTCTCTTCACTCATGGGCGAAACTCCGATATCGCGCAGTCTTAATTACAATCAAGATTATGAACCTTCACGGTGTAGTCTTATGTGGAGTAAGCAGAACTGTGAGGAACCTTGTTTAAGTGGGTTAAGTGAATAGGCATCAATACGCTTTAAAGCAGAACACAGCAAACCTACTTGACACCACAATTTGTGTGTTGTTTCATGTGAATCTTTGGCAAGGAAGTCTCATCCTGTATGGTTTTATAGAAGTACTACCAAGTTTACTGACCACTTTTCATCCTTAACCATCAAGTAAGCAAGTAGTTTACCATCAGTCAGCGCGGTAGTACAAAATTTTAGTATAATAAAGGTTCTTATTACCCTAACCTTACGCTGGCTACTTTCTTCTCGTACCCTTACTAGTCGTGGCAGGGCTTAGGAGTTTTGTCAATGCACGTTTAGCTCATTGACAGCATTTGCATCAATATCCGTCTTCTTGCTACTACCCCAATTAATATTGTAAGGCAAGGGAAGGAAAATGATGGGGCTGCGGGACTGTTCGAAAGAGATACCGCGGCCCTGGATCACAAAGGGCAAAGAAGGAACATGGAGGGGTTTTAGTCAGTAAAGTCTGGCGCTCCCTTCCGCTCCGCCCAGAGCGGGAGCGGGTTATTTGATGATTTCCCACCCGAAAAAAAATAACAAAAGGGCAGGAAAATGATGACGTTCGTTTTCTTGCTGTACCTAGTACATCAAATTCCATTTGTACCCTCGTCATCACCTGCAACAAATTCGCCAGTTTATTTTTACAGTCCAGTTATTGATAAACGCTAACGCTGCTAACTACAAGTTCTCGATACATTGAGAGAGTGGATCGTTCTAGTTGGCATGTCAAACATCGCGTGCGCCGGTAGCGAAGGCTTTTTTATACAATTTCGCTTGCTGGACGTTAAACGTTGCCATTTTGAGTGGCACAAGGTGAAAGAACCAGCGGAGAGTATGGCTTGCTTTGGCAGCGTATACTTGGTGCTATCCTCACTAATATTATAAATGCGAAAGTAAGTTTGTTTGTTACGTTTTTACGCCTAAACCACTGAACCGATCATCTTGATATTTTGCATATACGTTGTCAGGTGTACAGAAACGGACATAGGGTACCTTTGATCCCGAAAAAAGTACTGTTCCCCAGGAAAATAACAATAACGTTGTTACGAGTATTGGAAACAAAACAGGAAGTTGAATGAATGTTGCAGAAATCATCAAAGAATGTTGTTCACTACAGGAACTGATGGACGCTATCGAAAGCGCCAAACTAGTAGCTCAGTTCTGTGACGATACAACGTAGATTACCATCGATACGCTAAGAAGAAGAAGATCAAAGAACTCGACCCTAATTTAAGAAGAGAAGGAGTAATAAAGAAGGAAAAAAAGAAGGCCAGAATAATTATGGTAATAGTCAAAGATACCAAATGATGTGACAAGTAAATTGACAACGATATAACATATTTAAAGCCTCAACTGAACCTATCTTTAAACCCAACAGCTTGCTCACTTCCACTTTAAACCAATCACATAACCTAACAGAACTTAATAGACCTATTATTGAGTGTCGGCTAGAAATACAGATATTTTTAAATCGCCCGGTTGCACAACAGTCTCTTGGCAGCTTAACGACGGCTAATCTTGGCTTATCTGTGTAATGACCGCAGTAATGGTCAATGTGGAGAAGAAGTAAAATGTTAAGTTCTTGTTTGGTATGCTTAGATGATGAGTTTTATCGGTATTTGGTATGTCAAGTGGGAGGAATGTTCTATTTTTATCTATAGGAAGGATGGCTTGGAAAAATTCGAAGAATCAGGATAGGTGATGTTTTTCTTCGATTAGACGGAATAGAAGAATTTCCACGAGTTGATTAGATTTTTTTTTTGACACTTAAACTTCTAAAACCCTTTTCGCACGTCAAATCATGAAATGCATTCAACGTAGGTTCATGTTTAAAACATTGTTCTATCGACTGTCTTGGTATGGGCATGTGATGAGGAGGGACGAGTCGCATGTGACTAAAAGAGTGATGAATATAATTGTTGATGAATGGAGAGCCAGAGAAAGACCAAAGAAAAGATACGAGGCATTGTTTGAGGAAGGAAAAAGAAGTGCGTGACGATTGACAGGGGAGAATGAAAAAAAAAACGTGTTGCGCCGACCCTAAATAACATGGGACAAGGGTAGGAAGATGAGACTTCAAACGATTGAAAGAAACAGAACGATCGATGTTTCAAATTCGCTTAGCGCTAAATGCATTTAGTGATTTTTGGTCCAAGTGGGATTATATTGAGTACTCTAGGAATTAATATAACAGCGAATGTAATCGCAATCTTATTAATAATTGTAAAGTTCGACATTCCAAAGTACCTTTTAATAGTTTGATTTTTGACAGCAATTACTACTGTAACCATATGTTCCAAAATAAAATAAGATAAATTAAAAACCAGCAAGATTAATTACCAGCAACCCAACTAGTGTAGCTACCTCACAAAAACTTTAAACACACACAGTTACAAAGGGCGGCTCGTTACTCCCGACCGGAAGTCGTCGCCGGGCATGCGTATGCGCACAACTTCCGGCCTGTGCCCGCGCCTGAGGCAGCGCAAGCTTTGTTATTGTTTTGTTACGATCCAAGTAATTGGACCCAAGATGGCGGCGACATTCTCTGTCATTATCAAATGTTTCACATGCTGCCTGGAGAATCTGTCATCGGAGTAATTGGAGGAAAATGTGATGCAGAATGGAAATGAAGAAAAAATGCTGAATGTGAAGTTTTTGTAATAGCTTCGTTTTTTTCTGTTTTAATTGCAGGTAGTTTGTTTGTGCATTGGTTTGGAAAAGAGTAATCTTTAAGTTAAAGTGTCTAGTGACTGGATGCAGAAGTCGGAGGACGGGATATTCTGGAGCGGTTTGGGAGAGGCCTATGTTCAGCTGTGGACTGCGATTGGTCGAGTTGGTTCATGTGAGAGTGAGTCTGATCAGTTTGTTTACACAGCTATATTACGAAACGGATATTTGTCTTAACTAGAAAATTTGACTAAAGGTATGGCCATTCGCAAAATACGCTGTAGAAATAGATTCTTAACTACCTACCACAGAACCAAAGTTATGGCGTTTTGAAAACTAACAGAAAATACATAAATATTTCGAACATTAATGTCATAAAGACATAACAAACAAAAACAAGCCACGTTAGAGGATTTACGAGTTATAAATCAATACCCACTCAGTGTTGTTAACTAAGGATTTTGAAATCGCTGCACGTAGAACGGAACTAACTGCTTTTTCAACCAGCTGCGCGGGCGCAGGGTACTGAATTTTGACGAATATTGTTGTGGAAGGTAAGTCAAAATATTTTGATGCGAAAACCAAACGATTATTTTAATAAATGTAGTTGGTAAGAGGTAAATACTGAAGCATGGCCAAGAAAATGTATGGAATAAGAGAAGATTCTTTGCCGACCACAAATGAAGTGCAAGAAGGCCAAGAGGATGATGAGCATGATCTAGGATTCTAGGTCATCTACCAGATAGACCAGATGCGTTTTTGTTTTGTAGTTATTATGAAACCAAATAAAAAATATCTTCTCGATTTTGGGGACTTTTGCAACTACCGAAATGCAAGCTCATAGTTTTCGTGTTTGATTCTGCCCTTATCAAAGAAAATCGGAATTCACAGTATTCTTACGGATTTAAAAAAAAACCCGTAAAACAAGGCTTTCTAATCACACCATAGCCGCAAAAGGGAATAAAGAAGATCAAGGCAAACTACGTATAAGGGAATAATTTTGCAGAAAACTTCATATAAAAAATGTCTGGCTATTAACCTGGTTTTGGCGCGCTTTCCAGTTTCATCGGAAGCCCAGTAATTAACCGCCATTAGGAAAAAAAGTGAAAAACTTCACTCGGTAGGGACACTGAATTATTTTAACTGCGACCATGGTCGTTAGGGTTGGCGGGAAATAATTAAAACATCCAGGGAATAAAATCTCCTTTTTTTTCTTTCTTTAACATGGTTGATAAGTATCGTGCTAATTGCCATGATTAAATCTGTGACAAAAATCTTATGAATGTTTTAATTTTTTTTTTAATATTAAATATTATACTAGTAATTTAGCCCTATAATGTTTACGCTGCTGAGCTGGGATTCCTCGCAATGCGAGAGGAGCCGGCCAAAATCCGCCACGAAAAAGAAAGGCGTAGTTTGTTTTTACCTGACTGCAGCAGAAGGGTAATGTTTTTTGTTTGTTGACATAAAAAAAAAACCGAGATGTATCCTATGATTTGACAGACACCTATTATAGCTCATAAAAAAATCATTTGCTAAAAACTTCAAGTGAGCAAAATATGTCACCAGCATATAAACAGTAGAGTATTATTAATAGGTAAACTCCTCAGCAACGACCGTGACGGAACGCTCTGAGATGAGAGACCAGTGGCGAACCTATCTTACAAGCCGGAAAGCCGGGCTTGCCTAAAAATCAAACTCAAGAAATAAAAAAAACATTTTTACAAAAACATAAATTTTTGTCAAACAAGAACAAAATTCGCTATCTCCACAACTGTGTCCTCTATGACAGAAATTATTTTAAATTCGCGCGCTTATTCTCCGATGCCGGCCGCGATACTCTGGCTCGCTCTAACACTATACAAAAAAAGAGTTAAACGTAGAATTTTAGTACGCAATCGTACCTACGCGCGCTCGCTAATGCTTTCTCTTTCTCACCCACTGGCTTGCATTTGGCTTCTCTGACCTTTCAGTTTTCCTAACAAAATGTCTCTGTTATTGATAACATTGGTAGGTACTGATTTGAGAATTTGTATAGAGTTTAAAGCTGGGCTTTTCTTTGAATGTGTGCGTGTAAGTCTGTATAAGTTTGAGAGAGAAGTGTGTTCGCACCGAGGATGCGCGCAATTTATATGCGCTTCGCGCGAATTTTGATAGGTACAAAGTACGATTTCATGATAGTTCGTATTTTAGTTAGTTTTGAGCGATTAGGAACTGGTGCATTTGTTTTTTGTGGTTTTATTTTTTCGATTTCTTGGGATTTAAAGTTTTTTGATTAGTTATTGCCGTAATTAACTGTGTTTTGAAGTGAACACTAAAATTAATTCGGAAACGCAATTTTTCCTTGTGAAGGATTAAAGTGTCTGTAATCGGTACCTACTTAGCAAGATAAATACTTTGAGTTTTACAGAAAAATATAATCTCGTTACTTCACCTAAATAAACCTACCCCTGATTTGAATATTCTCAGAAAACTAAAACCCATAATGTGCATTTTAGTCGATCAGCGTAGGTTAGCGTGTTCAATGGCTGTTCGGCTGCTCTCATTCAAACAATTTGAAAATCTATCTAGTAATAGATACGTGGTGACTTCTGTGTACTTTGTTGTTTGTCATCTGTCCGGGGTAAAGAAGCGAATAATGAAGAGTTGAGTTGTGGCTGTTTACATTGTGAGTAATTACAAACATTTACAATAATGTGTAGTTAGAAACCAATTTATTGTTCGTGCGCCATCTCTAACAAAGCGAGGGAAACAATTACAAATTGACTCGAAGAGTTGAGTTGCTACATTTAAGTCAATAGATGGCTCTTATATCATTTACTTGATACTGACAACTTAATTGAATTAGTTGTTGTAATTTTGTGACGGTATATAAAATATGAAAAGTTAATAACCACTATTTGTATTTTATATTTAGGCATATTTAAATAATAGGAAAATAAAACCGGCGTTATTAAATACCAATGTCAGAACTCGGAACAGATTTTCTCGGTCAATTCCCCCCCCCCCCCCTAAATATTTTCAGTTGTTTATTCAAGGCTTTGACTCGATTTCATGCCGAGCACGCCACTGTGAGAGACCACACACCTCGCGGCAAATGATACTTAACCTACTGCTGATAATTACTAACAAGTGCTAGTAGGTACTAGGTAAGATGGATGTACTATAGGGAGTAACGCAAGTACGCAAGTATTTGTGCTTCTTAGTAAGAAAACTTTGAGCCAAAGGGTTAAAGCAAGCCTTGCATCACTGGTTGGTATGGCAAAAAACAAGAGATGGGCGCAATTAAATTTAATCAAATCGCATGTGACTAAAAGAGTGATGAATATGAATGTTGTAGGATGGAGAGGGAGAGGAAGACCAAGGAAACGATGAATGGATTGTGTAAGGAATGATATGAAGGAAAAAGGTGTAAATGATTGCGTGACGGTTGACAGGGAGAATGGAAGAAAAAAACGTGTAGCGCTGACCCCAAGTAACGTGGCATAAAGGCAGGAAGATGATGGGTACTAATAAATATTTACTTGAGAGCTCCTACAACCCAAATTCTATCAATACAGTTCAGGCCTTCGATTCTTGCATAAGTAGAATAATCTCAGAATCAGTGAACAGTTAAAACCAAAAGAAAAGTTGGACACCGTTGCCACGCGGGCTAAGAATAATTACAAGATCAATAATTACTACATTGCTGGCTCCATTTGTGACACCATTTTTTTGCACTGTATCTAGGGCCCTACCCTTGACATTGGATGAGGCTGGCATAAGTACGTGGAGCTTGGCACAAGCAAAGAGAAGCCTATACCAGCAGTGGGTGAACTCGGGCTGTGGATGATGATGACCCTTGATACACAGCCCCGTGGTGTCGGGTTAAGTAACCAACAAACTCCTAACGGAAACTACTCGAATCAGTTATGCAATTACCAATCACTAAAACACTCCTATAATATTCGACAACCCTACAACGATCTTGAGCAACGCGCTTCCTCGTTGGTCCACTAAAACTGTAGGCAGAAATAAAACTGTAGAATGTTTACGTTGATTCGTTGGTGTTCCAGATGGAGATATGCGTGTGCGCAAGCTGCATAGCCGATACGTTCCCATGCTTTGAATATAATGGATTTGTCATCTAGTTAGTCATAGTATTGATTTTCCTTGGTCGGGTAAATGGTGCGGTAATGAGCGGATGTTTCTTAGTAAATGGTAACTTGTATTTTCCAAATGGCAAAGGTAGTTACAGGTATATTCACCGCTATGAGATGATCATTGAATCATGTAGACCGAAGCCCATATAAGAGGGAACTGAGTGCCTAAGCTTAGGCTAGATTCTTCGATCCGATTTTTTATTACGAACCATCCATATTTTCCGGCCACGGTCATTACTATTTTTAGTAATCCACACATGGTATAACAAGTATGGATATGAGACATAACAGTTCCGAAGGCCACTAGATACTGTTGTTTCCAAAACGACCATAAGTATGACGAGTTCTAGTGCACAAAACATGGGTCTTAAACATAACTGGCGAAATGTGGGTGGGCACTAATTAGGTACTGCCTAACACATCGGATATTACAGGTCCCACCTAGAATCTCCGATGTGTTATGTATAAATTAATGACAAGGTCACTCACCGACTGCCAATCCTCCTGCCTCTCAATGCGAGCAGGGTCTGTCCTCTTAGCGAGCTCTGCCCGTCTCAGCTGCTCTCGGGCCCGGCTGCCCAAGTCAGCAGGACCGACGCGCACGAACTGCAGCGGGTTACCTGCAGGTTTGCCAGGGATAACAGCCGCTGTGTGCGGCCGTGTCGCCAGGAAGTCGGCGCTGTCTGTTGTCTGAAAAAGAGAGAGGATTTTGGTTAGGAAAGCTGTTAATTATCATATCAGAGTACAGCTTTAACAGAACGGAGGCCAAGTTTAGGTCAAAGAAACTTGGACGCTATAGTTTTCCAGGGAACACCTGGATGGGGGTCGCACGGAACCGGGAAGTATGGCAGAAGAAAGAGGAGCCTCCAGCTGTGGGTAATTCTGAGCTGAAATGTACAATTAGGAAAATAAGAGGTAACCTAACCTAAAGGTTGGAAACTATAGAAGAATATTGTATTATGTTTTAACTATTTTATAAGCTCGTGTTATATTTGAGACGTGTCTGCGGTGCGGCCAAACACAACAATATCCGGATATAACAGAATGGTTCGCTTTCAACACTTATTGGGATTCTTAGGGTGAAGTTCAAACCCCATAAGCCAATTGAAATCGTACAAATGCTTCGTAAGTACTCATAATCTCGACTTCCTTACAATCCTGCGCAGGTTATACAACATACAAGTTTAAAGTATTACTTTTACAATTCAAATAAGAGAAATGCAAGCACCGAGTTTGAGGATGCTGGACCACAGTTGTTAAGTTTAGTTTTACATGACAACTAAGAGAAATGGGAAGCTAAGTAAAAACCTGAGTCCAATACTAACATTTTACCGTTTGAGATTCTCCTCGTACGCAAGAAGAAAAACGAAAGTATTTTACGTAATTTCCCCAACGTGCGTCTATGAAGGTGTGGTACACATATTTCTTAATAGATTATCGTTAACTGATATAACATACAATTATATCGGCGTTTCCACGCCTGAAGGTAAAAATGTTAATCATCATTTAGTGACGAATGTAGAAATAGTATTATTTAATCACTTTTTCTTTTCGCTTCGAATGTGTCGAGGGTCGAAAAGAATCCTACAGGGACGTAAATACTACTGATATACAAGGTGTAAACATGAACGGACCTTTCACGAAGCCGTCAACCAAGCATTCTGTACATCAAACTAAGTAACTCTACGTGAAAATTATTGCTGGGAATCGACTCTTGTTTTTGAGGTGGAAAATCACGTTTTATGGTAGGACTCAATGTAACATACTTAAAACTTTGTGCTGATGGATGCGTTGAATAGTAAGGGGGATCATAGACGTATTTAAAGATATAACATAAAAACTGTTATTAAAAAAAACTCTTGTAAAAAAAGTTGGAATTTTGACCCGCAATATCTCCGTAACTATGCCCCAGCTATGGTCTAGAACAAAATCTCAATGACAGTAAGAACAAATAACTTTAGGCTTCGTTAAGGGTACTTTTACTTTTAAATCCAGGACTTGGTCTAGCATTGAACCAAATTCCACCTGAACCCGTTCAGCCGTTAAGACAATGAAAAGGTAACAAACAGACAGTTACTTCTGCATTTATAAAATTAGTATGGATGTTATAGTTGAAGATATTCCAGACATTTCCGATATAACAGCTGGGTCTGAATCATGAGGTTTTATAAACGTCTAGGCATTTTAATGGCAGTATAGCATCATCGTGGTGATGATTACGTTATTTCTAGACTAAAGGTTAGTTGAAGAATGTTAATAGTTTAGTCAAGTGGATTTGTTCATCAAGTCTATATTGATGTTTGAAGGTATTCATAAGAACTACATTATGAACTAGCTGTGCCCGCGGCTTCGCTCACGTGAGCGCGTATTCTTTTGGCATTATCAGGGAACATTACATGGGAACGTGAAGTCGTAGTATATTCCTAACATCCTCTACAAAATAATATACAAATGAACTGACTTAGGTACTGTTAATTTAAACTAAAACCTATCAGTACATCTTTGTTCTAATTATTAAATGAACTCATAGTCAATTTCTGGGGGGAATCAATATTATGAATATTGAAATAGAAATCAGGGCCTTATAATCAGGTTTGAAAATAGCGTGACCTCATTGGTCAGATTGGGCCCTAGCTATGGACACGCCATCTACACTGAGCTTTGACCGACCTTCCCCGTTAGCCCCGCATGGTGATCAATGCTCTTTCCATCTCTTTATGAGAAGAGGCTTTCGTCCTGCAGTGGAACAGTTTAAAGTTGAAATTTTTATGAATATTTTTACGAACTTAACATAATTATACGGTAAACCACGGATTTAACAATTATGTAGATTACAGAGTTCTGATTTAATTATTTCGATGTAATCTCAAGATCAGGGAAACGGTGGTTTTTTGGTAATTTTTCTCAATTTGCAGCGACTGGACCGTGGTTAATTAACAAAATTCTGACTTTTTAACGGTTGAATAAAAGTAATGATTAATAGCGTTAAATTAGAGTTCTGGGCAAGCAATTGGTAAAAACTAATTTTAAATTATATGCAAATTAAAAGGTTGAAAGCATGACATTTTTGCAAAAACCCATCTTTCGAACTGGTTTCCGTTACTTTGACTTGTTGCGATATCAGAAAAAGATGCTGAAAACCATCGTGGGAGTTTTCTCGGACTTGAAGGAGCCCCTAATCCACTTGATAAGTCCGCAACTCGACTGGCCTACTCCTTTGACTTACTTCTGCATTTCGCGATGATTATTTTTAATAAATAAACTACCTGTGCCCCATGATCTTCGTCCGCGTGAAATAATTCGGATATTTGAGATTAACCGGAACAGACAGACAGATAAAAATTTAAAAAAGTGATTTTGTTATAAGTACTTTGTATACTTTCAGTAAAAAGCTGTTATTTTGAAATTACAAAAAGACATTTCAATTTTATTTATTTGTATCGATGTATAGATTGGATCCGGTCTTGACCTGGTGGAGAGCTAGATGTGTTTTTCTATACTCATAATGTTTATGAAGATACGAGGAAAAAAAGCCTGTAATAAAATTGATCAAACTATGTAATTCTTAACATAATATTGATCACAACATTTTTAATATCGCGTAATAACTTAATACACCATCAAAGTGTCATGGCGGCGACGCGTGCGCAATAAATTACGAGCTTCCTCGGATTATTGTGCATTACTGTACTTTCTATGTTTACTTACGTAAAGTAATGACAAGAACTGGACCAGTTTTTGTCATGTAATCTATATTATTATTTACCTAACACGGGAAAGAAGAATTTCTAATAGTAGTGTTTTTTTTTTCTAATAAATGTGAAACGCAAGATGGCGTTGTATGAGCATCCTGTATAATGTCTATTACTTTTTTATTTTAGTTCACTCATGAAACTGAACACTGCCTTGTTGGTCTAGTGGTCTACAGCGCAACTGCTGAACATGAGGTCCTAGGTTCGATTCCCAGCTTAGGCAGTGATATTGGATTTTTCCTTCAGGAATTTCTCAGTAGCAGCCACGGAGTCTGGATTTGCGCCCGGTTGATGGTAATAGGCTCGCCCTATTACATGCGTCTTGAACGTATTTGGCGAAATGTGGATGTACTAATAGGTACACCCTTCGAGGATTACAGGCGTGATGTTATGTTTTATGAAACTGAACACGATCAGCATCTCTAAACCTAGTTCAGGAGCTGTCAGTGTCAGTGTCAATATTCCACAGCAGTTTCAATATGCTGAGCGCGATCAGTTTAGTTCAGTTTTCACAAATAACTTGAACTTAAAAACACGGCTTACAGCTGAACTTATGGATTGGGAACACGAAGAAACTTCGTACGAATCCGAACACTACCGATCATTCGATTCCATTCAAAGTCACGTACTTAAAAATAACGTGATAGGTTATAAGGTCTTAAGGAAAAGTGACTGGTTTTTGTCTAGCCACGCCTAGCACTCCTAGACTACCTAGCTACCTAAAATCTTGAGAACAAGGAAGTCTTACCCAGCCTGAAAAAATATAATCCTACTAATATTATAAATGCGAAAGTTTGTGAGGATGGATGGATGTTTGTTACTCTTTCACGCGAAAACTACTGAAAGGATTTGAATGAAATTTGGCACATAGATAGTTTATAGCCTGGATTAACATATAGGATACTTTTTATACCGGTAGTATAATCCCGTGTGACAATTATCGAACTTCATGCGGGCGAAGTAACGGGCATAAGCTAGTAGGATCATAAATACCTTTACAAAATTAGGTATTGTTCAACGAGAACCCAGAACAAAAAAAAATACAATAGGTTCACGATTTCCTCCACAAAATTAGCTTTCTACCATTACCCTTTCTACTCTGTTGGGGTGAGCCTAACGCAATCGTTAGGCTCGCCCCTTATTACATGGGACTACAATATGACTGGCGAAATGTAAAGTACTAGAGGTACCTACACCTCTGCCTAATCCTTCGGGGATTACAGGCGTGATAGTATGTTATCATCATCTGCCTAGCCTTTTCCCAACTATATTGGGGTCGACTTCCAGCCTAACTGGATGCAGCTGAATACCAGAAGAAAGCTGAATACATGAAGCGACTGCCTATCTGACCTCCACAACCCAGTTAGTACTGGGTAATACGATACCCCTTGGTAAGTCTGGGTATGTAATGGGCGGACACCCATCCACAGACCAACCAAGCAAGCAGGGCTTATCCCAAAGATCGACCTGAGCGGCTGTTATTTAGCCACGAGCTCCTCTTGATTCAATGTAGCATTGATTCGGAAAGAAGAGGATTATGCTCAGAATACCGAACAGGCCATACCACACCATATCCACCACCATCTCTATTCCAACCGCACGACACTTCCTACACCGGATGAATTCAACTTATTGCATTTTAAGTACAATGTCGTAACAGCCCACCCCGCAAGCGAATAGCGTAATAATAGCCTTAAGGCTCGTTTACATGAGGCGAGTTTCTCGAACGCAGAGAGGCTAGAATTTCTAGGCATTTTATTTTTACTTATGTGTTTATTCAAGCGGCAACAAAAAACTCGCTTATGATTGTCTAATGAAAAGACTGATTGGAAGATTTTCTCAGTTTAAAAAAAAAAACGAAATTCCATTTTCTTTACTCGGACGCTATCAATGAGCAATTTTCAATTCACGCACTCTATTGCACTTAGTTTATAGAAGTTAATTTTTAGGGATCCGTACTCGAAGGGTAACCATCGGAACCCTATTATTAAGCCTCCGCTGTCCGTCCGTCCGTCTGTCAACGGACTGTATCTCATGACCCGTAATATTTGTATTTCTGTTGCCGCTATAGCAACAAATAATAAAAATAAATTAAAGGGGGCTGGCGACACTTGGGGGAGGCCTATGTCCAGCAGTGGACGTCTTTTGGCTGAAATGATGATGAAGATGATGAGAGGGGGTTCCCCGACTACGATGGTACAGGACCCTTCATGCGCGAGTCCGATTCGCACTTGGCCGGTTTTTGTATCTTCATTCGATAATCGTCTATGCAAATGCGTGTCTAGAAACTGCTTGTAAAAGAGCCTTAACGCTAACTTACGTAAGGAGGTTAGCAAAAAGGAGGTGTATTCAGAACACGCTACACAAAAAGGAGGTCGACTTGATAAAATTCAACGATGTTTTTATTTTATAGTTGTTCATAAATATTTATTGAAGACAGATAGTAGATTAATTGGTCTTGACATGACCTCTTGGTTAATTGATTATTTTGGTATTCAAGTGTTACTTTGAGTTACATAAGAATAATATGATTTTTTATTATTTCACGTCTATTTTGCTGTTGGTATCGTAATAGGATGTAATCGCAACATCTGTGGGTTTTATTAAAAGGTGACTAAAGTGTTCCTACTATTAAATACGGGGTGTAAACAGACCCTTCACCAAGCTTTCAACCAGGCATTCTGTACATCAAACTAATAACTTTACGCAAAAATTATCGCTGGGAAACGACTTTTTTTTAGGGTGATAAATCACGTTTTACGGTAAAACTCAATGTAACGTACTCAAAACATTGTGCTGATGGATGGATTGAATAGTACGAGGGTCGTGAAGGTGTTTAAAGTAAAAATCATACATTAAAAACATGTATTTAAAAAAAAAGTTGGAACTTTGACCTCCAATTTCTCCGAAACTAGAAGGTTCCCAGGTATGGTCTAGAAAAAAAAATGATCGCAATGACGGGGAGAACAAGTACCTTTCGGCTTCGTTAAGGGTCTTTTTACACCCTTTATTTATTTTTAACAAGTGGCATTCCAATTACTGCTGTGTTAAAGGCAGATAGCAACAAGAATTCTTAGGTCATTATGAACAGATTTTATTTTAATTGTTATGAAGGTAAACATGCGTTTTATTCGCAGCTGATTAATAATGATTCTGGTTCCAGGGCACAGGCACCCATTACAATTTGGTTGAGAAGCCGGGTATAAAATAAGGTGGCTTTTAAGGTAGACAACCTCCGGGGCTGCGGGTCTGTTCGAAAGAGATACCGCGGCCCTGGAACACAAAGGGCAAAGAAGGAACATGGATGGGTTTTAGTCAGTAAAAGTCTGACACTACCTTCCACTCCACCCAGAGCAGGATGGGAAATCATAAAATGACCCCCCCCGGTCATTTGATGATTTCCCATCCGAAAAAAATAGTAGACGTCCTACACATTTTTCCGCTGCAATCGTCTCTTCTTACAAGTACCTACTCAGTTTATTCAGCGTGACTTCGCGCTGCATTCAATATGTTCAGCGTGACAAGAGCTGACGAGACAATAAACAAGTCTTCAACAAAAGGTATTGTCAATAGTGCCATGGTTGAATTCCCTCATACTCGTAATTCTTCGACGGACCATTTACCTTGCTGATAAATGCGTGTTATAAGTCTATAGATCAGCCTAGGCAATGATTTGTCTGTCTAAAGACAAAAATTAATATGTCATTGTCTAATGATGTCATTAGCAAGACATTTTTCAAAGGTCATAGTGATTGGTGTTGTTTTTTCGTTAAAAGATCATCAATATTGGTCGAGCAGGTTAGAATGAATGAGTTCATCGCGCAATTTGTGGTCTAAGACACTGATGAGTAGAGCAACCAAACAAATGCCCGCAGTGCACGCTAGCATTGCGTAACAAAACAATTTCTTCGAAACAAACTGTTTGGATACCACCGCAGTACTAGTTACTACGAACAGTGAAAGTTCATAAATGTTAGAAAATATTTACCAACAATCTGACGACGGCCGTCAAACACGACACTTTCACTATCAATGGCAATTACAAAACAATCGATCGACTGAATCACGCCCCTAGATCACGATCGATGCAAACGGCCATTTTTAAACTATCTTCCAAACTTTAAAACAAACTTACTTTTAAAAGAAAGCGGAATCCCGCGACAAAGTTCACACTGGCAGCTGCATTCGGGGTTTTAAATTTAGAACATGCAATCCGTTGGGCGTTCTATATTTCCGTTCGGTATGCGTGTTTAAATTTAGAACCAGACTTAGTTCACTGTTCGACACTGTCGTTTGTCACTCGCTCGGTCTATTTTTAAAATAATCAATTGTTATTTTAAATCGATAATAATCGATTATAAACTTCAAATCGATTTAACGTTTCGTTTTGTTTCTCATGTATCTATCAGGTGCGATGGTTGAGCGTAAACTGCGTTGAGAACCAACTTTCGCGGTTTTCCAAGCTACTGAGAGAGGGGAAAGTAACGTGTTGTGATAATTAATGCATTATTTTATGTGTGGAAACAAGCGTGGTTTTTAATTGATACGTGGAGCCGATCTTGCGTGTACTCTGACAATAAATTGGTAACGTTTTGTTCATTTTGACTGAGTGACTATAAGCTGCTGGTTTATTGGAACATTTAAAATTATTTATGGACGATATTATTTTGAATGGCAGCAGGTACTACTGAATTTATCAAAAATATTGTTGTCATCGCTCGTAGTTTATTTTTCTTCGTAATTTAATTTATAACATCGCGTGCCCGTTCCAAGTTTCTGTTGTCAATCAAAGTAGCGCCAGTGCTATCTTAATAAATGCAATTATTTAATTGAAACTTTGATTTATTAATGAAGTCGGTTTATCGAGTTCACAGTTGGACCTGGTTTGTCGCGTTCCGCATCCAGCCTCTTAGGGTTCGATTCCCAGGTCGGGCATAGTGTAATTGGATTTACCAGTAGGAATTTCTCAATTCCTGGACTTGTGCCGGGATGGTGGTAATAGGCTCATCCCCTGTTACATAGGACTAAGGAACATCTCTGCCCGTTTGGGCAAAGGCGAAGGTTGCTTCCGCAATAGCAGGCATGATAAAATTATAAATCCTCTACTCCTGAAGCCTTAAAAGGCATGGTAGACAAACGTACCGCACGTAGTGGCTATAGTACGCTACACTCTCACTCAGTTAGCCAATGACAGATATAGATTGTGTTAAAGGGCGAACTACTGCCAATCTATTTTTATTTACAGTCTAATTATAGATTTATATTGCATTGGTGCAAATACTTGCAAGAGCAGCTGATGTCATTTGTTTCTTTTTTTTCTGCTTGTAGTACATCATTCTGAAGGAATTTGGGGGAAGCCTTTGATTTGAAGTGAGAAGTGTTGCCTGTATAAAAAAAAAAGATTGCTTGGTAGCAATCTGAAGGTCGAAATAACCTAATTAAAACTGTATATTGTTACTAGAAACAAAAAACCTTACCCTCTTTGGGCCGCCACAGTTGGTTAAAAATACAATTTCCGTAAGTTGAAAATGAGTTTTTTTTTCTTAGCCATTCTCAAAGAAAAACAAGCGACTCAACATAATAAATAGCCACATACTAACAAGTTTATAATTACTTGTAGAAAACAATTGAATTCCTGGGTGACATGAAAACCTCATTGTTTCGAGTGTAGCTACTAAGACTAGTTTCTTATGATATTTTATACGAGTAGCAATGTACGTGTATGTACAGTCGCCAACACTAAATAATGTTACAAATCAAATTATAAAGCTGATTTTTTTCTTCTGTATTGATTATAATTCATCTTCATCATCATCTTCCTGCCCTTGTCCCATGTTACTTGGGGTCGTCGCAACACGTTTTTTTAGCAATCATTTACTCCTTTTTCCTTAACATTATTCCTCACACAATCCATCCATCGTTTCCTTGCTCTTCCTCTCCCTCTATCAATATTATAATTGTTTGCATATAATCACAAACTTGGTATTTCGAAACCCATATAAACAAGAAATAGATGTTATTTCTAAGTTGCAAATTCCTCGTGAAAATTGCTTTTATATTTTGCTAAGAACAGCATTGCCATCCAACATGGTAATGCTGCCAGGCTTCTGGGCACATTTCTCATTGACAGCAATACGAACGAATTTTTTGATGTCCTTTAATTATTTGACACTTGCACATTTTGTAAACTAGTGCATAGATATTATTGCTCGTGACTGTACGCTGCGTAGTAAAACCAGTCTCATTGTTGTTCTAGAAGACATATTGACGGATTTATATGTTAGGTTACTTGTTAGCTGGTGTGGTAGGTAATAAATATGTTAAATAAATACAATATTCTAGTACATTTTTGGATTACTTGGACTGTTAAATACAATAGGGGTTATTTAAAGAGAAAGTAAAAAATATAGGTTTCATATGTTACAAGAATTTTGTTGATTATTTCCTAACTTGAAAAAATGGTGGAGAATTCAGTTACGTTATTGAATCTAGGCATAACACATTTAATCTGAATTTAAAAATCATTTCTTACGTATTACATTCTACAGCATTAAGCCGTATGTTATTCCTTCAAAAAATACTATGAAAACTGACAAATTACAGATTATACTTACTTATATAAGTATGTAGAAATTATTACAGTTTAAAGCCTAGGTATTGCGTCCTAGTCTATGTTTCTACGTAAATGATTACTAACTTACAACTACGTGATTTCATAATCTTTGCACATAGATAAATGTACTTACATCAAGATTAAGTCAATTACAAGACTTACCTACCCAACGATATGCACTCATTATTTATTAATGCCAGTTCAACTGACGCTTGGTTAAAATGAACATGCTTAGTAGAAGAGAAGTTATTGCAGTTTAATGAAAGTTGCATAGAATACTACAAATGTTACCCTATTAAAATATCTATTTTGACTTCCAAACACTCCCAAAATCTTTAAAAAAAATTATCACTTACCAAATAGACAACGGACTAAACAAACGAAATCGTTTTTTTTAAATAAGTTCTTCAATCCTTCTACTTTCAAATTAATTTCTATCCTTCCAAATTCAAATCCTTTTATTCCAAAAAGGTCTGCACTAAGCTTAGTGCACACTCAGACTGGCGGGTGTTACCGCTACACACAGCGTGCACTTTCACCAAAATCGTGAGTGTTTTGTTAAAGCCAGCACGTAATCGTCGTATATGCGGTATTTTCATACCGTGTGGACGTGGCTTTACTTACAAATGGCGGTTATGCATTCGTAGTTGGCGGTTTGGTTGGACTGAATTTTCAAGTGGCGTTAATGCGTAATATGGGATTTGAAATTTAAATAGGAAGGATTGTTGGGTTTTAATTGGTGTATGTTTACTGGAATGTACAATAAATGGTGGATGATTAGGGATTGGATGGTATGAGGTAACGGAATCATATAAAGAACTAAGAAAGTAAAAAGCTTCGTACACCAATATCACTGGATTAGATAAAGATAATATCGTGACTTTTAAATGATCTTACTAATAAGATCAGTCCTAAGTAGCTTATTCACGTTTCCATTGACAGCGACACCCAACAATATACACACATTCATAAACACACGCCTTTTTCCCATGGGGGTAGACAGAAACCACAGAACGCTACATGCTACCTTACAAACTCCTTTTGCCTCATCCACGTTCATACATCTGGTCATACACAAACGCCGGTTGAGGGTATTGCGCACCTGACTTTTCTGAAGAACCTTACAACACCTAACAATATAATATAATTTGATTCAGTTTTTCTGTCATTTAAACGGGACCACCGCGAAACAATATCCGTCCAAACAATAAAAGAATAATCAAAATCGGTTTACAATTGGCGAAGAAATCGCTGAACATACACACACAAAAAAAAAACAAAAAAAAACAGTCGACTTGATAACCTCCTCCTTTTGGAAGTCGGTTAAAAATAACCTCTCTTTTCATTTATAATATCCAAGATGAAGAAGGCTATTAATTATATAATACAAATAACGAAAATTCAACAACCACGTGTATTTCATAAACACAAGTGGGTTGCGCAGAACGCACCTGCAGACAACTCTCACCGCGTATTTTTTATTACGAGAGTACTTATGAGACAAACATATTGATTACATTGATTAACTCGAGAATTTTAGATAAACAATGTTTATTATCTGATTACACAGTAATTTTATAAGAGAAAACGTCTATGGTCAATAAGTGAAATCACACGTGGACACAATTTTTATTATGATGACTCTTTACCTACTTTCAACTGAACGAAGTAGAGAAGATTAATTTCAAGCTGAAAAACATGAATCTGGTACCCGGCTAAAGCAACAGATAAAAAAAACATAACATCACGCCTGTAATCCCCGAAGGTTTAGCCAGAGGTGTAACTAATAATACACCCACATTTCGCCAGCTTAGTACCATGTAATAGAAGACGAGACTATTGCCATCGACCGGGCACAAATCCAGACTCCGTGCCTGCTACTGAGAAAAACCCAATAACACCTTGCCCGACCTGGGAATCGAACCCATGACCTCATGCTCAGCAGTCGCGCTTGCGATCACTCATCATTACCATCATCAGCTGCGTAGCCTTTTCCCAACTATGTTGAGGTAGCCTAAGCATCTGGATAACAGTTTTTAAACAAGGAACTACTATTATTAATATAAATTTCAATTATCACGATCTTTCATAATCCGTATCAACAAAGCCTCTTCTATAGAAACAGGTACATATTACCAACAGCTTGAAACCCTACTCCCCCATAAACCACAGCTAGCTTGAAGATGTAACATGTCAGGGTCAGTAACTCCGCCTGGTGACCTTACCGTGCGTTACGCAACATCGGCGGTGTCACAGTGCGTAGGCGCCGCGGTGCGCCGGCGCAGACCGGTGTCGCATGAGTATTAATGATCGCCTGATCATTGCATCGATGTTAAGATAGTGGGTAGCGATATCTTCTGCCTGCTTTGAAATTCGAATGGTATTCAGGCGGAAGGGAAGTCATCATTATTTGAAGTGTATGATCCCAGGATTGGAATACAAAATTGCGAGGATATTTACGTGGATTGCAAATGACAAAGCCTGTGAAATTCCACTAGCCAGACATAATATAATTTCAATGAAATCTATCTGGATCACATAACATAACATCCCGCCAGTAATTCCTGAAGGGTATGGTAGACAAACATTGCGCCAGTTATTTTCAAGTCCCATGTAATAGAGGGCGAACCTATTGCCATCAATCTGGTACACATCCAGATTCCGAGACTGCTACTGAGAAACTGCTGGAACACCCAATAACAGTTTGCCCGATCTGGAAACCGACCCCAGGATTTCATGCTCAACAGTCGCGCTCGCGACCACTAGACCAACAAGGTAGCCTAAAAAAAACAATAATAAGTATCTAATTTAATTCAAGTTTTTCTAGCTAGTCAATGTTGGATAGTCGATGTGAAGATAAGCTTCCCAATATATGACCTCATAATCATCATTCTCTTGCCGTTATCCAAATTCATTTGGGGTCGGCGCAGCATGTCTTCTTCCATACTTCTCTATTACTCGTCATCTTATCAGATACCTCCTTTCTTGCCATATCATCCTTCACACAGTCCATCCATCGTTTCTTTGGTCTTCCTCTACTCTTATACCCATCCACATTCATACTCAAATCCGTACCCTATCCCTATATATAACCTGCTGTCGAAAAAATGTTTAAGCTGTGCCAAGCATGAAACATGACCTCACGGCAGTTTGGGTCAAAGTTCGACCTGAGAAAGTGTAGGGCCTATTGGAAACTATGATATTTGAAACTTAGTGTTAAATTCGATATTCAATGATAATTTTGATACATAGTGCTGATATTATAGAAGAGGTTAGTATGTAGGAAGTACCTATGACCCTCAGTAAGGATTTCCGGTGAGGGTATACATAACTCTGCAGGACTGTTCGAAAGAGATACCGCGGCCCTGGAACACAAAGGGCAAAGAAGGAACATGCATGGGTTTTAGTCAGTAAAAGTCTGACACCCCCTCCCACTCCACCCAGAGCGGGCGGGGTTATTTGAAAGGGTATACATAACTGATGAAATGTGGGTAAACAATAGGTATACCTCTGCCTAACCCTTCCGAGATTACAGGCGAGATGTTATGTTTTGTTAAACATTAATGAATCCAGCAAAAACTATTTAAATCAGGAAATTATTCTGATTACCCCAAATACCTAAGTTATTAGTAGTACTTACAAAATATCCTTTTACGGTTAAACTGGTTGTCAGACTGTCAGGAAACTATTAGTAAGATAAGGCTAACAGCCTAAGTAATCAATCGACAACGATAGTGATTTCCATGATATGCCTGAGTTTCTGTAGATTATTATCAAACGACAGAAATCAGGAAATTTCAATCTTCATCGATTTCAAAATCTTAACATAAAAGTGACGCCTTTAAAGAGGCAGCTAAACGCCTTCAAGTCGTAAAGGCAGCAATTTGCTCTGTACTCAAATATAGGGTGTTTTATTATTTTATAATTTCAGATTATATCCTCATTCTTTATAAATCTGATTTAAAACATAGAATATCGTCGCTACCTTGACAAAAAATATCACTTTTTGTAGCTTTCTGAATATTTGACAGACTTGGATTTAGCTGCTCTTGATTTTGTAGGCCTCAAGTCGAGAAAAAAGTCATGCAGTCTTCTTTAATTGAATCAGCCCATAATTTGGCGACGAGTTTGGCATTTTCAGTAGCGTCCATGAGCTCCTGTGATGTGCAAGCAACAGGACAGGCAGGACACGATATCAAGTGTCCCATCGTTTATGGGAAGCAACACCACATTCACACTCCAGAGTCATCTATGAATATGAATGACGACATGCAGTAGCAGTCACGGAGCCTAGACCTGTTTTAGTTGATGGCAAAAGGCTAGTCCCCTAATACGTGGTACTTAACCACCTGTCTGGAGGCCTTACACTCAAGAAATCCACAGGATAGTCCGGTTAAGCAGAAGCCAGTCTTATAGATTGATGAGATGCCATTAAAAAAAAAATAGTACTTTAACATAATTGGCAAAATATAGGTGTCTGAAAGGTACAGCTCTGTCTTACATTACAAGGATTACAGACGTTATGTGATTTAGAAAAGTAGAGAAAAGTAGTTATTTCGTTATTTAAAAGATATTGTAACCGCTTATGACCTTTTGTTCCGTAAGTCTTCGTGAGCGATCAAGCGGTCACATTTTGCTATGCAACGTTATTACAATAACAGTTCTGTACGTAGCACTTGTGTAGCAGTAGATCAACTTGGCGATTAAAATGTATCATTTTGGTGGTAGAAAATACGAGATATTGTGTTTTTTTTTCATAATAAGTCGTTTGAAAAAAAAACTTTCAATTCAAATTCAAATTCTTTTTTTAATCTGATTTTCAGTGATAAAGCCTTATATTTTTCTAATACGAGAAATATTTATCCGATTACAAAAACACTAACAACAACAGTTTTTTCAACATTATCATTAAATCTAGAAACGGTATATTAACCATGTTTACTGTTTATGTTGAGTTCCTGATATTTCGGCGCTGTTGCAAGCACGATCACGGATAAACTGAAGTAATAATCTGACTGTCTATGTGTGTGTGTGTCTGGGATCTTACTGTAGTCATATCGGGAACTCAACATAAACATGGTAAATATCCCGTTTCTGTTAATGATAATGTTAGTGACCAATACAGTTTAAAAACGTAGTTTTTTCAACTTTTAATTTCAACCACAAATCTCACTGACAGCCCCAACTTCACCCACTGCCGCAGCTTCACTGCACCAGAGCTATTCACCTCACGCACGACGCACGCAAGACAGTGTAGCGGCAGGGCGACGACCCCACACATTTCTCTGTTTGATAACAAGTTCAAGTTATTGATACGTAAGTGATTCTGTCTATCAAACCTGGTCTATTGTTAGAGGTCTCTATGAAGTTAGGATACTGTTTTATCTAGACAGGCAGACGTTTGGTTCTCTGTCATTCATTACCGTAGGTTTTGACTGTGATGCTGATGACTAAGCTTATTTTGGCGACATATAATCATCTTCCTGCCCTTGTCCCATGTTACTTGGGGTCGGTGCAACACGTTTTTTTCTTCCATTCTCCGCTGTCAATCGTCACGCTGTCATTTATTCACTTTTTTGGCGACATATCAAATATTATATGTGATTTTAGACATAAACTAAAAAAAAATGTTACGGTGGTGTATTTTCTTAGTATGTAGTTATGTCCTTTCCATTTCAGAATAGGTTAGGCTTCCGATCTACCGGATGCAGCTGAATACCAGTATTACATATGGAGCGACTGCCTATCTGACCTCCATCCTCAATCCAGTATATCCACTTAATTTCAAAACAAATAACCATGACAATATCTTTCAAAGATTTTTATCTCAGCACATCAAAGCCCTCTTCAAATGACATCTTCCCACAACATTTCGAGGACTGACCCCACTTGCACTACTGCTTACACCGCCCGCTGTACGCTGCACGCACAGAGTGGGTGTGGGTCAGTGACCTAGCTATCGGTCAGACACTATTTGCTCTGCAGCGTGATTGCCGCGATAACATTGCTTCTGGGATTGTGTACGTGATGCAGTTCAGTTGTACAGGTTTTACTTAGTTGGATGTAGACTGACTACTTCGTTGGTTTAGTGGTCGCAGTGGTGCTGAGCATGAAGTCCTGGGTTCAATTCCCGAGTTGGGTAATTTATTTCCATCGGGATTTCCTGAGTAGCAGCTTACGGAGTTTCGACTTGTGCCCGGTTGATGCCAATAGGCTCGCCCCCTCGTTGCGACACAACAACATTGCTGTTGTTGAGTTGGTTTTGGTATCTCAATTCCTTGCATCAGCTATGTGTGGCGAAAACATTTGCATAGTAGTAACTCATATGTGAATGTGTCCATATAAACATCCTGAACGTTAGTCTACTGTCGTGATTTGTTAGAAGAAAGTGAAAGATTTGTCAAAAGATTAAATTGTTCGGATTATCAAGAAATTGTCACATCAAACGTTACGTCTTAATCGTCATCACCTTTCTGCCCTTTACCCATGTTACTCGGGGTCAATCAATCATGCAGGGGTCAGGTCTTCATTTCTCGTCACGTCATGGAATATTTATTTATTTATTTATTAATATAGGTTCACCAACAGCTTGTGTGTACAACATATCAGAATTATACATAGGTTTTAGTCTTAGACTTACACAGTCGCCAATTATAGGTTAACCAGCATTCACAAAAGTAAGTGATAACATAAGAAAGAAAAAAAACAGAAATTTAACGAGTGACTCTAGATAACAAATTTAACAGTAACCTATCGAATATCGCTACATAGCCAGACATAAATCTGTTACAAGTATTCCAATACCAATTTATACATAAGTAGACATTTCTTCTATCCCATTCTTTGCTGATCGCAGACAGCAGTGTCAAAGGGGGCAGCTACACCCCGCCTGGCTTTCAACACGTCATCAGCATTAATTGTAAGCCAACAATCAGTGAGATGACATGCAATTGACACAATGTTTTTCTCTCTAATTCTCAGAAGAAGAAACCTAAGTACAATAGAGTGTGGGAAACGCAGTGATTAGTGCAGTCACGCCATTATGTACCTAATGTATATGTGTATACATGTAGATATGTCTGTGGAAGACAATAAAATGAGTGCTTGCAACTAAATGATGGATTCACACAATGCTGTGAAGTATTAGGTACTCGTACTGTCCAGTGTCCGAAACTCCGAAGGTACATATGTAGCTAATGTCATTTTATTTATGGAATGTTACATGCGAGTATTGAAATACTAACATTTTGTCTTGATTCCCTTCGTCAAATTTCTCCAAGAAACCTTTATGCCGGCAACAATCGCAGGGCATGAGGCATTTTAACCAGCTGTAAGACTCGTATTGGTAGAAAACCGACTGCATAAAAGGGAGACAGAGCCTTTGCCTCATCATCATCTTCATCCACAGCTGAGTATAGGCCTCTCTTTGCTTGTACCGAGCTCCACGATCTTGTGCTAGCCTCATCCAAGATGATCCCGCGATGGCCACTAAGTCGCCTGCCCATCTCGCCGCCTTTGCCTCACAGTTGGACAATATAGGCTATAAAGACATGAATAGATAACAAAGATTTCCCCATCAAAGCGAACTCAACTCTCTATGAAGGAAACCATAAAACTTGGAAAAGCTTTCACAGATAACACTACCTTCAGTACCTTCCCACAAGTACTTCACCTTATCACCCACATGTTTACCATCACATACCCAAAACTCTTTGAACCTAAAGTTCTAACAGGCCGACTGTTATCTGTACGAACATCTGGTTTGGCTTATCACAGCTTATCATGCGGTTATGAACGGGAACACACACTGGTGGATACCTTTTACGGGGCTTATTAGAAATGAAAGGATCCTCTGTTTTGGGAATGAAAGTAGGTGTTGTGCGTTTAGAGAAATTATTTGAACGATTTTTGTCAGTTCAAATCGCTTTAAGGGAACTCCTTGGTATGATGGTGTGGTTAATGTTTCAAGATTCGGTTGGTAGTGTTAATGAGTGACTATATGATAGAGGGCTTTACTGACTTCGAGTGGGTATTGTGCACCGTCTTTGAATTTTGCTAAGCTTTTTGTCTAAGGAAAAAAATTGGAAGACACGTGATATCTACCAACCCGCACTGGGCCCGCGTGGTGGATTACAGCCCATTCCCTCTCACAGAGAGGAGACCGTGTGCAGCAGTGGGAACAGGCTGATTATGCTTTTGTCTAAGGTAGCGGAATACATAAATAAACTATCAGGATTAAAATCTAGACAGACAAAAACTTCCGAAACAATAACGCCAGCGGTGTTTCTGCGAAATACGTAATCAGGAAGGATCGATTAGTCTGGCATACTTCCGAAATCGGGGCGGATATTGTGTTCAGCTCATCAAATTAATCCTATTTCGTGCTTCCGAATATTGGGTCGAAGATCTAACCCTGGGCAGAACATTTTTGAGGTTTTAAAATCAATGTAATTTAGCAAGCGATGCCTCTGTTTTTGTTAAAGAGGGACTATGAAATCTTTAACAAGATATTCATAACGATCATCATTCTCCTTATCCCAATTTATTTGGGTTCGGCGCAGCATATCTTCTTCTTCCATACTTCTCTATTACTCGTCATCTCAGACACCTCCTTTCAAGCCATATGGATGATATGGCCACCAGTCCATCCATGGTTTTTTTGGTCTTCCTCTACACTTATAGTCTTCCCAAAACTTGACTCAAAGACATCCAAAACGATAATTCTCTTAAACATTGTCACGTAAACCTTACGACACATACATCTTCAATATACACAGGCAAGTTAAACAAGACATTAACATTGCTTTCGCTCATCGTCAAAGGGAAAACGCACGCATACAGAAACTTCACATAAAAAATGATAGAGATCCATTACAATTCAGCGAACGTTTACGAAATGACAAGTACTAAGCACATCGTGTGTAGGGTTACCAATGTTAAAAGGTCTCACAAAAAAGCGGCCATTTGCAAAAAAATCCGAAAATTTTTATCTTTATTTTTCAGTATTCATTGAAGTTTTTATTACCTGCTAGCTTTCGCCTGTGACTTTGTAAGCGTGAAGTTTTTGGTTTTAATATGGAACATAACCTTTGACACTCGGCAATATTTTAGCTTTCCATTTGTGAAAGATTTTTTAATGGATGTATAGTTTCCGAGATGGCTTACACCAACTTAATAACCTACCTCTTTATTGTATTTTAACGTTAGCGAATTGAAGGGCCAAAAAACCGTACGTGTCCGGACGGATGGTAACCCTAATGGTTTGACAAGTACTAAGTACATCGCAAGGTATTTGTGTAACAGTTTCGGCGCACACGCACTGCCCTACTTGTGTGACTTTTACTGACAGCTGACATCGATTTTGGGCAGAAGGTTGGTTCCGCATGCGTGACAAAGAGACGTAAGTACCGAAATAATATTTGCCTAACAAAGATCCTTTCTTAATCCAGTTACGAATTCCTTAAACAGTAATTAATGTTGACAATAAGAGCCCTCAAGCGCAGTTTAGATGCTTACGCATAGTCCCATGAGTGCAAATCGCCCTAAGTTATGGTGACTCGGATGTTTATAGATCCGTTTTACAGTAAATCTTAGTCACTACTAATTTACGTTAAAGGATATTAATCATTAAGAAGAAATCTGGTCTGAGAAAACCAAGTTAGATGCAGCAGTATCATTGCTAGATTTTCTTTGCACGAGAACCCTGTCTTCTTCGTCCTGCACTTTCGATACTGGAGGTGCCAAATGTGAAAAATTCTGGGTAACCGGTAATTCTGGGTATCCGAAACACTTAGAAGAAAATTTTAGATACTAATTGGAATTTATTGGAAACTGGCTCATTTCAGCTACACAAAGCGATATTTAATGTCCTCAGTTTCTGTTATGTCATTGCTTACATTTAGACGTGCCCAACAATCCTGATCGAAGACCGAGCCTTCTGTACCTTACCTGCTACGTGACATACCTACGTACAACTGACAGCTCTTCACTTGTCAAGCAGTCATCCACTTTCGCTCAGGGATTTAGTAGGATTGAGACCTCCGTTCTAATCCCTGGACGATTTATAACTGTATCAAGTTAATAGTCATGAGTTTAGAACTTTCTAGTCGGTAATAAGATTAAAATAGTTTCAAGGATATACTTTGATGAAGCCTTTGGAGGTCTGGGGATTAAAGTAACTGAATACACTGACTGTGTATGACCAATTTAAATGCAATTCAACTTCGTTTTTGATTTTTCTGTAAACTGTGGTATTGAATAGAAAATTATGAGGTTGTAGTTCAATTTGTAATGCAAGCATGATGATTAATGCTAGTGCTCCTTTGTTTGACAGTCGTTAGGTAGTCAGTGGCCCAAAAAATCTGACAACCAGTCTTACCAAGGAGTATCGTATTATTCAGCTGCATCCGGTTAGACTGAAAGCCGACCCCAATATAGTTGGGAAAAGGCTAGGCAGATGATGATGACGCATATCAACCTACGAGTCCTGAGGCACAAACAAAGAGTTGTTTTGATTTATTTCTAATCTCCAATGAACCCAACAAAAGCACAAATGAATAACACCACTCCCATAAACCACAAACCAATTCCCCGATCCCATCTTTCCTCCGAAAAGCTTCCATCTTTCTTATCCGAATGAAACCATCAACTCTTGATAACAATTCCCCACGTCAGCCATGACTCCATCAGCCAGCTTCCCAGAGGAACAATGCACAATGAACAATGGTGACAGACCATACACGACCTTGGGGGGAGAAAGCCTATGGGCCTGAAGAATCTAAACAAATATGCAGTTTTTTAGTCTATAGAAGTATGGGGCATATTTTTATGGGTTATCTTAGATCGATATAGGTTTATTCTTATAGACTTGTGAAGTTGCTAGTGGGCCTCGCAAGTTTAGTATTGGCGGTTTTTAAATGGTATTATTCTACGCAAGGTTTATTAAGGAACTGGATTTTTTTATCTGCCCAAAATAGCGGATAAACTGTGACACTGCCACTGCAATTTTCAGTCGTTGTCGTGGCCTTACTGTACTTTTCACATATGACATAGGTCAATGTCCTATATTACCTGACCCCTGTTACAAAAGAGGGGAAGGTGGGTCACTGACACGGGGGCCAAGACAATATACATAACTTCATACGATATAATTTCCATTACACCAAAAACAGACCCAAACCTAAGCTGGGGATTTTTATCATAAGCAGGACGTTTAGCCTTTGGTCCCGGCTGTCTGACAACTAGAGTTAACAAGGGGTACTAATTGGGTTTTAGAGATCAGATATGCAGTTACTTCATGTAAAATAGGTACTGGTATTCAGCTGCATCCGGTTAAACTGGAAGCCGACCCCAACATAGTAAGTAGATCTAGACAGATGATGATGCTGGATAATTTTAAAAGATTTCAAATGAATCACTGATCAATAGACACTTAATGAAACCGAATAATTAAACAGAACTGTCGAAATTGCCATCTGGAAAAACATCACTACGGTCCCTTGACCTCCTGAGCTAATTCCTTACCACCTGGATGTTTAAACAGCTGGTCTCCGTCATACTCATATATTATCATTTTTCTTTCGCTCTCTTATCGGTAGCACAAATATTTTGGCAAAGTATTTAGAATGTAGGCTAGGCTGTACGGTCAATGTGCTGGATGTAAATATTGTTTTTGGGGTAGTGTGTTGCTGGCTTTATCGGTGTGTGACGTAAGCAGAAATCTTTGCGGGGTTAAGAATTGGAGCAGGTTGAAATGTTCGTTCAGCTTACCACCACCACCAGGATTTAAACGAAGCCAACGAAAAAGCTGTGCAGGTGGGTATATACTGATCGGGTATTATTTGAGTCCATTGACACGCAAAGAAGAAGAAGCTTCCTTGGAATTTCTTGCTGAATTTTTGCCGCGAGATGGCGCTAAGCGATTCGTCTTGTCGTTGATTGGCTGCTTTTCATTTAAGATGACTGGCTGATTCTGAGCGCTAACCTAATTATTATTGCGGTGGTTATTTTTTATTAAGTATTGAGTAATCTCTGGCTGATGATAAAAGAACTACGGCTTCATATGTGGGTGTTTATACCTTCAGATTCAGACAATCATAGAATTTAACTTTTGCCCGGATTTCGTAATGTAGTGATGTTAGAAATTCGATTTTGCAGTCTCGTAAATTGGGTTCTGTTTCAAAAAAGTACCTGTTATTCTAACAAACGGACTTCAAATAAATCGGTGCTAATCTGACCGTTACAATGAAACTCTAAACCTCCGTTAAGCAGGTCAATCACACCGTGATCAAGACGACCTTACTCAAAGTAGTCCATTCTTTACTTCTCGTAGGTAATCGTTTGAAACTATTACCAAACATTACCATTACAAGGATTGACCTTTATGCCCGATTTAGTTACATTATGCCTAAATAAAATCGTAATGTTGGATTATCAACCCTCTGTTCAGCGCAAAGAGTTGAATTTCCAACTATTGAAATAATATTTAGGCATTCCGTTAGATTCTGCTTAATGTTCGTGAAAACAGGGGCTAAGATTTCGGTGACCAAGGAATTCAAATGATTGTTCCAAATGGTTAATTTTATACCAATGCTTCGGGACAAGGTTTGAATCAAATACTTTAATTTGATTAAAGATAATATCGAGCATTTAATTTGATTTTAAATGTCCGCATACTTTTAAATGAGCAATTATTTTTTTGGTTCCGTTCTTGATACAGGATGTGTTTTTATTGATTTGTAATCAATTTCGTCATGATTGACTGTCCTTGAACTTTGCGATTGTCGTTTGTTTTTTGGGCTATTATCTAGGATCTTGATCAACTTTGAGCTAGATTTATTTAGGTCTCGTAACGCCGCAATAATAAATTAAAATTGAGAGATGGACATAATGTGACGCATTTTAAATGAGCAATGAACTCGACTCTGTACGTAGCAGAAGAGAACGTGGAAGACTTTAAAGAAGACGAGAAAGGCTGGTCCTTATCAGATTTAGTCAAGTGGAGCTGGCATAAAGACAAAATAGGGAAAGCCGACGCCTAGCAGTTCTCATCTGGCAAAAGGAAAGGACAGGGATCTCCTGGGTGTGAGACGCACGGGACCGGTCAATGTGGTGACACTTGGGGAAGGCCTATGTCCAGCAGTGGACGTCTTTCGGCTGATATTATGATAATGAAAGGGAAAATGGATGATGCACCAAGTTTTATATTGAGGCAACATGCGCAAGCACTTTTACAATAAAACCGGGAATTTACAACAAAAACAAAACACAGTGTTCAGGAAAAACCGTCTATTATAATTAAAAATCAATAACGCAGATTGGCTCTCAAAGCAAATTGCGACACGGTAGCAACAAACGCGTTCACGTCCGAATTAACCGACTTAAAAAAAGGAGGTTTTTTCTTTTTTTTTTCTTTTACAAGAACTGGTTTCTTTTTAAAGTCGGATATGTTATGTTATGCGTGCTCTGGATTCTTAATTGTACAACCGTTTTATGTAACTCGTTAAAGGAATTAATAAATGCAGATTTTGTGGTAGAGATTATGCTCGTTATTAATATTTAAATTGGCTGAGATATAATAAGCTGACAAAAAAGGAAAGTATTAAAAAGTCAACATTATTTATTTGCTCTAAATGTGGTAGTTCAATGACACATATTGCCATAATATTGATATGCAAATATTTTTTAGCAATTCGCTCATTTCAATAAATGTTAACCCATCACAATTCTTGTCACGTGGATCAATTACCAAAGTTTAAACTACGGCATTTGTCAGCAATAAGAAAAACGTAGCTCACCAATCTTTTTGATAACAACACACATGTCGAAATCAATTTATTTCCAAATCCTTATTCTAAATTTAAATAAAAAAAGACATGTCCCATTACAAAAAACAAACATCCTTTATATTACATCACTAGGTACCCTTATCGACCCGAAGGTATAAGTTTATTTAAGAATGTATCACGGGACCCTAAAAATCTCAATGGAGACCTGGTAAAAGTGGTATGCGACCAGTCTTAACGTCCTAGGACTCGATAAGGCCCGCAATTGGGCCGTCCGTCCCGCACCACGACCAAACGGGATCCGGGCCGTTTCACTCTCAGTAACTGTTACTTTTCAGAGACAGCTTTTTGTGCACCGGAATTCTGTGCACCGGAATTCTGTGCAGCATGAAAGTTTTGGCAGTTCCTAATTGGACGTTTTTTTGGTATTGGCATGCGTGAATGTGGTAGGTGTATTCGTTAAAATTGATAAACAGCTGTTTTAAGGTGTGGTGCAATGACAGTTTTGACTGAGCTGGTGTTATTTATGGGTGTGGATGTGAATTGTCATGTTAACCAGAGTTAAAGGGAAGGTTCTCAATAATAAGTGAAGGAAACATGGCGTTGCAAGACTTGCAAGATAGGGCGACCATGTTGTTGGTAAAGAGCAGTAAATCAAAAACGTAGATCCGTCCAGGATACCCGAAGGACAAGATAGATTGATAATTGCTGGAAAAATTAAAAGATATTAAATTAACATAACCAAACGAGTCAATACTATTAAAACTTGTTGTAGAAATATGAAACGCCGATCCTCATGAGTAGAAAGACACCAGTATACGTAACAGTTTAATAAATATCTATAAATATCCACTTAACAAATGCTCGCATGACCTTTGCAAACGTAACAAGACATAATCGTAATAAGTACAAAAAGAAAGTCAATTGACTCCTGCGATAGAAGATGGCCGCGATGTCAATTGCTTGAATTGAGCGCTTCCGTCAGAGCACAGCTGTTGTTGAGACAATAAGTAAATTATATTGATCGGAGGAAGGATGGATTGGCGATGATTACTGATGTATAAACGTTTTATATGAAGGAGTCTTCATTAATCTAATGATAAATTTCCGACTTCAACATGTGCCAGAATGTTGTTTGTTGTTCCTTGTTTTAAATTGAGTTTTTTTTCAGACATGAAAGCATATATTTGTAGTAAATACTTTTGAAAGAAACCAGAAAAGATATACTTAACTATGCATTAAATTACTGTTTGAGTTTGATAAATTGACAATACCAACACCAAATGCATGAAACACCTTTTGACATCAAACTACGTACACATCGCATCTGCTTACCCTATTTTACCGACTTCTAAAAAAGGAGGAGGTTATGTATTCCACCAGCATATTTTTTTTTTTTCATGTATGTTCACCGATTACTCCGTGATTAATGGTTTTTCTAAAGAACTTCTTGTTACAATGTAAAATTGATACTTGACAAGGATTGATTTGTTAGAGATACCACAACTAAAAAGGATAAAATAAAAACTTAAAAAAAAAACAATAAAAAGTCGAAAATTACTTTAAAAAAAGTCAATGAAACAAAGGTCACCGATTTCGGAGAGTAAAGTTATGGAAGCCCTATTATTTTAGGATCAGCTTCTAGCTTAATCGGATGCAGCTGATCTATCCATCTACCTGTATACTAGTGTGTACCTCACACCAAACTTATTAAAAAAAAATACGTTCTAAAGCAAGAAATCCGTATACTTAAGCAGAAAAATCAGTGCAATAACAAATCCCCATTCAATTGCCATCCAAAACTTGCTTCTACACAACGCCTAAGCCACAATTGACGCCCCCAATCGCATACTACCTAGAACCGCACAAAAAGGCCCGAGTTCCAACAAAAAGGCCATTACAGACGACCTCCGAACGTCACGATTGCATTGTTTGTAAATACCCGAGCCCAATCGGCGCTGTCACTAAATAGTTAGCTGCAGGGTTTTTATTGAGCGTCTGTTAAGTACTTAATAGTTTGCGAGAGGGCTATTCTATGCTAATTTTACGTGCGCACGTTTTTTGTTTAGAAGATTGTTGTGTTAAAATATGACTGTCCTTTGTCGTATAAGGGACATCTTAGCAAACACGAAGATTTTAACACGCATTTATTACTCTATAACTATGTAAAAAAATTAACTTCTAGATTTTTTGAAGCTGTTTTATGTTTTCATTTGGATGACAATGCATGGTTAGCTGAGTGAGCTTATTCTAAATCTAATATAGCGGACTCCCAAAGATGATAGACTAGTCATTTCATAAGCATTCCTATGATAGGGTAGGATATCAGATCAAAGGGTTTGTCGAGAAGAATACGAGAAATAAACTTACGTCACTCTAATGCGTGTTTTTTTAGTTTTTTTTTAACTATAATATTTTATTAGTGTCACACTAGAGGAGTAAATGAGATCTTGCAATTTGAAAGTTTGGCCATTTGGATAAATGTGAATGCGCCAGTGACATGCAAGTGGAGATGCATAACTTTATGTCCAACAGTTAATCGGCATTCATTAGAACAAAAAATTCGACGACATGTGACGTACCCAACCCGTACAGAGTCTGTGTGTTGGATACAGGCCCAGTTGGGACTGGGCCATTATTACAGAGAGGAAGCTCGTATCCCAAAAGTGGTACTTAACTTTGCAAGCTGATTGATTATTCCACTCCTCATCATCAGCCTGCCTTTTCCCAACTAAGTTGGGGTCGGCTTCCAGTCTAATTACCTGCTGATTACCAGTATTTTACATGGAGCGGCCTATCCGACCTCCACAACCACAATACGATATCCCTTGATAAGAATGGTTGTCAAGACTTTCGGGCCACTGACTACCTGTAACGACTGTGAAAGATATACTATTGAAAGCCGGAAGATGAGGAGTCCACTCCTATAGGCCGATAGTGATGAGGCTAGCGGTCTTGGCAAAGGAAACCATCCATCAACTCAGGCTATCGCAGTTCACAGCTAGACATCATTTTCTTCCAAGTTCCAAAGAACCACATTTAACCGTGTTACATTAATTATTTTATCTTTAACTTATTAATTAATTACAGACTATTGTGCAATCGATTTTATAACTTAATTAATTAGGTTTAAGGTTCAATTATAAAGCAATCAATAAATTGCGTAATTAATTTCTGTTACCTACTAATTGACGCTAACGACTTATTGTTTGAGCTCTTTAGCTAGTTTGCAGCTCAAACCTACATTGCATTTACATACAGTTATGTAAGTACATGCAAATTCCTGCCTAGACTTTAAAATATTATCTTTTACGACAATTACGTCTTAAAAATGTCTGAGTAGGAATAAAAATCTTACATTACGATTACTCTGTCGACATCACTAGTATGAAAACATATCTAAAAGGCGTAAAGATACAAACTCTACAAAAGATACAACAAACCATAAGAAATGCACCTTCATTATCTGCCTTGCTTTTTTCCAATTAAGTTGGGTCAACTTCCAGTTTAACTGGGTGCTGCTGAATATATTTTACATGGAGTGACTGTCTGTCTGATCTCCACAACCTAGGGACCTTGAACTTCTAATAATATCTCTAAGGCATGTTCTGAAGTTCTCATCAGCCTCCTGCCCTCATTATGAGACGGATTCAGACAGAAAGAAAATTGTGTTGATTCAGCATTTTAAAAATCAAAAACATCTTAAAAATTATAAAAAAAACAAAACTAATAATGCCAAAATGACCTCAGCTCAGCATAATGCCAGATGTACGACCTGACGCTGATTTTCAGCTGCAGACCACATATTACTTAGCTTGTTTTTATAATAACATTATAAGTTGGACGATTTTGTCCACCATTTTTTGTTTCAACTCGACCAATCTTTAAAACAACCTTCATTACAAGTAAGTACCTACATAAATAGAAGTACCTCTATTATTGACTTGATACAGCATCATAAAAAACTGTCTCTAACAAACAATGGACCAGAGGTCCAAGTGGGTGTTATACAATCACACTAAGTACCAACCATGGCAACGATTAGACATTGACAGCACCTTTATGTCTGAGCATTAAGAGCGATTTTAGTAGTTCAATTTACTTACTGCAGTTGACCGTAAATAACATAACAAATATTATTCCATTTTATTCAATGCCTGCCAACGACCTTCCATCAATGTCGTCGTGATACAAATCCCACGATTAATCTCGATTTCGACAATACTTAGTTATTAAACCTTTGGGAATTCACTCGGTTATAAATGACTTATGTTCATGGTAATTAAAAGTACTTATTTGAGTATCATTGTTTGAGGTATTTGAGATTTGGGGCCCTTTTGTAAGGTGAATTCGAGGTCGAACATAACACATTTGGATCAGTAAGATTGGGTAATCTGTAACGTGTTTTGTAAGTCATTAGCTGTGGCTCTGAACAGATGTTTTTTCAGGGTCCCTAATCAGAAATTTATCTATGACAAATATGTTTTTTTTTCTAAATAGTTTCATGAACAACCAAAGACATTCAAAGGGTAAGGTTTAGAATCGCGTCCTCCGAATTGGGAGGTGTGAGAGGTGGGAGGGGGAGGGGGGACAGTTGTAGAGTCACCCCCCACTTCCCCCCCCTGCCGGAGGCGCATAGTTGTTTTTTTATAAATTTTTTAAAATCTCAATTTGGTGTTATGTTGCTTAATTTTGTAATTAAATTTTTGACATTATAAACCTGATTTACAGGGGAGAGAGTTGAGTTAGTTGTTGCCAGTCAACGTGGCGAAGTCGAGGGAAGCCCGGTCGCCGGAGCCCCGCTTCGCGGGGCTCCTACTTCTGAATGGTTTACAAAAAAAATTACCACGAAGGGGATGGCGGGGTCTAATCGCTCGCTTCGCTCGCTCACTCGACCCCGATATCCCCCTTCTAACCTAACCTGTCCGAGTCGGGGTGCCCCAGGTCCCGAGCTCGCTTCGCTCGCTCTTGCACTCAATGAAACACGAAACACACTTTAATTTATAAACATAATTTATAGTTTCCACCATTTAAAAAAAAGTGTCTTTTCGATATTTCATAATAGTATTTATTACGCATTTTGAGATGATTTTGACAGATGTAACGTCAAAAACGTTAGACTTTAGTTAAATATTCATTCTGTTTCACGTTTAGTTAGTGATTTACCAATATTTTTAGAAAATAATTTTAAATATTTCCGGCAGCTAAAATCACATGGGGGCGCTTCAGATAAACCCCCTTGACCCCCCCAAAGTGACAGAATCCTCGAATTCAGAGGACGCGATTCTAAACCCAACCCAATAGTTCTGTCTAGTGTCATACGCCCGCTTGTCAGGTAGCAGTCGTGTGTCAAAATCGAAAATGTTCGGGATCAAAATCGTATGAAAATATTCCCAATCTCTTTGTGAACAACAGATTAATTGTTTGAAGATGCAACAGCTAACTAGGTACTTCATACAACAACATGTAAATTCTCATCTTTACAGCATTAAGAAAGGACACACTGTCAAAACTTGACAAACCTTCAATTCATTTTGTTTGCTAGATTCTTCATTGACAATGATAAGAAATCTTTGTTATTACTGTCCTATTCAGCAGTTTTATCACGAGTCTAAAGTATCCAAATCTAATTAAAATGTCAATTCCAACCTTTTTGCTGTCTAATTCATAATTACATCTTAAATTCCAACGGATGGCCTTTAAAATAATATTTACATTACGACTCACAGTTTGAAGATAAAATTACGAACAAAAAACGTTATGAATGACAACTTGAACGTCCTAAAATTACCTTGACACGAAAGGCAGAAACAGGCATACCACAGAGAATGGTAGACAGGGCATTGACAACCATCATTAGTCATTCTGAGGAACATACGACCTGCTAAGTCACAAAACTCAATACTTCAACTTCATAATCTTCTATAATATAAAAATGAATCGCAAAATGTGTTGGTAAGCGCATAACTCAACAACGCCTGGACCAATTTGGCCAATTTTTTTTTTAAATGTTCTTTGGAGTTCAAGGATGGTTTTTACGGCGAGAAAAATTCAAGGTAGGGTAGGTAGGATAGGTAGGGTAGGTAGGGTGGGTAGGTAGGGTAGGTAGGTAGGGTAGGTAGGGTAGGTAGGGTAGGTAGGGAAGGTAAGGTAGGTAGGGTAGGTAGGGTAGGTAGGGTAGGTAGGGTAGGTAGGTAGGGTAGGTAGGGTAGGTAGGGTAGGTAAGGTAGGTAGGGTAGGTAGGGTAGGTAGGGTAGGTAAGTAGGTAAGTAGGTAGGTAGGTAGGTAGAGAAGGGTAGGTAAGTAGGTAGGTAGGGTAAGTAGGGTAGGTAGGTAGGATAGGAAAAAGGTGCATTGCAACGCATGCCGGGAACAGCTAGTTGCGAATAAAAACCTCATACATAAAATCTGGAACAGCCATTTACAATAATTTAGAAAGACCTGGCTGGATAGACACGTACGGTTCTGTAGAAGACAATGTTTTAAACAGAACTGTCACGAATATCAGTAAAATATTGTAGTGTATTGTGACGTTTTGTCGTAAACTAGTGCGTCGTCATTAGTCTGGAAATTTGTCTAGGAATGAGAATTAAGGAAACGTCACCAGCTTTTCTAGAAATTAACTCCTCTGGCGTAGAATTTGCAAGTGTCTTCCGAGGAGCACTTCGCTAAATAATAACAGCCGCTCGGGTCGATCTTTAGGTTAAGCCGCGCTTGCCTAGGATGGTCCGGGGATGGGTGACCACCTATTTCATACCGAATTTCTTCCGTGCCTCGGAAAGCACATTAGGCTGTTAGTCCATCTTTGTCGTTACAGGTAGTCAGTGACCCGAAAGTCTGACAAACCAATTTTACCATGGGGTTTGGTATTACCCAGTACTAACTGGGTTGTGGAGGTCAGATAGACAGTCACTCCATGTAAATTACTGGTATTTAGCTGCATCGGGTTAGACTGGAAGCCGACCCCAACATAGTTGGGAAAAGGCAGGCAGATGATGATTATGATAAGTGTCTTCTAAGTCCTGATTTACTACGAAAATATGCAAGTAAACTGGTACAAATTATGGTACTTACTTACTTATGGTATGGATGGTTGATTTTGAAATTGGTTGTTTCATATTCTTAAACACAATTTCTATTAGCCGTCATTTTGATAGTTACTTTGATGATCTATGTATACTTGACATTTTGACATCATCCTCATTCTGAAATAGTCTGATATACAGGGTGTAAACGGACCCGCTTCACGAAGCCGTCAACCAAGCATTCTGTAAGTACATCAAACTAAGTAACTTTACGCAAAATGTTTTGCTGGGAAACGACTTTTTTTTTTGGGTGGAATATCACGTTTAACATTGTGCTGATGGATGGATTGAATAATATGGGGGTCGGGGAGGTGTTTTAAGTAAAAATCTTACATTAAAAACATGTATTTAAAAAAAAACTTGTGAAAAAGTTGGAACTTTGACCCCCAATATCTCCTTAACTGGAAGGTTCCCAGGTATGGTTCCTAACAAAAAAAAAATATCGCAGTGATGGGGAGAAGAAGTCCCTTTCGGCTTCGTTAAGGGTCTTTTTACACCCTTTAGATCGTGAAGAAGATGGTAGTCACTAACAAGCGATATCCTATGGATGCTCATATTTCATCCTGTTTCAGACTAAATACTAGACGATGAATCAAATGAAGCACCAACGTTACCGGCAGTTACACAATGTGGTAAGTGGAACTTCCTATGGCCATAACGTCGCTTTATCTATTCGTACATCTTCAGAGCATATAAGGTTTAGAAATTTGCCTTTCTAAGTTAATGTTTCTATCTAGAGGTAATCGCGTCTGAGGAATGTTGGGGTTTTCATGGTTTACGAGTCGCTATTTCTCTCGATTATGGGAAAGAGACTTTTAGCAATGGGTTTTATTAAGAGTAAAAGTATGTAAAGAATCACTTAAGTCAACATTAAAAAACTTTGTACAGGATAGCAAACAGAATTAAATACATTTTATAAGATTATAAACCATAACAGTATAATATAAAAGTAGTAGCTTTGTAAGTAAGGTGGTTCATTGTTATGTAAAAGAGCGCCTCTCGCCATCAAACGTAAAAGTTTGGCGAGTTTAGAATTAAGCAACACCTCTGTACTATAATTTAATTAATTTTTTTTTTTTTTTTAAATGTTGCATGCGAACACTGACAGTCATCAGTTTACAGTTAGTTGACACTATCTTGTAAATATCCGTTGGTAAACATGGGCAGAAAACCGCAAGAATGAACGAGTATGGGGGTGTTGCAATAATCACCAACCTTGCTATACACATCGGTGATCGCAATATAAAGCATAATCGTATTCCCTACAGATTTATTCCAATACATTTGAGCCTGATTTATCACTCCTAACACAAAGAAGCTTTAAACAAAGCACCAGTTGTCAAACCCTTACGACAATCATAAATTCATAATGATAAGCATGTATGACGACATGCGACTCACGACAAATCGTGTCTACCTTACACCCTGCGGCTACGTTTGCGCAGATCTTGAGTAAACATTGAAAAATACGCTTCAAATACTTCTTACAAAACCCAACAATTAGCCTTTTGATAGATTAATCATATGACGGACTAAAGGTTACAGTGAAGTCTTAATTACGTGTATAAATAGCCATAGCAAGTGATGTGTAGATAGCCATAGCCTTGGTATTTTGTTTTGTAATAATAACTCGTAAATAATGGCGAATGCTTGACATTAAGAGAATTCCATTCGTACATTTTAACCACGCCTTTGTACTGTTTGTAGTTGATTAGTTTTAGATAAAGAAGTTATTTCTTTGAATATCACAGTGGCAACTAATGACAAATTGACAGAACAAAGTATACAAAAGAAAAAAATACATTGACCATGGCCGATACTCAGATAAAGATTTTTTACAATACTATCAATCCACAACAACCTACTTAAAGACTAGTTTATGAAAATAATGAATTCAACATTCCTGATTATCCTATGGACAATAAAGAACCGAACTCATAATAACTTTACCAAAAGATAGAACAGCATTTGGAAGACACAAGTGACTTCCAATTCCTGGTCTTCAATCAGAAAGAAACACAGAAAGTAAACATACATTTTCCTGTTTCCGATATATGAAAGCACTAATATGCATACTACAACAAAACTTTCACTTAGTACTCCTATCATAATTAACTATAAGCAAACGAGAATTCCCATTTCCCATACAACACGTAAACGCAAGGAACTTCCTAACATAGAAGGCACTGCAGCGCAACGAATGGCTGAACTAAAAAGTAAATAACCACTAATTGTAGGCAAACACGCGATTTGCGTACAAACCTGTTTCTATTGTAACCAAATAAGATAGTAATTAAGGTAATTAGTAGTTAGAATCACGCTTTTGACCGTCAGCACCAACAGGTTCAATGGTCACTGAAGCATTACTTGAAATTAAATAGCAAGGTAAGATAGAATTACTTATGGTATACCATGTTTTAAGTCGGAATATCTAACTAACACATGAGATTTCATTAATAAGCGAGATAATCTTTTGCAGACAAATAACAAAATGTTGATGGAATTGGAAGAGATAATTCTGTTTTCAATTGATGTTTTTCCTCAAAATATATCTAAAGATATGTGTACTCTCGTGTCCTACTATCTCGTGTCCTTAATGTCAGGGATTTTTAGGTAGGTCACCAGCTAGCACTATTATGGCTTTAACGCAATTACACTGAAGAGACTGCAAAGAAGTAGAGTTGGATATGAAAGAAAGTTACACTCAGGAAGAAAGAAAAACCTAAACCAACACTAAGACTTAAGATGAGAAGGTTCTAGACGCGCCTGATGATAATACAGATAGTGGTACAAAATCTACATCAACAGGAAAAACCAACAACAATGCACAAAGAAAAATACCTAACCAAGATACTAATAAAGCCAATTACACGTCAACGATCATCCAAGACGACATCGAAGATTAATCGTCGAAGTGAATCATTGAGACATGTACTTACGACGGACAAGTTGCGACATGTCCAGACGAAGGGTCACGTTCAGCCAGTGCTGCAGAATAGTCACGTACTGAAGATGACAGGGTAACGCTGGCAAGGTTGCTGCGTTAGCTAATAGATAAGTGTGTGTTACATAGACTGAGACAATAGACGTAATATGTATAGGTATATGTATTTATATTATATGTATGAGTAAAACAATTAGTAATCAGAAGCCCGAAAGTCTGAACTCCTGTATTGCCAAACTGGTTTGTGGAGATATGACAGGAAGGCGCTCGATGTAAAATACTGGTATTCAGCTGCATCTGGTTAGACTGGAAGCCGACTCCAACGTAGTTTGGGAAAAGGCTAGGGAGATGATGATGAGTAAAAGAATTCGAAATCTTAAAGACGGTGTGTTAATTTACTGTCATGTGGGTGGCAGGTCAAGTAAGTGGGAGGATATTTCAACTGACATTTCTAATGTTTAGTGGCGTCATCATTGAGAATTGAATAACTTTTAAATAACCAACTACAAAGTTGTCATTAGTTTCTTATTGGTAAAAAAATTATCTCCACACCTTTGCAGAGTAAAATTAATAAAAATTAATCAAATAGATAATACCAGTTGTCGAAATAAATGCCATTGTTCTGATTGTACATTTTTCTTATGGAGTCAGATTATTCAAAGTATTGAATCAAATTAATGATGTCATCATGTCACTCAATACTATTTGTAACTACATAACTATAGAATGTTTTATTATAAAACGAAGGAAAATAACTGCGCATCCGCAGTTCTTTTCCCTTGCGTGTTGAAGTCGTGATTACATCTTCATTTCAACTTTATCCTTGTTATACTTTAATCGGCTTGAAAATCTTAGATATTAATCAAGCTAGCTAACAGTGAAAATTAATAGTTATAAACATCTCGAAGACTAATAAAAGCAGTACAAAACAGCTATGTAAAATCAGCATGCCTTAAAGATTTAAGTGACAATAATGATGGACCATAACTCAACACTAATTTCATTAATTGGACTGAGCTGTTTAGTGTTAAAGCTAACGCCCTTAGATACACCGGGGTTTATTTATACTGACTATAAACCCATTAAGATGGTCCATCATTTTAATAAATTCATCAAAGCTTCTGACAAAGAGGCAGCAAAATCTGAAGATACAAATGAAACAAGCTGTTGATGACTGAAGTCAGACACTAAGGTCCATAACCAATCTTGCAAAGACACCAATTAATAAAATGAACAAGTTTTATGTAGCTCTCCAACAATCAATACTATTATCCTACTTCCTACTAATATTATAAATGCGAAAGTTTGTGAGGATGGATGAATGAATATTTGTTACTCTTTCACGCAAAAACTACTGACCAGATTTGGATGAAATTTGGCAAACAGATAGTTTATAACCTGGATTCACACATATGATACTTTTTATCCCGGTAGTACGATCTGTGGGACATTACCGAACTGAACGCGGCCGAGGTTGCGGCATAAGCTATAGTTGCCAATAAATTCATCAAAAGATAATTCTAAGAGACGGAAGGCAAATTCTGAATAGACAAGTGAAGACAGAACCGAGTCACTGAGGTCCATAGCCAATCTTGCAAAGACACCAATTACTGAAGATTAACAGCTCTTGCATAACTCTCTAGCAATCAATACAGTTATTGATGCTTAGACAGTTGCATAAACAATTCTCGTGACCGTTGTAAAGTGAGCTAATCCGTTACTGGCCGATCTCGCTTTGTCTCATAATTAACATCATTTGTCTCACTTACGCAAGTCTGGGTAGAAATTAGTTTCATTTTATGATTCACTTTTGTTTTTGTTTTGTGGTGAACTAGCGGGAGCGTGGAAAAGGAGGGTCTAGTCTTCTAGACCAGAGAGAATCGCTTACATTTTTACTATCGTGTGTCGTGGATTGACAAGCTTTTTGGTAACATTATGTCAATCCAATGCATTTTTTACTTTTCCATCATCATTATTGATGTTTTAATGTCACTTTGTCTGACGACGGCCTATGTTGACATTTCACTATCAATAATTAACGTCCCAAGATTCCAATGAAGCGAGTGTTTTGAATTTAGATGATGTTTATGTTTTCAGTCTATATGAATGAGAGTTCAATAAGAGTGTTTTCATAACACGACCCACAGTCTTTAGTCTGTAATTTAGCTACGTGTCATTTAGTTATTACTTGTCAAAATTTATCTCTTACTTTAAAACAAAGAAATTGCAAACTTAGTGCACCATACAGAACTTGAATCTGGAGAATGTCTTGGCAAGGAATCAAAGAACACAAACGCTTACAAAATAAGGTTTTACATAATTATAATAAAATTCCTCACTTGGCACGTTTTTCTTATTTAACACAATGTAGTGTAACAAATCAATACGTATTATATATGTTTACATGAGTATACCACAAACACAATGGTCTCACGATTGCACAATATAATGCCACCTCTTTGTCTTAGTGGCAATTATCTCAGAAAATTACAATATAAAATGACTTTGTGAACTCTGGACAAGTAATAATGACGCTTTAATAATATAGAAAGATTCTGACTATCTACTTTTTAAAATGGAAAACGAAAGGAGAGAAACTGAAGATAAAGAAGATATGACTAAAACACTAGAAATAAGAATATTTTAGTGTTTAACTCCTGAGTAGGATACACAAAGAAAGGAGAGCAGTTATACTATTAAAGTTTGAAGTTTTGGTTCAGTGTGTCTCAGCAAGTTTCCTTATTAAGTCAAAAATAATAAAGACAGTATCGTCAATAAGCGATTCCATATTGCTCACGTTTTACTTTTTGGGCAAAGTTGTTCCGAATTAGTCACTTCAATCAGTAATTTATTCATGATTCTTTTAAGCACCAAAGTGAGCACTCCTTTCGGTGGACAAAAATACAAGAATACGTAATCAATTTGAGTTATGAGTATGATAAAATAAGGTAAGAAAAGATACCACAAGCTGTCAAATTTCTCCAAATGATTCCATGAAATGTTGATGGTTAAGTTAAAAATTGAATGACAAAATTTGACAGTCTGTGGTAACTTGATGCGCTGGCGTGACCTTATTTTATCATACTCATAACTCAAATACATAGTTATCTAATACACATTTTCCAAGTCGTTGAATATGTAGACTAGTCTTTAGTCATAGTCATGGCTGCACATTCATAAGTCAGGTGTTTGCAAGGTCACTGACAATCTACTACGATGCAGATCCTATACAAACAATGAATCATCTTAGAAACTAACACACACATCTAAGGCGTCGGGCAAGGTGAACGCGGAGGCGGGCGCGACTAGGTGACCATATAAAACCTGGCCGGAGGAGCATGACGATCTGCGCAAATACTCCAGCACCCCGACTAAAGGTAGTCGAAGAACACCGTGTGGTTTTAGACACAGGGGTCTGACAGATCCCTTCGCCCATCCCAGCGCGGAGGACATAGGTCAAGTCATCAGGGAAAACATGACCATATAGTTCACCGCGAATCATTGAAGTAGCGGGTAGACAACATTTTTTTGTTTGCTCGCTAACAACATTTCAGAATGGCTGCTGCAAGTAGCTTATACGAACTTGTGGTTTATTTACGGTACATGATAAGGCCAATGATGACTCGTTGATGTGCAGTAGAGACTTCAGTTTCAATGACTTGCTTCTAATAGTAATCGTCGAAGTCTTCATAGGAGAACAATCATGAGAGCGGAAAGACCTTCCCGCGTCAGCCTTTCACTGTGAACGAACCCTTACACGTACCCAGTTCGTAAATTATCTAGCCACAAGATGCATTATAATTAGTTAGAGACAATAACTAACATTTATCGAGACATAATTAAATTTTATGACCCTGTTGACAACGATACGACATAAATAAGGTACAGTTAGATACATTGTTTAGTTGCAATTGATCAATTAATTATGGAGATATATCAGCTGTGGTTAGTTAATTAGATTGCACATGCTTTGCTAATAGGTGCAAATGTGCATTGGAAGTTTTTTTTTATAAAATTAAGCTGATAGGTTTGAAAGCACAATTGTGAGTGTGAGCAACTGCACTGTTTTGGGAGCATTATTAAGACGGAAGAGTTGGAGCGAAGATCTTTGCAGGGTGGCAGGCAGCAACCGGATGAGATTGCCAATAATCAATGAATGGTGTGCAATTGGAGAGGCCTATCTCCAGCAGTGGACTGCTGTAGGCCGATTATGAAGATATAAAAAGACGAAAGACTCACTTAACAAGATAATAATCAAATATCTTTGCACATGTCGTAAAACGTGAATAATAGACATGCTTGAGATTAACTAGGCACTTAAATAGCGCATTCTTGAGTGATACTGATTAGCAGTAGGGATCACTTCAGCTATCTACAATTATGGCGCAATTTAACTTCGTCGTTTTTCTGCATCGTTAAAGGAATATAAGTGAAAATGCACTAATTCCGTTAGTGGGCAATTTCGTCCAGAGGGCCTAGTAATAATAGGGAAATCATAGATAACGATAAAGGAAGAGTCTCACTGGGTCTCGTCTGGATTTGTGCCCGGTTGATGGCAATGGGCTGGCTCGGGATATTTCATGGGACTTAAACATAACTGTCTAAATTTGGTAGTGCTATTTCGTACACCTCTGCGTACTAACCCTTTGGGAATTACAGGCGTGCTGGCGAACAGCTTAGGCTTAAATACTAAAATACTCTTTGAAAGATATTACTACTTGTTAAATCCATCTGATTTCAGATTAATTGTTAAATTCAAATTCCATAGACATCAGAATTCTTTCAAGCTCAACCACTTGAATAGCGGAACGCGGGATGACCACCAGGTTTAATGTCAATGTGGAATCTTCCCTGTCCATTTAACGACCTGAAAGTATGACAATTTTCTACGCAGTAAAAGTAAAAGAAAATCATAGAGTGGCAGTGTTAGCAGTAGATTATAATTTCACACTCATACTAGTTGTAAAGGAAACGGCATGTTTATTTCCAATGCTCGAAGGAAATAACCATGATTAAAGACACCTCGTTACGGCTGAGGAGATAACAGTGAATACGCGGGATACGGATTATTAAGTTTTAGAATTAAACTCGTTAGAAATGATGACAACATCACGCCTGTAATCTTAGAAGGTATAGACAGAGGTGTGTCTACAGTAGGTACAACTCCGCAACAGGGAGCGAGCCTACTGCCCACATGATCGGGCACTGATCCTGACTTCGAACAACTCTGGATGGACCAGAGGACCCTAACAATTACTTCACCTGAAAATCGAACCCAGAACTACGGTCCTGGGTTCAGCAATAGTGCTTGCAACTATGAGATAAACGAGAACGATAATTTTATCAAAAGTAAGCCTTCATTGGAAAGAGAGAATATATATAAAAGTGACGCACATACATAATTTAACCAGCAAAGGCACTCGAAAAATGACTTCGGCAAAGACATTTGACGGGTCACAGGAGACACCTTAAAGAAACACATGGAAAATGGATAGCCAATCATAACAGTATAAGCTAATAAATCAACACATTCATACAAGACTGCGTCAAGGATGTTATTGTAAACAGAATCAACATGCATAAACATCCACGGTTAAAGTGCAGATGTAAAGATCACAATAATATTTGGCTAAACGTGGGAAGCAGGACCTGAGACGAAATAACGTCATCGCCAAGAATCTATCAAATAACCTTCATGAACTCAAACACAAAGCATTTATTTCAATTAAACAAAGCATTAACAGACACTTTTGAATTGTAAGAGTCGGTCAGTCAGATAGATGAAGCTAGTTCCCCATTCCAAAACGTAGAAGATTCCTATATTAATGAAGATAAAATAAAAAATGGAAGGACTGAACATAAAAGAGGCACTAATAATGTTTTAGATGATGCATCTGAATCTAAAACAGAATAGGAGGCAAAAGAACAAAATCACGATCATAAAACTATACCAGACAAAAAGAAAAAGAAAGTGGCGCAGGTAGCAGAATCCTATCTACTTTAAGCCAAAGATTCGACTGATACGGACTATCCTTTTCTCGACCACAAGGCTAAAATAAAACGATCGAAATTGGACCACAATGGTTAGAATACAAAGATAATCTTCGGCAAGGTCACGTTATTAAAGAAAAAAGTAAAGTGCGTGACTCTGGTTGGCGGTGGTACAGATTTCAATTTCATTTTGCGGTTATCAATGATATCTGGGGCGTTTTCGTCTCATTTTGAAGTGAGATTGGTTGGGTTCGAAGATCTTTGAGTGGGATGTTAAAATGCTGAAATTATTGGAAGGGGTGCTTCACCTTCGATTCGGTAGAATTTTTTAAACAACAAAGAACCTACCACCACAGTAAAGAGATGGCCGGGGATTAGTCGATCAACTGTTTCTCGATTGTACATGTACAATATTCGATCTTTCACCTCGGGCTGTGCCGAACCATCGACCTGAAGATGTGTTGCTGTAGTAGCCATGTGGTACAAATGAATTCAGTATTCATCTGCCTACTTAAAGGTGACTTTTGACTATCATCACCCTTCCATTGAAAGGCGATTCTACCTATAGGTAGCCACCTCTGCCTAGACCTACGGGGAAATAGAACATCGCAGTATGTTTTGTTACAAAGTCTACCTCACATGTCTTTGCCCAACCTCTTTTATCCACATTCACACCTAGACACCTTTCTGCTAACATTCTTGCCAGTACCCACTCGGTGATTAAATGTTCAAAGTGACGCTACTTCACTAGTCATAAAACGCGGCATTACTCACATTCTGCATACAGAAGCCTTACATAGGGCACAGTGGCCGGTATTTAGCGCGGCCGTACAAAGGCGCAAGTAGGGCATGCCCCAAGTTACAGCCGACCGGAGATGAGGCCAGCTATGACTTTGTGAGTGATTAAGGAGCCTAGTTTGAAACTTTGAAAGACTTTGCAGGGGTTTAGAACTTTTGGTCCTCTTAAAGGCTTTTGGGACAAAATGCTTAGAACAAATAAAAAAATTGAAGATTTACAGGAAATATTGTAATTTTAATAGTCTGAGGATAGCTCAGGTCTCAACAGTTTCAACATTAGAGAAAGGCAATTGTTTTTTTTATTTGTCATGTGTTTTTTTTAATGTCGCAATGCACGTTTAGTGAAAATTATGGTTATATTCAACTTACTTCCTAGTTAGATTTCTCTTGATATCTCAGAGCAAACCGTGGGCAATCATAAACACACACTGCATTGCTTGTGTTTATACTAACACAAGGTTACTGAACTTTCAACTTAGATTCAAATGTGTCAAAAAAAAAAAACAGATTTAGATTAAGAAGAAAAAATGGGATAGGCCATGACATGTACAGTTTAAACTTAAGTATCTATCTATATATATAAAAGGAGAACTGACTGACTGACATATCAACGTACAGCCGAAACTACTGGGGCTAGGAATGTGAAATTTTATACACAGCTTCCTATTATAATGTAGGGGAGCACTAAGAAGGGGTTTTTGGAAATTTAACCTTTAAGGGGGTGAAAAGGGGGAATTTTGTTTGTATGGAAAATGTACGTAACTCACGCGGACGAAGTCGCGGGCAAAGTGCTAGTAAGAAATAAAAATGCATGACAACTATTTTTGTTGTTTGGTTAAGGTCAGGAATAAAAATCCTTAAAAATGTTGACGATCCCTGATCACCACATGTTAATATGGGGCGCGTGTCGGTCCACTATAAAAGTTATGTACTCCTTCCACTTTAACGCCTTTTTATTCTAACTGGTACATGTTTATTTTATTACTTTTCGTGTTTAAATAACATTCTTCACGATGTTGCGTTAAAATATGTTGAGATAAATAATATATTGTGGAACCGTTATAACATAGAAACATAGTTTCGTAAACAATTACATAAAAAGTAGGTACACAACCAACACTGTAAGAAAGGCATTATTTTTATGGTAATTATCTCTTTTACTTCTACAAAGTATTCAGAAGTATCTGTAAATTATTTAATTAAAATGACTGTTTTGACTTAGAAAATGGAGTGATTCCACGAAACACCACACAAAGGATGTCCCCACTTCTCTTATCAACAATTAATCATTTCAAGTACCAAATTCTTGCAACTCAAGAATCCGGCTCGAAGGACCAAGGACAAATACCGCTAAATTTAACATAAATCGACGGTATCGATGGACAGTTCCTGGTATCGTACGATAGAGCTGACCGACGCTGTCTACGCGTCGATCGATATAGTCTACGTATCGATCGGTTATGCTACATGTCGGTCAATTTGGTCGGCGAATGTTTAATCATGCAGGCTGATTGCGATTACGTATGATCGACATAGAAAGACGTGAGGTGGTAAGAATTATTTGATTGCTTGTAATAATTGAGAAGTTCTTTCGTAGGTTTCTAAAACGACTGGCATTATTCAAAAATGAATATTTTTTTGAAAGGGAGAGCCTGTAATCTACCACGCGAGTCTAGTGCGGGTTCGGTGCACCACGCGTCCAATAGAGTATTTCTTGTGCATTATTTAAAACTGGCGTTCTTTTTGAAAAAGATATGAATGAAGAAAAAAACAATATTTAACCGCCTATATGACCAACGGTTTTAGATATTTCCTCACCATTCAACTTCTTAGATTTCGAACTGATGAAAGAAAGTATTACAAGCGGAAGGGCGATATTGAATCGTAAAAGTAAAAAAAAAAAGGAAAGTGGAAGGCGCAAATAACATGGCGCGAAAGAAACAGTCTAAATTGAAAAGCCACGATTTGTTCGCAAATATTTTTTTGTTGGTACTGTCCAGTATTGTATTCGTGGTCATTATTCGTGATGGCCTCATTTCTTCGATCACTTCATTCATATGTAACCCATTCATAAAAGTAATTACTTAATTTAGCCAACGGTCAATTTTAGTATCTGTAATCGTAATAATTATTAGGTGAGGTACTCAATGTACATTCCTTAAGTAATCTACTTCTTATTACTATCATAAATGTGCGAAAGTTTATAGTAAAGATGGATGGATGGATGTTTGATACTCTTTCACAAAAAAACTACTGATCCGATTTGGATGAATTTGTCACACACACAGTTTAGGACCTGTATTAACCCATAGGATACTTTTTATCCCAGTAATACGATCCTGTGGGATGATTACCGCATTTCCACGAATGCGAAGTCGCTGGCATAATCTAGTATCTTATTTTTGGAAGAGTTTCTTGCCCGTTCTTCTCGATTTAAGTTATTGAACGGGCAAGTACCCACTTTCTGACAAACTGATCGACTCCTTGACAGTTCAAAAGTGGCTGTAAATGGTTTAATTAAAATAAATGGTTTGAGGTTGAAAACTGTAACGTTATACATTATAGGAATATTGTATTTCAATCACAAATACAATTATAAAATTCAGTTCAATAGATTTTAGTACATGCCGCTTTTGCTATAAGGTTCCAATTTGCATAACTCAACATACAATAAGCGTTTTATGAATGCAAATCTACATTGGATAATAATAGAGGTGCAATAAGGGTCATTTTCGTATCGCAAAAGTGGTCCCAATACCGGTTCATTTTAAGGTCAAGTGCGACATTTCATTGTTACTTCCTGATCGATTCGGTATCGGTACCGGTCACCTGGTTTCGGTATCGCGGAGAGTGGCACGGAAATGATTGTTGTTTGTTATCTATTTAAGTTGTAAGGCTTTCACAATGTGTAATTAAAATGGCGTATCTAGTTTAAGTTTTCTAGTTTTAATTTAGGTCTAATTAATGCCGTTTTGGGTCGTGATATTCAAAGTAAATAAAAAGTAGAATGTCACCATTTTTCATCAGATTTACTTCGGTAAAAAGTCGTTTGTTTGTATTGAAGCCAAATTTATAAACGTTACTTAGGGCGTACTTGAGCTAAGCATTATTTATGTTATCGTCTCACAACTGTCAAAGACGGGAACATGTCTTATTCAAAGGACGATCTAAGCAAAGTTTATAGATCTCGACCTTACACCAAATATGGAACCATTATAATACAAGTCTGGAAGAATTACAATTTTGAAAACGCAGTTTCAATTCACGAATATTCTCTGTCGATATAATAGCTAAATGAGCATTAAATCATCTCATTTAATTCTGCAATAAGAGCCCATGTATCACAATAACATCTTAATGTTCTTTAAAATATTTCTCAATATATAATTCCAATTGTATATAAGCAATAATTGACTGCGTCCTAATATGCAATGATTTGTTACGCCTTACTGGCAGGTAATAACTTCAAAAGGTTGCTCTGGACGAGGTCGAATACCGTATTAGATACGATCTGATATTATTATTAAAAAAATAATAGGTTTGTGGTAAGTTAGTAACCTAGATTTTGGTCTGAGAACTTTTTGGACACGTATAAAAATCATCAGCTGCCTAGCCTTTTCCCAACTATGTTGGGGTCGGCTTCCAGTCTAAACGGATGACGCTGAATACCAGTATTTTACATCGAGTGACTGCCTATCTGACCTCCACAACCCAGTTAGTACTGGGTAATACGATACCCCTTGGTAAGACCAACGTGACCTTGGTAGACTGGTTGTCAGACTTTTTGTGCCACTGACTACCTGTAACGACTGCCAAAGATCTACAAATGACAGCCGGGATTATTTACGTGCTTTCCGAGGTACGGAGGAAGCTCGGTAATATTTAAATTAATAAATAAATAATAATTTTATTAAGGTAAGTACATAAAGTTTTGTAGTACATGAGGGACTTACAAAGTATGCATTAATAATTACATATTGTAGATACAGCCAATTGCTGGGTGAATCGCTGCTCTTCTAGCTAGATTGCTGAGCAATCTGTATTTAGGAGAGACAGTTTCGACTCCATATTTGAGTATCACAATAATCATGTTAGAATTTCACTGTCAGTGCTGAGTTGAGCGTGAAGGAAACCAAAAGTCTTGCTAAGTTTTAGTGGAAACGTGTTTTAGTTTTGCTTTGCACAGGCTACTTCTACATGTAACAAACAACCAAAGGATGTCAAAGTGTCAATTCATCATCTCTTATTTACTTATCCACCAGTATTGTATTACGACACCAAAGATCCGGTTAATGATGATCACAGCGCATATTCTCACGAATAAATAATAAATCTTACTAAATAGCCATAAAACTCAATAAACAGCTGATTCTTTCACTCTCATCTAAAGATTTGCATTGCAAATGTGTCTAAAATGAAATATAAACAAGAATTGTATTCACTGACGCCTGTGACATGAGGTGACACGACAACTTTCTTTCTGTCAAGTTGGTAAGACTGGTTAGGCGATGGTTATATTAGATACATAATATATTAGCGCTGTTATATGACTTTGAAAGTTTCTTCAAGGGCAGTGTGTGAGGTCTCTGGCGAAATCGATATGCATGTCGAAGAATGCACCTTAATGATTACATCAAGAAGATGGGTAACAGGTAGCAGCCTAGCAGGACTCCCAAATAATATGCCAATTATATTGTACGTTTAAAATATTTTATTGCACATAAACCTACATCTGTAGATATCTTGGTATTTTGCCTATCGTACTGATCAAAGGACAAACAGCTTGATATGATAAGGTAAAGAGGTTGCAAAAGTCTGAAAGTAATTTAGTCTTTGCCATAAGACTAAAGGTTGGCGACTTCCGAGTTCAGAAGCTGTTACTCCGAGTGCAAAATGGATTTGTGGATGGAGCTCAAGACCAGTCCACGTTGTGACGCTGGGGAAGGCCTATGTCCAGGAGTGAACTCTTTTTATGATGAATTGATTGATGATGATGATGACTACAATAAATACTCTCCAAGTATTAGTAAAGTGTCATGTATAATCAGCCTAACAATGTATAATACTGTTCAACAAAGTTTTGCGTGTGGGTGATACACGATTACTTCGAAAGACGTATAATTAGAACCAATGAGGATGATTGTAAGTATTAATTTAACTGTCACGGAAGGTGGCATTCGTTTCTTTTGTTTTTAATGGATGATTTAGTTGTTATTAATTGGAGTGTTGTTGGATGGCACGCGTTTTATCGCTTAGTGTGTAATTCTTTAGAGTTAGAGTTCCGTATTACATCATGCACACTATGCAGCACTAAGTTTTGAGTGCGTAACATTGATTTTTTACCGTAAAACGTGATTTATCACCCTAAAAAAAAAGTCGTTTCCCAGCAATAATTTTTGCGTAGAGTTACAGTACAGAATGCTTGGTTGACGGTTTCGTGAAGGGTCTGTTTATACCCTGAATAACTATCAACCCAGATCATTTCTGTCTTTTCCATTATGGTTATCGTTGATTGGATGTCACTTAGTGTAGGGCCTCAAAACAAAAAGCAGGAATATTTTTTTCTAGTTTAGTTATCAAGAGGAACTTGTCTACTGGTCGGTATGTGCTTCTTTAAACGCGTCCTCCAAGAAATACTATTCTAGGCTCGAGTATTTCTCAAGTGTGTGATGTTATTCAGTGATAGATTCACAATGTCGTAATGAGTTACCCTTGTAGGCATCTTGTAGGAGTTAATTATACATGTATCAAATGGCTGAAGGTAGATAATTACTGTTTTTGCAAACACAACTATACCTGTCGCTTTATCGCTAAGGGAATGTAGGAAAGAAGGTCTTTAGTTACGTGTCTGCCTATTCCAAAAGATCAAAGTCGTGATAGCAGCATTGAAGGCATTTCATAGTTTAGATACCGATTTAGCTCGAAGGCATACCAGATGCCTCGTTGGTCCTTGCTGTTGCAAGCGCGACTGCCCAGTATTTGGTCCTGAGCTCGATTCCCAGGTCGGGAAAAGTATTATTGGGTTTTTTCATCAAGAATTTCTCAGTAGCAGCCACGGAGCCTGGATTTGTGCCCGGTTGATGCCAATAAGCTCACACCCTATTATATATAGTCCTCCTTACCGATTTCGGTAACGGCGACCCTTTCAAGCTATTATTTCCTTGCGTGTGCCCTTATATGACTGGCTAGACCGAATTTGCTCATGAATACCCGGTCACAACTAGAACAGTACAGTTCGCCGGCAGAGTTGTAAGTGTATGTATAGGTGGGCTTAGGTCTCTGTTTACGAATTTGACGTTTTTCGTTTAATGTATCGAGTCGCTTTTTTCGAACGATTCTACATTTATTACACCCTATTACATGGGATAAACATATTTAAATGTGGGTGTAGTATTAGGTACTTAGGTACACCTCTACCTAACCCTTTGGAGATTACAGGCGTGGCGTTGTTACATAAATATAAGAAGGAAGGTCATTACGTGCCTGCCTATCCTATAAGATCAAAATCGTGATAGCAGCATTATCCGAAGGCATTTCATAGTTTTGGTACCAATAAGCCCTGGAGGTGTACCAGATGGTTCTCAAGTCATGACCCTTAGCATTTGCAAGGAATCGAACGAACGATACGTTTCGAAGGCCGACCGGTGCGCGCTGGTAAATGTCAGATGCGATAGGGCTGACCCATCAAAACGTGAGATTTTGGTGATTGTTGAATGTTAATTCGTTATGAATTGAGTTATTTAGGTTTGTAGGTAGGGTTTTGGATATGTCAGGCAAAATAATCAATGTAATTTTTAGATGAAATATTGCAGTTATCAGCTTAAAACGTTTATCTATAAGGAGTGGGCTTATAATCCACGATGCAGACACAGTGACATCATCATCATCTGCCTGCCTTTTCCCAACTATGTTGGGGTCGGCTTCCGGTCTAACCCAATGCAGCTGAGAACCCGTATTTTACATGGAGCGACTGGAGGAGGTCACATATACCCCTGAGGTTTTTCTATGTAGATTGAATTTGGGAGGTAAATTCATGTTTTAGATTTGAAGATAGATTTTGGCAGGAATTTATAATATCAGGCAGAAGATTCAAGAAATATTGATTAATAAGTTGTAATAAATAATTCATTTATTGACAAACTTTCCACTTTAACCTCTTATTATAATAATAAATTAATGAGTTCCTTAGCGTGACTTTATAACTAATTAAAACACCTTCGCAATATTATCCTTATCTCGAACGTTCTCGGGTCACAGATTACAGAAATTAATTAATAAACATAAATCTAATACGTCATGCTATGGAAATGTCAATGTTATGAATTCGTTAAAGTACTGTGTAGAAATTAACTGCGTCTGAAATTTATAGTCACGATGGAACATTCCTTAGTATATACACATTATTTATTACTTAGACTAAAGCCTGTTTTAACTACTCTAAGTGATACCGTGTCAGGGGGTCTAAAATGGCTTTATCAGAATCATAATAGGATCATAATATGAAATACATTACAATAAATTCATAAAATGATCACAAAGTGACAATTCGTAATATAAACTGCGTCTGTGACCATTTTAAGAATTTTAACGTTATTCATATTATTACCCTTTTATGATTCAGCAAAAGCGGCCATTTTAGACCCCCTGATGTTTTCTTTTTCACATAGTTTTACATAAAAATATCAAGAATAAATAGCCTGTACCTAGCTGTGTTAAATACAAGAAGTTATTTAGCTAGTCGTCGCCTATAATTTGAACAGTAAGTAACTTTAAAGGATGTGGAAATAGAACTGCATCGCAGACAATGTCATGCCTCTCCCTACTCTCACTCTTGTATCTGTAGTCAAGTCAAAGTACTTACTTGAGCTTAAGTAATTACTTATCCAACCATTTTTATGCAATAGACAATAATTTGAACGAAGTAAGAACCGTCAAAGAAAGCAAAGCTAACAATTCAACTTTTGACAGTTCTGACTTCAAGCAAGTTACTAAACTACAGATTACGATTGCATGTAGTGGAGATGAGAATGTTGAGGTAAATGTCTGGTGTGACAAGAATGGATAAGGTAAAGAACGAGTATATTAGAGGAAGTTTTAAGTTGCGCCATTTACAGAAAAGTCAGAGTTCTAAAAGCTGAAGTCAAAGCGACCTCTGCGCTTCACTGATGATGCCGTAGAAGTGGCGAATTATTGATCTAGTTAAATTAAATAGTACCATCGACACAAAGAATAAGAAGGCAGTAATTAACCTACATTTGTAATTAACTTATAACCAAAACAATAAACACAAGAATTTTTAAGCTTTAAATGGCGTCATTATTTCAAAGACTGGTAGCACCAACAGCATTTTGCAAATGATTGCATCCCACCACGACTGTCCCATTCAGGCTCACTGGGTGGGAATAGTTACGGGAAGATTGTGACTGTTATATTATGTACCCACTAATATAGATCTTAAGGAAATTGTTACTAACACTTATATAAATTCTGTCCGAAATAAATGGATAAAAATAATAATCTTTTGACATTGACAGCCCTATTCCAGTCCGGGCGACAGGTGCACAAAAATAACAGATGCGCTTGCACATTGTGGCTACGGGCCGAGATTGGCCGTGAGGAGCCGGCGCAGTACCTATACTGTAGCGAGGGATCTACCTGCTTCCTTTCATCAATGGGATTGGGATGCTGGCTATAAGGAAAAATGCAACAGGTTGCGTTTAAGTTTTGCAAGGAGAGTTTTTGGCCTTATTTGGTACGCGGTTCTTTTGAATGTGGATGCAGACATATGTTAAGGTCGAGGTATGGTATATTACTACATAAATGCAAAAGTTTGTGAGAATGCATGTCTGGATGTTTGTTACTCTTTCACGCAAAAACTACTGAACGGATTTGGGTGAAATTTGGCACACAGATAGTTTATAACCTGGATTAACACATACGATTAGAGATTTACGGTAGTACGACCCAGTAGGCCAATTACCGGACTCTACGCGGGCGCAGCTGCGGGCACAAGCTAGTTAGGGATAAACATTTTTATATAATTTGTTATTGTCTTTCGTTTTCATCTGAAGGCTTTATAATTACAGTAGGAAAGCCGATTATTATGTAAAACTGTTGTCTCTTAATTAAATCGTTCAAATCGGTGTTTCTTTGGTGACATACTCGTATAGTTAATCACTGTTACGCCCGATCGTAAAGTCGTGACAGATTTCTACTCGATCGATCGCTGAACAACATTTAAGAGCCACACCTGTTCAATACCGACTTCGTGGGAAAATAATAGACCAACTAATTAGTATGGAAAGCTTTGCTATCAATTCAATTAGAATTACTTCTGGAAATGTATTGAACACACCTCCGCAATTTTTCTAAAAATTTGGTCCTTTTGTGTTACTTCAAATCGTTCCTTGATTTCGAGCCTGGTAGTGGGTTATTGATGATCATCTACTTGTTTCCCTTGTCTTGTGATGATGATCGCTGGGGATCGCCGCAACACGTTTTTTTCTTTCATTCTCTACTGTCAACCGTCACGCTATCATTTACTCCTTCTTTCATGAATATCATTCCTCACACAATCCATCCATCAACATTTATAATCATAATTTCTTAAGTTACATGCTTTTCTTCCCTCGCTATTATATCACATAAGACAAGACAGACGATTCTCTTTCAATGTTTCTGTAAGAAGCACTACTTTTAAACTTCCTCTTTCAAACCTTTAATCTACAAGTCATGTAAAACAGCATCGCCCTTGCTCATATAATATCACTGGCCCTGATACAGTATCAGTGTAATCAGTGATAATAGGACCGGTTACTTGCCCTTGCGCAGAGAGAAAGGACTAGCTTGGAGACGCGGTGACCTCTTCCAAAGATCTTGTCCCATTTAGGAATTGTTTATCATTTGTTTTGGCAGGGGCAGTGGGAAGTTGAAAGTTCAGGGTGCGCCCCAAAGCTATGCGAATTCATTTGTTTTGTGGGTTTACGCATGTTTTTCTGTGAGTATTGGTCAATTATATCAATTTTTTTTAGTCTTGATTCATGCCTGTTGATGACAAAAGGCTCGCCCTTTCTACAACATTGGACTTTAAAGATAACTGGTGACTACTAAAGGGACATCTCTACATAACCCTTCGGGGTACAGAAGAGTGATATTTTTTATATTGTTTGTTAACAAGCGTAAACATTACTTTTGGCCAACGAGTTTTGGAAGAGAGGAGAGGAGCTATGTTTTCCAGAGTATTATTTTACACTGATTATTATTTTAATGGAGTTATTGATCTCTAAATGCACATAACACATTGCATTCAACAGTCAATAAATTAATATTTTTACCGGTTATTATAACATTTGCATAATCAATTTCTACAAGCTCACTTCCTTTTCAAAGTAATAATAACTTTATACGTAACTAATTTGCATACAATTACGATAAACACCATAACTTATAATATAACGTAGGCACAGACAACAATGCCTCTATTTAAGGAATAATTTCTTATATCACTCATTTATATTATACTAGCTTATGCCCGCGGCTTCGCCCGCGTGGAGTTCGGGAATTGCCCACGGGATCTTACTTCTGGGATAATAAGTAATCTATGTATGTATAGTAGATACATGGTTTTTATATAGTTGCTTATAACTTGCAAATATTAGTTCATAGTAATATCAATTAGGTACTTTACATAATGTTATGTGAATATTGATACCTTGGTTTGAGATTGGACACCGGTGACGAAAATCAAATGATTAGGAATCTATGTATTTATAGACATAAAACTTTTACATAATATTTAATATCAATGTCGCGTATCACGAGCCAACGCGAAAATCAGTAGAATAAACCATATTTACAGACGTCTACCTCAGAAAAATCCTACCTACTTACTTAATAGGTAAATACTCCCGCGCCTCGCACGCCCCGCGCAACACTGCGCGCCATGCGCCGGTCTACGTGAGTTTCGAAGCCCTATTTGACTCTGTTGGGGGATGATTATGATTTTTGAAAAAACTGTGATACACGTATCCCATAATTTTAATTGAAAAGTATGTATACAAATTTTCAAGTCAATCGGCTCAGAGAATAAAAGGTTTCACAGAATATTAAACACCCCATTTCACCCTCTTAGCGGTGGAATTAAAAAAAACTGTTTCTTAGCGGATACTTACTCTTCACAAAGAACGCACCCTCCAAATTTTATGTCTCTAGAACCAGCCGATTGGGCTGTGCGTTGATGTAGGTATCAGTCAGCCAGTCGACAGTGAATTCTTAAATTGGGGGATGATTTTGGAAAAACTGTGATACACGTATCTCATAATTTTATCTGAAGAGTATGTACACAAATTGTCAAGTCAATCGACTGCGAGAATAAAAAATTTCATAGAAAATTCAACACCCCATTTCACCCTTTTAGGGGTAGAATTTCGAAAAACCCTTTCTTAGTGAATACCTACTCTTTACAAAGAATACACGCTCCAAATTTCATATCTCTAGAACCAGCGGATTGGGCTGTGCGTTGATATATCAGTCAGCCAATCACGACGTTGAATTTTTAAATTGGGGGATGATTTTGGAAAAACTGTGATACACGTATCTCATAATTTTATCTTAATAGTATGTACACAAATTGTCAAGTCAATCAACTGCGAGGATAAAAAGTTTCATAGAAAATTCAACACCCCATTTCACCCTCTTAGGGGTGGAATTTCGAAAAACCCTTTCTTAGTGGATACCTACCCTTCACAAAGAATACACGCTCCAAATTTCATGTCTCTAGAACCAGCGGATTTGGCTGTGCGTTGATAATATCAGTCAGCCAATCACGACGTTGAATTTTTAAATTGGGGGATGATTTTGGAAAAACTGTGATACACGTATCTCATAATTTTATCTTAATAGTATGTACACAAATTGTCAAGTCAATCAACTGCGAGAATAAAAAGTTTCATAGAAAATTCAACACCCCATTTCACCCTCTTAGGGGTGGAATTTCGAAAAACCCTTTCTTAGTGGATACCTACCCTTCACAAAGAATACACCCTCCAAATTTCATGTCTCTAGGACCAGCGGTTTGGGCTGTGCGTTGATATCTCAGTCAGTCAGTCAGTCAGGACTTTGAATTTTATATGTATAGATAAATCCAATACAAACTACTACTACCAAACACTTGCCATTCAAATTTAAACTTAATTTTCAATCACACAAGAGTAATTATAATCTAGTAGTACATACCGTGGGAAATATAGGGGAGAGTGGATCGACTAATAGTGATCGATCGAGAACATCCTCAATTCTCGATTTAATTCGATGCGATGATACTACGATTATGAACGATTATCGATGTCACACGATTCCTGTATCGAGAAACCGGAGTGGTATTTTTGCAATCGAATTAGGGCTGGTTACATGGTCGGCGACACCGTGCTGCGGTTTGTCGCGTGTATAACTTTATAGGGAAACATGTATCATTGTGACTATTTTTAGGTGCACACTGTTTTAATTAAAATTGGAAGTATAAAATCCTAATATTCCTTTTTTGGGCACTCGTGTAACGAGGAAGTACAAACCACAATACACCATGAATTAGTTTGTCACTACTCACTCACTACAAAATGTGACATTCAATGCATAATTAATTCATGCCAAAGGCACAACTTTTTAAAAAGTCCAATGTTACGACATTATGATTTTCTAGTTGCTCATACTGGGCACACTTAGATATACGTTTAAATAGGCTATTTAATCTCGCTTTTGCAGTTTTGACATTTTGACTAAACAACGATTTTCAATCAACAAGTTGGTTACACTTTGTTTTGGTTACAGGTTTTTCCCACCCTATTTTTCAGCTCAAAAATTAAATAAAATGTTCCTGGTAGGTATTCTATTGATGTACGTACAACGGTTATTTAAAGACTTATCAATTACTCATTAAATATTCAAAGAATATAAAAATGAAATTTATATTCTACCAATAATACCTAAGTATGTCCATTACACATTATTTTCCGATAGCCAGATCGTTTGCCCGTTAAAGGTAAGATATGACAGCAGTTTCAAATGCATAGTATTTATTAAACCAGGTGTTCGTCACCTAATAAACATGCTCAACAAATCGCCTAAGCACGTAAAACCAGTGTTACAGATCATAAGCAGTTATCCAAGTATCATTAGATTCATAAGGCTAGCGTTACATTTGCGTAAAATCTGGTTGTTGGAACAGGCCCTAATGAGCGCCGCTATGTCGTCTTGCCTTACTGGGTGAGCTGAATTCCAGGTGGTGTGGACTGTGGAGGGTCTGAGGCAGCTGTTACGTTCTTAATAAGCTGCTAATAGTAATTGGTGAGAGGTAATGTGAAAATTGTGGTGGATTGGCAAGAGATTATGTAGTTAGGTCTTGTAATGCTTGCTGGGATTCTGATCCCCCTGTGAGAGGATTTGAGTACCAATTTGAGTTGAGGCGAGCCCCAGTGTTGGATAGGAGAAAGAAGGGACCTATTTCCGTTCGCTGTCGATTTGACAACTCAAGTTCATCTGCCTAGCCTGATCGCAACTATGTTGGGGTCGGATGCAGCTGAATACCAGCACGTTTCAGGGAGCGACTGCCTATTTGACCTCCACATCCCATTTACTCGGTAACTTACCCCTTGACTGGTTGTCAGACCACATCTACGAATGGGGGGAGCCCAAGTGATGCTTCAGTAATGTCCGAGATGTTTTGAACGTGAACGTGATGGGGCATTTAGGTTTGAAATGTTTTCTTATATATGTAATAGTGTACTCATCGTTGAAGAGCCACATTAAATAAATAAACGTAGGGTGCAATGAACTTCGTTGAACTGTCAAAAACTCTCGAGTATTGCGATTATGATGTGTTACGCAATTGAAATGCAAGTCACTCGCTTTCTCTTTAACACACATTTTATTATAAAAACCATACCTTTACAAAAAACCTCAGGACGTAAATAAATATGCCAAAAAAATAAAAAAGGGTGGCCATGATTTTTCACAAAGCGAGACTTTCTCATAAATCGGTGTGAATTTGTGTGCATTGCAAAATATTCCATTGACACCTGACGACCGTTCCCCGACAATGTCGTAATCGGAATTTCACTTGCTCATTCATTTTCAAGGCTATTACCAACTTTTGTTTCGTCTTCGATATTTTAGGTATTTTTGTAAATTAATACTGTGACCAATTCACCACATTCTTGCCTGTAATTCGATCTAGCACTACAGTTATTGACTCACTAAAAACTTGTGCTCTAATTTTTTCGCAAACAAAATTTATAATTCGATTTTCAAAGCTCCAGAAAACGAATAAAAGCCGGTTGAAAGAAAACGGTTATTCACCTCAAATAAAAATAGAAAATAAAATAACAAAAAAAATCTGCAAAGCAAAATACTATTGCATTATTCCACCGAATAGTGCGTAACAAGAGAGCGGCTAACGGATTATTTTAAATAAAATAAATCAGAAAAAAATAACTAGTTATCCACGGCGAATAACGACAGTGAAAGTTATTCGTAACGCATCGCTGCCTACTATTTACCTTCAGCTAAACGTTATTTTAAAATTAAATATTGGCTTACTTGGTCTACCGTCGCTAATCAATTGCCGATTGACAAAAAACAAGTTGGCGTAAGGCGCTGTTTAACTAAGAGAGTGTGATAATATGAATTTGTGGAAAATAAGTTTTTGTCAAGATTTTTTCGTGGTTTGAATATAAAAGTGTGTGTAAAGTGTTTACTTTGGCATGAATTAATTGAGTGAAACCGGTTTCTTAGGCAATCGTTTTTTTGGTTATGGATTGCGATTTACTAATTTTCTGACGTAAATTAATTTAAAATACTTTCGAGGTGGTGTAGTTGCATAGACTGTTTTGGAGATTTTTTTTTGGATTTGTAGAGTTTCCTTACAACAACGATTTCAACATTCTTGCACGGAATAAAGATTTGCCTTCCAATAATAGATTTTTACGATCGTCAGAGTTAGAACTCATTGGATACAGCTTGACGTAATGATGATGATTCGTAAAGGTAATATTGTGGTTGACTAGTCCAAGGGAAAAATCAATGAATCAACACAATTATTACTTAAAAGGCATCTATTAATGTGGCTTTATTTACCCGTGAGCAAAGGGCACATTTCCGAGAAAAAAAAAACCGTAGGTATTTTTAGTTTTTCTATTTAAACATGTCATCGAATGTTTGATTACACGGGTGTTTAGGTACGAGTTTTATCAGTAATTACATGCGCTGTTATCAGAGAAAACAACTTTTGGGTAGCACAATAGTTGCTAGACACCTACATAAAATGAAGGTGCACAGGTATCTAGCATAGTTTAAAAAAAAATTCTTTGCTTAACACTTGCTGGAATTTCATTTGCTACAAGTTTAGAATGAACCAATGTTATGAATCAAGTTTCTTCAGAGATAGGAAGTCACGGCAAGAAAATCAATAAGTGTCTGTTTGCATTACACCTATCTCCTAAATTGATATATCCGTTTCCTGTATGTCTATTTTGTGTTTAAACAACTTTAGAAACAGATTAACCTCGTTGAAATGTGTTCAAATGTTAATAGTTAGTGTTACTTTTTCTTGGCTTACATTTCTTAATTTGGAGTTACTAAGGAAATTAAGCAAAAATATCTTTCAGATCTAATTATAATTAAACACGGTTTTTCAGATTATGTATTACCATTTTGACCAGACACAAAGCGACCTCGCGTTTTATAACACATTCGAGATTACGAGTACAAGTGTAGACTATTAAAATCTCGCATGTAATACAAAACTATTGCACAAACGAGACTTTTGAAAGCCATTACAAAAGATCACGTGAGGATATGCAAACAATATCTGTCCTAGTATGCCAAAAATCGGTACACTAAAAATTTCGAAATTTTTGTCTACATATTTTTGCTCCTGTTAGTTTCAACCATCATCAGATGAACTAATCAAAGCAATCGTATCTTTATTGGAATATTTTTTAACACGTCAGAGAATATCTAAATTTTAGTACTAAATAATGAGATACATTTACACAATGCCCTGTTTCGTCGAAACAGATTTGTTGAGATTAGGCTTCTTGGCTTACGGGGGCAGAATTGTACTACATAAAAAAAACACTTACAGCTTTAGAATATCCGCTCCCGGCGCTTCCATCTGAAGAGTTGCTCAACCTTCTTTCACTGTTGGACGCTGGCGGCGACCACGCCGAACCACTGTCTGACGGCATCTTGACAACCACAACTGTCTCACATCATAGCTATCAACCACTATTAACTCGTTATTAACCGTTATTCACAACACTAGCACATCACTATCGGTGTTCCGCGGTCCATTTTACTTGTCCCGTTTACCTGCGGAAGAAAAAAAATAACGTTGAGATTTTTTATGACACAACAATGTTTTGTAATTCACTATCTGTTGTAGAATATGCTAGAGAACATAAAATCGAGCGATAACAAAAACATGTGTTAGATCTTTCTCTAGATTACACACAAAAATAATCACAAAACCTTTTTAAAATACATGAGAAAAACTCACACAATAACTGGAAGTATACTACGAAAAATTCGTATAACATTAACAGTAGTAAGTTTACAATCGCTCGGTTATTTCGGAAATAACCGCTGTTGGAAACAGACGTCCGTTCGGTGGCGCGCGCGGCGGAGTACTGGCGAGACGCGCGCACTTACACGACAACACCAACACAGATAAATTATATTATTTCTTAACCTATAACCAGTTATTATTATAAAACTATTTTATTTTGCACAAGTTTTCGTCGGATAAAAAAAAACTAATAGTTTTAATGCGTGAGTGCATTAGTGCAATTAAGGTAATAGTGTTCATTGATTTTTTTCTATACATTATACAACAATGCGGGTATTGCTAAATCACTGTCATTGACCAATAGGTATTTTGTTTGTTTCTGAATTTCATCAGGTTTATTTTTTTCTGTTCGCTTAAGACCTAAGCTGTATTTTTTTGTAACTTCTCTATTGTTAATTCCATCAATGGCTTTTACAATACCGTTTAAACGCCTGCTTCAAGTTACTTTCTCGGTACAAAAAAATAATTTGACACGAAACGCCGAAGAAACTTGAACTACATTTAAATATTATGGCCGAACAGTATGGCCTGAATACCTCATATATATCTGATCGGTACGTATTTGTTGACACGCGATCAATTACCCATTCAAATGACACGGGGCACACATGACGCGATCTATCGCGACCAGCGAAATAGGAGGCATTGTATTTTCTAGGTCGCCATGGATTCGGGATTTGGCGGGGACAGTCCTTTCTTTACTTTTTTTCGGTAAAGGGGCTTTTGGGTTGATTAGGAGTACACACGTTTGGTTTTGACAGCTATCATTTTTTTTTGTATGCCGGCCGGTGTTTATTCGTTTTTTTTTTAAATTATATAATAGAGTCTATTCGCTTAAGGTGAAAATATGAATCGCGCAAGTAACTCGTAACTCGTGTGTAGTTACAGAATTATAATCATTAAAATCAGCCATACAACCCTCTAAGTTCATTTGACCCAATGAATGACCTTTTCATGAAATAGTCATTCAATGGCATTATACAGCTTGTAATCAGACCCTTCACGAAGCCGTTAACCAAGCATTTTGTACATCAAAATAAGTAACCCTACACAAAAAATATTGCTGGGAAACGACTTTTTTTTTTGGGTGAAAAATAACCTTTTACGGTAGAACTCAATGTAACGCATTCAAAACATTGTGCCTATGGATGTATTGAATAGTAAACGGCTCATGGAGGTATTTAAAGTAAAGTCCTTAAGACCTTAAAAAAATTTAAGTATTTAAAAAAAAACATGTGAAAAAGTTGAAACTTTGAAGCCCAATAACTCAGTAACTAGAAGGTTCCCAGGTATGGTCTAGAACAAAAAAAATATCGCAATAGCGGGGAGAACAAGTGCCTTTCGGCTTCGTTAAGGGTCTATTTACACCCTTTATGAGATGTGAGAATTGTATTGATGATTTTTTTTAACAACGGGCAAGCAATAAAGAAATAATTTAGTCTTCCAACGTTTACTAACTTGACTGACTTCTAGTCTTACATTCTTGCTTCCATTTGGAAATAAAAATTGGAATGCAGATTTTACGCCATTTGAATAATTTACAAAGATAATACGAAACCGAATAATTTAATAATAATACGGATAAGCATTTAGTGTTGCAAAGTTACATATTTTATCACTCGACATTTTAAATGTTAAGGATATATTTTATTGTCTAAATGCCAAGGCATTTAGTGCAAAAACTTCGATGATCATATAATACAAGATTGTTAAGAAAAAAGCAAGAATCTCCAATGCATAATAATACACCCACGGGCAGAATCAAAACCGTCTATCTCCGTTTATTATCAAACGAGGAAAACCGCATCCAAATTGGTCCAGGAATTTACGAGGTTATCCTGTCAGACAGACTATTGTTTTTTTTTGCGCTAATTGCACAAGATTAGTGAATTAGTCGTAGATTATGTTTCCTGTAGTCTATAAAAACTAGTTTTTACTTATTAAGAAGCTGTAAGAAGTTAAATGCAGTATTGAACAATAGTCAGGCAGTACGTGATTCAGCATTATGTACGTACATTTTTATATCATTAGCAGTTATGTTTGAGGTCTCCTGATTAATGATCTATCTCCGGTTAGTAATTATAATTGTACTTAATGGGTTAGTTTAATTGTTGAGATTTTCATGGCTTTGGTTTTTCTTTCGCATCTAGAATGGTTCGTGCTAAATACGTCATTACAAAATACTTATTATATTTTAAATTGCCCGCGACTTCGTCAACGTAAGGACTTAGATCCTATGACACTCGTGTCATATATTATGTACTAACTATAGAAAACTACGCTATTGCCGAGGCCACCGCAGCGTTCCTATCAGTGAAAGATCTCTTGAAAGTGTTGAGGGGTTTCGGAGATAACCTCCTACATCCAAACTTACAAACTTTACTTCTTTATTACGGTAGATATTCCAAAATCCAAAACCACAAGATATAACGCAGAACAGCTAATAGTCAATTTTATTTTATAAATAAAATGTAAGTATTTTTAACACAACACCGTTTTTTTTGTCATCTAAACTTTGCTAAAACAATTATCACCCGTCTCCTAAAATGGCGCTCGCTGACGAACCGGTTCTCATAAAAAGGACATTTTTGCGCCGTTGCGTCATTTTAGTGGCATCTCTCAAGTGGTGTGGTGATTCACTGTAGGTATATGTAGTTGTTTGAACTATGGATAGTTTTAATTGGCGACCTTAACCTTTGGAGGTGATGATGTTACTTGATGTGATCTGACGGAATTACATAGGTATATTGACACGTCTTGATTAGATTGGTAATCAGTTAGCATCGATTTTGTGTGTATTAAAGATGGGTAGTCGTTATGAGGTTGCCTTTTAAAGCTACATGTTTAAAAGTGGCTATTTCCAGCAAAATTTCAGTAAATATTTTATGAAGGTAATATTTTTGATGGGATTTGTTTAAATTATACAAATGTTAAGAAATTTATTTAAGCGAAAATGAGTTTTCTCTGTAAAGTGATAATTTTTTTATCGTAAAAACTGAAGAGAAATGTTAGCAGATATTTAAATACTCGATGCATGACAAATGCAACTAACAAAGAAATTGTACATTACGAAGCACAAAGTAGTAAAAGTTAGCATACTTTGTCATTAGACAACTATAATGTTTCCATCATTTTCTTATTATTTTTTAGGCTTCAAAAAGAACACGCTTCAAAGGATATTTTCCTTTGATTAAAAATGTAAAAAAAAAATACAAACAATTCCTAAACCATGCACAACGCATGGCCACCCTACAAATGGGACACTTTCTACGCTTACACACCGTGCGGAGATAACGGCGAAATTGTCTCGCTGAATACAATACACGGACACACCCTTATTCCTACACGCATAAGGTTCAAGTTCGCTACCAAAGGGCACTTTGGGTCATTGTATAGACAAAGGGCTAACAAGAGAAATCGGCCGTTCTGGCCTTATTCGTAGATTTATGTAACAGAGTGCTTTAACAGGGAGTTATGGGACCGGCTTGTCTTATGAAATATGCTGGTGCGGTTTCTTGGTCAGCTCTGAATCTAGCCCGTTTAAAGTCTGGTTGTGGTGGTAGTATTTTGGTTGAAATTAATACTTTGTCAATGTTTTGTGCTTAATTATTTGCACATTAAAGTTATTGATTTGTTGCGCTTTCTTCGACGGGTTTCATTACTTGGATCTAACCATAAATGTCATGTATTGAACTTGGGCCTCGTACAGAAGCTACACATGTCTTCTATGTGAGACAGAGTTAGCTAAACCCAGTGCTTGCTGATGAATGTCATGTCTTCAAATTGGCTATAGAGCATGCCGAAAGCCTTCCCGAGCCGGGAATCGAAACAAGAACCTTATACTTATAACCTTACCTTATCTTATACTGTCCCAATTTGTATGTGAACAAAAATTTTTTTTATAACTTTTGTTTCATTGTTTAATTATATTTTTTTGAATATTGTTTTAGCCTGTTGCAATATTTGAACACTACAAAATACATTTATTAAAAAACTAACCCCTTTATCAAGGGAATTAATAAAAATTACTAAATGGCTTAGCCGTAGCGCTTGCTACCACTAAACCAACGACGAGGCAGTTGATTCGAATGAAATGGTGATCCCATTCACCACCCCACCCTTTTCCCTTAAGTTAAATTTCACTTCTGACTAGACTAATATTTTCAACACATTCCGTTGTGTTATCCATCTGTTATCAGTTTGTCTCTTATCGATTCTCCCGGGATGATAGCGTCTGATCTAATCTCTGTTGATAAGAATGAAAGGTGTGATAAACAGATGATATTGTCTGTTGTTTTATCCTGTGAAGAAATGATACGCGAGATGTGGGAGTCTAGAAGAATCCATTGTGTTTAAGAGTTTTAGAGCCCATCTATTTCGGTCATCAGTTAAATACTGTCACGGTAAGACTACGGAAAGGAAGAACTTTGTTTTAATAGACAATTTTATCTATTTAAGCCAAGTTCTTCCTCTACTGATGTCCGGTTTCAATAAACGCCTATGTGAATGGCTAAGCTAAATAAAAGCGTAGTCCAATAATATTAAGGCATTTATTTTGGTAACGTTTATGATTAGGGAAAATGGGCAAGTGTATGATTTAAATCATTGCTGCTGAAAAACTCTTTTTTTACAAATACGTATTGTACATCAGTTATAGCCAACTATTAAGTTTGCATTCTTCGTCCAGTATTAATGAATAAAAGCCTCACTGATATCACTGATCTCGGTTGGTCGATCTCGATACTGTTTTACGTTTAATCGTTACACATAACTTTTGTCGGCATCGTCCTCTGAAGTGTTTATAAACATCTCATTTCATTATTATAGCGGGTATTACAATTAACAATAAATACAATTCTTGATGTAATATCACAATATGACATTTAACATAGTGCTGTTCATTTGTTTATTGGATGTCACTGTCTTGGATAGGGCTGGCAAGTTTAAGGAAAACTGGAAAGAAAATTGGATCAAGTATCACTACATAGTATAAAGCAAAGTCGCTTTCCGCTGTCTGTCTGTCTGTCCCTATGTATGCTTAGATCTTTAAAACTACGCAACGGATTTTGATGCGGTTTTTTTTAATAGATAGAGTGATTCAAGAGGAAGGTTTATATGTATATTGCAGCCGTGCGAAGCCGGGGCGGGACGCTAGTACTATAATAAAGTAATTTTTGCTTGGATTCCCCTGCTAGTGACATGGCAGCAGTCTTTGTTGAAACTTAAAAAACCCAAAGGGACAGCAAGTTTTTAAGAGGTTTTAAGGTACAGGAAGGCTACCATGCTGCCAAAGCTACCATGGATAGACTGTGTGGTAATATGGTACGAAACGAGGTGTCTGATGAGATAACGACTAATAGAAGAAGTATGGAAGAAGAAGACATGCTGCGCCGACCCCAAATGAATTGGGATAAGGGCAAGAAGAGAATGCAGGTACTACAGCGCCTCCAAATAATTTTAGATAAAAACAAGAAGATGATTGCGACGCTGAGGAACGTAGTGATCAAAATTTGTCTAGTGCGGAGATAAGTGGACTAGACGAGAGATAGAAAAGCCTAATGAATACAAATTCTGCAATTGACTTATTCAAGAGAAGGTACGGACTAGAACATCAAGCTACCCGAAACTATAAAATTGTCCCAATCAACCTTGAACCTAATGCATTAACGATAAAGTTCTATTAAAGATATTTGACAGATTGTAGTAGCCTGATATGCTGGCATCTGTACTACAAAATCACAGCCAATTTCTACTCAACGTTGCCAGCCCTGCAGGTAGACATTACAGTGCGTAGCAGATCAATTAATAATGCTTGGCCTTTAAAAGAATCTCGACGTTGCAGGAAGGCCCGAGGTCGACCAGTAACATTCGTAAGCTATCCCTTTGCACAAGGATACGGAACTCGAAGTACACGCTCGCTCCCTAGATGGGTAGGCAGATCGCGTAGTGAAGGTTTGTGAAGATTGATTGTAGATTCGAGAGGTGTGCTTGCAAATTGTGTAAGAGATTGCATAAATCGTGAATGTTTTGCTTAGATGTTATTTTGGTTATCAAGATTTTAATAGGAGGCTGAGATTGCCTCGTAGGTTTAGTTGTCGCAAGCGCGCCTTCTTGAGGTCCTGCGTTCGATTCGCAGGTTGGGCAAAGTGTTATCGGTTTTTCCATCAGGAATTTCTAAGTAGCAGCCACGGAGTCTGGATTTGTGCCCGGTTGTTGGCAATAGGCTCGCCCCCTATTACATGGGAATTAACATGACTGGCGAAATGTGGGTGTACTAATAGATACACCTCTACCTAACTCTTCAGGAATTACAAGGCGTGATGTTATGATATGTAATAGGAAGCTGATGCTGGCTCAAAACCACCATTTTTATAAACATAGAGACAGTACTTAGAATAAGGTCTCAAAGAGAGCTGTCAAAATGTAATCCTGATAATTTGCAAAAAAAAATCGCCAATTATGTGTGTTTTGGTTTGTTATAAACGTATAATCATCATCTCCAAGGACTTAAAGTGGGGAAGTGCAGAGAACCTTGATGAGTGGAAGCCTTCTTGCCAGTCACTTAAGAGTTTACCTCAGAAACTAATGAAGTTTCAGATGAACGCAGAATTACGTGATCTTATTACAGACGGAGTCAAGAAAAAATGTGGTGATTGGCCTATTCTACCTCCAAAAAAACTTCACGATTCCTAAAACTGTTCGTAAAAACCCGAAGGCCTACATAGTGACACTGACCACAGTGAACATTCACAATCAGCCGGTCGGATGCTCATGCGCACCGTTACTACCGTTTTTGCGATCACACGTACAGCTATGTCGCTGTCTCGCTCTAACTTAGCGTAATGTTCGGTGATTGATGGGTTCTGGTCAGTTTTAGATTTGGAGTGAAAAATAATTACTTCATGGATGACTTAGAACAAAAGTTATGTCCAATTAAATTGCTAGGAGTAATAGTTAGGAGTGAAAAGGTAACAAAATAATGTATTTTCAAAAGACAGCTGTAGAGTGGTCAACGATGAGCCTATTCGATCTAAAACTGTTTCCATCGTTGACCAGAGTGTACCTAGTAAGCAGTGAATGCTGCTACAGACTACAATTAAAAGGTTTTTAGAAGTCCTGAATTGGGCCTTCTTGAAAGGAAAAGTTACTAGATTTGTCAGCATTAGTAGGTACTTACAAGAAATTCCACTAAAAGTGAAACATCTTGTCTTTTTTTTGGATGGGAAATCATCAAATAAACCCCCCCCCCCCCCCCGCTCTGGGTGGAGTGGGAGGGAGTGTCAGACTTTTACTGACTAAAACCCATCCATGTTCCTTCTTTGCCCTTTGTGTTCCAGGGCTGCGGTATCTCTTTCGAACAGTCCAGCAGCCCCTCGAACAGTCCCGCAGCCCCAAACATCTTGTCTTAAACCGTCATTGCTAAGTTGTTTAGTTAATTAGCAAAGAACGATAAACACTGATAGTAAATACTTAACCTTTAAGGAAACGGAAATCAGGAGAAAATCGTAATTATTTTAATAACTTCTAATGAAAATGATATTAAAATGTAGTTTTTAATTAAACGGATTAGTGGTATGGCGATTACCGGTTACTTTTACATTTATTTTTATGCTTGACGGAACTTGTTGGTGACCCACCTGATGTCAATTGCTTATTAAAACAACTGCAATTCCTCCGAAGACCATGTTATTTAGTACTTGTTTACGTATCGCATTTCCCCAATAAAGTAAAAGGGTGAAGGAAAACATCTTGAAGAAACCGGCACGTCCTAGTTCTAAATCGAAGACATTAGACATATGACATTCCCCTAGCCGCATTGGGCTCGTTTGGAGGATGATGGCCCACTTCCCCTCGCAGAGAGGAGGCGTCTTTCTAGTAGTGTGAACCAGAAACGGTCTAGGCTAAGTTAACTGTAAGAAAATTGGCTACTTCCTAAAATCATCAAAAAATCTCAACACTTCTTCTTCTTAGCGTGTCGATGGCAATCTAAATAGTGTCAGCCCAGTACTGAGCTACTAGTCTGGCGCTTTCCATAGCGTTCATCAGTTCCTGTGGTGAACAGACAACAGGACACGCAGGACACGATATTAAGTGCCCCATCGTTAGTAGAACAGCACCACATATATGTACACTCCAGGGCAGAGTCATTAATGAATCTCCACCTGAGCAGGTTTTCCTTGCTGCGACCAACCAGGATGGGCCACAATTCTTACGGTGCATTCGGCAATGTTCGGCAAGCCGAAGTTGTACAAAATGGCGTCACGCCCGTTCCGTTTTTAAATATGACAGTTGTTTATTTGTCAGATAAAAATATGATCATGTTTCTCAAACTACAGTGTATACGGAAACATTTCCCCAATTTATGCGTTCGTAATATGTTAATATCCAAAAGGTTTTCGGGGCAGTATTAAAATGCGTGGCTGCGTACATTTTTAAAGTTTATCATGCGTAAAGCCGTCTTGTTTTGCATACCTAGGTCAAGAGAGACGTAACTCAAAATACGACATCTTTATTCGTTACAGAAACGAATCTTGTCATGGGAGAAAATGCGTAGCTTCAACTTTTGTTTAAGAAGTGGATTCTAAGAGTCATCTCATCATCATTAAGACGCTCGAACTTGGGTATCAAACCAAGGATTGCTACAATAACGGGTACACAGAAGTTGAATCTAGGGAGTGCAATCTCAGCCTTGCGAGATTCGAGATCCCGTGAGATTGCATGCCCTAACAAATGCAAGAGCAATTGAACTACTACTACGACTCTTTCACGTAAAAACTACTGACCGGATTTGGATGAAATTTGGCACACTGATAGTTTATAACTTGGCTTAACATAGGATACTTTTACTTTATCCCGGTAGTACGATCCCATGGGACAATTACCGAACTCCGCGAGCCGCGGGCATAAGTTAGTAAGTAGTAAATAAGGCTACAGAAGTTAAATGTAGGGAATACAATCTCGAGATTCGAGATCCCGTGAGATTGCATGCCCTAACAAATGCAAGAGCAATTGAACTACTACTACGACTCTTTCACGTAAAAACTACTGACCGGATTTGGATGAAATTTGGCACACTGATAGTTTATAACTTGGCTTAACATAGGATACTTTTACTTTATCCCGGTAGTACGATCCCATGGGACAATTACCGAACTCCGCGAGCCGCGGGCATAAGTTAGTAAGTAGTAAATAAGGCTACAGAAGTTAAATGTAGGGAATACAATCTCGAGATTCGAGATCCCGTGAGATTGCATGCCCTAACAAATGCAAGAGCAATTGAACTACTACTACGACTCTTTCACGTAAAAACTACTGACCGGATTTGGATGAAATTTGGCACACTGATAGTTTATAACTTGGCTTAACATAGGATACTTTTACTTTATCCCGGTAGTACGATCCCATGGGACAATTACCGAACTCCGCGAGCCGCGGGCATAAGTTAGTAAGTAGTAAATAAGGCTACAGAAGTTAAATGTAGGGAATACAATCTCGAGATTCGAGATCCTGTGAGATTGCATGCCCTAACAAATGAAAGACCAATTCAACACAATAAATACAACTGTGTAAATTCAGCACCCTATGAACATCACCCATTAAAAAAAGATAGAAGGAAATTCCAAAGGTAAAAGTGATACAAGGCATATAATTATCATATTTTTTAAGTATTCTTTGTTTCAGTTACGACGCCGCTATTCTAGGTATTCACGTACATACGATTTCGTTTGCAAATTCGTGCACGTAACATGTGGGTAAGTGGGTAATTTTATTAATTATTGTTAAATAATACGGTGAGAGTGATACGCATGGTAAATTCGCGGCCTGATGGCGTAACTTATTCTCTTTTGTGTTTATTGTAAGGTTTTGTGGATAGTTTTTAGCACATCCAAGTATATTTGTTGTTTATTATTTTATTTTGCACAATAATGGTGACCTTATCAGTAACTCTAGAAACGGGATATTTACCATGTTTACTGTTGTTAGACTTATAATGGTGGCTTTTTCGAAGACGCATCGTGCAGCGGTGGCATATTCCACCATTTATGATAAGAGTTGGGAACCTGTCCCCGTTTGAGATCATTTTACAAAGAAAAAAATCTAGAAACAAGGTGAATGGCGATATCAGCAACACTTAAACACACAGAGTAAGTAAGCACTAGAGAGAATCCGGGACGGATACTGACGTAGACCTGGGGCAGCCCGCAGGATTACGTCAATATCCAAGCTTGTTTTGAAAACCAGGTTAACCCTGCACCCTAACCAAAGCTATCGGTAGCGGGAATGCGCGACCGTCGCGACAGAATAGTAACTGCGGCAGTGCCGGTATTGTACAATATGACAAATCAATGCATCACCAGCTAATCGTCTAACGCAAGCTAAAGACAAATTCTTTAGGAAATGAGATACAATCTTACAACGCTGCTATGCAATGGATTACCAATGTGGCATTATGATTATGACACACTCTTAACCTGAATGTGATCGCTGTGTCTTTGTGGTGTTGCTTGGCAAACGGCATCTACATTCTTTATAAGTGTTCTAAATATTATTTTTTTGTTAGCCTAAGCTGTCCCACTACTGGGCAAAAACCTCCCTCCAACCCTTCCTCTTTTTTCGATATTGCGCCTCTTCTCGCCAATTAACGAGAAAGCCATCCAGGGCTTTTTTTTCGGATGGGAAAACATCAAATGACCCCTCCGCTCTGGGCGGAGTGGAAGGGAGTGTCAGACACGTACTGACTGAAACCTATCCATGTTCCTTCTTTTGCCCTTTGTGTTCCAGGGCCGCGGTATCTCTTTCGAACAGTCCCGTAGCCCCGGGAGCCATCCAAGGCTTCAACCAAGAATCCAAGGTTCTAAATTAAATCTTCTTTTTGAAAAGTTGTCAGGGTTCTATCTGTCCACTACCAGCCCGCTTCACTATTCTCAATCACTGCAACTTCTGAAAGCCTGAATCAACAGTGGTGACCACAAAAAAATTGCCGAGGCAATAAAGCTCGACGAAGTCCCGGAGAAACAATGCAACGGTCTTTGTATGCCACAACGAAATTAATCAGAACAGAGGAGGAGTAATAAAAACAAAATTTCCACTTCCCTTCATTTCAAGCAGGAGACAGAACAGAGGAAGGCCCTCTCAAAGGGAGGTCCAGTTGTAAACGTTATGATCTAGTTGGTGGTTAGTGTTGCAAGTGCCAATGCTTTCAGTAGAAAACTTTGGATATCATATCATAGTAGCTACCCATAGCCTGGTGATCCCCGTTCAACAAGTTACAGATAATGGCGAAAAGTTCTGCTTACCCCTTCTAGCAATACAGGCGTTATTGCATCCTTTTTTGTTAAGGAATATGTCTTCCTTTTTGTGCCTTTTTTGCCTCGTCCCCTAGATTTAATGGTCTGCGGTGTCAATCATCCGTCCGTCCATCTGTTTCCCTACTAGGTAGGGGTCGGCTTCCAATCGAACCAAATACAGCTGAATATCAATATTTTTAAATGGAGTGATGTTCATCTGAGCTTTATCTTTATCTACCAATTAACCTGTACGTAATATCGATTATTGTAAATGGCTGGCTTGTTTGGTGGCATGTTTTACAATGAAATAGAAGACGACATAGAAATTATTCTCGAACTAGAAAAGTCAAAAATTTATTGAATCTTCTTTGAGTGTCGATAGACTCAAATAATACCCGACCAGTATATTGCCACCTGCACAGCTCTGTCGTTGGCTTCGTTTAAATCCCGGAAGGTGCATGTGGCTGTGCAGGACGGGCAAGAAAGGAGGTGGGGCATATTCTGCAGAGGGGCTCCACACTGACATTGTGTATGTAATCTGGCCAAATGGGGTATCATCGACCCGTACCAAACGGGTTCCTACAACTATGTTTAAATCCCGTGTAATGGGGTCGAGCCTATTCAAAATCAAAACATTTTATTTCACAAAGGCCTACATGGGCACTTACAAAACATCGAGAAAAAGGTGCACGGTTCGGGTTGGTCGTTTCCTATGGAGAAGAACCGGCAGTAACCAGCAAGAACATCTGGACTACAAATTAGAATATCCCATTTAATTACAAATCTCTCGTTAACTCAACCAACGCACTCATTTCATATTGAAATACTAACTAAAACAAAGTATTCCTTAATTAATACGCCCATAACTTGAAGAAACTTAATTAGGTAAGGTTTTATGAGGCTAGTAAAGATTATATTACTACTTACTTAGTTTTTACTATGGTTTCGAGATCGCATTGTTAAGTGTGTGAAGGAGATGGGAACTAGTGTACGGATAGTGCTGTCTCTTTCGTAGATCACTTATCTGATATGGAGCCGTCAGATAGTCTGTGTAAAAATGATCTTGGTGGGTTATTTTAACTATTGTCTCGCATCATTTACAGCATTTTGTGTTTCAGGTATATTTTCTTATTACGTTATTAATGGTCTTAACTGATGATGAGAATTTAGGAAGTTTGCATGCTCAATGAGAAGAGTGGGTCATATAGCCGCTATGCGAAGCTATGCCGCAGCCAGAAGGCGTCGTCGTGGCAGACCACGCAGGAGATGGCGGGATGAGGTGGTTCAAATCAATAGACAATAGCCCAATCCTGGACAGAATCAGAGTCTTGGGAGGATGTCTTGTTCCAGGAGTGGGATTATGCAGGATGACGGTGACCGATAACTGTAATATTCATGATTTTTCATATTGTTAAGAAGAAGTTAGCTATAAGACCGCCATTGCCTATCCATAAAATTGGCATCTTTGCTAAAAATATTGTAATCACCAGCACAGTAACTGAACAAAACAAGTCTCTGAAGTAACGCAAAATTACGCAGCAACAAAGATAAATAATAACTGTCGAACTAGCAGTTACAAGAAGCCTGTCATCACAACACAAGTTCTGTTACTGAAATTACTTCACTGAAAAAACAACTGTCCAATTTTACTTCTTCAGTTCCAATTCGTCACGGAGTTTTTACACCATACAGAGAAGTGACGGGCTGACGAGTCGAGTTTCGTACTATAGTTACTTCATAATGGCTGGAAGACAGTTACTGGCTAGAAATAAGTTAGGTAAAGCAGGCTGCTTTGGTAATCTTTTGTTGTAGGTTTCATAAATGGTAAGATGTCATTTCGTGATGGATTTTGAGGAAAATTCGATGGCTTGGATGCTTATGTCGGTAATTTTTAAATGTTTAAACACAGTGTGTTTTTTTTTCATAAAATCGTGGCGGAAATCCCGGATTGGTTAGGCAGAGGAATACCTCACAGTACACCTATATTTCGCTAGTTATGTTTAAGTCCCATGTAATAGGGGGCGAAATTATAGCCAGCAACTAGACGCAAATCCAAACTCCGTTGCTGCTACTAAGACATTTCTGATGGTATAACCCAATAACAATTTGCCCGACCTGGGAATCGGACACAGGATCGCATGCTCAGCAGTCGCGATAGCGACCACTAGACCCACGTGACAGTCACCGCGTGTTATGGATCGTAAAGGAAATATGTTGCCAGACACGGCGACCTTGCCTCAGCGAAACGGCGAAAAAACGTGTACAAGCAGCCTTAGAAAGATGAAGAAAGAAGACAGTGATCTTCATTCGGTGTTTGACATGTGCACATTACATTGGCACTATGCCTGAAATCGGTTTTGATGACAGCTGCATTACTAACTCTTTTAACAGTGACAACTGCCGTTCGGCATCTAGGCTAACGGCTTCAGGGACTAGGCAAACTCACATTCTACCAGCGCTAAAGATGATGGAAAGTCAAATTGTTCTGTATTGACAGAAGCTATCGAAATGTCAACGTCAATTCTGTTGAAAGTCCTTGCATAAATACAAGACGCCTTGAAAGAGATCGCAGATGAAGAGGTTGATTGAGTGATTGTCGAGGCCTTCTGGCCAATAGAATTTTGCACTCAGCCAGAATGATTAACTCCCTCAATAAAACTAAACAGCTTTAATTACACAGAAAGCTAGCAACATACAGGCATCCATCTCATTACCTTTGCATCTAAAAACACTCGCCGAGCCCACATTCTTGGGCTTGCAAAACAAACAAGTCACATTTATGTGCCTTAAATGGCGTTAGCACATGTCCTCTCGTCCGGTGTAGTGGGGCTTGCAGGATTTCTCGATTTAGTTTAAGTATTTTGTTTATTGTCGCTTAATTAGTGCTAGGATATGAGTTTTTTACATAGTTTGTGGAGTATTTGAAGTAAGGGGTCTTAAGGTGGAAGCGTTTGAATGAGGGATCTAATTGATAATACATGGATAGTAGTATTTCCAAATGTTAATTTTATTTATCGTAACCTGTGGCAGCCATCATGCGCGGCATGCCCTGTCACCTGTGCACTTGATGACCTTATAACTGCGCCTGCGAGGTGGGTTCGTGAAACTGAATTTTGTGCCAAACACGATATGCTGCAGGCAAGCTTTAAATGTAATTGTGGCTTAGTAGCTGCTGCTGTTTTAAAGCCACCTTTGATTAAAGCTAACGCAACTTGATGCCTACACATTAACATGGCCAAATCGGCTGATATCCGCTTCGATTTAACGCATAGCTCGTGAGATACCAGCTCATTAACTTGCAAGTTAACTTATACCTGATTTACAAAATGGAGCGAACCTGCAGGCTCTACAAGACATATGTCTGTCGAAACTAGAGCCTCGACAGATGGCCGGTTGTATAACAAGCCGGTGAGATTGTAAAACTGTAACTTTATGCGAACAAGCCGAGCGTGGAGGAATGAGGAAAGATTGTGGACTCTTTGGTGTAGGATTTCCTTTGTGATAGTTGCTTGTTTACTTCCAGGGAGGTTCCCGAACAATGGTGGATGAAACGTGTCGGTATGTGCAGGCTCTTTGGAGTAAGATGTTACTGTAAACGTGGCCTCAAAACGCAGCTTACAAGACGATTTTTTAAAGTTGTCCCGATTTTTGCAGATATGTTTCGAAAAGTGCACTGGTAAAGTTTGATTTTGAATAGGATACAAACAAAAGATTTTCTCACTATTATATAAAAGATTTAGCAGAGTTTATGGGAGATTGGTAGGTAAAGGCATAAATACACTTTGAAACTTGAAAAATATGGAGAGACCGTTACCCAAGCAGACAGCACAGGTTAAATATAAATTTTCCAATAACAAAAGCCAGCAAGAATGTAACAGGAAGGCGCGGCCATCGAACAATTCCAAGATCATTGTCATGACGGTGATTTTACGAGTTTGGTAGACCGCTAAAAACGTAGTAAAATCACTTGAGTAACCTCAAACCATAGAAATAGAAGCGGATACTACGCCGTCATCAACAAAGTCTATAGAAACCAATCTTCTAGAAATATCTGAAGATTTGCATGTAGGTATTAGTATAATTCGTTCCAGTCTAGAAACTAAGAAAGATTCAACGGAAGAAATTACCCGATTCGTCTCAATGATGAAACTAACGGACAGAAATCCCAAACTTAGCAAAGACTACACAAAAAGATTTCTAATAATTATGAAAGCATTACAGGCAGACCAGAATTAAAAGGAAAATAACAGCACGGTGTATTAAAAACTAATACAGATACGATCAGAGAGATAGCCATCGAAACAGAATCAAACACAGCCGAGTTGTTTAGTACAGACATCACAACCTATCATTTAGAGGTCCAAACGAAAAAACTTTTGCAAAAACGAACACAACACATGGCCTGGACGACCTTTGAAATTCCATTAAAGAGAACCGACCAAATGAAACCGAACCTTAAACTACTAAAGCTAAAGTTGAATTTAAAGCGGGTGATGATGAGTTTTATGACGTTATGGTTTAGTAAGGAAGAAAGGTAGTACAAAAAGAGGAAGAGGATTGTGAAGCGGTACCCTAACGACCTTGGGTTACTGTAGGCCGCGTATCGGCTGTTGCTCCGACTGGTTTAGAGCCGGTTGCGTTTTTGTACAACCACTTTTGGGTCGAGTTTGATCGATGGCTTTTTGGGGTACTCGGCTTGAAGTGGTTTAGTTTGTGTTTGGGATCAGGATCGTCTATAGCGAATGTGGTATTTCTTTTGCATGTTTTGTCGGATTTTTAGTCTTATTTGCTATATATTGTAAAGGTTTTAAGGATTATTATGTCTGTGTTGTCCACCCATATTCAATTCAACGATCAATTCCCAAAATACTGTTAAATGGTAATTCGGTTCACTAATAACTGCAAGTAACACCATATTCATATTGCTTCGAAGCTCGATTACGGTGTATATTCAAACCGTTGTACAATTTACGTTAGTACAACTCATGGTAGTACCGTTTGGAGGTCTACTTACCCCCTTAAAGATGAAGCATTAAACTGCATGCATCTACTTTCTTTCAAATTATGTCTTACAGCCATAAGAACCTGTAAATGTCCATGGTTGAACATTACTTATTAATTAAAAGGCTATTTAGTTAACCTGCTTATGACCTACAAGCTTGTTCAATGTTCTACTGGTACATGTTTATATGGTGGCTTACTCATCAGAAGTTCCGATGGTGTCCTGTTTTTCGTGTTCTTCATTATCTCAATTCATTCAGGGCTCAACGCAGCATGTCTTATTTTCCCATTCGTATCTATTATTCGTCATCTCATCAGTAACGTTTTGTGTTCTACTGTATCATTGTGCAATTCTTTTGTTTCTTCAAAAGTCATAATATCATCGAATAAATTAATTCGATTATACGTTTTTACTCAAAAACTTTCGTTTTCCACCAGTATTCGAGTCGGCACACTTCCTTCTCTGCCCTGTACCACGCCTCGTTTGTCCACTTCGGCGCATCTATGCAATTATTAACTTTTACTTTCTTAGGTGATTTTTTTCTTAAGTTTCGATGCAAATGCGGATAGAAAGTTTCGGGAAGGTAGGCGGTGAAATTTGTTGCTTTGACTTTTGATTAGTTTATAATGTTGATAGTTTGTTTTTATTATGTTTGGTTGTATATGGCCCTTTCTATCATTTCTATGTTATGACCTTGAGGTGACGAGTCAGACATCTGGAAAGAGTCGACTGTATTAAAATCCGTAGTGAAAAATTTAGGAACCATTACTGTGGTAGACTTAGATGATAATCTTTGACTAGAAATAGAAGACGATAAATAAAAACAGAAGAAATAAAGATGAACTGAAGCACTTTAGTTTCTACAATATTAAAGCGGTTAACCTTGACAGCCCAGCGATAGTAAAGGTAATTTAAATAAAGCAGTAGATGCATTAGGAATTTAGGAGTCAAGTTCAGCACGACTAAGATGCATCGTGCATTTTTACTTTTATTACTTGAAGGTCTAACAAATGCAGATGTCGACATTTAACGCCGTATTAGCAGCATTCTATTCCTGTTTTATCGGCTTAGAAATAACCTCTATCTATTTAAGTCCGATTATGAGATGTCATGTCCTAGAACCGAAAATTCACAAATATGTGACTTTCATCAACACTGCAGCGTTGTGGGTTACTGTCTCGTAGTAGTAGGAACATTTACGACGAAGATCAAATGCATATCCTCATACTCTTTTGAATTTTGCCACTACCCACAATTGAACAGTCATCCTCTGTGTCATGATGCATTTTAGGAAGCGTAAATGGTCAGTTTCCTCCATTAGTGTTATAGACAGATTTTAATCTATTGCTAATTTAATCTATTGATCTATTGATTACTCTTTGTTATGTCACTGTACCATCAGTTTCACAACTTTTCAATATTCAGTAGTTATTCTTGTCTAAATCATCATCAACTTAAACTACAGCTATATCTTGTCGGTCAGTATCATAGCCGTGAATCGCCACGTTTACCAAATTGTATAATTATATAATTAGAGCGTGAACGTTACCGGTGTAAGCATGTAACTGAATTGTAATTTTGATAATTGTTACCTTTATGGCAGGAAAATGTAATAATATAGCTGCGTATGATAAGCTATCCGAGGTTAATGACTCCGCGATGCATATTGTAGACTTCACATTAATTTTATTGTACTATCTATTTGAAGGTGAAGGAGGAAATTATAGCGTGACGGCGGACAGGGGAGAATGGCAGAAAAAAAAAATGACACGACCCCAAATAACATGAGACAAGGACAGGAAGTGGTTGATGTCTATTCCTCGTACCACGCACGCGGTTGTAGAGAACACCCCCAGCTAGATAGACTGATGTACTTAAAAAGGTGGACGCGTCAGAATGGATGAGGAAGGAAAGAGGACAGGGTGTTGTGGCGCATCTTGGGAGAGGCCTATATCCATAAGTGACCTGCGATTAGGTGAGTTGTGTATTCCGACACTTACGGCTACATTTTTGTATAACGACCAGTGCTTTTAAGAACTTCACACAGAAAGGCCTGGATCTCAGCAGTACGATGATTATGTATGTTATGAAGTGCATTTTCTGATTGGACTCTGATGTTAACATATGCTATAACATTTTAATTACTCGAATATATCTCCTTACATGTGATTCTTTCGGTGCAGAAAACTATCTGTAAATAGTTCGAAACAGTCATAAAAAACTGTAAACACCGTAGTTGTAACATGAAAAGGGCGGTCTGTATTCGACAGCATGAAGTAGTTGAAGTGATAAAGACGTTACAAGTGTTTCCATGTGTTTAGTTTTTACTAGCACTTGTAAACTTGGGACCGTAGAAGCGAATGTTTCGAATAACTTAGATAAGGTGTTTTTGGCAGTATTTTATTTTAATCCAGTATTTATACAGATGTATTTAATTCATATAGTAGAACTCTCTTCAACCATCATCGTTACATTCCTGACCTCGTTCTTGTTGCTTGGGGTCGGCCGTACCACGTTATTTTCTTTGTTTCATTCTACCCTGTCACTCCTTTTTCTATTATAACATCCCCATACAATCCATCCATGTTGATGGTAGAACTCTCTTCTCCAAACCAATTTACAGTTTCGATAAACAATCTCACAAGCTTTAAAGTTGTCAATCTTCACAATCAGAAAGTCGAGCCCAACAGCAAACAACAAACACTTGATAGTTGCCCTTTTGAAATATTAATAGAAATCGAAGAAACCTACATTATACTGCACACAGTAATTTTTACTGCAAACGTAGATCCGATAGACATGATAGTCAGACCTTTAACACTATAAAAGGACACTATAGAGAAACAAGTCAGAAGTCTTGACGAAGGCAGCGAAAGAAACAAATATATGTCTTGATCTTGAAAGCATGTACTCTGAATTTAATGATTAGTGATTGTCTATGTAGCGAGGAAGCATAAACGTTTGGACAGAATCACGAGTGCTGCTGAGCTGTTCCACCTCGCAAAAGACAAAGAGAAATAATCGGTGTTGATGGCCAACCTTCAGTAACTTGAGGTGGAGAGACACCAGAACAAGAAGAAGAAGTCAACGGCGGTGATGTCAATCCAAATTAAATCAAGAAATGTAACCACTGCTACAACAGATGATCACGACAACCTCGATGAGCGTCCACGTGGTATTGGGAGTGGTATTTCTGTCTTTTCATATCGAATGTCCCAGGTCCCAATTTAGCCCCGGCTGGTAGCAGTATCTCACACAATAAAGGCAGTAAATACCAATAAACAATGCACTTTAATGAAGCGCGATGTCTTAAACATGCCACATTAGTCGTATTGATGCTTTGAGCGAAACCTTATGGTTTGTATAAATCGTTTAAGAAAGTAGCCCAGACTGTGAAAATGTTGCTGAAGGCACGAAAAAGATTTATTTGTTAGTTTACGATTATTTTCTCTCGGCTAAACAATGGTCTATTTGATACGGTAGAATTTTCAATTGATTCAGAAAAAGTATTAGATGGGATATTTTATTATACGGCTGCTGATAGATTTAACGTTATAGCAAATGTGTTAAAAAGAGCTGCTCAAATAGTTAAACAGGAATTACTTTTCTTTAAAATACCAAACCATCTCGCCATTGAAGCAGCGAAGTTATAAATTGGCCAACTGGAGACTAACACAGAAATCAACTTTCTCATAAAGCGACAAAAATCTATAAAACACTTAATATTATTCTACCTAGTAAAACAAACAGAGATGATTAAACGTAGGTGTCAATTATTCACGCTTAATACCTTTTAGAGCAAGTAAAGCTATATGAGGCAGTAACGCATTTATACAAATTAAGTTTTAGCTGGAAACTGAAAGCGCTACACTCCAAAATATTCTTTAGTATTCAGATAAAATTAATAATAACAAAGATGGGGCTATTTTAAGAGGTCTAGATACTAAAAAGTATTTTCAAGAGGAAATCAATACACAGTTGGTTGACCAACACATTTCTTTAACTGATATTATGTGGAGAGAAACTTAATCTACTCCAAAATCAGAAACATATAACAACAACACATAAAACATCAATGTAAGGAGTCTAAAGATTGCAAAAGCACAACGACGATAACATGCTAGGTTATCGCAGACAGACATCAGAATAATACATTTCCTTCAATCCAGAAACATGTTCCGAATGCTAAATAATTGACTGCAGCTGACACACAACCTCCTTAAGAACATGTCTCGTTACATTTTAAATAGAAAAAACATGACGATTTCAAAAAAATCAAGTTTCTATTTCATGACTCAGATAAGATCATCGTGATACAAAGGGTTTTAAACAATTTTGTAAGTGCTTGTCCCCTGGTATCTCGTGTTGCGTCAGTTGATACAGAAAGGTAGCCTGAATACTAAGCGAAGCCTCCGCTATTGTTGAATATTTCATGCAGAGCTCTTGTAAGTGATGCGAGAGCCTCTTACGTAACTTTATTGAGATCATTCAGCTGAGCCGAAATAATTGGTTCGAATCATATTAATATAATTACACCTATACATAAATTAAGTTTCCCAATGCTCAATTCTAGTGGCAATTATATCTGATTCGTAAAAACAAATATTGCTTCAAGCTGTGCTAAATGCCAATCAAAAATAGATTGAATAATTAACTATTTATTTAATTCAATCCGTGATAGCCATAAGGTTATCGGAGCAATAAAATACAAATTAGGTGTATCAGCCAGAATAAAACGTTTATGTGTGTATTTTATATGAGCCGTGTACTGGCTGACACAATTTTGACTGTTTTCGAGACAACAACATAACTTCACAAGACGTAGAAAAAGATTATTCATATTCAACAATAATGAACGCAATCATAGAAAGAGAATCATTCAAGATTGCTAAAGTCAATTAAGTATGAAATAACAAATATGAAATATCAGATGAAGACCGGACAGAAAGGGAATGATGGTGTGAAATAATCATATCGTCTACACAACCATGGAGCAGCAACTGGCACAGTTCAGCCATTACGGTAGCATTTTGTAACGGTCCGTCAGTTTTTTGTCAGATTAGAACTGCCCGTACAATGCATCGTGATTATGGCATGTCAGCCACTAAATTATACTAGATACCAAGAACTGGTTTCACGAAATATTACTCTGTGTTGCACAGAAGCTGATGAAAAGTTACAACCGCCATAAGTCATTCGTATCAAATGATATAATGTATTAGAATGCAACTGGCTTACGTAAATGCAATCGATGGTCAATACATCAAATGAAATTAATTCAATGGACCGAATATTTGACAATACGATCTAATCTATCTGTGATGGTGGCGAACAATTGAATATAGCAGACAACAGAAACGTGGATGAAATAAAGAACATAATAAGAGATCATTGACTGAACGCTACACAACGGAGCTTAAAAAGTTCAAAAAGTAACTTCCAATAAAGAAAACGTTCGGTAATTTGAAACTCATATTTGATCTACGCTAATGATGTTAAAATAACTATAGTGAATGTTAATTTTCGCCGTGTACGGTTGTACGGGTTCGTTGCCCTTCGTCCGCCATATTTGACCATAGACTATGGAGTAGTGTTGTCGGTTAACAGAGCATGACCATAAATTACAAAAGCCTCCTATTTGCTTGTTAGTCGGTTTTGTGACGCATCACCGAGTTTTTATTTTGCATTCACTGATTTTGTTTTTGGTATTTGAAATTGGTTTGACGTGTTGGCTCTACTAGTCTACAGTCTTCGTACTTTTACCTTATGTAATGCCTCGGACGCCTTTTTTGGCTGGAAAGTAACGGCAACTAACGGGTAAGATCTTTGCCTATTAACACTGCACTATATTGTGTTGAAAAAACAACTACTATCAAACAAAACCTCTTCTGAGTCGACACAGTTTACTGAAAACACAAACAATAGAGCAAGGTTAAAAATAATAATACCGTTCTCATAATTATGAAGCCTGCAAATTATTATAATAAAGTCGAAGTGATTGTTACTTACGTATTTCAAGCCACACACCATAGCATTGCAATATTTATTGCGAAATACAAGTATTTGTAGATAGTAAGGCAACAAACGAGAGTTGTAACCGCAATGTATATCTTTTTTTACATTATTTACAAGAACTTCATAAGAAATAACACGTTTTGAAATAAGATCGTATCGGCGAACTGCAATCATAAGATTTCAATCTGGTTGATCGACAACTTGATACACAAGAGCCAATATTAGAATTGAGAAATGTTAGCTAAGAGAATTAGTAAAACAGATATACATAATTATATTGAGGTGTTAAACCCAATCAATCTAATCTTTCTGTCAATAAAAATGTATCTTGATGAAAAATAATAACGGAGTCGATTTTATCTCTTTATTTAATCGATAGCTTTGATTTTAATTTCTTGATCGTCTTTTATCTATCAATTTTCAACTCAAAAAATCCTAAGTTAACATTAATTAACAACGTAGTTAAAACATAAATGATCAAGGTGATTATAAAACTAGAATTCTGACATTTGACCTCCAGATAACCCGGGAAGATAATGTCAAAGCAATTTCTCTGGAATTGTAACTGTAGCGTATGATAAGAACCGGTCCCAAGATGGAGCCTTGGAGAACGCCCGAGGCGAATTTTATCATATCCAATTGAATTTTTATGCAGCATGATGGACAGTTTTGTAATATTGTTTGAAGTTAAATAAGCGACCATGTTCAAGGCACGTCATATCGTTTTAAGCTTTTTTGGTTACCTTTGTAATGCTTTCTTTATCTAAAGCTTGATAATAAGATACTTGTATGAAAATTGTGTGATAAAGTTTAGTTCAGACTGCTTTGCTTCCCGTTCTTTAATAACAATTTGTACTAACTTGCCTTTGTTCATAAGAAAATGCTCCTATGTATTTTGTTTAGATTACGTCTCAATTAAAGGAAACCCATTCAAGTTCATTTCACATCCGGCGAAATCAATAACATGCTACTTTAATCAAATATTTATATAGAGACAATCATACATTTCACACCCTTGATTATGATCTTTTTCCGGTAGAAAGATAAGTTAGAACTCTGTGATAATGGCGACTTATAGAATGTACTTCACACTCTTTTTTATCATCCCATCCTTCATTCTTTGTAGCGTTCAACACTTCAGTTTGAACTGCTAACCCTACAACTTCGCAACAGTAGATGAATGACATTGTTCCCTTCGCGGGTAGAACTTGGATGAGGAGTACAGGAACGTGGAGATCAGCACAAAATCTAAAGTCATTTATTGAAATTAGGCAGGAGAAGCAACACTTTTTTAACGTCAAAACATTACATTATCATCAAAATATTACAAAACGCAGGCTGAATACTCAAGGCTGTATTCCAAATTGCTCAACTTACACCATCTATTAATGTTCATAAGCAAGAGAGACCTACACCCAGCAGTGAGGGAAGTCGGAGCCGTGGATGGTGATGATATAAAGCATCTTAAACCAACAAGTTCTCATCTAAACCTCGTTCGTTGTCCTTTACGATGCGCGAAGCTGTGCCAACAATAATTGCGTTAACATGACCGCACGCTATATTTAGCGTCGATTAGGAACACGATCACGGGATTCGGCACACGATCTAAACAGTTAATAGATTCTGAAGACGAGATTTGTTCGGGAGTCTGTTTTGAATTCAGAAATCAACCCACGATCCTAGCAAGATTTATTTTAAGGGATGGGATGAGATCTGATGATATATTTGAGACTCATCAATACAATTTCGACGTAGGCCATGATAAATATCGAAGGTTCGCTCACCGCTTGCTATCTCCTCAATAAAACGGTCTACCTTTCCAAGTTATACAGGATTAGAAGCATTACCAATTACCATATCAAATGATTCCACTAGGTCACCGTCAGTACTAGCAACTATAAATCAAATTTAAGACGTCATTGCGCTCCGGTCCACTTCTCTTTCATGCCATTACCATGTTATTTCCATGAATATTAATTTGAGCTTACCGATAGAGATGTGAAGGTAGTAGGTAATGCTTTATAGGTTCTTTTGTCCGCATATCAGCTTTAATAGAAATGTTCATGCCACGGTCTGTACATTCCACGGCCAAGCCTTTAATCTTGACTCAAATTGCAGTAGTCTTTGTGTTTAGAGATATTGAATTCTGCTTTATAGATCAAAGGAACTTTATTACTAGTTTTTGTTATTCAACTATCGGAATTGACGTCTACAGTAAGGCCTTTAATTAGTATATATTTAGTATGAACACTGCTAGAACCTTGTTATTTTTTGTTACAACTTACGCAACATGTGCTTGTGCATATCCTTTCCAGTCCTCAATTGGCATACTATCAGGTAGATCTAAGATAGTTCAATTATGTAGAAATGTAGCCATATCCGTAATAGATTCGAGATCGCTACACAACTTCTATGCGATGGCGAGCAACATGGTAAGATGCATCGAATGGATTCTACTGATCCGAATTACATTGAAATATCATTAGAGTTACCATAATGAATTATGCGAAGTGACTTCGTAGAACATTGCGAAATGAATCGAGCATGAACATTCTAAAACCTATAATTTACGTCCCGACACTTAAATATTTAGATTTTATATATTATGTATTTATTTGCAAATCGTAAACATAGCTTAATATATAATTTACATGCAAAGACAACAAAATCCAAAGGTTGCATTCATATAGTCTGTAATGGCTTCATATATTATAGATTTGCATGTATGATGAAGTAAAGACGGTTTGACATATTGTAGAGGCAGAAGGCGCTGGTTCCCAACATTTCGAGGAAAATAGTACTTTTCTATATTAAACATACTTGTTGTTCACTTAGAGAGATATAGATCTGAAATTCTCAGAATAATGTTGATTACTATCTTATCACCGAAAACGCATTTAAGTAACAAAATGAAGACTAAGACTTTGAGAGCCATAAAAGATGAACGTTGTAAAAAAGAACATTAGGAAGTGAAAAATGACAACAATGCAATTTTAAGAAATACTTGAGCTATTATTTTTAGCAGCAAACCCACTCCACAACCAAAAATAAGCATTACATCCCACCCTAATGCTCCTCATGATGCAAACAAAGATACAAATCAACACCTTCAGGCTTACAAGATAAAATCTGCCAAACACATTGAGAGATTGAGAACCTCTCGCATCATAATTAATCGGCAACAAAATCATAAGTGCGTTCCATTACTCGCCATGCACTAAGGCTTATTACCGAGGATGTATTATGAAAGGCAGTGGGCGTTGCATTTGCTTATCTGTCCGTACATGGAGCTAATACAAACACCCACGGGTTGTATGAAATATTGCTTTAGGTGTTTCATAGGTCAGTGTGCGTTAAGTGTTTTTGTTTGGTTTGTGTTTATGTTTGAGCAATTAGGGGGTTTTAATTGTTGGTGTTTTAGTAGTGTAGTGTATTGTATTAGATCTAATAATGTTGTTTGGTAAAAATAAGATTAATTTGCTTGATAATATCGTGAAGGAAGAAGGTTTTGAAAGCTTTATATTAATGCATCATGAGCGTTAACGACTTACGCTTTTCATACAAACTTTCAAGTCCTTTTTTTTCGAAATGACTGAACTGATTTTAATGAAACTGGGAAAAATAATGTTACAGCTAAATTAGAACGATTTAGATTTTCCATACAATTATCTTTTATTTTAAAAAACTTTTCAAAAAGTTCTCTGACAACTTTTTAGACTTATGTATCCTGCTTTCGCATATAATGAAGTTTCATTAGTCATTTCGAAAAAAAAAGATTTGAAAGTTTGTATGAAATACCGTAAGTCTTTAATGCTCTTAATACTTGAAAGACTGACAATGTGAATTCAATCCCTACGAAACAAATTATCAGCATCTTTTTCATTTTCAACTACATCACAGTCCACTTTACATCTAAAGAGATGCTGCTGAATATTATACATGGAATAATTGAGTATGTTTCCTAAAATAGTTGCTCTCAAAAGCTATAAATTACAAGGTTTATCTCCACCTCTCCTTCCACACATGATGATCTGAGTCACAGTGTTGCCAATCTGCAACACTAGCCCAGACCGTTATTCGGATACAAAAACAAAGATAACGCCACGGCGTAGGAAGCAAACTTATCTAATATGGAGATATGTGTGAGATAAATAATCGTAAAATACTTGATATGGCTGCTGCTAAAAATATACGGAAGTGTTTCTCGTTTCTCTGTAGTTAGTAAAATTTTGTTTGAGATGGGTTACTTTGTAGCTACAAAAGAAGAAAAGAAAGATATAAAAAACGATTAAATGGGACTTTCATTTCTTCACGTTTAAATCCCAAATAATGGGTAGGAGGAGACAAACCACACAAATCCAGACAGACTGCTACAAAAAAAATCCTCATAGGGAAAACTAACAACAATTTGCCAAAGACGCGAGAATTAAAAAAAAATTAAATGAATCGAACCCAACGCCTCATGCTCAGCAGTCGCGCTTGCGACCACCGTACCAACAATGCAGTCAAGATGAAAATATTCCATATTTCGGTCAAAAGTGCATCCTACATAACAACATCAATGATGCAACTATTAACAGTTGCACAAACGGTAGCAACTCAAGCCCAGATGAGGAATATTACAACAATTTCCTGTTCCAAATAAACTAACAAAAGTAACAATACCGATACCAAGAATACAGAAACAAATGCTACAATTCCAAAGAATTCAATAAATACATTTATGTAAGCAGTGAGTATTAATGCAAAAGCGATATTAAGTAAAACAATAACATTACCGCGTAATATCGAGGTCGGTGTATAAACAGGTTCATGCGCCTTCACCTCGTAAGAGTATAAACGCTCTAATAGATAAGGTTGATAATGTATCCTTATCTTGTATAAGCCAATGTTTGAAAGACGTCAAGGGTAAAATATTTTTAAGATCTAAAACTGCTTAGGGGTAACCAAGCACCGGCCGTATCGGAGTTGTGGATCTCAGACAGGCAGTCGCTCAGAGTTAAATACTGGTATTCAACTGCATCTGGTTAGACTTGAAGTCGACCAAAACGAAGTTGTGAAAACGCTAAGCAGATGATGAAAGGTTTAGAGGTGGCTTAGGATTGAATGCAGTTCAGAGGAGATGAAGTACAAATGGTATTGAAGACAGAATCAAATCAAGTGCAGAAAACTCTGGAACTAAACAAAGACAATGCTTCCGAAGAAGATTAGTATTACTTCCACAATATTAATAATAAACTCTTATCATTGAATTGCCACTACACGAACCATAACAGTAGCCAATACGACTGTATCAATTGTGATAAGGACAATGAGGATGTAAATTTCCATTTTCCAAACATAACACTTGGACTTTAGACCAATGTTCTACATAAATTACGCATTTGTGAATCTCTGACTGATCAAAGCTGGCTTAAATAACCCTTGAAACTAAGTTCCTTATTTTGCTTCTAGCTCAGGAAGATAAAAGAAGAAAAAAAACATCATCGTCCCGCCCTCATCTCAGTTTATTTAAGGTCGTGCAACTTGTCTTCTTTATCCATACATTATTCTCTGTTAGCCGATGTCTCAGTAGTATTCTCCTTTCTAGCCACATCATCATTCAATTCATCATCTTCAATTAACGTAGAATTTGGTAAACGTGCAGTCAATATCTTACACACAATCGACTCGTAGTTTCTTTGATCTTTCTTACTCGTATGACCGTCCACATTAATTCAAATGTAGATTAAAATATAATAAAATGTTATCATAATCGATACGCCACAGATTTGTTCACAAGATTAGCAGACTTTAGACTGCAATAATTGTGTTTTTTTGCGGAACAGATAGCAATGATATAAATCTGGAAAAGACCTTATAAAATATAAATAATGAGGGGAAATAATTGTAGGATTGTGAAGATAATGGCTTTGATTTAATAATTAAAACACCATTTGTGAAATATGTATTGGATTAATAGAATAATGGTATAAAGGATGATTATGAGAATGGTTTAGTACGGGTTTTATGATCAAATTGTCTTTTTTAATTAAATGGATGTTATCAGAAGCATGTGTTTATCATCAGAGGAAATAATAGGTTAAGTTCTCCATAGACATGAGCTGTTCAGTAAACACAACACCACACCTGTAATCCCTGAAGTATTTATGTGTGTGTGAAGTATATGTGTGGTTCTTGGTATATAGTCCATATTTCGCCTATTGTCATCAACCGGGCACGAATCCAGACTCCGTGGCTGCTACTAACAAAATTCCTGAGGGAAAAACCCAATAACACGTTGCCCGAGCTGGGAATCGAACCCAGGACCTCATGCTCAGCAGTCGCGTTTGCGACTAATAGACCAACGAGTAAAAACTTACAATAACTTTGAACAGCAAAAATCTCTCTAGAAACTCTTTTAAGGATGAAAGAGAAGGAAGATTAATAGGTGAACCTCTTTTTCTCGACTTCATATTAAAAACTAGCTTATGCCCGCGGCTTCGCCCGCGTGGAGTTCGGGAATTGCCCACGGGATCTTACTTCTGGGATAATAAGTAATCTATGTATGTATAGTAGATACATGGTTTTTAAATAGTTGCTTATAACTTGCAAATATTAGTTCATAGTAATATCAATTAGGTACTTTACATATTGCTATGTGAAATATTGATACCTTGGTTTGAGATTGGACACCGGTGACGAAAATCAAATGATTAATTAGGAATCTATTTATAGACATAAAACTTTTACATAATCTTTAATATCAATGTCGCGTGTCACGAGCCAACGCGAAAATCGGTGGAATAAACCATATTTACAGACGTCTACCTCAGAAAAATCCTACCTAGTACTCCCGCGCTCCGCACGCCCCACGCAATACTGCACGCCATGCGCCGGTCTACGTGAGCTTTGAAGCCCTATTTGACTCGGTTGGGGGATGATTTTGATTTTGGAAAAAACTGTGATACACGTATCTCATAATTTTAATTGAAAAGTATGCATACAAATTTTTTATTCAATCGACTCAGAGAATAAAAAGTTTCACAGAATATTAAACGCCCCATTTCACCCTCTTAGGGGTGGAATTAAAAAAAAACTGTTTCTTAGCGGATACTTACTCTTCACAAATAACGCACCCTCCAAATTGTATGTCTCTAGAACCAGCCGATTGGGCTATGCATTGATGTATCAGTCAGCCAGTCGACATTGAATTCTTAAATTGGGGGATGATTTTGGAAAAACTGTGATACGTGTATCTCATAATTTTATTTGAAGAGTATGTATACAAATTTTCAAGTCAATCGACTGCGAGAATAAAAAAATTCATAGAAAATTCAACACCCCATTTTACCCTCTTAGGGGTGGAATTTCGAAAAACCCATTCTTAGTGAATACCTACTCTTTACAAAGAATACACGCTCCAAATTTCATGTCTCTAGAACCAGCGGATTGGGCTGTGCGTTGATATATCAGTCAGCCAATCAAGACATTGAATTTTGAAATTGGGTTATGATTTTGGAAAAACTGTGATACACGTATCTCATAATTTTATCTGAAGAGTATGTACACAAATTGTCAAGTCAATCGACTGCGAGAATAAAAAAAATCGTAGAAAATTCAACACCCCATTTCACCCTCTTAGGGGTGGAATTTCGAAAAACCCTTTCTTAGTGAATACCTACTCTTTACAAAGAATACTCGCTCCAAATTTCATGTCTCTAGAACCAGCGGATTGGGCTTTGCGTTGATATATCAGTCAGCCAATCAAGACATTGAATTTTTAAATTGGGGGATGATTTTGGAAAAACTGTGATACACGTATCTCATAATTTTATCTGAAGAGTATGTACACAAATTGTCAAGTCAATCGACTGCGAGAATAAAAAGTTTCATAGAAAATTCAACACCCCATTTCACCCTCTTAGGGGTAGAATTTCGAAAAACCCTTTCTTAGTGGATACCTATCCTTTACAAAGAATACACCCTCCAAATTTCATGTCTCTAGGACCAGCGGTTTGGGCTGTGCGTTGATATCTCAGTCAGTCAGTCAGTCAGTCAGTCAGGACTTTGAATTTTATATGTATAGATGTACCAAACTTCTAAGAGACACTTAACCCTAAAATTAAAATTGTAGTAATACAATTAGAGGGGATCGGCACTGTTACTTCTTAATACAGACTATTTCATAGTCTAGCAAGGAGAACAGCACGTCACCCACCTGATTGCCAGAGATTAAATACTACCTACTTGGTGAAATCTGTTACATGTACTGCAACCTGTTTTATATAAATAAATAAACAAAGATTAAAGATTAAAATAATTTGAGAAAATATCTTCGGGGATTACAGATTACATTACGTATGTAATCTACGTCAATATTTTCTTCATGCAACAGGCCACGGTCCTCAATGTTGTCCCTATAGCGGTTGGCGAAAAGTCAGTGAAAGACTAAGAACCTAATACCACACAAGCTCACTGCTAAACTTGATGTTGCAGACATACCTACTGATTACAACACACAAGTTCCTGCATATCTTATTTGATTGAGTAAGTTCTCTACTTTTATGGTTCTATTAACGTTAGCTCAGGATTAAAGGTTGAATACATTAGCTTATATTATTGATTCGATTAGACGCCACTTCTTTGTTTTTAGGAAATTCTTATTAAAATTATTGACGTTTGAAAGAATTTTGATGGTCTTAGCTTCGGGCGGATTCGGAGAATTGTTTCCGATGATGTTATTCTGAATCGCTTAGTGGTATTTGGTATTGGTATTAATCCTGATGAACTGCTTATTTAATCCTAAGAACCACATATAAGGAACTAGATCTTGCCCGCGGCTTCGCTCGCGTTATTTTAGAATTTGACAATCAATTCGGGTTGTACTCTGCTTGTAATGATATAAGTCAATCTGGATTCGAAAGCCACGAGGCGCCATCTATTATCATAAGCACGTAATTAATGTTTTCCTCGGAAACAATAGTTTTTCCGGGATGAAAGGTGCCCTATGTCCGTTTCTGTACACCTGACAACGTACATGCAAAATTTCAGGATGATCGGTTCAGTGGTTTAGGCGTGAAAAGGTAATAAACAAACAAACTTACTTTCACATTTATAATATTAGTAAGGATTTGGTGTTATTAAACCCAACAATAAATAAGAAATCTTCTTCAACGTATGATTATAATCTGCAAAGTTTAGTATGTAATGTCTCAATAACATATGTTTAAACTTTTAATCCTTACACAATCAATTTCACAAAGTAACGTCTCCAACATTCATTGGATAATGTTGCGTTTGCGCAACTGTCGCCAACAATTGCGACATAGACGCGCGATTAATTATGTTTATTCATATTATAATCGCAATATCCTTTTGTCTGGCGTAACTTTTACTAATGAGCATATTTTGGGAGTTTTTCATTCGAGTTTTGTAATGGGTTAAAGTTCATAAATAAAGATATGTGGCCTTGTGGTTCTTGGTAACTTAATTCTGTATCGATTCTTCCTGTAAACAAAATATAAAGGACAATGGGCATTTTGGTATGTCGTTAAAGAGGTGATTTTGGTTTAGATTTCTGGTTAGTTTTATGTGCCATCATGCCATGTTACAGATGTTTACGATCTTATATGACAGTGCTACTAAAAGTAATACTACTTTTAAAAGGCCATAAAAATCATGATGGTATACTGCATGTTGGTAATTAAAGGCTATTATTATGATAACAAAAACTAATTATTTTAATGAAGATAACACCTCCAGAATTGATACAGATTACAATCATACAACTAATTTAAAACTCGTGTCAAATACAAAGAAACAGCCATAAATCAGACTTGGCTACTAAACCGATCCCATATACATAATCCATTTATTAAAATAAAATTTAAACATAATTTACGATTACAATATGCATTATATTAGAATATCGATGACATTTTTATGCATTCTAATGTCAATTTCTTTAATAAATTATGACATTTCGACTCACTGACAGATGCATTTGTGTTGTTATACGTAAAAATATTAAAGTAATGCTTTGCGATTTACCTTTTCCCGCGTCCTTGTTTATGTAAGAGGTCGGTGATCTTTCGTGTTTATCTTTTTCTGGTTACAGTAACTTATCACAGAAAAGATGTTGAGTAAGAAGTTTTGAAATTTCATGAATGTCCCGATAAGGATTGGTTTAAGTTGATTCTGTAGAACTTTAGATAAATAATGTCGAACTGTCAATAAAACATGAAATGTAATGCGAAATGAAATAATTAAATAAGTTACCTATTGAATCAGTTTTATAGGAGTCAAAATATTGTAGTGCCATAAAATCTACCAGGAGTCCAATTCCTCGGTGAAAATATGTCACTGAATTTTGTGATAGGATATATTTAGTGCAGCTCAATAACACTGTGTCCTTTCGGAAATATTTCAAGACATATTGAGAAGACAATGTTGTAAATGAATATAATATTATTCATATAAGTATAATAAAGTAAGTATAGACTGCATCGTTGGTCTAGTGGTCGCAAGTGCGACTGCTGAGCATTAGGTCCTGGATTCGTGTCCGGGGTCGGGCAAATAGTTATTAGGTTTTTCCATCAGGAATTTCTCAGTCCGCCACGGAGTCTGCATTTGTGCCCGTTGATGGCAATAGGCTCGCCTCCTATTACATGGGACTTACACATAACTGACGAAATGGGTATAGTATTAGGCACTCTTCTGTCTAACCCTTCGGGGTTACAGGCGTGATGTTATGTTATGTTATAGCAACCTTAATTCAATAGTCTTTACTTCAATCCCACCTCGTTATCCCAAAGACTTTCGCATCATAACTATTTGTCACGACTCGACGCGAACGCTCATCAAGCAAAATGTCGTAACCTGACATTTTGTAGAATTATCAATTTACAGTGTGACAAGTAAATGCATATTTAATGACCGGTTCCATTGCTAATTTTCAATGTACCTACGTTTTATACATATCCGCATCCGATTGGATAATCCCAATTGCTTTGTTTTGTTGATGTTTAGTAATGATTTTAATAGTAAGATTCGCCCTATCGCTTTAAAAATTGATATCATTTTTGTTTCGTAGACTGACATTCGAATAGTATTGTCTCGCTCACTCATACGAATGATACGAACAGTGAGTTCAATCTTTTCGCGTGACCTTAGTTATGGTGAGGGCACGTCTAGTAATTTAAATATCTTGGGTGATGCGTCGAGTTTATGTTAGTTTTTGTTACGAATGTTTTGTGACAAATGTAATATGTTTCGCTTTAAGTGGATTTTATGGTCTATGGTGTGTGACGTATGAGGATGGGTTTGAGGAATTAACTTATGAGTTGGTTGTTGTATAACATGAAGATGTTAAATTGTTGTTTTTGCGAATGATCTAATCAGAATGCTTATAGTACACACAGCGGCACATAATGCTACACAATTCGAGTATGACATGGTCTCGTATTATATAGATTTCCCGTACAATAAGAGATCCGCTTATACTGGTTATGTAGAGCTTGATTGGTCGCTGTGCGTACCTAATGCTTATTACTGCAACTTGCAAGAACGCATGGATCTTTTTATTAAAGCATAGTGGGCAAAAACGTATGGGTAAAAATAGGTAAAAAAAAATATAATACCTGCCTAAGATGTGCTACTTTTCTTGGGGCTGTCCGTGCCAGACGCTTTTAAGTTGCTATCGTCACTCATGTAGAGTCTTTTATGTCTATTTATGGTATTAAGTAAGCTCTTCCCCGAACAAAGTCTTTAACAAAAACCTTTACTCTTATCAACATTTAATAAGTACTCGTAGAATTGTTCTTAGTACATAAAGTATCTTTCACTAGAAAGTTCTTACACTAATACCACCTACCTACGGCAGATACTGGTGATAAAAGATAGATATCTAATTTTATCTACAATACGAAGGTACCTATTTACCTAGACCTACTGTTACTTTTGAATGACTAAAACATAAAATCAACATGACCCTGACAACGATGGTGTAAACGGACCCTTCACGAAGCCGTCAACCAAGTATTCTGTACATAAGTAACTTTACACAAAAAGTATTGCTGGGAAACGATTTTTTTTGTTTAAATATTATTGTTATGTTCTATCTGTCCTTTTTGGGCTGAGTACGTGATAAGATTTCATTAAAGTTTATTAAAATAGAATGGAAAAAAATTATGTGATCGTACTATGTTCACTCGTGTTAATTCCAATCATTCACTCGACTCACTCACAGTTCAACAATGACTAGCACAGTTTCGCCACATGACGTAAGGAGCGTTGCTTTTATAAGAACACTCTCGTTGCGGTGACATAATGCGGGTTCGGTGCCCGACCCGCGTACAGGCGGGTAGCGGGACTTGGTGTACGACTCTTGGAGGAGTACACGTGTGAGAGGTTACAAGTAGAGTAGTAATTAGGTGTTTTGTAAGGATTCCGGGAGGGTCATAAAAAGCGTGTTTTGTTTTTTTAATACGCGCGAGATCCGTGAGGTACAGTGAGCGCTACGGAATGTGATGATGATTAGGATATTAGTATACTAATACACTATTGGGTACTTAAATGAATGCCTTTGTAAAACTGCCTTGTTGGATTTTCAAAGCTGGGCTCAGCGCCGAAAGCTGAAAATTCAACACACTTTTTTCTAACCATGTATTTATTTATTTTTTACTATTTATATTTATTTGTGTATAGTGTTTCTGAAAATGGGACTTTTTCCTTTAACTTTAATATTTTGTTTGTTTTGGGTAGCGGGGCCAAAATAGGTTTATATATCCTCTTTGGTTATTACAGATTAGAAATAGTGTACACTACCAAATAACAAAAAACTTACTTATTTTCAAAAGAAAGTAATACACGCTATTATTTCCTAACTTAGACCACAAACCAATGCAATACTAATATGTGAGCGAAACGTGTTAACTTTACTACATGAACCACACATACTACTCAATTGTCTATGTATATGTACACAAATGTCAATATGTGAGTGTGTCAATTATATTATATACGTGATGAAATGCAATAGAAATAATTGAGATATCGAGAGATCGATGGGATCGATTCACAAAATGTCGATTTTATTATGTAATCGATTTTGTAAAGGTTGTTTTAAGACCTATATGTTATAGTTCAGGTTAACGAGTCGGTAGCATTTCTGGAAGGTGAAATGACGAGTGATTATTTTATTTATGGGTACTTTTACTAAACGAAGATTAGGGGTCAGTCTTATTATATTTAAGGTATGTATTAAGTATCGATGAAAGTGTGGGAAAAATTGCACTGCAATGAGTTAATATGGAATTCATAGTGATGTGTACGTTTCAATATATTGTTATAGATCTAGTTAGTTTACTGACGAATGAGAAACGAGCGAAAACAAAATAACCTAAAGCTGATTCTTATTCTTTATTGCAAACAGAATAAAAAAAAAATGTACATACAAATTGCAATAATATAGCTAGACTAGCTTATGCCCGCGGCTTCGCCCGCGTGGAGTTCGGGAATTGCCCACGGGATCTTACTTCTGGGATAATAAGTAATCTATGTATGTATAGTACATACATAGATTTACATGTACTTGCAAGTTATAAGAACTTGCAAACATTCGTTCACAGTAATATCAATTAAATTACATTTGAACGTGAAATATGATACCTTGGTTTGAGATTGGACACCGGTGACAACAATCAAATGATTAATTAGGAATCTATTTATAGACATTAAACTTTTATAATATTTAATATCAATGTCGCGTATCACGAGCCATCTGTGGAATAAACCATATTTACAGACGTCTACCTCAGAAAAATCCTACCTGCTTACTTAATAGTTTACGCCCCGCGCAACACTACGCGCCATGCGACCGTCTACGTGAGCTTCGAAGCCCTATTTGACTCTGTTGGGGGATGATTTTGATTTTGGAAAAAACTGTGATACAGGTATCTTATAATTTTAATTTGAAAAGTATGTATCAGATTTTCAAGTCAGTCGACTCGGAGAATAAAAAGTTTCACAGAATATTCAACACCCCATTTCACCCTCTTAGGGGTGGAATTAAAAAAAAACTGTTTCATAGTGGATAAAGAATGCACCCTCCAAATTTCATGTCCCTAGAACCAGACGATTGGGCTGTGCGTTGATATATCAGTCAGCCAGTCAAGATATTGAATTTTTAAATTGGGGGATGATTTTGGAAAAACTGTTATACACGTATCTCATAATTTTATTTGAAGAGTATGTACACAAATTGTCAAGTCGATCGACTGAGAGAATATAAAGTTTCATAGAAAATTCAACACCCCATTTCACCCTCTTAGGGGTGGAATTTCGAAAAACCCTTTCTTAGTGGATACTTCATCTTCACAAAGAATACACCCTCTAAATTTCATGTCTCTAGGACCTATGGTTTGGGCTGTGCGTTGATATATCAGTCAGCCAGACATGACATTGAATTTTAAATTGGGGGATGATTTTGGAAAAAACTGTGATACACGTATCTCATAATTTTAACTGAAAAGTATGTATACAAATTTACAAGTCAATCTATTCGGGGAATAAAAAGTTTCACAGAATATTCAACACCCCATTTCACCCTCTTAGGGGTGGAATTTCGAAAAACCCTTTCTTAGTAAATACTAACTCTTTACAAAGAATACACGCTTCAAATTTCATGTCTCTAGAACCAGCGGATTGGGCTGTGCGTTGATATATCAGTCTGCCAATCAAGACATTAAATTTTTAAATTGGGGGATGATTTTGGAAAAACTGTGATATACGTATCTCATAATTTTATCTGAAAAGTATGTACACAAATTTTCAAGTCAATCGACTGCGAGAATAAAAAGTTTCATAGAAAATTCAACACCCCATTTCACCCTCTTAGGGGTAGAATTTCGAAAAACCCTTTCTTAGTGGATACCTACTCTTCACAAAGAATACACCCTCCAAATTTCATGTCTCTAGAACCAGCGGATTGGGCTTTGCGTTGATATATCAGTCAGCCAATCCCGACATTGAATTTTTAAATTGGGGGATGATTTTGGAAAAACTGTGATACACGTATCTCATAATTTTATCTGAATAGTATGTACACAAATTGTCAAGTCAATCGACTGCGAGAATAAAAAGTTTCATAGAAAATTCAACACCCCATTTCACCCTCTTAGGGGTGGAATTTCGAAAAACCCTTTCTTAGTGGATACCTACCCTTCACAAAGAATACACCCTCCAAATTTCATGTCTCTAGGACCAGCGGTTTGGGCTGTGCGTTGATATCTCAGTCAATCAGTCAGTCAGTCAGTCAGTCAGTCAGTCAGTCAGGACTTTGAATTTTATATGTATAGATAATTAGCTAGCTAGGCAGATAGATTTATTCTAAATAAAGAAAGAGATTGATTTTGACTTGGTATTAAAATCCAATTTCATTATATTATGCAAATACCTATTGAAAAGTGTCATAAGCACCTATCAATAATTTCTATCACTCTATCCTTTTATCAGCAATCGAATTTTTAAGTATTACGGTAAACTAAATTACAAAACATTATGTAGGACACTCGATATTGTTGATATTGAAAATATTTCGATCTTTGTCGCAATCAACATTATTATCAGTATGCACCCATACTGATAATAATGTGTACAGTGTTATCTAGTTCTGAGACATATGTACGTCTTGAAGTGACGTCATACATCATCTGTCAAATGACTGTCAGATAAAAACATCGGAGACATTCGGTTGTTCCGAAGTTAACCGAATGAAAAAAAAAATTAAGTTTATTTACAACAATTATTTTTATATTTTTTCCTGTTCAGTATGTAGCTTCATCACACTATTATATCATTGCTAAGATACAACCTAAGGGAAGAGTGAGACATCCCCGACACAAGTACTATTTGTAACTTACTGGGGCTGCCTCAGTTTATGTATGACACAATGTTTTTTGTTTTTTTTTAGAGATTACCTAATTGTCATTTTGATGAATAAATTCAGTGCTCGCTCTTACAGAAAAAAACGTTCCAATTTAATTCGCAATTTAATCTTAGAGACAATGAGAGTCATTAACTTGTCAATGTAGGTAGTTTAGATCTATACTTATATATATTATAAAGCTGCAGTGTTTGTTTGTTTGTTTGTTTGAACACGCTAAGCTCTGGAACTACTGGTCCGATTTGAATGATTCTTTCAGTGTTGGGTAGTCCATTTATCGAGGAAGGCTATAGGCTATATAACATCACGCTACAACCAATAGGAGTGGAGCAGCAATGAAAAATGTTGCAAAAAAACGGGGAAAATTGTATTTTTAATAATTTTACGCGGACGAAGGTCGCGGGGAACAGCTAGTTTTTAAATAATTGTGAAATTCATTGCAAGATGGATCTTTAAAGGTAGGGTTACCAGATCCATGATTTGTAATTCCGGTGGAAATTCCAGACATTTGAAGAAAATTCCGGACTTTTTTTCTTTTAAATGATGCAGTACCTACAATTTAACTGAATTTATTCATTTTGATTTATTAAATATAATTTTATTTTGGTATCAACTGTTTTATTTTATTATTATTGAAAAATGCCGCAACTTTTTAGAATTCCGTCCGCAAATTGGACACAGCTAAAATCGCAATTTTAGCTGACATGTCCGCAAAATGTGGCTTGTAAAGTCTGGGTTCGGAAAGCGGAGAACAGAGTGGTGTGGCGCAGGTTGACGAGGGCCTGGGTCGAGCCGTGGACTGCGAGAGGCTCATTAGTTTGATTGATCAGTACTTTTTCCACTTACGACATAGTTACAGCTGGACTCAATTTGACACGCAACAGTACCATGTTCCTGATCTAAATCATCAGAGCTGTTTATTAAAACGGACAGATTGCCAACCTATGCTCCTATGTAGTATGTACGGAGTCCGACTGACCCATTTCTCTCAATTGATTCTAACACGTTAACTTATTGTGTGAAATGGACACGGAGTCCTATGTACAGTGACGAGCAAAAATATGTAAACACTTTACAACTTTTGAAAGTGTTTTTCTCCTATCGTTCTGATTCAAAAATCATGTTGTTACGAACATAGTATTCTGGAAATCATATTTTTATGAAAAAGATCTTATTTCTAAGTTACAATCGTTATTTCTCGCTAAAATAGCTTTTAAATTTAGGAAAGTGTATACATATTAGTGCTCGTGACTGTACAAAGTGTTGGTATTTTGATTTCATAACAGAGATGCACATTGTTCGTAATTGTTATCGAATATTTGAAGCAGTGGAAGTATTTCGGTAGATCAAATTAATGATCGCTTCCAGGGTTCCGTACCCGAAGGGTAACCAACGGGACCCTATTACTAGGCCTCCGCTGTCCGTCCGTCCGTCTGTCTGTCAGCGGGCTGTATCTCATGATCAGTAATAGGTAGACAGGTGAAATTTTCACAGAAGGTATAGGTAGTTCTGTTGCCGCTATGACAACAAATTAAAAAAAGGGGGGCTCCCCTACTACGATGGTACGGAACCCTTCATGTGCGAGTTCCACTTGCACTTGGCCGGTTTTTAACAAACAGAACATCACCTCTGTGAACTTCGAAAAGTAAGGCAGAGAGGTACCTATGGGTAGGTACACCAACATGTACCAAGTTATGATAAAGTACCCCGTAATAGGGGGCGAGCCTATTACCATCAATGGGACACAAACACTGTTTTAAACGCTTTCACGGTTTACAACTAAACTTATACTGACACTTACGGGATATCTTCTGTGATTGTTCATTATTTTGAGCTCCCGATATTTCGACGCTGTCAACCCGCGATCATGGCGCTTACATCATTGCGTATAAGTTTACTGTTTGACAGAAAAAACCAATATCCCTTTGCCCGACTTGGGAATCGAACCCAAGACTTCATGCTCAGCAGTAGTGATTGCGACCACTCGACCAAAGGCAGAGGTAAGTATCCAAACAAACTCAGTGGTCAAGGTCTCATTTTAAGTCGATTATGGTCAAATCAAGAGACCATTTAAATGTAGGGCAAATTCACGCAATATTCTTTACTGTTTTGACTCCCATTGTCCAATTAGCGATATTAACAAAGATGATTAATGATTTCTGCATTACAAACTTATGTGGCAATCTTCTTCTCTTTTAAATTGGCAGCATGACTGTTGAAACTGTGGCGTTAATGACCGACCTACTTACGACGAGTGTACAGTCAAGGCGGTTATACCTTTGTCAGTTTGAAAAATCATTCCTATATCATGCCCGCATATCACAAAACTGGAGCCCTGAGACAGTTAGACGGGGTCGCGGCAGACCGAAGAGAAGATGGCGGGACGCCTTGGATGGCTTTCTCGTTAATTGGCGAGAAGAGGCACAACATCGAGAATAGTGGAAGGAATGGGGGGGTGGCCTTTGCCCAGGAGTGGGAAAATTCAGGCTGATAAAAAAAAAATGTAATTATCAAGTCCGGATTCTGAGAAGAGTATTGTGTCGAAAAGTATTGTAATTCACTTAATGGCGAACACCTTAGACAAAGTCAGATTGACACCAACCTAAAACACTTTGAATCGCTCTGTCATCATCATCATCATCATCATCTGCCTAGCCTTTTCCTAACTATGTTACGGTCGGTTTCCAGTCTAAACAGATGTAGTTGAATACCAGTATTTTACATGGAGCGACTGCCTATCTGACCTCCACAACCCAGTTTGTACTGGTAATACGACCCCTCTATAATTGACTGCAATAATAATTACTTTTTTCTATTAAATTATCAGTCTACACGACGAATACTAAAGGTGATCAACGAATTTTGACTGTGATTGTACATAAATTATAGCTATAGTTATAATATTTATCTCTTATCTAAAGCACAGAGACAAAACATACAGTCTAATTAAATATAGTTAATCTAGATCTTGTGATGTTCCTAATTAGCTTAGTGATAATTTTCCTTTGTTTAGTGTTAGAATCTAGAATGCAGTGTGCAACTGTGCATGTTTGTTTATCTAGTACCTAACTATAAGTAGGTGTATAGCTTTAAAGTTTAGGCTTAAAAAAACTAGCTGAAAACTTAATTAGTACTAACAGTATCAAAAAATACTTCTTGTACGAGTTTACTGTTTAAAAGGTTAACGGGACCAGAACTATTTAAAGATATACACTTTTAGTTGACCTCGTAATTACTTTACCACTTTTGACAACAATTCCCAAAAAATTTAAACTTCAGTAAGCTTGAAATACCAAATAGCAAACGCGGCAGGCCCAGAAGGAGATGGCGGGATGAGCTGGACTCTTTCGCAAAGGATTGACCTACAATCGCACTAGATCGCGAAATGTGGAAGGAGGGAAGGGAGGCCTTTGTCCTGCAGTGGGACAATATAGGCTTATAATAATAATAATAAAGCTTGAAATAATCTTACTTTTTATCGTCCAAAATACATCAAACGTTAGGCTCGTAATGCAATTGCTAGGTCAACTATTTCTGCCTAGGTTGACAGAAACAAAAAAAACTAATGTCCGCGACCAACGCAGAATAATACTGCAATAATTTAGCTTCCTCATGCTTAGTTAAATGTAGAACCTACTCGCTTATCAATAATGTTATCTGCCACAAATTCAGAACTCGGAGATATTGGTTTAGATAACCGAGATAATCAAGCAATAAAATATAAAACCAATAAGTAATAACTTATTGTTTGTTCAATTGATTGTATCGCTTAGAAATCGAACTTGGTACCTTGACCACAACCGCACTATAGACCACTAAAGTAACTTTCTTCTATTCTCTTACAAACAAAGCAAATATACGTTATTGACATAATCGAAATCTTAAGCCGTGTCCTAATAAAGTAATCTTCGCACTCCATGCGTTCGTAAAATCAGAAGGCGCCCTCTGTTAAGGCAAAGACGAAATTCAGGTTACTCAAAAAATATCATCACGATGTGACGGCCGCAAGTTCACGTCATGCTCGCTTTGGTTAGGACAGGGCTTACCAATTTTCCAAACAAATGAGTGACAAATGGTCGCAACGTTCTCTCGAAGACTGCTTTCTATTAGGACACCGAGATTTATAATCATAGTAAAACAATTGCTCAGATTAAGTACCTAATTAATATAACTCTCATATTTTAGTTTGCCAGCAGTAAATAATAGTTCTATGTACGAAATGAATTACGATGCAATTATTCTGTGCGGGCCAATTTGTTTAAACATTTGTCTTATTTCTCAGTCTGAACGAGCTTTAGTGTCAATTATTGTATTGTGTAATAAACCAAAGCGTACCTAAACGTTGTTTAATTTATTGGTCCTTTGAGTCTTTGAAAAAGAAGCAGGACATAATTCGTTAGTGTTTGTGAAACTACCGATCTTCTTAGACAAAACCAAATCCACAAAGAGTGCCGCAAAAAAAGAGTGATGTTTCTTTCAAAATGGAGGACGTCAATTTCTAATTAATACAGTTCTTTGAATTCATCACGCTTCAATGGGAATGCAAACTCAAGTCGAGATTGGCCACTCGACATCTCCAACTCCATAATCTTGATGTCATTTTCCCAGTGGTCTAAAAATCACAGCACCCGTCACAGTAGCAATCTATTTGTTCAAGAAAGCACCAAAACATATTGTACACCCATTACATAAACGCGGGCATCACGAAACAATTCCGCGAAAAAAGAAGTAGAAAACTTCAAAAAAAGAACTCGTAAAACAAAGATGTCCGTCCATTAGTTTTGTAACGGTTGCACAAGATGGCGGCGCTGACCTACGACATTTCCCGCCATAATGCTACCGGCTACCGTGGCGTAACTTGACTGTTGCCGAGTTTTGGGACTCAACACCTTTGTTAACCAAATCCTTGCATTTTAACCACCTCGTTAGTTCTTTTGTTCTGCAATTATGTCACTGAAGTCGCATTTCACCACTGAATGAAAAACTAAAACGTTCAAAAGCTGTCATTGACGATGTTTCACCACAATGATGGCACTGACAACTTTTTAGATACTCTCAGAGGTTTAGATGACCAGCTGCAAACGTCTCAACTTCCTCTTGGTTAGCCATGGAGAACATGATGTAAATGTCAAAAATGTAATGGATTGACATAAGGTACCGAAAAACTTGTGAATACTGTTGAGTGTTGAATAAGGAAACGCTTTACGCGAATGGATAAAATAACAAATGAGTACGTAAGAGGATGTCTGAAAGTGGCGCCGGTGACTGAAAAGTTGTGTGGTAATCAGTTAGTTTGGTATGAGCATGTATGTGATGCGGAGGAATGAGGAAAGTTTAGAGTATGAATGTGGATGGGTATAAGAAAAGAAACATCAAAGAAACAATGGATGGACTGAGTAAAGGACGATATGGCAAGAAAGGAGGTGTCTGATAAGATGAGATGACGAGTAATAGAGAAGCATATAAGAAGAAGACATGCTGCGCCGACCCCAAACAATTTGGGATAAGGGCAGGAATGATGATGAAGGAAACGATTTAAAAGCGACTACCAATTCTCCAGGCTCCCAGATTTGCTGCCGAAATTGTGGCACAGATCTTTATCAGGATAAGTATCGGCTTTTGATCTTGTTTATTTTAAATCAGTTGTGTTTAGCGTAGTCAAAGCCGGAGGCTCTGTGCAGCTGTTATCTATAATTAAGTCGAAAGTAGTTAACACAGCTTCTTAGCCAATGGGATTTGGTAATACGGAAGCAAATAGTCGTGAATCAACTAGCTAACTGTGCCGAAAGTCAAATCAATTTCATAAAGTGTCTCGTCAATATTTTAAATCCTTTTGTTGGCATCAGTTACCACATTCAAGTCATCAACATCATTTATTACTGAATTAAATGTCAATTTATTCTCTAGTTGTTAAAGATTTAAATCATCAGATGTGCTCTCATCGTCAGGTCGTGCGATAACACACTGAGAAGAGTAAGCTGGCAAATCCCGCATAGAACGTAATGGTGGCACTACACTTGGCTTTAGGCAAATATTCGCCTTCTATCATTAAAACAAAGTGAACTATATCGCAATATGCATAAAAAACATTTTGCGCAGTGCCAGCAATAGATACGATGTGTAGTATGAGTGAGCAAGACAATACTATTCAAGTTTCATTATCAAACGTAACGTAACGTTGTGTCATTTTTTGACGCGGTTGCGGGAATCAAACGATTTGATTCTTTACTAGTAGTGCGTTATGGCTTGGTCAGTGCAATATTGTTACCAAGTGCTCTTTTGTAAGTATAGGTTAGAGCATAGTGCATAACTGACATGAAATGATTCAACAATTTTCGAGTACATTGACCTTTTGCGATATAATAGTTTCTTAGGTATACTAAGACTTTTTTAATGCTGTTAGTTTATGGGTCATTTTGCGGTCTATTTTAGGTAATAAATATGTTTTGTCATTTTTAGTAAGTTTGGAGGGTCCTCCGTTTACTTAGGAGGATAAGGAACTTTCCACCCTGTTTCCCATACCTCTATGAATCTACAAATCAACAACCAGATACATAATATAAATTAATAACTTCCCTACAAGTACAAAGAGTTATCAAAGGTCATGTTAGTTTATGGTAACATAGACGGAGCCGCGGGCGTGGAAAATGTCGACGATTGCAACATTACAATTTGTAACGCCCCGCCAATGATTAATATTGCTTGGACTCTCAATATTTGTTTGATATTATCGTGACATTAGGTGAAATTAATTTACTACTTTGGCCCTGTTCCTATTTCCATAACAGAGAGTTAATCCTACTCCAAAATGTTCTTCCAAAGAATTATAAGTTTATCTGTGATCGATGAAAACGGCTCAACATCACCATTATTGACCTAAAGCCAGCCACTCGACTGCCTCGTTGGTCTAGTGGTCGCAAGCGCGACTGCTGAGCATGAGGTCGTGGCCTCGTGGGTTCGATTCCCAGGTCGGGCAAAGTGTTATTGGCTTTTTCCATCCGCAATTTCTCAGTAGCAGCCACGGAATCTGGATTTGTGCCCGGTTGATGGCAAAAGGCTCGGCCCCTATTTATTTATTTATTTAACACTTCAAGCGTAAATTACAGAGGCGGACTTAATGCCATAGGCATGTTCGGTTTAGGCGCAAAAGGCCTAATTCTCAAAATGGCAACAGAGTCGCAAAAGGACTAGTTCTCAAAATGGCAAATTCTCTAAAAGCCAAATTCTCTGAATGGCCAATTCTCTAAAAGGCTAATTCTCTGAATGGCCAATTCTCTAAAAGCCTAATTCTTTGAATGGCCAATTCTCTAAAAGCCTAATTCTCAGAGTGGCCAATTCTCTAAATGGCTAATTATCAAAATGGCACATTTTCTACAATAGTATTCTTATAAATAAAATAATTCATTTCGATTTGAAATAAGTGCTTTGAGTTTGAGTTTGTTGGTTCCGATAAAATCAAGCCAATTTTAAGCTATACCTGTCACTTTTGTTTATTAGAATCAAGGATAGTGAAGTCTCACGAACTACCAGGAGGCCAGAATCATGAAGGAGGTATTGTATATTGTTAATAGGAATTTCACAATCAAATCTATATAATATTTTTTTTACATATCGATATAGTAGGTATACGAAGTAAGAATACTCCCAATTGTAGAAAATGTGCCATTTTGATAATTAGCCATTTAGAGAATTGGCCACTCTGAGAATTAGGCTTTTAGAGAATTGGCCATTCAAAGAATTAGGCTTTTAGAGAATTGGCCATTCAGAGAATTAGGCTTTTAGAGAATTGGCCATTCAGAGAATTTGGCTTTTAGAGAATTTGCCATTTTGAGAACTAGTCCTTTTACGACTCTGTTGCCATTTTGAGAATTAGGCCTTTTGCGCCTAAACCGCATGTTCTACCAGTCAACCTTTGGGTGATGCAGAGACAAACAGTGGTAGGTGTATTATATGGGACTTAAACATAACTGTGGGTGAACTATAAGGTAGACCACTGCCTAAACCTTTTGGGGATTACAGGCGTGATGTTCTGTTAATCCACCCACTTGCACTAATGAGAGGGTCCTGCTCTTGTGCTTCTTTGGTCTGTAAGAATCTCATTCATGTCTTCTCCGCGACCTTTGGATCGTCCACCTAGCTGGCTATGTCTGCCCACGCTCCTTTGAAAACGTGTACTACGCTTCTTTTCTTTTCGGATTGGAAATCATCAAATGACACCTCCCGCTCTGCGGCGTGGAAGGGAGTGTCAGACACGATAGACCAAAACCCACCCACGTTCCTTCTTTGCCCTTTGTGTTCCAGGGCCGCGGTATCTCTTTCGAACAGTCCCGCAGCCCCGAACGGGTACTACGCTTCCTTTTACATTTCAAGATGCATAAGTAGTTAAGTACCTATCAATGGTCATTTTAATATCTATAAGTACATTTAAACTATCAATTTGATTACAGTTATACGCAGTTCTCGACTTCCTTATCCGACAATCATCGTTAATACCCCCTTTTCCAACCACGTCGTTTATTTTTACACCAGTTATAAGTTTTCTAATCTAAATGAACACCACTAAAGAGCATAATCTAATTAATTAAGGACTAAATTAAATGGGCTTTTAATTACTAATACAATTATGCATAAAGACCGACTTATTAAGAGTTATCAGAATTATGTGCTTGGTAAAGGATATAGTAGTCATTGACATAAGTAATGAACAGTTATAGTCAGTGTTGAATTGAATAATTTAAGTACTTTTAGTTAAATATGGTTATTACTTCACATAAAGCTTGATACGGTGCACTTGGCTATTAAGGTTTACTGAATAAATGTCAAGTGGCTATGTGCAATTTTATTTTTAACGTTGTATAATAGACACACTTTTGAACGAAATAATCTGTGAAATACACATGATGAAACAATTTAAATAACTTCCTCCTCACGAATCGATGGATCAGATTTTGTCCGACCAGTAAGTAGTAACCTGGAGAGCTCTGTCGTTTGCCTTATCCAAGTCCTGGAGAGTGCAAGGAGAGAAGGTTTATCCTATGTTGGGGCTCCACACTTGCATTGTGTCCGAGGTGGGTCGATTATACCCCATCTAGACAAATTGGATGCGCAGCGGCTAACTTAACTTCGAAGTAAATAGTGGTAGTGGGGGTAGTGAATTCAAATCCACTTTACTGTGTAATTATTTAATTTATTTTCGCACTGCTCTAAAAAAAGAATGTAGGAAAAGCATTGTGTGGAAACCGCCTTGTCATAGAATAAAAAAAATCGATTAGAAGCGATATTCAACCACCCGCACTTAGCGCTACTGGTATCTTACGGAACACCTCTCCCGGAGAAGAGGCCTGTCCTGTCCCTGCAGTGGAAGCGTTATAGGCTGATATCATCTGCCTGGCCTTTTTCCAACTATGTCGCGGTCGGCTTCCAGTCTCACCGGATGCAGCTGAATACCAGTATTTTACATGGGTCGAGTGCCTATCTGACCTCCACAACCCAGTTAGTACTGGGTAATACGATAGCCCTTGGTAAGACTGATTGTCAGACTTTCGGGCCACTGACTACTTGTAACGACTCTCAAAGATCTACAAATGACAGCCAGGACCAACGGCTTTACGTACTTTCCTAGGCACGGAGGAAACTCGGTATGTAATGGGTGGTCACCCATCCACGTTATAACAAGCCACGAGCTCCTCCTATATAGGCCGACACTACTAAGCAAATGTTAAAAAAATGTTGACGTTACCTGGGTTCTTGACGTCATCAAGCCCTGTGGACGGGGAAAGTACAAGCGGTCAGAGGTGCCCAACCATTGTCACTTTGTGTGTCGTCACGGTAGCCGCGCTAACTTGCAACTGTGACGAGAATTTGATATGCTATTGTTACGAGTTCCAGAGGTCACCGGTTTTTGTCACGTTACCTCATGTCGGTGACAAAATATTATAATTTAAAGTGTTTCTAAGTTTTTGTTGATAAATTCGGTTTTTTGGCGACGTAATAGTGTCTTTTTACTTAAATTGTATATTTTTCACCGATTTGTCATGTTTATTTTATGGATTACATAATTAATCAGCCTATGACCTTCCTGCTGCTGGGACCTAAGCCTCTATGAGTGGGAGTGGGCTATGCACAACGCAGGTCTAATGCAGATTGGTAGATGTCACATGTCTTCGAATTTTTGGTTCTAGGACATACCGGTTTCCTCACGATGTTTTTCTTCACGGTTTGGGGGTGAAATAAATTACATAAAAGTGCCTGCTTTAGTTCGATCCAGGACTAAAAATCGTTAGGTTTTAACAGCTCCGCGTTCATTTTAAATCATACTTTATTCACACTAAAGTCTTTGATTTCTCTTCTTTTTAATTAACTTATCCAATATTTGGAGAATTATGTAAACTTTTAGCAAATTACATTTCTATCGATATGTGTATTCATATCTTCATAATGATTGATATTAATAGCTCCGTTGAGACAGCTTCTGTGTCCATCCAACTGATTAACATATTTAATTAAGTCTATACCTACATTATTAACATTCAGTAAGTATTATTGCAGAATTCTTAACCTAAAATGGTGTGACGGGCATTATTATACTACCGGAAACCTTATTATTCATTTAAAATTTTGAGATAAAACACATTTTAAGAAAAAAAAGGGAAATTTTAATTCGGCTTATTTCAAGCAATAGCTTGTTGGCAGGCCACTTGAAGTTTTCTGTTATAACTGCAATTCTTGTTGCATTACTTCTACCTAAGACGGTCATTGAGGAGCTCGTTGCTAAATAATAACAGCCGCTCGGGTCGATCTTTAGCCGGGCTTGCCTAGGTTGTCCGTGGATGGGTGACCACCCATTTCATACCGAGTTTCCTCCATGCCTCGGGAAGCACGTTAAGCCGTTGGTCCCGGCTGTCATTTGTAGATCTGTGAAAGTCGTTTCAGGTAGTTAGTGGCCTGAAAATCTCTAAGTCTTACTCAGGGGTATCGTATCATCAGTACTACCTGAGTTGTGGACGTCAGATAGGCAAATGGTGTTCAGTTGCATCCGATTAGACAGGAAGCCGACCCAACATAGTTGGGAAAAGGCTAGGCAGAATATGATGATGATCATGGACAAGATTGAAAAGTCTCGTACATGATCGTAGTCAGCTAGATCAGAGCTATGTCTAAAGAAATGGTAAGCACCTAAGCTACAGTTCTTAAAGCAATTAAAAGCATTTTATCTATAAACTAAAGATTACAGCAACTAAACTTATTAACATAATTATTTTATTCCTATTAATTCTAATGTGCTCTCAGCAAACAGACACAGTATTCCATTTATCTAGACTTTAATGATACTGATAATTATAAAGGAAATAACTTCAGCCCATTAAGTGCTGCTTACCGTTATAGGAAATTAATAATAATTCTTAAGAATGCTGGTACCCTGGTACATTAAATAGAATGATAAATCAAGAAGGTGAATCAGAAACGACACATTATGGCCACTTATGCCTGGCTTCCTTATTTAATAATGATGCTTAGATAGATTATTCTAGACGTTAAACGGTTTGAAGGAACATCTAGCTTAATCTATGAAAGCTGGTGCCTTTTGATGTTCTATTATTTCTTTCTTTATCTTTCTGGTGTCAGTTTTTATGGGCATCTGACTTGGCTTTACATGCCGTCAAGAAATATCTTCAGGCATGCAGGTTTCCTCACGATGTTTTCCTTCACCGAAGCAAGTGATACCTAATTATACAATACGCTCATGAATCCGAAAAATCAGAGGTGCCTGTCTTGGGTTCGAACTTAAGACCTATAAAATGTTTTATTGAAGGCTGCCGATTGTCAAGCGGACCTGGATGAAGTGACAGTTTATCAGCGATAGCAATGATAAATCTAGACTCCGTGGCTGCTACTGAGAAATTCCTGTAGGAAAAACGCAATAACACTTTGGCCTACCTGGGAACCGAACCCAGGACCTCATGCTGAGCAGTCGCGCATGTGAACACTAAACCAACGAGGTAGTTAATATAACTTAATTACCTTTTAAATTCGACTGATGCTTTTATTTCAAAAGAATCAGTTCTCATTTTTACCTGATCTTTTGCAATAAGGATCTTACGAAATAAAATAGAAAACTATGGCCCTTCTCCTAAACCAATAACAAGGCGTATAGAAATCCTAAAAATATCGGGTAATTTATGGGTTAACCTGAATACATCCAATAGCGATTAATTAAAAAATCGTGATTAACTAAGCAGTTATCTTCATTTCGGATCAGATGTCTATGGAAAAGGCTTGTTATGTAAATATGTAGGGTCAAGTTAAATGATCTAGAGAAACTCTGCAGGCGTGATATGGTATTTTAACATCATCATTCATCATCATCTTTCTCCTTTTTTTCTCATGCCCTTACCCAAATCTCAAATTATTTGGGGTCAGCGCAGTATGTCTTCCTCTTCCATATTTCCAGGGTATGCAGTGATAATTTTCATGATAATGATAAAATTGGTTTGCCGCTTCCACGCGCGTATCCATTCGCGTTTACTGTCAACTTACAAACATTGTGTTAAATTAAAAAACAGTAATTTGAAAAAAAAAAAAAGTTTTTGTTTAATGCTAGTTTCAGGGAATAAAACAATTAGTATAATTATACTATTCTAATACATATTTTTTTAAGTACTGAAATGATCATTTGGAAGTAAATACTTAAAGAGATCAAGCTACAAATCAGCATGGATAAAAAAAAAATACCTTTATAATTTCAAACCCTGCCTAATTTATCTATTAGTCGTTATATGGCTCAGCCCTTTTCTAGCCATATCATCTTTGGTCTTCATACTCAAAACTTTCCTCAAGACATTTTCCACCATTTAAACAAAAAAAAACCATAATTTGATAGTAGGTAAAGTTTCGCTGCCTAATTAAATATGACCGTATATACATTTTTATCGTTAGCATGTGATCCAGTTCTAGAATTAAACTCTTATTTACACATCCTATAATAAAAATATACAGTTAAGAAATTCCGTTTGGAAATTAGCATTTTGCGACACTAATCCTATGTGCCAAGGCTTTATATTATTAATAGTAAGGTTTCCGGTATTATAATAATGTCTGTCACACGATCCCAATAGTTTTAGGTTGCGTATTCCGCACATTATTGTTATTGTATTTTTTAAACGTTTCCGCACACTAGGAATTTCTCTTGTATCGTGGGTGCGTTTACAAACAATTAAACTCCCATACACAAACAGCCAGACCCGGAACAACTACCTGTAGGTCATACAAATATTTGTTCTGTGCGGGAATCGAACCCACCACAGACAGCGCAGCAGTCAATCGCTCTGCCACTGCGCCAACCGCGCAGTCAAATGAGACTGAATAATGTTATTCATTAAATATTCTAATTGTTTTTTTTTAATGTCTTTTGGCTTTGTAACCTGCGTAACGTGAAGGACTTGCCAGAGGTATAAAACCTTTGGGATACCTTTTGAAAAATTACTATTTTAAACCCTATTTGCTCTTGAGAAAGTGCCTTTTCAGCCTCAAAACGTACCAGACAAAACCCTATGATCGTGGAGGTTCAACGTGCCCCAATTTCCGACTGAAGAATTCGAAACCAGGGACGGTTACCCGCATAAGAGGTTATTTTTTTAGTAAAGTTTTACCTAACAATCAGCCTATAATAACTAGTTCACGCACAGAGTTAATTTTTGTACATAAAAAAATATGTAAGAAAGTGACGGAGTTAACCCGCGCTCGGTGCTTTGTCTCTTTCATTCTGGTGGTTAACCCACATTTTATAAGGGTTAACCCGTTCCGTCTAATGGTTCATCAAACGTGTGGGTTGGGTGTGGGTGGTGGTTCCTAACCAAATGCTTAATTTTTTAGCCCGATTAATCGATCCCTAAGCGAACTGCCACTAAGAAGTCAATACCATTTAAACACATTACCAACACACATTCCAGCATACGTCCTTGCGCACATTCCAACACTAGTGTGGTATGGGCGTGCCCCACTATAAATTACGTTAATTTTATGTAAGACCTGCAATTAAAGAAATCGTGAGTTCTAACAGCTGGCTGGTATCGTGGATAGATAAGACATCTTATTGGGTTTGTTAATTGATTTTATTATAGTTGAAGTGCTAGCAGGTGGAATTTTGATGGTAGTGTTGATATAATCTGTAGCTGTTAATACTGTGATTAAAAATTATTAAAGCTTGTTAGAAGTAGCGTGGTTCCGCTACTCCAGAAATCTTCGGAAGTTTATGATATTTCAGTCATCGGATTTATGCCAATTTGACATTCATTCATGACAAATGAATTGGAATCAAGATTGGGATATAGAGCATGGTGGGAATACATTTTACATTGATAATTAAAAAAAAAAAACCTGTTTCTGAATACATTTTGACCGTGGAGGTGAATGTAAAAAGCTAAGGAAAAGCGAATGAGGAAATAGCTGTTTTTTTTTTTTAAATTTCCTTTGAAAATCTTCTATGTGGCCTTGTAAATACTGAACACGTGGTTAACGTTTGTGCGTCGATGTCCCTTCCAGTCTGTATAATTTCACAAATGTTTTACCAACAGCGCTGTCTTGACAGTCATTCAAGCTCCAAAATAACCATACTGCACTGTACAAAGATGTAAAGTAGGAGCCATTTCTTCATATCTCAAAGCTCAAAGGTCATAACCGCGATTTTGGCCAAAATGAGAATTTAATGCAGTCATACTTAGTTTTTCGTCTTCTTTCGATTGGTATATTTAAAATTTCGATATTCGCAGAAAAAAAAAGTGGATACAGCCATCATTTTTGGAACGCTGAACTTTGATTTCCTTTGAATTTTAGGGTGTATACTAAGTCTATTTTTTTAATTGTTACATTTACTTTATATAAGCACAAAAAAGTTATGTCGGCAAAAAACAAAACTGTTTTGTTTTTTTGCTTTTTCGCTCTCCTGAAAAATCGTGTTTTGGCGGATACGCCCTTTGAGCCTAAAGGTATCGATATGTTTTTAGAAATGAATGCTCCTAATACGAGCCTAAATCGTCATATGTATGAAAAAAACCGCAGAAAACAAACAAAGCACGACCTAACTACTTATCACGTCGGCAGTTCTTTCATAAATCATGATGACAGGCAGACTCAGTGGGTTCTCTTACTCACAGTAAACTGATAAACGTGTTATCTTAACCCAATTGTAGAGGTCAACGTACCTGCAACAGAAATAAAATAAACATTAGAGATAATTATATCAATAAAGATTATAATTATGTGTAAATAAAAGAAGTGAGAAATAACTGTACATCATTTGAATGGCATTTTTACTTGTACCCTGGCTCGCATTTGGCAATCAGCTGTTTATTAAACGGCTTAAGTTTTGATTTACCATTTGCTTGCCTTATTTTTGTACATTTGGGGTAGATTTAATTGTCCTAACACACTACTCTTCAAACTTACAATTTATAATACAAGAGTACTCCAATTGCGAAACACTAGTATCGCAATCCGAAGGATTTTGAAAGAAATTCCTAACCCAGTGCTGCACAAGGTGTAAACAGACCCTTCACGAACCCGTCAATCAAGCATTCTGTACATCAAACTAAGTAACTCTACGCAAAAATTATTGCTGGGAAACTACTTTTTTTTTTGGGTGAAAAATCACGTTTTACGGTAAAACTCAATGTAACGCACGCAAAACTTAGTCACTCGACAACTTAATGAATGTTTATGACTTGCAAAAAAACGAATATTAGGAATATTTACATTATATTACAAACTACAAATCTATAATAGTAAAAAAATATGTACAAGTATCAAAACGGTTACAGGGCGTCAAAAAATTCGTCCACATCGCTATCAACACGAAAAGTGCCCAGAGGGCTGGCAGCATTGCCACGTTCGATGGCAATGCTGATTCTTTTATTCTTGACAAAATACAAGGAATTACCAAAGTAAATGTATAACGTATTAACCCACAGGATCCTCTTATAATCAATATTCACCATCGTCAGTAGTTATTTAGCTTTCACAATAACAGCAACAAACAATGTTTAATAATAACACAATTAGAACAATACAATTAATTTATCAGTGTTTGTTTAACCACATGTCAATATACCTCAACATACACACGCAGGAATGTTATAATAACAGGAACATGGGAACTATACTAAATACACAAATGTTTACTGATTCTTTCTGTCTTTTCGTGTGGTTAGTACCTAACCTGGTGCCATCCATGGGCCTGCAACTTGGCTTTATGCCGTCAAGAAATATCTCTCAGGCATGTTGGTTTCCTCACATGTTTTCCTTCACCGAAGCAAGTGATAATTATACTATACGCACATGAATCCGAATAATCAGCGGTGCGTGCTTTGGGTTCGAATTCGAGACCTATGGCTTGGCAGTCCGACGGTCACACCACTAGGCTATCACTGCTATGATTTATTAATATTAAGGCAAATTAGATAAATCAGCTTTGTCTCTTGGGAGTCATTTGCGATGCCTCTAGTATTGGCAAATGCTTTTCATAGGTGGTGGTGCCCATTTACCATCACATGAGTTGTCGGCTTGTTTTCCATACAACAATATAAAAAATACAGGCTGAATAAATATACAAGCTGTAAACGGACCCTTCACGAAGCCGTCAACCAAACATTCTATTGATCAGACTAAGTAACCCTACGCAAAAAATATTACTAAGAAATGACTTTTTTTGTGGTGAAAAATCACGTTTTACGGTAGGACTCAATGTAACGCACTCAAAACATTGTGCTGATGGATGCATTGATTAGTACGGGGGTCATGGAGGTATTTAAAGTATAGTGGTGTCGTGATGGCCCAGAGGTTAAGACCTCGCCTCTCATGCATGAGGTTGTGGGTTCAAACCCGGGCAAGTACCAATGTGACTTTTTCAATTCATATGTACTTTTCTAAGTTTATCTTGGACATCACAGACATCGGTGAAGGAAAACATCGTGAGGAAACCTGGACTTATAATTAATATAAGTCTGAAATCGCCAACCCGTCTTGAGCAAGCGTGGTGATCAATGCTCGTGCCTTCTCTGTATGAGAAGAGGCCTTTGCCCAGCAGTGGGACAGTAACAGGCTGGTATTTTTATAACATTAAAAACGCGTATTGAAAAAAAAACTTGTGATAAATTTGGCACTTTGATCCCCAATATCTCCGTAACTAGAAGGTTCCCAAGTATGGTCTAGAACAAAAAATGATCGCAATGCCGGGGAGAACAAGTGCCTTTCGGCTTCGTTAAGGGTACTTTTGCACCCAGTATAGCCTAAGAGCTATGGGTGGTATGTAAATAGTGTAAACGTGGAATAGTTAAAATTTTCTAATCATCCCGCATCCCGCGCGAAATACACTTTAATTTGAACAATCCTTTAAGTTTTTTTTACTTAAAACCTAAGACCACGTAAATACCGTGTGAACAGCACAATTCACCATAAATCATGTAATTACGACAACTGTACTTTTAACCGACAGTGTTAAAGGCGAGTAATGATATTACTACACTTAATGACACGCAGTAAGCGTTATGGCTGACTTTTAATGAGTGAGATGTGTACTGGTACTCTAATGGTTGTTTTAAAGGTTTTTTTTTTTTTGTGGTAGTGGTGAATGTAAATGGTGGCTTTGACACCGGTACTGCATGCTAAGTGAAATATTATAAGGATAATTTTGTCATGCTAATTATAGAAATGTGATGTGCTGTCGTTGTAAATGTAGATAAGGAGTTAAAAAAAAATTGCTCCATACATTTATGCACACGTAATTCAATAAAATGTATGAAACAGCTTATTTTATTTCAGGGTTCGTCCTGTAGTAAAAGTTGTACATAATGATTAGTACAATGCCAACACGAAATTCTTAACATGTACACTTAACATCTATATCTGACGGTCTGCGCATTATACAGTCAAGAAAATGCTTCCTCTGTGACCCGATGATACATAAAATTGCGCAGCTTCAGTTAGATGTTCCGAGCCCCAAGAAAGTTTGAACCGATAAACCTACGCAGACTGTCACTCGCAGCTAACTTCCGAGCCGCCATAAAATTTGAACAGAACTATAGAGATGACAGATACACGCCTATACTTCCCCGAAGGGTTGGGCAGAGGTGTGCGAAAACATATTGCATTGCATCATCACCTACTACTCAAACCCTGTTCCTTCATCGCAGTACTGAGTTCTTCCTTTCGCAAATTTCGAGTAGTCACGATATAAAAAAGGCATCTACTAGTTGATGATCAAACGCGCAATTTATTTCCATAGGGTTATTTTGCAAACTCCAACCATTACATACCGAGTTTCCTCCGTGCCTCGGAAAGCACGTTATGCCGTTGGTCCCGACTGTCGTTTATAGATCTTTGACAATCGTAACATGTAGTCAGTGGCCCCGAAGGTCTGACAACCAGCCTCACCAAGGGGTATCGTATAGACAGTCGGTCCATGTAAAATACTGGTATTCAGCTGCATCAGTTTAGACTGGAAGCCGACCCCAACATAGTTGGGAAAAGGCTAGGCAGATGATGAGGGTTGTTTTACAAATTCGTGCGAAACTAACTTTAGATTACGTAGACTACTCCTTTAACTTGAAACCAGAAGTAACGCACTTGGTTTTTCAACACTTACGCAACCAACAATATACACTGCAAGCAAAGAAAAGTAAAAATTCGTAACATAAGTACTAATATTGTCATATCGCTCGATATAATCGCGGTATCATTTCTGCTGGTATCTGATATCATGTGTCAACTTTCTATCTGGAACTTTCCATCTGGCGGTAGGGCTGCTCATGAAATACGATGCGGGGAAACTGTTTCATTTCACTACATTATACGATAAAATGGAGGAATGATATGATATTGTAAAGATGGTTGGGTTATGTGACTGTTAAGGTACTTTATGTGATTTGATTTTACATACATTTTACGGTAAACCTCGGATCACGATGCGATACGTCCACATACTAGTGTAAACGTGAATGATGGACATATCTAGCATAACAAGCCGTGAACCCGATAGCATATCTCAAAGCTTAAAAAAAAATACGAACTTTCATCCCCCCTATCCAATCCTTTCCAAACACTGTTGCTCACGGTTTATAATTAAACTTATACTGTCACATACGGGATATCTTCCATGATTTTCTATTATTCTGAGGTCCCGATGTCTCGAGTTCTCGACGCAAGCAAACGCCATGATAGCGGGATGACTGAAATATATTGTTAAGAGCAGACAAATCTATCTACCCTCTTTCTTAGTCTTTTACTACGCGCACTACTGGAACTCAACAAAAAGTTATTGCAAAACACACTGATAGTATCACTAGGTTTTGTGGAGTCCTTATTACGATGCCGGCTATTACTTTTGAGCTTACTTAAAACTAATTTTTTGTGTCTTACTATTTCAATTGCTCAATCAGAATAATTGAAAATCACAGAAGATATCCCATAAGTGACAGTGTAAGTCCAATCCTTTCCAGTTCAGTGAATTTAAGTTTTTCTACACATCTTCTAATCATTTTACCGTGCTAAGCCATTACCATGTCCCAGAGAAAACAAAGAAGTTTCCAAAACACGCCTTTACTAATTCCATCAGGCGCTCGCTTTTTCTGTTTCGTCATTTCCAAAAGAGATTTTCTCTAAAAACAGATTTCAAATAACTTTACTGTTCACAAGTATCACCCCTATTCGTTTTACGGGATGAAAATCCCCATCATAGCAGTCGCCAGACAGACGACAGACAGGGGTGGCACGGATCGATAGCGGCCCTACACATCCCTTCGTTCATTTTTTATCTCACCAATTCATTGTGACATTTTCCCCCTGAAATCCTTTCTAAATGGTAGGATGATAACATCCCCCGTGGCTGAAGTGTGTTGGGGTAGGTATCTTTTAATTTTCCTGCAGAATATTTGAGGTAAGAATTCATCTTTAACAGTCTTTACAGGTAGTCAGTGGCCTGAAAGTCTGACAACCACTCTTACCAAGGGGTATCGTATTACCTAGTACTAACTGGATTGTGGTGGTCAGATAGGCAGTCGCTCCATGTAAAATCCTGGTATTCAGCTGCATGCGGTTAGACTGGTAGTCGACCCCAACATAGTGGTGAAAAGGCTAGGCAGATGATGATGATGAATTGACATTGAATAAAATGTTGTGTTAAACACTTTCAAAATAGGACCACTATGAAACAGCTTCACATCCAAGCATAAACAAAACCTGTGTCCCACTGCTGGGAAGAGGCTTCCTATCTATGAGAATCCTCCACACGGGACCAGCGCGGGTTGATAGATTCACGTCTTCAAATTTGTAGGTCTGGGACGAGACGGCCAAGGGTGATGAAGTAAATTACACAAAGTAACGAGCTTGAATGGGTTCGAACCTGCGATCTATAATTCGTAAGCCAGGCCCGTTATCACAGAGCCACAAATGCTTTCTTCACACATACAAATGCTTGTCTGTGTAGTTTTTATTGTAGGAGTATTCCTCAAAGCGCAACTATTTTTAAGCGCAACTAAATTATTCCTAAATATTCCAAAAAATATTGTTAATGAATCCATCATACCCATCGTATGATAAATTCATTAACAATATTTTTCATCATGGTTGCGCTTTGAGGAATAATTTAGTTGCGCTTAGTTGGTTGCGCTTAAAAATAGTTGCGGTTTGAGGAATACCCCTTGTTGTACCGTTCTTTTTCACATCCAGATGAAATAATTTACAATATCTTCATGAAGCCTAACCGAAGTTATTTATTTATTAAACGTTAGTATTGTGTGCTTTGTTCGAAATCAATAAATAAAGAGCTAAAACAATACACAATGCACAATACAAGTTAAATGAATCGAGTAGGAATGAGCAGGAAGCTCCGGCACTAACTGTAAGCCGTTTCCTCAAATGTTTATTAACTTACCTATGTTTATTTTATGAACAAGACGTTTAATATGGACAAGCTCTACAAAACTCCATGAAAAAGACGTCATCTGCGTAGCCTTTTTCCAACTATGTTGAGATCGGCTTTCAGTCTTACCGGATGTAGCTGAAAACTGCCTATCTGACCTCCACATATCAGTTACTGGATTCCACGATACCCCTTGGTTAAACTAGTTGTCAGACTTACGGATGTCTGAGTAGCCGTAATAAGGTTTAAACTTTCTAAGTAACATATTGCATGAGGTCCTAGCTGGGTACGAATCCCAGAAATTTCTCAGTAGCAGCCACGGAGTCTGGATCTGTGTCCGGTTGATGGGAATAGGCTCACCCCCTATTAATTGGGACTTAAAACTGGCGAAATGTGGGTGAAGTAATGGGTACAACTTTGCCTAACCCTCCGGGGATTACAGGCGTGATGTTATGTCGTATTACTCGAAAATCGTACACGTTGTGGTTCTACGTGGGTGGTTTAATTGTATGTATTCTTAATTTTATTTAGAGCTTGTTAACTCGATGATGTGTAAGCTGTGGTCACCTGTAATTGAGTGTGCATTACAAGACTTTTTGTACCTTGTAATAGTTTTCATATTATATAAGATCAATAATTGTAAGGTGATCCTAAATAAATTCTCTTCCTTTTCTCGCACACTATTGTCTACATTTCTTTTTCATTTCTCCTTTTGCAGGTCTGCTGGCAGAAATTTCGTATGAAATAAGCAGTACCTATGTACTCATGTATTATAATGTTATTTTCCTGTGTTGTCTACTGTGTGTACATAAATAGTAAAATAAATAAATAAATACACCCAAAAAAAATTGTCCTAACGTTATGCAGCAATTTTCTATTTATAGCCTTTCCTCTCCTGTAACTGTCAGAAAAACAGTTCTATTCGTTTTCAAAACAAACCTATTTTACAAATAACCCTGTCAACGCTCGTGGAGCCAGAAGCCCGACAAACCAAGGCCGTAATATAATGCTTTTAAGTAAACGTAATCCGCTTAAGTAACCTCTTATTAACGCTTTCAGTAACTGGGACAAGTTTGAGCGTATACTAATTAATGTAAGTCACATACATCACGCCAGAAATCTCCGATGGGTTAAGCAGACGTGTATCTAATAAAACTACGTGACGTGTACCTAACCTAAGATGTTTTTTTTGTCCCGTCCTGTTGAATTTATAAATGTTTGTTATGCGTTGTATGTTTATTGTATTTTTTGTCATTTTGTATGATGCACGTCATGTCCCTGCGACAAATAAATATTTTTTTTCTTTCTTTACATTTCGAAAGTTATGTTCAAGTCCTATGTAATAGGGGGCGAGCAGGAGGTAGCAACAGATGCTACCAACTCCAAATCCAGACTCCGTAGCTGCCACTGAGAAATTCCCAATATACAATATATAAACCCATTTCCTGGACCAACCTGGGAAACGACCCCAGGACCTTGTACTCAGCAGTCCCACTTGCAACCAGTAGACCGAGGAATATATTACATGGGGCTTGAAACATAACTGGCGATCGGTGGGTGCACTATTAGGTACACCTCTGACAAAACCTTCGGGGATTACAGGCGTGATGTTATGTTATGCAATGTATGTACGTGTAGCAATGGCGGTTACGACTGTTTGGAAATTATCATGGTGTACGTAGATGGAGAGCGGAAACCGCATCGTGTGGTCGAAAGAAGGAAATCTTACGAGGTTATGGCATTTCCTAACATGTGGCCTGTATTGGATGCGAGGATGGGGTAATGTGACAATCGCGTGTATTTTTTGAGGGAAGAAAAAAATTTATTGGGTGTGACATTTTTTTATTTTTTATCACTAGCAATTCGCCCGCGACTTCGCCCGCAAAAACTGTGATAGCTCGGTTAATATGAATGATATAAATATAATTTATAGCCTAAAGCGCCCACGAATAATGTAGCTTTCTGCCTGTGAAAGAGTTTTTAGCATTGGATATTTAGTTCCGGAGATTAAGCCCTACATACTAACTTACAAACAAATTCTACCTCTCTTTAATATTATAGTAGGTATAGATTAATTTAACACCCAAGCAAGTGATTAGGGGTCTAGTTATTAGATGCCGCTTAGTATTCATGAAAACGGACATTTGAATACGGGGTGTAAACAGACCCTTCACGAAGCCGTCAACCAAGCATTCTGTACATCGGCGGCGGCGACCTCTCGCTCCCGGCCCTGGTTCAGGCCATGGTCCGGAGCGAGAGGGAATGGGAAGCCGTCACCTCCTTCTGCGAAGCAGTCATGCTAGCGAAGGAGGTGGCGGGACGTGAGAGGGAGAGAATCTCACGTCCCAGCCGCCGCGGGCGAAGCACCGGGCGTCGGGGGCCACGTGGTGGCTCCCGGCCACCGTAGGCGCGGGCCTGTGGACGGTGAGTAATGGGTTAGCTCACCGTCCGTCCGTCTTATGACGACAGGCCGTGTCGACGGCGCGTTCGTGTTCCACGCGCGCCTCAAAGAGATGTCAGCAACCAAGAAGGGGCCCGCAAGGGCCGATGCCTGCCGGGGCTGCGGGACTGTTCGAAAGAGATACCGTGGCCCTGGAACACAAAGGGCAATGAAGGAACATGGATGGGTTTTAGTCAGTAAGAGTCTGACACTCCCTCCCACTCCACCCAGAGCGGGAGAAGTCATTTGATGATTTCCCATCCGTAAAAAAAAAAAAAAGCATTCTGTACATCAAACTAAGTAACTTCACGCAAAAATTATTGCTGGGAAACGCCTTTTTTTTTTGGGGTAAATATCACGTTTTACGGTCTGACTCAATGTCACGTACTCAAAACATTGTGCTGATGGATGGATTGAATAGTATGGCCTATGGGGGTCGTGGAGGTGTTTAAAGTAAAAATCTTTAATTAAAAACATGTATTTAAAAAAAAAAACTTGTGAAAAAGTTGGAACTTTGACCCCCAATATCTCCGTAACTAGAAGGTTCCCAGATATGGTCTAGAACAAAAAAATGATCGTAGTGACGGGGAGAACAAATGCCTTTCGGCTTCGTTAAGGGTCTTTTTACACCCTTTATAAAAGCTCTATACACCACTACCTAATTAACATCATTTTTTCGAAACCGCGCGTAGGCCTCAAAATCTCGACTACCCACTTGATATTTGGCAGTAAGTTAATGGGCACTGGGCACGCGTTGCCGTGGCCAACTTGGAAATCCTTAAACAGACTTCGAACCCAAGTCGGCCGGACCAAAGACAATCTCTACAGATGGGGGTTCATGGACGGCTCAGACCTCAAGTGCGTATGCGGCGTCTCCCCACAGACAATGGCCCACCTTCCATCTTGCACCGCATGCCCTATCATCTGCGCACTTGATGATCTGCTTACTGCATCAGTGAGTGGGGTTCGCGTGGCTGAGTTTTGGGCTAAACACAACATTTGAACTTTTTGCCATCGACACGCTAAGAAGAAGTAAGTTAATCCCTTCACAAATATAATCCGTGTGTGGGTGAAATGGGGATAATCTTAACTGCCATCAGACTATTTGAATAGCAGTGAAAAAAAGAAGGGGCTACTAATTGGAGAGATTATTGTTAGATAAGGAAATAAAATAGGAGAATTTATCTTCAAGTTAGTTTGGGTAACTTCAGGTAGACAGCATCACACCTAGTGATGTAAATCACCAAAGTCTACCCTGAAAACTAAAATATGTCCACCAGTATTACCTATCATGTCTCATCATAATTACAGCATGATGATCAAGGCAAGCTTGATCATCATTCTCCTGCTCTCATCTCAATGTATTCCGGATTTGCGCAGCATATCTTCTTTCTTCCATACCTCTCTTTCACTCGTAATTTTAGCTGCGACCTCCTTTATAGCCATATCATCCTTCACACAGTCCATTCATCATTCCTTTGGTCTTCCCTTACGCTTATAGCCATTCACATTCATACTCACATTACACTGCAGTCATCGCAAAATATCACACCTAAAGAATGTCCACAAGAATGCAGCTCAAATCACTTGACACGACATTGCAATTCAAGCATAGATTTTCTTAAGCATGCAGATAAAACACAAAAAAGCCCAAAATAACTTTTCTTTCGAAAGTAGGTTACTTTGCTTGGTTCATTGACTTTTTTGCTACCGACTTCCGAAAGTAAAGTTGTTTTAGACTTTTTTGGAAGTCGGTTTTTTTTTTTAAATTTTACCCTATTTAGTTGATACTACCACATAAATTCTTGTCATGAATCAATTTTACATTGTAAGTAGAAGTTACTGAGGGACCATCATGTCGTCAACATAGGCCAAGAAAAAGAAAATACGTATTAAAGGAGCTAACTCATAAACTACTCAAGCAAAGTTAATACAATTTATATGGGACCACCACGAGGGATTCCTCTACCAACTCTACCAAATGAAAAATATCGTAAATCGGCCCAGTAGTCGGTTAAAAAACAAAATAACTGCAATGACGAGCTACGAAACAATTCAATAACTAGACCTCTGAACTTTTAATGAGCACAAAATACCTGAGTTACCTGCAAGTATGTATTAAAACCCTGCCTTTAATTACAAAGATGAAAAGATAACACGGCTTCCTTATGAACAACATTTAATTTGTGAAAGCTCAATAAAAGGTAATTTTATTCAGTGAGAAAGTGAACATAATTGCGATCAGTTTCGGTGCACTTCGCATAATTTTGGATTGGATTTTGTAAAATATCGATTATATGGTACATTATGTTAATTTTCAGTGTTTTAAACGTTATTTAAAAGACCGTTCGTTATGGTTACGAATTGTAAACAGCAAACAGCGTCAAAACAAAAAAAAAACAAGCTGATTATTTTTTTTTACATGGAGCGAGCCATGCTCGGCATAACCCTCTTGGATCGAGTGCGTAACACCGAAATCCGCCGTCGGACGAAAGTCTACGATGTCGGGGACCGGGCGGTGCGCCTCAAGTGGACCTGGGCAGGGCACCTGGCTAGACGCGGAGACGGCCGATGGAGCAAAGCTTTGACCGAGTGGTGGCCAAGGTTTGGCCAAAGAAATCAGGGCCGTCCTAAAGCTCGTTGGGTTGACGATATCGTCAAAGTCGTGGGAAACACCTGGATACGGGACGCACAGAACCGGGAAGTGTGGCAGAAAAAAGGGGAGGCCTATACCCAGCAGTGGGTGATTCCGGGCTGATATGATGATGATGATGGCCATATTGTTAAGATGAGAAAATAAACAGCTTCTGAGGTTTTCTTATCAGGTTTATAAAATAGCATGTAGCAGTAAGTAAGTGTCACTTGTTTTTTGTCACTTTCTTCCATACTCTAGCTTTCGTAGTCTCAGGTCCAGTGTCCTAATTGCCAAGTTATTTATCAAAATCTTTTCCAACGTTCAGCACTTGCTTCTTCTTTAGCTCGTGGCTAAATAACAACAGCCTCTCAAGTCGATCTTCAGGTTAAGTGGATGGGTGACCACCCATTGCATACCGACTTTGCTCCGTGCTTCGGGAAGCACGTTAAGCCGTTGGTCCTGGCTGTCATTTGTAGATCTTTGGCAGTCGTTACAAGTAATCAGTGGCCCGAAAGACTGACAACCAGTCTTACCAAGGATATCGTATCGTATCGGGTTGTGGATGGATGGATGTTTGTTAGTCTTTCACGCAAAAACTACTGAACGGATTCGGATGAAATTTAGCACACAGATAGTTTATAATCTGGACTAGCTGTTCCCCGCGACCTTCGTCCGCGTCAAGTTATTAAAAATACAATTTTCCCCGTTTTTGCAACATTTTTCATTGCTGCTACGCTCCTATTGGTCGTAGCGTGATGATATATAGCCTATAGCCTTCCTCGATAAATGGACTACCCAACACTGAAAGAATCATTCAAATCGGACCAGTAGTTCCAGAGATTAGCGCGTTCAAACAAACAAACAAACAAACAAACAAACCCTGCAGCTTTATAATATTAAGTATAGATTAACACATAGGAACTATTTATCCCGGTAGTATGATCCCGTGGGACAATTATCTAACTCCTCGCGGGAAAGCCGCGGGCATAAGCTAGTAAACCATATTTTCACTTAAACTACCGATCCCAAACCAGCCCTCTAAAATTAACCTTCGCCACAAATACCTTTACCAAAACAATATGCTCGACCATTAAAGTATCGAATTTATCGTTCACCGAACTGTACACCACTGTACAATTGTACATGTATTGAACACAAATACTGTACATTTAGCAGACGAAATTACTCAAGGGCAACGCACCTACAGCTAAATATAATTACAATCTACCAATGGCTGGTGGGCTCAGTAATAACAACAACATTGGATGTTGGGAGCTTTTTATAGATATTGAGAACGGAAATAATATTGAGCTACCTGTGTTTTGGCTGGCTATACGAGGATATAAGAGAGCAGGCCTAAGAAATGCTGGATGTACTGAGAGAAAGATTATATGGCTAGTGTGCTCATCATCATTTTTCTGCCCTTATCCCAATTAATTAGGGGTTGGCGCCAATGACGTAAGATAAATAGACGCGTCATGCATGAACATCACGGCAGTCGAAAACAGCGTAAATACTATCGGTAGCTAGATTACTATTACTAGCTGTTTAGACGCACAAAGAAAGGGAAAGAAAATGACATGTCATCTAAGGTCCGGTAATTACCTTGCATTCATGTTGCACTACAGAGCCCGGGCATCGTATCTATAGTTTATATAACATTGGTCGGCGCAGCATGTCTTCTTCTTCCATACTTCTCTATTACTCGTCATCTCAACAGTCACCTCCTATCTAGCCATATTATCCTTCACACAGTCCATCCATCGTTTCTTCGGTTTTTTCCTCTACCGTTATAGTCATACCACGTTCATACTCAAAACTTTCCTCACGATATTTTCCTCATTGCTCCGCATTACATGTCCATACCACGATAAACGATTACCCCACAACGTTTCAGTTACCGGCACCACTTTCAGACTACCTCATATGTACTCATTCCTTATTTTATCCGTTCGGGTTACACCACACATCCCCCTCAGCATTCTCATCTCAGCCACATGCAATTGCCTTTCATTCATCAGTATCATGTGGCTAGTGAGATGACGACTACTAAAGAGACATGGCAGAAGACATGCTGCGCCGACCACAAATAAATGGGGAGAACGAAAAATGATGGTGACCTGGATTTGAGGTCCTGAGGGAGTGGACCCACTGCTGGTCAGTGAATTTCGTATGGAAACCAACCTAACAATGTAAAATAAGTTCATTAGAATACAGTTGCGCCTCAAAAGCCTTCTACATCTAATATAACTACTATCTTGATTAACTAACATAAAATCCACGATCGATAGAATTAAGGATATTGGTTATTAAAATCTGCCACATTTATCTTTCTTGTAAACGACAATACAGTAGCGTCAACAGATTAATCGCAACGTACCTAGGTAGATTTTATAGGTGACAAAGTAAGAGTATGGGAAAACAGAGAAAAACCTGTGATTAGTACACGCGATGTACGAGAATACATACATTTTACATGTATGCGCTCGCGCATGTCTGCAGCGTTTAGTTTCTCTGTCATTAAGTGATGTACCCATCTATTAGTACTACCTACAATAGTATGATCCGACTTGTGTAAGAAAAACTACATTCAAACCATGGGACGTTTTTGTTCTTGAGTGTGGCACTCTCTTTCAAAGGACCCTTTAAGAGAGAGTGACCACACTCAGCCCTGGGTCCCAGCAGTGGGGATATACGGGGTGTAAACAGACCCTTCACCAAGCCATCAACCAAGCATTCTGTACATCAAACTAAGTAACTTTACGCAAAAATTTTTGCTGGGAAACGAATTTTTTTTTTGGGGTCAAAAATCACATTTTACGGTAAAACTCAATATAATGCGCTCAAAACTTATTGCTGATGGATGCTTTGAATAGTAAACGGACCATGGAGGTAATTGGAGTAAAGTTAGAACCTTAAAAAGTAGTATTTAAAAAAAAACTTGTGAAAAAATTGGAACTTTGACCCCCAATATCTCCGTAACTAGAAGGTTCCCAGGTATGGTCCAGAACAAAAAAATGATCCCAATGATGGGCAGAATATGTGGTTTTCGTTTTCGTTAAGGGTCTTTTTACACCCTTTATAATATGTGTTCTTTTCCCAACTATATTGGGGTGATCGGCTTCCAGTCTAACCGGATGCAGCTGAATACCAGTTTTTTACATGGAGCGACTGACTATCTGACACACACAACCCAGTCCTCCACAACCCAGTTAGTAATACGATACCCCTTGGTAAGACTGGCTGTCAGACTTGCGGGCCACTGACTACCTGTAACGACTGTCAAAGTTCTTCAAATGACAGCCGGGACCAACGGCTTAACGTGCTTTATATCGCACGGAGAAAACTCGGTTTGTAATGGGTGGTCACCAATCCATGTTTTATAAAATGATTAAAGTGCTAAAAGTAAAAAGATAGGCACAGAAAAGGTCAGACACTAAGCAAAGACAGAATAAAGATTAAAAAAAGGAAAGAGCAACTGTCCCATTTACAGATAACACCAGACTCTATATTATCAATACTAAAGGCAAGTATTTTTCAACTTTCGACTCACCTTGAATCAATAAACAAAACCTCTTTAATACAAAACTGCGATCATGCGATGACTCATCATCACTTCATTGATCTAGATAAAATACTAAGGAAGCTCAAACTACCCAATTCACCTTAATTTACTAAAACAAAAGTATACCAAGCGATCGACATAACCGCTTGGCCACGAGCTTCACGACACGACAAGCGACTGCGGGGAAAACGAATGAAGGAAGGCCATGCCACGAGTCACCACGACGCGACTTGACTCGTGAATTAAAGAAATACAGCGTGCGGATGTCGTTTGACGCAAGTAGGGTTGCGATTGCGTGTTGCATAGCCTGAGGTCGTGAACGGAGACGTAAGGTGGAGTTCACTAAACTTTAGCGCTAAACATTAACACCGCCCACTCGTGTTAATTCTAGCACAGAGGTTTGTTTCTTTACGGTGTAAACGCTGTGTTTGCGTAAAGTACAGATATCGACTCATTGGCCCAGTGGAGTAATGGTCTAAGGTGTGATAAAATGACTGGGTTCAGTTTAGGAATGGACACTATGAATAGCAAATGGTTGGATGTGGTCATCAGAAGTAGTAAAGTAGTAGTTAAAGGCGTTGGATGAAGTAAATGATAATGAGGCCTAGAAAGCGCTGGTGTGACGACTTAGATGCGTTTGTGACAGATTGGCCGGAGAAAACCGTACAGAGAGAAGAATGGAAGGCTTTAGGGGAGGCCTTTGCTCAGCTGTGGGGCAACACAGGCTAAGGAAAAAGAATGAAGACGTATAAGATGTCAATCAAGGGGGAGACGCTACTAGTAATACAATTCAAAATGCATAAGTTAAAGAATTAGCATTGCCATTCAACGTGGCAATGCTGCCAGTCTGCTGGGCACATGTCAGCGATGCGACAGGGTTACTTTGACGCCTAAGTGCCCATTTACGGAGACGCGGCGCGTCGGGCGGCGCGTTGCGCGGGGCGTCGCGCGGCGCGGTGCGCGTTTTTTCCGTTTACGGAGAGGCGGCGCGTGCAGCGGCCCGCGTTATCACACGCCCAAACACAAACATATGGCAATGTACGATGTTGTTTACGGAGACGCGGGGCGTGCGCCGCCGCGGCGAACGCCGCGGGCGACGCAGCGGGCGACGCGGCGGGCGATGCGGCGGTATCATCTGCCATATAATGTTGTATTTGAGCGTTTGCGCGTGCAACGCCGCGGGCGACGCGGCGGGCGACGCCGCGTTCGCCGCGGCGGGCAACGCGGCAACTTCAAGCGAACGCGCGTAAAAACGCTTCTCCGTAAACGCTCTCATACATCGCCATATGTTTGAATTGAAAGCGGGCCGCGCCGCACAACGCGCCGCCCGACGCGCCGCGTCTCCGTAAATGACCACTAAGTGTACTATTGTCGTCGTTGTATACAAGGTGATTTTTTTATTATTTTATTTTTATTTTATTGAATGAGATCATATCAAAGAATCAACTGGCATCTGAATTATTTTTCATTATCTTTTTTTTTGTTTTAATTTTTCATACAATACGACATATCATCATAACATGACTACGTCGCATTTTCATAGCTTTAAATATGAAAATGAATTACTCGTATTTATCAATGAAACTTAAATTAATTATGATTGATGATATCTTCGAAACTGTGCATTTTTGGGCAACATATTCTAGAACTTTTTGTATTATTTTTACTTATAGAATATAACCCTAGTTATGAGATATAAAACCACCTAGAGTTATGGGATATAAAAAAAAACACGTTGTATATGTAGGTACTAGACTTTATTTAAAGATAAAAACAGTCTGTGTAAAGGTCGTGATAATTAGACAAGAGAAGACAAAAGATCTCTGACATGCCCTTTTCGTGTAAGTAGCTTGATGAGAGTGCATTTAATTTTGATAGAACTGGAAGTGCTTTTCACTTAAACACGTCCTGTATTGAACGATTTTGGAAAGTGAAAGGAGCCATTTTGAGCTTCGAGAGAAATTATATTTGTAGCAAGAGCGAGAGCTGTTCCTTTTAAGTTAACGTAAACATTATAATATTAATGTAGTGTGTTGTAGTAAAACAAGATTTATAGTTTCCTAGTTAGAGGTTAAAATTACTGAAGGTCAGTTAACGTCGCATCATCTAGGCATAGCTTGGTTCGGTATTCCTGAAAGTAGTAGGGTTCTTCTACTTTGCGTTTCGATGGACTCAAATATAACCCGACCGGTATATAGCCACCTGCACAGCTCCTTCGTTGGCTTCGTTTAAATCCTGGAAGGTGCAGGTGGCTGTGCAAGATGGGCAAGAAAGGAGGTGGGGCATATCCTGCGGAGGGGTTGCACACTGGCATTGTATTTGGGACGGGTCGATGATACCCTATCTGGCTAGATTATTTCTACAGCAACCAACCTGTATAATTGAATAGGGATAAGGGTTGATAATTTGATGATTTGGAATTGCTCACGACTATCCAACATCATCATTCACCTGTCCGTCACCAAGTCGGCACAGCATTCTTCCTCCATGCTTCTCTATTAGTCCTCATCATGACTATATGGCCTACAACTAAATAGAAAGAGAGGAATGACATATTCGAAACGGGGAACAGAATGATGAATTGTTGTTTATTGATAAATTATTGTTACTGGCTGCACTCTAAAGCAACATTTAATGCGCCAAATTGAACAATTGCAATACAAAAGCGTAATGGCAAATTAATTGTATATCGCCTTCAAAGAGCACTTGGGACATTCTCCAATGTTGAGGATAAAACGATTCCGGCCCTAGTATCCTGACTAATAAAACTACAATTGGAGAAAACCGAATGATTTCCGATACTTTTACTACTAGTGCAACTATCCATTGACAAAAAACAAATTAAAAAAATATTTTAATTACATTTATAAGCAAAAATTTACTCGAATCGTCATTAACTCGTGTGTCCCACACGCCTGTTTCCGGCTATTTGGTCACATAAAATATTCAAATAAAAATAAAAATATTTGGTTTAAATGCGAAGTTGACTTCAAAGATCTATTTTCTTCAATCCTAATAATTTTAAACTTTTCACTTAATAAACAAATAAAAAAATCAGCCTGTTAAAAATTGTTACAAAAAAAACGTCATTATTAAAACAAAATTTGTTTGCAATTTATCTACGTCCTGAAAACTCAAACTAAGTCAGTTCAGTGCCTACGGGCTTCCCCTCGGCGCCCCTCAGGTGAGCCACACACTTTAAATGGACTGCACGTGTCAGATTTCTCTGAAAGGTAAGTTTGAATTTGATTCTCCAAAATGTGTTTTTTTAAAGTCATTATCCTTTTTTAGCATATCGTAGCAATTAACTATTGTGCCTATCATAATTTCTGCTTTCATTATATATCGTTAAAGGGTTTAAATCCCTCTTGAGGTGTTTTAAGCAAGATCGTTTCATTTTCGTTAAGTTACGACATATTTTCTTGTGATCGTCATTATTGATAACATCATTATCCTGAAAACGCATGTAAAGTATAATGACGGATGGGTTAGATTAATGACGTCCGTGTTTTTAACAATGACAACTTATTAGGTTAATGACGGGTATTGATATTGTTGTAAACATCATACTTATTTAAGTATCAACACTTCTTTACCTAAAAAAGGTCAAAAGACAAGTTGGCAGTGTATAATTATTGGGTAGGTACTACTCTCTCGTACGTAAATATAGACGCTTCCCAAACGCTGCCCAGCCCAGCTGGATTCTTCTGTTAGCCTCCCTCTCAAAGTTGTTCTTACCAAACTGCAGACACGGTAATATTATAATACAGTACTCCAACTTCATACAAACGGACGAAACGCGAGCTATACCTACGCGCCTCGATCGTGGGGTGCGCTCGCGGTGCAGACAGTCACGGCTGTACCGCAGTGTCGAACGGACGGTGTGTTGTTTTTTTAACAATAACCGCGCGATTTTTTCTCTAAAAATCAGTTAGTATATTTGTGGGTATCTTCTTAAGCGTTGTTTGGAGAAACATGATGATTGTCATGCTTTGAAATCGTATGTGAAACCCGATCAAAAAAGCCACAATTTCAGCTCACAGAGTCGGTATTTAAGGTACCGGGACTACAGTAAGATTAATTCGCGAACTTTTTTGATTGTACCCAACGATGATTTTGTGGAATATATAGAAAAAATGGAGGAAATATTCCGAAAACCAAACATGTAAATTGTAAAGTAGCTGCAGGTATCTATAACCAAGTAAAAGATATTCCATTTTCTCCACCTTGTCCATGTTTCCCAAAACAATTTTTAATTAAGCTTTATGTTTATAAGAATGCGGATTTATTATACTTTAAAATTTAACAATAAAGCATTTCGTACGACTCAGTCGAGGCGCAAATATTTTTCGGTCGCAAATTTATAAGCCCGATTTGTTTTCAAACAAAAACATGTTTTTTTAATTAAATCTACCAATCAAAAAACAACACGCATTTTTATTGAACACTTCCTATTCAATATACAAAGTCTTTCATTTATTTATATAAAAAGGATATTTACAATCACAAAACTAAATAGAAACAGAAAGTAGGCAAATGTAATTAAAATGCTGCAGACGAGCAGCCCTAACGCATGTTTACGTACCGCGCGGCTGTAGGCATTTATTTCTATCATGCGGCCGAGTTACATTACTGTATTATAATATTACCGTGCTGCAGAGTTTGCCCGAGGTAAACATATTCTCGAACAACTTCGAGAGGACCGCCATTGACAACAACAGGTCCTGGGGTGATGTGTTCGTTGAACATAACCTGGGTTTTGTCCAAGTTCACCCTGAAACCAATGCGTATTGAAGAATCAACTAGGCCATCCAGCATCTGCTGCAAGTCGTGCAGCGATTCAGCCAGTATGACGATGTCGTCTGCAAATCTCAAGTGTGAGATGTACTCGCCGTTGATGTTAATCCCACGTCCCTCCCATTTTAGCGTCTTAAACACATCCTCCAGTGTGTTAGTGAACAATTTCGGGGAAATTACATCCCCTTGCCTCACCCCCCGACGCAATGGAATATGTTCTGTTTGCTGGTTCTGAGTTCGGACGGTCATTGTGGCGTTTTCATAGAGATTTCTCAGCACTTGGATATATCACCAGTCCACTTGGCATCGCTGCAGAGACTCTTAGAACTGACCAGGTCTCGACAGAGTCAAAAGCCTTCTCATAGTCCACAAATGCAAGACACAGCGGCCGATTATACTCTTCGCACTTCTGTATAATCTACCGCACTGTGTGGATGTGATCTATGGTGCTATATCCTCCTCGAAACCCAGCCTGCTCCGGTGGCTGAAAGTCATCGAGTCTTCGCGCTAGACGATTTGTGACGACTCTTGAAAACAGCTTATACACGTGGCTAAGGAGCGAAATGGGTCTGTAGTTCTTTAATAGGGTTTTGTTCCCCTTTTTAAAGAAAAGAACTACCACGCTCCTTTTCCACGCTTCTGGAGTTCTCCCAGAGAACAGGACCGAGTTGAAAATCTCCCGAAGCTCTCTTAATACAGGGCTTCCTCCCGCTTTCAGGAGCTCAGTCGTTATCCCATCCTCACCAGGGGCTTTTCCATTTTTAAGCTGTCTAAGAGCCGCCTCGATTTCGTCTTGGCTGACTTCTGGCAGGTCTTCTGTGAAATGGCGGGTTAAGGTGGCTCTGGAATCCTCATTTTCGGGATCAGACGCGTGCGATGCGTACAACTGGCCGTAGAAGTTTTCGATTTCTGAAAGAATATCCGGCTTCGAAACGACGCTATCCCCACTAGATTTGGTCAACTTCGTCAGGTGGCTCCTCCCAAGTGATTGGACGAACACTTTCGACCCCCGGTTTTGCTCAATCGCTTTTTGTATTGAGCGTGTGCTGGAGGATCGAAGGTCGCGTCGTACCAATTTTCTAATCCTTTTATTGAGTGCCTGTAGTCCTGCCGAAGTGATGGGTGTGTTTTCACGTAGTTCCGTCATAAGCTCCAGAGTCTCCTCCGAAAGTTTGGACTTCCTGCCCGTACGCCGCATTTTGCAAAAACGCGTCCCTTCCTCCCTGAGGATTTCCACCATTTGTTCGAGCGCCTGGTCAACGTCATTTGTGGTTTCCACGGCCGCGAATCGGTTCTCCAGATCTGACTGCAACGCTTCAGACCCTAGCATAGTTTGGAGCATATTAGGACGGAGCCTAGACTTCATCAAACGGGTGCGCTCCAGCTTGAAATTGATATTCAGAGTGCCACGAACAAGTCTATGATCACTACCGGTATTGAACCTGTTGATCACCGAGACATCTCTGAATATACGCTTTTTATCCGCTATGATGAAGTCTATCTCATTTTTCGTCATAGTGTCGGGGCTTCGCCACGTCCACTTCCTTTGGGGCTGTTTCTTAAAGAAGAAATTCATCACAAAGAGCCCCTCCTTCTCAAGGAAGTTGACAAGCATTTGCCCCCTATGATTTCTGCTGCCAAACCCGTAGGATCCTACTACCGATTCACTGGAATTCTGTACTCCCACTTTAGCGTTAAAATCCCCCATGAGAACGTTGTAGTGGGCTTTAGTAGTGGAGTGCAAGGCCTTTGAGATGTCCTCAAACATTTCCTCCACCACGTCGTCCGAGTGTGCCGAGGTCGGTGCGTAGACCTGAACAACCTTGAGGCTATACCTCTCGGTTAGCTTCACTATGAGGATACGATACATTACGATACACTAGACACTTCCACCACGTTGTCACAAAGGGATTTATGTACCAGGAACCCGACTCCCCCTTGAGATAGCTGGTCTCCCTCTCGAAAATACATCAGGTGGCCCGATTCAAGGGTAATTGTGTCCTCCCCCTCTCTTCGGACTTCACTCAGCCCAAGAATGTGCCACCTTACTTTTTCGAGTTCTTCTTCAAGCTGCACCAGATGTTCATCGAGCCGTAACGTGCGTCCATTGTACGTCGCCAAGGTCAGGGTTTGGCGGTCATCCGTAACCCGGGGATTCTTAGCACCCTCTACCTTTACCGTGACCACCGCCAAAATCAGGAATAGCAAGGCCGCCGGGAACTGGGGGCCGTGGTTGATTGTGGCTTGTCATTGAGGGGGTTTGCCCATAATCACCACGCTGGGCATGCGGGTTGGCGATCGCAGATCAGAACTTCTCGCACTAGTGACGCTGCTGCCCGTCGCTAGTCTGTGCTATTTAGTTATGAACTTTTCGAAATTTTTATACCGCCATTTATCGGTCGTCAGAGCCTCGTTTGTTGTTTAGCAGGATGTACCACGAGCAGGTGAGGTTGACTTGGGGCACTGAGATGGTAGGTGTGCCCCCTTAAAATTATGTTGATTGTTAATTTTGTTTTGTTTGATTTATTTATTTGGACGTTTTTTACCCCTGCAATTAATATTAGAAGTCATTGTTCATAACATTAGTCATTTATCCTCATTGTATTGTCATTTTCATCAACACATGGTCATTATTCCCAACAGGCATTTTTGAAAAACCTTGATTTATTCCCAAAATAATAGCAGTATAATGGTGCCTCTTACATAGATTTCCTTATTATGAATCAAGTAATGATGTTAGCACAAAATAACTGCTTTGCCAAAAGGTTTAATAGCTTTCGTCAAAAACCGGCCAAAATATATTCCGATCAAAGAATGTCCCACTTCTCAGAATCGACTCCTTGAAGTAACAAGTAGCGAGGTAGGATTACCAAATGATTATACTGTTTATAACTACAAACAGAGCTTGTAATTAATCATGGATTGAGCAGAAATACAATTACTGTCTGATTTAAAATTGATCAATTATAAGAAGAAATTGATAAAATGACGGTGATTTTTAAGAGTCAGAGAGCCTTTCAAAGAGCATCAGCGCAACCCGAGGGAGTGTTCACCATCATCCTGGTTTCATCCGAAGTGTGTCCACGGCTGGACAAGTGGACATAGTACTTCCTCAAACATCACCACATCACCGTAGGGAATAAAAATCTGACTAAAACTATGTTCTGACCAAGCATAACTTTTTATTTCGTAAACATTTTTTGTCCCATCTTCACATAACATAAAATCACGCTTTTTAATCCCAAAGGGTTAAGCAGAGGTGTCCCGATTAGTACACCCATATTTCGCCAGTTATGTTTAAGTCCCATGTAATAGGGGCAGGCCTATTGCCAACCGGGCACAAATCCAGACACCGTGGCTTCTACTGAGAAATTCCTGATCGAAATCCAATATAACTTTCCCGACCCATCTACATTTGGGTTATTTCTGTTATAAATAAATTACGGGAAGTTTTAAAAATGATTTGGGAATTGTGCAAAAAATCCACTTATCATGATTCAAATCTCTTTACCGAAACTCTTCGCTAATCATTACTCACAGTCATACAAACATTGTAAAATTCACATTAAGAACAAACAAACTAATTCCAATTCTAGATCCTAAGTCTGTCTGTTAAACTCTCAATCAATCTTGCCAACATTAGCGCAATCCATCACTTCAACCACTGATTAAGTTGGCAACACTGCTAATGTATTTGAAAGGTTAAAGTCTCATGTTTGGGGTTGTCTTTTTGTTGAATCAATCATTTGTAACAACTGGTTGAGGGTAATGAGCTTTTGAAGGATAGAAGGTGATTAGAAATGGGAAAATAGATGCCTTTGTTAGTTAGGAAGAAAATCTTCTTCTTAGCGTGTCGATGGCAATCTAAATTGTGTCGGCCCAGAACTGAGCTACTACTTTGGCGCTTTCGGTAGCGTAAGTATACCTAGTATTCCATATACAAATGATTTTCTAGACAGTTCCAGAAAGTATACGATGGAATTGATGAAGTGTGTTATAAGTTTGAAGAATACTTAACATAACATCACGCCTGTAATCCCCGAAGGGTAAGGCAGAGGTTAGGAGAGGACCCACATTTCGCCAGTTATGTTTAAATCCCATGTAATAGGGGCGAGCCTATGGCCATCAGTCGGGCACTTCAAACTCCGTGGCAGCTACTGAGAAATTCCTGACGCAAAAACAAAATAACATTTTAGCCGACCTGGGAATCGATCCCAGGAACTGAGCTCAGCAGTTGCGCTCGCGACCACTAGACCAACGAGGCAATCAAATATAAAAAACATTTTCAATAATGTCCTCTGTGAAGGCTAAGGTTTTAAAAAACCAGTTTTCGCAGAGGTCTTTGATTTTCTCTCAGTTTCAAAACATGGCGATAAGAGAGCCCTATGATAAGGATTACAAACAAACAGTGATCACGACTCTATCGACTTTTGATCATCATCATCTGCCTAGCCTTTTCCCAACTATATTGGGGTCGGCTGCCAGTCTAACCGGGTGCAGCTGAATACCAGTGTTTTACATGGAGCGAATGCCTGTCGGACCTCCACAATCCAGTTAGCACTGGGTAATACGATACCCTTGGTAAGACTGGTTGTCAGACTTTTTGGGCCCTGAATACCCGTAACGACTGTCAAAGATCTACAAATGACACTCGGGACCAACGGCTTAACGTGCTTTCCGAGGCACGAAGGAAACTCGGTATGTAACGGGTGGTCACCCATCCACAGACCAACCTAGGCAAGCACGGCTTAACCTAAAGATCGACACGAGCGGCTGATATTATTTAGCCACGAGCTCCATCGACTCTATCGACTCTTGTCCTTTCTTTCCAAAATGTCAAACAGCAATGAAACATTCACCCAATAAATTGAATATCCAACAAGTGAAGGTATTATCACGCCGCATAATGAACTTGAACAAGCACAATCAGAGCCGAGGGCCTAATGATAAAAGTCACCAATAAATCTCCATTAATCAGGACTAGTTTAACCCAGATTGTGGAAACTGTAATCTTGTAGGAGCTCGTTTATCAATGACGCGGGGCCAAGAAATGAGAGGAATAATTCTTGTAAAGCAAATACGATTTATTCATGTCCGGTGTTATTTGTTTTAAGCCTATTAGATATTGTTATGGTCTCCGATTCGAAATTGTTCTCTTATGGGTAGTGATCGAATATTCGGATGCATATTTACCTAAAGTACGTTTTTTCCCGGCCTACGGTACGAAAGTATGGAAGCGGCTTCTATTTTTCTCGGGATCGCGGTATTTTCTAAATAATACAGTGTGTATAAAATGTAGTACTCATAAGCATAATAAATATTTAAAATCTATTTAAAACCAGGCAAGAAATTTGTTGAAAATAACATGTAAAAGTACAAAATTATACGATTTAAATTTTTCTGCTGAATATTCGTATAGGACAAAATGGTAAATATGACAATTAATTTGAACTAAAACACTAAAATAAAAATAAAAACTATGTATTTAAATAAACCGGGACTTTTTCCTTACTGACGCGCGCTCTATACTTGTCAACACTTAAACTTTAGGTAAATATGCATCCGAATATCCGATCCCTGCTTATGGGTCATTCTGAAAGTAGGGAATTGTTTGGTCTATTTCTTAGTTATTGTTTAGTTAGACGGTTTCTCGATTCTCCCGTTCGTCAATTTATATGTAAAAAGAAGAAATGCGATAAAGTATCCTGAATGGTTTTCGAAATATTACCCATCATTTTCAATATTTTTAATTTCTCCTTTCTTATTGCAAATGCGACATGGGTAGCCGTAAGACTGATAAGCATATCATCATCATCTGCCTAGCCTTTTCCCAACTATATCGGTATCGGCTTCCAGTCTAACCGGATCCAGCTGAATACCAGTATTTTACATGGAGCGACTGCCTTTCTGACCTCCACAACCCAGTTAGTACTGGTAAGCATAACAAGTAATATTTAAAATAGAGTAGAAATGCTTGAATCACCAGTTCTCGTTCAATAAATCCGCCGTTTCCATAGCTCCAAGGCGTAACCGCGGTTGCATTACACAAATCATTGGACCTATGCAGACGAATGAGCAACAAAACCGGCGGGACAGATTCAAGACGGCCATTAGATGCCTCGAGGTAGACGAGGCGTAAGACGCATGTCCTGCGTGCTAGGGTAGACATGGTGTTTGATTATAGCTTGAAGTATCGTGAGATTATGGTGGAAATGGATAGCAAGAAGAAGTTGATGAAGTCTTCATTAAGGTTTATTGTGAAGTAGATGGATGGGAATGGCACAGAGACGAGGAGGCAGAAGGAAAGAGAAGCGTCGTTTAGTGGGTGAAGTTTGGTTATACGTTAAACGTCTTCATTTCACATTCACCAAATTGTCTTTAATTTAAATAGTTTAAAATAGTATCGGAAGTATTAAACCACACCACCTTTTTTTTTAATAACAGTTTTCTTTAAAAATTCAATGAAAAACATCAAAATGATCAAAATTAATAAAATTCGAAAGAAAATCCCGCAGCACTGACTTGACACAATGTGTCATTGTCTGTCAAAAGAAAATTGGATGGATCACATAAAAATTGCAATGAAGAAATGTTGACAAGAGCAGCAGCACGACGCGCACGCCTATCGCCTCCGGACCCGTCGCTCAGCTCCGCCTCGCCGCTGCCGGAATCCAGCCCCATCGTGAGTGCTGTGACACCGGCCGTGGCAGTTGCGTCGAGCTCGAGCGACGAGTATTTCTCTCCGCCCACGACGCCACCACCAGTTCGTCGACGGAGAGGACGCCGGCCGCCGGATGGTTTAGGACCTCGAGGCCCACCGGCCTCTGATAGGGTCCCAGCTCTCGGCGGGAGTGTGCAGCGCATGCGATGGACGCAATCCATCAATGAAAACGTCATGCGCTCATACTATGGGGCTACAGAGGGGGGAAACAACCGGACCGCGTACCGTGTTCGGATACTCTCTCTGTTTCAGGTGCTTGAGCCAGCTGTCAACGTGTCGGCGCAACGACTATCGGATCAGGTGCGAGTCATCCAGCGTAATCGTATGTTGGATGATACTGTACTTGATCGCCTGCGAACTGAAATGCAGAGTAGCCATGTCATTACCCCGTCGGCGCAGGCTGTGGTACTACCACAGTCTAACACAACACCGAATCGCGCTAATGACGAGAGTAATGACATGGTTACTAATGTAAGTACCCAGTGCAATGAGGAAATAAGGAGTGCTTTGGAGGGTGCGATTCGAGAATATCGGTCCATGCAACCCGACCTTAGGCCACGCATACCTCGTTTGCCCATGCATAACAAAAATAGGGCGCTGGTGGCTGTTCTGGATTCGCAGTTGTCAAACTATTTTGACAATTGCGAAGACCTCACCGATGCTCACTCAATCTTGTATTGTGCGGCTGTAGCGGCATGTCGTGTAGCTCACGTCAAATTTTCAGATGACAGAGCTACACGACCTAAACCAGCCGTACCAGCATGGCAGTACAGGATTGAACGACGTATTGGTGGGGCCAGAGCACTCATCGGCAAACTGATCTGCTTCAGGGAGGGCAATACTCGCCCTAGAGTGATGCGTTTTGTGAGGCGGGCGTTCTCGGGGACTGATATCAGTCCACGAGACTACATGTCCCGTGTCACAGAGCGCATCGACTTCCTGAAGCAGAAAGTATATGCATGGGCAAACCGTATTCGTAGGTATAAACGGCGGGTGGATAGATACACTCAGAATCGCACATTCCAAAGAGATGAAAGGTGGGTTTATAGGGCTTGGGAGCGACCGGACCAAGGTGTGGCTGACACGCGCCTGCCGGATGATGACGCCATGTGTTCATTCTGGCGCAGCATCTGGTCGGTGCCTGTTAGCCACACCGAGGATGAATGGACTCGGGAGGTCGAGCGAGCGTGCGATCCAGTACAAGAAATGGGGGCAATTACTATCAGCCCCCAAGACGTAGTTTGTGCAGTCCGTCCGTTGCCTAATTGGAAATCTCCAGGGCCGGATGGGCTGCACAACTTCTGGATTAAATGGTTCACAAGGTCGCACGCTCGCCTGGCGACTCTATTCCAGTCAGCCTTAGAATCAGGGTCGCTGCCCGAGTTCCTGACAACAGGTATAACCCACCTGCTCCATAAATCGGGTAGTACTGCGGAACCCAAAAATTATAGACCGATTACCTGTCTTCCGACAGTGTATAAAGTTCTTACTTCCATTTTGAGAACTAAAATTAGCAAACACATTAATGACAATTCTATCATGTCTCCTTCTCAAAATGGATGTAGGAACGGGTCCCGCGGTACTAAGGAGCTACTCCTTATTGATATGGCCATTAGTCAAGTAGTAGTTAGTGGTTCGCCGTTTCCGAAGGGATCTGTCGACATGTTGGATAGACTATAAGAAGGCCTATGACTCGGTACCACATACATGGCTCATGAGGGTGCTAGAGTTGTATAAAGTTGATACAACTCTGCGCACCTTCCTGATGTCGTGTATGGGGCAATGGAGGACAGTCCTTCGCTATCCAGGATGTCGGCAAATCCAGAGGGATAGCGAACCGATAAGGATAGAGCGAGGTATATTTCAGGGCGATAGTTTGAGTCCACTTTGGTTCTGCTTAGCCTTGAATCCTCTTAGCACATTGCTGGAGGATTCAGGTCTAGGTTATCGGTTGAGGAGAGGTGGTCAAGTTATATCTCACCTCCTTTACATGGATGACCTGAAACTCTTTGCCCCCAACGATTTGCAACTGATGGAGCTACTGAAGGTAACTGAAACTTTCAGTAGCGCCATCAGGATGGAATTTGGTGTGGACAAATGTGCGGTCATGCATGTAAAGCGAGGGGAGATTGTGGAATCTGTGAGAACCCAGCTCTCGGATTCCATAAATCTTAGATCTCTTTCAGCAACCGAAACTTATAAGTATTTGGGTATGTCGGAAGCGCTGGGCATCAATGTCGCTGACATGAAGCAATCGTTGAAGGAACGCTTCTTTGGCCGTCTGAAAAAAGTATTTAATAGTCTTTTATCAGGCGGAAATAAGGTGCGTGCCTTCAACGGTTGGGTCATGCCGGTTTTGATGTACTCTTTCGGCATACTCAAATGGACTCAAACAGAACTAGACGCCCTGGATAGGAGGGTCCGTACACTGTTGACGGCATATCGAATGCATCACCCGCGTTCTTCGGTTATGAGACTGTATATCCCGCGGAGGTGTGGGGGTCGAGGCTTTTTAAACGCTAAGACTCTCCACAATCGCGAGATATGCAGTCTTAGGGAATATTTCCTAGAAACCGACGTGGGTATGCATCGAGATGTAGTCGCGGTGGACAAGGGCCTCACCCCTCTCTCCTTGGCTAAAGAGAACTGGCGCAAACCAGTAGTGCTTGATACTAACGACCGCAGGGAAGTATGGCAGAGTAAGGAGCTTCACGGACGCTTTTTCCGGGCCCTGCATGGGCCCGATGTAGACCTATCAGCGTCCGTAGCCTGGCTACGTTCCGGGGATCTCTTTGGAGAAACCGAAGGCTTTGTCTGTGCAATTATGGATGAAGTTATGATGACGAATAACTACCGGAGATTTATTGTGAAGGACGGTACGGTTGACATATGTCGGGCATGCCACCGTCCAGGCGAATCAATCCGTCACATTATCTCCGGGTGTTCTCGTCTGGCTAACGGAGAGTACTTGCATAGACACAACCTTGTAGCCAGGATTATTCATCAGCAACTTGCTCTGAAATACAACCTTGTGGAATCGGAAGTGCCGTACTATAAGTATGTGCCCGACCCAGTTCTCGAAAATGGCTGTGTCACATTGTACTGGGATCGATCCATCATCACTGACAGGACTATTGTAGCCAATAAGCCTGATATAGTGGTGGTGGATCGATCAGAGCGGCGCGCAATGATTGTTGACATAACGGTCCCACATGATGAGAACCTCGTGAAAGCCGAGAAAGATAAGCAAATCAAATATCTTGATTTGGCTCACGAGGTTGTCGACTTGTGGGATGTGGACTCAGCGATCATTGTGCCGATAGTTGTATCAGCCCATGGCTTAATTGCCAAGAGCTTCGACCAACATCTGAGGAGGCTCTCGTTAGGCAGCTGGATCAAGGGCTTGATTCAGAAAGCGGTACTCCTGGACACGGCTCGTATTGTTAGGAGGTTCCTCTCTCTGGAGCCCTGACCGCCGGTAGCTTGGACCCTGTTCCCGATACCGGTGGGCTACAATTTTTTATATTTTTAAATGTTTTTTATATTGTTTTTTCTAAGGAATATTTAAAAATGTAATTATATTTGTACAGAAATAAATAAAGGAAATAATAATGAGATAAACAAACTTTTTTTTTAAATTTTGGGGAAAAAGTGACTTCTAGTGATAATAATGATAATAGAAAAGTTAATACAGGTTTTGGATTGACGTGAGCTATGCTTATGGCAATCCTTTTGGAAGTCGTTCTAGAAATACTTCTAGAAGTGCTTTGAAAGAAGCAGCGTAGAGAAAGAAAATAAAAGATACAAAAAAAATTAGCAACAAGGAATACTAATAAAAAGAAGCTCACTGACAGAAGAGGCAATATCTAACATAAATCCTAACGCACAACTGTGCCTTATTTCAGCATTATCAAAGAACTTAACAAGAATAGATGTAAAGGATATCGGAATACAAGAAAACCTTCAGCCAAGACCGTTAATATAAAGATAAGAACCAAATGGTATCAGTGCAATGCGTATGCAAATCTGGGCAGTAAAGATTTCCATGGTAATACAAATGTAACAGCCCTCGTTAACACCTACGGAGTAAGTAATGTTGGAACATTCTAGAATTGAAACGTCTAGTAAGGTAGACTAGAATAAATGTACTACATTTATAGAGCTAGAAAAGTTATATACAGAAATGGAAAAGTATAGATGATGCATTTAGCAGATTTGCAAGATTATTATGAAATTAAATGCAATACTTCATAAAGATAAATAAAACACGGCTCGGACATCTAGGAAATGATTTAATAATAACAATTATTTCAAAGAGCTTTTCTATCTAAACAGATAACGATTCACTTTTTGCTGTACAGTTACGAGCGCCAATATATATACAATTTCCTAAATTTAAAAGCAATTTTCGCGGGTAATATTGTAACTTGGAGATAGGATCTTTTTCATAAAAACATGAGTCTCAGAATACTATGTTCATAACAACATGAATAATTAGAACAGTAGGAGAAAAACACTTTTTAAAGTTGTTAAGTGTTTACATATTGCAGCTCGTGACTGTACAGTAGGACCAAGGTTGTACTCCATCATCGTTCTAATTGAAGGTCAAATCCATCATTGCCCATCATTCCCTTCACACTCGCAGTTCCAACTGAGGCAGACAAAACATAAAACAACTTTTTACAGTTGTCAGCACCCTTCAAAATACACTAGGTGACGATCAGACAGAAGTAGGACTTCAATCAAGAACACACGACAAAACTATGTCCACAATTCCACATAGCTTTAACACCATTAGCGTTAGCAACAAAAGTGTTTTTCAATATGTCCCCAACGAGATATTAATTCTCGCGCCTATAAGGCTATAACTCAGGGCTCAATTAGGGCCACTGGAGACAGTTATTGAGGAAGTGGCCCTGCTGGACACAGACACATCTGGGACATTGTTTGAAGATGAAGATCTATAAATTGGTGCCTTTGTTGCGTTGAATGGTGAAGTGCAGCGCGGGTTAGATGGTAATGGGTTTTTGACTGAAACTGTTTTTGGCAAAAGCCGATGTCTTGTAAGCTCGGAATGAAAAGGGACAAGCCGAAGATGACATAGCTGAAGATCAAAGAAAAATATAAATGAAATGTTTTCATATTTAAAAAAAACATACTCGTTGGCATGTCTACAGATGGGCCACTTACCCAATCTGAAAACACGATGTTGAAAATTAATGGAATTCTCGAAAGATGAAATGAAAAATATCGGTTTTATTTCGTACACATATATATGGATCTTACTTATACGGATATTATGATTAATTCTGACCTAACCATGGTAATTATGGCTAATTTGAACGATAGACTGACCGAGTGAGCAAGCGTGAACTATTCAGTGCGTGGTACCTCAAGATGAGAAAAGGGTAAACCCAAGCCAATTACTGCCTTATTCCACGTATTTCCCGTACATTTTAGAAAATAATTACCCACTTACAATGCCATAGCGCTAGGAATGCAGCTGTCACCATGGCTGACCTGCCGCAGCTAAGTATAACGGTACATATGTTGCACTCATGTGTTATATTTCACCCGCAAGGTCGCAGTGTTAGTCCGTCACGCGTTCCTTACTTTTTGCTGTGGTTTAAGGTATGAGCGGTAGTTTCAAATTCTTTTACGATTTTTTTTTTGAACTTCATGTAGATTAGTGGTACATAGACGGACTTAACTGCGTTTCCCCATAAGATGAGCGAGGATGCGTAGCGAAGGATGTGTGTGAAACTAACCAATGTTAAAGCTCCTTTTTCACATTTTGAGCTAGGTTGTGATTGGTTAGTTTTATACACATCTCTCGCTGTATATCCTCGCACATCTCTGGTGGAAACGCAGATTTAATGCCACAAGGCATTTTGTACCAGTCGGTTGCATGCAGCTGTAATATGCTGTATTATTGACTAGGTGATAACTAGGTTTGTTTATTATAATATCATTCAACAAGCTCTTTGCAACTCCTTCAAAACCCATGCAATATAATCGTTTGTTCTCATCATCCACTTCAACAGTTTTGTCCACCTAATGCAGACATTGCCGCTATAACCCACAGTATTAAAGTGAATATCTTTGTTTTTAGCTAAAAACGCTTTCGCTTATAACTTAAGCAACGTTCCACTACATTATAACCGTGATGAATAGCAAAGAATAATGAATCGCAAATACGTTTAGTGTATTTGTGAGTAGCGAATGCCTGACCAATCACTGGTCCAGATATAGCTGTCATCCGGCCGCTGCTTTTTATGGCTTTTTCAACGCTATAAAACGAGTTTGATAAGAATAAAATTGCTTTCGAGTTTTTGGAATTGCCGGTTTTATTGACAGTAGCATATATTAGTTAACCATGTTTAATTAAGCATCGCTGTCGTTAAGAGGCGACACTTACTACATACTTTGATAAATTGACTTGGTTGAGTTGATTTGTGCCTAGTTGATGGTAAAAGGCCATCCCCACAGACACCTAGATAACGTGAGTATCACTATCCGTATGAAAACCAAGTGTGCCATTTTGACTACCTACTATGACGTCATAAGCACTATTAGGTACGATACAAACAAGTCACTATAGAAAATAGACCAAGGTGTTGTTCTTTAAATGTCTCGAATTAAGTTCTTTGTTTTAAACAAATTAGCTTACTGCGACAGTAGCCACGTTAACATAACATAACATTCATTTATTCTCTGGCAACTTTAGCCCATAGATATATACCTTACAGACTAACATACATTTAGTATGATTAAATACAAAAGCTAAGCATAAAATGCTTAAACAGGGCACGCGAAGCAGATGTTCTTGCGTTATCTAGGCATATCAATATCTGTGGCCCATCCCTATTACGTGGGACTTAGACATAATTGAAGAAATGCGAGTATACTAGGCACACCAATTGCCTACCTACAGGCGTGTTTTGTCTATGTAAGTGTCGACTTCAAATAATAATTGAATTGGTAAACGAAAGAAAACCTATAGCTATGTTCGTGCTAGTAATAATACAATAATATAAGGCCAACATTCCAACATACGGCTTCAAGACACGCTTCAAGGGCTTCTTATTATGTTATGCTCTGTTCAATATTGTACCTATTTGTAGACAATAGTTGCCTTATTGTCAACAATGTTTCAGTGATCAGTTTGTTTTGTCGTTGCTTGTAGAGAAATAATCAAGTTTAATGGTCCTCACAACATCAGCAACCAAGATCTACTATTATAACCACTTTAGTAATATGGCCATGTCGATGGCATTTGGCTGGCTAACCTCATTTGTTATGGCAGTCTTGCAGCTCTCCTGACATAAACTGGCATTCAGCTGTACTCGGTTAGACTGGAAGCCGACCCCAACATAGTTGGGAAATGGCTAGGCATATGATAAGTCTTCCAGCTCTCAGTCCTATGTCAACATCTCACCTAGTACTAATTCCAATATTGGTACAAAAGTGAGCCACAATAGCCCAACAACTGAACTACATAATGAGCCTATAACTTATACGATTTTTGATTACAGAACTCAAATGGAGTTGGACAGGACACCTAGCCAGGCGCAGACATGACAGGCGGACTAAGGCTGTCACCAAATGGCGTCCAAGAACTGGGAAAAGAAATGTGGGTCATCCAGCGGCGAGATGGGTAGACGACATAGTTGCCATCAGGGAAAAAGTGGGGGGGGGAGGAATCCTATCCCAACCGTTACCACCCAGCTAACCAATCTGTACACAAGTGGCCCAACCACTCCAACCACTGAGCTAATTCCACAAAATTATCGAGTACCTCTAATTACTCACACTTGGCCGATCGCCGACCGTTATGGCAGCCACGGAAGCGGTGAGGCAAGTTCATTGTCACAGTTTCGACCAGCCATTGTGTATGCTTCGGTGGTTTGTCTATGCGTTTTGCACTACTGACTTATATTTGATGTTTACTGTAACTGTTACATAGGATTAAGACATTTGGTGATGACGTTTTTGAATATGAGAGCATTAGTATTAGACTGCCTCGTTGGTTCAGTGGTCGCTCACTGCTGAGCGCGGATTCGATTCCTGGCTCGGGCAAATTGTTATTGAGTTTCTTCTTCAGGAATTTCTCAGTGGCAGCCACGGAGCCTGGATTTGTGCCCAGTTGATGACAAGAGATGATAACTGGCGAAATGTGGGTGTAGTATTATGTACACCTCTGCCTAAACCTTCAGAGATTACAGGCGTTATGTTATGTAGTATTTGACAAATAGCTTTATTATTAGTCTAGCCTTTTTCCAATTACGTTGCGGTCCAGTCTAACCGGACGCAGTTGGATTTACGGACTACCTTTATGATCTCCACATCCCATTTAGTACTGGGTAACACGATACCCCTTGGTATGACTGATTGTCGTCAGGCTTTTGGGGTTTTGAGACTACAATTGACTGTGTCAGTAGAAGAGACACGGATATTTAGAAGGTGAAATCAGAAAAATATTTATGTATAAGAATGTAGTTTTACATAGCAAGGTGTTATGGGTTTGTTTAAGTCCTTAACATTCTACCAGGACTTATGGTGTACAAATATTCAGATGTCACTCTTAAATAAATTAAATAAGTAGTGCAATTATTTTATGATTTGTGATTTACAATAGGTCCAAAATGAATTAATATTATTATAATTAGGTAATCGTTACTTTAAAATCAATGTCAAAATTAAGTAGGTACTTATAAGTAAGTTAAGTAGTCCTTGGCGAAAAAGGAATGAAGGAGTGAATTAGAGTAGGTATGCTTTTGTTTGCCTACCCATGGCCCTGTTCAGATTCTTGGTCTAAAATACAAAAATAGCACACAATAACTCCAAAATAGGCCAAAACAATCCATTTTCACTTCACTACAATGGCGAAACTTCAAATGATTTCGGCCGGTTTCTCGAAATTTACATACAATTATTGGAATTATTTACTTCGAAGTAATCGTAGCGACCTTAGTCACGGTTCGGAATTAACTATACACTTTGTTTATGGTAATCTAGAATGTTCCTTTCTCGAGAGGTATTCGACTTTTGGAATAGACAATGATAGAAATATTTCGTAATTCACGTCGATGTAGATACAAGAGGTGAATTCCCATAGTGTCCTAGAATAGACTATTTCAGAACGTGGACAGATAGCAGAAAGTAGTTCTTGGTAAAATATTAATATTTAGGGACATCTGGTTTTAATGGAAACTAAGGAAACGTGTTGAAGAAAAGGCAAGGAGTAGGTAAATGATACAAACAAAAGATACATAGACTACTACTACGAAATCTAGACGGATCGCATTTGGGAATAAGTTTATTTAATCAATCCTGTCACCAACTTTAGCGAAAATACAAACGTTCTTGAAAGCATTCATCATTAGCATCATACATGTATAAGCTGTCTTCTTGCTTCGTTACTACCTGTTACACACATAACATCACGCCTGTAATCCCCGACGAGTTAGGCAGAGGTGTACCTAACAGTACACCCACATTTCTCCAGTTATTTTTAATTCCCATGTAATGGGGGCGAGCCTATTGCCATCAATCGGGCAAGTAACCCGACTCCGTGGCTGCTGCTGACAAATTCCTGATGGAAAAACCCAATAACACTTTTGCCTGACTTGGGAATCGAACCCAGGACCTCGTGCTCAGCAGTCGCGCTTGCAGCCACTAGACCAACGATGTGCAGTCAGTGACTACCTGACTTCTTCATCTTTACTATTTTAATACGATGCCAATAGCCACTAAACATAAAAGTCACGTGAAGATACCACGTCACACCAAGATACAGCTCCACGTGAGCGAGTCCACGCTAATTTGATTAACTATGGGCAATCCGACGCGCTCGCCATTCATTAATGTTTACTTGTTAGCCATTTTGTTCGCTCCAGTGGCACGGCCATTTGTTTAATGAAGAATATTCAAGCTTAGATACATTATCTTAAAGAGGATAATCATATGCTCTGAGCAGGTTATTCATTACAAGATATGAAGATTTGCAGTTGCTGAGTTTGAATAAGACGTTGAAAATGCAATGGGAATTTAAATCGTACAGTCGCCAGCATATCAACCACAAACTCTCAAATTTCTCCAAATGATTTTAAGTCATAAAATTTTGAGGGTTAAGTTCAAAGTTGAATGAGAAAATTTGACAGTTTGTGAAACTTGATGTGCAACAGACATGAGGATGCATGTCGATACCCGAAGTAAATGGTATATTCTAGGAAGATGCAATCTTCCTATGTAAAAATAGGTAAACTTCATGTCAGCCAGTCCATAGGACCAGACGTTAGGACCAGCCCATCTATTGCATTCACATTCTGTTGACGTAATACATTTTGGCACTAACTAAAAGAGACGTGGTTCTGTTCTGGCTCTAACAATGGTTTAATGGCTATGGAGAAAGAGCGATTGGATTGATTCACCCTTTTTTCATTCCGTTCATTGGCCCAGGCTCGAGGGAACGGGAAGCATTTGGCCAGCCAAAGAATTACGCAGGCAGTAACAGTAGCTAGACGTCCGTCCACAGATCTCATTCACGCTGTCCTTCTTTTTGTGGCAGACAGGCGGAGACCAGGCACTTATGGACGTGAGTACGTGACCTGTCCACTTCGGGTTTTTTCGCTCCTCCTCGTGCCCGTGACGTTTCTGTCAGATATTCGCATGACAGTCGGCTGCGCGTAGATCCGCGCTATAAAGGTCGACGCGCACACGCACCGTTAGAGGCGGGTATTTAGGTCGGCGCACGCGCCCGCTACAGTATGCCACACTGGGTGGCGGGGCGGGCCATAAGCGGTAGCGATTAAGTGGAGAGAACTAGTGAAAACATTTGTACTTAAATAGGGTTCCAAAAAAATTTCAAAAAATGTGTTAGTTAAAACATCGGTCACCGAGAAATGTGGTTATCTTTTTAAAACGTTGTTGCAAATGACAAACGCTTTGTGACTGGCCAAACCAGTCACATTGGGAAGCAAAAAAACTGCAAGGATTTAAATTACTAATGATTTTGCTACGATATTGATATTCTTTATCTATTTTTAAAGCAGTAGAAATTCAATTACTTGATAAAAAATATCGTGCAGCACTAATTTGCGAACTTAATTGAACTATTAATAAGCGAATATAAAGACTCACAATTTGTCCTAATAAATTATAAATCTAATATAAATTCCTAACTTTACCGTCCCCCCGTCCGACCGCCCGCCCGTCTACCTTGACTTCTATGAAAAATTACCTAACTCAGGTAATTTTTCATAGAAGTCAAGGTAGACGGGCTAATAATAGAAAAAATATAGGCAATCATGCGCAGACAGCAATAAATTAAAAGCCGGTAATTTAAGTTTAACATCGCCGATTATAAACGTATTAGCATAAAATGTTAACTGCAGTAACTTACATTAGGTCAGTATAGTTTAAATATGTTTCAACTTTGACTTACTAACTGTCTTAAATGAAGAAATTAACCTGAATGCGTTAATAAAGACTAATTCTAAATTAATATAATAAATTAATGTTGGTGCTATGTCTCGCATCTCAGCTTCTTTTTGGTGTGGTTAGTGCCTAACTTGGTGTCAGAGTTTTTATGCCACATCTCTGCTAAGACCCTGGGAAGCATCAGTAAAGCATTTTAAGGTCAGTTTTTGGCAATTGAGATGATGATGATGCCTTCTAGCCGAATTCGGCCACAGCGACTGTATTCGATGGCTTTCTATCTTTTGTTAGCTATTGTACAACGTTCATAAAGGGCTTATTGGGCGTATATTGTGTAGGTAGGTCCGCATTTTAGTTGGATTATAAAATATATTATACTGATTTCGACCATTTTACTCCACGAAGGTTCAAAATCACAAAAGACCATGTAAGTCACATGTACCAGTAAGGTCAAAAAACAAAGATGGCGGTCAATTTTAAAATCGCTATACTCCCATAACTTGCGCCACACTAACAGAAACAGTAATCTAGGATGTTATGTGTTATGTACGTGACATGTCAACGTTTGTGACGGAATGTTACCGATTTTACAACATGTCCAGCCGACCGGCAGTATGCTGCAGACAGTCAATGTACCCTCGGTGGCTGCTGACTCATAATATGGGGGAAATCTTGGGAGTAATTGCTATTTGGGAATGCTCCTCAGGTTGTATTAAAACTTCATAACATAACGCCTGTAATCAACTAAGAGTTAGGCAGAGGAGTGCGTAATAGTACACCCACATTTCGCCAGTTATGTTTATCTTTTGTAATAGGGGGCGAGCCTATTGCCATATGTATTTATCCAGTATGCCTGAGAACAGACTCTCGACAGCATGTAAAGCCAAAGTCAGAGGCCCACGGGCGGCATTAAAACTGACACCAGGTTAGGCACTAACCACACGAAAAAGAAGAAGAGATTACCATTTACAAATGATGAAACATAACATAACATGACATCACGCCTTGTAATCCTCGAAGGGTTAGGCAGAAGGGGTATTCCTCAAAGCGCAACTATTTTTAAGCCCAACCAACTGAGCCCACCTAAAATTATTCCTCAAAGCGCAACCATTGGTTGCGCTCACAAATTCAAATTAAAAATAATGTATGTTTATTCCTCAAAGCAACTATGATGAAAAATAGAGAGGGGTATGATGGATTCATTAATGATATCGAAAGACAGTTTTAAATCAACTGTCCTACTTAATTGTTTATTTATTAAAACAGACTACCAGGCAAACAGAAATTAACTGGAACTATCTGTTTAAGCAATTCAACTGAATGGCCTTTAAAATGTTCAAACTCGAGTAGGCAAGCTCTAATTCACGTCATCAAGCCCAGTTTCCACACTATACCTAAAATAATTTAAAAATAACTTATAATAAGGAAGAATAATAAACATAAACACAACTTGATGGCCTACCACATAAATACCGTCCTTTGCCCCACCTAGTCTAACTAGGTCATCGGGGAGACCCCCCACCGCGTCTAAAGGAGTGACCACACTTACTGACGTAGAATCAACTTGAGTCGGTCAGAAAAAGCTTTGCATCCATGTAATTAAAAAAAATCTGCGCCCGCACTCTTTTGGATGTAACATCCGCCAATTTGGGTTTGTTCGCATGAAATGTAGCATTATGAATGGATTTACATCACATTTATCAAAATCGGACCAGTAGTTTGACGCTCGGTGGAACATAAAAATATTCCAAACATACATACACAGACTGCTAAAATAATAACCCGTCCTTTTGAATTTGCCGTAGTCGGTTAATAAGACGACATTCAGCTCGTTTTGATTCGGACGAGTCTCCGCGTCGTCCCTTCCTATCTTTTTATTATATGGGTATAAAGAAAAAACGAAAATACTCTTACTTGTGCTAAAAATGATACCAAAACTAAGCACAAAAAGTGGGGGAAAATTATGCGTTACAATCACACAAAGGTTTTTCACGTGAATCAACATCTGCCTAACTTATTCCCAACTATTTTGGGGTCGGCTTGCAGTCTAACCGGATGCAGATGAATACCAGTCTTTTACATGGAGCAACTGTCTATCTGCCCTCCACAACCCAGTAAGTACTGTGTCGGTAAGTGTGGTCACTATTTTACACGAAACAATAAAAACAGCCACGTTTCGCTACATTACTCATAATCTACTTGTTTACTCATTAATCTTTAATTAATGAAGTATATACTCGTTTATGTAACTTGTACTTGCCCGTAGTGTGTTGGCCGTGAAAATAATAGGTATGTAGGTAATTAACGCAATTGGCATTGAGTATTATGAGGGCTATGTGTGAGAACTATAATGAAAATGTTTGTTTATTACATGTAGTGACACAAATTACAAATACCCTTCTTCGTGAAAACAGTAGTACCTAAATTATCTGATCTGATGATATTAATTGATCCTTATACAAGGTGTAAACAGACCCTTCACGAAGCCGTCAACCAAGCATTCTGTACATCAAACTAAGTAACCTTACGCAAAAATTATGGCTGGGAAACGATTTTTTTTTTGGGTGAAAAGTCACGTTTTACGGTAAAACTCAAAGTAACGCACTCAAAACATTGTGCTGATGGATGGATCCAATAGTACGGGGGTCGTGGAGATGTCTAAAGTAAAGTTACAACATTGAAACCTTGAATTAAAAAAAAAACTTGTGAAATAGTTGGAACTTTGACCCCCAATATCTCCGTAACTAGAAGGTTCCCAGGTATCGTCTAGAACAAAAAAATGATCACCATGACGGGGAGAATAAGTGCCTTTTGGCTTCGTTAAGGGTCTTTTAACACCCTTTATAATCACTTTTTTCCTCCTTGCCCTACAATTTTTTAATACTTTTATCAAGAGTACTTTATCGAAACTAAATGATTTTTGATTTTGAACTTTCTAGTCTTTGGTCGCAATAACTCAGCTAGGGCAGCAATAGACGATCAACGAGTAAATTAGCATATCCACTTGTAATTTTAGGAAATTAGAATGGGTATTGTTCGAGGATCAGTTAAATTCACGTCATGTATAAATGTTTGTACAAAATACTACATAACAATATCTTTAGTCTTACTATCAAAAAAACTTACCGAAAAAAAAAATCCTCTAAATCTCAATACAGGGGCTGACACATCTGCAAAAGAAAGAAAAAACATATGTTTAGAGAAACACAACACAAAAATAGATAAAACACGTCTAAGTAAACAGATTAGATCATTGCTCTTCTGGCGAAAATTATACTACCGCCATTGAAAATATAAATAGAGCGACCTGCAAGGCCGTTTGAGAAATGTCTACGGAAATATGTTGTTAATCGTCCATCGTTAATAAATAATAATGATAGCTCTGGCTACGGGCAGTCACGATCCATGAATCCATAATCTATAAGCTTTATTGAAGAAAATCCAATTAGAGAGCTTACTTTCAGATGGTTTGGAGAAGGATTAGGAGGGATTCTGACTAGGGAGGGATTCTGACTAGGGACAGTTTCGTCACCAGTATTAACTGGTGAAAATTGATGAAATGCTCTTCTTCTTTATCGTGTGGCCTGGTGACAGTTTTTGCGCCGCCCATGGGCCTCTGACTGGGTTGACATGCCGTCGAGAAATATCTCTCAGGCATGCTGGTTTCCTCACGATGTTTTCCTTTACTGGAGCAAGTGATAATTATACAATACGCACATGGATCCGAAAAATCAGAGGTACGTGTCTTGGGTGATGAAATACTAGAAGGCCACAAATGGCAATAGCTTTCCAAATATTTTGTGTTTCTACGTCTTTCAATCAAAATCAAAAGTCATTAATTCAAATTAGACTGAAAATCTGCACTTTTTGAACGTCAATTACATGAGACAAAACGCCCACCCTTTGATTAACGTCCTTCAATAGGATTGACATAAGGTTTTGAGATGTATATGTTAATCCAATACATTTTTGACTCAAAGTTATCGCTGACCTAATCTCACTTTTTCTAGCTCACTTTCTGTAGAAACAATGCTTTAGATCTCACATAAAATCATGACAGTCGATTCAGTTCTAATTTCAAAAGTTAAGGAGACAGTAACTAAAGGAAAAGAAATTAAAGATTCCGATCTTGCTAAACCCGAAAATGTAAACAAAATAGATACAGCTAGAAACACATCAAGACTAATCAAAGGTCATCGCAAGAAAAAACGTCAGGCCAATTACAAGAGGAGGCAGAGACAAAAATGTAAATTCTCGAACAAACAAAAAGCCGGAATCCAGTATCCATGTCACCACCGTAGAAAAGATGGCCATGGATCATGGCAAATATGAAAATAATGGGAAAATAATGATAGCCACATAATTACCAGACAATTTCAGAAAACAGAAAGTTAAACTTGAATTTAGCGATGATGGTGTACGGAAGGTATTTGAAACGATGCTTTTAGAAACAAGTGAAGTATTTACGACGATGATGTAGAAAGTACTTATAAGAGAGATGCAAACAGAAATAATACCTTCTATGAATCAATTGCTTGTAATGATAACAGTTGAGAGTACTCGGATAACTGAAGTGTTTACTAAAGTAAACATGATAATCAGGCAAATGATAGGCTATAAATAGGTATAGGTAGATTACTGAACACAAAACATTAATGAATAATCCAGATTACGTTAGGATTTGCTATAATAGCATAATTATAGCTACTAGGTCAAACAGGGAAGGAAAACATTGAGTGGAAACCGGCATCTCCTAGAACCAAAAATTTGAAGACGTGGGACGTCCATCAAATCCACACTGCCAGCGTGGAGCCTGCCTCTGACAGAGAGGAGGCCGATGTCCCAGCATTGGAAACGATATAATCCAATTATGCTGTTTTTTTTTTTTTTTTTTTTAATAAAACTTTGTCCCACACTAGGAATTTCTCCTGTATCGTGGGTGCGTTTACAAACATTAAAACTCACAAACACAAACAGCCAGACCCGGAACAACTACTTGTAGGCCATACAAATATTTGTTCCGTGCGGGAATCGAACCCGCGACACGCAGCGCAGCAGCCAATCGCTCAGCCACTGCGCCAACCGTGCAGTCAAATTTTTACGGAGCATTAGCTTAGAAAAGCTTTAGCTTATGCATGACCACGCATATAGACAATTCAGAAGTAACAGTAATTGACTAACGGTACTAAAGAAATAAACCTACAATAACTAATTATGACAGTCTCAATAGAGCTAATAAACAATTCAATTCAGAAAACATAAAATCTGAATTCAGTGATGATTTTAGTCGCAAAGAATTTGAACCCAATGAAATGGTTATAACGTTATTAGATACAATTGTTAGACTTGAGCAATGCTCTTTAAGGGGCGTTGTTCTAATGATTGAGCTAATGTCATTGCAATTGTTCGTTATGCTGACGTCAGTGAGGATGGAGCTTCAATCATAATTAAAATCTGTCAGCTGTGTGTTGAGGATTGAATGGAGTTGGGTTCCGTAGAAAATTCTTATGAATTCGATAAGTGAGACGGAGTAATCACTGTGGTAAAGAAGATCAGCCATTACAGCTAATTAATTTTTGAGAATACACTACGTATGTGCAATGCAAGAAGTAAAAGCAGAAAATACTGGTAAAGAAGATTATTAGTAAACTAGCTTCTGCCCACGACATCGCTTGCGTTAATTTAGTATTTGACAATCATTCAATCATGATTCGAAAGACACGTGGCACCATTTATTGTCATAAAAACGTTATTGTTGTTTTAGGTAGGTTAAAACCGTTTCTGTACACCTGAAAACGTATATGCAAAATTTCAGGAAAAACCGTTCACTGATTTCGGCGTGAAAAGGTAACAAATAAACTTACTTTCGCATTTATAATATTAGAATAGAAGATAGCTATGATACGGAAAGTTCATTTTATACAGCAAAATTTTGGTGAAAACTTGGTGAATCTTAATATTTCCATCAATAGTTTCACTCAAAGATTTGTCAATACTGTTTAAGAATAGACTAATTTGACAGACAAACGTGACGAAATGGTTTCCTTATGTTGCTAAGGAGCCTTGTCAATCAGGACGTTGGACTATACCAGACGAATTTTTACGAATGATTTTAATTTAAATCGTTTTACGACCAGAACATTTAGTGCTGTTACGTTAATTTGAATTACGATACGTTCATCAAGTGTTTCAAGCGGTGATGACATTTGATTTAAAACTACAAAAACTAGCGAGTTGATGATTTCACTTGTAATTTATTGGCTCAGAACATTTGACTCTCAAATTACCTAATGATAAGACTTGTCTAGTTTTTAAATGGCTGGATGGTGAAATACAATAAAAAGTATTTTTGGGTAAGTATCAATGTAGTAATTACTTACAATACGCACCAGGGAACCAACCATTTACGACTATTTGAATTCAGGTTAGAGTTATTTTGACGGAGTTCTTTATAGGATGGATTTAGTGCGTCTTAAATAATGATATATATCGGGTTTTAAGCTCAGCGACAGAATTCGCAATACCACAATACGCTCAAAAACAGGAATCGCTGATGTGAGTAATAAGATGCTGGACTGAAGTGGGATTAGGCGGGCCATGTCTGTAGAATGCATCAGGACCGATGAGCCAGAGTCGCCACGCAGTGGGTGCCAGAAGACGCCAACCGAGAGGGAGGCCTAATTAAAGTTGTCGTGACGACCTAGAGGCGTTTGTGAGATTGGCCGGAAGAAACCGCAGGGAGGGAAGAGTGGAAGGGGGAGGCCTTTGTCAAGCAGTCCACTGATGTACAAACATAAGAGGCTAAGTAAAAAAACACCGTCTTCGATGGCTCAGATGACAAGTGCACAGATCACTGTGCACTTGTCTTCTAGTAGTCTAGCTTCTTACTTGTAGATACTTGCTTACTATATCTGTAAGACTTTTTAGCATAATTATTATTTTCACTACCTTCGTTCCTTCATCTTTCATATCTCCTCGGACTAAATCTTCTTCATCCAAATCATTATCGACTAAGATCCGGGAGTCGGTCCACTCACAGCCCGACGCGTTCCAAATCCGTGCGACTGCGACTATTAAACCAATTACGCGACAAACGCAACAAAAACGCGACAGTCGCACGATATGAGCCACTGGGTGGAAGGTGAGAGTGAAGGAAAAAGTGTTGTGATGGAAGGTTCGTGGAAGCTGTCGTTAATGCGATGTAACTGTCAGTGGCGCAGGCGCATGGGCTATGGGAGTTGTTAAGACAGACTGTGAATAGATAGGTTAGGGTACCAGTATAAAGCTAGCTCTTGGATTAATTAATATTCTTAGCCCTATAATTTAGTAATTTCATCATTAGTAGATATTTATTTTTTCTTTTTTGTATTTATAATATGTTTTTTTTACCGTCATGCATGAACAGTTTATTTCCTAGTAATTTAAAGTTTAGTCATTAATGGTAATCTATGAAAAGCACTGTGGGCTACATTATTATTTAAGAGGCTACCCCTTCTCAATGACCTTGAGCGTTTAGTCTTTCCCACACCCCACCTACCCGTACTTCACCTGATAAGTATTACGTAAAACTCATTAAACTAGTCATCTACCGGCTCAAGATTGAACTAATAATAAAGTCCAGGAGCTTGCGTACATTTTGTGATCATTCATAATTATTGGTAGATAATTCTTCTTCATGTCGTGTCGAACGTTTAGGCAAAATTATATTAATTTTGACCAGTAGGTACTCTGTACTTTAAGTAGGTAATTGTGTGAATGAAACAAAATGTATTTGGATATATCAATTATCTTTTATTTACTCATAAAAAAAACTGTTGTTAGATTTAGTGCATAACTGTCTGTAAACTTAATAAAGTTAGCAGGACAAAGTACATGGAATGAAAGAGGCCTGAATCTACTATCAATAGTAGAATTACTACATTACGACATCAATTATATAGGTACAAGGCTTTCTCTTAAAATATTATTGCAGATTATAAAATAATTTTACTTTATAGATTTAAGATCTAGACAAAAAATGGAAGAAAAGTTACACAACTTATTAAATAATTTAATTTGTAACAAAAAACAAAAATGGATAATGAAAAATCTGATAGATAATTAATTTATTTATTTAAAATTATTATATAATATTTATTAGATCTTTATGGCAAAATATTTTATAATATTAAACAAATTAAATTATTTATTAGATTTTTCGTTAACCATTTTTTTTTTGTTTTTTTTTTTCAATTGATTTTTGTATGTAGTCCGGATCTCGTATTTGCAAATTCCGTGGATGGCGAGGGTCAACCAACTCTGGAAGCAAGCAGTTCATGTAAAAAGTCGTCAACTTTTCTTCCATTTTTTGTTTCCAAAAATTATCATCTCTTTCGACAATCTCAATTCTCAAACATTCGTTTTCATTAGCCCTAACAGCAAACATACATATTTTTCATTACGTTATATGTAATTGGCCTTGGATTTGGTAGAACCAATTATGAGTTTTGTCGACTTCTATTTCGCCGTTTTTATTAGTTTTCCAAAAAATAACTTTTTTTTGTTCAGTTGCTTCATTTAGTCCCATTTTATATGCCGTTATTGGCTATTTGACTTCCACAACTGAGTCGTCACAGAAGATTCCTGTCGATAAAAAGGCCACATCGTTCGATTTCTTGATTTAGTTGAACGCTCAGTTGAATTATGGCCTTTCTTTCATTTTCTCGGCCATGTTTGATCAATGCCACGTGATCCAAATTTTCTTTATACAAAAAGTCTTTCACGGTATTTACGCAACTTGTATTTGGTCTTCGCTTCATAATTTTTCCGAAGTTTGAGGCGGTAAGTAGAGAGCGTCGAAGCTCGAGCCACTCACCACTGTCGCTTTGGAGTATTGTATTTTTTTTGTATTTTGTCCATTTCTTCATCTGTTTTCTTCAAATTATTTAAAAAAGCTTTTTTAACTTTATTATAAGTTTCCTCGTCCATGTCTGACCATGTTGTTCAACAGATTTTTTTAAACCTTCTACAAGAATCGTACTCTCCATTCCTGTAGATGGCCCACTATAACTTTTAAAGCAAATGTGCTCTTTAGGCTCTTAATCTGTTGATGTTGTTGCACAGACTTGACAAAATTTATTTTTTATGCCTATATATAAAATCTCTCCGGTATTTTTACCAATAATGGCAGCAGCACCAGAAAGAGCTGATTTTTTTTTTATACGATATTTTGCTCCAACACCCGTCAACTATGACATTTACGTCCCCATAACCATCTTCGGTTAGTTTCTGGAGCTGCTTCAGCCCATAACACGACCTTCGGGCTATCTAAGCCTGTCCCCCTAAAATTTCAAGTGTGTCTCTTTGTCGTACACAGTGAGTTTCCGATGAACTCGTCAAACGAAAGAACGCAAATATGTCGAAGATCCAACCGTTTTGTATATTCTGTGGCGAAAAAGGAAATATTTATATTTTTTCTGATAAAAAAAGGAACAGATGAAGAGAACAATCTGACAGAAGAGAGTTCTGATGACGATTCATCTGGGGATGATGACGATAGCCATACTATCGATTACGAATAATTCCGGCAAAGTTATCGATTTCTATCTTTCTATCTCTTTTTTTATATTCCCCTTATATTATTAGTTTATGTTATTTCCATTTTATTCTCGATATTATTTTATATTATACATTTCTTTCACGTATAAAATAAAACAAGAAAAAAAAATATTTTCGTACAATATTGTTTTATACATGCTATAAACTTCTCGAGATTATCATTAAATTATCACTATGTCGGTTGAAATTTGACAATACTGTAGTTTAATTGTTACGTGTGCAAAAATAATCAGTCGGCTGGGTGCGGACAGGGGAGTTCTGTCAGCTGGACCCTGAAAGAAATTGTGCATTACTCGAATAATCTGTATCTTTACTGATTGTTGTTTTCGTACTTTTGATAATTTTAACAATCACTTTGTTAAATTTCATCCGGTGTACTATAACTTTATTTTACGTGTTTCGTTTACAAGTTTATGCGAGCGGCTGACGCACAATCCCCCCTCCACCATGCAGCTGACGATTTTTCTTAAGCTCAGTATGATGTAAACTATTTATGAAAAAAGTTTCAGCTGGCGTACTATGACTTCAAATCGTTTTTTTTTTTACCACTTCCGGTACCACCCACATCCGCACCCACCACGGGTGCGTCAGCTGACGCTTGGTTCACTTATGGGTGAATATCACGGCAGCAAATTTTACGTGTCCACGTTGAGAATCGAGGTGTAAAATGATAGGATGTTTCTTATTTTTTTTTATAGTGAACTACGTAACTTGGTTCAATTAGGGCCACATTTTTTGTTTTTATAAGTATATATAAATAATCAGGAAAAAAAAAATCACCTTAAAATTCAAGTTTGGTGGCTTGTCCCAGTTCCATTTTTTGATATAATTGCATTCACCAAAGTAACAATTTGGGGTAAAATAGCAAATAAACGATTTCCTTAGTAAATGCATAAGACACGCTATCTAAAAACAATTAAACCATATTAGAAAATCTAATTTAAAAGCACAGGATACTCGATCAAAGTTTGTCCAAGCAAAAATCAAAATTTTGTTCGCACTTTTTCAATTTACTATAACACGAAGCTTCGGGCGTGTGTGATCAATAGTGTTTTATTATTTCGCAACTCTAAGTCTTTGGCCAGCACTTGCGCGTAACAGATATGTGATTAGTGCTTTGATTACCCCCCAAAAACGTAAGTACTCACCTTGAGTGGGACGGGGGACAAGAATTGTTCAATTTTTGGTGGATCGATTTGCTGTCGATTTTAAAGTGTTTTAATAGTAAGCTACACGTTATAGCTAGTGATTAAGGTTTCGTATAAATCAGTAACATCAATTTAATTGGAACTTAAAACCCCTATTTTTACAGATTTTTTTTATGCCTGGTCTCAATTTTGGTGGCTCAATTTTGGTGGCTTTGGTGGCGTTTTCCCACCACCAAAATTGAAAACGAGCCACCAAATTTTAAATATGTACTGTATATGTATGGTTTGTACCTATATAGCCAGTTTTTACGTTGCAGGACAGTTTGATTAGCAAACAAATAAATGTTATGTACTTGGCAGTAAGTAAGACCAATTATTATAAAGGTGGTATACTAATGATCAAGTTTCTTATTAATATATTTTTTATTTTGTGTCTTTTAAGAATGCCAAAACAGACTAGCGAAGAGAGGCTGGTTAAAAAGAGAATGGCAGAAAGAAGAAGAAAAGCAAAAATAAAGAGCTATCCCAAACAGGCTGAAACACTGCTAAAAAGAGTTATGAGGAAAAAAGAAAACGAGTTTTTTCTTGTTTTTAAGTTTTTTTTAGTAAAGATGAGAGAAGATTAATTATATTTGAAAACTAAAAATTCCTTTCTTAGATTTAAAGACTGATTGTAGAAACCATTGATCTAGTCTGGTGATTAGCATCCAAATATTGAGTTAAGGTTTTTTTAGTTTAACTGAAATCTGCAAAGCGTTGGTGAAATGGTAATGATCTGTTTGCTGTTTCACTGTGTCTCTCCTTGGATTTAATATTTTTTATTTTGTTTGGAACAACAAAAAATAACATAATAAAGCATTGAGTCCAAGAATAGCCCTTTCCGTAGCTCGCTGATCAACCTCGAATTTATGGACCAGCCATACCGAGAGTGTCCACGTTTCAGCCCTGTAAGTCATAACAGGCAGGACGTACTGGTTGAAGACCGTAGTCTTTAGGCTCTGTGCAATACGCAACGAGAAGACCGTACGAAGTTTCCCAAAAGTTGCCCAGCCCAGCTTAATTCTTCTGTCAGTCTCCCTCTTAAAGTCGTTCTTACCAAATTGCAGAGTTTGCCCTAGATAAACATATTCTCGAACAACCTCGAGAGGACCGCCATTGACAACAATAGGTCCTGGTTTCGGGTGACGTGATCTTTGAACATCACCTGGGTTTTGTCCAAGTTCACCCTGAGATCAATGCGTATTGATGAATCAACTAGGCCATCCAGCATCTGCTGCATGACGATTTCATCTGCAATGGAAATCTCAAGTGTGAGATGTACTCGCCGTTGATGTTAATGCCAGGTGCGTTGGTGAGGGGCTGCGGGTCTGTTCGAAAGAGATACCGCGGCCCTGGAACACAAAGGGCTAAGAAGGAGCACGGAAATCATCAAATGACCGGGGGGGTCATTCCCATCCAAAAAAAAAGGTGCGTTGATGAACCATTTCGGCTAAATTACGTCCCCTTGGCTCACCCCTTGACGCAATGGGATATGCTCTGTTTGCTGGTTCTGAGTTTGGATGGTGATTGTGATGATTTCATAAAGAGTTCTCAGCACTTGGATGTATCGCCAGTCAACTTGGCATCGCTGCAGAGACTCCAGAACTGACCAGGTCTCGACAGAGTCAAAAGTCTTCTCGTAGTCCACGAATGTAAGACACAGCGGCCGATTATACTCTTCGAACTTCTGTATGATCTGCCGCACTGTGTGGATGTGGTCTACGGTGCTGAATCCTCTTCGAAACCCGTCCTGCTCCGGTGGCTGAATCCTCTTCGAAACCCGTCCTGCTCCGGTGGCTGGAAATCGTCGAGTCTTTGCGCTAGACGATTCGTGATGACTTTTGAAAACAATGCTAATGCACGTGGCTAGGGAGCGAAATGGGTCAGTAATTCTTGAATAGGGTCTTGTACCCCTTTTTAAAGCAAAGAACGACCACACTCCTTCACAACGCTTCTTGAGTTCTCCCAGAGAACAGGACCGAGTTGAAAAGCTCCCGTAGCTCTCTTAATACAGGACTTCCTCCCGCTTTCAGGAGCTCAGTTGTTACCCCATCCTCACCAGGCGCTTTTCCATTTTTAAGCTGTCTAAGAGACGCCACGATTTTGTTTTGGCTGAATTCTGGTAGGTCTTCTGTGAAATGGCGAGTTAAGGTGGCTCTGGAATCCTTATTTTCGGGATCAGGTTGAGATGCATGCGATGCGTACAACTTGCCGTAGAAGTTTTCTACTTCCGACAGAATCTCCGGCTTCGAAACGACCTTATCTCCACTAGATTTGGACTTTATTACCACTTGGTCTTTATTATTAATTTTGTTTACAATAAAAATATTAATAATTTTTTGTTTTCGTTTTTTTTGTGTCATAAACTCATAATGATAGATCAGATAAATAATAATAAATATTTTTTAACAACCGATGAAGTTATTGATGAGAATGAGAATTTGTGAGATTAGTTACATTGAGCTTTATTAGTGAGATTGACGTTTGTGACGGAGAAATTAAATTTTGGTGCCACTGATTTTCAATTTTGGTGGGCACTGTCGATTTTGGTGGGCGATTTTCAATTTTGGTGGCCACACTAGACTTTGAACTAAAATATCTCAAAAAGTTATCGAGATTTTCTCAGACCTCTTGAAGATCCTTCCAGCTTGGAGTTTCTATTCTTATACCAGCCTCTTATTTTTCACGAATAATGAAGAAAAAATTTCGCCACCAAAATTGAATAAAAATGCACGTTGTTGATATTCACCCTTATCAGTCATTCGAAGTCTATTGTAAAAGATGGCAACCGATCGGCGTAAAAGCACTACCTAAAATGCAACGCTACCTCCCGGACTATTAGGCATGATGACAATTGATAACGCATACTGGCACACGATAAAAAAAAGCTGATGAGGTGTCCTGTCACGAATGATTACACTGACACATAACCTAAAATACGTCCTTTCGCTTATTTTAATCAATAATTATAACTAAAAATGTGTCGTGTCACTGTAATTTTCCGCACTTACACTAAATAATAAAAAACAAAAAACTAAACTAGATAAGCCACATATTCCAGTGATAAAAGAGTACTTAAATAAATTGCGCGTAAGAGCAGCGAGCGATCGAGAGCGACACAGGTTCCTCGTACAAAGGCCTCTGGCCGTCTGCCCCCCGTCGCCCGCACAGAGACCCGCGAACCAGGAATTCTATTGGTACGATTTTCTAATAAAATAATGCACATAATAAAAAAACTCTTCTGTCGAATTATTAAGTACATGATTCTTAACTTATATAAAAATGTTTCACTACTGTAAATAGTAAAATTAGGAATGCTATACGATTTTTGTACGCGAAAAGGGGTCTAGGTAAATAATTATTTCTCTTTATTTAGAAAGTTGTATATATTTATCTTACAGTCACATTAATAAACTGAAATCAATTTATAACATATATTTATTTGATATTTTTTACGTAACAATAAGGTATACTTTATAGAACATGAAAACGGCCGTATTTTTCTGAGATCCCCTTAAGCCATTTATGTTATCATGTCTATTTATGTTACCATCCCATAAAGTAGCTGTCTGTTGTTCTTATTTGGTAAAATAAAAATAAAAGTATAAGGTGGGCTCCAGTAGCGAAGGGTCAATTTTTATAAGAGGTAAACCGGAGTATATTCCTAATATCTTTAATGTGATTATATTATTTGTCTATCGAATACTGACTGTGCCATTGTTCAAAGGGAATCCGGTAAAAATCGAGCTGTATGGATCCTTCGCCACTGCTTGGCTCTTGTTCCATGCTAACTCTAGTTATGTAGCAGTGGGATAAAACACCTCATCAAGCTATAAAATATTGTTTTATGGATTTTTAAAAGGGCCATTCGATATGTTGACCATTGGAAATTTTAGACGTATTGAATGATATCTAAAAATATCTCTACTGTTAAATTACGGTTCAATAAAAGTTGTAGAGGCCCCTATTAACAACACTAAAGACTTAATTGTTGTAGTACCTAAAGCAAATCACACATCTATAGTAACTACATAACATTGACAGCGCCTTAAAGTCATAGCAATACGGGCGGTTTTCGTATAGCAAGTTTTACTATCAATATACCTTTACTACCATTTTTTAAACTTCAATAAAAAGTCTCTAACTACTCAAGGAGACGTCAGAATATTGTTCAATATAACAATAACTATAAAAAAGTAAGTGTTTAATATTAAATGCGCACGCGCCGACTGGGTCAATCCGCGTGACGAATCTAGTGACACGAGTGCCCCACAGGCCTGCTTACCGAATTGTGGGGGCTTGGTCGTTATGGGGGAGCGGAGCGGGGGACTGGAGATGAGAGGAGTTAGATAGGACTTAAAATTGTATAACAAGTTATTAGTTCTTGCAATTATTATGGGCTAAGAACATCAGAAGCTGATACTTGTCACCAAAAACATGTATTGTTAAGGTCATTATGTTTTAGTACTACTAGATTCAGATGATTGTTTTATTTACATATTTACAGCCACAAGATTTTCAGTATCCTAGAATTTATAAACTAAGAAAGTACGCTAGGCTCAATGAGTTACCACGGACATCCACCTCAACCATGCTATATGTAGTTGGTTTCGAGTCTTTGTAATTGCTTATCAAACACAAAACTGTTAAGTTCATCCAAAAAGTTGGCAACGTTGGAATTAGCTGTCAAATATTTATCTGTTTTAATTAATTAGCAATATTACTGTATGAAAATAAGAAATATGGCTAACTAGTGAACTAGAATATTAATAATGAATTGCAATTAAAACAGTGAAATATTTGACAGCTATTTGTGACGTTGCCCACTTTCTGTATAAAAGCTCTTAATGATGTGTTTGAATTCATACATCCATCATTCACAAATTATTACTTATTTGTTTTGAAACTGTTTAGGAATTTCCCGCGACACCAGTTTCTCAGAACCGCTCCGGCTCTTCACCCGCTGCCACGCTACCTTTGGACCCCAGCCAACGTTCAAATCATTCAAATTCCATTAAGTATAACTGCGTATGACTGATGCAGAACTGTTATGCATTGCGGGGCTACGTCCGCCTGTCACGACACGCCAAACTGTTCTATTGGATTATAAATAACGTAACTGTTTTGTTATTGAACGTTGTCGGAAAAATGTACGGCCATAGATTTCTTTGGAGAATTATTTTTTACGCGTGGCTGACACTAAGATTTCCTAACAGTGCTTATTTTTTGCTGGCTATGTCCCACCGCTGGGCAAAGACTTCCACCAAATTTTCCCAAGTATCATTTTCTGAGCCATCTCGATCCAGCTCTTGCAGTATGCGTCTAATCTAACTACCACTTCTTCTGGGTCAGCCTCGGCGGTGCCATCAATTCACAGGCACTCACTGTGTGGAGGCTGACCATTACTTGCAGCAGTTTATTTTACAGGACTATATTCAGGAGTTAATTGGGCTTTTTTTGGCTCTAATACCCACATAGAGCAAAGGGAAATTCCCAAATCCGTCAAGTTAAAATGATTAAAAATGATGTCACTGCCTTTCCATCTGATCGTCGTAAGGCGATGATGGGTGGCCCAATCCGAGCTAAAGACACACACAGTTAAAAGATACAATAATTCAAATACACTCGGAATCGATAGAAATAAAGCCTCAGTTTATAATACCAAGTTATCGACCAGTAAATTGCGATATATTGGAGACGGAAGCGAGAAACTATGTTTGGACGCGAGTGGCTGGAAACTAGGAATAGTTAACTTGTTAGGTTATGAACGATTACTGCCTTGTAGCAGTGGTAGCTGTAATGAGATCGATATGTTAGGAGCTGGAAACTAAGGATGTTGGGCTACGGTTACTTTCCAATTGTATTGTCTGATACTGCGAAATTTTCTTGAGCAAAGGGAGTTATAGTGATGTTTAGGTTGCGCTTACCAAAAAATATTGTGATGGAGTTTCAAGGACCTGAACGCCTAGGCAAAGTGACAATCCACCATCAGCGATAACGATGCAGGAAAAGCCAAAAATGTATGGGATTGACATAAATTACTTATGTCAACCTTGTTGAAGGTTGTTGTAAGAATACGAAACGCTTGGAAGGCGCCTGATAGTTGACTATGCCCTTATCGGTGGCCCTTGTTGGTGACCACCAATGTGGACGTTTCTTCTTAGTTCGTCAGTCTTAGACACCGTTCGGCACCAATGACTTACAACTAAAATTAAGAAAATGAGTAATAACTAAAAATTACCAACCATGGTGATCAGTGCTCAGTTCTTTATCTACTTCTAAGAAATCACCAGGATCTAAGGAAACCGATGTCAAAGTGATATCATCTCTGTCAAACCTGTGACACAAAGAGTATCAGACAATAGACTGGCCTCAGCATATCTCAAAACACTTCAGACTAATTAAGTAGTCCATTAGGACACATTAAACTAATCCTCCATATCGGACATCAGTTTTTTAGTCCATCCATATCCAACTCCGTCACGATTCTTAATTAATAAGAAAACAGTGTTTTTTGCCGCCATGACACCAAGTCAGTCGTGACTTGTTAGTCTTAACCGACTTGCGGAAAGTAAGGTAATGCGTTTGACATTTTCGTATCACGGATGATCACGATGTTTGATGTTCTCTTGAAGGTTAAGTTGACTTTCTTGGTGTGAATCAGTGGTTATTTCAGAAAAGGTGCGAAAGGAATCTTTAATATTTTTCTGTTAAGATGTAATTTATTCGTTAAGACGCGTTTTTATCATGATTGAATATTAATACTAGCTTTATTGATATTTTTCTTTCATTTATTTTTATACATATGTTTTACATTTTTAAATATTCCTATACAAAATACTAAATAAAAAACATTTAAAAATATAAAAAATAGTAGCCTACCGGTATCGGGAACAGGGTCCAAGCTACGGGTCAGGGCTCCAGAGAGAGGAACTTCCTAACAATACGAGATATATTATTTATATTTCTGTCAATTTTTGCAATGATTTCTGTAATTATTTTAATGACTTTTTTTTTTTTTTTTTTTTTTTTGATATTTATATATTCTTTCATGATTTCCTACTTTACTGTTTTTATTTCATCTCAATTTATAATTTTTTGTTGTGTATGGGTATTTTGCCTAAATTAAAATACAATTATTTTATTTTTATTTAGGTTCGCTTTTAGTTTCGAAACCAAACAGACAGTTTCCTTTGCACACATTTTTTCATCATCAATCCGTTTAAACAGTCAAGGCAAGTGAGAAAAGGGCAGGTCCTAGAACTGCAATTTGAAGAACCCTCTGGGCCCGTGTAGGGCTTTACAGCCCACTCCCTCTTTCAGAGAGGGAGCCTGTTTCCCCGCAGTGGGTACATTATAGGCTGGTAACGATTATTATAAATATCGATAACCATCACGTCTTAAGAGTCCCGCTACCCAATCCATTGACCCTGTATAGGCAGGTATCACTTTCATCAACACGTCATTTACCGCTCTTAATCAATAACTTCTTTGTATTGCAACGTAAAATAACATTCACTCAACAATATGCAAATCAAACTAACAAAGCGTCAATACCAGACCGTGGGAGGATCTATCAACAAAGTCTCACCATAGACTAAGAAATCTGTAGACATTCTTGTGCGTCTGCGCCGGATCCCGCCGAAAACTTATTTACCTAATGCTCTGTAACAACCTGCGATCGTCGCTAAAACAGGGCTCTTAATTTGTGTACTTAGGTGGTAAGTTAAAAATTGTGATCATTATGGACCCTGTCAGGCACAGCAAAAAGCAAATATAGTAGCTGCTAAATACTCATGATGCCTTTAAGAGTAGGGGAAGACAATTAAAACGATGGATGGATGTATGAAAGACGACTTAGTTAGAAAAGTGGATTTAATTGATATTTCGACTTATAGAGAAAGAAGTTTAAAAGAAGAGACCCCAAATTAATTGGGATAAGGGGGAGAATGATGATGATGACTCAAACACAACTCAATTACGTCCTCTTTAAAAATAACAGAAGACTTATGAGAACCCCTCAAAGTTGGAATATTCAGGTCAGTTTTGGAGTCCCCTCTACAAATTCCTACTCTATGGCACCACCAGCAAAACCGACAAGCGTGCACCGTGAGATTAGAGCCTACGTGCTAAATAATGTTAATATACAAGATGTCGGCCACGTCTCCAATCAGAGCGAGAATAATCGAGATGTGTCACAGTTTCTCTTGTTGTAAGTGATGAAGAGATTAGTGCAGTGTGGAACTGTGGACATCATTTGCTTCTATTGATACGGAAAATTGGGCCCATTTCCATCACAGAAACGTAAATGGTGTGCGATAGGAGAGGTCCTTAGCGGAGCTCGTGACTAAATAATAACAGCCGCTCGGGTCGATCTTTAGGTTAAGCCGTGCTTGCCTAGGTTGGTCTGTGGATTGGTGACCACCCATTACATACCGAGTTTCCTCCGTGTCTCGGAAAGCACGTTAAGCCATTGGTCCCGGTTGTCATTTGTAGATCTTTGACAGTCGTTAGGTAGTCAAAGTCACAACCAGTCTTACCAAGGGGTCAGAGGGGGAGAGGTCAGATAGGCAGTCGCTCCATGTAAAATTCTTGTATTCAGCTGTATCCGGTTAAGACTGGCAGCCGACCCCAATATAGTTGGGAAAAGGCTAGGCAGATGATGACCGGAGAGGTCTTTAGAGGTAGTCGATGTAAGTAGAAGTTGGTCTATAATATTTATTTATTTAAACTTCATGTACAAAAGTGGTACATAGGCGGACTTAATAATATATATAATAATACCACAAGGCACAACCTTTGGGTCAAATAGGACAGCACTGTGATAGAGTACAAAAAAATAAATAAGAAAAATACCATTTTGTTTTGTTGTGTTTTGTTTGTTATGACGCTAAATAGTCAAACAAGATCACTGTCCCCCCCAAACTACTAAAAAAAACAGTTATTTTACGACAGAAAAAACTGTTTTATCTCCAGTGTGTGCACGGCTTAAGTTATAATAATTCCTATAAACAAATAACTTACCCTAATAAGGCTACCTTAATATCTATGTCCAATGACTAATATTAGCCGTCAGTTTGAAACTAATCCTGATGCGATTAGATCTAGACGTTTTGAGTTCAGTCTAGCCATAGATATTTGTGTGTATGGGAAACGAGTTCTAGTATAGGAAGTATTTGTTGTAGTATTAATACTACTTCTATTTTTTTTTGGGATTATGGTGTCGAATTTGTAATTAATAATGTTGTTAATGGTTTTTTCGTCTTATTAGTTGCTATCTGGTTTTTTAAATAAGTTTTTTGTCTTTTTATTTTATTTTCGCGCATACTGTCATGGCGCATGTCTGTGCATACTGTCAGTTACTCGACTACAAGTTTTACGATTAAACCAATGAACCGATTTTGATACAGTCTAAGAGATATTATACCAGCTTGGTATCGATAAAATGACTAAGGTTTCTAGAAACTTAAACCATGATTGCGGATTTAAATGCGCAAGTCAGCCGAAGCAAAAAATAATAATTGAATAACTAATTTTGTTATTAATTATCAACATAGACTACCTTCAACTACCACTAATTACTTTCTTTTTCAATCACTCAAAAGACCTAACAGACACCTAAATTCCGGTCACTTCACAGACTTCCGACCCAGTAACTTGACATTGACATGTTACCATAGCACGTCCGAATGTTTGCCGACTTCTCAAGAACCGCTGACAGCCGGTATAGCACAGCATGGTTATTTTGGCGCGTGGCTTTAGTCAGAACTATAGATGCAAAACGGACTTTAAACGTTTTAAACCCGTTTTTTTTTGTTTTTACTGTGTGCACTTGTGGCATGTGCCAAATAAATGTATTTACTTCTTTTTTCTTCTCTCTCCGCATACCCTACGTTACGATTTTGGTAGCAAAGTGCAAAATAAAAATACGGCGTTGCCGTTATCTATACATATAATAAAACAGTAAAAAAACTGTGTCTGTACATTGAAGATATTAAAAAAAAAAAAATTGGGTGTGGTTTAGAAACAGTAATAGAACACGAATCCAAAAAAAAAATTCTGTCTGTTTGTCTGTTTGTTTGTACACGCTAATCTTCGGAACTACTGGACGGATTTGAAAGATCTTTTTTTTGTTGTATAGGTATTGAGTCTGGGCAACATATAGGCTATAATTTATCTTGGAAACTTGAACACCTGATGCAGAACCGCAATAGACCAGCTAAACTATAAGAGATACAAAAATAGTACCATAGCAAAAATTGTTCCACGTGATGAGCATTTTCTGTTGAGAGAATAAATTTGAAGATCTGGAACACCTGATGTGGAACTCCAAGAGCCCAGCTACACTATAACATATATAGGAATGACGTCTTAGCAAAAATTTTTCAATCTGATGAGCACTCTCTGTTGATTTATAAAAATCGAAGATCTGGAACACCTGTTGTGGAACTCCAAGAGCCCAGCTACACCATAACACATATATGAATAACATCTTAGCAAAAAATTTTCAATCTGATGAGCACTCTCTGTTGATTTATAAAAATCGAAGATCTGGAACACCTGTTGTGGAACTCCAAGAGCCCAGCTACACCATAACACATATAGGAATGACGTCTTAGCAAAAATTGTTCAATCTGATGAGCACTCTCTGTTGATTTATAAAAATCGAAGATCTGGAACACCTGTTGTGGAACTCCAAGAGCCCAGCTACACCATAACACATAAAGGAATGACGTCTTAGCAAAAATTGTTCAATCTGATGAGCACTCTCTGTTGATTTATAAAAATCAAAGATCTGGAACACCTGTTGTGGAACTCCAAGAGCCCAGCTACACCATAACACATATAGGAATGACGTCTTAGCAAAAGTTGTTCGGTCTGCTGGGCATTTCCTGTTGACTTATAAAAATCGAAGATCAGAAACATCTGATGTGGAAATCAAAGCTAACACTAATTTAACTGTATAATTATAAAATAACATAAGCTGGGAGTACCTCCACGCGGTGAAGGCGGTCATTGAAAATTTGACTCTACTGGACAAAACTCCCATTTATTTTTTTATTTTATCGAATAAATATGCCTTCGGGCTTATGTTATTTGAGTGTTTAATTTCCTTTTCCACTTATCTTCGTGACACGGTAGCCTACCCGGTGACGCAGGGGAACAGTCACTGAGATTTTAATTGATCAGGTATCTTCACAATAAAACTATAACCATGCCTAGAAAGAGGTCAAATCTTTCCCAATGTTTCAAAGGAGCTAAAAGATTGAGGATCATAAGATCCCAAGAATCTACCGAAGAACGTCAGGAGAGACTTGATGCTGTTCGGAACATCAGGCTGCAACTCGCTCCGTGGAAACCTCTTCGGATCGCGAAGCACGCCTGCGTTCTCAGGGTATTTACGCATCTACTGTGAAGAATATGATGCACGACTGACCGCTGATCGTGAACGTCATGCATTGTCTCGCGAGTCGGAGACGTTCACGGAAAGAAAATTACGCTTGAGTTCTCAGCGTGTATACACATCGACTTCGAGGTATCTAGAGACAAGTGCGGAACGTGATGCACGACTGACCGCTGATCGTGCAAGTCCATGCATTGTCTCGCGAATCGGAGACGTTCAAGGATAGAAAATTACGCTTGAGTTCCAAGCGTATCTACGCGTCGACTTTTAGGTCTCTAGAGACAAGTGGGGAACGTGATGCGCGACTGACCGCTGATCGTGAGCGTCACGCATTGTCTCGCGAGTCGGAGACGTTCACGGATAGAGAATTGCTCTTGAGTTCCAAGCGTATCTACGCATCGACTTCTGACTTACAAAAATGAAAGATATGGAACGTCTCGAATCGTCTCGCGCATCCCGTTGTTTTCCCGTCCCCGGGCTCTTAGAATTCGACATCAGACGTTTCAGATCTTCGATTTTGACGACCCCGTTATCGCTGGCATAAGCAACAGGATCCGCGTACGAAGTCGCGGGCAGAAGCTAGTATTTTAATAAACACGCATATCATGATTGTTTTCAGCCTGTCTAATCCTAAAAAGTAATATAAGTATGATATATGACTTCACATATATTAATGAAAATGGTAAAATATTTCAATTAGCCTTTTAAAGTAATTCATAATCAATGTACGGCTCACGTGGTCGCGGTTTTAAACCGTTTTAAACAATTTTAAAACGGGTTCTAAACCACGGATTTTGGTTTGGTTGACGCCGCCATCTTGTTTTTTAAATATAATTTCACAAATGCTTACAAACAGCGCCCTTCTGACAGTCCCATTCAACCACCAAAAGAAATTTGCAGAACTGTACGACATTAGTTCTGCTTTATTATTTTGATTTATTTATGCATTATTTTTATATTATAGGTTTAAAACGGCTACCAGCTGTGCAGCTGTTTTTTTTAATAACCCACGAAATATTTCTATCTGTGGGGGTTCAGAATGATGTACTGAATACGTGGTGTCCGTTTTGCATCGGTGTCCCTTCCACCCTGTATCGGCTTAATAAGTTTACTTGAGTTATTTTTAATGTTTGTGTAGTATTAGCAGTACACCACTGACTACCCCCTTTAATATTTTTATGTTCGTACAGTCCATCCAAAGGTTGTATGTAAGATATCGCTATCAGCGATAAGACCGTCATTGTAACGATAGGAATTAGCAATATAAGTTTTTAAACTGTCATGGTCACTAACATTATCATAAACTCTAGAAACGGGATATTTACCATGTTTACTTTTTAGTTTGAGTTCCCGATATTTAGTGTTTCGTTTTTTTTTTTTATACTTCAATTTATCCGTGATCATATGCTTGCAACAGCGCCGAAATATCGGGAACTCAAATCAAACAATAAACATGGTAAATATCCCGTTTCTAGAGTTTATGATAGAATTAGCAATATAAAATGTAAAACAGTTGTATTTCAATTATTCTAGTGTACAGAAAAGTATATTCTATTTTTTAATTACTTTCTTATTCAATCACCAAAGAGGTCTTAAATCCCGGTCAGTACTCAAGACTTCCGTCCTACTACGAGTATGTCGTGATCGTGACATTGACATGCATGTTATCACAGCACGTCCGAATGTTTGCCGACTTCTCAATAACTGGTGACAGCCGGTATCAGCCGAGTGGACATATTGACAGATTGCTACTCGCGTTATTAATGCATGAAGATCTCGTTTTGGCGCAGTGAAAGTGGTGCTGGACTAATTAAAGTGACATTACTGCGTGAGGGTCAGAGTGGGAGAAATGTGGGTTAGGTGGTGTTAGGTTTTGTGGGGCTAAGTTCGTGGCAATAACTAATTAGAATAGATAGCAGTAGCGAAGGGTTCATTTTTGTAAGGGGTAAGCCGGACAACATATCTTTAAAGTCGTTATTTGTCTATAGAATACTGACTGTGCCATTTTCAAAGGGAATCCGGTAGGAATCGAGTTGTATGGAACCTTCGCCACTGATAGATAGTGTTTTGTTAAGAATAATTATCCTTACTCTACTATTATAAATGCGAAAGTTAGCAAACAAACAACCATCCATCCTGGATGGATGTTTGTTTGCTACTCTGCCACGCAAAAACTACGGAACGGATTTGGATAAAATTTGGCACACAGATAGTTTATAACTTGGATTAACACAAACGATTACTTTTTATCCCGGGAAAATTACCCAACTCAGATAGAAAGGAATCAATATGCAAATTTTTGTTTTTCGTTCTTTAAGATCCCGCCAGCTTGTATTACATTGTTTTTGGTTCTTTTCATCAGAAAGTATGTAGACTAGATATCAGTTCAGTCATATTAAGAAATGAAAGATCTTTTGTGAGTCAACTCTAAAATAAAACGGAGGGCAAAAAAAAATACAGGACAGTGAAAACAGCACGATTTTAAGATTAAAACGCATCAAAATAAATAGCTGTGTTCTGTCTTATTTGACATTTAGTACCATTTTGCGACTGAAAATCAAGATCCACTCGTCGAAAGTTCTAATAAATTAATGAACAATGTCACCGAAGATGAATTTAATTAAATTAGCAATAAATTTTGCTAACCCAATGGTTTTGACACGCTATTAGGAGCAATATCGTTTAATAGTCTAGTTCTGAATATCTAGTCTAAACATCGGACCACTTCGGGCATCTTCGTGAGTTATCGTAATACTTCGTGACAGTTCGCACTTAAACATGGCGAGGTGAAAGAAACTGTGATTGGCAATTAAGGCTTTTTTAATTTGAGTAATTTATTTTTAAATTAAATTGTGTTTATTTTTGTAAATGATGGATGAAATTACGTTTTTGCCACTTTTGCCACAATCAGACGGACTTGGTTTATTTTTTAAAGAATCAAATTGCCTAATTACTTCATTAACTAGTATTTTTTTATTAGAAGAAGCACCTATTAAATGAGTATGTATCTTGAAGCCAATTATTCCGTTAACGCAGCAATTTTCAATCTTGAAGATTAAAATTACTATTTAAAGTCCAAGCTTTTATCGTATTCAGTCATTTGATAGTCTAACTCTAAGGGTGAGGCCGACCGTAATTATGTGAGTCGCGTAATTCGGTTTCAAACAAAGTATGGGCTCATTTTACGTCATCGGGAGACACAAACCAAACTTTCGTATGAAAATGTGGCGTAAATTACGCGACTCATACTCATGACGTTTGTTTGGCCTCACCCTAAAGGCTCAGGAATTTTTCTAATTAAAATATTCCAGTAGTTATCGTCCGTTTTTCATCACGTATTCAGTATCAGAACTTGATATGTTAAGTAAATTAAGTCATTAGGTACATACAGTAGCCTATAGATCAGATACGACCTAGATAAAATCTCTTGATCATAAGTAATTTCGCGTTTAAATATTATCTTACTACATCAACTTCTAATCTAATAATCATAACCAAGCTCAGCCAATAACTGCGAGCCTCACCCTGTCATGGAAATGCCAGTAGATTTTATTTAACGACTGACACCCATATTACACCATTAATTTATTAATTAATGGCATTAGGATGTGTTTCAAAGGTCGCGAAATCGGTTTAAAAAAAACAGTTATGGGATCATTTACTTTTTTATGGCCCAATGTTGCCACTGCGGTATTTTATAGTATTCCGTAATGTCTATGGATGTTGGGAGTTATGCTACATTCTTGCATAATTTAGGTTTTCTAGTCAGTGGGTGCGTTAATTTACTTACTTGTTTAAGGATGTCACTAATTAACGGTAGGGAGTTGCCTCAGACACATCATTACTTCACTAGGTTGGTTGTGGCAATCTTTAATAGAAGACTAAAGTCAAGTAAAGAAATAACCCTTCTGAAAACCAGACAAGACGTTTTGTTTAATTTTTGTTAAGAGGTCTTTTTGATACTTAAATCAGGAAATAGACTTACTTACCTATGTATCTGATTTTTTTTCTGAACTCAACATTTTTTATTTCGGTCCTTCGAGCCGGATTCGTCACAGCCCCACCAAAGTTGAATTGGTCAATTATGCTAGCATAATGTAAAACCACAGACCAGCTCAAACTCAAGGCTCACCAGCAAGGTTGCCCTACAATCGACATGGACTCAATATGACTTAATCCAATCCGAGTTTCCAAGTGGGAACCCCATTTAATTATTTGTACTACACAGTTTGAACTAAAAGCCACTGAATGTAACGCGATGAGGTCCCTTTGTCCTCCATTGATAAATATCTCTCAATGTGCTGGTCCAACCGTGACGGCCGCCATTTTGAATTCGTTTGTTAATAACTGTCAAATCACACCCATGCGTGAGGTTTATTTTTAAATGCGTGGGCGCTGTTTTCGATTGGCAAAGAATGTCACTAATTGAATTAAATGCCATAATTGGTGTCGCCGCGATTGGTGACGCAGGTTTCTACTAATTCAGATTGAATACTACTAATAGTTAGAAAAACAATGTAGGACACTTGGAATCTAATTAAGCCTCTGCTGACCGAAGGCTAGCAATGTCACCATGTCTTTTTAAATCATTCCTCCATCAGTCAGCAACATATCACATCTCAACTCTTCCGAACAATGGCAAATTTTGCAATACAAATCAATGACCCATTTTTATTAAACTTTTATTTGTTGGTATTTTTGTGCTCAAGCCTAAATAACCAATACATTTTCAAGCTAAACCTAAATGCGAAAACAATTCACAATGAAAACCATCCGCTCGCAAAAACTCCCGATAAATTCTTACAAGCGGGATTGCGGAGGAGCAAAAATAAAAACATGTTAACATGTCAATGTCCCACATTAACGACTCAGGCGCATGCCAAAACAACGGCCTTGATGCGGCATTGAACCTGATTACCTGCTCACACAGTTTATATTGAGTCGTAATAATATGTCACTGGGAATTTGTGCGAAGATTTTCTTCATAGTGATAAAGTTGGGATTGGGGACTGGGCCAGAAGTGTTGGGTTTTTGGGTCGTCTGTAAGTTAAATAGGTGACCCCGTATCTTTTCTGAATTCGGATTGATCGGAAATTGGGAGATATTTTTAGAACGTCGACATCGCTATGAGTTTCGTTTAGAGGAGCTCGTGGCTAAATAATAACAGCCGTTCGGATCGATCTTTAGGTTAAGCCGTGCTTGCCTAGGTTGGTATGTGGATGGGTGACCACCCATAACATACCGAGTTTCGTCCGTGCCTCGGAAAGCACGGTAAGCCGTTGGTCCCGGGCGTCATTTGTAGAACTTTGACAGTCGTTAGGTAGTCAGTGGCCCAAAAAGTCTAACAACCAGTGTTACCAAGGGGTATCGTATTACCCAGTACTAACTACGTTGTGGAGGTCAAATAGGCAGTCGCTCCACGTAAAATACTGATATTCAGCTGCATCTGGTTAGACTGGAAGCCGACCCCAACATAGTTGGGAAAAGGCTAAGCAGATGATGAGGTTCTATGAACAGACGGTCTCGCCACTGACCAGCCATACAATGCTAATCTGGTCTAGCTTTTGCTGGAACGAGGGAAGATGATGACGAAGCCTCATCATGAGCATCTTTCTGTGAAGAAAACAAGCCTTTTTTTTTTTACGGATGGGTAATCATCAAATGACTTCTCCCGCTCTGGGTGGAGTGGGAGGGAGTGTCAGACTCTTACTGACTAAAACCCATCCATGTTCCTTCATTGCCCTTTGTGTTCCAGGGCCACGGTATCTCTTTCGAACAGTCCCGCAGCCCCGGCAAGAAAACAAGCCTTGGTTTTAGCAAAACTTGATATTAACAAATACTGTTACATTTAGACCGTCCAGTTTCTCACATAACAAGTTTTATATTTCAATGAAAAGTATCACGTTGCCTTACCTAACAATCCAGGCAGTACTTGTATGTATGGACTGGAATTGTGTAAACGTATCGAATTGTGAGCCGGTATTACTTGACACTCGTCTGACCGGTGCGATTTAGTTGGGTTAACAGGAATATTAGTAATGCTTATTAGAGATTTCTTTGAAAAACTTTGTGTAACTGTGAGAGTAGTTACGTTGGAGGGTTCATAGTTGCGGTCATTGGAAAACGTGAAGCCATTTATTTAGTCTAGACTCGATACTATGTTTTCCTGACTTCAGTTTTTATCAGAAATATCATCAGGCCTGTTTTTCCCGAAGTGTAACAACAAGGTGTAAACGGACACTTCACGAAGCCATCAACCAAGCATACTGTACATCAAACTAAGTAACTACGCAAAAATATTGCTTTGAAACGACTTTTTTTTTGGGGTGAAAAATCACGTATTACCGTTGGACTTAATGTAACGCACTTAAAGCATTGTGCTTGTGCTGATGGATGCATTGAATAGTACGGTGGTCGTGGAGGTATTTAAAGTAAAGTTATAACATTAAAAACTTGTGTTTAAAAAAAAAAGTGAAAAGTTGGAACTTTGACCCCTAATATCTCCGTAACTAGAAGGTATGATCTAGAAGAAATAAATATCGCAATGACGGGGAAAACAAGTACTTTTCGTCTTCGTTAAGGGTATTTTTACACCCATTATAGTAGATTCACATACACCACCACATTCAACCAGTTGTTATTAGTAAAAAGGGAGAGCCTATTGTCATCAACCTTGCACGTATTCTAAGTTGCTACTGAGAAATTCCTAATGAAGAACTCAATAATACTCACGCCCAGCCTACCCAGGATGTCTCTTATCCAGGCCTTCTAAAAAACGATTAATTTAACATAACATCACACCTGTAATCCCCGAAGGGTTAGGCAGAGATGAGTAGTCGTAGTAGATAAGTCCCATGTAATAGGGGGCGAGCCTATTGCCATCGACCGGGCGCAATTCCAGACTCCGTGGCTGCTGTGACTGAGAAATTCCTGATAAAAACCCAAGAACACTTTGCCCGACCAATGAATCGAACCGAGGACTTGAGCTTAGCAGTCGCGCTTGCAGCCACTAGACCAACTAGGCAGTCAAAGATTAATTAAAAATTATAATTAAATCAATAATCAGACTTTTTCGCACTTTCTCTGCATAAAAAGGCCATTTTTGTATAACATCATATCTAACCGGAAACATCTATGACAATCTATGTGCCATAAAGTTTGTTGGTATCTTAATAGTTTCCTGTGTGGAGTCCTTAATGTCCTATGCTAATATTAAGTGCGAATTAATTGCTACAACTTGTTGGAATCCCGTATTTACTACAAAACTTATCTCTGATTCATTATTAGGTAATAGGTACATACACATAGTGGCCCACTTCTGATAACATTCGCTTGAAAATTAAGTTTCAATAATGTTGTGAATTGGCTTTGTCGTTTTATGCTGTGGCAAATCCCTAACATTAGGGTAATAAAGCAATAACAAGTACAGCTATACAAAACCTTACGTAAGGCTTGTTCGTCCGGAGGACACGGTGGCGCACACCGTGGAGGTCTGCCCCGCTTGGGCGGAGCTCCGCCGTGTCCTCGTAACGGCGATAGGCGGCGGCGAGCTCTCGCGCCCGGCCCTGGTTCAGGCCATGGTCCGGAGCGAGAGGGAATGGGAAGCCGTCACCTCCTTCTGCGAAGCAGTCATGCTAGCGAAGGAGGTGGCGGGACGTGAGAGGGAGAGAATCTCATGTCCCAGCCGCCGCGGGCGACGCACCGGGCGTCGGGGGCCACGTGGTGGCTCCCGGCCACCGTAGGCGCGGGCCTGTGGACGGTGAGTAATGGGTTAGCTCACCGTCCGTCCGTCTTATGACGACAGGCCGTGTCGACGGCGCGTTCGTGTTCCACGCGCGCCTCAAAGAGATGTCAGCAACCACGAAGGGGCCCGCAAGGGCCGATGCCTGCCGGGGCTGCGGGACTGTTCGAAAGAGATACCGTGGCCCTGGAACACAAAGGGCAATGAAGGAACATGGATGGGTTTTAGTCAGTAAGAGTCTGACACTCCCTCCCACTCCACCCAGAGCGGGAGAAGTCATTTGATGATTTCCCATCCGTAAAAAAAAAAAAAAAAGGCTTGTTCTCCACTTTTGATCCGTTCATCCGATTTGGGATAGCCAAGCAAATTGGAATCAAAATACTTCCTTCGATTTTTCGCTCTAACATCAATACGTACTAATTTTCCGTTCCTATTCTTCCATGGCAGTAAAACAACTATTGCAAAAGTCTACTCCGGAAAAAATCATTTCACGGATTAACAGGTCACCGCGCCTACTGACCGTCGTCGATCCGACGACAATCGACATGTCGTGTCCAATCGGCAATGTCCATTGTTTACAAGTGTGCCGGACAGTTACGAAACCATTTAATTCAATAAAGGAATTCGATCTGCTACAAAATGAGGTGTAATATGCTGTGGAAATATTAATGTCGCTTCTAAGAATGGTGCTTTGTTGCTTACATAATGTTTTTGAGAATGAGCAGCCAGATATTAATGACCTCGACTTATGAATTGTAGGCAGTGGCGGTACTTTCATACAAGCCTAAAAGCTTGGCTTGCCCCGCTCGCCTTATGGGCTTGCCGTATTGTTGGCTCCTAGACACTCACTGATTGTAGATCGTAGGTTTGAACTTAGTTTCGCCACCACTGCTCGCAAAACGGTGAAGAAAAACATCGTGAGGAAAAATTCGAAGACATGTGATGGGGCATCTACCAACCCAGACCGGGCCCGCCTTGTGGAATACCCTCTCATTGAGTGCCAAGCCAGTGTCCCTATTCAAAATGCTTATGCTAAGAATGGATTACACAATGATTCAGCTTGAATATGAATTTGCATTTGCCTCAAAGGGTCTTCTATGCAATGGAATGCTAACTTACCAGTTTGTTGTAGTAATACTGTTAGGAATCTGGTCCTTTCGTACAAAGCACGAATTTGTGTAAAAGGACCACGTACGTGTCGGTGGCGTAATCTGAGTCATCTGGTTAGTGTCCAGTTGAGTCAGGATTCGCAACACTTGTAAGAGCAGCTAATAGAATTTCATCACGGAATCCGGCAGGTGTATACGTCGCAGCTATCAACGCGCAAAGTTCTTAGAAGTTACTTAATTTAAATCTTAATTTCATTTATTTATTCAGTGGTAGACAATAGATGGACCGCGTGAAGGATGATGTGGCAAGAAAAGTGTCTGATGAGATGAAGAGTAATAGAGAAGTATGGAAGAAGAAGACATGCTGCGCCGATCCCAAATAAATAGGGATAAGGGATGATTTACTGGCAGACCGCGCACAGCCTAAACCGTTGGGTTAAAAGCATGAAAGGCATGAAATTTATTTTAAAAATTCATCCCCTAAAGGAGTTAATACAAGGTCATCATCATTTTTGATGAAAGGACTTCCCATCGGGCCTACGCCTTGTAAATCAAGACGTGAGTGTCCTAGAATGATGTCAAAGGATAATCTGTTCGTAGAAAATGATCGCAGGTCTCCATAAACACTTAAAGACAAGCCTTGAGGTGACAGCAACCTCTTACAAACGACCTTTAACACTTCAGGGAACTATTCGCATATCTAACCGAATTCGTATTCAATAAGTAACACTATGAATCAGCGTTCCACAAATACCGAAAGCGGTTTCGATCACCATTACGCCATTTCTTCGCGATTGTTGACACATCTCGCCAAAAACCCCGCAATGGAACATTCCAGGGCATTCGAATTCCCAGTACATTGTAGGAATGATTGCAGTTACAATGTGAAACGGGTTTTATTTGAAAATCTGCCAATAGCCATGCGTGTAGGGTTTTCAGATACAAATAAGTAGTTATTGTAAAATTCTGGATTTTTCTTTTCTTCGAATTGTGGAGTATCATTTTAATACGCGTTTTTTTTTAATATAATTAATATATAATTGACACAGATTTGTTGCAGAACTTTTTTGGGTTCTTAAAATATAAATCTTAATTAATTCTTAATCTTAAATTACATGTAAGTAGCGTTTAAGAATATGTATTATTAATTTTATCGTGAACTGATTTAACTACTCTATCTAATTTTTGTAAATCCCGGATGTTTTAGAATTCCCCCCACATCCCGGACTCTGAGCTAAAATTCCGGACATGTGGCAAGTTGGCAACCCTACATGCGTGTGACCGAAAAACGCCAGTTGAAGGTTGTGGGAACTATTAAGTAATCGTTCGATATATATTTGTGTGAAAACGCCGTTTTTAACAGACGACCTTGCTCGGGATTTGCAACACATTCGCCGGATTGATGAATGAAAGCGTTTACGTGTGCGTCCCAAATAAAGCGTGTGTTCATCGAGGTTTTTTGTCGAATATATTCATTGGCAACTGTTTCACGTGGGTTTGTAACTTTCCATTTTCTTTCATGGATTCTAAAAGCTTTTGTAAAACGTTGTGCCAAAATTGAGTAAGCATGATGAAGTCATGTCTTATTTGACGTTAATACGTTCGATTCAAACAAAAAACCAAATAAACGATAGATGGACTGTGTGTAGGATGATATGGCTAGAAAGGAGATAACTGCAATTAGAGAAGTATGGAAGAAGAAGACGTGATGCGCCGACCCCAAATCAATTCGGATAAGGGCAGGAGTATGATGATGATGACTTTTTATTCAAACCGTGTAAATAAATAAATAATGCTGTATTTGATTTCTAAAATAGACACAAGATTAATAGAGAAAAAGATCAATGAAGTGTTAATAATGATAGCTCATAAAGCATAATGTATTCATGACACGGTACCACTACAGCCGAAGAAAGGAATGGAAATTGATACAAAGGCTGTAGAGAATGAATCCACGGAAGATCATTCACTTGAAGATTATATCTCAATTACAATTTACCCAAAGGAGAACCAACTAACTCTTGATTTAACGTAAAAAGATCTAAGAAATTTTATAAAAGTAATATTTCAACATATAAATACAGGTGTTATAAACACGATAGAAAATTGCGAAAGAGAAAAAGTCGACACTAAAAATAAAATCAATGAAGTATTCAATGCTAATGTTACACTAATAGAAGCAGCACATGTACGCTTGAGTAGACTAATTAACGCAGCCGAAGTAAGAGAATATACCACAGCGTAAATTAAAACTGTCGAATGAGAAACAACAAGTAATAAAAATGTAAATCTACACGCCAGAGATAAAGTGGATTATCTTTTTCAGATTTGGGATAGCAATTTGTGTGAAAGTGGTAATAGAAAATATGACTGGAATGACGTTGGCGAGTAAAGATTCTGCACTAGCAAGCTGGAATAGTTTTGATGAGAGATTCTAATTTTCATTTCTTTACTGATCTGGCCGATTACAGCATATTATGAAAGGCTGGCGATCAGCTAAGGACATTACAAAATGGACAAGGATTTATGAAGAAACAGAATCATTCAGATCTGATTACACTTTCGTGCGTGATATTAAAACCAAATTCTAGAGTGCATGAACACGTCAAACTATCCAAAGCCACGTTAAATGTTTAATCGTGATAAAAATAAAAGATTTGAACGTTTCGACAATGTTGGCAGTTAATTTTGCAATATGTAGTTTTGCAAGTAGGACAACACAGCCTTGCTATTATCTAGATAAGGTGGCAATATTCTGTGTCCGTCCGACATCTTTACTTTACAGGTTACTTGAAACATTGAATACGTTATTAAGAGACACCTGCACCTGGCATGTGTACTGATACATTTATCATGTCCCTCATTTCATAAATGTATCTAGGATTTGAAGAAATGGACTAAACACAATTAGAACGTTCATATTTGACATTGAAAACTCATTTTAAAGACCGCAGTACTAATTGTGAAAAGAGAGAGCGGTAAACATCAAACTTGTGACAGAAAAACGAAAACGGGACAAGGAAATTCAATTTACATATTTACCATTCACACCTTTACAAGAAAACAATAGTTAACAAGAATAGTTAAACAATAGTTTCAAGCAGAAAAGTTGGTGTTTAAACATAACCAATTGAATTCCCATGTCCCTCACTGACAACCATTTCGCAAGTTCGCAACACAAAATAAAACCCACAGACAGCCCGTTCAATATTCATAACGTCATCTGTGGCAAACACAAAAGGTATATAATAAGACGCATTCAGCACCACATTACCGATGCAGCACGCAGATCCATCATTATGCATTCCTCACGTTGCATGCTTTGAAAATGTCCTTGCGTACACCAACTCACAATCCGGCTCGAAGGACCTACAGCCAAAAGCATAAGGACCAATTTCAAGATCCGTATGGTTCCTCTATGTTTGTAGAATCTTGCTCGTCTCATGGTTCTGCATGACAAGGTGGAAATAATAACGGGGTAATTTTATCACAGAATGTTTAGCACTTGTATTCATATAGTTGACAATTCTGAGTGATTTAACACTGATTGTCGTTGTTAAATGTTCTGGTAAGGCTAAGGTTTCTTGTCTTGATTACGGTGCCGTTAGGAGTTGGTAGAATGTTTTGATCCACAAGATAATGGAATAGACGCAAATGCTGGCTGTGATTTACTGCTTGACTTTGTCACGGAGAAAAGTAACTACCAGTGACCTTTTGAAACTTGCGGTTATGATAATGTTATGATAGAACGTTCTTGAGGACAATCTAGATTCTGGACACTGGCTACCATTTAACGACTTTTGCGAAGATTTTCTAAGTTTAGAAGCTATGAAACGCTTAAGTAGGCTGTTTAGAGTTGTTTTTACCGTCAACGTACTCGCAATAACCATAATCCGAGTGACGAACCCGTCTGTCTGTCTGCACAATTGTCATTTTAATTCAAAAGCCAGACACCTATCCTCTTTCCGGAAGGGTGCTTCCATTACACATTCCAGCGTAAAATCAACCTTGACTTCAAAGGCTAAAGTTTACAATCCATCGCCTGAACACAGTGGTTTAGTGTCTGGTAAATTCAGTCGTATAGTTGAAAGGATAGGGTCGGAAATGGTATACTTTTATCTAAATGAGAGGTGGTACGTGCCTAACAGCTGTTTTGTGTGACTAGTTCCTTTGTTTAACAATTTTCGACGACGCCAAGGACGGACAAAGGACCTTTTGTGGGCTTTGTGCACAATGAGATGGGTGGAGCCGGGAGGACTCTAAACAAGGGGAAAAAACAATTGCGGTGTTAGTTCCTCGTGTAATGATAGTAGGGATTACGGAGGCTTACCTCCGTATGGTGTAGTAAAAGGGTACGGGTTGAAGATGAGAGAGTATTCTTGGATATTTGGAGGATATTTTAGGAATAGAAATGTTTTACGTCTGTTGTTATTCGTAAATAGATGACGAAGGTAACCATGACATCATATTTTCAGATACTTTTGTAGGTACTTACGGATATTTTTTTTTAGAATTCAGCACATTTCACATATGCAAAATAGTTCAATAGTTAGGATAGATTATTAATGAAGTCTCAAATCGCCCTCCAGTGGGAAGTAATAGTTTGCTATTATGTATTATATTAAGGCAATGCCTTTTTGCTTTGCCCACAAATAAAATCTGCACTTCAGAAGACAAAGGAACAAGGCAGTGAGTAGTGAACTGGTGACTATTTTTCACACGTAAATATGTGTGTGCCTGTCACCACCACCTGACAAATGAGTCTGAATTTCCCTTTCAAAGAACTAAAACACATACCACTCTTGCGCAACATAGCATGCAACAAGTTATCAAGGGGTTAATCTCGAATCGTTAATGTGAGAACACAAAGACAATACGAGTAAAATCAGGAAGGCATGGCTCATCGGTCTAATGACCAGAGTTTCTACCCTACCAGCCTACCAAGACCTTCCAAACACCTTGAGAACGCACCTATAACATCTAGAGTACTAGGGACCAGGAAGGGAGGGGAAGGTCTTCAGGTTTTGGTTCTGGGTACCATGCTAGTCGGCCATTTCTCGTGCGTGTGATTACTTTTTAACCTGTGGGAACACTATAAATAGGCTATGGTGTAATTTGTGTATCTGTGTGTTTGTAGCCATGGTTTTATTGAAGAGTTTGATGTGGTTTTAAAATATTGGGTGTTTTAAATCGGCTTACATGTTCACTTTTAAATCAGACTTAGAACCAGTACTGCTGAGCTTGAGGTCCTGGGTACGAAAACAGTCGCGATGTTTGTGTTTATGTGTCTTAAGAACTTCCTATCCCATCACAAAGCCTCACAATTTGTGTTTTTGACGGCGCGATTGGTGCAGTGGCTGATGGATTGACTGCTGCGCTGCGTGTCGCGGGTTCGATTCTCGCACGGAACAAATATTTGTATGGCTTACAGGTTGTTCCGGGTCTGGCTGTTTGTGTATGTGAGTTTAAATGTTTGTAAACGCACCCACGATACAGGAGAAATTCCTAGTGTGGGGCAACATTAAAAAAATAAAATAAATTACCTACATTATACCCAAAATAAAAGCAAGAGGACCAGAAAAAGGACAGTTGTCAATTGTTTACCTTAATAGGTCTTAATTTATATGTTATCAATATCATTGAACTGGTTTAAATAACAAAATCCATTAATAAATACGGAAAAAAAACATTGTTACAACTGCCAGATAAAATCTCAAATGCTTGTCAACAAATAAAATAACTCCATGTACCTACTATTGTATTAAATAATTGAATGGGCACGAATTGATATCATAGCTGACAATCAAATTCCATTCTTTAATAGTACGGTACTTATGACCGTACATACTGTGGTAAAAAACAGTTAATTCCGAGTTTTTTCATCGGTTTTTAAGTAAAAACATGTTGATCTAGAAATGGGTAATGGCCTGTCAATCATTTCAAAATGTGAAAGAAACGCCAAGATTTTTTGCTATTAAATCTTTTATTCAAACGCAATAACTGAATTCCCTAAAAGTATACATTTATAATCTGATCCACAACTTGTAGAATTTGAACCAAAATGACCAGATTTTTCTTTCAATCTAAGTATGACAACGTTTTACGAATCCTTAATAATTCAATGGATCATCTGCCTAACCTTTTTCCAACTATGTATATTGGGGTCGGCTTCCAGTCTAACCGGATGCAGCTGAATACCAGTATTTTACATGGAGAGACTGCCTATGTGACCTCCACAACCCAATTAGTACTGGGTAATACGATACCCCTTGGTAAGACTGGTTGTCAGACTTTTTGGGCCACTGACTGTCTAACGACTGTTAAAGATCTACAAATGACACCCGGGACCAACGGCTTCACGTGCTTTCCGAGGCACGGAGGAAACTCGGAATGTAATGGTCACCCATCCATAGACCAACCTAGGCAAGCACGGCTTAACCTAAAGATCGACCCGAGCGGCTGTTATTATTTAGCAAATCAAATATTAAATTAATAATTCAATGCATCCCTCAGAATTCCCTGAGCTAGACTTAAACTATGCTCCCATTTCATAAACCCACAGCATACAATACCAAAATAATATACCACAACACACACGAAAACCCCTTGCTCCAATTGCTCCGAGCAATCAAATCTCACATTAGACCAATTAGGTACATACAAATAATCACGCGCATTACGATTGAGGCAAACCTGTAGGGCGCGACAGGTTGAATAACTTACTGATGACGTAACGACCTTACCTAATAACTTAAATATACTTAGGACTCGTTCCACTGGTTCAGATCTAGGCGTCAGCTAGCTCCTAATGTAATGCTAGACGCCTGATAAAATCTTTATAGCAAGTTATCGAGGCGTACATTAGTTGTGTTTGTAATTAAGTCAGTAGTTTTTGAGACAGGTGTGTGTGTGTGTGTGTGTGTCCGTGAGATTAGTCTATTAACTCGAATCTCAATGTCATTGATTAAAAAGAGGGGTGATTTACAAGATATGGGGGATGAAAGTGGATATGAAAAATCGAATATTTTCAAATATACCCAAGTGGGGTATCAAATGAAAGCGCTTGATGTGTATATTAAAATTAGACATGTTTTATCAAAATCGGTGCAGCCATTTACTAGATATGGGGGATAAAAGTGGTTATTTATCTTTCATCTTTTATTTATTCGTTGGGGGTTTTTTAAATTTAAAATTTAATTTTAATTATAGACATAAGAGTTGCATCTATAGACTGAAATGAAGGAATAAGGTGTAAATGATTGCGTGACGGTTGACAGGGGAGAATGGAAGAAAAAAAACGTGTTGCGCCGACCCCAAGTAACATGGGACAAGGGCAGGAAGCTGATGATGATGAGTAGTAGCATCAACACATTATTAACAGATGGCTACCGTAAAAGATTACTCTTTGTTTTCCTGCCTTGAGTTTATAATACAAAAAAAGATTCTTTACCAGAAATGTAAGTCCATCAAAAATGCCATTCATTACAAGATTTATCAAATAGTCTTTTACCACCTGTGTTCATCCATCTTGTGTCAAATTGGGTGTTGTTTACCGCAGAATCATCTTTGAGGAAATGAAACAATGCTTCCTTTCATAGGCTGAATGCCAGTATTTTACATGGAGCGACTGCCTATCTGGCCTCCACAACCCAGTTAGTACTAGGTAATACGATACCCCTTAATAAGACTGAGTTGTCAGACTTGGGCCTCTGACTCCCTGTAACGTCTGTCACAAAGGTCTACTAATGTCAGCCTAGACCAACGGCTTAACGTGCTTTCCGAGGCACGGAGAAAACTCCGTATGTAATGGGTGGTCACCCATCCACAGACCAACCTAGGCAAGCGCTGCTTAACCTGAAGATTAATCCGAGCGGCTGTTATTATTTAGCCACGAGCTCCTCCACCATCTATCACCACCATATCTCCAAAACTGCTGACCCTTTCCTACCGATCTTGAACTTCCATAACCGAACATGTTTCGACGATAATCCGCTGTGACGAAAACAAACCGGAAACGTGAATTAAAACAAGTTTCCATCGTGTATTCGACGCTTTACTCTTGAAGTACCACTGTGGCCTTGTGGTATACCTCTCACTGCAGTACCATTTAAATGGCTACGGTATGTGATAAATAGTTGGTACTGTTGCTACTTGTATATAAATGTGGACTTGTTTTGTAAATGTTACTGGTTCTGTACTCATTGGACAACGCCTTCTAAATTATAGGTGTAGAAAAGGAACTCTGGTGAAATACGCCTACGTATGGAAAAAGGCTTATAAAGATCGTTTTTCTAAAACGTATCTTTGGGAATTTCTAATCTACATCTGTAGGCTGACTGACGGATACAGATGATCGCGAGGAAGGGATGAGATTCGCACAAACCAGGGAAGCTTTGTTTAAAAGGGATGAGGTATATACTCAGCGTTAGATGAAACGCGCACCTTGCACGCACGACTGCTAATGATAATGAGACTGAAGAATGTCAGTTTATAAAGGATGTGCAGTGAAGACACACCTGTATTCCTTAAAGGTTTAGGCAGAGGTGTAGTACCTAAGTACGCTCACATTTCGCTGGTTATGCTTCACCATCTATGTTATAGAAGGCGAGTCTGTTGCTAGTGTTGAGCATTGAAGATTTCTGGATTTTACAGCACACAAAATGCTTCCCGTCTTCCTTACCTACTTGCGAAGCATCAGGTTTAACCAGTGATCGAATTTGAAGCAGTGCATTTAAATCTATAATCAGTAGGTAGCAGTAGCCAAGGGACAATTTTTGTAACAGCTAAGTCGGAGTACATATCATTAATGTGATTATATTATTTGTCTATAGAATACTGACTGTGCCATTTTTCAAAGGGAATCCGGTAGGAATCGAGTTGTATGGTACCTTCGCCACTGGTAGGTACTTCTTATCTTTGTATAACACAAGGGCTATCATCACCAGCACCACACCTACAATTAGCAAAGGTTTATACGGAGACATATTTACGAGCACAATTACTTTGCAAATGACAGTCCTACATGTGTGCACTTTCTAGGCACAGAGATAGATAATACCCAGCATCTAGGAGAAAGTACTGATTAGAACACAATGTGACAAAGGCTAGACTGGGATTTAGTACCTAGCAGCATTCTAGGCTATTGCTAGCTGTGATTTTTAAAAGCGGAAAGTTTGCTCTGTTCCGATTACGAAATAGACCTATTGTAAGTCAAACACTCAAACTCAAAGCATTTATTTCAATTAGACCATTACAGCTGTTTTAAGCTTTCACGGTTTACAACTAAACTTATACTGTCACTTACGGGATATCTTCCGTGATTGTTCATTATTTTGAGCTCCCGATATAAATAAAACAATTATGAACAATCACGGAAGATATCCCGTAAGTGACAGTATAAGTTCTATTGTAAGTCAGATTACAAAGGGAAGCCTGTACCCATCAGTGGGTGAAGTCGGGCTGTGGATGATGATGATGAAGTCAGAATACAACTTTTAAACCCAGTTGGTGCAGACCAGATGTGGTAAAAGGCAGCTGGGGTAGATTCGATGCGGAAAAAAGTTATCTGGCCTGGATGCGAGAGGTGGAGTACCCGGCTTCCAGGTACAACTTGGAAGAGGCCTAAGTCCAGCTAAAGTCTGTGACAGCCTGAACGAATGAATGCTTCTCACAGAAATTGCAGGTAGTATTGGTTTCCAAAATAATTTGGCTCTAATGCAAGTTATCACAACAAAAACGGTACCGCCATTGCTGAATATTGGTCATCAAAACATAATTTCGCAATTTATCGATCTCAGAACTTCGAAAACGGTATCAGCAGGCCAAAGCGATGCTTATTACTGCATTGCGGTTGTCGTTTATAAGTGTAATATACTTGTAGTCAGATTGCAGGCATAACATTATTTCAGTTTGTTACCATTAACATTCCAGTACAACGTTGATTGTGGTATGAAGGATGTATAGTGTCGGTTAATTGGTATTTTTTGATGATCTGATTCGGAATTGCAAATGAGTTTTTGGCTCTAATTATGATAGATTTTCGATGATAGTATCATCATCTTCCTGCCCTTGGCCCATGTTACTTGGGGTCGACGCAATACGTTTTTTTCTTCCATTCCCCTCTGTCAAACGTAATTTCACAGAGGAGAATGGAAGAGCTGCTTTATCTTTCATATTATTCCTCACACATGATAGTATCAAAGGATAAATCTCCCAAATACATATAGATACAGAATTATCGAACATAACAAAACGGCTCTACTCCTCAAAGATTTAGGCAGAGCTGTATCATGTAGTACACCTATATTCCATCAGTTTGATAACTAGACAGTTACAGAACACACACCAGAGACAACAGAACAGGCAGTTACAGGATTTATAGCCTGCATCATCCCACTGCTGGGCAAAGGCCTCTCTCCCCATGACGCACAGTTCCTCGGATCCATGGCCAATTTGGACCTCTGAATTTACAATAATTACATAATTTACATTTTCTAGTGTTTGTAATAGTACCATAGAAACACTAGCTGCGAGAAACAAGATATTACATCACAGAAAAACTCAAAACAACAAAATAATCATCATTTTCAAACCTCAACACAAAAATAAAACCCCCGTCACACGATCCAAAACAAACATAAACCAAATAATAAAATCTAAACTTGCAGACGCAGGATGTTCAGTGTAACGCGTGTTTATGCGCGTGCGCACCGATCTAAATCTGGCAACACCTGGTTTGGGTGTAAACACAGCGGCGAATGGACGAAATATTTTGGTGAATGATGGATTTTTGGACGGGAATAATAAGCTTTCTTTCCGGAGTTATGTTCCGGTAATTGTTTTAGAGATTTGGGTAAAATGCCACGTGTTTTAAATTTTCGAGGTTGTGTTAAACCTGATCAATTCATTCTTCTTCTTCTTCTTCGTTTCGCTGGCACGAAAAATTTTATATTTTGTTATCCCAAAACATCGCCACTTCCACCGCGTCGTCAGTAGCAGCGCAAAGGTCACTTCGGCTGCTGATCATATCATTATAATAACGTAGATGTACTCGTATTAACTTATTTGTTGTATTCAGAACGTGGACGAAGCAAACGCAGGTATAGTATCGTAGCAGGTGATATTTTGTGGTTTCTGCTTGCACCCATGAGAAAAATGAATGACTTTATGTGTGTAAACGCAAAATTGTTTGATTAATCCACCTCGGTCATGACCAAGTTACATGTTTAATCATTTCATGACCATTTCTGATAAAAATAACATTAAAAGCAGCAATAAAATTAACTTCAACATCATATCCACAAATAAGGACATTATTTCCTTCATAATTAATACAAATACGACATCCAACATCCTGCATGACGCAGACTTTGACTTTCAACTTTATATACTCATAAGATATCCAGGACCCCTTTGCAAATATTCATTACATCCGGGACCAGGATATCATGTTAACTCAGAACACGTATTACGGTCCGTTCGCGACCTCGTGCTATACAACTTGCATCGAGCTACACGCGCGTTCATCATTTGTTTCCTTCGCGTGAGTTATGTCGAACGCGTTGGGTTGATGATACCGTCAAACTCGCGGGTAACACATGGATGAGGGACAGACGGACCCGAGAAAGGGGAGGCCTATAACCAACAGTGTGTGATTCGTGATGATGATGAGAAACGTTGGCTATGACTCATGGCAAGCTCTCAGCAATTTCTTCAATCTGTTTTCTACGTAGTCGTGTCGTTGTCGCAACACGCGTGTTGCTTGTGGCCAGGCAGTTACTTATCGAACATGAATATCGTCTCCATACATTGCTGTGCAGTTTTTGCATCAACATCCGGGTTTCCTAGGTTATTAATATGGGTGGAATGTACCGTTGATGTTTAGGATGATTAAAAGGATTAAGTGGAGCCGTGAGGAATGGCTGTAGGTTTTACATTCGTGATCTGTCAATAAATGTTTCAACTGATGAGTATGATCAATTTTAGGCTTTATTTCTTTTCAGACAAGTTTTTTTCCCGTGGTTTTGGCCGCATATAGATTTAGATTATAATAGTACAGGAAAGTAAAAAAAGCTAGACCAAAATACAGATTTTGGTCTAGCTGTATGCCAAACATCGAAATCCAATAAGGCCTGAAAAGTACAGTCACTTACTTTTCGCTTTTATGATAATACTAGCTGTTCCCCGCGACCTTCGTCCGCGTCAAGTTATTAAAAATACAATTTTCCCCGTTTTTGCAACATTTTTCATTGCTGCTACGCTCCTATTGGTCGTAGCGTGATGATATATAGCCTATAGCCTTCCTCGATAAATGGAGTACCCAACACTGAAAGAATCATTCAAATCGGACCAGTAGTTCCAGAGATTAGCGCGTTCAAACAAACAAACAAACAAACAAACAAACAAACAAACCCTGCAGCTTTATAATATTAAGTATAGATTCTGGAAGTATGGACTTGTTTGTTCGTTTGCCAAGATTTTAACAGGGATATTTTCAATCACTGCAGTTAATTGCTAGACCCCTCCCAGGTAGTTTTAAGCATAAAAGAATTAAGAAGAGAAGACGTAAAAAGCGGGCTGATGATTCTAGTGCTAATTCGTAATTACCTCTTAACAGTAATCACGATGTCCCACACAAAAAGGAAGAAGACAAGAAACTAACTGTGTGAAACAAGGCAATCATAAAACTAAAGAGATCACATCTCAAAAGGGATCATCACATTAACTATTGACACACAGAAATTAGACCTCAACCCACGGACCGCGCGGTCCCAGGTTTGCGAGGAACAAACAGCCGGACAAACAGAGCGCCCACCCCTTCCGGCTTTGTGTATGCGTGTGCGCAGGTCGTGCGTTATGGCCTGATTGTCGGCTGATAGGAGTGACATGTGGCGTTTACTATTATTTAGGGTAATTAATGGGGTTTGAGGAGTCGCTTATTATTATTATTATAGCTAGCCCATATTGTCCCGCTGCTGGGCAAAGGCGTCCCTCCATTCCTTCCAAAGGTCACGCTTCTGTGCTACTTCTTTCCAATTCTCAAGGAAGACATCCAGTTCGTCCCGCCATCTCCTTCGTGGTCTGCCGCGACCCCGTGTCACTGTTTCAGGCACCAATCTTGAGCTTTTCGGGCCCACAGTTCGTTCGTTTCCTGCCCAGTCCCATTTAAGTTGGGCAGCCTTTTGAGCCACGTCAACGATTTGCGTTTTGGAGCGCAGTGTAGTGTTTCGTACATGATCTGTTAATTTTACACCTAAGATACTGCGCTCCATAGCACGTTGGAGGAGTCGCTTATTTCATTTTAAACTCCGTAAAATACGTCATGTCAGACAAACTTAACTTAACATCAGAATAAAATACAACCTTACTCAAAATTAAATTGGTTGTAGTGACAGAAGCAGTTAGTCCCTCACTTAATCCTGTTTCTCTCAGACTCTGAGTCATTCGACATTTTCCTGAGACTCATCGTACCGTTTTCACTAAACCTAAGCGACAACTACATTTATGCCTGTACGATTTTCAAAGAGAATTAAAATTCAAACTGTGCAACAATATAGGCATTCACTTAGGTGTCGCTTAGTGTTTTGATTGGCATTTTAATCTTGTAACTGTCCCTGACTTCTCTGAGTCATAAAACCTTTTTCGTGAGACTTTGTCTGCACTTGATTTGCGTAGGTGGCGCTTAAGACCAAAAGGCACATTTTCAAACTTCTCATATAAACAATTTCGGCATTATGTCGAAGTTATATAATATTTTTATAGACCCTAAAGAAAGGTGGTTTTACTGACGATTTTATTGGATTACATTAAAACCCGCAACGCCATATATTATCAAACAAAAGCATGATAACTCTTGTTTCTTATGACAAATTAACCGTTTTAAATACTAAAGTGAAACATAAAAATTATATTTATTGGTTTTTTAGTGCTAAATGCTTAAAAGCTGTACCTATGGTCAAGAGCAGGCAAGCGTGAAGGATCTTTGTTTTTAACTAATGCAGAAAATCACAATCAAAAGTACCCAAGTTGCGTAACACAGCTTTTAATTGCGATCCGAAGAATTTTGAAGGGAAATCACAATACGTAGCTCCTATGTTCAAAATCTTGAAAATAACGCAAACAATGTTTTTGAGCTGTCTAAATAATATGCATTCCCATTCCCATTTAATCTTAGTCACGAAAACAAATGTTTATCTAAGCACCAGAATGAATAGTTAGTATGACAAGTGAAAATTGGTACTTAAGAGAAAGGGAGTTTGTGTATGTACGACAAGTTGTTAGGAAGGTTTAGGCGAAAATGTGCCATTTTGATAATTAGCCATTTAGAGAATTGGCCATTCTGAGAATTAGGCTTTTAGAGAATTGGCCATTCAGAGAATTAGGCTTTTAGAGAATGTGCCATTTTGATAATTAGCCATTTAGAGAATTGGCCATTCTGAGAATTAGGCTTTTAGAGAATTGGCCATTCAGAGAATTAGGCTTTTAGAGAATTGGCCATTCTGAGAATTAGGCTTTTAGAGAATTTGCCATTTTGAGAACTAGTCCTTTTACGACTCTGTTGCCATTTTGAGAATTAGGCCTTTTGCGCCTAAACCGATAGGAATAGTACCGTATTTTTCCTTTAATACCAAAATCATGATGGAAATCATAAAAAAATAATTTCAGGTGATAAAATACCGGTAGCAATAAACTAAAAGGGACAGACACAACTTTTATGGTACCTTCGTAGTTAAGCCGGACATAAGCCGCTCGTAAAAGATGGACTAATAAAGAATTATATTAATTTCTGACAATCAATGTACCCATAATTTTGTTAAACTTTACTTTTACGGGTTTTAAAGCGGGGAATATTTCTTTATTATTACAGTATCCCTGATTATTGCTAAGGCCTCAAAATATGAAAATTAAATATTAAATAATTTATTCAAACGGTTTAGAATCATCAGGCACCCAATCGCCTGTCCTTTGCCACTTCATATTGTTTGAGCTTGGAAACATTGGCGGGACAAACTCCTCAAAAACAAATCTGTCTGCCAGGTTAGAAGAACCGCCTCAGTGCCCGGTGATGTAAGCCAAACGATCAAACTATTTTGGCATTCGTTGTATGACCAGCCTACGTTAACTCATAACATAACAAACCTGATCCAACTAAATCCAACATAAAATCAACATTGAACAACTAAAAGAGGTCATTAAACAATAAAAGCATTTGTCATTCAATTCACAACCTCTCGATTACAAATATAACCAACACAGAATCAAGACTCTTTGCTCAATCCACATAGTCCGACGACTTACAAAACTAACATAATGCCCCACAATTATGGCGGTGTGGCGAAACAGATAACACATCAGTTCCCACCAGTACACGTAACAGATATACGAACAATGCTGATACACTTACGTCATTGTTCATTCGAGGCTGTAAAGTAACACTAATGTACTGTGAAGATACTTAGAAGGATTTGTGGAAGGTATGAGATGCTTGACGTATGGTAAGCAAGAAGATATCTTAGATGAAGGTCTTAAAGTTTCTTCCTCCTTGCGTGTCGATGGACTCAAATTATATCCGACCAGTATGTAGCCACCTGCACAGCTCCACGTTGGCTTCGGTATAATCCTGGAAGGTGAAGGTCTTAAAGCTGATAATCATGATTACGTGTGAGGTTCAAATTCAAAATATTTTTCATAAATCTACATAGGCACACATGAAATTTCAGGAGGTCGGTGTACAGTTATTGGTCGTTTAGAAGCACCAGCAGGAAACTCCTTGTGTCCTTTTTGGTTCGGAACTTCGGACCACGCGACTGGTGTTAAAGAAAGATTTATTTATATACCTTGAAAAAACAATTGGATAAAAGTTCATAAAGGAATATTGCAGTAAACGCGATATACGATGATGTGGCTACGATACGTCACTTGACATGATAAAACTACTGAAAGTTTCCCCAAGAAAATCAAACACAAAATAATAACATAACTGTGAATTATAATCAAATTCCTTTAAACAAACATATAAATGTTTTATGAGGACTTCATCTGAACAGTTCCGGGAAATGTCCAAGGAGGACCGTTATTCACAAATCAAGACAGTATAAACCCGATCTTATAAAGAATAAAACCTTATTTTTAAGTGGAATCGTCGTTAACACAGAAAACGAAGTTATGGGTAAAATATTGATGCCTTTCTTATTGGCAGAGCGAATCTGTATGGTTGTTATTGCAATGATGAAGGTGAACATCGGAATTTATCTTGTTGAGGTCAGTTGGATCATTGTACTACTAAGAGCAAGTTTTCCGACTTTGGCCATAGCTTGGACTGAAAGCCTACCAATGAACATCTCGACAGTATGATTTGAATACCATAACATCTCGTCTATAATCCCTGAAGAGTTAGGTAGAAGAGATCCTATAGTACACCTACATTTCCCCAGTCGTATGGATAGCAAACTACAAGAGTTGATTCAGGAAGAGGGACGAACCGTTCTTAGCTCAGTAAACTAATTCAAAAGCAGGTTTCATAAAACCTTACCATATCAATCAATACCGACCACGCTACCGAATTTGGCTGTCAGAGAAAAAATTAGACTCCATAAAAGTATTTCACATCAATATAGCTTAAACCTAATAAGCACGTATTCAGAGACCTCCCATTAGTCCTTGTCTGAACCTTCTCGAAGAGGGGCGAGGCGCTGATGCATCAGCCTGTAATCATGACTAAGAGTACCGTATAAGACAATATGCCTCGAAATTGGACCAAGTCGATATTTTACACCGATTGGCATCCGTGGGCGGAACCCTGACACGGGTTAAGCTCGAAAGAGGTCGACGAAAGGAGGTGTACCTTCCAAATTTATTTCTGAACATATAGAACAGATGTAGGTTGAAAATGGTATCATGATGATTGAAAAAGAATCTGGCACTTTCTACTTGGATTTGGGTAGCAACGCCAGATTTATTGCAACTTAAGAAGGTTGATAAGAAATGCAAGGTTTTTGATCCCGGGAAAAGCGTTTGGTTTGGTTAAACACAACGTTGAATATGTTAATTTTACTCCTGTTCATTTTACTATCTTGTCCTGCCTGCACTGGCAGCTACAGTCGCTAAGAAATGAAAGATGCTGAAAAACCCTTTGCTAGGCCCGCGTGATGGATCACGGCCTCGCGAAAGGGAGGCCCCAGCTGTGGGAAGGACTACTGCTACTGTGTAGCGTGATTTAAACTCATTTTTTTTTAAAGTCATCGAAACGATCAAAGAAAAATAATATAGCTTTCATTAAAAGCGTATAAAATTCCTCATACGTAAATGGTAATTTCTCTATAAGCGGTATCCAAACACGTCTTTTGTATTGTTTCCAATATCAACAATTAATATTCTTTCTCCGTCTTCATACGGACGTCAATAAAAAAAACAGTCACTGATGACGGAATAGCAATTACTTTGAAATGTCCAACCACCGATAGCGTTCAGACTATGAAGAAGATACAAAACATAATGTCACGCCTGTTTTCTCCGTAGGGTTTGGCAGAGATGTGCCAAAGAACGCCAATACTTCGCTAGTTGCCGCTGCTACTAACTCCAAATGGAAAAACCCAATAACACTGCCGACCAGGCTCGCAGACCGACGAGGCAATCAAAGATGAAGATAGTGTTAACTATTTAGTCGTTTAATTGAATATTAACAACGCCACGGATAGAGAATTGTAAATTAAAATTTCTTAGAACGCAGGAGATGCGTTTAGAAAAGAATCAACTCCATGATGAAGACAATAGGCAATACTTTCGCTTGAAACTCATAGAGCATGAAATCGACACAGTTCCATAAGTGATTTATCGTGCTACCGTAGGCATTCTGTCTCCGCAAGATAATCTAGAATCAGTACCCGTTTATAAAGAAAGTGTTAAAAATAACATGGATAATGATTAATGTGTAAGTGAAAGCAATAAGATATTGTATGCAAAAATAGTCGACGATATGTAGGACTGGAGATTGAAGATTAATCTCTGTATGTTAAATAGCTTATGGTCGAGAGTCCATACAATTATAAACAGTGTCACTGATAGTTATAAAGATTATAATTGCTTGCATTTTAGTGCTCCGCACTTATCAGAGCCGTCAACCCCTTTCTCTCGGAATTGCATCAAAGAAAAAGTAAGTCCATTTGAAAAGATTGACCCAAATACTGGGACAGGTTTAGTAACAGTAGTGTATGAGCTTGTAATCTGCGGATAATTGTTATCGAGAGGAATTAAGGATGTCTGCGGAACCTTTAGCCAGATTGATTTAGAAGATTGGACTTCGAAATAACATCAACTTTTTTGAAGAAGTTTTAATGAACTTAGTGTCGGATAAATTCGAAACAATTAATATTGATCTACATACAGTTCTCGAGTATCACACATCGGTTTCCAAGATCCCCATCTTAATCAATATTGAAGAGAGCAAGACTCACTTATTGAAGACCAAACGAAATTTTCCCAAGAAACAACAAATCCCAAGAGCACAACAATTAAGCAATCAACCCAACTAACAATTAAGTGGAAACAAAAGACAAATAACAAGTTTACTCAACATTGACATTGTAAAAATAGCCACACCCAATATGGGCAATATTTTTGCTGTTAAACACCGGGTGTGGGCACAACTACTCGTTACGGAAAGAAACATCGACGTACATTTGCATTTAATCGTTGTCGTGGCATTTGCTGGTGAAAGCATTGTAATTTCATAGGAAACGTTTCGTATGGATGGCGATAAATAAAGTATGAGTGATGCATTCTGCTGGTGTAATGGCTAGTTAAACGTCAATGTAGAATTCTGGGTCATTTCTGAGGGTATTGTCATGCAGAAGTCTTAAGCGCAGGACACACTGCCAGCTAGCGAGCGAGCCGGGCGAGCATGGTTTCACCTTTTTTCATACTTCGGTTCACACCGCGAACTACCGAGACAGGTGAACCAAAGTATGAAAAGAGGGGAAACGATGCTCGCCCGGCTCGCTCGCTAGCTAGCGGTGTGGCCTGCGCTTTAACAGTGGATCAAAGGTTTTATTGAAGCTGAATTTCTCAGCCTAGATAATGATTGGGTTAAAGACCTATGAACGATAACTTATTATGACGGTTACTGTTACTGTTAGCCTGAGTCATCCCACAGCTGGGCAATGGGATCTTCCCCATAACTTAAAATTATTTCGATCCAGGGACCATAACCTAGACCAGAACCACATTCGTCGGAGGTTTTGTTCAGTTCGCCATCTTCTACAAAATCTGCCACGACGCCTTCTTCTTCTTCGTGCAGTTTCCGAAAATGTTGAATATTTTATGTAAGTGCATCAGAACGGTGGTTTTCTCACAGCCAATTCCATACACGTTATGGAATCTCATAATAATATCCGATATCAATTTAACGCCAGGAAATACCAAGAAAGCTAAATATAGCTTAGAAATCTTATAAAGGAAACAAGTCCAGTTGTAACAGATTTTATGATTAAACAAAAACTAGGTTCTTATTACAGTATTAATCTAGAATACCGTATGACCTAAAGATAAGAACAAGCCCTACTTCCTTTGGATGGCATTATAAAAGCTGACCAAGGTAGAACAAGTATTTACAGAAACTCAATAGAATCATAATGAATCAAATGTAACAATTTAAGCAAATCTTGAAGCGTTAGGTCCAAAGGGACGATATTAAGGATATTTTGAATGAAGTGATAAAAAAAACATCGAAGTACGTGTACTTCTATGATAACAACACTGACACTGTATTGAACAGAGAAGCTCCATCATCATCATCAGCTTCCAGCCCTTGTTCCATGTTACTAAAGATCGATGCAGCGCAATGTTTTCTTTTATTCTACCCTGTCAGTCACCACAGATAGAACAGAGAAGCACTAAACCTGCTATAAACAAGCTAAGATTCTCGCCCAACCAAAGACGAGGTTGATAACTAGCAACTACTGATAAATAACAATACAAGTAAAAAAAAAACAAGCAAGGTCATAGGCAGAACAGTAGGATACAATATGGCAAAAAACTAAGGTTGAACAAGATCAAGAGATAGTATTACATGGTAATATTATCACAATGTGCGACGGTGAATTTGTAATGTTGTACGTGGATGAGTTTGAAAATTCATTTTGTGAATGTGAGAAAAAGTTGGGTGATCTTGCTGATGGTGGAATGTGTGTTAATATAAAATATTTCTTAGAGAAGACTGGTGAGGAGAGGAGCTCGTGGCTGAATAATAACAGACGCTCGAGTCGATCTTTAGGTTAAGCCGTGCTTGCCTAGGTTGGTCTGTGGATGGGTGACCACCCATTACATACCGAGTTTCCTCCGTGCCTCGGAAAGCACGTAAAGCCGTTGGTCCCGGCTGTCATTTCTAGATCTTTGACAGTCGTTACAGGTAGTCAGGGTCCAAAAAGTCTGACAACCAGTCTTACCAAGGGGTATCGTATTACCCAGTACTAACTGGGTTGTGGAGGTCGCTCCATGTAAAATACTGGTATTCAGCTGCATCCGGTTAGACTGGAAGTCGACCCCAATATAGTTGGGAAAAGGCTAGGCAGATGATGATGCTTAGAGAAGACTGGTGAGAAAGAAAATAGGTTGATTCGTGTACCTAGATTCCAATGGCACAAGAAATAAGAGAAGATGATGATGTGATGCTGTGTGAGATTAGCTCCGCTAAAGGGGAGACCAGCTGTGATTTAATTTGGGTTGTGGATGATGATGGTAATGCTCCAACGGTATATGTATATTGAAAACATACTTCTGTTTAAGATTGAACACAAGTAGTTGTATTGTCGCAAGCAAAATGGTAAAATTAAAAAATGCGTACAACATTCGAGTAAATTCCAAAACTCTAATTAAGATCATCGTAACACAAGAGTTAAGGAACACTAAAGATAAGGAGCCCAAAATAACGAGATCAGCTCTGATTGCTCAGATGAGCTCTGGCAAACGAGCCATAAAATAATGATTGTCAGGGTATCTTTGCCAATAAAAATTACATCGAAGTTGATTAAAAAGTAAAATATCGACCTTAACTTGACCAAATGAGTATTTACTCGTAAAATATTTAGCACAAACCTCCAAGCCAAAAACAACGCATTCTTTAATTTAAACAGGCGCACAGTCATAATTAAAAGTCTTTTCCTTGTAAACAACTGAAATGAGCAAGCTGTTGTTTTGGGCATGTGTATAACTGCAAGCACCGTTAGTTCATCGACTCTTTAAAATATTTGGATGCAAGTCATCCAAATATTGAGATTTTAAAATAATTCAGTCATCGTTTTCTTCGATCAAGATCAACCATTCGCATTTCTATTTCTAATCAATATTTTTGATTCAGATACGCAGATGTTGGCGGTGTCGCCCGAAGAAAATTCCGCGAAATTCTAATTTTCTTACGTTTTTTGCATTTATCGGTCTGTATGTTGATTTATATTTGATTCTTGATGTTGATGAAAATTTACGGGCCACCCTGGAGCTTCCCCCTTAAGAGGGTTAGGAAGCCCCTTAGGAAGTTGAGCTGTTCCACTTAAAGCACAAGGAGCAATGTCAGAATTTGGAGAGGCACCAGAAAAAAAGAGACGCAGACGTGAAGTCAGAATCTTTAGTTTTTCTTTTTGTGATTTCTCATTGCCTGGCTAATTGACACGTGGCATTTTCTTTGTCATATTGAACTTAGTTATCAAACATATTATTAGCAGTGTTTAGCCTTAAATCGACTTCAACTGCTACAGTAATAATTATATCAGCAGCCACAATACAAATTACCTAATTCACCTTGAATAAATCATTTAAGTCGTTTACTTGGACATTGTCTTATGGCTGTGTCACTGATCACTTTCAAGCCGTAACTCATTATTCATTAGTATCCGGATCATGGTTATGAATAATTGTTAATGTCTTTGACTTTGTTTGTTTTTTCGGAAGAGACATCTTAAATCTCAGGTTCTCGGGTTCTCTCGCTCAAATGATGAGACCAAATACGAGGCGAATTTTGATTCTTAGTTAGTTTGATCTAAGCCATTATCTGGTCTGGTCTTTCCCAGGAATGGCCTCGGTCCATATACACTAATTCTCGTACCCCATTACCTTTTTAGGGTTCGTTTAGTGCCCAGAAACCTACAGAGGCATGACTGTCCCTTAGTGTATTCTCTTATTGTTTTCGTGCTTGATGCAGTTCATGCCAGAACTGCCTTGTTGTACGATAACATGAGCTTCATGTCGCTGTATCACGGGTAAAATCATAATCTGATTATCTCTGAATCTGTAAACTTTTTTAAATGGTTGTTTCCACTCTTAATTGCAGTATCAGAGCCCAACGTTTGATTTATGATTTCATTGTTTTGTTATGGCTGTTTGCAGATTGCAATACGCCCGCTAAATACTTGGAACAAAATTATTTATATGGCCGAATTTAGGTAAACCTCTGTCTACTCCTTCGTTCCATCGGGGAGAGCATAGGGAGAGAGTGAGGGAGGTGAGAGTTCACCTGTGTACGCGCACACTGTTGTGCACTATCATATTCCTTGCGTCGATGGCTAATCTCTGCTGAGATTGACCACCATGACCGTGAATGGTCAGGAGGACTATCTACGTCTTCAAGAAGAACAAGCGCGATGTTATGTTATATAGTAAAAACTACAGGTGATAAGTAGTCAGGCGTAACCAATTGGCTCAAGGACTCGTTTAGTTACATACAATTAGGTTTGTCACGATTTACCCTCGATTAAAGTTTAATTACTGTACACTGCCAACTATTGCCACGTGTTTAGCATGTTATTATGCTCATTTCGTAATATGCTATGCATTTATTCAACTTGGAATTACTGAAAGTGCAACAGGGAGCTAGGACTAGAAAAGAACAGCTTGCAGCGTAGATTCATGAATCGAACGCTTGAGCATACAAGCCTGAAACACTGCCGAAAAATGAATAAGAATTTTCATTGAATTGAAGTCCGTGAACTGTGAACTTATGGACTAGTGCCCTGGTGACCTACTGATAATGCCTATGATCAGCACAAAACTTCTACATCGTTAAAAGTAACGAGACCAGCATACATTTTGCCAGTAAAAAAGAGTATAACTGTAAACGAAATAACAGCAACGATCTTGCAGTTAAGTAGCTAATTAAAACCACTGACAGGACCAATAATACAAAAAATTATTCTGTAATAAGGAAGAATTAAAAATAAATAAATTGTCCAGCATTATTTCTGTAAGTTGTAATAAATTACAATCATGATACTGCAATTCTTGTTCTTGATATCAATAAATAAAATAATAAATATCGAGAGAAAGGAAGCCTTGAATACAGTTGCAGTTATTAAATCACACGAAATCGATATATTTGTGACAGCCGATACATTAGTTTGGCGGTCGTGAAGATAGTAAAAAGACGGATAAGCTAACAGAGGCTATAATTTAAAATGTCGGAGAATATAACAAGAATAATATGCAAAGCAGCTATTCTTAAGAGGTTTCATTTCGTAAAAGAAACAAAGCAAATATATTCAACGTTTAAGTTGCAACTTTGAAGTCATTTACAGAAACTTGAAATGCACTTTAGAAGATGTCCCAAAAGTGAAAAAATCAAAATCAAAATATTTTATTTCACATGGGCCTAGATCGGCCACTTATAAAACGTCGACAAAAAGGTGCACAGTTCGGGTTGGTCGTTTCCGATGGAGAAGAAACGGTAAGAAACTCCATGGTTACTCTTTTGATACTGATAGAATATAGAAATAGAATGAAGAAGTGTTTAGTTAATTTTTTTGGTTTGCTGTAATTGGAAATATTTAATGACGAAATCATTACTCTGAAGAAGGGCATTGGCGTGTCTTTTTCCAGATTCAGTCTGCCAAAATCTAGCAACAGATTGCTAAAGTTTGGAGTAGTCTAAAACCACTAGCATAGTGAAGTGTATATTACACACCTACTAGTATCTATTTCGGTGTTGTCTTCATAGGAATTTCCTTAAATTCTAATTATTCCAGTTTTTAATTCTTGCCCAAGGCAAGGCTTTTTTCGCTAGCGTAAAAAAATACCATGTAAGGCCTATCAACGCTTCTCAATCTCCCAAAAGAGCCTGGCTCCAACGTAATTACAATTCTATATCAGTATCAAAAGCCAGGTCTCGACCATGTGGCACCGTTTATTTTTATACCCACCGCTCCTCTGTCAGTGCTGTTTACCCTATCTATTTTAGGAGATGCATACAACACGTGTCTTTACCTTACGAAAGGCGCAGTTTGAACTTCGGAATGCACGTTTGTACGTTTTTAACAAAGAGAGGAAATTCTCGACGTTTAGTGTTGGAAGGAATATCGTCAACATCATTAACGCTTTCTTGATGGAGAGAATAATAAACAAATTTATTCATTAATTTAATCATTGAGTCTTTTAAGGATATTGGGTTATTACTGTCCCATTGCCTGACAAATGCCTCTTCTGGAACTAAAAGCATTAGCATTGAGCACCTACGATAGGTTATTAAGACGAAATGGTATCGTGGCCGCGTAGTTTAGCAGGGGGTGAAGCAGCAAAATTCTCATCTAATTTTCGTAAAAGCGGATCATGCTGTTTAACAACAAAGAACAAACAAAACAGATTAGTCACACGTCAGAGAAATTGCAGACATGAGAAAAAAAAACAAAAATATTAGAAAACAAAATCTCTTAAATTATGCGAATAATTACCGGAAATAATCAACAGATGGACACTTACATCACAGATATGTTTACGTCATGAAAAGTAAAACTAAATTATCTACAGTCAATTTAAATCCTAAAATGGTAGCAGAAATTAACATTGCAAATGATTGCAAAATGGCGGCTGCCAATTTAGGCGGGATAGTTAGCGCCATGTCAAGGCGAATTTAGAATAGTTTTTGCACATTGCAAGAATTTCGCAAATGTCGTCGGAAAAAGATTCTATTAACTTGAAACAGTAGTTTAGTTGTGATTTCTAAACGGATAGCGGTAATACCTAGCTAGAAACGATATTCATTCATTTTGTTCATTGACGAAATTTGTAATTAATTGCGACTTATTTCTTAAGGTAAGCTTGTAGGTATTGACGGATAGAAGAAACAGTTAGGATTCTGGAATGGACCGTAACTTAGATTTATAAGCGCGATCATCTTAATTTTAATGAAGTTTTATGATACATAACCCTAATTAACGAGTAGCATTTCGGAGTGAGTAACCAACAGTGTTGCCAGATTATAAAATTAGTGGGATTTCCTAAGCAATGAAAGTGAGCGAGTAGGCATTGCGATTAGAGTTCAATGACCTACAAGATTGAGATTCCGGCATTAGCTACGTAGCAAGTCTCAATAGAAGATAGTGTTTTGTTTTTTTAAATTTCTTATACAGGTAGTTAGGTATGTTGAAACCAGAAATGGGAGAGGATTCTTATGTTGCAAAATACCTACAGAAGAATGCGACATTTGACCGGTTCCATGAATCGTGGAATGTCATTTCCAAACATTTCATTGATGTAACATTTCTTGATCGTTTGAGACTGTAGGTAAGTGGGAAGTTATTTTGCTTGTGTCTCTTGTATGAGGAGAATGTTTTTGTACTTTTGGTATAGGTAGGCCCCGTCACGTAAAAAGAACGCTGAGCGACAGTGGACGGGATGTGTTTGCGCATGTTATAGGTACAATCGCGTCCTAATTATAAGTATAATTGTTTCATTGTAGAATCCTAATAAAGTACTTTACTAGTTACTTAGTACTTTGTAAAAGGCTGGAATAAAAAAAATTGTTTGAGCGGTCAGCGTTCATTTTACGTGACGGGACCTATAGCTACTTACGTACCTTAACGATTTTGTAATACCTACAAACATGTAGGTACATAGATGTTGATCTCACGATCCAAATTCCTTCGGTATGAGTTCAAACATAGGTGGGTACCTAACAGATTCCAGACAAGAGATTATCCCCACCTCACATGGTACATATCGGAATATCTGCGAGTTATTCAACTGCGAATTGAGATTACATTACGCACACATGCCAATGAACACAATGGGTACATGTTTAAGATAGATAAAGTATATCACAATAGGAAGCGAATTTTGGCATACTGAGAGAATCGAAATGCATTCACAATAAGGGATGCAGGAACCCCTAAATCGGAATGTTTGGGTGTCACTATTATTGTTACCATAGACATCATGGTACCGGTGGTACAATCAACAGTATGTCTGAGTCAGCGGATTGCACTACGAAAATCGCCCTTACTGCTACGTCATAAAGGTACTGTCAATGGCACATTGTTACCACCGATGCGCGGTTCACTATACGCTACATTATCTGAGGTAACAGGCACTATCATCGAATTCATAGTCGAAAAAAGTGTTTTTTTTTTTATCGCCAACGTTCGTAATCGTAATAGGGTAACCGACCACTTTTTACCTGCTAACCAAAGCAACGGTAGCAAAGACGAACGACGCTCTGCCACAAAATCTCACAAAACTGGCAAAACAGGGGACAAAAACCTCCAAATGTCTATAATTAGCGAAATATCTGACGCCTTTGACCACTAAAATGCGAATTCCACAACCAACCGGTTTGGAACGCAATGTTTTTTTTTAAGAACCAATGTTTAGAACAGCCGCCGTCTAAATTCAGCCAGGTACATAATAGATCACTATACGACCTACTTCGAGTTCTAGATACAGATTATACAATAGCAGCCAGTGATACGAACGAGATATTTTTTTCCGCGAATGGCTGTATCTAAGCGTGCCTCAGCAAAGCATGGAAAGTACAGTTAAAATAACTAAAATACTCACGAGACTACGGACAGCACACGACGAGATGCTTAGAAAGATTAGGTTCGTTTTTTCAAACGTTGTAGGCACTGGTCATGACACACAGATTGTCCAGTTCACTGTTTTGGTGCACTGAATGTTTTTTATTTGTATGTTTAACGTGTTATTTGTGTTTATTCACAGCTGAGTTCTATATGCGGTTCACGGTTTTGGTCGGCGGGGAGCGGCGATCGGACTCCGTGCGTGGATACGACGCGGCGCGGCGCGGCGAACTGACGGGGAGTGAAACGAAACGTCATCATTGCGCGCGATCTCCCACTCTCCAGTGCGTTCGGAATTATAGTCAGATGGTTTGACTTTGTGTTATTTTCAAAATATTTTTGTTTAAAAATGCGTGTTTATTAAGAGAAAATAACTGTAAACACTTTTGATATGAAACAGCTAAACATCTGTATTATTTGTATACCGGCCGGTTGACTGAGTTTATAGCATTGAAGAATTACTTGCTTAGGTGGAACTGGATACCTACACCAAGAAGCAACTGTAACTGATTTGCTAATTTTATCATATTGCAGTTAGCTATCTTGAAGTGTCATAGGTATTACACGACCATAGCCATACAAAAATAAAACCTCCGTTTGGGCTCCGCCGTAGCCGGGTATTCTGGGTAAGAACGACATTTTAGCTTAAGTCTAAAAAGCCGATAATTGAAAGGGGATAGGAGTATCTAGGTAATGTAGAGACCTAAAGGATTTAAGAAGAATATCAGGTAGGTACGTTATAAATAAAAAAGGAAATAAACAATAAGGTTGAAGTTTAGGCGTCAAAAGAGTGAAATCTAAAAATATGTTTTTTTTGAATAATTTTTCCAGCTAACTTTTTCAAAGGCATTTTATTTAAAATAAAAAGTAGGATATTGTACCAGTTCGTACCTATATTGGTATACTACTGTATGTACCTACATACTAAATAGAAGCTTGCTTTTAAATAATAATTGTAATTGGATCTTGTGCAGGATCAATCTGCCTTACCCCTAGACACCTAACCTTCGTCGATCCGACGAGTACGCGACAAAAAATTCGCTGTCTCTTTTCAGCGCGTGGGGCGATCATAGCAACGTTGCTTGTCAACTCAGTGTTCGCCGAGCTCTTCCGGGAGGTGTTCGGGTCCGGCGGGTAAGTACTTCTTTTTTCGAGATATTACGATAGTGCTCGTCGTTTCGACGAATGGTTAGGGTTTGTGTATTCTTTCGCAACTAATACTTTTTTGTTTTCTTGCAGTTTTTATCATGACTTCAAGACAATTGCTAACTGATGAACATATAGCGCGTTTGTTATTGGAAGAGGAAGATGTCAGTGCTTTGGAGGAATTATCTGATAGCGAAACTGAAGATAATCTGGAGGTGGATGCTGTTGAAAGTGATAATCAGACAGAAGAATCTTCCGGTTCTTCCGACGATGAAGTTTTCACAATGCTTCTGTACAGGGTCAAAAACTAATGAACCGACGTGATTTTATGAAGAAGATGCATTCACAACTTGTAGAACCATGGTTGAAAATCCGACTGGAAATTCGTACCATGCCAACGCACATCAAGAACAAAATCACAGATATATTGGGTTTAGGGCATGATGAAGGTCAAGGTCAGAGTCAGCCACAATCCGGTAATGAGCGTCAACCAACAGAGGCACCAAATAATAGAAAAAGAAAAATCTGTGGTCTGTGTTCATATACCAAAAGGCGCATGACAAAGTCATCATGCGCTAAATGTAATTCAGCAATATGTGGGGAACATAAAGTTGATTTTTGTTCAAAATGTGCTCTAAAAAATTAGTTTTGTTTATTTTTCTAAATAGTTTATAGTGTTATAATTTAGGTACGCCAAAGAAGAAAAGGCTGTTTTTTGTTGTTTTTTTATTTTAATTTTTATAAATATGTTGTCTCCACTGATCTCATAAAAGTTAGTGCCTTTCTAAAATTGTGATAAAATAAATATAAATTGTAATAATACAGAAATTCATTGTTTCATTTTGTAGAATAATAGTTAAACCAAGTATAAATGCAATACATTTAACGAAAAGTTATATTATAACTTGAAATTAAAACACTCTAAAAAGTATTCGTCGAATCGACGAATGGTTAGGGTTTATAGGGGGCAGGCAAACGTTAGGTGTCTAGGGTAAAAAAGCTTGTTTTTTTGAATACCTGACAGAAAATTCCGAGTTTTGGTTGGTTTTGATGTAGAATCATGTGCTGAATTTATGGTAACAGTTTTGGCGTCGATGTACCATGTATCGTGTTATAATCTACGTGTTCTCTGTTTACTCGAAACCTACGCCACATTTCGGAGCGTACCGTTCCCTTCTGGCCGTGTACGTGTACGGTCGCGCGCAATGCAACTGTCGAGTACCGCCTACGACTACGGTAACGACAAACTAAAGCACCTACTTATGATCCTATTAGTTAGTGCACCTACGGGTTGGGTTTAGAATCGCGTCCTCTGAATTCGATGATTCTGTCACTGTGGGGGGGTCAAGGGGGTTTATCTGAAGCGCCCCCATGCGATTTTAGCTGCCGGTTTTTTTTAAAATTATTTTCTAAAAATATTGGTAAATCACTAACTAAACGTGAAACGGAACGAATATTTAACTAAAGTCTAACGTTTTTGACGTTACATGTGTCAAAATCATCTCAAAATGCGTAAAATATATGATTTTGAATGAAATATCGAAAAGATCCTTTTTTAAAAATCGTGGAAGCTATAAATTATGTTTATAAATTCAAGTATTTATAAAAGTCAATATTTTCGTGTTTCATTGAGTGCAAGAGCAAGCGAAGCGAGCTCGGGACTTAGGGCACCCCGACTCGGACAGGTTAGGTTAGAAGGGGATGGCGGGGTCGAGTGAGCAAGCGGCGATTAGACCCCGCCATCCCCTTCGTGGTTATTTTTTTGTAAACCATTCAGAAGTAGGAGCCCCGCGAAGCGGGGCTCCGTCGACCGGGTTTCCCTCGACTGCGCCACGTTGACTGGCAACAACTAACTCAACTCTCCCCCCTATTAATCAGGTTTATAATGACAAAAACATTAAGCAAACATAACACAAAATTGAGATTTAAAAAAATTTATTAAAAAAAAACTATGCATCTCCGGCAGGGGGGGGAAGTGGGGGGTGACTCTACAACTCCCCCCCCTCCCCCTCCCACCTCCCACACCTCCCAATTCGGAGAACGCGATTCTAAACCTTACCCCACCTACTTATCTTAGTCCATACTAATTAGTAAAAGAAGTCCAGTCTGGTAATGCCTACATTGCTTAGAAGACCCTTACTGAGGGCATAGAGAACAAGCAAACGCTTACAAAGTAAGTCCTTTCGTAGGTATTTCTACAACGGCATTCCACATGATTGACAATAGTACATTTGCATACCTCCTAGTGCGGAAACTTTGTCATTGCAGCCGAGGCGAAAAAATGTTATGGAGCCGAGAACTGCAGTGACAAATGCCCACGTAAATCAAACGGTTTTCAATAGGTACATTCTAGAAGGAATAAAATAATAGAATGAAAAGGATTTGTTGTCATTAATTATTATGAAACTACGAACTTTTAAATTATTGTAATTTGTACGGTTCAATATCAATTATAAACTATTAATTAGCCGAGAAGTACGATGTATTATAGTAGTTTTACCATTATGTTAAGAGTACTGTATTTCTTCACTGACTTGCACATAGTACCTAGGTACCTAAGTACTTAGTTAAAAACGTGGGTATTTAAATGTATGGTCGTTCGTTTTATTTAAATCCGCCCAATTTAAGTCTCGATGTTTCCTTGAAAGTGTTAGTTACCTACTTACTATCAATCTGTCAGAGTTGCTGATTAGGGAATTCCCCTATTCTAAGTATTCTACCAGTGGCGTAGCGTGGGGTTTTGCCACCCGGGGCCGAATGTAATTTTTGCCGCCCCCTCTAATTTCATAATTAGTCAAGAAACGTAGGAAAGAGTCAAAATACAAAGCACTTTTTTTAATTATTAAAAAAAAAATCTATTAGTTTATTTTTCAAAGTAAAATCTTTTTTATTCACAATTTAATTCAAGAAAGGAGGTTTCTGATGAGATGACGAGTAATAAAGAGTAAGAGAGGTATGGAAGAGGAAGACATTCTGCGCTTATCCCTTATGAATTGGGGTAAGAAGGGCAAGAGAATGATGATGATGATGATGATCATTTGTTCGGGAAATTAACAAAAACAGCGAGCTCAAAATTTTTCAGCAAATCTGATAAAATTACATTTTATTTTAACAATTCATATAGATAAATAAGCTTTTTTATCGAATTATGCATCAAAGCTTTAGATTTGAGAGTAAATAGGATGCAAGAGCGAGCGAAGCGAGCTTCAAAATTTTAGCACCCCGCCTCGGATAGGTAACAGATTTTCTTTTCACGATTCAAACAAATGGAATTTAACATACTTTTTCTACGAATGTATTAAGGATATGGAACGATTAAGAAAACTTAGCTGTATGAGCGAGCGAAGCGAGTTAGAAAATTTTAGCATCCCAGTAGGTTCGATTTTCTTTTTACCATAAACACAGATATAAAAAGGGAGACGGCAGACTAGAAGAATTTTGCCGGGGCTGCGGGACTGTTCGAAAGAGATACCGTGGCCCTGGAACACAAAGGGCAATGAAGGAACATGGGATGGGTTTTAGTCAGTAAGAGTCTGACACTCCCTCCCACTCCACCCAGAGCGGGAGAAGTCATTTGATGATTTCCCATCCGAAAAAAAAAAAAAAAAAATAAAGGCTAGAAGAATTAAGTGCTTGTATCTAGAAAATACGGGGCGGCAGACCGGAATAGACGTGAGGCTTGTATGAAGAGTCGCCCCGGGCCAGCGGCATATATTAACCATAAAGTTCGGTACGTACCCCTTCGGGGGTCTGACACATAAACCTCCGCTGGCTTGGTAGATACCCCCGAACGGGTCGGCGTTTAAGTCATACGTCATCCTCATTATTTATGTAAATATTTAATATTATGAATATCGAATACTATGAGTGTGCGTTAATTAAGAGAGTTGGATAAAAAGTTCATATGTCATCGCCATTAAAACTTCAGTATTTAGCGCGCAAGTTTCTTAATTTACCCTTATAAAATCCAAGTTCATAAATACGGGTATCGCCATTTTGACGGCAGTGCTGGCCGAGGCTAAAAATCATAAAAATTGTGGTTTTCGGACATCCAAGCTCCACTATGTTGAGAATGATTAACTCGTCATTAAATTATGTGACGAATTGATCCATAGTTCAATTTAAATAAGCAGTGGTAACGATGAATTTTGATATCTAAAGTCGAAGTTTCGCGCCAATCGTGCGTGTTTACATTTTTATTTTTCACATTACATCACACAGACGCGAACAGATTCGATAACAAATATGACAAATATCATTCCAAATATTATAAACAACATGAAAATGCCCAGATCTTAGCGTAATTTACTAATACGGGACCAATAACTCGTAATATTCATTACCACTCCTCAATTTATATTCGCAATTGACGGCCATTTTTTTTTTTTAATTGCTGTGATGTGTGGATGCGATTATTTCAATCGATTCGTTTTTTGTAAATTTAGATCAAATTTTAATCGAGAAATTAAATTAAGGAATTTAAGAAATCGATAGATGGAAATTAAAATAATTTTGTTTTAAGCTTAAAATACAATAAATAAATACAATAATATTTTTTAAGCTTTATAATGGTAATTTTAATAGTTTTTCGTACATTGTAGGTACTAAAACCGAAACAACAAACAGCACAGACTGATCTATGGCTAAATTCGCGCCGTTTTTTTTCAAATAAAAATTTAAATTATGAACGCATTATCTGTTCAAATTACATTGTATTGTACTAGATAACTTATAGTATTTTTTTTTATATTATAAAAATATGATTTTATTTAACTTCCCGTGTTAGTAAGTATTGGTCAAATCTTGCAACTGAATTTCAAACCAGTTCCCCTATACTGATTGAGCTGAAATTTTGCACATGCCTTTGGTTCTGGTGACAATACATTTTTATGACAAACATTACTCAGTCTTGCAGACAGGATCGTCTCCTCGCGACAGAACTCCTCAACGGTTAACAGCGCGGACACGAAACTTTGTATACGCTTTTAATTTTGATAGATATAGATGATTTCTTTCATGACTTCATCCTGCAACCAGGATGGCCTTCTCACGAGGGAACTCCTCAATGGTTAATAGCCCAGATACGAAACTTTGTATAGATACGCGTTAAATTTTGATGAATAAACCTAATTTGTATCGTATTTGACCTACAGCTAGGATTGTCTTTTCATGAGGACACTCCTCAACGGTGAATAGCATAATACAGGGTGTAAACAGACCCTTCACGAAGCCATCAACCAAGCATTCTGTACATCAAACTAAGTACCTTTACGCAAAAATTATTACTGGGAAACGACTTTTTTTTTTGGGGTGTAAAATCACGTTTTACAGTAAAACTCAATGTAACGCACTCAAAACTTTGTGCTGATGGATGGATTGAATAGTACGGGGGTCGTGAAGGTGTATAAAGTAAAAAAATACATTAGAAACATGTATTTAAAAAAAAACTTGTGAAAAAGTTGGAACTTTGACCCCCAATATCTCCGTAACTAGAAGGTTCCCAGGTATGGTCTAGAACAAAAAATTGATCGCAATAACGGGGAGAACAAGTACCTTTCGGGTTCGTTAAGGGTCTTTTTACACTCTTTATAGTGATTCGGTTTCAGAAATGTACAGAATACGACAAAATTAAATTTTTATTGTTGTTGGTCGGTTGTATATAGAATGTCCAGGATCTTATTATATATCTTAGGCACAGTAAAAATTTATTTGGTTCCCAAGATGAATTTTATTTAGTCTACAAAATTGGGGTAAGGTTTAGAATCGCGTCCTCCGAATTAGGAGGTGTGAGAGGTGGGAGGGGAAGGGGCGGGAATTGTAGAGTCACCCACCAGTTCCCCCCCTGCCGGAGGCGCATAGTTTTTTTTAAATACATTTTTTTAAATCTCAATTTGGTGTTATGTTTGCTTACTGTTTTTGACATTATAAACCTGATTTATAGGGGAGAGAGTTGAGTTAGTTGTTGCCAGTCAACGTGGCGCAGTCGAGGGAAGCCCGGTCGACGGAGACCCGCTTCGCGGGGCTCCTTCTTCTGAATGGTTTATAGAATAAATAACGGGGTGCCCCAGATCCCGAGCTCGCTTCGCTCGCTCTTGCACTCAATGAAACACGAAACTCACTTTAATTTATAAACATAATTTATACCTTCCACCATTTTTAAAAAAAGGATTTTTTCGATATTTTATTCAAAATCATATATTTATTCATAACAATATTTATTACGCATTTTGAGATGATTTTGACAGATGTAACGTCAAAAACGTTAGACTTTAGTTAAATATTCGTTCCGTTTCACGTTTACTTACCAATATTTTTAGAAAATAATTTTAAATATTTCCGGCAGCTAAAATCGCATGGGATACCTTCAGATAAACCCCCTTGACCCCCCCACAGTGACAGAATCCTTGAATTCAGAGGACGCGATTCTAAACCCAACCCCAAAATTGGGTTTAGTTTGGTTTAGTTATTGTGTTAGTTGGGATTTATCACTTAAAAATACTTCTTTTATCATACTGTTCTTTCTCGAAAGGGCAAAGGCCTCCCCATGGCATTCCAATTTTCTTTATCTTTTGCCTTCTCCGACTAATACTTTTAATGGTGAATATTTTTTATACTTAATGACCTTGGTTTAGTTGCAACCCAAAAAACTAGATATGAAATTATATTTCTAAGAAAACTCTACAAATTCGAGTAGGGCTCTTGCCATGAGGGTTCTGTCGCATAGCTGTTCACGGCTTCATTCAAGTGACACGGCCCCCGGCCTATAATGGATAACCTGAACTTTGCAGTTGTAAAAAACGTTTTTAGAGTGGATAGTGAACCGCTTTCTAAGAATAAACTAACGTTTCCTTAGGATACGGCTTATGAATTGCCGATTGCGAAATAAAAGACAATAAGTTTGTCAGTCATCGTTACCGAGGCAGGCCCAAGAAACGCTGGCGTGTCGATTTGGAGTCGTTCTTGGCTGATTGGGCAGAGAAGGCAAATCACCGACAGAGTTGGACAGGAATGGAAGAGGCTTTTGCTCAGCAGTGGTAAAGAATAGGCTAAACAAGAAAAAAAGTTTGTCCTAATCTAACACAATAACCCAACCGACAATACGCTGCCAACAATTTATATATCTTTTGCGGATTAAACTATTTTTTTTTACCAAGATTCTATTATCAAACCTTCAGATATTTCAAAAAATTCGCAATAAATGATAATAGTAAATTAATACACTTATAAAGTAAGAATAAATGTGAAATGCGAGCGCATTCCTAATTAAAATTTTGAAACAAAAAAAAACGCAACCGTGCGTATTTATGTACAATTGAAAATCAATCCATTTCCAGATTTTTTATTTGCTTGAACTGTGAGACTTTATTTCTTGCCAAATCTCACACTACTAGTTCAACGGAAAGTTAGGAGACTATCTATATATCAGAATGTTTATTTAGAAGCATTTTTTTTTTTGCGATTACACATTTCTGTTTCTTATCATTTATAAATCTCATTCTCTTGAAGTCAACCAAAAACATCGAATAATTACTAAATGAAATTATTTAAACAGATAGCTTGAAAAAGTTAAATTAGAATTTAAATATTTTTTTGAAATAATACCAAAGAGTTTTTATTCCGTTTCAACTCTTTTTTTCAAACTTGATTTCAATTCGAGTATCGATTAGGCTGAATCCAACTTTTTAATCGAATGATGAACCTTGGGTTTACGGTCAGCACTAAGACTTTTTAGTTATATTTGTCAAGAGTTTGATCGTGTTTTTTATGAAATTATGTATGAATACTGGTAAAAATAAGAACGCAGATAGTTTGTTACTGTCTTTATTTTGCTCTTTTGAGTTTTTTAGCAAACGAGAACTTTTCTATGTACATTATTTCCAGCGCAACTAAGTTACCTATTTTTTGGAAGGGTGTAGCGGTACGTAATTTACACATATTTGGAAATAGACTGATGCCGTTTTACTGATATCAACACGTTATTTTAGATATTAACCATAAACTTATCGTATGAAACAGCTTCCGCGACATATTTTTCATTAAAAAATCGAATGCTGAAAGTTCACGAAAATTCTTGAATTTCATGACAATTCACATCACCTCGCCGATTCAGCTGGTGTGTCATGTGTCAAAATCTTGTCGAGCATAATGGTTAAGGAAAATGCTCCACTTCTTGGTTGTCCTTGTTTTTGCAACGTAGTCCCGATGACTTTAGTAATTACCTGATCTGATAATTATGACCTGACGCTACCGCCTGGTTCCACTTGCCACGTCCTGGCTCTTGCTCTCTGCCGCCCCCTGAAATGTGCCGCCCGGGGCCATGGCCCCCCCGGCACCCCCCACGCTACGCCACTGTATTCTACTTTCAGTTTTTATGTGCTATCTGTTTGTTTTTAGTGATATGCAGGTTAAAGATTATCAAATCAAGTATTCAGCAAACAAAACGAGGAACAAACGTTTCATTTAATAACCCAATTAAACAAAAATAAATCAAAGAAGTTTGCAACACAAGTGCTAAACAAACAGCGCCGCCACCGGCCAGTCCACGAACTAAAACTTGCCACGCATTTTGACATCGAACTAATGTCTGTTTTTAATCTCGGAGACTAAATGACAAGTGAAAATTTCAAAACTGACTTAAATCCTATTGAAATCTATGTCAGTTTGCCATTTTTACTTGTCAATTTAGTCTCCGAGATTAAAAAAAACAGACTTTAGGTATTCGTTCGTCCGTCGTGTGTGTTCGTTTTGTTTGTCTACTTCGGGACGAGGTTTTGACGTAAAATAATACCGACTATGTTAATACCCGGCTTACCTTGTAGAGGGAGCGGAATCAAATGCCTACGCATTGTTAATAAGTGGGTATATTCAGATATTCCAAAGTATTCCGAACTGCATCGCATTGGCATAATAATCTTGTATTAGTTATGCAACTCGGCGCTTATATAACTTCTGTAACTAAAATGCTTGATTAGTTATGTAAGCACTAACCCCTTTATTATTTAGGCATAGCCAAGGTTAGGTACCTAGATAGTCGTTAAGGTCTACCACTTCTAAAGCAAAAGCATTAGGCAAGATAAGTGGTTTTGGGAACAAAACGTTTACAAAGTTTTCATTATCAAATCTTGTCCCAAGGGTTTTAATAATAGTTTCCCGCTAGGTTTTAGTAAAAGGGAATTGAGTAGGTAGGTATTAAGCTTAAGCAGCAGCATCTTTACACCACCACCATCTTTCTTTTTTGCATCTTTTTATCTGGAGTCGCGTCGCAACGTCAACTTCGTGCGAGTAGTTACCGAATTGTTATCTGCCCATGGTGATGGAGGAAGACTTATGGCCGCAGGACGTGGTGTTCCATCGTTTCCGCGGACAAGTTTCACTAGTCAGCCAGCACAAGTGAAGTGTGAACAATTGAAGTGCTACTAACATAGTTTGAAGCCAAATTTATTAACACATGTTTTGTATTTACTTTGTATATGTTACTTTATAAGGTATATAATAATATATTATGTCTATGGGCCATTGTAACCTGAAATTAATGATGTTGTTGGTGTTTACTGCTCATCTGTCTGGCAAAATAGTCATCATTATTGCAGACAAAAGACGTCCAATGCTCCACATATGTACCGTCACATGAACCGTGCTTCTTGCATTCAGTAGTGAGAGATTCCCGTGGCTTTTCATCGCCGTTGCCGCACCTTGCAGTACGTGGTCGTCACTCGAGAATCTTTAGGCCCCTTCAGTCATCCGTTCTGCAATGTTACACTACACAGGTCCACTTAAGTTTGCTAATTCTTCGGGCAGCGTCGCGTCGGTTACTTTAGTTCACCTGCAGATTCCTTTATTGTGAAGCACGGAAACTCCGAGCATGATTGCTTACGTATTTATAACCAGAAGTATATTTAATGTTCTTGAGGTGTTTTAACCTCAGATTTCTGGAATCCTTAAAAATCGACTGCTGAGCATGAGGGCCCAGCTTCGATTCCCAGGTCGGGCAAAGTGTTATTGTGTTTTTCCATCAGGAATTTCTCAGTAGTAGCCACGGAGTCTGGGTTTGTGCCCGGTTGATAGTAACAGGCTCGCCCCCTATTACTTGGGACTTAAAAACCAGGTAACTGGCGAAATAAGGATGTACTATTAGGTACACCTCTGTCTAACCATTCGGGGATTACAGGCGTGATGTTATACTATGTTTATGTAATTCACAGATATGTTGTGCAGGATCGTAGTTAATTTCTTATGTGTTATCAAAGTTCAGAAATAGTCTAGTCCCACGTCCCGATCACGAGGAAGCGTCGAATATAAACTCTATTTAATGTTTTACGAGCCGATATTAAAAATACATTAATATGATTTATGGTTTTGTTTACGCCGGTACCCGCATTCGATACTATTGTAACTATGGATTATGACTTTGTGTTACAGTAGGAAACTATCTACCGTCTTTGTCTTTAAACATGGCTATGGCCATCATATCTGTCATGCTTTACCGCAGATATGCAGGAAGATGTTGAAAGAAACCATACCTATGTGTCCTTCTATCAGTTCTCACCATTTAATATTATAATTTTGTGTTATTTGGGAACACATTTCATACAGAAAAGTAATACTCATGAACCTTAAAGGATCCTCTCAAGATAAATGTTTCTCCAGTCTTGCTTATACGTTGTGAAACGCCAGATGAAAGGTTTTGATTTAGTTTTTAAAGAGTCACATTCCTCACAATTTTAACTCTTGTATCAACCTAACCTACGGTGCAAAGTACGATATACGGTGTAAGTTGGTCACTTATTGAACACCAGAAGTCCCAACTCAAGATTTGCCAGCGGGCAATGGAGCATAATAGGTGTTAAGCGGACAGATCGCGTCAGAAAAATTACCCTGTGCTCCATTACTCAAGTTGCAGATGTTGGAGGAAAAACAGCCAAGCTGAAGTGGGAGTGGGCCACGTAGCACGAATGTACCCGGAGAGATGGGCAATGATCTTCACCCACTGCATGCCTGTCGGAGGAAATCGCCGTCGAGGTAGAACGCGGCGAAGGTGGTGTGATGATCTGATCTCGTTTGCGGGGCGAACATGGCCAGATATCGCACAGTATGGAGAGGTTTTGAAGAAGTAGTCATTACTTACTTTGTTTTCTATCTGCCTGTCTATTTAATTATAATGTTCTTACGAAAGTAGTACTACATACATAAAACTAAGACAGCTGTCGGCTCTTTCAAAGCTTTAGCTACGTTAAATAAAACCGCCCCTTTATCGATAGACAAACAACTACACGAACAGTTACCACCAGTAGCACAGTTACCCCTGGACAAGATGATGGTAGAAATAGAGTGGACAAGCCGTTTCCTTTATATTCCTTCAGAAACAGATTGTTCGGATTGGCTTGTAGGCTTGAAGGATGCCGTTTTCCGCTGCGTACGACATCAACATTGGGCTATAAAACGTAATCATCAGAGGTCGAGTCTAACCGGATGCAGCTGAATAACAATATCGGACTATAAAACCCTAATTAATTATCTTTGAAGTTGTAGGTCGAAATAAAAGGTACAGGTCCCGTCACGTAAAAGAACGCTGAGTGAGAGTGGAGAGGATGCGTCTTCGTACGGGTAAAGCCGAATCCTAAAGAACTAAGCTAATTGTAATTGTTTTATTGTAGAATCATAATAGGTACTTTACTAGCTACTTAGTTCTTTGGAATAGGCTGGTATTAAAAAAACAGATAATGTTTACTTGATCGGTCAGGGTTCTTTTTACATCACGGGACCTAAAGGGTGTAAAAAGACCCTTAACGAAGCCGAAAGGCACTTGTTCTCCTCGTCATTGTGATCATTTTTTTGTTCTGGACCATACCTGGGAACCTTCTAGTTACGGAGATATTGGGGGTCAAAGTTCCAATTTTTTCACAAGTTTTTTTTTAAATACTAATTTTTAAGGTTCTAACTTTACTCCAATTACCTCCATGGTCCGTTTACTATTCAAAGCATCCATCAGCAATAAGTTTTGAGCGCATTATATTGAGTTTTACCGTAAAATGTGATTTTTGAACCCAAAAAAAAATTTCGTTTCCCAGCAAAAATTTTTGCGTAAAGTTACTTAGTTTGATGTACAGAATGCTTGGTTGACGGCTTGGTGAAGGGTCTGTTTACACCCCGTATACCGCTCCACAGCAGCCCACGGCTTAACTAGACTTGTATAGTTAGCTTCACGGTGTATGAAAGTTTACGCGTGTTACGAGATACGGCTTCGGCGTTGAAATATCCGTAGATTGTCTTTAGAAACTGACTCGACTCGTCTGACTGCCTCGTTGGTCTAGTGGTCGCAAGCACGACTGCTGAGCATGAGGTCCTGGGTTAGTGTCTCGGGTCGGGCAAAGTGTTATTGGGTTTTTAAATCAGGAATTTCTCACTGGCAGGCCTGGCAGCCACGGAGTCTTGCGCCCGGTTGATGGCAATAGGCTCGCACCCTATTACACGGGACTTAAACATAACTGGCGAAATGTGGGTGTACACCTCTGCCTAACCCTTCGGGGATTAAAGGCATGATGTTATGTCCCTAGAAAAATAGGCTAACCGGATGCAGCTAAACACCAATATTTTACATGGTGTCATTGCCTATCCTGACCTTAACAACCCAGTTACTCGATATTTGGGTACCATAATCTATACATATAATAAAATCGTAAAAATCCAATTTTATGTTCCGACTTGGCTCAAAAACTACTGCATAGATCCTGTTCAAATTTTGCACAAATATTCCTTACAGGCTTCTTCACATGTTAGGCTATATATTATCACGCTACTCGCTTAAGGGGGTGAGCAATAATGCATTATGTCAGTATCCTTCATTTGTTTGACGTTTCAGTCATGATAAGCACCAGAATGGCTATTTAAAGCTTAAGTCAACAGAGAAAACAGCCTAGCGGGTTCTTGAACGTTCTGTAAGCTACTGGTCGCAAGTTCAAACCCCACTATTACTTTCACTTTTTTTGTAATTTGTTTGAATATTTTTTTGATGCTTTTAGAGTTCCATATTTTTTTTGTATTGACATCGTTTGCATTTCCGTTTTTCTCCTTTTTTCTTCAAACGTTTCTCCAAAAAGTAATAGAGAAGTATGGAAGAAGATGACATGCTGCGCCGACCCCGAAAAAATTGGGATAACGGCAGGAGAATGATGATGATGATTTCTACAAAAAGTTCTTGCTTTACTAGAAGTCTGTTTCCTTCTCGATTTGCAAAATATCAATAATCAATCGCAGTTTGGAATTTTATTTTGGAATTTTATTGTTCTTTTATAGATTTGTATAGTGTTCAGAAGCGAGCATGAGGTCCTGGGTTAGATTCCCGGTCGGGCAATGTGTTATTGAGTTTTTCCACCAGCAAATTCTCAGTAGCAATTACGAAGTCTGGTTTTGTGCCCGGTTGATGGTGTATCGGCACTATAAAAAGTACTACAGCAACATATAACAAAAAGTACTACAGCGCCATCTATGACGCAGGTAATGAACTAAACACGTCTAAATTCTGCCTGGGTCAAATAAATCGCCCAAATAAAGTTATCCGCGACTTAAGACTATATAGAAGTACCCGACAACAACTGTTGGGCAATTATAGCCCACCAGACATTACACCCGTCTGGTCGGACTATCCTCCCTTTTCTATGGGGGATGAAGAACCTTACAACCTGTTCTTTATGCAAAATGGCAATAGGCTCGCTAAATATTTCATGGGAGTTAAACATAACTGACAAAATGTGGGTGTACTACTAGGTACTATATAAACTCATCTGTTTTCTCATTAAAATATGTATTAAAAAACAGATAGGTAATTTTATAACAAACACGATGGTATAACGTTTTGTTTTTTTAATTAGCCTATTCTGTCCCACTGCTGGACAAAGGCTTTCCCCATTTCCTTTCCAACTCTCCCGGTGTTTTGCCTTCCCTAGCCAATCAGTCAGGAACGAGTCCAAATCGTCACATCAGCGTTTGTTGGGTCTGCCTCGGTGACGATGACAGTCTTCAGGTACCTACTGTATGACCATTCTGGCCCATCTGTCCTGACCCATTCCGGAAATGTGACCCGCTCAGTCCCATTTGAACCTCTTACACTTATCGCCAACATCGGCGATGCCTGTCTTGGAGCGCATTGTGGTGTTGCGCATTCAATTGGTGATTTTGATGTTTAAAATCCATCGCTCTTTGGCAAATCTTGAGTTTGGACTTTTCAGCCTCCGTCAAAGATCATGTCTGGGTACCATAGGTTAGGTTAGGCAGGATACACAGGTCGACAAGTTTACGCTTAAATAAAAGGAAAGTATAACGTTGTCTAAGTAAAAGCGGTCAAGCATAGCGTCTGTCGCAGTTTTAAATATTCTTGACTTAATGATTAGGCAACCCATTCGTTATAATTTTTATGTAATCTTTTTTTTTAGCCTTTATTGTCACACTGCTGGGCAAAAACTTCCCCCATTGCCTTCCATTCTTCTCTCCGTGCGGTTTTCTTCGTCCAATCTGTCACAAACGCTTCTAAGTCGTCACACCAGCGTTTTCTAGACCTCCCTCGGTGACGACGCCCGTCTTCTGGCACCCACTGCGAGACGACTCTGGCCCACCGGTCCTGATGCATTCTACAGACGTGGCCCGCCCAATCCCACTCCAAACTAGCAATCTTATCGCCCACATCAGCGATTCCAGTTTTTGAGCGTATTGTGGTATTGCGAATTCTGTCGCTGAGCTTAATACCCAATACGCTACGTTCCATCGCCCTTTGGCCAACCTTGAGTTTGGACTTTTGCGACTCGGTCAGGGACCAAGTTTGAGCATTACGGTGCTCAAACTTGGTCCCTGACCGGTTAGGATGGGCAGAATGCACATGTCGATGAGATTGTGCTTCAGGGATAAAGGTAGGTCACCCTTCATCAGCGACTTCATGGACCAGTAGCTCTTCCAGGCGTTCTCGACTCGGCAACTCTCAAACTCAAATGTATTCATCGACTTTATAGTGAATTTCTTGCCCATCTACCTCAACCCTACTTTTTACGCTATTGGTGATGACTTTAGTTTTTTTTAATGTATATTCAACATATTTTTCATTCGGTGAACAGTTGGGGGGGGTCTGTATTAGGCATTCTTTCTATAATAAGCAGGCTTTATTTACAATTGTGGAGTGAAGAGAAATAACGAAAATAACTAATAACTGAGATTATAACTGTTTCACTCGCGGCACGTCTTTAACGTTTAGATGTGGCTGCACTAGCATTTTAACTTCAGAGCAAAATATTAAAAAGATAAAAGCAAAAATATATAAAAGCGAAAGGTCACTCACTCATCACGAAATATCGAAACCGATTGACGTAAAAAGATGAAATTAGGCAGGGAGGTAGTTTATAGTTAGAAGACGTCCGCTAAGAACGGATTTTGCGACAGGGCTGGATTAAGGGGGTCTAAGGGCTCTCGCAAGTTTGTATGAAAGTCCTTCATTTTTTGTGCTCAAAACTTGAAATTTGGCAGGGAGGTAATAAATAGTCAGTAAAAGTCTGCTAAGAACAGATTTTGCGGCAGGGCTGGATTAAGGAGGTCTAAGGGCTCTCGCAAAAAGTCTCTTAATGTTGTAAATTAAAAGCAAAATCTCACGACATCTCACCAAGGGGAGAGGGGGGGGGTTGAAAAATCGCCAAAATTGCCTCACGTAATTAATGGACGCCCCCTAACCCAAGCATCTCCTTGCTTAATCTCCTGCCTCTCCAAATCATGTGTGTCATAACTTTATGTATCTAATTGAAATAAACATTCTTTTTTTTAACACTTTGCCTGACCCGGGAATCGATCCCAGGACCTCATACTTAGTAGTCACGCTTGCGACCACTCGAGGCAGTCTTACACATACATACCAAAATTTCCACGCGATCGAAGTCGCGGGCAACAGCTAGTTATGATATAAGTCCCGTCATGTAAAAAGAACGCTGAGCGACAGTGGAGGGGATGTGTTTGCACACGTTATAGAGTCGCGTCCTAAAGTAGGTACTAAGCTATTGTTTTATAATATAAGTATAATTGTTTCATTGTAGAATCGTAATAGGTATTTTACTAGCTACTTAGTACTTTGGAAAAGGCTAGAATAACAAACATTGATAAAGTTTATTTGAGCGGTCAGCGTTCTTTTTACGTGACGCGAACTATACCACCACATCAAGACCAATTATAGAAATACTTCTTTACCGCATATCCCTCATAACTACTTAAGATGTTATCTCCCCTTAACAACTAATAATATTGATTAAATATCACCTTTCACCAAACATCCGTAACCATTGGAAAACCACCCAAGAATTTCCTCGATCAGGCAGCACCACCCAGAGAGACTATCTGTATTAATGGTCAGCTATAACATGGCTTCCGACACGGGCATAACGGGAAAGTTATGATTGTGGCTATGTAGTCACAATGTAGGATGTCTCAATATGTATGAATGTTTAATGAGGTAACTGGTGTAGGTCGCTCCATTTTCTTCTTGTTTTTGCAAAGGCAAGTTTCACATTTCTACTAAAACGTTCATCATCATCTGCCTAGCCTTTTCCCAACTATATTGGGGTCGGCTTCCAGTCTAACCGGATGCAGCTGAATACCATTATTTTACATCGAGCGACTGCCTATCTGACCTCCATAACCCAGTTAGTACTGGGTAATACGATACCCCTTAAAGACTGGTGGTTGAGACTTTTTGGGCGACTGACTACCTAACGACTTTCAAATTTCTACAAATGACAGCCGGGACCAACGGCTTAACGTGCTTGCCGAGGCACGGAGGAAACTCGGTATGTAATCTGTGGTCATCTGTGGACCCGGAAATCGAACACAGGACCCCACGCTCAGCAGTCGCGCTTGTGACTGCGAGAACAACGGAGCAGTTTAGTGGTGACAATCATGAACACAAACAATGCAGTGCCGCGTTGAATCGACGAATTGCACTAACTATTCTAATAGCGACAGTGACGTAGAAGGAACTAAGTTTCGTTACGTTTCGTTAGATATTGAAATTTGTTGTTCATACTCTGATGCTCCGGACCCCAAAAATATTGGCATAAGGGCTGGGGGATATGTACTCAATCGTAGTTGTGTTGATAGAGTTGAGAGCGATGATTCTATTTACTTGTTTTCATACACATAGATTATTTAGAACTGCTAAGACATTCACTAGGTACATACCTCCATCCCAAAAATGTTCTGATTACAAAAGAAATCCCTTCGCTCACAGACAGCCATAACTTGTGCACTAAAAATCACATTACATTACAGATAGGAGAGAAAAAGCGGTTCTAACCCAACAATACCAAGGTCACCTCACACATAAACAAACACAATGATCCCATAACTTTAATTAAGTAATAATTACTAAAGCACCTCAGATTGCGCGCATTGCTGACAAGTTACAAGATTCTGACTCTTCCCACGGTGCAATCATGACACGCTCGTAATTAAAAGATGGCTGCCGGACTCCGGAGCTGTCTCAAGTATTTCGTAGATGGAGGAATTGATAATGTGTTTTAATACTGTTCATTAATAATTGTGGTGTCTTTGTTGATATTAAGAGATGGAACGGTATGGGACATGGCTGGAATAGTTTTGTATGGTTGGTTACATCGCGTCGTTGAGATGGCTGAAATGTGGTATTAATTTTTAGGATGTTGTAAATTACTTGTTGTAATTATTGATAGTCCGTTACTAAAGTATGGTGATTGATATTATATTAGAGACAAAGTCTCGTAACATAACATAACATCACGCCGATAAACCCCAAAGGGTTAGGCAGAGATCAACCAATCCACACCCATTTTTAATATACAGGGTGTTTGAATTTTGAATATAAAAAAATTAACCTGAAAACGTCCGTAGGACCAATGATGGCTTATTGGGGTGAAGAGACAGCAAATGACACCCACTTTCGGCCAGTTATATTTGTCAAACGGTGCACCGAACTCCCCGTGTAACAGCAATAGAGATATAACTAACGTCTTACTAATTGAATCAGCATCTCAACATATGTAAAGACACATATTGTTCATTTACAGAGTGTATTATGTTAGAACAAAGGTAACGGGAAGACGCAAACATCTGTCACACGAATGAGTTTGTAAACGTACAATTAACAAAGTGGCCAAACCACAAGTTGCTGATAAATAATGTGCCTTATTTACAAACAAGGGACTGAATTAGATACGTGTTTTTACTTTTATTTCAAAGCAAAGTGCGTGCCGAACGGATGACGAGCGTTCGTCTGAATGCCTTGCTTCATTCCATTGGTATTCTTTAAATGGATCGGCAAACCTGCTCAGGTGGAGATTCATTAATGACTCTGCCCTGGAGTGTAAATGTGGTGCTGTTCCACAAACAATGGGGTACTTAATATCGTGTCCTGCTTGTCCTGTTGTTTGTTCACCTCAGGAACTGATGGACGCTACCGAAAGCACCAAACTAGTAGTTCAGTTCTGGGCCGACACAATTTAGATTGCCATCGACAAGCTAAGAAGAAGAATGGATCGGAACAGATGTCTGAAGTAGAGAAAACTAGACAAGTAGTTGGAACTTTATTAGTTTGAGCCAGCCTCGTTGGTCTAGTGGTCGCAAGCACTGCTGCTGTACATGAGGTCCTGGGTTCGATTGCCAGGCCGGGCAAAGTATAACTTGGCGTTTCCAACAAAAAATTCTCAGTTGCAGCCAAAAGTCTGGATTTGTGGTCAATAGGCTCGCCCCGCCACTCGGGACTTAAATATTTTATTAGGTCCCTGCCTAAACTTTCGGGGATTACAGTGATTTTATTATGCCTCATTCTCATACTTTTGGGGTCAGCACAGCATATCTTCTTGTGCAAGATTTCTCTATTAATCGTCATCTCACCAGAGCCTTTCTAACCATAGTATCATCTTTTACGCAGTCCATCCATCGTTTATTTGGTCATCATTCATACTCAAATCTTTCCTCACGATGTTTTCTTCATTCCTTTGCATCATATGTCCTATACAATGATAACAGATTCGCACACAAGTTTACAGTCACCGGTGTTACTTTCAGACTTCCTCTTAACAACTTATCAGATTTGTGGATTAATAGTAGTGATAGCCTAGTGGTGTGACCGTCGGAGTGCCAGGTCATAGGTCTCGAGTTCGAACCTAAGACACGCGCCTCTTATTTTTCGGATTCATGTGCTATTTTATAATTATCACTTGATTGAGTTAAGGAAACCAAACCAGCATGCCTGAGAGGTATTTCGCGACGGCATGTAAAGCCAAGTCAAGGAGGGGCAAACTTTAAAACCAGGTTAAGCACTAATCACACGATAAAGAAGAAGTTTTGCGGATTTTAAATGGATGCAATTAATAAACTTTTAACTTCAACCAACCATCTGCGGTACAGAAGTCAGAAAGTTATGCTATCTATGGATCTATACTCAAGATAAGTGTGTATAAATACAAACAAGTAAAATAACTAAGTATCGGAAGGCCAGTGAACAGTTGACAAATCAAAGCACCTGCATACATGCGCACACGCACGACAAAAGTGAACGTGCGACAGTGACCTTGCCGACACGACTGACGTGGGCGGTACGATCACTTATCTTAACGCTCTACTTGTTGTGGGGTAGGTACAATTGCGTGCATACCTGACTGGACTCTTTTACATCAACAATCCATGTTTTAAGTAATTTTTTTCCGTTTTTTTTTTGTCATATTGAGTATGCTTGTTTCTTTTGCACTGTTTAAGGTTTTTCTGTCGGCAGATATATTTTTATTGTAGGCTAGCTTTTGCTTGTGGCTTCACCCGCGTCATCATCTGCCTAGCCTTTTTACAGCTATATTTCAGTCTAACTAACAGTATTTTACATGGAGCGACTGCCTATTTGACCTCCACAACCCAGTTAGTACTGGGTAATTTACGATACCCCTTGGTTAGACTGGTGGTCAGACTTTCGGGTCACTGACTACCTGTAACGACTGCCAAAGGTCTCAAATCTCTCAAAGCCTCAAATTAAAGGTCAGAAATTATGGCACGTAAATGGGAATACTACCTAAGCGCCTTTAAGACCTGAACAAGGATCAGACAGACAGACTCACACTCTAGGGACCTGGTATGAAGCCCACCAGGTCCGTTGTTTGACCCGTCCAAAGTACGATCCTCTGTAATACCTACGATAAATAAATTTCCATCAGAAGTAACTGTGTTCTTCAATCGACCGCCGACTGCTAATTGAATCGCTCTCTTATTCAACTCCCTAATTGATCCAAATCGTTTCATTAATACGGAACCCCGGGCTCAATCCGGACTACCGATATTCAACTCGATATTCCCCCAGGCGATGTAATTGCGAAATAGTCAAGGAGCTATTAGCATGTCAATCTTGTATATAGCTGTTGTTGGTATAATATTCACATTGACATTCTAATTGTCTGACATTATCTTAGAATTAGTATAATCAAATGCCCATGTTGGTCTGTGTAGTAGGAAACGATTTATGCTGTTGGTTTATTTAGCAGTAGCTGTTGGGTTGTAAGTTATGGTTGTGCCTACCTATCTACTTAAAATTCAATTGAAGTTGATTAAGTAGATTCCCGTGTTGGGCAATAATGTTACTTAAAATCAAATGTCATTTATTCCAATTATGCTGATAACCAGCACTTTTTTAACGTCAAAAAGTGAAGAGTCGACTAACCGCTTGGCGAATCCCGAAATACTAAATAAATACCGAATCTCCATAAAATTATTTTATTGGAAATTACCCAACAAATAGAATACTTCAGTGCTGGGCACTGTCTAGACAGTGTACCAAGCACTCAACACTCAACAGTATTCTGTTCAATACTGTTTCAAATACCAGAGAGTCTATGCTCTGGCTTTGTATATACAAACTCAATTCAGAGGGGACTTCAATTCTATCACTGATTCATCATCATCTGCCTAGCCTTTTCCCAACTATATTGGGGTCGGCTTCAAGTCTAACCGAATGCAGGTGAATACCAGTATTTTACATGGAGCGACTGCCTATCTGACCTCCACAACCTATCACCAATACGATGATGAAATAAAAGTAAAAAATACTGGCTGAAAAAAAACAGGTGTTCCATAAATTTTGACCATAATATGTATTGCACTTTTGATGGAACCAGCAGATTAAAAAAAAAATCGATTTAAAATTTCTATGGGAATAATGTATTGAACACGTGGTAACCGTTTGTGCGTCAATGTCCCTTCGATTCGACTGTATTGACAGTAGCTACCGAAAAGTTTGTTATGTCATTTGCCTAGGCCCACTTTACCACCAAACCAACGCCAAAACTAACGAATACTTACAGACGATTCAATAAGCCTTTTCCCATTCAATAATCTTTCAAAAACCCATCACATCTTCATCAATAATCAAAATGCTGAATTAATGGACCGTAGTTTTTATTAAGAAAAAGGCTCAATTAATTTAGCCTTCGAAAGCCCGGTGGCATGATTACACGGGAGTGCGAGACGAATCAGCGATCATACGGTAGCCGCTCTTATTTGTATGTAAATTTTAACGAGAACTGCTAAAAAAAAGTAAAAGTCCTTTTTGAACAGTGAGTTGAGGTAAGGATGTTGTAGGACGATATTAAAACGGTATGAAAAGTAGGGTTCTGATTTAATAATTGTGTCTGAGGTACAGAATCTGATTAACACACGGTTACTCCCTAAAAGATTTAAAGTCTTGCTGAACAACGCAACCAACCGCGTAGCGTGCTCCACCCTAGGCCGCATCATCGCTTCACATCAGGCGAGTTGCAGCCAAACGTAAGTATTTAGTATTAAAAAAAGAACTGAGTTACCCTGGGTTCGGAGGAGACTCCTGCCCGTGGCTGAGGAAAACCGTGTGGTTTCATACAAAAATAATCTGACGGCTCAGACCACAAGAGGACTGCCATAAGGATTTGTACAAAGTAACTTATTAGCTAAACGGTAGGTACGGTGGTCGGTGGAAGTATCCTAGGTGTATTTCCAGCTTTTCCATCACAGTCTCCCGTGGTGGATTAGGACTCACTTCGTCTCGCAAAGAGAAGGTTAAATATAAAAGAAGTTTTGTGAGTTTATACGCTTCGGAAAATAGCAATATACACAATGACAATCAGAAGGTCGGGAAGTATGGCGCAAAAGTCCTCAGCAGTTACTGGAACAAGCCTGTCAAAAACGATGTTGGTAAATGTGATCAATCTTTGCAAAAACACATAACATAACAGCGCGCCTGTAATCCCCAAAGGGTTAGGCAGAGGCGTACGTAACAGTACCTACACCCACATTTCGCCATTTATGTTTAAGTAACCTATTGCCATTAACCGGGCACAAATCCAGACTCCGTGGATGCTAGTGAGAAATTCCTGATGGATGAACCCAATAACTCTTTGTCAGACCAAGAAATCGAACCCAGGACCTCAAGCTCAGTAGTCGCACTTAAGACCAATAGGTCAACGAGGCAGTGGTCAAAAACCCGTATGTTTCTTTATCGTCCCTCAAAATAACTGCACTATTAATTAAGCAGGTTTAGCCTGGGGCGACGCGCCGTGATTTTAACTTAATTCCCGTCCCTCTTCTGATGTGGCGTGATGCTACTATTTATAGATCTGCAGCAGTTTTATATTACGCTCTCCGGTTAATCCATTTAAGTAGACCTCGGCAAAAGTTCGTGTTTTTTTATTTGAATTCGGCTAACTGAATTCTAAGAGAAGCTGTTTATTATGTTTACGGTGATGATGAAACGTGGTACAATTTGGGATAAATGGTAAACCTTATGTTATTTTAGGTATTATCTACAAATAAGATACAAATGGCAGTTGGTTTTGGTGGAACTACTACAGTAGTTCCCCTTTTTTTTGCATGGTAAATCATCAAATGCCCCTCCTCCCTGCTCTGGGCGGAGTGGAAGGGAGAATGTCTGACTCGTACTGACTAAAACCCATCCAAATTCCTTCTTTGCCCTTTGTGTTCCAGGGCCGCGGTATCATTTTCGAACAGTCCCGCAGTAGTAGTTCTCTGGATTAGGGAATTCATGAAAACGATACTCTCAGGTTGGAATGCACTTTTTCTACGTCTATGTGTCGTTTTCTACGAATTAGACATATGACATATAGATAGAATACTCTTTAATATACAATGTACACCATTCATGTGTTCATGAGAGGAAGTCTGAAAATGGCGCCTGTTCCTGAAAAGGTGTGTGGTAATCGGTTGTCGTGGTATGGACATGTGATGCGGAGAAATGAGAAAAATGTCGTGAGGAAAGTTTTGAGTTTGAAAGTGGATGGCTATAAGAGTAGAGGAAGACCAAAGAAATGATGGATGGACTGATGAGATGACGAGTAATAGAAAAGTATGGAAAAAGAAGACATGATGTGCCGAAAGGTGCAGGCGAGGATAGGAGCATGATGGTGATGTACAACATACATATTACAGGTATAAAACGTAAAAAATACATGGGGACAATGAGATGATTGGCGTTCGAAGAATCGACAGATATTTTTTAAAAGCGAATAGTTCTTTTTTTTTCTTTTTCCCTGTGTCATTAATGCTTAACCTGGTGTCTGAGTGTTTATAGTGCTTATTGTATCTTATTCTAATTACTCTTATTTTATTTGTATCGTGCTTGTTAACTAGTGATCCTAAGATCTCTACTATCTTTTCTGTGTTTACTCGTGAGAACCTGTAATTGGCTCTGTGTTGCCTATATAATTGTTATTCATTTGTCATAGCGGTTGGTTCTCCTATCTATAAATAAATAAATAAATATAATATACTTTTACATTTCCTGATCAGTACTTTCAAACTTCTTTAATCTATTTATGGCCCCTAACAAGATTATTATAAACGGTAATTGGTTTATAATAGAATTTTATTGCAGTTTGATTTCTGGCACGGTCGTTAGTTCAGACTGGGTTATCCGCACCAAATTGCCTGACTTTAGATCTAGGCAGACCTAAATACCTAAGGTAAAGTAATTCGCAATAGGTTTCTATGAAGTTTCATACAATATGGAGAGTACATCGGTAGGCTAAACTTTTAAGATTACTATTACTAGCTTTCCAAAACGGGCATAGTGGACTTTGACAAGAAGGCTGCTAGGCTAAAATGGGATTGGGCGGGTCACGCCAGCCGCAAGCACGATGACCGCTGGACAATAGTCTCCACACGATGGTTGCCAGAAGATGGACGGCGCCGCCGAGGCCGGCCCAGAAAGAGAGGGGCTTTTCGAGGAGGCGCGGAAAAAGAGTACATGGAAGGAATTGGGGAGGCCTTTGCCCAGTGGGGGCAGTATAGGCACCAAAAAAAAAAAATATACTAGCTTCTGCCAGTGGCTTCGCCGGCGTTGATGTTGAAAATTAACCCCGCGAAATAAGTACTACCGCGATAAAACGTATACTATGCCCTAATGTACTATTACCAGGTCATAGCCTTACCCTGTACCAAATTTCATCCAAATCTGTTCTGCCGTTAAAGCCATAGACAAAGTCGGAAGAAATATTTTTCGAGTCTCATAACAATCGCGTGTCTACTTGTGTGGCCACAAGCCAAGCGATAACAGTAATCGCGGTTGATTTGCTTTCATCCTTTCGATCCGTAGGTTTCTCCTATTGCGAAGTAAGTGCACTTACTTTAATAGTCAGGTACTCTATAAGCAAGATTATTATTTCCTCCTAGCGGATGAGCAGGACTTCGTGTCGTATTAACGCGATTTATAATATTTGTTTTTGTTTGGCGCAAGATGTAAACTGAAACGTTTCGCCAAGGAAGACACGTAGTTCGTCGAAGGTGTATGAAGCCGTCGCCATGTCAATGGTGAAACAAATAAGCCTTGTTTCAATCAAGTAAGCATTAATCAATCTAAAGCATGGTGTTTGATGAAATGCTTGCCCATTCTTCTCCATAGGGATCTGCGCTTTGGAATGGGCAACTACAGTACTTTCAAAAGTTGTTATGTGTCTGGGACTGTAGCTTCGCCTTCTTTGTTTTTCTAACATTCAAAAGTGCCTGTTATGGTCTAATTCTAAAATAAAATCTCTTTAGTTGATCCACACACTAAAAATACAATTTAACATAACATGATATCACGCCTATAATCCCCTTTGGGTAAGGCAGAGGTGTACCTAATAGAACACCCACATTTCGCCAGTTATGTTTAAGTCCCCATGTAATAGGGGGCGAGCCTTTTGCCATCAACCGGGCACAAATCCAGACTCCGTGGCTGCTACTGAGAAATTCCTGATGGAAAAACCCAATAACAATTTTCCCTTGCCAGGAATCGAACCCAAGACCTCTTGCTCAGCAGTCGCATGTACATATTATTTTTTTTAATTTTTTTTTTATGATCGGTCACCTATCCACAGACCAACCTAGGCAAGCACGGCTTAACCTAAAGATCGAACCGAGCGACTGTTATTATTTAGCCACGAGCTCCTCAAGCTCGTGGAACCTTCCAATCATTGAAATAAACGACGCTCACAGTCGCGACCTGCGTCCTGCACGGGATTCGCCTCAGTGTGACCAAAGCTTTATGCCAGGCGGCGCAGGCGCCACATCAGTCTGTCAGCTCTGCACCTCCCTCATCGACTTAGCTTTACGGCTACTTAATTAGTAGTAGGTATGGCAAGAATGTAATACACGTACAACGTAGTGCAGTTCAACAACTTAGAAAGCTATTTACACCAGCGCTATGTTATTCTGAACTCTTAAAAGGATCCCGAAAGGGGCCTGAAATAAATGTCCATCTACTAAACACGTAGGGTATGAATTCGTATAGTGGGTCCCTGTAGGGCTTTTGTGAAGTGATATTGTAACAGTGATGTACTATAAAGGGTGTAAAAAGACCCTTAACGAAGCCGAAAGGCATTTGCTCTCCCCATAAATGCGATAATTTTTTTGTTCTAGACCATACCTGGGAACCTTCTAGTTACGGAGATATTGGGGGTCAAAGTTCCAATTTTTTCACAAGTTTTTTTTTAAGTACATGTTTTTAATGTAAGATTTTTACTTTAATCACCTTCACGACCCCCTTACTATTCAATCCATCCATCAGCACAATATTTTGAGTGTGTTACATTGAGTTTTACCGTAAAACGTGATTTTTCACCCCAAAAAAAAAGTCGTTTCCCAGCAAAATTTTTTGCGTAAAGTTACTTAGTTTGATGTACAGAATGCTTGGTTCACGTCTTGGTGAAGGGTCTGTTTACACCCCGTATATAGGGTGACTGGTAGTTGGTGACCGATACTTAAACACGTGATTGTACTCATGATAAAAAACAACTTTCCCAAAGATTTTTTTTTTAAACAGGCGCGCGTTTGCAAATTTCATAAGGCTGTTGTCTTATTATGATAAAAGTCTGTGTTAAAAAAAATATTGTTTATTTATTTATTTATAACCAACTTATACTGACAGTTTACACCACACATAAAAGTTATTGGTTGAACATAAAAACCAAGTAAAATTACATAAAACTAGAATTAAATATAAAATAAGAAATAGTAATAATATTAAGTAAACAATATGGTGTGTAAGAATAAAAACAAACAAAACATTTTTAGTAGACAGAATTAGAAAAAATGTGTCTTTGGCGCCTGTAATCCTCGAAGGATTAAGCAGAGGTATACCTAATGTTTGTTGCCAGTTATGTTTAAATCCCATGTAACAGGAGGCGAGCCTATTGCCATCAACCAGGCACAAATCTAGACTCCATGGCAGCTACTGAGAAATTCCTGAAGAAAAAACTCAATAACACTTTGCCCGACCTGGGAACCGAACGTCCGAACCTATGCCCATCAGTTGCGCTTGCGCCCACTAGACCAACGAGGCATAATTATCTTGTGATTGTGCGCTTATTAAAAAAGTTTCGTTTAGTTCGCGTCTTCGAAAAATAATTGTTTTCCTAAACCTCATCCAACTTGCACCACACAGGATATAACATAAGCCCGAACAGCTGTCACAGAGGATGTAGATAAGTCAGGAATGTCCAGATAGATGCGCAGGAACAGGATCACTGCTGATACCTGATAAGGACTGTCTTAAGTCCGTCTGAGATGGCGCTAGATGGCGGTAGTGTCGTGGCGCCAGTGAGGCTTTTGATTCGTGGCAGGATTAGCGGTTTGATAGTAAAGATCGGTTTAATGTTATATCAGCTCGACAGACAGCTCTCGTGTAAGAGATTAACGTTTTAGAGTTTTGATAGGTTTAAAGATGGTTATTTGATTTGGAAAGTAAGAAAACATTTAGTTTAGAAGTTAATATAATGTTAAGAAAGAAAGAAAGAAAAAATATTTATTTGTCGCAGGGACATGACGTGCATCATAGAAAATGACAAAAAATAATAATAAACTTTTTTAATTTTTAATTTTTTTGGTACCCCGATTTAAGGTGAACGCAGACCTGGCCGCACCGCACGCGCCGCAGTCGCCGCAGTCATCGCATTTGTTAATGGCCTCGCACATCTGTCCGCGCCGCAGTCGCCGCAGTCCCCGCAGTCGCCGCAGTCCCCGCAGTCGCCGCAGTCGTTCCCGTCACCGCACGCATCGCACTGGATTTCTTTCATTCAGTTTCTAATTTAAATCGAGATTGGGCGTGTATTACAGTATGGCTCTTGACGAACAATTTGTTATCAGTTGTTTATTATTAGAGGAAGAAGAAAATGAAATATTCTTGTACTAATATAAATCGCAGAAACACGAAATATAGTTTTTGAAGTGCGCACGCACATACGTTTCGGCCGGCCGGTGGATGCGAATGACGTCAGCCGCGCCGCTCCGGGCGCAGCGTCCGATGCGGGCGGGCCGGCGTTGGTGACGTCATCAGCTGCGGCTTGGGGAGTTTGGCCGCATCGGGTACTGCGGTGACTGCGGCGCGGGTGGGTGTGCGAGGTTGCATAGAATTTCATACAAAGAATTCGAATGCGGCGACTGCGGCGCGTGCGGTGCGGCCAGGTCTGCGTTCACCTTAAACCTTCTACACGGGTAACCTTTTCAATCCCTTTTCCAAGTCCTTCCAAAAATGTTAAATCAACACATCGAATTCTTGCTTTCGCAAATTTCACAAGCAGACTGAAGCTGAATAACACTTTGCACATTACCAACTAGCGAGCGTAACATACAAGACAGCGAACAAACATACAAATAGGCAAGAAGCTATCAACATTTCAGCACCGAATACATCTCTCTATTATTATGAGAGGTAGACTGCGTTCCGCCGCCATGTTTAAGAGACGTGTTCGTTAATAACTTTCTTGTGTTAATAGTCCGGGAGGTACCGTTGCAAATTAAAAAGTCATAGTAAGCCGGCTGATATTGTCATCGATGGTTGATCTTATATGACCAATAAGTAAACCAACCGTCAGCTGCTCAAGTAGCGGTGGATGCGGGTGTGGGTGGTTCCGGAAGTGGTAAAAAAAAAAACGATTTGAAGTCATAGTACGGCGGCTGAAACTTTTTTCATAAATAGTTTATATCATACTAAGCTTAAAAAAAATCGTCAGCTGCATGGTGGAGGGGGGATTATGCGTCAGCCGCTCGCATAAACTTGTAAACGAAACACGTAAAATTAAGTTATAATACGCCGGATGAAATTTAACAAAGTGATTGTTAAAATTATCAAAAGTACGAAAACAACAATCAGCTGCGTGGGTAGCGGTGGAAAGACCGTCAGCTGACGTAGTAAAAATTTAAAATATTGAGTATTGCTACTACGCTGTCTCCTTTTAAACACATATTTCGAGAGAGTTTCTGGAGCTGCTTCAGCCCATAACACGACCTTCGGGTAAAACAATATTATAAGAAAATATTTTTTTTCTTGTTTTATTTTACATACGTGAAAGAAATGCATAATATAAAATAATATCGAGAATAAAATGGACATAACATAAACTCATATAAAGGGAAAATAAAAAAAGAGATAGAAAGATAGAAATCGATAACTTTGCCGGAATTATTAATAATAGTAATCGATAGTATCGCTATCTTCATCATCCCCAGATGAATCGTCATCAGAACTCTCTTCTGTCAGATTGTTCTCTTCATCTTTTCCTTTTTTTATCAGAAAATAATATTAATATTTCCTTTTTTACTTATTGGTCTTATAAGACCAATAAGTAAACCAACCGTCAGCTGCTCAAGTAGTAGTGGATGCGGGTGTGGCTGGTTCCGGAAGTGGTAAAAAAAATGAATTTATAGTACGCCGGCTGAAACTTTTTTCATAAATAGTTTACGTCATACTGATCTTAAAAAAAATTGGATTATGCATCAGACACTCGCACAAACTTGTAAAAAAATCACGTAAAATCAAGTTATAGTTGGTCAGATGAAATTTAACAAAGTGATTGTTAAAATTATCAAAAGTACGAAAACATTAATCAGCTGCGTAGGTAGCGGTGGAAAGACCGTCAGCTGACGTAGTAAAAATTTAAAATATTGAGTATTGCTACTACGCTGTCTCCTTTTAAACACATATTTCGAGAGAGTTTCTGGAGCTGCTTCAGCCCATAACACGACCTTCGGGCTACCTAAGCCTGTTCCCCTAAAATTTCTAACGAACATCTGTGCGTCTCTTTGTCAGTTTCCGTTGAACTCTTCGAAAGAACGAACGCAAATAATTATGTCGAAGATCCAACCGTTTTGTATATTCTGTGGCAAAAAAAAGGAAATATTAATATTTTCTGATAAAAAAAGTAGAAGATGAAGAGAACAATCTGACTGAAGAGAGTTCTGATGACGATTTATCTGGGGATGATGACGATAGCGATACTATCGATTACGAATAATTCCGGCAAAGTTATCGTTTTCTATCCTTCTATCTCTTTTTTCATATTCCCCTTATATTGTGTCCTGTTTATGTTATTTCCATTTTATTCTCGATTTTATTTTATATTACGCATTTCTTTCACGTATGTAAAAAAAAAACAAGTTTTTTTTTTTTTTTTTCTTATAATATTGTTTTACACATGCTACAAACTTCTCGAGATTATCATTAAATTATCACTATGCCGGTTGAAATTTGACAAGACTGTAGTTTAATTGTTACGTGTGCAAAAACAATCAGTCGGCTGGGTGCGGACAGGGGAGTTCTGTCAGCTGGACCCTGAAAGAAACTGTGCATTACTCGAATAATCTGTATCTTTACTGCGTCAGCTGACGGTCTTTCCACCGCTACCCACGCAGCTGATTGTTGTTTTCGTACTTTTGATAATTTTAACAATCACTTTGTTAAATTTCATCCGGCGTATTATAACTTAATTTTACGTGTTTCGTTTACAAGTTTATGCGAGCGGCTGACGCATAATCCCCCCTCCACCATGCAGCTGACGATTTTTTTTAAGCTCAGTATGATGTAAACTATTTATGAAAAAAGTTTCAGCCAGCGTACTATGACTTCAAATCGTTTTTTTTTACCACTTCCGGAACCAACCACACCCGCACCCACCACGGGTGCGGGTGTGGTTGGTCAGTCATTCAAAGTCTACTGTAAAATATGGCAACCGATCGGCGTAAAAACACTACCTAAAATGCAACGCTACCTCCCGGACTATAACTACAATGTATGGGTAATGGTGATTAGTACAAGATTAGAAATAGGGAATATACATGTAATTTTTTCTTCACTTAAATCAATAAAATATAGTACTATCAATCAACTCAAAAAAATAACTAAAAGTTGTTTGTTGCTTGTCGCTCAAAAAATTTTTTAAACTCTTACAATTTTCTACGACAGTTCAAACGTCCGTGACTGTCGTTGCCATTCATTTCATATAAGGTGACGTCATTTACCTCTATCTGCATTGTTTACATCTAATTTTTTACCCTTAATATATTATTTTTTCTAATTGACGTCACTACCGGCGCTATATAGAGGGACGATGCGTTTTGAGTTTGCGTTCCGTTTCACCAAAAACACGCTACATAAAATGTTAAATTGTAAAATAAGTGTTGTATTAGAAAATTAAACAAGTGTACCACAATGTTTTATGGGCCAGTACAAGGCATTTTTAAGAAATACAAAAAGTTTTGTATTTCTTGCATATTCCCTATTGCATACAGGTGCTCGTAGATAGATTTTTGCCTTAATTTCGGTTTTCCTAGTGTCATCATCATCTACTTAGCCTTTTTCCCAACTATGATGGGGTCGGCTTGCAGTATAACCGGATGCAGTTAAATACCAGTATTTTACATGGAGGGACTTCCTATCTGACCACCATCCATCAGTTAGTACCGGTCTACTTTCGGGCCACGACTTAACGTACTTTGTTGTTTGAAACTCGGTCTGTAATGGATAGTCACACATCCACGGACCAACCTAGGCAAGCGCGGCTTAACCTGAAGATCGACCCGAGTCTCTGTTATTATTTATCCACGAGCTTCTGTTTTGTAGTTCTTAATATAAAGCGTGTAAAGAGACCCTTAATAAAGCCGAAAGGCACTTGTTCTACCCGTCAATACGATATTTTTTTGTTCTAGACCGTACCGGAGAACCTTCTAGTTACGGAGATATTGGGGGTCAAAGTTCCAAATTTTTCACTATAAAAAACAAAAAATAAGTTCATGTTTTTAAAGTAACATTTTTACTTTAAACACCTCCACGACCCCCGTACTATTCAATCTATCCATCAGCATAATGGTCTGAGTGCGTTACCTTGAGTCCTACCGTAAAACGTGATTTTTCAGCAAAAATTTTTACGTAAAGTTACTTAATTTGAAGTACAGAATGCTTGGTTGACGGCTTTGTGAAGGGTCCATTTACACCCTGTTTAATACATTACCTCAACAAACTCGACGCAGTGTTAAACTCAACAGCCATCCAAAGGACAATAATTTACATTGACAAATAATAATTGGTTGTAATCCAGTCCGTCAGATAGGCTGATACAACAATGGTAAGGCGTGTCCTTCGCGGCGCGGCGGCGCGGCGCTTGGGCAATGCGCACGCGCCCTTATTATTGCAATAAAATAGGGCTGCTAGGAGAAAGTACAGTAAAGTGGGTTAATTTACCAATAAAGTCATTCAAATATTTATGAGCGATAGACGGGACAAGCGAAGGTAATCCAATACTGGTTGCTACTTAGTAACATGTCGATCTGTCTAGTGTCATACGCCCATTTGTCAGGTAGCAGGTAGCGTGTGTCAAAATCGAAAATGTTCGGAATCAAAATTTTTGTATGAAAATATTCACAATGTCCGCTCTACAAATCTTTTAAATCTCTTTGTTCACCAATTATGTTAAGGAATTGTAAGATATCTAATAGGTTTATTGGATGTTTAGTAAGTAGACCGGGACATAACGCACCGGATCTACTCAGGATGGATGAAATGGCGACAGGTCACTGGAACAACTTGCGACCCACGGATGCCCCTCAAGTTAAAGGAGAAAATATACAAGTCCTTGATTAGACCTGTCACACTGTACGGATCAGAATGGTGGGCTGTGAAGAAGAAGGATGAGAAACGACTGCATGTACCGAAGATGAAAATGCTGAGATGGATGTGTGGAGTGACAAGAATGGATAAGGTAAGGAATGAGTATATTAGAGGAAGTTCGAAAGTGGCGCCAGTTACAGAAAAATTGGAAGGAAGTCTTTTGTCTTGGTATAGACATATTATGAGGAGGGATGAAACGCATGTGACTAAAAGTGATGGACATGAATGTTGATGGATGGAGAGGGAGAGGAATGCCAAAGAAAAGATGGATGGATTGTGTGAGGACTACTATGAAAGAGAAAGGAGTAAATGATGCCATGACGTCTGACAGGGGAAAATGGAAGAAGAAAACGTGTTGCACCGACCGCAAATAGAATGGAACAAGGGCAGGAAGATGATGTTATGTATCCATACTTATGTTATGAATGCAAAAATACCTACCTCTGTGTGTTGTCTTTTATCGTGTGGTTAGTGCCTAACCTGGTGTCAGAGTTTTAATGCCGCCCATGGGCCTCTGACTTGGCTTTACATGCCGTCGAGAAATATTTCTCAGGCATGCTGGTTTCCTCACAATATTTTTATCTGTGTGTCATTCTTAGTTTACATTGTCTTTATAAAACCATATGTGGCAATGGTTCTTTCATAAGAAGAAAAAATGTACTACGTTACTATTTTGTTTCTATCTTTCGAATAGGAAGAGAAAATCAATTTTACTTCACCAGCAGCCCTGATATTACCTAAGGGGCATTGCTAACTATTCGCACAGCTGTCTGGAGCTAACCGTGAATGATTTACAGTGTGTACGAAGCCTTAGGCAGGTATCTAGCTAGCTAAAATTAATGACTGTTGGCCGTTATCTAACGTTTTAGAGCCAGTTTGTTTACTACATTATATCTTAGTCTTCACATAGTCGGCCAAACTGATTCTAACCGACTTATAGAGGGGAAGAAGTTTCTAATTTTGTAGGTTTTTTTATGAAAAATGCGACGGTGAAAATTTATCAGTAGCAGCCATGTAGTCTGGTTTTGTACCCGGTGGATGGCAATAGGGTCGCCCCCTATTACATGAGACTTAAACATAACTGGCGATATGTGGGTGTACTATTAGGTACGCCTATGCCTAGCGCTTCGGGGATAACAGCCGTGATGCTAAGTTATGTTATAATTATTATAAGGAAACCTT